>OX327694.1:3380000-5880000 GCA_946807835.1 Ailanthus altissimus | reverse complement strand
TCAGGCAAATTACATCCCTTTCTGTGTTAGACAGAGAAGGTTATCATGTATTTATTTGAAATTATTCCTTATACTTCTGTGATACATATAATATTTTATCAGTTTAGTGTCAGTTGATGAATTATCATTATATTTTAGATATAATAGAAAATGTCTTGAATGCACAGGTAAATACAGGTAGTAGTTTGAAAATTTTAAATAACACTGAATTGTGGCATATGAGATTAGGTGATATAAGCGTCACTACAAAAAAATTATGCTATTAGCAATAATTATATAACCATATGCCTTATACATGAGTGATTAAAGATAGATATTCACAAGTTACACTATGTGCAAGTTTTTGATAATAAAAAAGAATTATTTAACTAATACTTTTCAATTTGTAACAACATAAAAATTAAATGTGATGAAAATTGATATAAATACCACCTATAAATGCATGCTGTCAAAAAATTTAATTATTGACTAATAATTTTATGCAAGTTGTTTAAACTTATGAGATAAATAATAATTTCTTATCCACTATCACTAATGGTTCATGTTATTGAATATTTTATTATTAACAACTTACTTTCTCTTTCATATAGTTAAAAATGATGTAGATAATAGGCATATATATGTAGTCAATAATATTTCATTCACCAAATGTACTATAAAAGTGGCCTTTATGACATGTTTTTCATGAAAAGACCACATGTCATTTAAGTGATCAATGTCATTATAGTAATTAAAGGAAAACTCTCCCTCTCTTTTTTTTAGGTTCCTTTGAGTAATTGTCAAGGCTTTTTTATCACTTCTTTTCTTTATACTAGACAAAATAAAACAAAACAAATATTAGCCAAAACAAGAATGCGAGTAGTGCAAAAAAAAGAAAAGAGGGAGAGCAAATAGGGGGACTTCAACAAATAAGCAAAAAAAAATCATTATTGATCAAACTTTCTCCAAATTAATGTCTTCATAAAATGAATAGGTACTATTTGTTCTTTCTTTTGCTTTAATTTTTTGAAATATAATTTTTTTTATATTTTACTTTTTATTTCTCCCTAAAAAAAATAAAAAAAGATGATTATTTGCTCATACAAATTTTGCTTATATTATACATTTTTTTGAATAGGGATGTCTATTTGTGGGTTTTGATGAATAATGAAAATAAAATATCAATGAAATGAAGTGAAAGGAATAATAGTGGGTAATAGTGGGATATGAAATTTATGGTTGATTCTAAGTAAGGTAGTAATTGATTTTTGTTTAGTTTTAGAAATACTAGAGAATATATATTAAAAAAATTCATTTCAAAACCAATACCAATGGTGGATTTTTCTCTATTAGAAAATAAATAATTGATTTTTGTTTAGTTCTAGTCAATGCCCTTAACTATTAAAAAGAATAAGTTTTTCAGCACAACTGTTTTTTAAGATTTAGATGAGAGAGACAGAAGATTTAGTTATGACTGAGATGTCTCCATGAGGGAGAAACAGTTCTGCTCTTTGAAGCATATTGGCCCTAAATAAACAACCCTTGCTTCATGCATAATTCTAAATGTCTTAGTCTGTTTCTAGTTGTGAGATTAGAGGGGCCATAATTTAGAGACTTAAGTTGAAGCCTCATTTCATGAAATGACTTTATAACAATTAATTGGGTTTCTTTATTTTACTATTTTTGTTCTTATTGGTTATTACTATTTAAAAGTTGAACCATGATTCTTGGTGTGTAGAAGTTATATCCACTGACAAGACTTTATATACACTTTCAAAAAGAATATGTTTTGATTTATAAATAATAGTGGGTTTGATTTTTCTTTATCAGATAATAAAGAATTTATTTTTTACTATAATATTGACTTTTTTTTTCTATCTTTTGATCTTCGTTTGTTTTGTTTTGTTTTGGGTAGTGAATTTGTGATTTTTGTTCTGATTATAAATTTGTTTATATGTGGAATGTGAAAAAATTATAGGATTGTGATGAGAGAAAGAGTTTTAAAGATTAAATAGTTAGATTTTTGGTTGATTAAAAGGGATCATTTTGTTTTGATTTATTTTTTATTATTATTGGTAATTATTTTTATATTTTCTTCACATGGGTGACTATTTTTTTATTATTGCATTTTGATGCTAATCAGACAATGTTCATTTATTATAACATATATTATCACTGATATAATAATTTTATTGATTTAATAGATTATTATTAATTTAATGAATATGCGTTTATTTGTAAATATGAATTTTAGAATTGTTAAATCAATGTTATTTAATAAGACTTTACTATTAAAAATTATTTTATTATTATCACATGTCTGGCATATATATTTTTTTAGATTTATTTTAGTTTAATAATTTTTTATTAACTTTAAATTATGTTAAATGGTTCTTTTTTATTTAACAATTAACAATTATGAAGAATTGGGGCACTCAACACACCCAACTCAGATTATTTGTGCCCCCAAGGAATCCAACCCCTGCTCTCATCTCCATAGAAGCCTTAGAGGCCTTTAGAGGTTCGTCCTTATACCCATTAGGTTGACCAACCTAATGGGTATAAGGACGAACCTCTAAAGGCCTCCATGGAGATGGGGGCGAGGGTTTTATTTCTTGAGGGTGTAGGTAACTTGAGCTAGTTGTGTGGGTGCACTAGTGCTTGACTAATGGTAACTAGTGGGGGATGGCGATCCTGGTGCTGATTGGACTAAAGGGTTAGTGGGCCTCACACAGTCTAACCATTTTTGTAAGAGTGTGTAGAACCCACAAACACCTCGGTCCACCAGTTGGATGACACCTCAGAGCCACTGGCATCCCAACACGCAATTCTCAGATTACTTGCGCCCCTAAAGATTCAAACCCCCGCCTTTATCTCCATGGATGCTTTATAGGCCTTTAGAGGTTCGTCCTTATACCCATCAGGATGACCAGCCCGATGGGTATAAGGACAAACCTCTAAAAGCCTATAAGGCCTCCATGGAGATAAAGGCGGCGGTTCGATTCCTTGGGGGCGCAGGTAACCTGAGCTGGTTGTATGGGTCTGCCAGTGCCTGACTAGTAGGGGATGGTGATCCCAGTGCTGGTTGGACTAAAACGTTAGTTGGCCTTACACAATCTAACAAAAAGGCTGACATTTTTTGTAATAGTGTGTGAGACCCACCAACACCTTGGTCTACTAACTGGATAACACCTCAGATAACTAACATCCCAACACATAATTCTCAGGTTACCTATGCCCCCAAGGATTTCAATCCTCACTCCCATCTCTATGGAGGCCTTATAGGTCTTTAAAGGTTCGTCCTTGTACCTATCAGGTTGGCCAATCTGATGGGTATAAGGACGAACCTCTAAAGGTCTATAAGGCCTCCATGGAGATGGAGGCAAGGGCTCGATTCCTTGGGGGCACAGATAACCTGAGCTAGTTGTGTGAGTGCGCCTGTGCCTGACTAGTGGTGACTACTGGGGGATGGTGATCCCGATGTTGTTGGACTAAAAGGTTAGTGAGCCCCACACATTCTATGCTGAGATGCTAGTGGCTTTGAGGTGTCACCCTACTAGTGGACCAAAGAGTTGATAGATCTCACAAAAATTGTTAATGAATTTTTTAATTTACTTGCATGAAAATTTATTACATGTACTATTACGAAAAGGTATATGAGTAATGTGAACAAAACATCAATGTTGGTGTAATCACAAAAAAGTAGTTTAACATCTTCTAGTTATTATTAGGGCAATAATACAACTTGTCGGTATGGTTTGCTTGATCCTTAAATGAAAAGCAATACCTACTTTAGTTTACTTAAAAGCGTATTCTTGATAATTAGTTTTTGGTTGCATGTTGTGGGATATATGTTGGGGATCTAATATACGTGGGTGTATGCATATGCAATTGTATTTATTGCCTAAAATACATATCATATACATATTTAATGCTTCGGAAGCATTAAAACATACAATAAACATAATTAATAATATATTAATCACATTAATATATTAGAAGGGTTGATAAATCACTTGAACGTGTAAAGTTATATACGTATATCCTTAGAGTTTGCATAGAGACCAACTCGATAGTAGTTCTAGTCACCAACTCAGTGGGCTTGGCAAGCTATAACAGCAGCCCCATAGCCAACACAGAATTTAACTCTTAAACCCATAAAATGGCCAGTTGTATATATTCTTTCTTTTCTTTAAATGGATAAGAAATGGAGATTGAAACAACTCACACAATTACTTCACTCGATACCAAAAGAAAAAATAAAACAATTTTATTTTTCCCTTTTTCTTTTTATTTTCTCTTCTACTTCTCAGCACTAAAGGAAATGAAAACATTTCAATTTCCTTTCTCTCCATTCCCGTCACAAAACACACACTTCCTCAATTTCACACACATCTCACAAATCTATATATATATATATTTATCTAATAATAATAATGGATGCCAACTATTTGGCACCATTAATAAAATAATATTAAATAATATAATAATATATTATAATGAGATATTTTAATTATTTAATAATTAAATAATCAATGTGTAAAATGACCATTTTGCTCATCATAAATAGTTACCAAGTATACCTTTAGTGGGTTCCATCAAATCTCATATTTGGGTAAACTCAACCGAAGATCCATAATGCGCTACGTGTCCTTATATAATTAGTAAATAATAATTATTGATTAATTGTTGTATTTAACACTTAAATACAGACACGCACACATTCCCGTGGTAGTGTTGGATATTGCTGAATTAAATAATTTAATTTGGTACGTTATCCCAGTGCACAATGAGTACACTCCATATCACAGAACTCTCTAGGTTCACGCCCGATTCATCAAATAGAACTATTGCATGAATCCGTGAACATTACCCCATCCACACGTTATGGATATACAAATTAGCGCATTAAACTATGCAAGTTGAGGTTACAATGCATACATATAGTTCTTTAGTCATGATATCCTGGATGTGCGGGGATATAGATTATCACCGTCAAATCCCATATGCTCATCTATGTTATATCCTCAAACTTATATCTCACTGAATAATATGTGCAAACTCCTTTGCTATATTATTCCACCCTGGCGGAACCTCTTTCCTGGGATTAATGCTTGTGGCCATAAGACTTTTTGAGATACAGTCTCGAAGCATCTAGATATCAAACTCTCTGTGTAAGCTGACGGATCCTATATCTGTACACACCGGACTTCATAAGCATTGGACCATACTTAGCGACACCCAGCGGTCACACCATAAAAGGTCTATGACATGCGTAGAACCAAAGTATGGTGGATCACAGATAAGGACATATTTGTCATATATTTTATTCTGTTCTTATTTTGATATTTTATGAGAATAAATGGCTATTTATGTGCATTATTGTTATTTACAAGGACTAAAATGCAAACTTTTTAAAGTATGGATCTGTCGCCCCAGTGCCACAAGAATTTTTGTCCCAGCGCTGGAACAGTAATCGAAATAAGAAAATTAGAAAATATGACCTAATTAAGTCGTGACTGGCACCCCAACGCTAGACCGTCATCGCTCTAGCGATAGGCCAACGCCTTAGCGCTAATATCCCACTACTCCAGCGGTGAGGCCTTTTACACGCAGCGCCCCAGCCACAATAGCATAATGCCCTAGCCGTAGTGCGAGTCTTAGTCCGATGAGAATTATAATTTTTAAGCTCATATCAATCCTATAAAAAGTCACTCGACACCAGACTTCAAAAATGACCTAAGAGCAATTCAAGAACACCAAGAATACAGAGCACAAGTCTTAGAGAGTAATAGCAGTTTAATTAAAGCAACCTTAGAGAGAGATTCAAGGCGTTTTTCGACATCATGAGTATCTTAGGCAGCATAATTAAGAGCAATTCGACGTCTATATTGGTTTGCTATTGATTGTATCATGATTTCTTATTATTTTTACTGCTGTTCTCTTGTAGCCATGAACTAATTTTCGTTCTAGAGTTAACACTTAAACTCAATATATGAGCTTAATTGCCATATCTTTTTAATATTTAGTAAACTTAGTCCTTTGTTATTTAAAGTACTTGTTCTTAATGCTTCAATATATCTAGCCAATATATGATAAATGAATGAGTAATATTTTTTATAAACTCGGAAGAGGAATCATTATATTCAGACCTAGGTAATTTGATTCATGATTGTAGAGTAATATTCAATGTTGCATATACAAGCTTCAAATTAGGATAGGAATATACCTAATTGGCATGTATGATCAATAAGACTTAATCTTAATGAATCTTAATTTATTACAAGTACCATAAAAATATAGGTAGTTGGTAAATTAAAGTATACTTGCATGACCTTCGAAGAGACTTGTGAATACATTAGTGTCTTGATCAATAACAAAGACTAAAAGAGTTAAATATTATAGGATTAATCATTAGAAAATATATTGAGGGATAGTATTAATCCTAGGTTTTCTCTATATTGCTATCACCTAATTCTCTTTACATTGTGTCATTGATTTTATATTTTTTGCATTCATTCTTAGATTAGAATTTTTTTGAATAATTATTAGAAAGACATAATTTCAGTACTTGGTTAAGAAGTAGGAATTATCCCTGTGGGTTCGACATCTGACTTATTAAGTCCCTTTATTACTTGCATACGATAATGTATACTTGCACTTAATTTTAAGATATAGAAATATCGCATCAATCACTTACAAGTACACCGTGGCACACAGATCAAAAGACCATATATACTACTCAACTCGAGTGACCCTCCGTAGATAACTTACATAGGGTGTCTATCGGAGGCCCTCGTGAGTTTGTCCCATATCCAGTCCTAACTGGATACTCATATGTCAATAAGAGCTCCATGCTCACAGTCAACTAAGAATGACCATTTATACCTTATAGGTACAACATATGTTGATCTATATAAAATGGTATCTAACGACAGACCCACAATAGTAGAAATAGATCAGGGACAATATTTAAGAACATACTTGTGCAACTGACATTTTTTGGCACTTGATTGTAATTCTTGTAACTATGCAGTTACTAGTATATTCTCAGGTCTATGTCCTATTACAGACAAGGCTCTAACTCTTAGATCTTCGCTGAGTTTTATAACTAGCTAACACTTAGTTGTGCTAACATTTAGCATTTATATCTCTCAGCATGGCCAACTATTGGCCTTTATCTAAACTCCTTTAGATCTGATCTGAACTCATTCAGATCATACAATGTCTGTAATGTTACATTGCATAGTACCATATTAATGGGTATTAACGATTTAATGGGAATGTACACTTGTATAAATACACAAATATATGTACATTCAAGAATGACATGTAAGCACCAACCTTAACAATATATGCATGATTATGTTTTCTATAAATATTCCAAAAATATTCATCAATATACTTATATGACTATATGCTAAATAAATATATATACCATTCCTAACCTAATACATATAGAACTAGTTGAAGCTTCATTATTTTATAATAAGTTTTTGAGTTTATAAAGATATGATCTTATAAATGTTTGATAAATTAAAGTATGTTGCCAAATATTGTACTCCTAATTGTCATATATATATATATATATATATATATATACACACACACACACACACACACATATAATTAGAATCATGAATATATAAGTTATTTATGATTTACTAATTCTTGAATGTGTATAACAGCTCTTATTACAACTGTTTGACTTAACATTGTACAATGAAAATGGATTGGCTAAAATCTGCAAGGTTATTCCACTGAACTTAATAGATTATTATTAATCATGAATCATATACAAGATAATATCAAGAATAACATTATTGTTTTAACCATTGTAGACTTACTCAAGAATATAGAGATGATGCCAAAAAGTTTGCAAAAGTAGCTAAGGAAAATTCAGGAGACAGAAAAGATAATTTGCCCTTGCATAATTTGTCAAAATCAATGTTTCCAAATTACTACTATGGTTTATGAACACTTGGTAATTAATGGTATAGATCCCATGTTTATTAATTGAGTCTTTCATGGAGAAAATTTGGTTAATTGTTTACAACATGAAAATGCTAGAATGTCAGAAACATTTAGAATGTATAGAGATACTCGCATTGAAGATGACTATCATGTAGAAACTAAATTTGAAATAGAAGATGAAAAACTTTAAACAAATGGTAGAAGATGCTAAAACTCCTTTGTATGAACGTTGTGCTAAGTACATAAACTTATCAACAGTTGTAGTGTTATACAAGTTTAAAGCTACCATAGCCTTTCTAATAAAGCTTTTGATGAACTTTTGGAGATAATTAGAGATATGCTGCCATACAAATAATACACTATTTGGGTATAAAAAAAATAGATGCATGTATTAATGACTATTGTTTATCCATAAAAGAACTTGAGCATCATGAAAGATGCTCAAAGTATGGTGCTTATTGATGGAAAGTAAATAAACATAATAAAAATATTAGTCAGTGAGTACCAACAAATGTACTTCATTACTTTCCAATAATTCCTAGATTTAAAAGGATGTTTAAGTTACTAGAAATGGGTAAAGATGTAATATAGCACTCATCTAAAAAGTTATGATGGAAAGATGAGACATCTGGTTGATTCACCAGCATAGGGCACTATCGATTATTTATGACCTTTATTTGCAAAAAATCCACACAATTTAAGACTTGGTCTATCTACTAATGGATTCAATCCTTTTAGTAACTTAAGCTCTAGATACAGTTGTTGGCCGGTGGTTGTAGTCACGTACAATCTTCCCGCGTAAATGTATGTCAAAACAAAATCTTATGTTGACATTATTAATAAGGCTTAAACAACAAGGGAATGATATTGACTCTACTTATAGCCACTCATAGAAGATTTGAATAAGCTATGGAACAATGGGCATAAGTGTATAATGCATCCACCAATTCCATGTTTAATTTGAGGGTTGTATTAATGTGGACCATTAATGATTTTTCAGCATATGGAAATTTAGCAGGATGTACCATAAAAGGCAAAGTTGCTTGTCCAGTATGTGGTTTGAATACATGTTCTTTTAGATTTCCATTTAGTAAGAAACATGTGTACGTGGTTCATATGTGATTTATTCTGCTTAATCATAAATTTTGAAAGAAAAAAAAATGGTTTAATGGAGAAGAAGAGTTTGGTAAGAAGCTAAGAATATGGATAGGTGAAAGAGTTTTATTAGATTGTAGCAAAGTTAAGAATGCTTGGGGGAAAAAAGGAAAGAAAAGAAAGAAGTCTTTGAAGGAAATGTGGAAGAAAAAATAAATATTTTTTAGCTTACCTTATTAGAAGGTAAATTATTTATTTTTGCAAATTCTTTATATTTATTGAATATTTAAAAATATTATTTATTCATACTACTGAGCTAATTAACCTTGGTTTACTTTAAATTATAGAATTTATATTTGCAACATAATTTGTACATGATGCATATTGAGAAGAATATATGTGAGAGCATTATCAATATAATGTTAGATATAAAAAGAAAATCAAAGAACGGGATTAATTCTTGTAAAGATTTAGAGTACTTAAAAATTAGAGAAGAGTTTTATGTTTAAAATGATGAAAGTAGGTTTACTTTACCTCCAGGTCCACACATTATTCTAAAGAAATAGAATAAACTCTTTTGCAAAAAGGTTATTGAATTTGAAACTACCTGATGGCTATAGCTCTAACATTAGCAATTATGTTGTATTGGATGATTATAAACTAGTTGGATTAAAGTCTTATGGCTATCATGTTCTAATTCAACAACTATTATCTATAGCTATTAGAGGTCTTTCGCCTGATAGTATTAAAAATGCTATATTTCGCCTATGTGCATTTTTTAATGAATTGTTCAAAGAATAATTAATAAATGTAAGATGGGACTATTAGACGATCAAGTTGCAAAGACTTTATGCATACTAGAAAGATATTTTCCACCTTTTATTTTTTTTTATTTTTTATAGTATGGTTCATCTCAAATTCATTTAGCAAGGAAGCTCAACTATGTAGTCCAGTTCAATATCGATGGATGCACACTTTTGAGAAGTAATCCATTTATGTTTGGAAACTATTACTGTTATTTACTAATATTTTTGTTGAGATATATAATAATAAGTATAATTAATATAATTATTCATGTTTGATAGATTTATGAAATTGTTAAAAGGATATTTTGGAAATTGTATAAGGCCAGAAGGATGCATTGTGGAATGTTATTTGGCTAAAGAGTGCATGCATTTTTGTGGCAATTACATGCCATAACTTATAAATATTGGTAATCAACCGTGTAGAAATGAGGATTATAGAAATGACACCATAGTAGACGAACACCTTATTTCTAAAGGGATGTCTATGACCATGGCTTCAGACCTGTTAAGGATTGTCCATTGATATATTTTGTTTAATAGTACAGACGTTGATCTATATATAGGGTAAGTGAAGTGAAATTAAAGGATAACATATAATTCTAAGTAGTAGTATATGTAGGCAGACTTTTAATTATTGACATTGTCAATAGATTATATCTTGCGGAGCTAAAGTGTTTGGATTCAAGTTTGATAAATAAGCTATCTTTGTTGCATAAGATGCATGCATCATTTTTTGCCATATGGCTTTTCAATAAGCTTGAGCAATGTTGTATTTTTTTAATTAATTATAATTGATATTTATAGGCATATTTTATTTATTGAAATTACATTTAAATTAGGTGGTTGCTGAAAGTAGTAATTTTAGTGCTTCAAACACATTGAAATAGCTTGGATTTGGCTGATGACACAAGTAATGTATATTCTACTTATATTATCAATGGAACTCATTTTCATACAATGGGTACCGAGAAGTCTGCATAAGACAGTAATGTCTCTCTCGAAGCTGAAACAGTTTATAATGCCAATGTTAGAGATAACGCTCCAGTAATTAAAAAAATTAATTTATTATAGGTCATAAAAGAAATTTATATATTAGATTATTATGCATTCTAAGTTTTGATATTTAAATGTCATTGGGCAAATAGTACTAATGGACTGAAAGCAAATGATAGTTTTCATTGGTGAATCTCCTCCAACATAATTAGTTTGATAAAGACCCTTTTATCCTAACTTTACAAGCCAAGAAAATGCTTTATTTTAGGGATAGTGATACCTTTAACCAGTGTGTCATTTTAAAAGCGCCCCCAAGAGGGTTCTATGACCTAATAAAGTTTGAAGAGAATGTTTACACAATGTACACACCATTAGATGTATCTAAACTTGAATCTAATTTGCCTTATAAAGATGAACCGTACAAGTGAAGTGATTGTGAGACCATGCAATTCAAGTTTGAAATCTTAGTAAAATGGTAAGGAAATTTGTTTAATTATGTGTTACTTGTTTGTACCATTTGATTTTATATTTGTTTATATAAAAAGAAAAAAATGTTTGTTTTATATGTTGTATCTTTATGTTTATTTTAAAAGATATTCATTTTGAAAACATTGTTAATTTTTTTATATAGTAAATGATTGTTATTTTTCTTAATTAATGTTGTTTTCTTTTTAGTTTGATTATAGTGAGTTAAATCAGTTGCTAGAATTTTGACATGCTTTATACACTTATTGGATTATACAATATATAAGTAGTATCTCTCTTTTCTTCAATTATTTTTTATTAGGATACCATATGGCTACATTGGACACAAAATCATCAAATACTGAAGGAAATGTTCCAAAAAAAAAAAGAAAGAAAGGGAAAAGGTCCAAACCAATTAGATTATAATGCTATCAAGAAAGCTAGAAATGTTGGTATTAAGTGGAATGAGAGAGGTCAACCTGATAGAGTAGCTTCATCAATTAAGTTAAGCACATTCATGGGAACATTAGTGAGACATTTTGTACTAGTAAGTCGTAATGATTGGTTGTACCTACTATTTTGAAAGACAACTTATAGGAGGGTGTGTAGGTAGAAAAAAAAACTAACTAATAGTTTTTTATTCAGCAAAAGTTCAATTTGGATAAATGTCATAAGTGGTATGTGTTGCGGGCAATGGATGCATCTTAGAGGTAGTATAAAAGCTAGTTAACAAGACGAATAAGGAAAGTAACTAGAAAACAAAATGCATCTTGATATCTTTAATTATTGAAGTCGAATAATATTGAAAACATAATGATTGGGAAAAATTTGTGAAATATCACCTCTCTTCAGTATTTCACGTAAGAGAAATAACCTCATCTAAATCATTTCTAACTTAAATCTATATTTTTTTTTTCTTTTGTTTCTTTTTATTTATTAACTTAATTGTCTATGCATTAAATTGTTTAGAGAATAAGTGAAAGATTTAGAAAAATGTGAGCGAAGAATACTCTACCCTATGGGCTAAGTCACAAAGGATATGCAAGGAAGAAAGAAGAAGTGGTAAGAAAAATATTAAAAATTGTTTAGGTATTGATGTTATTTTTATAATATTAATTATGATTTTCATGAGAAATTATTTTTAATACTATATTTAGAGAGCAACATCTATAAATCTTGAAGATGTAACTAGAGTCAATGTTTGGATTGTTGGACATACTCATAAAGATGGGCAGCCAATTAATGAATTTGCTGGAGAGAAAATTGTATGACAATTATCTCAATTATTGTTGATATACTTAGTTATAATTTAAATTTATTGATGATGCCATAACTTCTTTTTATATTTTTTAGAATGAAATTAAGGAAGTTACCAACATGCCAGAGACAAATAATATTACATCTATAAGAAATTATGTAGTAGCAAAAGTTATTGGATAGCACAAGGATTTGGAGCAACACCTTCAAAAGTGGTAGCTTCAGTGTTTGGTAAGGCAAATTCTGCTTAACTAAAAGAATAAGTAAAATATCTTAGATCTCAGCTTCACTATTTAACTACTCTTGTACTTAATTTGGCCTTGAATAAGGTGAGTATAAAGAATTATGCAATTATTATTTTCATTCTATCTAATATCATTAGATAATTTTTAATTATATATTTTTTTCTAATTGTAGTCTCAAGATAAGAATGTAAATGTTGGGCTAAATGATTTACCAAGTATTCTTGGTGAATGAAGTTAGAATAGTATATATGAAAGTTTCATTCTATTGTTTGGACATCACTTAAAGGTTTTCAAATATATTTCCTTGATTACACTTTTAGGGCAAAGATGGATATGCTATGTTGCATGTTATGGCAAATATTTTTCAAGTAATAAAGAAAATATGACTTAAGATTTAATATTTTATTTATATTATTTAAAAATTTTGAGACACGTTTTCTTATAGTACAGTCTCAGTGTAAAGTGCCTAATGGAGGGATAAAGGCTTTTACAAATATTTTACAAGGGAAAAAGAAGATCGTAGAATTGATATTTTATTTTATAATCTAATAATACTTGGAAAGTGTTTAAATTTTTTACTTGTAGTCTCAAGATAATGAAGCAAGTGAAGAGGTATATATTATTACAAATAATCTTCAAGTAATGAAAATAAATTAAATTTAAATGTTTAATTTCATATTGTAATATATCTTGACATTTGTATTTACTTAATTCTTAAATAGTCTCATGATAAACAAATTAAAGTTTATGTGATTGCGTCTACTTTGCTAAACTCTTTTGTGATGGCTCTTTAATAATTGGTGCTTTTGGACAATTGAATTTGTCTCCTTTTTTTTTCTTTTATTTCCACTATATTAATAAAAATGAAACTATAATTTATGTTATTCATTCTCATGTTTAAAGCAAATTGTGAGTTCTTGTATTTGATCTTACAATTTAGTCTCAACCATCTTAATGAATATTCTTTTTATTATCTCTTTATTTAAAGTTGAGTTAGTAATTAAATATTAAATAAAATTATACTATTTTAAAAAATGGGGTTGTAAGATTGTTGCATTATTTATTATTTAATGCAGTCTCTGTTTGTGGATTGTGGCTTAATAATGTTTTTTCTTTTTGTTAAATGAGAAGAAAATCTATTCTAACATGATTACAATTTGATATGTAGAATTGTATTAAAGCTTATTTAAAAGATTGATGTCAGTATTTGTTAATTATTAGTGTCTTTAGATGAATATTTCTATTTTTTATGAGAAATATTTTTTATTAGTTATTTATAAAAGTTTAAGTTAAATTAATTGTGACTGGTATTTTTTTAATGGCCATAGTTTTTATTTGCTTGTTGATGAGAAAATGCAGTGGAGATATATTAACTTGTATTTGTTAGAAATATACCAATTAATTTAAAGTTATGATTATATTTTTTTCTCTTTTATTAGTTTTTATTTTATATCAGTTAACTATGTAATAACTACAATTATTGTATTTTTGGTGGTAGATTTCTTTTAATTATTTTTCAGTCTAAAGAAATTGTTGGCAATCTAGTGAAGAATACTAGCATTACAAAATAATTTTTGCAATCATCTTCTCAAGTAAGTTTGGTAAGAATTAAAACAACAAATTATTTAAGAACATTCTTGGTAAATTATATGTATAATAGTGCTTATATTTTTTTAATTACCTTTTAGGTCCAACCTAATGTTACCTTTAATAATGACCTCATTCAAGATGCTAGATGTAAATTATTGCATTGGTATGGCATGGGTGGAGTGGTTGCAGAAGCTGAAATTGAACCCACCAATCTGGAATCACTAGTTCATCATTTGATTCTTGGCCCAGATTGTTGGAAAGTTTGGGTAAGAAAAGTAACTCCGTGTTCAAAAGATCTTACCTTATATCGACCTACTAGTGATCTTTAAGTCCTTGGAGATGGTATAGGAACTATAATCTCGTGGCCTTCAAAATACATAAGCTTTCGCTCATGAATTAAGTATTTTGATATGACTTAATTTTTAGGAAGCTAAAATGCTTGTCGTCATTGCTTATACTCAATTTTGGTGAAAACATCATATCTAGTGTATTTGATGATCCTTTTTTGTAATTATTTAATGCTTGCTTTTTGTAATTATTTGATATTAGCATTTTGTATAAACATCAAACTACTTAACTTTGAGTGTGAGAATTAGTCTTTTGTATATGATAAGATATTATTTTTAAGCCTACTTTTTAGCTTTAAGTCATCTTTTAGCTCCAATAAACTTTACCATTGTTAATTTTTTTAATTCATATTAAACTAATTTTCAACTTTAATAAATTTTATATTAATAATTTTTTAATTTATATTAAACATTTATATAATGCCACTTTCAAAAAAAGAAAATGAGTAGTGAAACAGCATTTTGAAAAGAGACTTTCATAATGCTTATTAGTAAGTGATGGTTTGATGTACTAAGAAATACCTACCACATGTATTTATTGATAGTATATTAAGTAACATTAACAACTGACAATTGCATGTGGTGGAATTCATAATTTGAAATATTAATCACAACAAACATTTTGCATTGTGATTATCTTAATTTAACAACTTGCTTTTTCATTATCAACAACTTGCTTTATGCAGCTGTATATACTTGTGATTTTCAACAACTTTTAAATTCATTGCATGCAAAGGGTAAGTAGTTATTTTATAATTACCACATGCAATGACAGTTATAGAACTATTAATGTATTGTTGTGCGTGAAATGCCTGACCCTTTTGGTTAGGGATGGTCAAATACTTTATTTTACCATAGAACCATATCTAGTTTATGAATCTTGTATTCAATGAAAGTTGTTCAAAACTCTTTTTGTAGGTGTTGAATACCGAGTCACTAATTTATTGGAACTAGTACATAGTGATATACATGGTCTAACTAATTACATTGCTATGGGTGGATTTCAATACTTCGTAGCCTTTATCAATGATTTGTCACAATACAGACAAGTGTTTCTCATAAGACACAAGTCAGAAACCTTTGAAATGTTTAAGCAATTACGACAAAAAGTAAAGAAACAAACTAGTATGTATATTAAATATCTTCAATTAGATTAAGGCGATGAATACATAAGTAATGAATTCACAAATTATTTAAAGGAGAATGGAATTCTCACTCAATATATTCTTCCAGCTACTTCATAACACAATAGTATTTCAGAAAAAAGGAATGAGACTTTATTAGATATGATCTGATTGATGATAAGTTTCACTAATTTCTTTGAATATCTACAGGGTTATGCTCTAGAAACTGTTGCTCACTTGTTGAATAGAGTTTCATTAGAAGTCATCCCGATTACTTCTTATGAGACATAGACTGTGAGAGAACTGAGTTATAAGTATGCTAAATATCGCTCTAGTATAACAATAACACTTCCTCATAATAAGGTATTTATGGATAAGTATTGTAGGTTTTTTTTTTGTTTTTGCCCAATCATCACCTCAATTGACTGGATGTGGAGTACTATCATTACCCTCAATTTTGTTTTCTTTAAGGGTGTTACAATAGATGTGACTAATGCAATGGTCCTTTTAGCTGAATTAATTAACTTTGAAAAAGATGAGATTTGAAAGTTTTTCAAGTACACTTGGGTATTATATTATTGATGCAGGTCTTTATAAGCTTAAAATTCAACTCCTCATAACAATCGAATTTTTCAAGTACACTTAATAGCAAAAGTTCTAGATGAATCACTAAATTTTTCAGGCAATATAGAAAGACTACTATATCATTTGTTGTAGTGATATCACGTTGACGTGATAGGATGTGAAAATGATATGGCTTGCTCTAAATATTGGATCTCAGCCTCTTCGCTTTTATAAGTTTGAGCGTAAGACTTTATGCCTCTAAAGTGCTTTAGAAATCCAAAGGGTCTAATGTTATGAATTTGCTATAACAATCTTGAATTATAAATCTATTAATGAAATCAAATCCGGTCTTATCCTGTGAAAAGTATAGGAATTAGGATTATGTAATAAAAAAAATAGAATAACACAGGTGAAAGTCTAAAAATGGATTTACAATAGTACTCCAAGAAGTGTATATCATGTAATTTTAGTGTGAAAGAGGAGTTTTATAAGGTAATATTGTTTTAGGTTACAGCTCCTTGCTTGACCCCTAATCTTTCTAAAATATTAATTATTTAATGAGTTTTATACTATCTAAAAGAAAAAAAAAATAAATGAATATGCTAAATAAAAAGGATAAATACTAATTTTATTATGAATAAAATACTATTTTATTAATCATTTACCATATTAAATTAACAATTTGTATTTCTTATTATAAAAAGAGTTTAAAGACTAAAAAATGTCATATTAGATTTGTATTTCTTCTTTAATCTCGTCACATGGGTTTTTTTTTTTTTTTTGTTAAGTTTTCTCCTATATTTTAGATCTTAGTGCACCCTATATTTACCCAAATACAACGGATTTATTTTTTTCGTTAAGCATTCTCCTATATTTTAGATCTTAGTGCAATCCTATATCTACCCAAATACAACGCATAAATTAAGTCTTATAAATTAAGAGGACATTTGAATAGGCTTGTACTTAAGCCTTTTGTTGATTTTTGTATACCTTTTTACAAAATTATTTCAATAGGTTATTTTAGAAGAAGAAAATATTTCGTTTATATTACCCTAACTTTGGACATTATTAAAGAGACTTTCATATAGGAAAATATCTTATATATTTATTTCAAAATATTTGGTTAATTAGAGAAGCGAGCAAGAATTCAGAAAAAGCAATATTATATTTGTTGGTAGCTGGCATCATGTGCCAGCTACATAATTGCTGGTACACGGTGCTAGTAACTATGTAATGGTGGACAGCCATTTCTTGGTTGTACACCATGCTAAACTCTCCCTATAAATGGGAGAGTTAAGCAATTCATTGTTATTCATTCAAAAATGTAAATTACAGAGAGTTTCAAAAATTTTGAGAGGGTTTTTGAGTGATTTAAGAGAATTGAGTGTATTGGCGTTTTGGGTTGTAAGTCTAAAATACTACAATACTTGTATTCTCCATTTCTAATAGTAAAATATTCTTCTGTCTTCGCTCGTAGACGTAGGCTAAAAGCTGAACCACGTAAACTTCTGTTTTGCCTTATTTTTATTTTCATTATTTTTCTCAATTTCACTTTAGCTGCGACTCTGCATTACCCCTCAATTTTCTAATAAGTGGTATCAGAGCTTCTGGTTGAATGAGGTCACTATTCACTTATATGGTTACTATTTACATATACAACTACTGTTCATACGTATGGTTACTATTTACGTGAAATAGTGGGAGCAGATCCTAGCAGAAAGCAATTCGTGGTGAAAGCAATGGCAGCAAAATACGAAGTTGAGAAGTTTAATGAAGGTAATTTTACATTGTTGAAAATGAAAATAAAAGTGATTTTAAGGAAAAATAAGTGCTTAGAAGCAATTGATGAAAGGCCCGCTGGTATCACTGATGATATCAAGTGGAATGAGATTGACAATAATGCAGTTGCTGATCTGCATCTAGCACTTTCTGATAATGTACTATCCAGTGTGGCGAAAAAGAAGACAACAAAAGAGATCTGGGATACTCTTATAAAATTGTATGAAGCCAAATCTCTGCACAACAAGATCTTCTTAAAAAGGAGATTGTACACCCTTCGTATGGCAGAATCCACTTCAGTGATAGAGTACATCAACACATTAAATACTCTATTTTCCCAACTCACTTCCTTGGGGCATAAAATAGAGGCAGGTGAACGAACGAAAATTTTACTTCAAAGCCTACTAGATTCATATCATCAACTCATCATCAACTTGACGAATAATATCCTAACGAACTTCTTAGTCTTCGATGATGTTATAGCTGCTGTATTGGGAGAAGAACGAAGATGGAAAAATAAAGAAGACAAACAAGAATGTTCACAGCAAGCAGAAGCTTTAATAATGATGAGAGGTAGATCAACAAAACGTGGCCTCAATGGGAGTCAAAATCATGGTAGACCAAAATCTAGAAGTAAAAAGAACGTCAAGTGCTGCCATTGTGGCAAGAAAGGCCATTTGAAGAAGGATTGTTGGGGATTGAAGAAAAGTGCAGAGGACAAACCTCAAAGGAATATTGCAAGCACCTTAGATGATGGTGAAATTTTATACACCGAGACAGCAACAATTGCTGAAAGCAGAAAACAGTTCTCTGATGTATAGCTCATGGATTCTGGAGCTACATGGCACATGACCTCTAAAAAAGAATGGTTCCATTAATATGAACCTACCTTTGGAGGATCTGTATATATGGGGAATGAGCATGCTTTGGAAATTGCTGAAATAGGATCCATCAAGAAGAAGATGTACGATGGCATTGTTCGTATTATCTAGGAGGTGCTGATAAAGACAAATTTGTCATATATTTTCTCATGTTTCTATTATTGATATTTTATTGTTTTATGAGAATAGGTGGCTATATATGTGCATTATTGTTATTTATAAGGACTTGAATGAAATTTAAAGAATGTGTCCATCGCCCCAGCGCCACAAGGATTATCGCCCCAGCTCTGAAATAGTGATCAAAATAAGGAAAACGACCTGTTTAAGTCACATCTAGCGCCCCAGCGCCAAAAAGTCACCACGCCAGCGATAGGACAGCGCCCCAGCGACATCATCTCACCGTGCTAGCGATGAAGCTTTTTTCATGTGTCGCCCCAACGACAACAGTATAGCGCCCCAGCAGTAGTGCGAATCCTAGTCCAACGAAAATTGAGATTTTCAAGCTCATATCAATCTCTATAAAAAAATCACTCGTTCCCAGCCTTTAAGAATCATCCAAGACAAACCTAGAGCAATTCAAAAACACCAAGAATACAGAGCACGAGTCTTGGAGAGTAATAGGAGTTTAATTGAAGCAACTTTAGAGAGAGATTCAAGGCATTCTTTGACATTAAGAGTATCTTAGGCAGCGCAATTAAGAGTAATTCGACGTCTATATCGGTTTACTATTGATTATATCATGATTTATTATTATTTTTACTACTGTTCTTTTGTAGCCATGAACTAAACTTATTTTCTAGGGTTAATACTTGAACTCAATATATGTGCTTAATTGTCATATCTTTTGAATATTTAATAAACTTAGTTCTTTGATATTTAAATTACTTGATCTTAATGCTTCAATATATCTGGGCAATATATGGTGAATGAGTTGGTAATATTGTTGATAAACTCAAAAGAGGAATTATAATATTTAGACCTAGGTAATTTAATGCATGATTGTAAAGTAACATTCAATGTTGCATATGCAAGTTTCAATTTAGGATAAGAATATACCTAATTGGCATGTATGATCAATAAGACCTAATTTTAATGAATCTTAATTTATTACAAGTACCATAGAAATATAGGTATTTGGTAAATTAAGGTATACTTGCATGACCTTGGAAGAGGCTTGTGAATACATTAGTGTCTTGATCAATAACAAAGACTAAGGGAGTTAAATATTAGAAGATTATTATTAAAAAGCATATTGAGAGATAGTATTAATCCTAGGTTTTCTCTATATTGCTATCACCTAAATCTCTTTGCATTGTGTTTTTATTTTTTATATTTTCTACATTCATTCTTATATTTTTATTTTTTTTGAATAATTATTAGGAAAACATAATTTTAGTAATTTGTTAAAAAGAAAAAATTATCCATGTGGATTCGACATTTGACTATTTAGTCCCTTTATTACTTGCATATGATAGCGTATACTTGCACTTAATTTTATGATATAGAAATATCGCATCAAGTGCGACATGTGAAAGGCCTCAAGAAGAATCTTTTGTCATTGGGACAATTAGATAATACTGGGTGTAAGACCCAAATTGAAAATGGGACAATAAAAATTCTCAAAGGCGCGCTTGTAGTAATAAAGGCAGAAAAGGTTGCTGCAAATTTGTACATGCTTAATGGAGAAACACTGCAAGAAGGAGATGTATCTATTGCATCAACTAGTTCAGCAGAAGAGTCAACGATAATTTGGCATCGTAAACTGGGTCATATGTCAGAACGAGGTTTAAAGATTCTCTTTGATCAAAATTTACTTCCTGAGCTCAAATAGGTTTATTTACTTTTCTGTGAGCACTATGTCACAAGCAAGTAGCACAGATTAAAGTTCAGAACATCCAGTTCTAGAAGTAAAGAAATTCTAAAATTGATCCACTCTGATATTTGGCAAGCACTGATAATGTCTTTAGGGTGAGCGAGATATTTTGTATCATTCATAGATGATTACTCTATGAGATATTGGGTATATCCAATCAAGAAGAAGTCATATGTGTTTGAACCTTTCAGAATATTCAGAACATATATAGAACTTGAATCGGAAAAGAAGATCAAGTGTTTAAGGACAGATAATGGAGGAGAATATACTGGTGAGAATTTTATTGCATTCTATCAACAAGAAAGCATCAAGTGGCAATTTAGCACAGCTTACACACCTCAGCAGAATGGAGTAGCAGAGCGGATGAATAGAACCTTGTTAGAGAGAACAAAAGCTATGTTGAGAATTGCAGGTTTAGCCAAAGCATTTTGGGCAGAAGCAGTCAAAACCGCTTGTTATGTGGTAAATCCGTCACCATCAACAGCAATTGAGTTGAAGACACCGATGGAGATGTGGACTAGAAAACCAGTTGATTATTCTCGCCTTCATACATTTGGAAGTCCTATGTACGTGATAAACAAGCCCCAAGAAACAATGAAGCTGGATCCAAAATCCAGAAAATGCCTTTTCTTGGGATATACTGATGGCGTCAAGGGGTATCAACTGTAAGATCCCACTACCCACAAGGTCATCATTAGCAGAGATGTGATATTTGTAGAAGATAAACTGCAAAGGAATGATAAATATGATAGCACAGTGAAGGAAACTCCAGAGACTACAACGGTACAAATGGAAAATAATCAAGTATAAGAAAATTCAGATTCTTCTGAAGCAGCACCAGAGTATGAAGAACAAGAACCAGTAGAGTCTGAGGATTATAGATAATCGTCGATCAACTCGTGAGAGACGACCACCATCATGGCATTCGGAGTATGTCATGAAGGCTTATGTTGCATACTGCCTTTCAATAGAAGATGGAGAGCCAACAACTTTCCAAGAGGCTTCTACAATTCAAGATATTTCTTTATGGATGACAACAATGCAAGAAGAAATTGAAGCCTTTCATAAGAACAAAACATAGGAGCTGGTTGCACTACCACGTGGATGAAAAGCCATTGGTAACAAATGGGTGTACAAGATCAAACGGGATGGCAACGACCAAGTGGAGCGATATCGTGGAGATTGGTGGTGAAAGGTTATGCTTAGAAAAAAGGTATTGACTTTAATGAGATATTTTCCCCTGTGGTTCGACTCACGACAGTCAGAATAGTCCTGACAATGTGTGCTACATTTGACTTACATCTAGAGCAGCTAGATGTGAAGATAGCCTTTCTTCATGGAGAACTTGAAGAAGAAATTTATATGCTCCAACCAGAAGGCTTTAAAGAAGAAGGAAAAGAGAACTTGGTTTGCAGGTTGAACAAATCTCTGTACGGTCTCAAACAGGCGTCGAGGTGTTGGTACAAAAGATTTGATTCCTATATCATCAGCCTTGAATACAACAGACTTAGTTCAAACCATTGCACATACTACAAAAGGTTTGAAGATGATAATGATTTCATTATTTTGCTATTGTACGTGGATGACATATTGGTGGCAGGCCCCAACAAAGATCGAGTCCAAGAATTGAAGGCACCGTTGACTAGGGAATTTGATATGAAGGACTTAGGACCACCAAACAAGATTTTAGGGATGCAAATTCACCGAGAAAGAAATAACAGAAAGATTTGGCTTTCTCAGAAGAACTACTTAAAGAAAATCTTGTGGCGCTTCAACATGCAAGATTGTAAGCCAATTAGTACCCTACTCCCTGCCAATTTCAAGTTATCCTTTAAGATGTGTCCTAGCAAAGAAGCAAAGAGGAAGGAGATGTCTCTAGTACCGTATGCATCAGCAGTGGAAAGTTTAATGTTTGTTATGATTTGTACCCGACCAGATATTGCACAAACAGTAGGAGCAGCTAGTAGATACATGGCGAATCTTGGTAGAGAGCATTAGGGTTGTGTCAAGAGGAACCTTAAATACATTAAGGGTGCCTCTGATGTTGCTTTTATGTTACGAAGGATCAAATTTTATTGTTAAGGACTATGTAGATTCAGATTTTGCAGGAGACTTTGATAAAAGAAAATTCACTACTGGCTATGTGTTTAAACTTACAAGAGGAGCTGTAAGCTGGGTTTCGAAACTGCAAACTGTTGTGGCATTATCTACTACAGAAGCAAAATACATGACAGCTACATAAGCTTGCAAGGAAGCAATTTGGATACAAAGATTACTGGAGGAGTTCGGGCACAAGTAAGAGAAAGTTGAATTGTTTGTTGATAGTCAAAGTGGCTTGCACATTGCAAGGAATCCAACTTTTCATTCAAGAACGAAGCATATAGGTGTTCAATATCACTTTGTTCGTAAAGTAGTAGAAGATGGAAGTGTGGATATGAAAAAAAATTCATACAGATAATAACCTAGCAGATGTGTTGACCAAGCCCATCAATACCAACAAGTTTGTATGGTGTAGATCCTTACATGGCATAGCAGACATGTAGGCAACATGATTTTGGTAAAGAAGAAAGAATGGTGTGGAGACTTGATTGACTCTCAATCAAATCTCCAAGTGGGAGAATTGTTAGTAGCTGGCACACGGTGCCAGTTACATAATTGCTAGCACACGGTGCTAGTAACTATGTAATGGTGGACAGCCATTTCTTGGCTGTTCACCATACTAAACTTTCACTATGTAAATGGGAGAATTTAGCAATTCATTGTTATTCATTCAAAATGCAAATTAGAGAGTTTCAAAAGCTTTGAGAGAGTTTTTGAGTGATTTTAGAGAATTGAGTATATTGAGGTTTTGGGTTGTAAGGTTAAAACATTACAATACTTGTATTCTCTATTTCTAATAGTAAAAGATTCTTCTGTCTTCGCTCGTAGACGTAGACTAAAAGCCGAACCACGTAAACTTCTGTTTTATCTTATTTTTATTTTTATTATTTTTTTTAATTTTACTTTAATTGTGACCCTATATCACCCTTCAATTTTCTAACAATATTACACTAACTTTGGTATATATATTTGAAGGTAATTCTATATCATGATATATATATATATATATATAGGAAAATTACTAGCTTAGTTCTTATATATATTTTTAATTATCCATTAAGTTTTTAAATTTTTTGAAATACCCATTTAGTTCATGTTGTTGAAAAAATAATATTTGAATTAAATTACTTTATTGCTATTAACAGTACACTTTAACCGTTATTTTTTTAATATTCGAAACTAAATTGAGTATTTCAAAGAAATTAAAAACTTAATTGGTAATTAAAAATAAATTAGGAATTAATCCCGTTATGTTTTTGATCTATCACGAGATAGAAGTAAAAAGATCCGTTTCTATCTTATTTCTGATTTCTCATTTAATACTATAATAATGATAGACATTTCAAATTTAAATTTTAAATTTTAGATTCTAAATGGGATATTAAATATTGATTGCGTGATTAAATTTTATAATATTTAAATTTATTAATTTTATTAATTTTATTATTTTCTCTCTCAATAAGTTTTTGAGATATAATTTTAATTATTGATATAATTTTAATTATTGATATAATTTAAAAGCTGTAGTATTACCTTTAATATTATTAAATGAAAACTTTTTGTTTTACCATACAGGGTGAATGTTCTATTCCACCGTATTGAATATTGCTAGTTTGACTTAGAAATTCGACCGGTGGCAATTGCATACTACAGCTGGAGTCTTGTTAGTTGCGATGCTTTTACCGTTGTCTTTCGTTGGAAACAAAGACACGTAATACAATACGTAATATAATAGTAGCATTATACTTTTAAAATTAAGATGCATTAGTCTAATGAACGAGGCAGATAATATAACATTATTATCCAGGTTCATGTATGAGATAACGAGGATAATTGTTTATCTTTTTATTTACTATAATACTTTTTAATACGTGATATTTTCTGACATGTATCAAAATAATTGAAATATATTATACCTTAATATAATTATAAGTATAAAATACTAAAAGCAATTATTTTGAAGTTGGTTTTGGTATTACATATCACATCTTTTTAAGATTCTGATCTCTATCCTTGTGCTGTTGTCCCTTTCGATTATTTCAACCTCAAGCCGAATTAGTTATGCTTACCTTACTTCCTGGCAATAATATAAGCCCACATTGGACTTTTTCTCGTTGTGTATTTAATTAGAGACTCGAACAATACTTCATTTGATTTAAATTACAACAGCATTTCTAATTGTTTTTTTCATTCATTTTAAGAAATAGTATTTTTTTTAAACCAAATATACTAATAATGTCAAAAGCTTAAGAAAATTATTGATTTCATCTTTACTTTTATCATAATTTACTTATTAAGTCTTTAATTTTGTATAATAACTTATTTAAGTCCTTTTAAGATATAAATAGTCACTTTTTAGTGACAAAATAGTTATAAAAAGAATATAAGTAATATTTTTAAGAAATTAGGATTCTAATGAATAAATAAAGATAAAATAGGATGAAAGTAACAATTTTTCAAAAATCTAATAATAGTAAGATTATATATTATATATCAATAACAAGTTACAGACTCAAACTCTTGCAGGCTCTCTTATTCCCTAATGGCTCAAGCAAACACAGACACAGTCAAGTTTCTTGATCAAAGCCATGTTGCTCCGCCACCCGGCTCAGTATCCCCAGCCACAATTCCTCTCACTTTCTTCGACATGGCATGGCTTTTTACCACTCCCATGCAACGCCTCTTCTTCTATGAATTTCCTCACCCTACTCTTTATTTCACGCAAAATATCTTTCCCCATCTCAAACGGTCTCTCTCCGTCACTCTCCGTCATTTCTTTCCCCTTGCAGCCAATCTTACGTGCCCTCCGCCACCCAACCACCCCTATATAATTTTCAAAGATGGGGATTCCATCACGGTCGCCGTCGCTGAATCCGATGCCGATTTTGACCATCTCATAGCTAATCATGCACGAGATAATATGGCGTTTCAGTCACTTGTCCCTCAATTGCCGATGACAAGGATGTCATCAGATAAGACGCATGTAGTGCCTATTATGGCCGTTCAACTCACTGTATTTCCAAACTCAGGTATTTCAATCGGTATCACATTCAACCACGTTGCAGCTGACGGAAGGAGTTTCAATCATTTCATGAAATCTTGGGCGGCCATTCATCGGTCAGGAGGCCAAGACTTGACTTCCCTTTCACTACCTTTACACAAGAAAGATTTGATCAAGGACCCAGATGAAATCGCTTCTATTTTCTTGAATGATATGTGGGATTTTGTAAAGAATTCAGGCTCTAACGGAGATCCGGTTCCTCATGACAACGTCCGGGTCACACTGGCGCTGAGCTGTGCCGAAATCGAGAAACTAAAGGAAAGGGTCACGACTCAAAATAGAGACACTAGCGACCAAGGGCCAATACGCATATCAACATACGCGGTAACGTGTGCTTTCATGTGGGTTAATTCGATGAAGTTACAAGAGAGAGAAACTAATGGTCACTTGTTAAACGATGACTCGATTCATCACTTTGTTTCAGTTGCGGACAGCAGAGAACGCTTTGCTGAGCTGCCAATACCAGCAGCATATTTTGGCAACTGTCTAACATTTTTTTTCGCATCAGCTAAACGAAGTGAACTAATGGGGAAAAATGGGATTATTGTCGCTGCCAAAGCTATTGCTAGATCAATTCGAGAATTGGATAAAGGTCCATTAATAGGGGCAGATAAGTGGTTGAGAAGGTTGATAGAAATTGTCAAAGTGCCGCGTCGTTTAGCTTCGGTTGCTGGCTCGCCGAAATTACGTGTGTATGAGACTGATTTCGGATGGGGCACGCCGAAAAAGAGCGAGGTGGCTCACATTGGTGCCTATGGAGCTTTCTCGCTTAATGAATGTAGGGACGAGGAAGGAGGGGTCGAAATTGGTTTTATATTAGGTCGAGACAAATTGGAGTTGTTCAATGCCTTTCTTGAGCAAGCAAGGGTCGATGTCCCATAAATGCTGAGATCCTACTAGCTAGGCTATAGCAAATAATCAAAAAAGAAAAACCCATCCAGCTGCTTGTAGGATAAAAAGTCGAAAGTTTGTAGTAATCATCACCAATAGTTCTTTTTTCTCGTACAAGCTTTTATGAGTTTAATGCGAGTGTTAAATTACGAGACTGGTAATTGAGACAATTAGCGGTCGTAAATATAGGTATGTACTTCGAAAATCCCAATTATTATGCAAACACTTCTGTTAAATTCTTGTTATGAGGCGTGTTAAAACTTCAACAAACTTCTTGAATCCAAAAATTCATCGCAAATACGCAGAAAAATGTTTGTGGCAACCTATGCTTTTATAGGGGTTTGTTCGATATTCTAAATGTTATATCTGCAAACGCCCATTTGTTTTATTTAATTGCAAAACATCAGAATATCATAACTTTACATTTTACCCATTTTGAAAACAAAGTGAATTTTCTTTTAAGTGATTTAGATTTATGGTACCCTTTAAAAGGTAAGGAGGATCTCTGAAGATAAAATTACTGTAGATTAGTATTAGACTTGAACTATTATAGAAATTTGATGTCATTTAAGAGGCTACAAACTTTTTTTAAAAGAATATTAAAAAAGAGTAGTGTTAGATTTATAAAATTAGGATACAAATTTTATATTTTAATTGATATAATATTTAATGTGTTTATTATTAATTGGTGTTGTATATTTATTATATTAATATTTTAAAAATCAAAAGCTTATACAACAAATGGTAGCTGAAATACAAAATAAATAAGCAAATAAGATATACATATATATATATAGTAAGGCATATGCTGAAGTACACAAGGTAAAAACATCGAAAGCAAATTGTTATCGATAACTTCAGGTCTGCCAGGGCCATTAACACTGTTACCCCTTGAGGTTTACAAAAATTATAATTTGGTGATAATTTTAATTTTAATTATATTGTCAAACTATTTACTTAATTCGAAGGACAAAATTTTCATCTGCTTTCTATTTCATAGTTTAGGAGTTGGTATTTGTTATACTTGTATTACAAAGTAGTTATTCAAACTTTTGCTCAAATTAATTGTTTTGTTTTGTTATTGTATTATTTTGAGTTTTGAGAACAAAAAAAGGAAAATAAAGGGATGATTTATGAATAAAAGAAAACTTGAAAATTGAAAAAAAAAAAAAGGAGAGAGTGAAAATATGAGGTAGTTATTAAAAAAGCAAGAAAAATTTTATTCTTTAAATTAGGAAGAGGGGATAATAGTATAATTAAAACTAAAACTATCATCAAAGTGTAATTTGTTTAAATCTCAGGTGTGACGGTGTTAATACCTCGGTCAGCCCATGCCCTTGCGGATAAGGAGTTCAATCACTACAGCTGTTCAATTCATACAAATGGTATCTAATTTATATTAACATAAAAATGCTCAATCATGATTCATAAAATTTTTATTTTTTCACAGATGCCAAGAATCTGTCAGATCGCTGACCGAACTTTCCCAAAACAACGTGTTTCCGGCTGATTTGATTCTCCTCTTTCCCAAGAACAAAAAATAAAATAATATGGAGTTAGATAAAGATGATAGGCAAAAGCCTTAAAATATATACCTGATCCTTCTAAAAGATTTGCGTACACGAAATGTTGTTTTATCCAACTCAAGATTTGCGTACATAAAACATAACTCAAGTTGTTTTATCTAGGGATGCTCGACGTCACTCTTGTTCCAAAACTGCATTTGCATGTGTCATCAGATGAAACAAATGCAAAATGCGGTGCTCATTTATGGCTACGCTCTACATATTACATGTATTAAGTAATAAGATATTCTTCTTGTTTTATAATAGATTTGCTATGTAAATTTTGCTTAGATAAAATATAAAAAAAAGATTAGTTTTTATTTATGAATATTTAAAGAGAACATATTGTAAACATAGAATCTCTTCCTCTTGAATCGTTTTAATTCATAGACTGCTTTGAGATCAAATGCTTAAATTCATAAAAAAATTTACTACTAATACAGTACGCAATTAACTTTTATTTTCTCTTTTATTTTCATCTATTTAAGATTATTATTTATAAAAATTTAATAAAAGATGATATCGCAATAGATACAATTGATTTAGATAGTTAATTTTTAATTGCAAAAACGAATTCGTTATTTATTCTACTTAATAAATTCTTTGGCATGTTATTTGTAACTAACATTACGTTTATTTTTTTCAAATTAATAGGCATAATAAAAAATATTGCTGACGAGATTAATAAAGTTGGTCAAATAATGCTACTCATATTGTCAAAGCATGAATTGAACTGAACCCATAGAGATTGAAAACTTCGGTAGAAACTCGTAAGATTAGCCTATTATTAAAGAGCAGAAGTATTTAAATCTAAGTTAATTACAATCTCATCAAACCCTACTTTTAAGTATACAACATTAAAGCACTCGGACGCTTGCTTTAATAGTAAAATTTATGCACTCTCTAACATAAATCAGAAGTTTGAAAAACGATTTTAGCTTATTTAATTATTAAATACTAATTTTAATCTTTTTAGCTATTTGAGAGAATTGTTTAATTGATTATATTGTCATTTATTTAGTTGATGTTTGAATATTTAGTTGATTATATTGTCATTGGATTAGTTAATTATATCGTCATTAATTAATATTTAAATTATAATATTATAGTCATTTGAGAATTGAAAATTAAGATCAAAATTTTGAATATAATATTTGTATAAAAAAAAATATACAACATTAAAGTTTTTAAATCTTCTTAATTTCTTATTAGACCTCACTAAGTTTCAAGCCTGCCATCCTTTCTACTCTACTTCTCTCCACCTCATCTTTGAAATTAGTACGTACAATCTTCCATTCATCTTTCTATATCTATCATATCTTGAGATCAATCTATTATCTCCTTTATCTTACCAAACGTTACCATCACATTGTCCAAACGAGTTGTAATATGTTAACTTCGAACATAATAGTCGAACTTGAAATGCTGGTGTTGGTTAATTCAAAGGGGGAACCGAAAATTCTTTGAGCAAAAATAACAACTGTTTGGGCGATCAGAGTTAAAAGAGAAACAGGAAGAAAATGGTAGATATGATAGGATATTTTTGATAAAAAGTTATTTCTATTATAAAGCTGAATAGGATAATGCCACAATAACAATTACGTGAAAGAAAGTAAATACGAAGAATTTTAAGATTTGCATTGTTTATAATTTTTTGAAAAAAGAAAATAAATGAATATGCTTGTTATGTTTTTAGAAATTTTTACAAGTTTCTCTATTGAGTTATGGTATTGGAAAATTGCAACTTTTTTTTATCTTGATTTATTTATTAAATTTATAATTTATTGCAACATAGTTTATTTCCTCCTTTTAAGAGTTAATTGGATATAGTTAAAGGACTAAAACAATAAAAATAGATATGAAAGTGACAATTCTCTTAATAGCATTTAATTAACTATCTGCTCTATTTGTTTCAAAGTAATCTTGTCTTCTTAAATTTTGAGGTCAACCTTAATATTAAAAAAAGGAGTCTTCATCTCTTTGAGAAAATTTAATCTAATTAGAAAGTTAATAAAGGAATTATTATCCTTAAAATCATAGTATTGATGAGAGAATTATTATCTTTTAAATCAAGAAATTAATAGAAGAATTAATATCTCTTAAATTAAATAATTAATGATAAATTATATTCATAAAAGGACTCTACCACTAAGCACGCAATACCTATAAAAGGAGGCTATCTCAATGGATCAAGGCGGACCAATTTCTCATTACTACAACCTCCATGTGATTTTTCTTCTATCTCTTATTCTATTATTTTTTTTCTCTGTAATGGCCATAATGACTTGTACTGATATTGTAAAATTATTATCTAATAGTATATATGAGTGATCCCATCAAGATCAGTAAAGTAGACGTAAGTTTGAATTAGTCAAATCACTATATATTTGGCATTCTTTTATCTCTTTATCTTTCATTTGTTAGTCTCAACTAAATAATTTTCAATAAGAAATAAATTTAACTCATTGACTTAGGGATTGCTCAAAGTTTTAGGTCAACGATTTAGTGCCATTTGTAGAGAATGACACAAAAAGTCATGGAGATTGATAATAATTTGAAGATAAATTTATAATTTTTTATTAAATTTTTATGTTAATATTTGATTTGGCTTAATTTTATAAAAATTCTTTTGCGTAATACAAATTCAATTCACTTCACTTAAAAATAGTTTAGTACTAACTCTCCGAATTTTTCTCTTAAAACTGAATTTGTGGTAGAAAAGATTTTGCCACAAAAAAGGGGGGGACAGAGGTTGCTCCTAAGAGGCTACTATCTAGTGCCCTTCCTTCTGTGAAAAAAGAGCTCGGATGAAGAATATACTTGTACAACATGTATGATTCATTATGACCTTCTACAAAACTGAAGACCAAGTATTTGAGGACTAGACCTTGAGCATTTAAGCCCTCACTGAGGCCAAGCACGTGAGCCCTCTCTAAGGTCAACTACGTAAGCATATTTTGCTCAATATTAGTTATCTATTTTTTTATAAAAAAAATTGATCATTTATTCTGGACGTTAACTCAAATCCAATAGTGAAACGATAAAGACCGGGGCCCACTTAAGGTATGGATCATTTCAAGAAGCACTTGAGCCTGCTTAGGGTAAGGATAATTTTAAAAAGCACCTGAGCCCGTCCAAGGTAGGAATGGCATTTATGATGACGGGAGCATGCTTAAGGTATATTTATGAAGAGACGGGGAAAATTTCAATAAATACCTAAGCCTGCCTAATACAAGCATTGCATTTATGAAGATCGAGCTCACTCAGGGTAGGGATTGCATTTATGAAGATTGTTTGCAAAATTATACACATGGGAATTACAACTGCAAGTGCACAAGTTGTGATGAAGTAATAAAGTGATGAGTGAGTAACGTTTCCACAAGGATTAGTGTCCTAAATTAATGCTAAGTACTATAGTGTTGACAACCTAACTTTATCTAAGCTAATTTAAAGGCTAAGATGAATTATAGAATTAAAGATGTTTAAAACTAAATAATTTAGTAAATTAAAGAGGTGAGAGTTTTGTGGTAACGAGTTCTGGGGACTTGATTTCACCTTACCATTCCTATGTTTTTTATCATTATTGATTAATAATTAATCTTATATATTCATTAATCAAGGGTTCAGAAATAATCATATTATCTCTCCCGAGTGGCCAATGAGATCCTATGTATACATAATTAAGTTGATATCCCTATCTAACTTGTTATATATATATGCATTAAGCTACCCTTAAGTTATTACCCTAAGTCTATTAGTCTCTCAACTCAATAAACTCAAAACTATGCTTTTTAAAGCTAACACATGGGTTAAACTCTCCCAAGCACATAACCCATAAATTTTAAACATCTAATTAATTTTTCAATCAAATTAGAAGCTCTAAGCTCATAAAAAGTATAAATGAAAAATACAAGATAGTAATTAATCAACATAACAATTCAAAATATAATACTGAGTAGAGATACATCAAGCCCTAAAATATATAATCTAACTATCTATAGTAAATACTAAATTACATTAATCCAAATATGTATAAGAGTAATCATGTACAAACAACACAAATAACAAATACAAACTTGATACAAAAATATAAATAAGGTAGAGGGAAAGAAGAAACTAGTTGGATAAAGGCCTTAGAAGTTTTCAATCTTTAATGGTTTCCTACAATCCCAACTTCAAATATGTTTTCTCTCACTAAAACCCTTAGTTTTCTCTTTCTATTTCATACTCCTCCCTTTCTTTTTAAATGAGACCTTTAGTTCGCCTTTTATAAGTCCAAACTTAGGGCAAATTTGGAGCAAAATTGAGATTTTTGCATTGATTGGCATTGTGGTGCCAATTTTTTAGAGTTGCAGCACCAAGATTCTGCCCGAACTGGCCCTGCATAGGGGGAGGAGGTACTGTTCATGTGAACATACCCATGAATAATAATTAATGTTCATTTTTACTGTGGTAGTTTTGTAGTATTTTTTATATTTTTGCACGTTCTCCTCGTCTTTTTGTCTCAAATAGCTCCATTGACTTGCAACCTATAAAATAATATTAACGCACATTAAAAATTATATATTCGTATTTAATTTGAGTAATTATCAAGTTTAAAAAATTAAATTGATATAAAATACACTTATCAAATACTTAAGCTCACCCAAGGTAAGAATTGTGCTTATGAACTCTGGAGCCCACATAGGGCATAGATAACTTCAACAATCACCCAAGCTTGCTTAAGGTAGGATTGCATTTATAAAGACCTAAGCTTACTTAAGATAGGGATAGTTTCAATAAGCGACCGAGCTTGTTAGAGCAAAGATTTCGTTTATGAATACTCAACCCCGCCTAGGGCAAAGATTGTATTTATGAAGACTAATACCCGACTAGATAGGTAGGGATAATTTCAATAAGCACTCGAACCCACCTAAGGCAATGATTGCATTTATGAAGACTTGAGCTTGCCTAGAGCAGCGATAATTGAAATAAGCGCCCGAGCCCACCTCAGAGTAAGGATTGTATTTGTGAAAACTCAAGCTCATATAGGATAAAGATTGTGTTTATGAAGATCTAAGCTTGTCTAGGGTAGAAATAATTTGAATATGCACCCAAGCCTGCCTAGGGCATGGACAATTTCAATAAGCAACTGAGCTCGCCCAGGGCAAGGATTGCATTTATGAAGACCTGAGCCCGTCTAGGGCGCAGATAGTTTCAATAAGCACCCAGGCTGGCTTAAGGAAAGGATTTCATTTATAAAGATCCAAGCTCGTTTAAGGTGCACTTATGAAGACCTAAATCCCCTAATGGTAGGGATAATTTCAATGAACACTCAAGTACGCCTAGCACAGGGATTGTATTTATGAAGACCCGAATCTACCCAGGCAAGTATTATACTTATGAAAACTTGAGCCCGCCAAAGGCAAAGATTTCATTTATGAAGACTCGAGTCAACCCAAAGCAAGGATTGCATTTATAAATACTCGAGCTCGCTTAAGGCAGAGATAATTTTAATAAGCACTTAAGCCCGACTATGGCGAGGAGTACATTAATGAATACTCTAGCCCGCATAGGGTAGAGATAATTTCAATAAGCACTGAGCTAATGTAGGGTAGAGATTACATTTATGAAAACCTAAGCTCGCCCAAGGTAGGGATTGTATTTATGAATACCTAAGTACGCTTAAAGTATGGATAATTTCAATAAACACTTGAGCCTACCCAGGGTATGGATTATATTTATGTAGACTCGAGTTCACCCAGGGTAGAGATTACACTTATGAAGACCTAAGCTCACCTAATATAGGGATAATTTTAATAAGCACCTGAGCCTGCCTAGGGTAAGGATTGTATTATAAAGACCAAAGCCTGCCTAGGGTAGGGATTGGATTTATGAAGGCCCAAAGACGCCTAGGGTAAGGATTGCACTTTTGAAGACCTAAGCCTTACTAGGTGTCATGAGCCGGGCGCTTGCCATTGACCCAAAAGACTAGCCTGTTAGGTAATGTTGCATACCCACCCTTATATATCTAAAATCTACTCAATTTCTATTCGATGTGGGATATAACATTCTTTTCCACCCAATCATGTGGCGCCCTCGTCATAATGTAGTCTAAACTCAAAGACCAACCTGGCCCATATTGCTCATCCCCCCAGGGCTAAGGAACCTATTACCCATATGGCAATCTTTATTAAGGCTCAAGACACAAGATTTTTAGGGCCTACTTGGCCCGTATTACCCATCCCTTTGGCTGCCCCACATCCCATGTGGCAATCTCCATTGGGACGGGGCTTACATACGATTGAGAATTCGAGTTTGTTCTGATACCATTTGTTACGGCGCTTGTCATTGACCTAAAAGACTAGGCTGTTAGGTAATGCTGCATACTCAGCTTTATATATCCAAAATTCACCTAATTTTTATTCGATGTGGGACGTGACATAGGGCAAGGAGAATTTCCATAAACATCCAAGTATGCCCAATGCAAGGATTGCTTTTATAAAGACCAAGCTTACCTAAGGTAAAGATAATTTTAATAAACACCTAAGCCCGTCCAGGGTAGAGATTGAACTTCTACATCACAAAACTCGAGTCTATCAAATGTAGAGAAAGAATCTCCATAAAACAACCCGAGCCTGCTAGGGAATTCAACTACTAAAAATAATCTTTACAAAATACTTCAAATCCTGAGCTCGCCCAGAGCAAGGAAGGCAAACATGTAATAGTAAGAAAATATATCACTTCTACAAACACTATAATTTTAAATCCGTCTAAGGTCATGTAGGCAAGCAAATAATGAGTAAGATTAAAAACCCAAGCCCTGGGGGCACTAATTGAGGTGCTCGTTATTAAAGCTCTAGGCCCCCAAATACTAATAGGGTGGTTTCCATCAATCTCACATTACCTAAGCACCTCAAAGATAGACCTAAATTTGAGGATAAATCTTTTAGCCTAAACTATAACAAAGTTTTTAATATTAATAATTTAATACTAAAAGCTAAGGGACCCCTGTTCCCCTGAATTTTAAGGTCAACCCTAATCCTCAAAAGAGGAGTTCATATCCTTGCAAAGAAATCTAATCTAATTAGGAAGTTATTAAGGAAATTATTGTCCCTAAAATCATGTAACATCTTAATGTTGCATTTGCATTTCAAAACACCAAATCACAATGTATATTCTTAAGACATTCTCACGCATGTAAACTATATTGCATGTAGCTTTATTGGATGAATAAATATCATAATTTCATTTGCTTAAATGAACTTTTTACATCATTATCAAGGATAATATCCTTTAAAAAAATTTTAGAGATGACTATTTTTATAAATTTTCTTATACACTTATTTGCAGCAATGCCCATACCTCTTTATTGATGGCATGCCTCTATAAAGATATCTTAACTATTACATCTTTTCCTTGGTATAAAAAATGAGATATATGGGTTGGCATAATGTTGTAGGGTGACCTAAATATTGATGGAATCAATGATAACAAGATTCATTCTTGTCCTTTTCAGTAGAATGTTTGAGCATTAAGGTTGCTCAATAAGTTTGTATACTAACTATCACTCTAGTATAACAATAACTCTTCCTCGTTATAAGGTACTTGTGGATAAGTATTGTGGTTTTTTGTTATTTCCTAATGATCACCTCAATTGCCTTTATGAGTACCATAATTATCCTCCAAAGTTTATTCTTGAAGGTGTTACAACAAATGTGTTTGATGCAATAGTCCTTTTAGCTGAATCAATAAACTTTGAAAATGATGATATTTGAAAGTTTTTCCAATACACCTGACAGTTGGGTATCATATTATTGATGCATATCTCTACAAACTCAAATGCAACTCCCTCTTCATACTAATCGAGTACCAAATCATAAAATCTTTTGACAAAATTCATTAAGGGATCTATATAAGTTTATTTGATGTTATAAAGTTATGTAATTGTCACATTCTTTTCACTTTGGAAATATTCCTGGAAAAATATATACCATATATTTGTCGATAGATCTCATCGGCAAAGATTGATGCCAAGTATATATGCGATCAGTTAGGGATTTGGAAAATTTGTAAGTCGCAAATCTTTGTTATTGGTATATGTATCGAGTGAATCAATAAATTTGCTTTATGTTCCTTAGAATATCCTTTTCTATAATAGACTAGGGAAAATTTTGGTGTCTCATATACTATTTGGATAGGGCTTATTAATAATTTTGGCTAGATAAGGTGGTAAGGAGACATACTTCATATCCGCTTATTGGATTATTATAGGTGTACAACTTTAATATTACTAGGATATCTACATGAATTAGAAAGTCAAGTTGTTTCATTAGTTTTGCTTGCTTGGAAGAAGCCTCCAATACGGTTTCAGTAGTTTCTTAAGTGTTGAGAGTAGTAAATATGACCTCAAGAAAGCTTCTATTATAAGAGACTTTGTCAACTCCATTTAAAATTGCCGTAAAGACTGCAATACAACTTTTCGAAAGACTTGAACTAGATCCCCCAATTTATTTCACTAGTTCACTGATCATTTTTTTTTTTATTCAATTTTGGATTTTTAGTTGAGTCGTTTAAAAACCCCCTTAATGTAAGGATTTACCATGGTACTCATTGTTTGTGTTTCTCGAATTCCTATATTTTTCTTTGAATTTTCCATTGTACGATTCTAGCCAAACTCCTAGAGGAATTGCTAAATTATTTTAGGCAGTAAATGGAGACTATAATGTCACTTTCTGTAGTGATATCATGATGATGTGACAAGCTATAAAAATAATATGGCTTAGAGATGAATATTGGATCTCAACCTCTTCGACTTTATGAGTTTAAAAGTAAAGCCTTATGCCCTTGAAGAGTTTTAGGCATTCAAAGGGCCTGGTATTGTGAATTTGATCTAATTGTCTTAAACTAAAGGCCTAATAATCAAATCAAATCTGGTCTTAACATATAAGAAGTGTGGGAGTCAAGCTTTTGTAATAAAAAATTGAGCAACATAGTTGAAAGCTTAAAATGGGTTTAGAATGGCACTCGAATAGGGGGCCAATTTGATTTCTATACTTTAAAATAACTTTTTCATTAATAATTTAAACAATAACCAAACATAACATATTCAAATAAAGAAAATGATCTAGTGGGCTATATAGATCATATATAGTGAATTTGCTTTAATTGTCTTGAACTAAAGGCCTAATAATTAAATCAAATCTGGTCTTAACATATAAGAAATGTGGGAGTCAGGCTTCTGTAATAAAAATTCGAGAAACATAGCTGAAAGCTTAAAATGGGTTTAGAATGGCACTCGAATAGGGGATCAATTTGATTTCTATACTTTAAAATAACCTTTTCATTAATAATTCAAACAATAACCAACATAAGATATTCAAATAAAGAAAATGATCTAATGGGCTACATAGATCATTAATGGTAAATTTGCTTTAATTGTCTTGAACTAAAGGCCTAATAATCAAATCAAATCTGGTCTTAACATATAAGAAGTGTAGGAGTCAGGCTTCTGTAATAAAAAATTGAGAAACATAGTTGAAAGCTTAAAATGGGTTTAGAATGGCACTCGAATAGGGGGTCAATTTGATTTCTATACTTTAAAATAACCTTTTCATTAATAATTCAAACAATAACCAAACATAAGATATTCAAATAAAGAAAATGATCTAGTGGGCTACATAGATCATATATGGTGAATATGCTTTAATTGTCTTGAACTAAAGGCCTAATAATCAAATCAAATCTGGTCTTAACATATAAGAAGTGTGGGAGTTAGGCTTCTGTAATAAAAAATTGAGAAACATAGTTGAAAGCTTAAAATGGGTTTAGAATGGCACTCGAATAAGGGGTCAATTTGATTTCTATACTTTAAAATAACCTTTTCATTAATAATTCAAACAATAACCAAACATAAGATATTCAAATAAAGAAAATGATCTAATGGGCTACATAGATCATATATGGTGAGCAACACCGTCACGTGCCACTGTCAAGTTAATTCACCATTTTGGCTTATTCAATATATATTACAAAATCTTGTCACGTGTCCAGGTGCTCATAATATGGTGAGCTACATTGCTTATTAGAACAAAACTTCTCAAGCAAATAAACACAATAGACCATAATTAAGTATAAAAATTAAAAAGTTTAAGGATAGAAAAAGCTAACACATGATGATTATGTGGTTTAGCCCTAAATTTGACTTGCATCCATGCCTTAAAACAAACTATGTTTAAAAGTTTACTAGCTCAGTCTATCTTTTAAAACCGTTTGATTAACTTTTTCTAGTGTTAATCAAACTTTTATAACCAATTGGTTTAGTAGATACTAGCTAAATCCTTCCAAGGATTCAATAAAAATAACAAAAACTCTCTCAAATAGTACATACAATAATTTCAATACATAATTGGTATTTTTATTCTTTACAAGTGATATGGGTTGTGTAGATTGCTTATCTTATGTATTGAAGTAGAATGAAGCCATTATAGTGTTTTTCATATTTAAACCGGTTTACCGCTTTGATAAGTTGCCAAACTGTTTTATAGAAATATAAAATTATGACCTTTAGAGACCCAAACCTTTTTACCTTTTTAAGTTGGTTAAACCATTTTTAAAAAATATGAAAAATGATTCAAAACTAGAATGGGAGTTGGAAATTGCCAACCCACTTTGATCAAACGTCAACCACTTTACAAAGTTTATATTGCACATGCTTGAATGATTTGACCATAACTTATCATAAAAACCTTCAAATGAACTTTTGTAAAGTTCTTTGGAAATTTGATAAAATTATTTTTCTATTGACATTAAGCTTGTACCAATGCGATCTCATTAAATTCTAGTTTAATTCTCAAAATAAAATTTTATTTTGTTGAAATGTCTTTGTTGCATGATCTTGTCCTAATTATCTAAAACTTTTATAACCTTTCACTTTGATACAAAAATATTAATTTCCTCTCTTGTTTGGAATCATCAAATTTTCAATCAACAATAATCAATGAGGGTGTAAGGACATTGTTATGAGCGATTTAGTGTTGTTTGAGGTCTATTTTGTGTATGGAACAAAGTTAAGATTTTAAACGGTAAGAAATCCTATTTTAAAATTTTGAGGAAACTTACCTCTTGAATCCTTTTAAAGATTTTTAGTGTTATTTTTTTTTTTAGTATTATAGGTACTAAAAAACGTCTAGAGCTCCTATGATATATTAAAGTGAATGAAAAATGTTAAAAAGAGTTTGAATGATGGTATGATTAAATAAAAGAGTGTGTATCCTGTATTTATTTTTGTGAAAAATAGGGTTTTTATAAGGTATTAGTTTGCAATAAGTTAAAACTTCTTACTTGACTCCTAATCTTCTAAAATATTAATTATTTAAAGAGTTTTATGCTATCTGAAGAAAAAAAAAAAGGAATTTGCCAAATAAAAAGGATAGATATGAATTTTATTCTAAATAAAATACAATTTTGTTGATCACTTATCCTATTAAATTAAGAACTTGTATTTTTGTTTTATTTTATAAGAATTTTAAGAACAAAGAAATGTCTTATTAGGTTTCATTTATTCATTAATCTTGTCATATGGGTTACCCTTTTTCATAAGTGGGCTTTAACCTCGTTCTATACTTATTAAACTATAACCCACAAATTAAATCTCTTAAAATATTTAGGGTATACTTATCTTAGTATATTTGCCTAGGCTTGTACTTAAGTCTTTTATTAATTTTTGTACAACAATTATAACTAAAAGTTTCCTTTTTATAAAATTATTTCAACAAGTTATTTTAGAACAAAATATTATCCTAACTTTTGACATTCTTAAAAAGCCTTTCATATTGAAAAATATCTTATATATTTATTTTAATATATTTGGTTAGGGAAGAGAGCAAGAACTTAAATAAATAAATAAAAAGCAATATTATATTACACTAATAGTGTGTTTGGAAATGTTTTTTTGTCAGAAGAAAACCCTTTTTTATGCATGAATATAGGTATAAAATATAATGAAAAATACTTTTTCTCATAAATAAATAAATAAATAAGTACTTCTAAACACACACTAACTTTAGTGTGTATATATATATATATATTTAAAGGTTAATTTTTGACAACTTAATAAAATATCTTATATATATTTTAAAATATTATACTAAAATGATATCTTTACTTTTTTTCAGATAGAAATTTTTAGATATTTTTAAAAAAAACATTTGGTAAATAATTTTCTAAAAGCACTTTTATATGAGAAAAACAAAATCAAAATATTGCTAATTACTTGATATTGTAAAATGCACCTTTACATGGTTTTAATTTTTCTTCAATATGGATCTTCTATCACTTTTATTGGGGTTTAGACAATAAAAATATATATATCGATAAGATAATTCTATATCATGATATATGTATTATGTTAAGAAAATTACCAATTTAGTTTATATATATTTAATTACCTATTAGGTTGTTAGATTTTTTAAAATATCTATTTAATTCATGTGGTTAAAATATATATATATATATATATGAAGTGCATTTTTTGAAACCAATGAGATAAATTTAATCAAATATGTGACCCTTTATCACTATTAAACATATCAAGTTACTTTTTTTAACTTAAAAAAAGAAAAAAATTGAACTTAAAACCTCTATTTTCGTATAGAAATATACTGTTTATTTTTTATTTAGGGAAGGGAAAAATCGAGGGAGGGATTGGACCTTTATTTTAGTAAAAAATGCAATACAAGTCTCTTATCATAGAATTATTTAAATAACTGCACATATTAAATTACCTTATTGCTCAATAAAATGTATTTCAAATACTAATTTTTTAATAATGAATTTAAACTGATTATTTTTTTAAAAAAAAGTTAAAAACTTAATCAACAATTAACAAAATTGGAATTAAACCCGTTATGATTTTTATCTACCTCTGGATGTAAAAGGGAAAATTTTGTAAATAATTCTCAGAATGTTTTATTATTTTTTTAATCAACTTTAAATTGATTATTTTTTATTACTTAAAATTTTCACTTATGGACAATTTTATCTTAAAATAAAAAATATAAGTTTCCTCTTCTTTCTTTTCATCGAACCAAAAATTATATTGATGGATAGACATTTTTAAAGTTGTTATTGTATAGATCGAGTGTTACTGAATATATTTGTCACTTCAAATATAAAAAAAGTCAAAATCTTGTAAGTTTTTTTAAATTTTTTTAGAAATTTTAATATTCATTAAAAATTAAATAAAAATTACATTTAAAATTAAAAATAAGTGTTATTGATGAATTAAATATAAAAAATAAATTAAAATGATGTAAACGACGTTAAAATCTAATCAAAAATATAATTTTTAATGTGTTTATCTGAAATCAGACGGCAACTAATTCGATTGCCATCAATTTTTGGCATCTCGTAGCATCTCGGTTGCCGTCAGATTCTTTTCATCTCATTTCTGATTTCTCATTTAATATTATTGGTTGAAAAGTCCTTCTTGCCGTATACGATGAAGATTCTATTCAACCGTATTGAATATTGCTAGTTTGACTTGAAAATCGACCGGTGGCAATGGCATACAACAGCTGGAGTCTTGAAGGAGACAATGGTATTTTTAAAATTAAGATGCACTAGTCTAATGAACGAGGCAGATGATATGACATCATTATCCAGGTTCTTTATCCCATCAACTATTTGATCTTCAAGAAACGTAACATCTCTGCTTCTGATAATTTTTTAACTCATTGGATCCCATAATCTGTACCCAAAGTCTTCATGTGCATAACCCAAAAAGACTCCTTAACCTTGTTGTCAATCTTCGACCTCTCATTTTTTGGAATATCAACAAATGCCCTGCAACCAAACACTCTTAAGTGATTATATGAAACATCTTTTTCGGTCTAAACTCTTTTAGGTACATCATCATCCAAATGAGCTAAAGGAGAAAGGTTAATCAAATCCACTATAGTCCACATTACTTTATCCCAAAAGTATTTAGGTAGCTTTGCATCAAAGAGCATATACCTGATTCTTTCTTGAATCGTTCTATTCATCCTCTCAACCACACTATTTTGCTGAGGAGTTTTTAGCATGGTCTTCTCAAATCTGATACTATGAGATCTACAATACTGCTCAAATGGTCCTCTGTATTTACCACAATTGTTCGCCTCTACACATTTCAACTGTCTCCCTGTTTCTCTCTTAACTTTAACATACAAATCTTTAAAGATATCAAGCATTTGGTCTTTATATTTCAAAGCAAAAACTCACACTTTTCTAGAATAGTCATCAATAAAAGTTACAAAATAAAGTGCACCTCCACATATTCTAGTTTGTATAGTACATACTATTGGGTACTGTGTGCGTCTGCACAGTGCTACGGGTGATTGTGTATATTTTATATAATTTAATAATAAATATGCCATACATATAACATAGCGAAAGTAAAGCACACATTTAAAATAATCTCATTATACTAATAAAATTTAGGGGACTCACCTTTGAAGTGTGCTTTGAACAATTCTAGTTGGTGATGTAGTGGGCTTTCTCAAGCTAAAATGGGAGGTTCTTATTCTCACCAAAATATTTAATTTAAAATAATTCTTACTTCTTAATTTCTCAAGACTTAACTATTTTAATTTGCTCACACTTTTCTTCTTTCAATTTTCTTTATTCTAACTTGCCTTAAAATTTATATATTTGTAAATAAAATAAACATCCGTATATATGGTTTTTATTGCCACCTTAAGAACTAATTATGGCCAATAAATATTGGCTAATGTGAAACATGACAAGAAAAAAAAAACCTTATCATGCTTTATAAAATGGTAATTCAACCAAAAGTGATGTGGCGGTTTAAATTAGGTATTGGTGGCATTTAAGCATGTGCATATAAAAAAACAAATGAAGTTAAAAAATTGACCAAATAAAAGGAATCTTGGTAGCCATTTAAAGTTATTGCCACTTTGGCACCAAGTTGATTTCACGAAATTGAATATTAAACATAAATTACTTTATAAGTATAATTTAATTTATTATCTATACAAATTATTGGCATAATTTGAAATATATACTAAGTAGATAAAAGTGTTAAGTCTTATTTGGCACAATCTTAGGTTTAACACTTAAACTTTAGCTACTCCCCGAGAGACCCTAAAATAAATATATATTTTTTGAAAAAATTTTAAAATCGAACAATTCAATCCAATGCATTACCCACGTGCTCAACGCATACACTTCATATAATGAGACTCCCTAAGTTCACTTCCATTTTATCTCATAGAATATTTTTGTAAATCCATAACTGATGCCCCACACATATACGTTATGGATAATACAAAATGGCTAGTTAAACTATACAAGTTAAGGTTAATCCATATTCGTACAATCCCTTCATCATTAATATCCTGGAAGAGTGAAGACATAGATCAACACTATCAAATCCTTTATTGCTCAACCATAAACTTATCTCTTTGATTCGTATTCTGATAAATAATATGCACAAACTCCTTTGCGATATTATTTATACTACAGAAAACTCTTTTTTGGGTTAAATGCGTATGGCCATAAGACTTCCTACAATACAACTTTAGAGCATCTGGATATTTAACTTACCCATATGAGCTGACGGATCCATATCGATATACAACAGACTTCATAAGTATCAGATCATACCTAGTGACACCCAGCAGTCAAACCATAAAAGTTTCTAACATATGTGAAACCTAAGTATGGTGGATTACTCATAAACCCACCATGTTTAGGTCAACAGACCACGAATACTACTCAATTCGAGAAGACCCTCCATTGACGAATTTATGGGATATCTATTGGAGGTCTTCATTGAGTCTGTTCAATATCTAGTTCTTACTAAATACATGTATATCTATACGAGCTTTTACTAAGCTTATAATTTGTAAATATTAACCATCTAGATTATCCAGATATAGACATACACTGATTTACATAAATCGATTCCACTCGACAAATCCTGCATCAGTGAAAATAGATCAGAAACATATAATTCGAGAACATACTTGCACAATGACATTTCTTAGCAACTCTTGCAACTATTTACAACTATGTCATTGTAAGTATATTCTCATATCTTTGTCCTATTTCAGATAAGGTTCTAACTCTTTAAATCTGATCTGAACTCATTCAAATCAATATAATGTCTGAAATATTACAAGTATCTTACCTTAATAAAAATAATTAGCAATTTAATGAAATATTTATTTATTGCGTAAATATGAAATTACAATATTCATATAAAATTGTGATGGCACATGAGCACAAATTCAAACACATACATCAATGTGTATCAAACCAACAAATTAGATTGGTCGCCTATCTATCTAACGATGTCAGTGGTGTACATCATCTTTGCCTCATTTGACGTGCACCACCGGTGGCCGCCACTTCCATGGCTCCTATTGAATATTTGGTCATCATTTAGTCTTTTTTTTTTTGGTTAAAAATGATCCCACCATTGTGTAAATCATAAAAATTAGAGTCCAATGATATAAATTTTAATCATTTTTATCGTCGAAGTTCAGTAGCCGGCAATGGCGGATAACCACCAAATGTCTGCTGCAATGGTGGTGGTCTATAGTAGAGTTTTATTTATTTATTTAATAATTTATAATCATTTGACATGTGTCATAGTGTATGAAATTTTCTTATTAAGTTACGATATTTTCCTTCAATAGTAAGATCTAATGGTAACTAGACTAACGGAGAGGGAAAATTCTAGGTAATTTAAAAAAGATGAAAATATTTGAGTAACTGGCCAAATTAGAAGGACAAAGATGTCCTTATCTCATATATTTTTATAGTGGTTTTGGTTTTAATTATACTTTCACACTAAAAAAAGGGCTTGAGGACCACACACTTTAACTAATTAAGCTATTCTAACTTTATATTTATGTATGGGTCTGCAAATTTATTAACATACTCTTAAAACCTTATGTTAATAATTTTAAAAAAGACAAAAATGATAAAAGTATAATTATGCTCCTATTTTGACTTGAAAAAATGTCAAAATGTAATTAAATGCTAGAAACAGAGCTTGAAAGCCACACAGTTGAACCAATTAAGCTATTTCAACTTTATATTTATGTATAGGTCTACAAATCTATTAATATAATGATAGTTTCCATTAACTTTAACTGAAAAAATGAGAAAAATGGTGAAACAAGATTATTGCCCATTTTGACTAGAACAAAGCTAAAATTCAATTAAATGCTAGAAAAAGTGCTTGACAACCACACAATTTAACTAACTAAGCTACTCTAACTTTATATTTATGTATGAGTATGCAAATATATTAAAATATTATCCTCAAAATCACATATTAATAATTTTAAAAAGGAAAAAATGATGAAAAAATGATTATGGCCCCATTTTGATTGAGAAAAAAAATCTAAATTCAATTAAATACTAGAAAGAGAGCTTGAGGATCATACATTATAACCAACTAAAATGAACTTTATATTTATATATGGGCCTGCAAGGAATTCAATTAATTATCCCGAAGTGAGAAAGAAAATAGTCGTAGGCGAATTGTATCATCTTAGGCCTAATTATGCTTAAAGACAACTTAAATCTTAAGGAAGTTAATGATATGTTGGTTTGGATCATCATTCGACAACTCCCCCACAACCCCAACCCAAACTGCACTATACTCTAAATTATTTGAATAATAACTAGCTTGAGTTCAAAATTATTAGCTTGAATGGCAGGTCTTTGAATGCTTGAACTAATGCCATCAATCAATAGCACCGCATAGTTATGCAACAATTTTGTATCGCCTACATCAGCTTGATCTCCTATAATTGGTTGAGAGTTTAACTGCTAATTTCTCATTTTATGAATTTTTCTCAAAGTTCTCTCAAATTTAGGATCAAAGTTTCTTGAATGTCTTATGTATTGCTAAAGAATACCTAAGATCAACAAAAGAAAATAAAAGTTTAAATTAAATCTAAACTGGTGATATTAATATAAACAAAAATAATAAAATCAAGTTCTTAAGCAACGTCGCCAAAAATTTGTTGTGAATTTTCCAACACAAGTACATGTATCGTAACTAGTAATATAATGATGAATACAAATATCGTTCCTACGGAATTGTTATTATACTTTGCTAAGTACTAACCTATATCGATTTAAAATTTATTCAAACAGCTAATTAAAAGGTTTAGAATTTAAATAAAAATAAAAAAAGTTTGAGCAAGAGATTTATTAAAGTTGCCAATAAATATAAATCTAGGTCTACAATTTTCACTCTACATTTTGCCTAAATTTACTAATTATCCTCTTTGAAGTAAATAATCAATTAGAATTACCAATCAAGAATCTTAAATTATTTACAAGCCTCTTCTGATAGTCAAGTAGAAATATGTGTTTTTATTAACTCATTATATTCCTACATGAATTAAATTTTTTAAAAAAAAGATTCATTAAGCTAAGGTTCTCTTATAATAGTTGCACATATCATGTAAGTATATTTCTATCTTACATGAACTCATCATAAAGCAATCAATGATCATATGTTATTGTATCTATGGTGGCTAAACACTAGAATCTCATTTCCAAGCTTATAATGGTTACCTAATCTATCTGCATGGTAAAAAAAATAATTTAAAAATATTAAACACAAGATAGAATTAGTAATTCTTCATTGAATAAAAGGTTCAATATCATAAAGAAAATACAATACTAAGAAGAGAAAAGAGAAAAGAAATAAAACTTTGTTGCTTCTATGCTTTAAACTTCAATCTCCTCTTCTTTTTAACTCTTTTTTATGTTTCTCCTTTCTTAACTCTAAAAAATGACTCTCCTCTTGAAATTGGCATTTGCTCGCTATTTATAGGCTTTTTTTAGCTTAGGATTAACTCCTAATTTTAAAAACATCTTACGACCTAAGTTATAGCAATTAGCATTGCGCTCTAACTTTTCAACATTACAGCACTAGCCCGATTAAAATTTTTCCACTTTGTTCTAGTTATTGGTATTTAGAGTTGCAACTTTACTTTCTAATGTTGTAGGCGCTCTTTTGATTCAATCTTTGCTATTTCTGCCTTCATTCCTTAGAATTTCTACCTAATAGCACCATTAAGCTTCAAACCTATAAAATAGTAATAAAATACATAAAATCATAATCAAAATGCTAAGAATTAACAAATGTTATATCTAAGGAAACTAAAATAATAAGTGTAAAAAATATTTATCAGTAAACCCTCTGGTCACACTTTCTTGAAATCACAAATGATAATATGATAAGATGAACTACTTTAGAAGGAATTCCCTTCTGCAGAAGCAAAAAGTCTTCCTTAGAAGATTGTAGTCTCTCAAGTCACTTTCTCATAAACACATATGATAAGATAGGCCATACATTGATGATTAGTGGAAGTATCGTTAACTCTCAAGTACAACCTTCCAAATGTTGATCAAGACGACTAGCTCTTTTGAAAAACTCATGGGTTCTTAGGAACTACTTAATGAAAAATACCTCCTAAAATTGATCATGAAAAAGAATGGAGTTTACTACTTCCTCATCAAAGCACTTTGGTAGGTACAACAGATTATTGGTCATGCTTGGTCACTTCATATGGAAGTAGGGAAATCAAATCCATAAAAGTAGGAACATGTAAGGTTCAAAAAAGTATGCGTAAGCTTTTGAGTTGCTATAGTGCATGTTAGGAACTAACATTTAGTAAATGTTTTACACATTTCTAAGACCATTGGTTACTGCATTGATGATTGTTTATTGATGGTTATTTAATTGCTTTAATGCCAATTGAATGGTATTAAAGATCATTGAATTGCATTAACAAATTGCTTGATTAGTCCTTAAGTCAACGGCTAATAACATTTAATGAGATAATATTAAAGTAATTTATCATCGACAATATTTTATTAACAAAGGAACAAAATTGATATATGTTATTATTATGAAATATTCATTATAAAATTCTAGAAAACATATAGAAAGAAAAACAGTAGGAATGGATGTTCTTTATCAAATGAGGACTGTTCTGGGAGGTCCACAACATCTCCATTGGCTTGGAGGTAGCTTCACCAAATGAATCATAACTAATGTCGATGTCATCTTTAAAATATTTCTCAGAGCATCTGCGGTACCAACCCAACATAGCATCAAAATCCTTTGATAGTTTTCGATATTTAATCGGATCCTACCTAGACCTGAAGCCACGCCTGAATGATCCAGTTCAGGATATACTGACCTGGCAAACGTATATAGCAAGCGTAGTGTCTAGTTTCCTTCACCATGGTCTATTAAGAGCCTTCAAATCAACTTTTGAGAAGCAAGAACTTGTTGGGTTTGTTCTACCACAGACCTTAACTAAAAAGACCGTCCTTGCTCAACTCTCAACAGATTAGCACTAGCAACTACATGGTTCCTGGCTTCTCGGAGCTAGTCTCATTCCTACTAGAGTAGGACATTGGCAGCAAACACTTGATCTTGCAGGAACCTGTTGGCATTTTAGATTGTCAACTCTTCCTTTCAGTGCATTAACTTCCTCATCCAGGGAAGTCACCTTATCTTCATTGGCAGTCAGGAAAGCCTGGAAGTCGATTCTTTCTCCCAGCAGATCATCATTGGCTCTTCTTAATACATCGGTATCTATGATTAATAAGTCCTCAGTTTACCTAAGTTGGGCCACAAAAGAGGCATCAATGACATCTATCTTTAGCTATCTATTTTCTTCCTCAAGTCTTTAGAACTCTCTTTAAAATAAAGACCTGGACTTTTTTGAATTTATCCTCTTTAGCCAAATTTTTCAGCTACTTGTTCAAATCATTTACTATCTTTGGGAAGCATTTAACTCATCTTCAAATGCAACCACAATACAGAGGTTATCCTGCAAATACTACCAAAGAATAACATACATCAGGAACTAACACTTAGCCATTTAGCCATTTCAACAAACAACAAACGTAGAATGAGTTACTTACCATTATCAAGGAAGCAGAGCTTTTTTGTTTCCAAATATCAGCACTCATGTCCGAAAGCTTTCTCAACATCACTCGATCAGTGGTCTCAACAAGACTATAGTTGAATTCTCTCCATCTATCTACAAGACAGTGGAATGCCTCACCACCTCTCCAAAACCCCATTTGACGAACTAGTGGGGTAAACGCGTCTTCCTCACATTAGGCGTAATGTAGAGGAGAATGCAAAGGTGAATATCGGCATAAGGTACCTCTCTTACTTCCAACCGTACCTGCACTTTCTGCTCCTGTTCTCATAAGGGAATAAAGTTAGCATCAGGATTGGGACTTTTCACTGCTTACGTTTATTGGGTCCTTTTCAAAATGGGAACAAAAAGTTAAGAAAATAAAATTTAAAAAAAAAGATCCAAAAAGAAAAAAAATTACACTTACTAGAATAATAAAGTCCTCTATTCTAGCATTAAATTCGAATAAAAGAGGCTCAGTTATGGAATCTTGAGCCTCTTCTACTCCTTGTATAAGAGCTCCCCCTTTCAGCACTTGGGGGAAGAACATCATCAGTTGGTGGAGGCTCTTATATAAGTTTTAAAGTTTATCTTTTAATGAGTTCTAGTACAATTTCAGGAACTAGAACTTTATGGGGTCTAACCTTTGTTTTCTAAAAGTTGGAGTGGCCTTCGTGCTTTCAGGAACTATCGAAGATTCTTTCCATTATGAGAAGCTCAGGGTCAAACCTCAGGGTCATGTGTAGGAACTAGATCCAAGGTCGTAGAACTGTTATCAAAGTCCCCATTTGTAGAAAGAGATCGATCAGCATCTAAAGAAAGATCAGAAAGAGTGAATTTTAGAATCTCACCTCCCCAAGAGACTTGAATTACTTGCATATTGAAGACTGCATAAGAAAGAAAAACGTTAGAAACTCAGTAAAACGAAATCATAAGCATAAAGTAAAAGATAGAAGAAACTCACTTATGTCATGGAAGATCCTTTGTAAGTATAGCTTCTAAATAAATTTTTGCCGAAACCCCTCGCTAGAACCAAGAGGGAATAAAATATTGTTCGTAAACTAATCATGGAGCACAATGCAATTATGGAATGTCCTAACATCAAAAGACAGAGAACCTCACGGGGATTTTAAGGTCTAGAGGCGTCGGGGCATAGAGAAAGTGATGCGCTTGCTCTCGACGAGCGTAGGCCAGGAAGAGCTGATGATTGCATAAGCTAGCATAGAAAACCATATCTTTGTAGAAAAATTTCTTGAGGAACCTTTCCCTTTCAAGAATGAAAAGGAAAGACTATTTTTGCTATCGAAGAAATTGAAGGAAATGATGACCTCATATGGGTATCCAAATCTCTTCTGATAGGTACTAACGACAACAACGTACTTCTTAAATTCGGCCCTTTTATCCTCAAAATTAGATAACTACTTTTATTTCTTTGAGAAAATCAATAGTTGAGTTTCTCTCGTTTGAGCGTATAAATGATGAAAATGTCATAGAGGGTTAAGCAATAAAGAAGAAGAATCATAAAATTAAGGTGAACAACATTTTAAAGAAGGTGGAAGACATTCGAATAAATTTGGAGGGAAAAATAATGGTGACATAGAGGAACTCATGAATGACGGGAGGGATGGGAAACCTAAGCACATTAGATTTTTCTTGAAAATGGAGAGTTCACTCACTCGAATGATTGGTAGGTCTTGGAGAGATTTTTCGCGGGAAGATTTTTGATTCGGACACTTTCAAAGAATCAAAGTATGTATCTCAGTTCATCAATTAAAAAATTGTTCAAACCCTTCCTAATTGTTGTAAAATAATGGAAGAAAAATTGAAAAATTAAGGTTTCTTAAGAGAAAAAAAATGGAGAAACCAAAATTACAAGATTGCTTTAAGAATAAAAATGAAGAGTGAAAAATTAGAGTTAAATTAGCCAATAAATTAATTGTTGATGCTTCTACTAAATGGGAACATCGTGACTAATGAAACAGTAAGAGTCAGTAACAGATGAGACTGTTAAAAGACTAACTAAATATGTGGAGCACACTAATTGATTAATAAAGTATTGTCTTTTAAACTTTTTATTAAAAAGACACACTCGATTTACTTATAAGAGTTATAAGAGGCATTTGTTAGGTCAATTTTCAATTAAGCACAACTAGCACGCTCTTTGTGTTCAAAATTCATTTTATCAAAAAACATCCATGATAAAACAGTCTCATTTTCTCACAAATTTAAACATTCCATCATAGGTAACTTAGCCCAAGCTAAAACTCAACTTTTTATTATTAATTATTTTATTTTAAATATTATTCTTGCATATTTGAAACAGTCGGAACTCATATTTAATAAGTAATTAAATTTCACCAACATAAATTCACTTTAATACTATTAAAAATACATTTAATTCAAGATGAAATATTAATTATAATTGAGATCATTTGAATTATTACTATAATTATTTGTGTAATAATTTATTAGATCTCAACTCTTATAAAAATTCAAAAAGTTGAATTAGAGAGGCATTTGATATTTCATTGGCATGAACACACAAAGAATTCTTAGAATATACTAACAATTTTGGGAACAAAAAATATAATTATTCTAAACACAAAAAAAAAAAAAAAAAACCCTTCTCATTTGTTATGGTAATATATTCTACTTTACCAGACACGTACACTCTTTTTTCTTGTAAATTATTGATTTAAGTATTGAAATATTTTTTTTTATAAAAAAACAAAATACTTTCACAATTATAAAAAATACACAGACCAACAAGATAATTTCTTGTAAAATTGAAAGTGGGGAACTTGAATAAGTTGCAGTAACAACTCTATCTGAAGTGGACAACTGAATAATCGAACCGTCAGTACCTAATTAACATTTCTAAACATAAAATTATGTGGCAGAATTTACCGGCAAAGGTAAGGCCAAATTTAATCAACATCACTAATTTGTCTTCTATCCTTCAGTCTAATTACTACAGTTTCATCCGATTATGTTAACAGTATCCGATGTATTGGTTTCGATATGACCGCACAAATAAAATTATGAGATGAATTTCATTGATATTGTCTCCTAAAGATATAATATGTAGTGCTATAAGGTCTACTATCAAACCGAATAATTCAATAAATTAAAACTCAATTACAAGCTCTAACCAGTTCATACATATTAATTAATTTATGATGCAGAGAGGATTTGCCAAATTATTAGAGATTTATCCATATTCCATCCTATTAACCGAGTTGTATCTAGCTGATATCAAAAGATAAAACATGCCAAAGATACATTATATCATTCTTAGCAAATATAAGAAATACAGTCAATCATTTTTTATTTTTTCTTATTACAGCAAGTAAAAGACAAATCTCTCCTCAACTCTGGATTTAAACCATAAATCTCTTGTCCCACGTTTATGATATTTAACCATTGAAACTAATGAGCACACAAAACGAAATCATCATCATTCTCTCTTTTATTTTATCTGTGGCTACAAAAATTATGAAATGTACTAATAATTTTGGTTCTTTTTGAACAATGATAAAATATATGTTGATATGATCAAACCAACCCGCATAACAAATTTTGATTGGGTGAGATTCTGAATGCAACGACATTCCTTTGATCATTGGATTCATGAATTGAAACCAAAATTTTCGGTCTCTTAATATGGGTCGGTTCAAACACACGCTTGGCCCAATTGTAAATGTCCACTTTAATTAAATGAAAGGTTTGGTTCATTAATGGAGCTATTCAATCCTACTTTTTATCTCGTCAAACTCTATTTTTTTTAATGTAAACTATTAAAATAAAATTATTTAAACTTCTCAATATATCTCATTTAATTTCAATATTATCCCTTTCATTATTTATGACACGCTAGTGATTCCTTTATTTTCTCCAATTCTTTTCTTTGTCATCACTAAAATCAAGATTTTTATCTGATTTATTTTTATCAAAATCATTGTATTCGAGTTGAATTTAAAATTTTAATTCTATAACTCTTGCTTTCCATATACCTCTAATTTTTAATTTTATCACATTACTTGAACCAACCTATTAACCTTCTTTTAATTTTCTAAATAACTATATAGAATTTTAGAGTTCGAATACATAATACTATAACAATCTATCAAAGTATGCAATTATGGTTGTGGCTTAGTAGTAAAATTATGTCTAAAATAAATTAAAATTTGTTCAACGAGAATTTTTCAAAAGCCCAATACTAGAAACTCAAATATTAGCTTACAAAAACAAGCTTAACAAAGAGCCGACCCAAAGGCCCAAAGGATTAAGGGCACAAGATAACGGAAGAAGACTACTCAGGTATCACCAAAAATAACAAAGGCATGAAACTTACTCAGGCAATCGGACCAATTGACTCAGGTAAGACCGACCAACTCATAATCTATCCTAGTTGTTCATAACCACAGATTAATATACAATGACCTACCCAGTATACCAAGCAAGTTCCAAGCAAACTAGCATCAAGATACCATAAAAAAGAATGGCACGACAAATACGCCAACCCACCTCCATACGTAAAACTTTCAAAATCCATATAGGCCTACCCTGTGAAAGAGCTGAGCAGTACTCAACAACTTAAAAGAGAAACACAAAGCATCCCAAATAAGGTAAGTCATTAAAAAAAAGCAACTGACGTTATTTTGAAGGAAGAATTATGCTATTTTCAGAGAAATCCCTCAAATCACGCCAAGAGATCAGAAGATTACCCAAAACAACCACAAATCTAGCGAAGATAAGTACAAAAAACTCTAAGAAGATCAATGTTATATAGGAGAAGAAAATGGCTTAAACAAGTTAGGTATCTCATCTTGAATTCACAACCTTTGATCTGAGAATTTTGACATTTTCCCTCAACTTCTATCTTCCAAAATAGACACCTGACTTAATTATCAGAGAGTCTTCACAAGAACCACCTTCGGCAAAGTCTTAATGATAGTTTTTCTTATATTTATAGGTATCAAAATAACTGAATAAGCAGCAAGCCTATATTTATAAGCCTAATAGGTAAGGGCCAAGGTTTCAACTCCTACAACCAAATAAATTCAAAACTCGTTGGCCTGAAATACCATTTTTTTCGGTCAATAATTTTTTGTGTTGTCTGTAAGAATCGAAACAAAATATTTTGTCACATGCTTATACTAAAATATATTAAATGGCAGAACAATCATCCAAAAGCCAGAATCCTCTTAGGGGATAACATGCCAAAAACTTGGGTAGGAACGAAGGCCATGAAACCCACCCAACAAACCCAAAAAATCCTTCTAGAAAAATCTTTGCCAATGAAAATTCATGAGGAGTTGCGGACAGAGGGAAGAAAGAGAATAATTTAGGCAACTCAAAGTAAATTTTGTCAAAAATAAAGGAAAAGAATTAAGGGAAGCCAAAAAAATAACGGAAGGGGAAACCCCCAAGCTATAAAAGTTTGAATTCAAAATGGATTAGATCAGAAGGAAATGTCAGAAGCCCCACAGAACCCAGCTGGGGCAGTAAGGCATAGTCAAGTGCCTCCTGAACGAGAGATATCGTAAGTCAAAGATTTTAACCAGGTAATGAGAAATGATCGGTATTCCACACAGCCGAATACCGAGCCGCCCTTAAAAAACAAGGTTCACAGTTTGGAATAGAGGTTGAAAAATATCTTAGAAAAAAAGGAGAAAAAACAACATCCTCCTCTGAAGAAAACTGAGAAAGAGAGTTATTGAATGGGTTCAGACTGTCGAGCCTCCTAGTTTATAAAGGAGTAACTGACCCCAATCATTATATGGACCAGATAACTGATCTACTTTCTATTGTAGAGCTCAAGTAAGATCAGAAGTGCAAACTCTTTCATATAAGTCTTGAAGGATCAGCTCTTCTCTGGCACAAATGGCAAAAGCAGCAAATTATATCTTCTTACCATGAATTTACGAATAAGTTTTTGGGGTTCTTGTGAGATGGCAAAGGACCTTAGATAGCTTAAGCAAGTTAGGCAAGGAAGAAATGAGAGCCTGAAAGACTATGTTAAGGGATTCCATAAGGAAGTGATCGCATTAAACGCATTCGATCAGTTGATAACTTTAGAGGCACTTAGGTCGGGGCTAAAGCTAAATAGGTTTTGGTATTACCTGTCAAAAAATAATGTCTCAAATTATATAGCAGCTTACATTAAGTCGTTAAAGTATATAGCTATAAAAGAATAGAAAGAAGCAAATAGAATGACCACAGATACTACAGGTATCAGGTCTGCCTGAGAGAGAATGAGAGGTACAGTTGAAGAAGGGAGAGGTCACTACTACCACCAAAGTACCAAACGGTGGATAATGACTATCAGACTCAACAAATGACAAACTACATAAACAGGTATAACGTGCCTCCTACTTAGAGGAAAGATAGGTTGAATAGATGCGCCTAATAATAATCATCTCGAGTTGCCCGAAAGTTCTAGGAATCCTAAGAAATACCATGTGGAAGAAAAAAAGGTACTGCAAGTTAGAAACTTCCTTCTCTTGGCCGTTCTATTAAAGGACATCTACAAGGCCATTAAAAATAAAGGTCTGCTTAATAAAGCCTCTAACATAGGTAAAGGGATAGAATAATCAATAGAATTAAGAAGTTGGTGTGAGTTCCACTGCAATCTAAGGCATGCTATTGAAGAATATTTGAAGTTAAAAAAAAAAAGCAAGTGGACACTTTGATGAAAAATAAATATCTGGTAAAGTTTTAAGTAGATAGACAGCATAACCTGCCAGTCGATCGACCAAGTAGGTTGAACCATAACACCAAGATGATCATGTCTGGTGAACCCACATAGGCTAGTGATTCTAACCAGTAAAGGAAAAATTATTCATGGTACTTTATAGTAGGGCATCAAGTCATATGCAAAATGCCTTTAAAAAGAAAATCGAGATTACAACAAGAAGTTTCAATCATGCTCACAAAGGAAGATGCTCGAGAGGGGTGAGCTACCCCTTGATAATACACTAATGATGGCGGTGCAAGTTGTTAGGACAGAGGTGAATAGGGTGTTTGTTGACCTGGGTAGTTCAGTCGATATTATTTTTAAGGACACCCTAGATAAGCTAAAGATAAAAAAAAAACTGCATGTGGAAAAAAAAAAAAAAGAACCTAAACCCCCTTACAAGGGTTTGGAGAAAGATGTGTGATGCTAAATGGGATAGTGGCTCTACACCTAACCTTGGGATATAAGCCATAAGAGAAGATAGTCATGACCAAGTTCATAGTGGTGACCAGTCATTCCCTTACAGAGTTATTCTTGGATGACTATTCATGAGAAATACTAATGCGACTCTGTCCATACATTATCTAAAGCTCAAGTTCCCATTCGAATAAGGAATATAAATAGTAATAGGAAAGCAAAAGATGGCCAGAAGTTGTTAAGTTGTATCGGCAAAGAGGACCTTCATTATAATAGCTATAGACTCGCAAAGAAAGGATAAAGAGTTGTTCAAACCAGTGATAAAGTTGACAGATGGATAGTAAAAAAGTCATGGAATGCCGAACTGCTAAAGAATTATTATCCATAAAATTTGTGTTTTATTTCTTTACAAGTTAAAGCTTTCCATATATCTGCCATATGTGAATAAGAATATTGCTAATAAACATTATTATTTCTTTGTATGTTCCCTTAAATAAATGGCTGCTCGAGATCTGACTTGAATGGCTACTCGAGATCTAACATGAATGGCTGCTCATACTCGCATATGAATAAAAATCTTAAAGAAGAGTAATGCCCATAAAGGTATACTCTATAGGGGTACGATACTCAAGAAGTTATCCAAAATCAGCCAAACAGGGTAACGCTCCTAGAGGTAAATCCTATAGAGGTGTGACACTCAATGGGTTGACCACAAATTTATCAATAAAAGCAACAATGCCCTTATAGGTATACTCCGTAGAGGTGTGACACTCAAAGGGTTACCTACAACCAATTGAGTAGGGTAATGCTCTTAGAGGTAAACCCTATAGTGGAACGACATTCAAGGGGTTGACTAGAAATTTGTCAAGAAGAGCAATGCCTTTAGAGGTATACTCGATAGGAGTGCGACACTCAATGGATTGACCAAAAATTTATCAAAAATAATACCGCCCTTAGAGGTATACTCTATAGGGTGCGACACTCAAAGTGTTACCTAGAACTAGTCGAGTAGGGTAACGCTCTTAGAGGTAAATCCTAAAGTGATACGATATTCAAGGGGTTGACTAGAACTTTGTCAAGAAGAGCAACGCCCTTAAAGGTATACTCTGTAGAGGTGTGACACTCAAGGGGTTACCCAGAATCAACTGAGCAGCTTAACACTCTTAGAGGTAAACCCTATAGAGGTGCAATACTTAAGGGGTTGATCAAAATCATACTATAAAGACAACCAAGTGCCTTGACAAATTATAAAGTAAGAAGATCCAAGATGTCACCAGCATGCTCCAAACAATAAATCCTTACAGGTCAACTCAACACTATTTCATTAGTATGATTATTTGATTTGATTTATATATGTTAACATTACTTGATTGAATTGTCTATTCAATTTATTTTGAGCACTTAGTTTGGTCAAAAACCGTTCTAGTCGACTCAACAATAGCGGATCGACATGCAACTTTAGAGTATTTTTAAATCATTTCATGGGTTCGAGCATGTAGTAACCACTTATCCACAACCGATAAGAATAAGTATTTACATATATATAATATTCATATTTTATTTGTGTGTGAATGATACTTAATTTATGTATTGTTATTAGTATTGTTTGTATAAATTAAGCACTTACTATTAGTATTGGGTTTATTTGCAAGACTTTAGATTTATTTTAGGAACTAAATTATAATACTTTGAAACTTTTGGGGTTAATTTATAAATACTAAAAGCTAGCCTCTTAGTATAAAAATACACATTTTAAACCCTAATTCACTCATTTTTGATTGAGCTACCCCTTTTAGAGAGAGAAAATAAAGAAATTGAGGGGAGAGAAAGAGAAAAAGAATAAGAAGAAAAAGAATAAGAAATTAGAATTTTAGGTTTTAAAATGTACATCATAACTGTTTTTCAATTTTTTGGTGTTAATTAAGTTAATTTATTTAAATTTTGATTTCTGAAAATATGTAAAGTTGAGGACTTGATGTGAAGTTTCTAAGATATATTGAGAATTGATGATGATTATATAGATAACTTGATAAATCATGATGAATTGCAGAATTTCTACTTGATAGCCTCTTGATCCAAGAATTTTATAAATTTTTATACTTCAATTTTGATTTTGAATTTTGAGAATATAAAACTAGACATGTCTAGAATCATTTGAGACTTTTAATTGATTGAAAATTCTAGAAATTAAATTTTTAGTGAATTTATAAATATGACCCTGAAATTTTAAAAATTTCCTATGTTAACAGTATGCTACAGTGACAAATAATTTTTGATCTGCTGAATGATCTTCAAAAATTACGAACTTCTGGACTATGATAAATTTATATGTCTAATATGATATACTAAGAATTTAGAATTTAGATCAATATGGTTAAATTGTTGTGATTTTCTAAATTGTATTAGCTCATTGTAGTATTTGATTAACAGATTTTTAAAGCTATGGAATAAAATAGTTTTAAAATACTTTTGGCAGGAATTTTGAAGCACAATATTTATCATAGATTTATATATGTTTCAAGAGTAATTCTGTGATAGTTTTATAATTTTTGAGTTAGTATATGATTTTATAAATTTGGGAGATTGAATACTGTTCAGTAAATATCTTGATCCTGTTAGGTTAGTAGTTTGGATTCGATGGTATTTATGGAATAGATTGTGTAGGAATTATGATATAATATTCATATATAAGAAGGATATATGAGTCAAGAAAGATATATTCTAATTTTTGAGTAATTGAACATCATTTGATGTATAAGAAAAAAATTTGAAGTGTAAGTGGTCAGAATGACAGGTTTTGAGAAACCAAGTAATTAGACCAATTCGATGTGATAAGTGCAATATGTGTAATTTTGTAAGCTATTTAAAGTGTTTTGTGTGAATGGTGAGGCTTATGAAAGGATTAATCTCCATTGATAGGTTAAGGAGAATTAAGCATTGTACTCGAAAGTATTAAGAGGTAAGTATACTAGACTTTTACTGAAATCACAATAAATATAGTAATTGTTTGTGTATAATTTTGTAAATGTGCTTAAAAATATGTTTATGTTATGTCAAAGTATATTTGATATAAAATGTAAAAGATATATGTTTATGAATGTAAGCATTAACATTGAGCATGGACATATATATGTTTAAGAAAGTTTGCTTTCAAAATGAAATGTATTTAGCAAAGAAAGTTTTTGAAGTGAAAAATATCTATGAGATACGTTTTATGTTTTAAGGATGTTTGAACTCATTATTTACTTAGTATGCACCTTATGTGATTTATAGAGCCTTTATGTGTAGCGTTTTCTTCGGGATTGGTATATATCATGTGTTCCGTATGTAGGGAGGATCCTATTAGTACTTAAAAAAAAGTGAGTCATCACATTCGTCTGGTGGCATAATGGTGCTGCTCCTTTTGTTCATGGTCTGGCCTTAAGCTCATCCTTAGCTTCTTCCATCAAATTGAAATTAATCGGTGTAGATTGTGGCTGTCTACGTGGTCTTCTCTTTGCAGCTGTGTATTCTTATTGTACTTGATCATTAACTATTGAACTCATAACTAGTTCGGTTAATGCTGTCATGTGTTCCTATAATTCTACCATACGTGCTTCCATTCTTTGCTCGATCGCATTCAAACGATCTCCGTTCAAGTCATTAGGGCCTACCATCTCAAGACATGGCTCTGATACCACCTAAAGCAGGACAAGCATTGATGGGTCATGATTTCATTTACAAAGACGATATTTGTTGATATCGTTCAACAAAAATGCAAATTAAAAATGGTAGAATGCCAATTCAAAAGTAAAGTTGTTTATTACTTGAGTTTTTAAAATTACAAAACTTGAATGTTTTCCCCCTCATCTCTCATGTATTTATAGAGACCTATTGGGATTTCTAGCATTTATTACAGCAATTAATGACAACTTGCAACTACTAACTACCAATAACTAAGGCATTTAGATACCAACATTTATCACAACACAATTAATGAAAACTACCAACAACTACCAATACTGAATTTTACTTTAAGACTAAGTATCAAACTATTAACCACACCAATAAATGTAGTTGAAGGCTCTTGAAAGTTTTTCATCACATGAGCTACCCACATGGGCTGTTGTGTTGTTGTCCCTCATAATTCTTATTGTATTGTTGTCCCCCATCAAAGTGCTCATCATTCTATAATCATATTAACCTAAGTTGCTTGTCTACATCATACTACTTAAAATTAATTGCCTTATTAAGACCCGAGCAGGGTCTCATTCAAATTTATTTTTCAAGTTATTACTATAAAAGAATAGGTATACAGCAATACTTTCCAATCAGAATATAAAACAAGAGTAGGTCATGCAAAAAATAGTTGTATTTATAAAACAAAGTATAAAAGTTCTTTTATGGACCAGCCAATACAAGAAGAAAAAGAAAAAAAAACAAAAATAGATTAGGTCAAGCAGCCGAAGCAATATCAGTGGACTCCATGTCAACCACAGTAATACTCCCCAGGTCACACTAACAAGAAAAGAAATAACTTGAGGAACATCGCCCAGAATAGATTCAATCGATACCATGGAAGTGGCAGGAGCAGTAACAGCAAAAGCTTTAGGAACTTCACTAGAGGGAGAAGGGGCAGTCTAAACTTAAAGAAAAGCACTGCCCTTACCTTCCCCAAGGGGAAAAGTTGTCTCAAGATGAGCAGTTGTCCTAAGGGGAGCAGTTGTCTCAAGAAGAGCAGCATCTGTAGTAGCAAGGTCGGCTACCTCAGCAGTACTCTAGGCCTGAGAATCTCTCCTTTAGGGGCTTCTCTTCCAGTCACTAAGTCCCACATCTGCAGGTTAATCTCAGGATAAGTTTCTTCAAAGAGACCGATCGACCTCTGTAAGCCCTCTGCAATACCCTGGCAAAAGCCCTCATCAAGCCCAACAGACCAAGAGCTTCATTGATCTTTAATCTTAGCAGCAAAGTTATTCCTGATCTGCTTGACAGCTCCATCTCCCTTTGAAAAGCTATAAGGTGCCTCTCAAACTTATCATTTTAGTTCACGAGCTTAATAGCATATCTCTCAGCCATTACTAAGGAGTTGGCCATCTCTTTCTTAGCCAGCCTCTTCTGGCATTCCAATTCAGAGACCCTACTCTCCGCCATAGCACGGTTGGTCTTCAGTTCTTTAATCTAAGTAGCTAGATTGTGTGCCCGCTTTCTTTACCAGTCTGCTTCCCCACTAGCCTGCACAGCCTTTTGCCTTGCTTGTACAAAGCTCTTGATAAGGGCAAATTTGTCATATATTTTCTCATATTTTTATTATTGATATTTTATGATTTTATGAGAATAGATGGCTATTTATGTGCATTATTGTTATTTATAGGGACTTGAACGAAATTTAAAGAAAGAACGCAAAAGGAGCGAAAACAGGGACTAAAATACAAAGTTTTTAAATTATGAGTCCAGCGCCCCCGCGCCACAAGAATTTTCACCCCAGCGCTGAAATAGTGATCGAAATAAGAAAAACGACCTGCTTAAGTCGCGTCTAGTGCCCCAGCGCCAATGAGTCACCGCGCCAGCGACGCTACATCGCCCTAGCGCTATCAACATACCGCGCCAACGGTGAAGCCGTTTTCATGCAGCGCCCCAGCGCCAAGATCCCACCGCTCCAGCGGTAATAACTTTTTCACGCGTCGCCCCAGTGACAGATGCATAGCGCACCAGCAGTAGTGCGAGTCCTAGTCCGACGAGAATTGAGATTTTCAAGCTCATATCAATCCCTATATAAAGCCACTCGTTCCCAACCTTCAAGAAAAAATCCAAGACGACCCAAGAGCACCAAGAATACAGAGCACGAGTCTTGGAGAGCAATAGGAGATTAATTGAAGCAACTTTAGAGAGAGATACAAGACGTTCTTCGGCATCAAGAGTTCCTAGGCAGCGCAATTAAGAGCAATTCGACGTCTATATCGGTTTGCTAATAATTGTATCATGATTTATAATTATTTTTACTGCTGTTCTCTTGTAGCCATGAGCTAACTTATTTTTTAGGGTTAATATTTGAACTCAATATGTGCGCTTAAATTGCCATATCTTTTAATATTTAATAAACTTAGTCATTTATTATTTAAATTACTTGTGTTTAATGCTTCAATATATCTGGCCAATATATGGTGAATGAGTTGGTAATATTATTGATAAACTCGGAAGAGGAATCATAATATTTAGACCTAGGTAATTTGATGCATGATTGTAGAGTAACATTCAATGTTACATATGCAAGTTTCAATTTAGGATAGGAATATACCTAATTGGCATGTATGATCAATAAGACCTAATCTTAATGAATCTTAATTTATTACAAGTACCATAGGAATATAGGTATTTGGTAAACTAAGATATACTTGCATGACCTTGGAAGAGGCTTGTGAATACATTAGTGTCTTGATCAATAATAAAGACTAAGTGAGTTAAATATTAGAGGATTAATCATTAGAAACATATTGAGGGATAATATTAATCCTAGGTTTTCTCTACATTGCTATCTTTAAATCTCATTGCATTGTGTTTTTACTTTTATATTTTCTACATTCATTCTTGAATTTTTATTTTTCTGAATAATTATTAGGAAGACATAATTTTAGTAATTGGTTAAAAAGAAGAAATTATCCCTGTGGGTTCGACATCCGACTTATTTAGTCTCTTTATTACTTGCATACGATAGTGTATACTTGCACTTAATTTATGATATAGAAATATCGCATCAGCTCTCCTTGGCTTGGTAGGATAGAGCTACCATTCCCAAAATCTCAATTTGTAATCGAGAGAAGAGATATGCAAACTGAACAAGTAAAGAAAACAAGTTAGTTCAGAATAAAACACAATTAAACAAAAGACGAGAAAAAGCAAGACTTACATCTAGAATGGATCCCATAGTAGCATGGAATCCATTAATAGGGTCTAAAGAAGAGAACTGGTCCACCTAGGTCAATTTTATGTACTGTTCTATCTCTTGCATGACTGGCAGTCAAAAATCCAGATCATTCCTTTTCTCTAGGATCAGTACCGCTAGAGAGACCGTCAAAGAGGTCCCTTTCCTTATCAATGGCTCATTTGATCCCCCTAAGCTGAATGTCCCTATGTGCTAGGAAGAAGAGGGAGTTCATGTTGAATTTCGTATTATGAAGCTTTAACTCCTGCCTTGAGAAACCTAGGGGAGCATAGAGTAACAACTTGGCCACTCTATTGGGAGCTAATTTGTGTATGCCCCTTACCCTGAGCAAGAGAGGGACTTACAACTCTTCCTTCTTGGGGCCTTGTATGGCCCTTGCCTATCTGGCCAACTGATATGCGACCATGAGTAGAGCCTCTACCCCAACTTCTTTCCTCTAGGCTAAATAGAATCCCCACAACATTGTCGAGGTTAAGGTCACCTCGACCATCTGAAGTTATTCCAAATTCATTGGTGCAGCTCTTTTTCTTCCTCTCATCACCTCCTTGTTCAGTCATTCCTGACAAAAGATAATTGTTAATGAAAAAGAAGCTCGGACCAGAAAAAAGAGTAACTATTGATTCACTTACTATAAACGCGAGGTTCTCTGGGTATAAAAGCAACTAAGCCTGATTAGATTAGGCTAGCTGGTGATAAATGATCTTAGGCTAAAGAGATATGGGCAAGAGCAGCTTCATTCTGAGCACGTCTAGTCTTAAATACATCGTAGTCAATTGCCCAAGTTTCTAAAATCCACAAGACATTAATATAAAAAGAAGAAACAAGAATGATGCACACAAACAAAGAAAGAAAAGAATGATAAAGAAGACTTGCATCCAAGGCAAAGTTAGAAGGGACGTCCTAAGTTTTCCCTGTCTTTTTGAGGACTACCTAACCCCACTCACCCTCAGCGAATAACCAACAATCTTCTAACTTTTAACAGAAGAAGGACGGCTTGGGATATTATAGGCCGTGGAAGGACGGGTAGTAGAAGCTCATCTATCCCTCACCACTACTCCTAAAGTGATAAAGGTGGCACAGCTCCTAGTAATAAGGTAAAGACAGCTCTGCCCTTTCTCAAGTGACATATAAACCCACTAAAATCCTCTAAGAATTAGGGCCTAACTAGGAAAGGGCCACTTCTAGATGAGCCAACATCTTAACAAATTATAACTGCATTGGAAGCCTAAAGTCTAGCCTAAGAAACTCTATGTGGATGGGCTCTCCACCATTTATAGAGCTGCTCAAAAAATCATCAAGGGAGGGCGGCCTAAGTGTTATAGACTCGGGGATATTATATGTGGCCTTAAATGAGTCTAAGTTATCCTAACTTAGTCTAGACATCTAATACCTCCTATCAGCTCGAAGTTAACAACTTCTATAGAATCTAAAAACACATGAGTAGGATCCTCATAATCAACCTCCATCTTATCACCAATAATTGAGACCGGCTTGACCTCAATAATTACAGTAAGAGAATAGGAGGCCACGTTATCAGTAAGGTGGACACACCTCCACTTCCACTAGCTCCACTTCTCCTCCTAACAAGTAAGACCTTAGGGATAACAGTTTCTTCCTCAAGAGCTAAGTTAATGGCAGAAATTTTTAAGTCTAAATTTTTATGTCTTGAAGCCATAGGAATAAAATAATTTTTTTTAAAAAAAACTAGTAAGACACAAAGGGCAAGAACAAGCAATCACATCTAAAAGAAGAAAATAAAAACAAGCAATATTAAAGTTTTGGAGATACAACAACATACTAGGAAAAACATAAAAAAGCAAAGACATTTTTCATAATACAAATATAACACTCGTAGCAATTTTTATACAGAAAAATACAACATTTACATAAACAAGTATTTATCAACCAAAACAAGCATGGCATGAGCAAAAAATAAAAAGGGAATAAGAATTTACCAGGAGGAAGCGCAAAAATCAAAAAGTACAAAGTTACTTGAATACTATTGAAAAGAGAAAATTTGTTGAAAGAGAATGTCCACACGAGAGCTCTGAGAATGCAGATGCTTAAAAGAGATGACTAAGAATGAAGATACAAAGGAAACTCAGAAAAGGTTTTCTATAGTATCTGAGCTAGAAAAATCGTGACTGTCTAGATAAAACGAACGATCACCATCATTCACGAAGTCCAAGAGACGATTTTTAAATTTTCTTAGCCACCCAAACGTCACTTGAGAACTGGACAAACATGACCTTTATTTTCAAATATCCTTAGTGACACGGTGTAAAGAAGATCAATGGCTGAGATTATGTCCCGTATCCTATACGCCTTTTTATAAACAGTTAGGATGACATTTTAAGATCCTTGTCATCATAGCTAATAAATGCTCAAGATACGAGAAAAATTGCAAAATACAAGAAGTACTTTGCTCAAGCGCATTCTGAGCAGGAAAACTCAAAAAAAATAAGTTTTCAGTTTTAATTAATTAAAACTAAAAATTGATGGACCCTTATTTTCCCCTGAAAGTCTTCAAAAGCCTAATACCTAAAAGCTTAAATATCAACCCACAAAAACAAGCTTAACAAAGGGCCCGTCCAAAAGCCCAAAAGATTGGGGACACCAAATAATATAAGTAAACTGCTCAAGTATCATCAGAAAGAACAAATGCACAAAACCTGCTCAGTTAATCGAACCAATTGACTCAGGTAAGACCGACCAACTTAGATTCTATCCGGGTTGTTCATAACCATAGATTAATACACAGTGACCTAACCAGCATACCAAGCAAGTCCCAAGACAACCAGTATTATCATACTATAAAGAATAATAGCACAATAAATACATTGACCCACCTCTATACGTAAAGCTTCTAAAATTCGAGCAGCACTTGGCAACTTAAAAGAGAAACACAAAGCAAACCAAGTAAGGCAAGTCATAAAAAGAGACAACTTGCATTATTTTGAATGAAGAATCATGCTATTTTGGGATAAATCTCCCAAATCATGCTAAGAGATTAAAAGATTACCCAAACAATCACAAATCTGGCAAAGATAAGAACGAAAAACCCTAAGAAGTCCGATGCTATATAAAGAAAAGAAAACAGCCTAAACAGGTTAGGTCTCGTATCTTGAATTCACAACCTTTATTCTGAGAATTTTGACCTTTCCCTTTAACCTCTCTCTTTCAAAATAGACACTTAAGCATTAGAAGTCTTCACCGAAACTACCTCAACAAAGTTTTAACAATAATTTTCCTTATATTTTTAGGCATCACAATAATCAGAGACTCAGCAAGCCTATAGTTACAAGCGCAACAGGCAAAGTCCAAGGTTTCCTACGATTAAATAGATTCAAAACTCATTGGCCCAAAAGACCATTTTTTTCAACTCAACAAAAATAATTTAAATACTTTTTAGATTTTCTTGAGAAAAAAATTAAAGTTTTCTTCTATATAATTGTCTTACTTTTTTTATCATTTCTCACCATTTGATGAACATAATCAATGCAAAACAATACATACAAAGTTATATGATAGCTATTGCTACTTACTTAAAGATGGACTGATGGTAAATATGGCTCAAGTTTCTAGTATAAATACTTAATAAGTTTTAGGATTTGCAATGATAATTATTTTAAATTAATTCTTTTGAAAAATAAAATAAAATATTTTAATTATTAAATTATTAAGTGATTAATTTTATGAAATGGGCGAAAATGTATTCAATAATTAAACTCAAACCTAATTCATGATCATCCAAGCTTCAAAGGATTTATCTATTAACAATCCGGCTCAATAAAATTAGACCTAGTAAATATTTTTTTTATGGGTTCTTCTCATATTAACAAACCGTGTTAACTTTTTTCAGACATACATATATGATATTCTTTTTTATTTTTTAAAAAATATAACACGAATAGTGTTTGCAGTTGTAGTCCAATGATTAAGGGCTTGTAATTCATTTTATCTATATTAAAATGAAAGTCTTTTAAATCTCCCTATCCTAAAGTCAAAAAAATATTACACAAATAAAAAAACAAAACCCCTTCCTATTTTTGATATAAGCCAAGTTTAATCTTCAAACCGTTAATGTAAACCTGAAAAAGAAAAAAAAACCTTCTTTTACATTAAGTACTATTAAAATAAATAAATTAAATAATATTATGCTATTATATACATGAAGCATACATCATGCATATCTCATCAGTCCCTTCAAGGGTAAAGCTTGTAGAACTTCCATATATCAATTAATTAGTTTCTATTTTTATAACTTATGCGAGTTGAATTTAAAATTTCTATCTTTGCAACTCTTGCTTCACATTAACCTTTAATAGTTGGACCTATAGATCACCAATTAATAAATTATGTTAATCGATCCATGTTCCCTTCTCTCTAATATAACTTTAATATTCCAAAGTCATGCACATAAAAAAAAAAAAGTTAACGTGGCTACTATTCCATAACCCTATAAACGTGTATTAATGTCATAAACCACACAAGTGCCATTGACACCAGCAGGTCTAACAACATCCAGTACGTGTAATAGTGCATGCACAACATTCACTAGCAACCACAATGATAATGCCACGTGTCCCCATCATAGTTGGATAATCCAACAACTGACAAGAGTAGAGGCATGTTCATCTTCTCTCCCAATATTATATATGTTACTTATATATGTTGCAGAATTTCTACTACAACTTCTCTAGATACGAGTTAGGGTTTTAAAACGAGCTCTCATCACTTTCCATTCATAAACCCATAAAGAATATATGTGAACTCAATTAGAATGATAGCTTGTAAAGCTTAAATGAGATTCATGAATATATTCAAAGTTTGTTGGAGTTCACAGGCATATCCCAACAAGAATTTAACAACATTTGTATAACCACCATATTTCTAAAATATATCTAAGTCAACTCCATGGACGATAATGACTATATTGGGTAAGCCATGCAAAAGTATATGCCCTAGATATGCGACATGTAATTATAGAGTAAGTAAGCACATATATTAAATTCATGAACAAAGGATGAAGATTACACGGAAACCACGCAAAGGGAAAATGAGAATCATTTTCGACATGATCAGAAGTATGAATTCCATTTGAATATTTGCCAAATGTGAGCATGTTTCGTCATGGGAAAATTTATAAACCCTTATGATGATCTCATTATAGTTATACATCTGTATTATTTAGGAAATGAAATGTCTCTGGACACCAAACAGGGGAACAAGAGATTAAGGTCTTGGTTTTATAATCTTTAATATATTGTTAAGATAATACTATGGTGAAGGTAATATTAAAGTCATTAACACTCGTCATGCTCATGTTCAAGTTCTGCTAGAACGTTTCTTGGAAGGACAAAAAAATGAAAAGAAAAAAAAAAGGTGAAATTGTAACAAAAGAAACATAAATGAGGCTACAGTACTTTGACCTTCTCTGATCAAATCTTTGTACGTACGTAAATGTAAAAGCATTTGACGAGTGACTCAATTGTTAGATAGAGTTGGATGAAATAAAACACCAGATTTTCGATGACTTTTGAATGGAGTTTCCCAGAGCGAGCGCCAATACGATTCCGCAGATAAAGCAAGATGTTCTTTTCATACGAGGGACAATTGTCAAAGCAAGACATCATAGTAGATCAGAGAGAAGAGGATCGTTGACTTTATAGTTGGGAGTAGAAAGGACATCTGGCGTTACATATTCTACGTGGCGGTATTCGTATGGTTTGAATCGAAGCATGTTCCAGCTAGGACAATCCTACCTCCTATGAATAGAAAAACACGTGTTTCAAAGGACCTAAGACATCATCGTGTCACCTGATTAATTCGAAAGAGAAAACATTAAGAAGGGAGGCGAAGTTTCTTAGCTAAGTTGCATTTTGACCACTTTTTATAACAAATATTGAAAAATACATTTTGATAGAAAATAAAAGACTTTGCTTCCTAGATCAAGCTGCTGTCTAATATGTTATATGATCAAACAATCAAGACTTTACATATCACCTTAAGAATTATAGAGACTCAAGTATACCTGTATCTGTGTGAATTTAAATACGTGGAATCATTCATAACCCATTTTGCAAATCTGAAAACAAGTTACAATGGAGTTTATAGCTCACTTTGAATTCGACTAACAGTTTATCAATGGATGACCCACTTAGATAGTTATATTTTCGGGATCTTTATATGATCATTGTTTGCATAGTTGGCCATTAGACCAAGGCGGTGACAACTAAATTAAGTTGATGAACCCTTGATGGCAATTAGCAAATAATTCAAATTTTTGGGGGGGACAAATGAATAAATCAGTGGAAAATCTTCTCATAGTTGATAAGGGGACCTACCTACCTTACCGTCCAAATCATACTCACTTTGGAGGTTTATGGGGAAAAAAATGTCAACCCGAGAGCACATTAGTTGCTTTATCGTTCTTATCTGATTATAATAAATTGCAAGTTCATTAGCCTCCCTTCTGAAAGTCAAGATTCAGAGAGCCCCTTTCACAGAAAGAAGACCAGGGCCCAAGGACATGTGAAATCTTAGAGAGCAAATGAAAAGAGAAAAAGAAATATTAAGGGATTTTTACCGTACACTATGAATACAACTTCGACATAGTATAAAAATCTTCAATTTAAATTTATATAATCCATGCTAGTTATGAATGAGTACACATTTCAAATTGACCTCATAAAATTTCTTCTTAAAAAAATTATGATAAGATTAGAGAGTGACATGTATAATATGATAGACTACTCAATCATGTTACACCCTAAATGTTGTTTGATGGGATATATATAGTTGATTATAATATACCTAATAATTGGAAGAAAAAAAAATGACAATGAGGAGACCTTTAATTTTTCTTATTTAACACAAGAAATATTTTCTGAGGCAAGTGTTGCTTTCTTTATTTTATAAGTTTATTTTCTTGTATAGTATAAACATATATATATATATAATGATTATATTTTTAGGACGTAACTCCAACGATTGTCAAGATGCAGTGCACTTATGGTCATCTGAATGAGTTCGAGTAAGATTTGAAAATAAAAAATTAAATATTTTAGTTGAACGAGATTTCTCATTCCCACTCTAAATCTAATAATACATATATATATATATATATAAACACACGCGCATTGTGTTTCATGTAATTAAAATTACACAAAAAGATATATGTAGAGGAGAGAGCGTATTATGTTTCATGTAATTAAAAGTTACACAAAAAGGTATACGTACAGGAGAGAGGACACTTGTCATTAGGCCGGCGCCAAATCCTGTTGACTTGAAAAATACATCTCATGCTTGTTTCTCAACTATATATATAAGGAGGTCATCTTCTCCATTAGAATCCACAAAGTAAACTTTCTGCTTCATCAGAACCCACATTAATTCAAACCCATCTTTTACAAGCTCTAGCATATTTTCACAAACTCCACCACTTCCACACTACCTGTGTAATAAAGTTCAAACACAATGGGAAGAGCTCCTTGCTGTGATAAAAATGGATTGAAGAAAGGTCCTTGGACCCCGGAGGAAGATCATACGCTCATCAGTTATATTCAACTGCATGGGCCGGGCAATTGGCGCAACCTGCCGAAGAACGCAGGTAATGATCTTTCTCTTCTGAATTTCACTGTCTTGATATCAATATTTAGTTTTCTTTTAATCATCCATCCGATGATTTTTCTTCTAATATTATCTTCACTCAATGGTGCAGGACTCCAAAGATGTGGAAAAAGTTGTCGTCTTCGATGGACTAATTACCTGAGACCCGACATCAAGAGAGGAAGATTTTCATTTGAAGAAGAAGAGACAATAATCCAATTACATAGTATCTTGGGTAACAAGTATGTTCATCCTCTATCTATTTTCAATCTTCCGAAGATATCAAATAGTCAAGAAATTAAGTATAATATATTTCTAGAATTGAAAACTCATAGTAGGTTATCAACTTTGTGGAAATGACCATTTTGGATCTCACATGCATCTTCTTTTTTCCTTCAATATTAGGTGGTCAGCTATTGCTGCTCGCTTGCCAGGAAGGACTGACAATGAAATCAAGAACTACTGGAACACCCATATCAGAAAAAGGCTTTTAAGGAACGGAATTGATCCAGTGACTCATGCTTCTCGCCTGGATCTTCTTGACCTCTCCACCGTTCTCAGATCAACTCTATGCAATTCATCATCTCTCTTCAATGTGTCAAATCTGTTAGGTACTCATGCTCTTCTAAATCCAGATCTTTTGAGGCTAGCTTCCACTCTTTTATCATTGAAACAAGAGAACCCAGAAACCTTATTTCAACATCTCCACCAAAATCAACTTTGCAATTCTCAAGTGCAAAACCAGATCCCAACATCACAACTGAATCAGTTTCAAGAACCAATTTCTGAAGCTCCAACTTGCACCACATCTAGTGCTACTTGTAGTACTCCACTTTTAGATCAAACACAGTTCACGCAATCTAATTTGGAAGAATTATTGTCAAACTTGACAAACTTCAGCGGCCAAAATTCCCAAGAAAATTTGGTACCTTCAAGTTTGGCTGAAACTCTCCTTTCACAGCCAAGTTACGCATATGGCAACTCAAATTCTACGGTTCCTGTTCAATCTGAAAGTTCAAGTTTCCAATCACTAAACAATGGCAATCAGAATTTTAGCTTTGATTCTGTAATGTCAACGCCTTTATCCAGTCCGACTCCATTGAATTCATCATCTGCATTTATCAACAGCGGCAGCACTGAAGATGAGAGAGAAAGTTACTGCAGCAGCTTGTTGAAGTTTGAAATTCCAGAGAGCTTGGACATCAATGATTTTATGTAAATTATGTTTATGTGTGTGACTTGTGATGAACTATTGTTCTGTTTCAGGTTTTGGTTTTGTAGTTGTTGATACACATATATGTTATATATGAATATTCTTTGTTCTTCGTTTTATTTTTGCCGGTGTGGATCCCCGTCATTTTACCGTCCACAACGAATATTTGTAATCATTTTATTATCATTATCATCGTCAACTCCATTGTCTCAATAACTCAATGCATTATACTTAGGAAACCAACGTAGTATTGTTTGAAAGGCAATAAGATGGAAAGAGAAATTGATTGAGATTGAAGTTATGAAATGAGTGAGGATCGGACGATAACTAATAATTTAGAAGAAAAAAAATAGTATGCAAGTCATAAATTCTCTTAAAACTGTAATATGTTTCCAAGTATCAGCATTTGTTTATTTTTTTCATTAAGTGGAAAGAGATATTGCTTTAGTATCATACTACCATTAATCATAAGAGTAAAGAAATTCTTAAATGAGTTCTTCAAATATCACAACCCGAAAGTCATATGCAATTCTATCTATCAGTTTGTCTTACATATTTAGATCTATAATAAATGCTAAATAAGCTTAGATTAAATAGAATAAGATTTAAATTCTCTTAACATTGGATTTAGTTTCCCTCTATTTTAATTATAATGGATTACATTTAATTCTAATTTGAGGTCCAATTTACATTATATTCAAAATTTTAATCAAACCAATCCTTAATTCGATATTTAAGTCAATAAATTCATTAATATGAAACTAACAAACATGTAGAATTCAGTGATGATCTTCTTGCCTAGTTGAATAGGCTACTGATCTCAATTGAAGTTGAAATTCTCGTCCAAAATATATATATATATATATTGATTTAGGAAAAGAGAAATCAAACCTTCATTTTAATGAGAAAATGCACTGCAAACTTTTATCATTAGGCTATTAAAAATAAATGAGTCTAAAATATATATTTTAATAAGAGTTTTAGATGTCTTTAATATATGACGTTCCTTTCATTATATTCAAATTAAATATGTGTACACTAACTTTTCATAATTGGTTGAGAAATAAAAATAATTTAAATTTTATAATAGAAACACCATACACTAAAAATATTGTATATTTTTTCAGCTTTTATATATCAATGTTGAAATTTGTTGGTGTCCTTGTAAATAAATTTTTTCTATGATAATGCTCTGAATGTCGACACGCAAATTTAATAAGCAAGCAAAGTTTAATGGCAATTCATTTTAGTTACGTAATTTTATCATCATGTAATCGTCATTATCAATCTATCATCCTCTTCTTTATGAAGTCTTACTCTTACCTTTTCCTTCTAGTGGCGACCGCCCACCCCAAAAGAGTATTGCTGGCCACAAACAGCTTTTCTCTAAAAGGACTTATTATGCCCCACAATTTCAAACCACGAAAGTGCTTTTTTGTCCTTACATGCTTTAATATGGGGATTTGGCATTGCCCCTCCCTCACACAAAAGGGAAAGAAAATGAAAGAATGTTAAAAGAGAAACAATGAAAAAAAGATAAGAGAGCTTATGATTATGTCATGTCCATCGTATGAGTTGTAAATAAAATTGAAATTTAAAAATTGAAAAATTGAATTGAACCAAATCAAAGGTCTATTTGAATTAGTTATTTTATTAAAAAAGGTAGATTATTATTTTTTTTAAAAAACTTACTAGTCCGATTTAATTTCAATTCAATTTTTTTTAAATAATTGAATTCAAAAAAATTATAAAAAAATCTAAATTCTCATTCTAAACCTAAATTTTATTTTGATGAATATTTTTATTTTCATAAAATAGGTAAATTTTATTTTTATAGATATTATAATAAATTAGTATATTATTAATAAATAAAAAATTTAAATTTATCTCAAATAAATAAATTTTAATTATGTTAATATGAAATAAGCTCAAGAATTAGGTTTAAAAATAAACTAATAAATTTTTTGGACAAATAAATTAAAAAGTTTCATAGTTTAAAATCAAAAAAACCAAAAATAAAAAAACCAAAAAAAGCTACATCTTAAACCAAAAACTTAAAAACCAAACTGAATCGAATGGAAAAAATTCGGTTCGATTTTCTCTAACCCATTCAATTTTTTTGGTTTCTTTTTAAAAAAAAAATTAATATAACGGGTTCAATTCGGTTTTAACAAAAATCGAATCAAACCGAACTATACCCACCCTTATCATCCATCGATTCATTTGATCGATACACTAAAAATACTAAAAAAGAAAACAAATAAAAGATCAATATGCATTTGGATTAAAGAGTTAAAAATTGTGAGTAAAATGCTAATTAAGAGGAATTGCATACACAATATTCTCCCCCATTTTGTTTTCTTTCTTTTTCTCCTCCTCGACGAAATAGAAAAATGAAAAATGAAAAGCAGAATTATTCTGAAAATATTAGATTTTCTAACCATATTAGATTTTCTTAATATTATAGTATTGAGTTTTAGTCTTTCTTTCAAGGCCTTTGTCCTTCTCTTAACTTTGTATTGATTTTTTCTTTTATTTAATAAATATTATATCACTTAGTAGAAGTTTATATATATATATATATAATGAAGTTCATTTGATTTAATTAATTTATTTCTTTCAGAAATTAAAAGAAAAATAATCACATGTTTGAAAGCACTTGGCTCATGATTTATTTCTTCCGTTTCAAATTGAAATCAAATCCATACGCAGTCAAAACTCAAAATTAAAGAACCTTTTATTTGGTGGAGCAAAAATCCGAAATATGCTCAATCACATATGTATGTGGATCACCAAACAGGTGACTCGTGTCAATAAATTAGTGCTGGGTAGAGATTTATGAGGCAACACAATCACTTGTGCACCAAAATCATACATTTCAGAAGATGATTGCTTATATTGGACGTCAAGAAGTTCGTCATTTTTGCCTACGTACGTGACCGAAACTAATCAGCAAGACGAAACTCAAGCAGAAAAAAAAAAGTTGCTTTCAAATTCAATGATTCAAAAGCCAGAGAAAACTCCTGTGCAAAACTAAAGGTGGAAAAGGAGTCAAAAAGTGCCCTTCATTTCAATTACCTGTTTTATCGTGGTTGGCTTACTTTTGATATTTTCCAGCTTTGTTTTTTGGTCAATATACGAATCGTGGGTAAACAGGCTAAAAAAAAAATACTTTGCTTCGCCAGCATTGGGTGGGATATATGTCGTCAATCAGAAAAATGAATTCTAGCATAACAGGATAGAAAATAATGTAAAACAAAGCCCACCACCAGGTTTTTAAATTGGGATTAAAATGTTTTTATTGTTATGTTCTATATTAAATAAAAATTAGGTAAATTTTAAATATATAAAAATAGGTATATAATATTATTTAATAAGTTAATTTTTTAAATAAATAATAAGCGTTTGACTCGTGATAAGTGATATCAGAATAGACTTAAATTTTTATTTATATATAAACTCTTAAAATTGCCTTAATAAAAATTATCACATGAGATGTGAGTCCGTCATACTATAAGGGAAGTGGGCAATATAAGTCAAGTGAGTTCTAAAAATTTTGTGTTTGAGCTTCAACAAAAATTATTACGTGAGTAGTGGATCCTCTAACCTCCGGGGGAGTGGACAATACAGGCCAATTTAATTTTTGAGTTTGGGTCACACCGTAACAAATGCGTCACATGATTGAATGGAGAGAATGTCACGTTCTACATCGAATAAAAATTTTATAAATCTTAAATATATAAAATTGTGAGTATGCAGCATTACTTAATAAACTAGTCTTTTAAATAAATAGCAAGCATCTGCCCATAATACTATATATAAATAAAGGTAATTTTTTTTAAATTTTATATTACCTAGAGATAGATTTCTCTTTGGATGAATAAATTTGAAGCAACGCCATTTTTTATTATTTTAGAGGAGTATATTTGTAGTTACGCCATTTTTCTCTATTTTAGAGGAGTAGATTTGCGGGCTACATCATAACGAACAACATCAATAAATATTTAATTTTAAATATTAATATATTTATTGTAATATTTAAAAATAATAATATAATAACATTATCGTAGAATTCAATAGATATTTATTTTTTTTCTCTATTTTAGAGGAGTAGATTTATGGTCTGCACACCATAACAAACAACATCAATAGATATCTTATTGTAAAAATCTGTAGATTTATTATAATATTAAAAAAAATTAATGTAATAACATCGTCATAGATTCCAATAAAAATTTAATTATAAATATTAATAGATTTGTTGTAATATTAAAAAAATGTAATACAAATAATTTATAAAAAAATATATATATATATATTCTTTTCAAATAAAATAAAATAAAATGCTGAAATACTTATATAATTAGAATATGTATCGATAATTTTTAGTTTTATTAATGTATTATTAATATAGTAACTATTGTATTTATTAGTGAAACTCATATCAAATATCATAAAATATAAAATTTGTATTTCAAAGGATAACGTTGTTCATTAAATTATAATACAACTAATCAACTTGTGAGAAGAATTACATTTATCATTGAAGATAATTAATAAATTTCATTAAATTTGTATAAAGTATTATAGCTCTTTCCTAATATAGAGATTTTGAATTGAAATCCTCGTTCTCAAATAAAAATAAAGAGATCATTAAAGTAAAATTGACCTTGTCACTGCTAAGATGCCTCTCATCTAAGTTAAGGAATGTACCAACTTTACAGGACAAGCAATTGGGTGCATAGCTTAGAATCTTCTTAATCTCTATAGTGCCTATAAACTTTAACTGTGAGATTTGCAAAATAGATTTTTTTACTCTTACTCGTCTAATCTCCACGGGTTTGTGCTCCTTCGAACGAGTTTCTTGTTTCTATCTTGTGTGAAAAGGAACTACAATTTGGAACCCGGCCTGTTTATTTTGGGCCATTCAGTTCAAGTTCGGTGAGGCTATTTTTGGCCCATAGCCCATACATACAGACTATTTAATAAGTGAATCGCTTCTTACTTGGGCTTGCAATAGTAAATCTTTGTGTCAAATACATATGGCACTAATTTTATATTGCAAATTTATATGACACTACGTTAAGGTGTATTTTGTTTTAGTAAATATTAATTTCATAAAAAAGATAAAATAATTTAACAATTTACATAAAAAATAAAAGAAAAAATTTTGACAATGAAGAGTTAAAAAGATCAAATATAATCATACCTATACACAGACAGATTTTTTGCGTAAAAATATCAATAATTTTCATCACCAAATAACAAATCAAACTCATAAAAAAACCATAATAATTCAATCGAAATCAATATTTGGATGGTGAGAAGTAAATAACTAATTTAGAACAAGATCTAAATTAGTAAGAACCACGAATATAAATGCAAAATTTATTATCAACCAAAAAAAATAAAAGCTAAGAATAGAGCAATAAAAGAGTCAAAAACAGTGATTTATTATCATTTGAGGTTGCCCACTTTTTCGAAAAGATTATATCATCTTTATGTTTTTCTCATCAAACCACGAGCAAATTTTTATTGAAGACAAAAACACAAATAGTAAAAAGATTACAAATTTAAAAACTAATGCATTAGCTTTTCAAACTTCTGAAAATAATACAAATTAGGATTCTGTTCTAAATTAAGTTTATTTAAATTTTTAAGAAATTTTAATACCTGCTATTGGTTGGTAAATTAAAAAAAATCTGTTTATAAAAATAAACACAATGAAAAACAGATCGTTTTATTCATAATTACATATATAGAAATAGAAGATTATCTTAATTTTGCGCTATGGTAGATTTTGAATTAATTAGTTGTAATATTCTCTATTATCCTCAATTTTCAAACTTAACGCGTGTGAGCGCGGAATCTTTTTTAATCTCTAAAACCACTAATACCCAAATCTAAAAAAATGGTATTAATTAAATTTTTTTCTCACGTAAGAATACGTAAAAAAATTTCTCTGAATTGTTGTTTTTTTTTTTTATTACATACCTCTCATATATATATATATATATATCCCTTGGATATTTAAAATTTATTTAGAATTATGAAATTAAAGTTTGATTAAGATTTAAGTTAATAAATGGACTGCAAGACCCATGAGCTTCCTAACTCTAACTTAAAAGACCTAATTCTTATTATCTCATAATACACTAATTCTTCTACGTTAACCCCAGACTATTCTACTAAAAGCCAATTGTTGTACTCTAGTAACCCATGTTATAAAATTAAAGTTCATTTAATTAAAACTCCTTTTAATTAAATTGGACCTGATCTTTAGACCAATAATAACCACGTAATTGACCCTCTAATTGATGTCCATAATTAAAGTCAGGCCTTTAAAAAAATGTCTTCCCTCTTTAATTACTTATTTGTCCTTAAGTCATTGAATGCTCTAATGATCATTTTTAATATATTTATATTTGTAAATAAATTTATAAATAAATATTATTATTCAATAAATAATTTATTGAATAAGCTGTAGCCACAAATTCTAATGATCAAGTACTGCAAACATCTTAGGTGGACATTAATTATTAGATTTCATTTTGTAAATAAATGTTCCTACGACTCATGAAATTATATCTCCAAACTATCGAAGTTTTGACCGTTTATATAGATCTTATTTCGTGATAGCTCAAAAGATTCAACGCATGAATGTAAATTCATTACCTGCTCAGAATTAAGATCAATCAAGCTTTTGTGAATTAAGATTTACAACATTTAGTTAACTAGATTGAAATTCATAATAGTCCCGTTCAATGTAACATATACACTAATTTTTCTACTCGAAATCTCTACTTCAATGATCAAGGTAAATCATCTACTATAAAAAGCAGAAAAATTACAACCTTACATAATGAAATGCCATTTTTCATTAATGGTTGTGAACTATATTTAATTTATAAGGAACTTGTGATTTATACTCTCCGTATTAGCATCATATGTTTAATATATAGATCACATACTTTCTAAATATGGGCTCATCAATGTATACTCAATTATATATATGAATAAACTTTTTTTAATCAAATAAAATGTCGTTTCACATGCTTTAAGGGCATCAATAACATTATATGTCTAACAATCTCCCACTTACCCTAAAGCATGTCGAGTAACTAATGAACCCCAATATTATTCATATGAGTTTCAAAACTCTTTACTAACAATGACTTGGGTGAATAGATCCACTAGATTATCTGCTTACGTAACCTTAGACACCATGACCTTACCATTTTGCACAAAACTCCTTTACCAAACATGTTTTTCTCTCAATGTGTTTTCTTCTCTTGTGGTATTCGGTTAGTTAGATTGTGCTACTGCCTTTGCTATTATCTTAATAAAGAACAATAGGCATCTAAGCACTAGGTACCATCTTAAGCTCCATAAGGAACTTTCAGAGCTATATAGCCTATTTTGTAGCTTCAGATGCAACTACATATCCAGCTTCTATAGTAAAGTCTGCAATATATGATTATTTTGTACTCCTCCAACTTATAGTTCTACCATTTAAAGTGAGCACATATCCTGAGAAAATTTTGATTATCCTATGTTATTAGAATTCTGAATCTGTATACCCAATAGGTATAAAATTCTCACTGAAATATACAAACATATAATTTTTTGTTCTCTGAATGTACTTAAATATATGCTTTACTGCAGTCCAGTGTTCTAGTCCTGGATTAAATTGATATCCACCGATCATTCAAACTTACATAACAAACATCTAGTCTAGTACATGACATTGCATACATGAGACTTCCCACTGCTAATGCATAAGGAATACTTCTCATGCAATCTATCTCTTCAGTTGTCTTAAAAAACTGATACTTGAATAGATCAATTCCATATCTAAAGAAAAACAATCCCTTTTGGAATTATGCATGAAAAATTTGATCAGAATTTTAATATACTCATTTTGGGATAAGCCTAATATCTTTAACTTGAGATCCCTTAATACTTTGATCCCAAAGATGTTATTGACTTCTTCTAGATCATTCATATCAAAATAGTTAGATAACTATATTTTATATAATGATAATGCTCCTACATAATTTATAATGAGTAGTATATCATCTAAAATACAAGACTAGAAAAACCACCAACCGCCTATCTATCTTTTTGTAAACATAAGGTTTATAGGAATTTTGATCAAAACCAAATGATTTAATTGCCTAATCAAATCTGATGTTCCATGATCTAGATATTTATTTAAGCCCATAGATAGATTTTTGCAGTTTACAAACTATATACTCTTGGCCTATAGCTATAAAACCATCTGGTTGTATCATATAGATACTTCCTTCAAGATTTCCATTAAGAAATGCAGTCTTGACATCCATTTGCCAAATTTCATAATCAAGACTTGCTACAATGGATAAGATAATTCTAATAAACTTAAGTATGGCTATCAACAAAAAAGTCTTCTCATAATCGATACCTTTTTTTTGAGTGTCCCCTTTAGCAACAAGCCTAACTTTGAAGGTTTTCACTTTCTCATCTACCCATCTCTTTCTCTTGTAGACCCATTTACACCCTATGAGTTTTATCCCTTAAAGTTTCTCTACAAGTTCCCAGACTTTATTGGAATACATAGAATCCATTTTTGATTTTATAGCTTTATGCCAATGGTTTGCATCTTTATTAACCATTGCTTCATTAGAACTAGTAAGATCTAGTTCATACTCATTAAAGACTACTTGAAATGACTCTCCGATTAACATGTATCTAGTTGGACGTCTAATAATTCTCCCACTATGACAAAGTACCGGTGGTTGTTGTTCTACAACTGGCTCTAGTTGGTTATTATGATCTGGATTGAGAATTAACTCATTGACTCTATTAGGCACAATATTAAAGTTCCTAAATAACTCATCAAGAATTATCTTACTCCTAACCTTAAAGTCTTTCATATAGTATTCTTCAAAAAAGATTGCATTAATGCTAACTAATACTTTCTTATCTCGAAAACTATAGAAAAAAAACGTTCTTTTGTTTAGGATAGCCAATAAACAGACAAACTTCTGACTTAGATTCTAACTTGTTTGTCTTCCCTTTTAGCACATGTGCTGGATAACCCCATATATGTATTAATATAAATTTAGTTTACGTCCTATCCATATTTTCAAATGTGTTTTAAGGACTGACTTAGATGGAATTAAGTTAAGAAGATACATGGTTGTTTCTAAGGCATAACCCCAAAATGAGATAGGTAAAGTTGAATAACTCATCATTGACCTCACCATTTCAAGAAAAGTTCTATTTCTCTTTTCTCCTACACTATTTTGCTAGGGTGACCTTAGTGCAGTCAATTGGGATAATATCCCATTGTCTAACAAATAGGTCCTGAACTCACTATACCACCTCAATCAGATCAAAGTGTCTTTATGTGTTTTTCTAATTGCCTTTCCACTTCTGTCTGAAATTCTTTGAATTTATCAAATACCTCAGACTTATGGCGCATTAAGTACACATAATCGAATTTAGAATAACCATCAATGAAAGGGATAAAATATTCATAACCTCCCATAGCTTGTGTGCTCATAAGCCCACATATGTCAAAGTGCACTAATTCTAACGTTTTAATGGCTCTATTACCTTTAGTATTAAATGGTCTTCTGGTTATTTTGCCTTTTATACAAGATTCGTAGACTGGTAATTGTTCAATGTCTAATGAACTCAAAAGTCCATCTTTGATCAGTCTTTAGATCCTATTTAGACTAATATGACCAAGACGTAGATGCCATAGATACGTTTGATTAGTGGGAGACACTTTAACCCTTTTATGGTGATTAGATTCATTATTCAATTATGTGTCATACAGTGAGTTGATTTTAAGATATATGTAGTATAGATTGTTAACTAGTGTACTAGAACATATAAACGGCTTATTTCTTTTAATCACCACAGTTGAGTCAAAAATAATAGAATAACCAAATTTATTCAAATAACTAACGGAAATCAAATTGCGTTTGAGTTCCAGCACCAATAAACAATCATCTAATACTAAAGTCCTAAAATCATCAAAATAAAATTGAACAACTCTCACTGCCTTGACTGCAACAATTACGCCATTTTCTAGCCTTAGACTGATCTCCCCTTTATTGAGTTGTCTGATTTTCTGGAACCCTTACAATGAATTGCAAATGTGATTAGTGGCTCTAGAATCTACTATCCAGGAATCAGTAGAATCAATCACTAAACATGTCTCAATGAAAAGAATTTTACTAGAAGCGGAAGCTGTTCTTTTAGCTATTGAAAACTTAACTAAATGATAGTTTCTCTCCCAATGCTCTTTAATGCCACATTAATAATACTTTCCTTTGTGCCTTACTACCTTTTTATGAATTTGTACAAATCCTAAATTAGATGCTTTCTTTGACTTATTCTTCTTCTTCTTCTTACTACTCTTTCCTCTAGGATTGAGACTAAAAGATGAAGATGGACCCTTAGTCAATTGACTATTGTAAACATCTATTTTATCTTGGGGTGCATTTTCATTAGGTATTTAAGTGCATTTATCAGTCAGGACATATTTGTGCTTTTCAACTGTGACTTCAATATTTAAGTTCCTTTCCCGATCAACATAATTATTCCCAGTTAACTTATTTTGGTTTAGAACAGATGCTAGTAAAATGAATGAAGACATAATTCTGAAAAATAAATTCATACATAAGCATACATTATCTGATAGCATGTGAAACTTTTGCATGAATGCATAAAATACATTTTATGTAGAGCTCTTTAACTACATTATGCATCAGTAATTTAATTTCTATTTAGAATACGCCTCCATAGGGTGGTTGTATCTGTCATAAATTAGACTAGTATCATACTAATTTATTATTATTATCTAGATATCTCATATCAAATAATAACAAACTATCGATTCTTTAGTCCTTAGATTTAATTGACAAGAACTCCGTATGAAGGATATCAATCAACCTAAGTTGAGTGTACAATCATTATTTCAATCATTTATATTTTCCAATTAAAAAAGCCACCGTAGGATAGTCAGTTTCGCATGAGTCCTATATTGGATCTTATCCTTTAAGAAAGTCCTATCTAGTAACCAATTCTGATTAATACCCTTCGTAGGGAGCTTACAAGATTTGAGACAAAGTATTAATCTACCTTACTATAGGACCAATAATAGAGGTCATAGGCTTTATGCTTAAAGCCCTCTCTCACTCAATATTTTATTTCTTAGAGTTTTTAATTTATTTATAAAATAACGTTCTACTTATTAATATCTAATTTTATTTTCATAAAATAATTAATAAGGCCACGTCAAATAATAAATTAATATAATATTAAAAATATGACAATAATTTTATCATAATCTCATTAGAATATTAATATCATACAATATGATATATTTTATGTATGGACATGTGAATGTGGCACCCTTAATCTATACGGCATATTATTCATCCAATCAATTAACTAGATAAATAAATAACTCATAATTCATAATTTTTTTAAGAAGAAAAACATTAAAAATCAAATCTAAATTCTTCAAAGTCTTATTTGAAGTCAACTTGGACTCTTCTATAATATTACCTCCTCTTACTTGTCTTTTTTTATAGGTTTGGATTTTGAGCCTTTTAATTTTTTTAGTCCACTTATTTTAAAAATAAATTGAGCTTATTTTAGGTTTAAAAGTTTTTTGGGCCTTCTAAAAAAAAATTTAAATAAAAAATATTTTTAAACCCAATAATTTGAATAAAATAGCCCAAATAAAATTTTATAAAATTGAACCAAGATTAAAAAAAAAATTAGACCAACTTTAAATTTGTAAATACTCAAAATTTAATCTAAAAAAAATTTAGAACTTTATTATAAATTTCTCAAAGTTACCTAATCAAATTTTAATTATCCAAAATTAGAAGGAACCGAGTGAAAATAATCAATTCTATTAAACCTATTTACTAATAAACTTTTAAGAGTCTATTTGTACGATATGTAAATAAACTTAACCAAATCAAAATTAATTATCACAAGGAGAGACCTATATGATACTTCACAAATAAAACTACTTCCATCATATTCACACAGCGTTGCTCCACTGTTTGCATTTTCCTCTTCTTTTTTTTTTTTTAACGTTTTTCTTCTCCCTTATTTTTAACTTCTTCCTTTTTTTCTTCTTTTTTGTTACAACAAAAATAATAAAATATAATTTTTTTAGATTACAAATTAAAAAATCCTAAGCTATTTATTTAGCTTACAAAAAAAAATTTAAATAATCACCGAGAATTAATATAATCATGAATTATTATAGGCATAATTATTTATCACATAATTAATAAAAATATAATATATATTAATATACATATAGTGCCACAATAAATAATTACTACCATACACAAAGTAAACTATACATATAATATAAAACAAGGCGGCTCTGATACCAGTTTTTAGTTGGTAAATAAATAAAAATATTCTGTTTATAAAAATAAACGCAACGAGAATTAAATTGTCTTATTCATAATTACATGTATAAAGATAGAAAATTATCTCAATTCCTCGTTATGGTAGATCTTGAATTGACTGGCAGCAATCTTCTCTACTATCCTCAATCTTCAAACTCAACGTGTGTGGGTATGTGGATTTTTTTTAATCTCTAAAATCACTAATACCCAAATCTGAGATAATAGTATTAATTAAATTCTTTTTCCACGTAAGAATACGTAAAAAAAAAATTTTCTGTATTGTTGTTGTCTTTTTTTCTTATTACATACCTCCCATATATATAGGGATCTTTCTTAAATATTTAGAATTTGATTAGGATTAAAAAATTATAGCTTGATTAGGATTTGAGTTAGTAGATAGACTGCAAGACTCATGGGCTTCCTAACTCCAACTTAAAAGGCATAGTATTTATTATCTCATAATACATTAATTCTTCTAAGTTAACCCTAAGTTATTCTACTAAAAGTTAATGGTTGTACTCTAGTAACTCATATTATAAAATAAAAGTTCATTTAATTAAAACTCTTTCTAATTAAATTGGACCTGGTCTTTAGACCAATAATAACCACGTAATTGACCCTCTAATTGATGTCCATAATTAAAGTCAGGCCTTTAAAAAAGTATCTTCCCTCTTTAATTACTTATTTGTCCTTAAGTCATTGAATGCTCTAATGATCATTTTTAATATATCTATATTTGTAAATAAATTTATAAATAAATATTATTATTCAATAAATAATTTATTGAATAAGCTGTAGCCATAAATTCGAATGATCAAGTACTACAAACATCTTAGGTGGACATTAATTATTAGATTTCATTTTGTAAATAAATGTTCTTACGACTCATGAAATTATATCTCCAAACTATCGAAGTTTTGACCGTTTATATAGATCTCATTTCGTGATAGCTCAAAAGATACAACGCATGAATGTAAATTCATTACCTGCTCAGAATTAAGATCAATCAAGCTTTTGTGAATTAAGATTTACAACATTTAGTTAACTAGATTGAAATTCACAATAGTCCCGTTCAATGTAACATATACACTAGTTTTTCTACTCGAAATCTCTACTTCAATGATCAAGGTAAATCATCTATTATAAAAAGCAGAAAAATTACAACCTTACATAATAAAATACCATTTTTCATTAATGATTGTGAACTATATTTAATTTATAAGGAACTTGTGATCTATACTCTCCGTATTAGCATTATATGTTTAATATATAAATCACATACTATGAGCTCATCAATGTATATTCAATTATATATATATAAATAAATTTTTTTAATCAAATAAAATGTTATTTCACATGTTTTAAAGGCATCAATAATATTATATGTCTAACAATCAACACTTAGATATATTTGATCAATGTTTATATTTTTATTATTTTTTTATCAATTATTAATCACATAATTTTATTTGTTTAAGTACAAGTTTAGATTAGAGTAAGATCCCGATTCGAATAATGCACCTAAAATAATATAAGAAAAGCGATATCCTGAATTCCGCAAATATAATGATAGATAAAGTCATTTATATGGCAATTTGCTTTGTTTGAATGAGAGTCTCTTTAATTATAGCTTGTAAAATTTATTAAAACTTCAAACTTAAAACTACAATCAGGTATGCATCTTTTTCTTCCCTATTCTTTTTCCCCTCCAAATTACATACTTGATTTGCATTAACCTGAAAAAGAAAATATTAGTCTCCATTTCATGATGATTACTTTACAAACTTTTGGCTTCGGCCTTTTGCAAATTGACTTTCCTTAATTTAACTTGAAATTTATTAGTTGCATTATGTAATCAATAGTCTTAAATTAATTGGAAGTTAAGATCTCCTATTCAAGAGAAGTTTATCTGTATTGCTTTTTACGATTCAGTTTAATGAACGGGATGCTTGGTTACCGTTCTTAGTGCTGTGTTTGTTTGGTAGTTGCAATAATGGAAAGTTTAATTAGCATTCAACCATGCTATGCAGTACGAACTATTTGAAGGAAAAAGATTTGACTGGTTGAAGAGGAAATTTGTCACAAAAAAAAAAATTAAGGGTATTTTTAATTACGATTAATACTATTAAAAATGTTTTAACATACCCTCCAGAAAGTTATTTCTTTCACCTATTGAAAGAAATTTCTTATAAATTTATTCTCAAAGGAGGGCTTACAAATGATAATTGTTAAGCATATATTGATTTTTTGAAGAAGAAGAAGCTTATATTGATTTAAGAACAAATGTTGGCATTTAGTTCGCAACAAAAAGGTTAAAAGAATAAGCATATTATAGAGGGGGGAGAGTGAAACTTTTGACAATTTGATCTCAGAGATTACGGTGATGGTTTGCATTATAAAATGATTTCTCTTTCCTTTCTTTATTTTATAAAAAAAATAATAAAACTTCAAAAACTCACAAATATAAAAATTTTGTGATTTATATAATATATTTATGACCCATATTAATATATTATTAAATTAATATAATAAAAAATTAATTATTTAATTTATTTGCGATGATTTATTTTTTACAAAATTTTTTATAAAAATTGAATTATAATAGAATTAAAAAATTTGATCCTTTCTTTATAAAGATAACAATGAAGCGGGTTGAGATGGGATCAGAGTTAGAATGGAATGTAAGAATCTCTATACTTACCTCATACTCAATATATGTAATTCAAGCTTAGGGTAAGGGATTCTCATAAGTATCCATATTTAAATTTTTTTTTAAAAATAATTTTGATTTAATTTTATAAAATAATCTTTTACTCCATACAATTATAATATACCAAAATATAAATTATAAATATTACATGAAAATATAAATCAATAACATAAATTAAAAATATTGACAATTCGTATATTGGATCACTATTTGAAAACCTACCAAAAAATTTTCACTTTTATTTTTCATGAAACGTGATTTCCCACTCCAGGTGGTTCCAAAAAACTAATTTAAAAAAATTGAATTAGAGAGACTTGTTCAAACTTTAGGTGGTTTCAAATTTTCAAAATTGTCTTTTATTTTTTAATGGATCAATTGATTTTCCACTTCAAAATTGTTGATTCCTTGATGGGGTTTTTTTGTTTGTATTGCTCTGTTCACAATCCATTTTGGTGAAACAGTGATCCAATCAAAATGGTATATTTTTATATTAACAAATCATCCATATGAACAATGCATGAACATAATCTATGATTTTACTAAATTTGAACAAAAACAATTAATAAACATCACTAAACCATGATACCAAATCCCAAACACTATAGATTTGGTTGTTATATGCATGCAGAGAAGCTTTTACTGGTCTAAAGCATGAGTTTTTTTTTTTTTATGAGCTTGGTTAATATTCATGGACTGAAAAAAAAAACAAAGAAAATAAGAAATGTCCCTTTCCAAGTGTTGGGTTAAATGAAATACATGATTGATCAAAGGAAACTAGTAACACATGAATTACATGATGGGTCAAATAAAATTGGTAATACAACTGAAATATAGCGTCTTATAGAAACCCAGAAATAAATAAAAAGGATTTCAGCAATTCTGTATTAAATACAGGAGTCCTTGCAATTTGTCGATTATACACCTAGAGCAACAATTTCTATGCCATATGTTTCTCCGATTCAAAGTAAAATTCGAGAAATTAGCATCAATCGGAGAACCCCTTTCTCATAACTAGAAGAAAAAAATAAGTAATCTACATTTACACTCACAAAATGAACTAAAAAAAAGAGAAGAAAAATTTACGAATCTAACTAAGACGAGGAGCCATACTAAATTTACAAGTGCTGGATTCAAGTGTTTAGTACAAAGGAAATAAGAAATGAGAATAAGAAATTTCCAAAATAAGAGAAGCAATGGAAAGAAGAAATTTCAAGAAAAAAATGGATTTTTTTAATGAAAAAATAGAATTTTTTTCTACGAAAAATAGAAGAAAAAGATCAAAATTCAATTACAATTAACTTCTACAGTATTATGGGTAAAATTATAACCGAGCATTTTTAAAATAATTTTCTATTAAAATAAATGATATTTACTAATAGACGGGGATCTTTCAGGTATTTTTTAAATTATGGAGTGTTTAAGGTAATTAGGCTAAACTAAAAAAGTCCAACAATATTTCTCTTTTTTTATATTAATGTGCTGTGATATTGTATCATTAATATATTTAATATCATATCAAATATATTTTATTCTTTTATAACCTATAGTTATTTCTTTTCATGTATAATATTATTTTCCTATTTTATAATATACTAAAACCTATATAAAGGCTCCCATTGTACAGTTTTAATCACAGTAAAATATACTCTTTTTTATATTTCTCACGTAATATCAAAGCTCTGATTTTTTTATTGTCGTTTTGCTTAATTGAAGATTTACCAGAATTTTTCTCAAAACCCGTCGAAAGTCCACTAGAGTTTGCCAGAAAGTCACTAGAAATCACCGAAAGGTTGTTATGTTAGACACCTCACACCTTAAGATACTCAGAAACCTCCAACCATTCCAACGCCGTTGATAACACACCGATCAAAGATTGAAACACCACCCACGCCCCGTCTGAAAGTTACTGTCGTCGGTCACTGCCACTTCAAATTCCAGCCGTTAATTGGCAATAAGACCGACACTGCCCTGTCTAGGAGAATCCTCAATCTTTAACGGTTCAAACGTTGCTAGATTTACGCTGTTGGAGGTCGGAAATCACCGGACGCGCTACCTGATACTTACTGTTTGTAACAAGGGTCTGTTTGCAAACTTTTTAATATTTAAAGGTCAGATCGTAATATTTTATACTTTTGAGGTATTTTTTATAATTTTCAAAAGTTATGAGACTATTTTACAATTATTATATTATTTAAGAATTATTTTATAATTTTTGAAAATAGAGGGGTCATTTTATAATTATAAAAGTGTTAGGGTCAAGTTACAATTATTAAACATTTTAGGGCAAAATTATAATTATTCAAATTTTAAGGGCCAGACTAGATGATTAGGATAGTAAAAATCATCGTATTATTACATAGTTTCGTAATACATTCACCCCATCCATCAGTCTTCATTATGGTCGATTTGATACTGTCAAATCACTTTAGAATTTTCTTGCACATCACTACACTGCCACAGATCTCTCTCATTAATATCAACTACTATAAACTTTGCATCACTTTCAGCAAGAACCAAGACAACTCATCACTGACTTTCATTCTTAAATACAGTTTATTTGGGACGAACTAGCTTTTTCAAAACTAATTTGGAAGAATAATCATGATGCTCAAGCCTTCATTGTCTACTAAGATCATCAACATCTGGTTCAGTTTCTTATAGCTTTGCAAGATAAATTTGAGTCTACTCATGCTTCTCTACTTCATTGGAGGCCCTTACCCACTTTGGATCAGGCTATTGTTGATCTTATCTCTGAAGAAATAAGGTTTGTTACTCTTCAACAAGTTCGTACAGATACAGTACTTGCCACCCCTCAACATAAATCTGACAACTCTACTCAACACAAGACGTGTAATTATTGCCACTTATCTGGACATGTAGTTCTCACTTGTCTAACACGTAAATGCAAAAAATGCCAAAAAATTAGACTTGGTCATTTTGAAAAAGATTATCGCAAAAGCAAACAGTCTCGGGGTGTTACTTCTATAAGACCTCAATCATTCTCTGCTGCTACTACTGCTATTACTGCTTAAGATACTGCTAACTCCTCTTCCAGCTTAACCAGTAATCTTGAATCTTTACTTCGCCAACTTCTATCAAACTCTAGTAATTCTTCTATTACTGCTTCTTTTATTTTTTCAGGTAATTCTTGATATTTTGATTTTGTATGTTGCAATTATATGACTTCTGATTCCACTATTTTCTCCTCTAAATCTCATACTTCTTATTTACTTTCTATTCAAATTGCTAATGAATTTTTCATGAATGTTAGCCACATTGGTCAGGTGTCTTACCCCAGTCTTTTCTTATTTGATACGTTTCTTATACTTAAACTCATATTAAATCTTCTATTTGTCAATCAAATTTGTGAACTTGGTCTTAACGTTTTATTTATTGCCTCTGAGTGTTATATCCAGGATCCGAAGACAGGTCGGACACTTAGGACAGACCTTAAAGTGGGTCGCCTATATGAGCTCATTTCTTTACACTTACCATCTTCATCCCTTTCGTCCCCTGCATCTACTTCTCCAGCATCATCACTACATCTCTGGCACTTTTGTTTGGGTCATACCTCAATAAGCCATATTCGTTCTCTAGTATTTAATAGATGTTTAGGAATTATTTTTGATAATAAAGATGACTGTTTGATTTGTCCTTTAGCAAAACAACTAGTTTTGCATTTTAATAATAGTACTACTGTTTTGCATGCTTCTTTTGATCTTATACACTCTGATATTTTGGGTTTATCTCCCAATGCTATTATAAGCGAATCTCGATACTTTATTATTTTCATTGATGACTATTCTCGATATACATGGTTGTTTCTTATAAAACAGAGATTATAACTTACTAAAATTTATCGTGATTTTGCTTAAATGATTAAAACACTATTTTCTTATTCTATTAAAATCTTTCACACAGATAATACCATGGAATATAAAGATTTTGATTTTCTAAATATTTTGTCAAAGATCTTGTCCCAGTACATCTCAGCAGAATAGGAGAGCCGAACGAAAATACAGATATATTCTTGACACAGTTCGTGTTTTTCTTATCTCTACTTCTTATCCTGAACAATTTTAGGGTGAAGCTGTTTTAACTATTGTATATATAATCAATCGTGTCCCTTCTTCTATTATAGAGAATAAGTCACGTATGAGTATCTATATGGACTTCCTCCTAATTAAAATCTCCTCAAATTTTTTGGTTGTATTTGTTTTGTTCTACTTCAAAAACATGAACATACCAAACTCGAACCACGCATATGATTTTGTTATTTTTTGGGATACGGGATAGAACATAAAGGTTATAAGTGTTGGGATCTCATCTCTAAACGTCTTCGCATCTCTTGTCATGTCATATTTCTTGCACACAGAATGTTCTCCTCCGTATCAAACTTCCATTTTGTGTCTCCACCCACTTCTCAGTTCTTTATTAACAATACTATTGACTTGTTTCCTGATACTTCCTCTAAGTTTCATATAGGTGAATCTGCTGATACAACGTCTGTTTCTGAACCTCTCATCTTGTCTGAAGGATCTACTCTCGACATCTTTGAGGCCTCTCCTACATCCTCTCTTCGTCGTTTATCTCAGATAAGAGAACTTCTTGTTAAACTTTGTGATTATCACTGTTTTTCTACTACTCTTTCATTATATGAACCACATTCCTATTCCGAGGCCAATGCTAACCCTATTTAGCAACAAGTAATGACAGAAAAATTGTAAGCTCTTGAGAAATCGTATACTTGGGATTTTATTCCTCTTCCATCTAATAAAACTGTCATTGGTTGTAAATGGGTATACAAAATTAAGACCAAATCTGATGGGTTCATTGAGCGATATAAAGCTCGTTTTATTGTAAAAGACTTTACTCAAGAATATAGAATTGATTATGAAGAAACCTTTGCCCATGTTGCTCGCCTTACTTCTGTTTAGAGTTTGTTAGCTATTGTTATAGTTCATGGTTAGACATTATTTCAGATGGATGTGAAAAAAATCTTTCTTAATGGTGATCTTTATGAAGAAGTCTATATGAAGCCTTCTCCTGGTTATACATATCCGCTAGGCACAGTTTGCAAACTTCTTCAAGCTTTATTTGACTTTAAACAAGCTCATCATGCCTAGTTTGTAAAATTTAGTAGCACTATTTCTTAACATGTTTTTCAGTCCAACCCTTATGACTGAACCCTTTTCATCCGCAGTTATATTGATGATATAATTATCATTGGTAATGATCTTATTGGTATTTCTACTCTTAAGGGCTTTTTTCAGCAACATTTTAAAATGAAAGATCTTGACAACCTTAGTTATTTTCTTAGTCTTAAAATCCTATCCGACTCTACTGGATATTATCTCTCATAGGCTAAATATGCATCCAATCTACTTGCTAAAGTTGATTGGACAAATAGTAAGACTGCCTCTACTCCTCTGAAGCCTAATGCCAAATTCGATCATCTGATAGTACTCTTCTTAGTGATGCCACCCTCTATCGTTAATTGGTTAGTAATTTGGTCTATCTTATAGTTACTCGCCCGGATATTGCTCATGATATTTATGTTGTCAACCAGATTATGGCACTCCTCGTACCTCTCAATATGTAGCAGTCTTCATATCCTACGTTATCTCAAAGGTATACTTTTTTACGGTCTCTATTGTTTTTGGCTCATTCTCCTCTCGTGTTACGAGTTTATGCTAATGTGGATTGGGCAGGTAATCTTACAGATCGAAGATCAACTACTGGATTTTGTCTTTTCTTAGGTGATTCTCTTCTTTCATGAAAAAGTAAGAAACAAATAGCTACTGCTTGCTCTAGTACTAAAGCTGAGTATTGTACTCTTACTGATATTACCTAAGAGATTGTTTGATTCCGCTGACTTCTTGAAGATATGAGCATTTCTCATACTAAAGCTACACTTCTTTATTGTGACAATTAGAGTGCTATTCAAATCACTCACAATAATGTTTTTCATAAGTGAATTAAGCACATTGAAACAGATTGTCACTTTATTCGGCAACATATCTCTCAAAAAAATAGTTATTCTCCATTCTATCTTTTCTAAAGATCAACTTACTAATATTTTCACAAAATCTATCCTTTTTATATTTCTCACATTTTATATATAATTTCAAAAGATGGTTGTCATTCATGATTTTTCTATTAGGATATAAAGTTCCTCTCTTTAAGCCTTAATTATATTATCGATTTTAAAATAAATTGTAGATCTAATTATTTGACCTTATAGATCAAACAATAAAATCAGGTTTTCTTTCTGACAAATCGAAAGTTGAATTTAACATTAAAAGACGTTGTATTATTATTCTTTGTCCAGGACGTGACATAATGGCTATTCAAGAGTTTCTGCCGTATAAAGCATTCTGTTGCAATACCCCATTAAGCATTCAAAGCAAAATTCCATGCATAATTTCATTATATATATAAATATATTTTAGATAAAATTATATTATGTAAAAGCATATTTTTATATACAATTTATATTATATTACTATTATAGGGTAAGAGTCATTATGTCCCCTGAGTAAGTATTATTGCTTTCTATTTAATATTATTACACTTCCTCGGTTAGTCAAGGTTAATATATTCAAAATATATATTATATTATTATTATATAAATTGAAATTCATATTATGATAGTTTGTATAAGACCCATAAATTTATAATGCATATTAAAGATACATAAATATAGAAAATTGAAGTTTCTTATTATTTTAATATCAAAAGATCACCCAAACATGGATTGCTTATTATTTGAATAATAAACATAATTGGGATAATTAATATTTGCACAATTTAGATTAGTACTGTATATTTAAGATGACATATTAATATAATTAGTAAATAAATAATTATTTAATAATATTAAGAGTAAAGGACATTTAGACCCTCGTATTATAGTAAAAGTGATAATTTACTCATCATATTTTTAAAATACCTATTTCACTCATTTTTTACAATTGTTTTTTGTTAAATTTGATAAAAAAAAATTACTTATTCTTTAGTTTTTTTTTATTGCTAATTGATATTATAGACAACTTTCACTTTCATCTAATTTTAAAATATGGGTAATTTTATAAAAATTAATAGAAAAAATTATAAAAAAAGGAGTGAAAATTGGTGATTTTAAAAACAATGTAAATAAACTGTAACTTTTATTATAACATAGGATTCAAATGTATTTTCTTCTACTGTTAAATAAGGGCATCATGGTTATGTTTTGTGTCTTAGTATCTACCAAAAGGAATACTTTGATATACATTTATTATTTTCGAAATTATATATTTAAATTTAAATTATGATTATGTATGCTTAAACTCAAAGCATTAATATATAGAGATATTTGATTATATTTTGCAATATTTGTACTTGTTGTTCTTCATTTGCTCGCTTCATCTATTTTTATATTCAATGGATTAAATTTCTCAAACTAGTGTAAACAAGTTTAGCTTCATTTAGGTGCACTTGATCTTGAGGTAACACTCTTAAATAAGAATTCTACTGCTCTTATTGATGACAACAATGATCAAGAAAAATTTGTCTATAAAGCTTGAGAGCAATTGAACAAATTAAGCCTCATATTTATGCAAATGACTGAAGCAAACAATATTAAAAGTACTCTTCTCAAAACTAGTAGTATTAAGGAATTTATGAAATTTATGAAAGAGGGCTTCAAACTGTATATAAGTCTCTTGCTGGGACATTATTAACTAATTTTTTTTTAGCAATAGTGATTTCATATCATTGAAGAATATCAAAGACATTATATCAAAGGACCTTTGTTACAATAATCAAAGGATTACCAAGATAGAGAAAGTGACAATATCTTAAGACTTTCCTGAACCAAAATCCCTCACAAAAGGGATAATGACTCCTTTCAAAAAAGGAGTATAAAGATCTTTTCAAGGAAAGAGAATAATAAACCTTACGAAGGAGGGAAAATCAGATCCCTTGAATAAAGGAGAAATTATTGACTGCATAATTCAAAATAAAGCTATCGTCAAACCTACCCCATGATTACAAAGAGCTAACAATAGCAACCCAACAAACAGATGGGTGAAATTTCCATTTGGACAGGGGCATGAGCATAAAGTAAAATTGAGCTAACAATATTAACTAATTTGACCACCATAAAATTCGGTGGTTCACAAATTATGTATGAATACCCCCTTGAAATGACAAATATGACAGTAAGGGTTAAAACCTTGGGCATGAAAATATGAGAATTTCTTAGTATAATTTATTATGAACTTCCAAGCCTCTTCAGTATGGACCATTTCAAATCAACTATAACAATCTTAAAGACAAGTAGAATGTTAATTAATTGACTAGTATGCTTGTTTAAACGGAGATAAGGCTTAAAAAATCATAAAAAAATATACAGTTCATTTCACTAGTCAATGGGCTGAAATACAAGAAGAAAATACATAAAGTAAGGATCACAGCAAGTTAATGAATCCTCTAAGGTTCTTCATAAGAATGAATAAACAAAGGATAAATGCCACTTTTATAAGAAACCTAGGCATTACTATAAAGATTACCTGAAATATAAAACATGATTTGAAAGGAAAGGTAAGCATTTATGGTTTTGTATGTTTCAAATCAAATTTAATTGAAGTTCCTTATAATACCTAATGGATTGATTTTGGTGCTACCACTCATATTTCAAATACAATATAGGAATTTCTTATGATCTAAACCATAAATTCAAATAAACATTTTTTATTCACGGGAAATCAGGTCAAAGTTCTAGTTAAGAGTATTAGAACTTGTTGTTTCGTTTTAAAGCCTTATTATCATTTAGATTTACTGCAAACACTTTATGTTCCTCTAGTTTTCCATGCTTTAATTTTTTTTGTCAAAACTTAATAACATGGGTTACTCCTTTAAATTTTAAAATAGAAGTTTCAATTTACTTAAAACTTCTCAATTTATTGATTTTGATCTTTTATGTGATAGTCTGTACAAATTTAAACTTGAACCAATTTGTTGAAACCCTTTTAACCTTGCATCGTGATATTGGAACTAAACGTTGTTTAACCAATGAATGCTCAACTTTCTTGTAGCACAAGCATTTATGTCATATATCAAAACAAAAATTAGAAAGATTAGTAAAGAATGAGATTTTGCCAAATCTAGATTTTACCAATCTAGATATATATGTATATTGCATCAAGGGGAAAAAAACTTACCACACTAAAAACAAGAGTCACAAGAAGCACACAACTCCTTGAAATTGTCTACACTAATATTTTTGGGCCTTTTGATGTTCCATTATTAAATGAAGAAAAGTATTTTATCACTTTTATTGATAATTTTTCACATTATAGTTATATCTATTTGTTACATAAAAAATCTCAAACAATGAAAACCCTTTAGATGTACATTACTTAGGTTGAAAGACAATTAGACATAAAGGTGAAAATTGTAAATTTGGATAAAGATGGTGAATATTATGAAAAATATAACAAATCAAAATAATGTCTAGGTCCATTTACTAAATTCTTAGAAAAATAGACATTTATACTCAATATACTATGTCAAGTACACCATAACAAAATGGTGTAGCAGAAAGGTATAATTATAACTTAATGGGCATGGTTAAGAATATGTTAAGTAATTCCTCTTTACCCATATCATTGTGATGTATGCATTTAAGACTGCCACATATTTGTTCCTAGTAAGGCAGTTCTAAACATACCTTTTGAATTATGAACAGAAAGAATACGTAGGTTAAGGGACCTCTATGTTTAGGGTTGCTTAGCAGAAGTAAGAATTTATTATCCCTATAAAAAGAAATCAGACTCTCAAAAAGTTAGTATTTACTTTTTAGTTATCCAAAAAAGTTCAAAAGGGTATTGGTTTTATTATCATACTTATAACCCTAGAAGTGTTGAAACAAAAAAAATGTTAGGTTTGTTGAGAATAGTGAAATTAGTGAAGTAAAAAAAAAAACACATAATGCAGTTATTCAAGAAATTGGGATTAAGGTTCCATTACCTATAACTTCTTGAAATATTGTTCCTATAATTATTGTTCAATATAACAATGTTGAACAAGTTGATGATAATACACTTCATAATGAAGTTACCATAGATGAGCAAATTGTAGAATAACCACAAGATATATCATTAAGGATGTCTCAAGGACAAAGTAGATTTGTTATTTTTTTTATGACTATATGACTTTCCTACAAGAATCAAAATTTGACATTGGAATCAATAAGGATTTAGTTAATTTTTCACAAACTATAAAAAGTTTAACTCTACTAAATGGATTTATGCTATAAATGATGAGTTAAAATCTATAAAATATAATAAAGTATGAAGATTTTAAAATTCCTCAATAATATAAAAGAGTTAGTTGTTAGTGGGTCTTAAGACCAAACATGACTCTAATGACAATATTGAACGATATAAAGCCAGAGTTATTTCTAAAAATTTCACTCAAAAAGAAGACATTGATTATAATGAGACTTTATTACCAATCTCTAAAAATGACTCATTTAAAATTATTATAGCACTAGTAGCCCATTATGATTTGGAGTTGCATAAAGATGCATATGAAACAACCTTTTTAAATTGTAATTTGGAGGAAGAGATTTACATGGATCAATGTGAGAGCTTCTTAATTAAACAAAAGGAATATAAGGGTGCACAAACTCAAAAACTTAAGCAATCTTCTCAATAATGATATCTCAAGTTTTATGATACTATATCTCATTAGGTTTAAGAAAAATATCGTTCATTGATGTATATATCTAAAGGTCAGTAGGAGTAAGTTTACATTTTTGATACTGTAAATTGATGATATTTTGCTTGCTACTAATGATCTTAGTATGTTACATGAAATTAAGAAATTTCTTTCTAAGAACTTTAAAATGAATGATATGGGAGAGGCAACCTACATGACAGGAATTAAAATATTTTGGGATATGCCACAAGAATTTTTAGAGTTGTCTCAAAAAAATACAAATAATGTTCTTGAAAGATTTAGAATAAAAAATTGTTCTAGAAGTATTTCTCCCGATAAATTTAGTTGCATGTAACATCCAAAGAATGAATTGGAGCTTAAATAAATAAAAAAATATTCCTTATACATCTCTAGTAAAAAGCTTAATGTATGCTCAATTTTGCACAAGCCAAATATTAGTTTTATTGTCAGTATGTTGGGTAGTTATCAAAGTAATTTAGGAATAGATCATTAGAAAATTGTCAAGAAAGTGTTGACATACTTTTAAGAAACGAAAGATCATATGCTCACATTCGAGAGATTTGATCGTTTAGAATTGATTAATTATTCATATTCAAAATTTAATAAATGTCTAAATTGCAAAAAGTCCACTTCTGGTTATTTGTTCTTACTAGTAGGAGGAAAAGTCTTATTAAAAAGTGTGAAATATTCTATCATAGCTTCATCCATTATAGAAATTGAGTTTGTAATTTGCTTTGAGGCCATTGTTCGTGGATATAGTTGCAAAACTTTATTTCAAGACTTGGGGTTGTTGACTTTATTGCTAAACCATTGAAATTTTATTATGACAATTCTACTATTAATTAAACATATAGTTAAAATACTTTATTGTTAAAAAAAAAGATTGAAAACAAAGTGTCAATAAAACATATAAGTATATATAAAAAATGATGATTACAAGTCCATTGACGAAAAGACTACCCAACAAAGACATTTAAAAACTACGTGAAAAATATGAATCTTAGGTATAACTATGAAGGATGATTTATAAATTTATATAATAATTATTATTTGACACTTTGAGCTCAATAATATATTTATGATATTTTCTTGTTATTAATTATTTATGTACACATGAGATTGAATGAATAAAAATAAAAATAGTATGTGATAGAGACATTATTGTAAGACTTTTTTATTCATCCTCCTCAATTATAGATCATATTATTATATGTTACTATTGTGGGATATAAAATGAAGTATGTTATACATAATGACATATAACCGCCATAACTCGCATAGTATATTTAGTTATGATGTTGATAGTTTTAGAGATGCACCGTGAATGTATATTGAATAATTCAAGAAAAAAAGTAGGTTATAAAGGTCAATGGGAGAATTTAAGAATTTTGTAGCCCATATTAATATATTATTAGGTTTAATATAATACAGAAATTAATTATTTAATTTATTGACTAAAGAGTTACTTTCCTATCAGAATTCTATTATGAATAATCATAACAGGATAAGTAAAAGATATTTTTATCATAATATTTTAGGTTAATTGATAATTTTATCTTAATAAAATTAAAAATACTTAATTTTATCCCAATTCATTAATTTTTATCGTTAGTTTTAATGGTTAAAAAATAAAAGAGTAATCTAACCATAGAAATAAATTACACTTTAGACACGTGGTATAATCTTATCTATTTATTATCTCTTTGAACACGTGGTACAATTTTATTTATTAATTTAATTTAATATAATATAATTTAAAAGATAAACTTTAATAAAATGACACATGTCACAATGTAATTAGTTATTTTGGATACGTGTCAGTATGTAATTGATTTATATTTTTATTAAATAATTTTAAAAAACTTTAAAAACAAAATCGAAGTGTCGTTGAAAAATGATCACCGGCCGCTATTTTTTAACGACACAACAACAAAAAAAATGATTAAATTTATATCATTAAATACCATTTTTTTTATCTATACAATGGCCATTTTTTTTATCTATACAATGGCCATTTTTTGGCCTCTTTTTTTTTTGCAAAAAAAAAAAGACTAATACCATTGTATAAATTAGGAAAAATTGAGTATATAATATAAATTTTGAATTTTTTTTTTCACCCTAACATCGTCGAAAAACATGCGGTCAGTGACTAGTCGATTGCTATTTTTCGGTGACAATAGTAAATTTTTTTAATTAATTAATTATATAATAACACGTGTTAAAATTATATTGTGACATGTGTCAATACTCACATTTTTTAAAGTCTATTAATAATGAGGATAAGGTGATAAATGACTATCTTGAATAGATTTTTTATCCAAATAAACGGTAAAAGATGACAGATAAAAATAAATGAAGTATTAAAAATTTATGTAAGATAAAAATATCATTTATATCATAATATTATGGTACATATAACCTTTACCCCAATAAAACTAAGAAAGTTAGTCCTCTCTTGCTTTAAAAGTACCATATATCATCGATTAAAATCATTTCAAAACTTACTTTAAAAAATTATGAGGTTAAGAGGGAGAAGCTCAATTTTCATCCACAATCTTATCCAAACATTTCAAGCTATGGATCAAGGTATGCTTTCTATGGATCAATATTACCAACTCATTCACCATATATTGGCCAGATATATTGAAGCATTAAACACAAGTAATTTAAATAATAAAGGACTAAGTTTATTAAATACTAAAAGATATGGCAATTAAGCACACATATTGAGTTCAAATATTAACCCTAGAAAATAAGTTAGCTCATGGCTACAAGAGAACAGCAGTAAAAATAAAAATAAAACATGATACAATTATTAGCAAACCGATATAGACGTCGAATTGCTCTTAATTGCGCTGCCTAGGAACTCTTGATGCCGAAGAACGTCTTGTATCTCTCTCTAAAGATGCTTTAATTAAGCTCCTATTGCTCTCCAAGACTTGTGCTCTGTATTCTTGGTGCTCTTGGGTCGTCTTGGATTAATTCTTGAAGGTTGGGAACGAGTGGCTTTATATAGGGATTGATTTGAGCTTGAAAATCTCAATTCTCGTCGGACTAGGACTCGCACTACCGCTAGCGCGCTATGCATCTGTCGCTGGGGCGACGCGTGAAAAAGCTATTACCGCCGGAGCGGTGGGATCTTGGCGCTGGGGCGCTGTCTCGTCGCTGGGGCGTTGACTATCTGCCGCTGGGGCGCTAGACGCGACTTAATCAGGTCGTTTTTCTTATTTCGATCACTATTTCAGCGCTGGGGCGAAAATACTTGTGGCGCGGGGGTGCTGGACTCATAATTTGAAAACTTTGCATTTTAGTCCCTGTTTTCGCTCCTTTTGCGTTCTTTCTTTAAATTTCATTCAAGTCCCTATAAATAACAATAATGCACATAAATAGCCATCTATTCTCATAAAACCATAAAATATCAATAATAAAAACATGAGAAAATATATGACAAATTTGCCCTTATCAAAGGGTAAAAGAGTAATTTAACTATAGAAATAAATTGCAATTTAGACACATAGCACAATCATACCCATTCATTATCTTTTTGAACACGTAGCACAATTTTATCCATTAATTTAATTTAATATAATTTTAAAATATAAACTTTAATAAAATGACACATATCACAATGTAATTAGTTATTTTGAATACGTGTCAGCATGTAATTAGTTTATATTTTCATTAAAAAATTTATAAAAAAATTTAAATTAAATAAAAATTTAAAAGCAGAGTCGAAGTGTTGTCGAAAAAGGACAGTCGACCGGCGACGCTCTGACGACAAAAAATGATCAAATTTACATCATTAGACACCATTTTTTTTATCTATACAATGACCCTTTTTTAGTCTTTTTTTAAAAAAAAAAATACTAATACTATTATGTAGATCAGAAAAATAGAGTCTAATGATTTAAATTTTGAATTTATTTTACCACCTAACATCGCCGAAAATGACGGCTAGTGACTGGTCGATCATCATTTTTCTGCAACAGTGGTAAAAATTTTAATTAATTAATCAACTAATTATTATATTAACACGTATTCAAATTATATAATGACATGTGTTCATTCTCACATTTTTTTAAAGTCTATTAATAATGAAAATAAAGTGGTAGATGACCATTAAAAATAAATTTTTCATCCAAATAAATGATAAAAAGAGACAAATTTAAATAAATTAGAATATTAAAAATTTATGTAAGATAAAAATATCATTTATATCATAATATTATGATACGTATAACCTTTACCCCAATAAGACTAAGAAAGTTAGTCCTCTCTTACTTTAAAAGTACCCTATATCATCGATTAAAATCATTTCAAAACTTACTTTAAAAAATTATGAGGTTAAGAGAGAGAAGCTCAATTTTCATCCACAATCTTCTCCAAACATTTCAAGCTATGGATCAAGGTATGCTTTCTATGTTATTATATCTTGTGAAAATCTTGATATTCAATTTTTTGAGATAATATTTATTGAAGATTAAATAGCATAAATTCTTAGGGTTTATTTGAGAGCAAATCCCTATTCAAGTTGTTCTTGGAGATATGATCCTAAAACCTTTCTTGTCAAATAGCCAATTGGTACATATCATCAAGACAATACAAAAATGTGCGTGCTGGGGTCTTTATGAAGTTGTAAATTTATTCCTTAATTGTAATCGTGGATTAGGTACTAATTAGTGAAGAAAAAGCCGGATGCCAAGTCATATTTTTATATTTAAGGCTTCATCAATCCTTTGATAATGCTTTTTCCTTCCAGAAAGCTTTGGTGAATAATTTAGAGACAACAATTGAGCACATAATCACTAGAGTGAAAAAGGTACTTGACCCTAAAATGATTTGCATCAATAAATACTAATCTAATCTAAGCAAAAGTGTCTATATAATAAGATTTTCTTTGCCTTGATCATTCACATTCTCACAGACCTTTTTTTTTTTTTTTTTTTTTTTGATAATAACATTCTCACAGACCATTGAGAGCCCAGTTTTGTGATTTTCCAATGTGGGGTTTTGCTTATTTTGCCAAATATATATATATATATATATATTTGCCAGATTTGCTTGCGTGCTAATGCTATCAAAAAGAAGTGGTTGAGAGCAGCTACTTTAATTTGTTTAATATTGGGCATGCCTTGAAAAGTTGCCAAACTACAGTAGAGTCCATAATGCAAGTCTTTGTTATCGGTTGGCTAGCTACTTCTATTATTTTCAAATCATTTTGCCTTTTAGTATGATTGCTGCTTTCAGTTGTCAAAAAGCATTGTCGAAAAACCACCAAAACTTCTTTTCTCTTTTACCAAACACACTTTCCTTTTGTGTACTGAAGAGAAAGAAACTATGATGTAATTTAGTTGTTCATCCTAAGAACCTTGGGTGTTGGTTCTTGCAATTATGCAGATGTTGAAGCTTTCAGCATTAGGTTGTTACTATGTATTTTCATGCTTGTTCTTGATTCCTTTTGGGAAGATAAAGACAAGATTTCATCAATAAGTTAAAAAGATAAGTTACTAAAAGCTAGAAATGATATTAACACATGGAGCCATGGACCATTTTCTTTCAGTTGTCATATGTAAAATTGTCTTTTTCAGTGTCATTATGTGAAATAATTGATCAAACTTGCTGAAGACATCTTAATGTATATATTTTAGGATCATTTTCTTGTACTGATAAATAAGAAAATTTCTTTCGAGCTTAGTCCCAAAAAAAAAAAAAAAAGTTACTACATATGCTTTCTTGAGAAATATTTGATAAATACTTCTCTAAAAACACTTCCAGAAAATATATTTTCTTATTCTCATTCTCAAATGCACTTCTTAGTTCTTACATACATTACCAGATCCATCACCATTGCTTTTACTGAATACAATTGCAACTTTTGGTAATTCAAGAATTTTTTTTATAAAAGAAAGAAAGAAATGTAAACAAATATTAATCATACCTTTTACTTTGAAGGAAAGGCTCAAAGGCAGCCATACAAATATCATTGGATCCTCTCCAGTTATCTGAATAGAAGCTCAAGAAAGGGGTAACACATGACAAAGTTTTGCAGCCGAGGTGTCTGAAAAGAAGACATAGAAAGAGAAACCGGGGTCAGGTCAGACTCACCAGTCACCACTCCTTCAAGGACTAGCCAAAGTCACCCGGCAACCGTGCACATCAAAGATTTAGCTGGTCCCTGTACTTGACTCACAACCCCAGTATTTTTTTGGAATATTAACACTGTCACCCCCTGAAGTTGTTACAAATTATCTTTTTTTTTAAATATTAACTGAGTCCTTCTACTTAATAACAACAATATTTACAAATTTAAAAAATTAATGTTTGTATTTAATTTTTTGTCAAATCCAACACAAATGTTAAATCGTTAAAAATATTCTGTTAAATTAAATAGATTCTCTATTAATAAGTATTAAATGATTATTTTATTCTTTACACGCTTAACAAAGTTAATATGTGCATAAATTTTAATATTTTAATTTTTAAATATAATAAAAAAATTCAAGTGGTCAAAATGAATTTTTAAAAATAGACTGCCAAGAGGTCATTTGGCCAAAATGGCCACATGAATAGGTGGCCATAAGGCCATTGTTCCAAGTGGCCATTTGATCATTGGAACAAGATGCCATTTAGTCGCTTAGTTTAGGCTACTAAAATGATCGGTTGATAGACGACCAAAATGATCGGCTGATAGACGATCAAAATGACCATTGAACATGTGACTATAAGGCCGTTATTCCAAGCAACCATTTGGCAATTGGAACAGGAGACCAAAATGGTCGCCGATCCAGCCAGTCAAAATTATCGTCTATATTTTTTTATTATTTATATTTAAATATTTAAATTTGCACAATAATCCACATGCTAATATCTAAATAAATTGACGATCTTATCCCTAAACACATTAATTATCATTGCAGAAAAGTAACGTTTGAATATTAATATCTATTTTGATAAATAAAAAATTAGGTAAAACATTAATTTTTTAAATTTATAAATATTATTATAATTAAACTATATTTCAAGAGGATTGATGATAATATTTATTAAAAAATAAAAATATTATATCTTTTAAGAATATTTTAATTATTTATATAATAAAATTACAAAAATATTTTCATTTTTTAATTAAATAAAAGGACAATAATACAATTAAAATCAAAATAATCTTCGAAATGTAATTTACTCCAATATTAGGGTGACAATATTAATACCTTTTTTTTCCTCCCTATAACTTTTCAAGCCCAATTACCAATGTCCTGAGATAACCTCTCTCTTTTTTGAAACTGCTAATCTCCTTTCCTCCTTTCCTCTTTTTCTCCTTTTTCTTTATTTTCTATACTTTTGAATCTAATCTTTGCCTTGATAAATAATAATAATAATAATAAAAGTAGGAGCTAGAATGCATAAGGAAAGCTAAGAGCATGCTTTCTGATCTGTAACAATTACTGAAAGTATGGGACCAGCCCAAAAGCCAAAGTTAAAAGAAGGTTGAAAAAAAAAAAGAAAAAATTGAAAAAGAGAAAAATGAGGGACTGCGTATGGGTATTCGAGATTGTAAGGCTTTTGTAAAGGGGCTTTTAGCTGGTATGATTTTTGCTTAATCGACGCTTTATGTTTGTCTTTAAACTACTGCATCTCTTTCCCTTGTGTCTCATTTCTTTAGAATTTATGTTTTCTTTTCTTCTGTAATGGAACCTCCTCCTCTCCTGTGTGTGTTTCTCTTTTGTCTTTTGCACATCATGGAATATGCAAAGAATCAAATATTGGCTTGAAAATGGAGAACTTTGGTGGGTTTGAGCTAAGCAAGCTTTTTTATTATTAAACAAATAATATTGACAATGTTTGTTTTTTGTTGAAAAATGGAGAAGTTGGCAATCCATGTGAATTCAAGATTCAAATTTTATCAGCTCTCACTCTCTCTCGCCCGATCTGTCTAGGCAGTCACATTACATTATTTATGTTATCTGTAAAAAGCTAGCAAATCGGTAGATAATTAAAGAAAAAAAAAGCTTGCTGCTTTATATTGGCTGTCATGCACGACTCTTGTCTCATAGGGATATGAGACTGAGGTTTCATGCACAAATCGCTGCCCGATCAGAAGAGGCCAACTACCTAGTTGTCAAGTGTTTTGAATTTTTTTTAATGCTGGTATTACATCTATTATTTATTTTGTATATGACATATACATTTATTAGAAGTATACTTTTTTTTTTTTCAAAAAAAAAAAAAAAAGAAGTATACCTTTTTTAACATTTAAATACATTTAGAATATGTGATCAGTCAAATTAGTTGAGGCCATTGTCTCACATTTTTATTTGAGTTCGACTCCCTTCATTCAAGTGGTACATAAAAAAAATAAATGTGTTATAATTTTTTTAAAAATATATATATTTAAATACATTTGAATAACAATTTCACCGTAAGATTTCTATATATAATATATATATATTTTTTTATCAAAATTATATATTATTTAACACTTGCATATATTTAAATTCACATCGCTATAATAAAATTTTTGCAATAAAAGACCAACTATCTTAAAAAAAAATGAAAATATAATATTTGAACTTTTAAAAAATCAAATCCTAAATTTTTAATTTGAGAGTATACAAACTTTATCATTTGAGTAATATAACTCGATGCTAGTGTTAGCATTTTTCACTTTAAATTGTTGGTTTTGAGTTTATTAAAAAAATTTCATTGTTTTAAATAAAAGAATAATGTAATATTGTACTAAATTATTATAAATATTTATACTCTTTTTAATAAAAACAATTCAACATAGAAATGTCAAAGGACTAGGGTGCCCCTTGCCTGCAGGACGTTGCAAATTAAATTCTCTTAAATGTTTTATCTCTAATCAAAATCACACTATATGGGGTTTAGCTTTTCTTTTCTACACTTCAGAATATCTTATTGACATCTGTTTAATTTATATATGTAAATTTTGAATATAAAGTCTTTTATATAATGTTATGTTTATATAGTTATGATATAAAATTTATAATCCGTTTATCTAATATATTTAATGATTAATATTATATAATTGCTATATAATGAGAAATAAAAAATCAACAAATACTAAAAAATAATAATCATTAATTTGTGATACATCAATTAGAATATAATTTTTATATCTTAATTATATTTCATCTTTAACATTTTTTTTATCTAATATCTTTATAATATGAACAAATTATCCGTTATTTATGAGTAATTATACAAATTATAAAATGATTCGAATATTATATTGAAGGTAGAAATTTTATTAATATAAGAAACCATTCGTTAACTTATAAAAAATAATATTGTTTTCAAACCATAAAAATTAGTTTTTTTTATATGATGTTACAATTTATTGATATTTATAATCAAATAATTATCAAAATTAGTAAATCTGAAAATGATTCGAATCTGTCTTTTACATTAATAATGAAATAGGAATTCTCCATTTTGACAATCTACCCTCCACTATAATAAAATAGAAATACCTTATTTAACAATCATGACAATTTAAGGACTTCGAGGATCAATAGAACTAACAAAATCTATTATGCTGTAATTAAAAATTTTAAATCTATAAAAAATCAAGTCCATTATTTACAATGAGTTTGAATTTACTTTTTTTTTTAAAAAAAAGAATGAGTATTATTAATGTAATAAATCAAAATGTATACAATAATTTTTTTAAATTTTTAATATCATTGAATAAATCAAGATATTATAAGTCTACTACTATTTAAATAGAGAATTATTAAAAAAATATAATATAGACTTATTAACGGACGTTCGAACCTAAAACTTCTACTTATAGAGGATACACAATAACCTCATAATGGAAAGACCATTCTTATGACCAAAGATAATTGTCTGGCCTATTGAGATAGGAGTTCTTTCCTCATAATGGGAGATTGACTACCCTCACGATGAAGGAACAAAATGCCTTTACAGAACAGGGATAAAGAATGTATACAATAACTTAAAGTCAAAGGTATGGAATACAACCATGCTTTATCAACAAAATTATAAATTACGTGCTTAGCAAGAAAGTGAGCTATTGTAATGCCACTCCTACGAACAAAATTATATGACACATTATTCATATCTTATAACAAATGAAATGTAAAAGCGAGAATATCACTCTCAACTCTTGAAAATGATTGCTTATTAAGTGCATGAAAAAATTTGAGGTAATTTAACTTAATAATATTTATCTCTACTTTTTTTTTTAATGATTGTAGATACTCCAACATATAATACCAAGCACTCAGCCGTGAAGGAAGAGTAAGCACCAAACAATGTCTTTGAAAATGTAAACCATAATATTTCCATAGAACTTTGGATCACCATTCTCAATCCAATAACATGCTTCTCAGCATCAATGGCAACATCAAAATTGGCCTTCCATTTACCCAAACCTAGATAAAACCATTTTGTTGAAGACGAAGAAGATATATCCGTTGCACAAGGTCCCTAAAGTTGAACTTACCACTCACAAACTCTCAAAAGCTTCACTCTTAGCTTATGGCCTCAACCCATAAAATGAGTGAAGACAACTTATCCCAGATTGAAGCTGATAGCCTAAAAACAGACATGGCATATATAGGAATAGCCTGCACTACAACTTGAATTAGCACAACCTTGCCATCATCAAATAAAAAATTTAATTTTCAACCTTAAAGACAACGCCATACTGATCAATAATGTGCTAAAAATCAATTTCTTACTCTTTCTATAAGAGAATGGAGCCAAAATAATGACCATGAGGCTTAGTTCGAGACAAATCAAACAAAGTCAAAATATTCCTCTAAATCTTTATCCTAGTGTTAGGATTAATAGTCATTAAGGATTTTTGCTTGTTTATCTGTTATCCTAAATTTTTTTTTTCATAAAATGAAGAAGGGCTCAAGGATTCAGTTATCTCAATCATGATAAACTCTGAAACATTTGACTTGACGTGTCCGTCCCAGATCGTACAACAACAACTTTCTTTGTACAACCTATTAGGAGAAGGGTGATGCTGGTACTAGAGTTTTTCGGTCGGTCAAGGATGTGTGGTGATGATGGATATTGTGAGAATGTTGATTAAAAATCATTAGGATATGATTTGGAGAGCAAGTCAACTGCGTTAGGTACGCAATGATCGAAGACAGAGGCTAAAAGAGGTGAAAAACACATCTGGCAGTGCCCAAAATAACACGTGGGCGCTGCAACGCCAGGTGCTCAGCGCTGGAGCACCTAGGCGGGAATGCCCATTGCTGCGGCGCCATAGCACCCAATGTGACAAAGTTGTTTCCTAAGTTAATTCTTACCTATTTCGTCTCCCACTTGATTTAGGACTCCATAATACGACTCTCACACGTATAGGGTAAACCTAGAATGTTCTAAAGCCTATATAAAAGCACTCTATTGTCTTGTAAATACAATATTAGTGATATCTTTGCGACAAAATATACTTTGTAATTCATTGTGAGAGAAAATCTCTAGGTTTCAAGAGAGAGTGTTTACTTTGTGAGTCTTTTTTATAAAAGGCATACTTTTGTGAGTGCCTTGAGATTCAATAATAAAAGTAAGTGATCTTGATCTGTTGTGAACATAGGCAAGTTGCCGAATCACGTAAATTTCTATGTGTTCTTCTTCTACCTTTCTCTCTTTAGTTCCTTAATTACTTATTCTGCATATTATTGCTTGGGTGATATTACTTATTTGTGTGCTTCCACTTCAACAAACTGGTATCAAAGTTTGGTTCTAAGCAGACGTGGCCACACCCAAGTATGAGGTAGAAAAATTCAATGGTACGAATGATTTCAATCTGTGAAAGATGAAGGTAAAGGCATTATTGGTGAGTCAAAGGTTAGGCTTGGCATTTGAGGAGACTGCGGCTCCATCTAGTGAAAAAGAGAAAAGGCCAGAGTCATCTAAAGTTGAAGTAGAAAGAAGGGAATTCAAGAAAGAGCTCACCACACAATCGTTCTATCATTGAGTGATGAAGTACTTAGGGAAGTAGCAGGTGAGACGACGGCGATTGGACTTTGGAAGAAGCTTAACTCCATTGATATGCAAAAATCATTGGCCAACAGATTGCATATAAAGAAAAAGCTATATTTGTTGGATTTTATGTGTGATGTGTATAGATACGTATAATTTTAAAAATTAAATACGCAACGGAAGTATTCATACATATTATACACTATATAACATACTCAAACATATATTTTCATATATGATCATTCAAGCACATATATATATATATATATGTATCTCATATACATTTTCACATGTATGATAAAAAAAAATGAATTGTAAGTAAATAACCTACCCGATTTTTAGGGTAACTTTACAATTCTTCAAGAACTCCAAGCTTCAATTTGTTGAGCTCACCTTGAAGTATACAGTTCCACAATTCTAGTTCACAACTGAAACAGGTGAGATTGTGAAACTAGAATGGCAGCCACGAATTTTCAGCAATTGGTTATTTTAACACTTAAAACAATTTAGTCCTTATGATTTATTACTAGCAAAAGATGAGAAGAATTAAGTGTTTTCTATAATTCCTTACAACTTTTTGTTATAAACCTTTTGTTAAGACTTTGCAAACTCTTTCAACCCTTTTAGAAAACGCTTAACCAATTCTCTCTTCTCCATTCTCTTCCCTTAGCCGAATCTTACACTCTCTTACACACCAAATTGAACTTTTTCAATTTTTTTGTTAGTGTAAAAATCGATTACTTCTCTTAGTGCTCCACCACCATTTAGCTATGTTTGCCATTACAAATAATAATCAAACATGTAAATCCTCCCAACAAATTAATTTATCCGTATGAATTAATTGTTAGAGAGTTAATGGCAATTAAACAATATTAAGTGGTAACACCACTTCACAAGTGCACCATTTAACAATTTCTAAGTGGCCAACAATGCTTATTATTAATAACAAGTGTTTACTTCATTACAAAATGGTGTTTACTATTTATTCCAATTAATAATAATAATTTCATTAATAAATAGATTATTAATAATTCAAAACTATTTTGAATAATGACATTTACCTTATATATATTTACCAAGTAAGGTAAATAGGTAAATACATGATAAATCATTTATGGAGTAAGATTGTGCCACTTGTTAATTTCTTATTGGTTAACAACTCTTGCAAACCAATAATGTATTTTACATTCAAGTATTATTAAGTGTATAACATAAGAAACCTTGAAACATATTTTCATTTTGCTGAAATTTCTCAGATTAATTGTTCAATCCAATACGCTGCCCCAGTGCACAACGAGTACACTTCATATTGTGAGACTCTCTAGGTCCATGCCCGATTTGTCATATGAAATTATTTCATACGTCCGTGAACAATGTCTCACACACATGTTACGGATATTACAAAACGATGCATTAGACCATACAAGTTGAGGTTATAACATATTCGTATAATCCTTCCATCATAGATATCCTAGAAAAGCGGAGATATAGATCAACACTGTCAAGTCTCCACATGCTCAACCATAAATTTATCTTTAGATTTGTATCTCAATAAATAATATCCGTAAACACGTTTACAATATTATTTACCCCGAGGATAAAACTAATTTCCTAGGTATTTCTGCTTATGGCCATAAGACTTTCTGAAATACAATCTTGAGTTTCAGGATATTTTACTCACCCAATTGAGTTAATGGATCCCATATCTATATACACCGGACTCCATGAGCATCGGATCATACCCAGCGACACCCAGCGGTCAGACTATGAAAGGTATCTGACATGTGTGAAACCAAAGTATGGTGGATCACTCACAAGTCCACCGTGGCACTCAGGTCTAAGGACCACGAATACTACTAAACTTGAAAGATCCTTCATTGACGGCTTTATGAGATGTCTATTGGAGATCTTTGTGAGCTGTTCAATATTCAGTCCTTACTGAATACTTGTATCTCTATACGAGTTTTCACTAAACTCATAGTCTGCTAAGACTAACTATCTGGACCATCTAGATATAGACATACACCGATTTATATATAATAAAGTCTTTACTAGCAGACCCGCATTAGTGAAGATAGATCAGGAACATCAAGTTTAAGAACATATTTGCACAACAACATTTTTTAGCATCATTTGTAACTCTTTTAGACTATGTAATTACTAATATATTCTTAGGTCTTTATCACATTTCAGATAAGGCTCTAACTCTTTAGATTTCGCTAACTCTTAAAACCTGGTAACTCTTATCAATGCTAACTTTTAGCGTTTCTAACTCTTAGTTCTGATATAAACCCCTTTAGATCAGATCTAAACTCTTTCAGATCATATAATGTGTAAAACGTTACAAACATCTTACTATATATATATATATATAAAATAATTAGTGATATATTGAAATGATAATAGTATAAATATAAAGCAAATATTTATACATAAAATGGATGGCACCTAAGTACAAATTTCAACAATATCAATTGTCTATGTTAAAGGGGACGCCGATAAAAGATCATATAGACACTTTCAATAAGATCATTCTTGATCTTGAGTCTATCAACATTAAGATAGAAGATGAAGATAGAGCAATTATCTTGCTAAGTTCACTTCTTAAGAGTTATGAGAGCTTTGTTAATACGTTACTCTATAACAGAGAGAGTTAACGATGAGTGATGTGAAATCATCATTAAACTCAAAGTTATTATGGAAGCAAATTTAGGGCAATGCATAAAGCCTATTTATAAGAGGAAGGCCCATATATAGAGATGGAAGCAAAAAGGGCTCAAGATCGAAGTCCAGGACTCTTAGGAAATGCTATTGCAGCAAGAAAGAATGGTACTTCATAAAGGAATATCCAGAGAAGAAAGTGTTGGAGCTGGTGCTCACGTGCCATTCCAATATTGTATGAATATTAATTGTTAATATTTATACAATAAACATTTCGAATAAAGATTGTTAATATCATATTAATATGGTATAATGCTTGTAACATTACAGACATTGTTTGATCTGAAAGAGTTCAGATCTGGTCTAAAGGAGTTTAGATCAGAACTAATAGTTAGCAAAGCTGAGAGTTATAAATGCTAAAAGTTAGCACTGTTAAGAATTAGCAGGTTATAAGAATCAGCGAGGTCTAAAGAGTTAGAACCTTGTCTATAATGGGACAAAGACCTGAGAGTATACTTGTAATGATATAGTTGCAAAGAGTTGCAATAGGAGTTAAGAAATATCATTATGTAAGTATGTCTCAAAGATAATGTTCCTGATCTATAATCACTAATGCGGGTCTATCAGTGATTCACTTTATATAGATTAGTGTATGTCTATATCTGACTGGTTCAGATGGTTGTTCTTAGCTGACCATGAGCTTAGAGCTTGTATAGGCATGCGGGTATCCAGTCAGGACTGGATACTGAATAGACTTATGAGGACCCCAATAGATATCCTATGACACCGTCAAAGGAAGGTCCTCTCGAGTTGAGTAGTATTCGTGGTCCTTTGACCTGAGCGCCACGGTGGTCTTGTGAGTGATCCATCATGCTTTGGTTCCACATATGTCAGAGACCTTTCATGGTCTGACCGCTATGTGTCGCTGGGTATGGTCCGATGCTCATGGAGTCCGGTGTGCGTAGATACGGGATCCGTCAGCTTACGTAGGTAAGTTATATATCCGATGCTCCGAGATTGTATTTCATAAAGTCTTGTGGCCACAAGCATAAACCCGGGAAAAGAGTTTCCCATAGGGTTAAACAATATAGCAAAAATGTTTGCGTATATTGTTTATCGGGATACGAATCTGGAGATAAGTTTATGGATGAGCAAATGGGGATTTGACGGTGCTGATCTATATCCCCGCACATCTAGGATATAAATGATGGAAGGATTATACGTATACGTTATGACCTCAACTTGTATGGTCTGACACGCTGATTTGTAATATTCGTAACGTGTGCGTGGGGCATCGATTACGGATTAATGGAACAGTTCCATTTGACAGATCGGGTGTAGACCTAGTGAGTCCCAATATGAAATGTACTCTTTGAGCACTTGGGCAGTGTACCGTATTGAATTGTTCAATACAGTATAATTCAGCAATTACTAAGGTTACGTTAACTAAAGTATGTGGTTAAATTGGTGGGACCCACTTTAGGTTAACTTGGTAACCGAGTAAGGATATAATAGTAATTTCACTTTATGATTATTTAATTGTTAAATAATTAAAATAAATATTTATTTATTTATTTGTTAAATAAATTAATTTAACATAACTAAGGTTAAAAGTTAACCAAGTGGTTAAGTTAAGTTAACCTTACTTAAATGTTAAGTAAAGGTTAACCTAACCATGGTTAAGTTAGTTAACTATAGTTAAATTAATTAAATATTTATTAACTTAAAGGTTAAGTTAAAATAATCTAACTAAGGTTAATTGTTAACTAAGGTTAGGTTAAGCCAAATGAAATGCAAATGAAATTCAAATTAGTTTGGAATTAATTCATTTGTATATAAAGTGAAATGAAATTGAAATTGAAAGATGATTTAGTTTTTTAGGTTTTGCATTTTGGGAGCCAATTCAATTTGAGAAATTGAAATTGTTTGTTTTGTGTTTTAAGTGTTAGAACAACAAAACAAATTGAATTAATGGTTACTAAATGTAATAACTAAAAACAAGATTTGTTTTATTTATTCAAGAGTTGAATAAAAGGAAAAACAAATTTAATTAAGTTAAATGGTTTAACTTTGAAAAATGTTTAAGAGTTAAACACAAATGCTGGATTAAGATGCTGCCATTCTAGACAATCAAACCCACCCTTGTTGATTGCTAGAATTGATCAAAGATTCATTTCATGGTGGACTTCAAAGAAAATTAATCCAAAGGCTTCATTGGTGATATTTCTCAATCTCGAATTTCAGATTAATCAAATGTTATTTTCTGTGTTCATTATATGTAATCTTCCGCTGTGCACATGTATGTATGAGATATGTATATTGTTTGTATGATGAAAACAACCCACATGCAAGAACCCTAAGTAAATTCAACACAATCCCAACAATTGGTATCAGAGCAATTTGTGTTGTTATGGGTGATTTTTTAGTGTTAGCTAAGTGTTGGCTAAGTTGTAGGACAAGTTCCGGGGCTGTTGGGGTGCATTTTAAGTGTTAAAAATGCAAACCAGTGAAAAACAGCACCTGGAACGCTGCAGCGCTAAGGTCCAGCGCGGCAGCGTTCATATGAACGCGGGAGCGCTGAGCGTATGACGCCCCAGCGCTGAAGTACCGCAGGGGCGCTGATTTTTTGGCGCCCCAGCGCTGGACAAGGGCGAGGGCGCTGGTTTTCTGGCGCCCCAGCGCGGGAAGCACTGCTTCCAGCGCCCCAGCGCTGGTAAGCCACCGCCGCAGCGCTGAGGCTTGTGAAGCCCTAGCGCGGCAGCGCTATAAGACCAGCGCCGCGGCGTTCTTACACTAAAAAAAAAAAAAAAAAAAAAAAAAAAAAAAAAAAAAAAAAAAAAAAAAGAGTAAAATCTTTTTATTTTTCCGCATGTGGGGGTTTATGAGATGTAATGATAAGGGTTATTAGTTTACATGATAAACCAAGAAAATAATATTTTTATTATTTTATTTATTTTTGTAACCACAATGGGGGCCCCACTGGTGGGGGTTAGTTGTGCTTGTGCAAAAATGAATAATTGATTGAGAATAACCTCTCATGTGATGAGAGCATATAATATAAAAGCCTGTAATTAAAATCTCTCTTAATTAGATTGAAATTTATTATATTATGTGATAATATTTTAAATGGTCCGTCTTGTCAATACGGTGTGAGATGGGTCACTATGGTCTTTCCCAATATTGCTTTAGCGTGAGGGATTTGGTCGGTGTGACTTGGTCTAATGCCGGTAAAACATGAGATGAATCAAATATATGCGAACATATTATCCAATATTGCTTTAGCGTGAGGATAGTGTCAGTAACATATATTTGAGCATTGATGAGTTAATCTGAAATACAGTTACCCAATATTGCTTTAGCGTGAGGGTAATGTGTATTTAGGATCAGTAGTAAGAGTTGTATGAGATACAATTGACAAGAGTTGTCTACCTATTGGATTTATAAAGGCCAATATTGCTTTAGCGTGAGGCTGGAGTAAAACCCCAATGGGATCCACTTCCCGCTGTATAGTTTAAAAAATTATACTATCTTATCCCGTTTGAGAGATTAAAGGGATTAAGTAAAGCAGTGGGAGGGCGTTTTTTAGATTAAAAAATGTATAACAGTTATACCCATGATCTAAAGCGTAATTTATTAACAATAAGAAATGTTCTGCTACGCATCTCCTATTTTGTCTTATAGAGATAAGATGATTATCTTATAGAGATAAGATACTTGTCTTATAGAGATAAGATTGTCTTATAGAGATAAGATGAGTACGAGCAATCCGTTACTAATCTTGAACAAATACCAATAACTATAGGGTACTGAATAAAATATGTAAGACTTGCTTATGAATCTAAGAATAGTTCTAGATTCAGTAATATATGATATTACTAAACCACAAATAGAGAAAAGTCATAATGGAAAGTGTTTCCACTGTTATAAGGTTTGAAATAGTAAATGTTACTATTCATCATACCTTGACTTAAGAAAGATTGACTCATTAGATATCTGTTTGACCAAACATTAACATTTCATTAGCATTTGATGTTAACTCTGCAAGGGTATGAGATACTGCTTGTTATTATCATATCTGCAAGATGTTGCATGATTTGAGAAATGCTTGATTACTAAAAAATGAGAAGTTCAGCTTCACGTAGGTAATAGAGATTTCCTGAACGTGGTAGCCGTTAAGACTTCACAGTTACTTCTTATTTCTAGTAACAGCATTAATGTTGTATAATTACTATTACGTGCCAAACATTATTAGGTAAATCATATCACTCCCTGTAGTTGACAGAGAGGGTTATCATAAAAATACGGAAATAGTTCCTTGTGATAATGATAATGATTTACTAACTGAATGTTAGTTAATGAATGGCTGTTATATCTGATATACAACAGGAAATGTTATAAGTGTAGAGGTGAACAGAATATATAGTATTTCAGCAACTTAAATAATAATGAACAGTGGTATATATAAGATTAGGTCATGTAGTCGTGAGACGACTATCCTAGCTGGTTAAGGATGGTCAGATATTTGATCTGACTATAGTACATTGACTAGTTTATGAATTCTAAAGAATATGGCCGAATCTTTATGTAGGTGTAAGACGCCAAGCCACTGGTTTATTGAAACTGGTACATATAGATGTATTTAGTCCAATAAATCTTACTGTTATAAATGATTTCGATACTTCATTGTCTTTATAGTGATTGTCACTATATGGACATGTGTTTCTAGGAAACGTAGGTCAGAATAATTTCGAAGTGTTCAAAATGTTCTGACAATGAAAGTAAAGAAACAAACCCTTATGTATATTGAGTACTTGCGATTAGATCGAAGTAGTTTATACATAATCAGTAAATTCATAAATTATTTAAAGAGAATATGATTCTCTCTCAGCATAGTCCTCCAAATACTCCTCAACATAAAGATGCTTAGGAAATGAGGAATCGGACTATATTAGATACAGTCTGATTGATATTGAGAATCGCTGATCTTCTAAAATATCTATGAGGTTATACTTTAACATCTGCTACTCACTTATTAAATAATTCCATAATCGTTCCTACTACTTTATATGAGATATAGACTAAATAGGAAACGAGTCTTAAGTATGTTAAGACTTAGTGTTATTCTGTTTTCATAAGAGTTATGCAACAGAATAAACTTGTATCCAACGGTACAAGTATCGGTTCATTGGGTATCCCAAGTATTTAAATGGGATACCAATTCTATAATTCAGATGAACGAAATATGTTCGTTTCTCATAATGTCACATTCCTAGAGAAAGAGTTTCTCATGGATTGTGGAGATTATAGAAAGATTGAACTTGATGAAGTCAATCCAAAAATATAGATGAACCAATAATGGAATTTTATTTTCAAATAAGTGAAATACCTTTAACACACTAAGTTCATAGGTCCAAAAGGATATCAAGGCCATCATTTAGGTATGTTTGATACTTGAAGGTGCCCTTGGTGTTTTCTTAGTCGAAGAAAAAGATCCTTTAACTTATGGAGAGACGATGTTTGACATTGTTCGGGAAAATGACAAGATACTATAAAATTCTGAAATTGACTCAACGCATGACAATTAAGTCTAGGACTTAGTTGAGCTTCCTGTAGAAATTGTTTCTATCAGCAGTAAATCAGTTTACGCAGCGGAAGCAGTGTGGGCCCTATCTGAAGGAATGGTCCTTCATGGCCTGACTAATGTTGAAAGGTTACACTCAGAGATCTAGGATCAATAATGAGGAAACCTTTTTCATCAGTAACCATGCTAAAGTCAATTTAGATTTTGTTGATGACAAGATACCATGAAATTCGAATTTGACTCTAAGTATGACAATTAAGTCTAGGACTTAGTTGTGCTTCCTATAGAAATTGTTTCTATCAGCAGTAAATCAGTTTACGCAGCGGAAGCAATGTGGGCCCTATCTGAAGGAATGGTCCTTCATGGCCTGACTAATGTTGAAAGGTTACACTCAGAGATCTAGGATCAATAATGAGGAAACCTTTTTCATCAGTAACCATACTAAAGTCAATTTGGATTTTGTTGGCTATTGCTGCATATTATGATTATGAGGACTGGCTTATAAATGTAAATAAGGTGTTCTGGGAAGTATATCTCTAACAAGAGATATGCAGAGAACAACTTGATGTTTTTGCATCCAAGCCTAACTTCTAGTATAATGTGCAAACTGAGGAAGTCTATTTATGGACTTAAGTAGATTTTTCCAAAGGTGGAATCTTTGTTTATATGATGAAATCAGAAAGTATGGTTTTATCAGGAATAAAGAGGAAGCGTGTGTGTTCAGAAAGGGCAGTGGGAGTATAATTATCTTTTTAGTTCTCTAAAGTGGAAAATATATACTCAATATTGGAAACGATGAATGGAGTATAGCAAGTAAATCAGATAAGTGTTATCTGTGTAAAGAACTTCTTCATAAAAGATTTGAGAGAGACTTCCTATATACTAGGTATAAAGCTTTATGGAGATATAGCTAGGAAGCTAATAAGACTCTCTCAAACTTCGTATATAGAATAAGTCCACGAAAAGGTACAACTTCATTGACTGTAAGACAGTTAAAGTCCCTTTTAGAAGTGGCATTCATCTTTCTTAGAGGAAGTGTCCTCGGGAAGAAGATGAGAGAGTTAGAGTGTCTAACATCTCAGATGCATTAGCTAGAAATAGATTAATGCATACCGTCTAATGTACGAAATCTGGATTTAGATGGTTGTAAGTGTTACAAGCTGGTATCTGTTAAATCTAGATCATGACCATTAAATGGTTGTGAAACATATCAATATATACTTGAGAAGTATATAGGATAAGTTTATAAAATATGAAGAAAGTTTCTTACAAAAGAAGGGATACACATTCAGACTTACGTCTGAACTGAATGGTAGAAAGTCTACATCTAGTTATGTGTTTCTCTTTATCAGTACCGGAGCTAGTTAAATGTGTGTTAGTAAATGTCCACAGGTAATTCTGCCTTGGAGGTAGAATATGTTGCGGCTTGAGAAGTCAGCAAAGAAAGTACAATGGATATTCAAAATTAATTGCAGAGCTTTGAATAGTTCCAAGCTCAGTGGATCCTATCCCACTATATTGCAAAATAACGGTAATTGCTCGAGCCGAGAAGCCATAAGGCACACCAGTATTCTAATCATGTGAACTCTGAAAATCACATAATTAGAAAGTTCTTGGCAACAAGAGTTGTAATAAAAATCTAGGGAATAATCCTTGGATGTAGCGAACCCCCCTAAGCCTAAACTCCTATAGTGTTTGAGAAACACGTGGAGTGTATTGGTATGAGATACCAGTACGTATGGCACTGAAGCAAGTGGGAGTTTGTTGGAGCTGGTGCTCACGTGCCATTCCAATATTGTATGAATATTAATTGTTAATATTTATACAATAAACATTTCGAATAAAGATTGTTAATATCATATTAATATGGTATAATGCTTGTAACATTACAGACATTGTTTGATCTGAAAGAGTTCAGATCTGGTCTAAAGGAGTTTAGATCAGAACTAATAGTTAGCAAAGCTGAGAGTTATAAATGCTAAAAGTTAGCACTGTTAAGAATTAGCAGGTTATAAGAATCAGCGAGGTCTAAAGAGTTAGAACCTTGTCTATAATGGGACAAAGACCTGAGAGTATACTTGTAATGATATAGTTGCAAAGAGTTGCAATAGGAGTTAAGAAATATCATTATGTAAGTATGTCTCAAAGATAATGTTCCTGATCTATAATCACTAATGCGGGTCTATCAGTGATTCACTTTATATAGATTAGTGTATGTCTATATCTGACTGGTTCAGATGGTTGTTCTTAGCTGACCATGAGCTTAGAGCTTGTATAGGCATGCGGGTATCCAGTCAGGACTGGATACTGAATAGACTTATGAGGACCCCAATAGATATCCTATGACACCGTCAAAGGAAGGTCCTCTCGAGTTGAGTAGTATTCGTGGTCCTTTGACCTGAGCGCCACGGTGGTCTTGTGAGTGATCCATCATGCTTTGGTTCCACATATGTCAGAGACCTTTCATGGTCTGACCGCTATGTGTCGCTGGGTATGGTCCGATGCTCATGGAGTCCGGTGTGCGTAGATACGGGATCCGTCAGCTTACGTAGGTAAGTTATATATCCGATGCTCCGAGATTGTATTTCATAAAGTCTTGTGGCCACAAGCATAAACCCGGGAAAAGAGTTTCCCATAGGGTTAAACAATATAGCAAAAATGTTTGCGTATATTGTTTATCGGGATACGAATCTGGAGATAAGTTTATGGATGAGCAAATGGGGATTTGACGGTGCTGATCTATATCCCCGCACATCTAGGATATAAATGATGGAAGGATTATACGTATACGTTATGACCTCAACTTGTATGGTCTGACACGCTGATTTGTAATATTCGTAACGTGTGCGTGGGGCATCGATTACGGATTAATGGAACAGTTCCATTTGACAGATCGGGTGTAGACCTAGTGAGTCCCAATATGAAATGTACTCTTTGAGCACTTGGGCAGTGTACCGTATTGAATTGTTCAATACAGTATAATTCAGCAATTACTAAGGTTACGTTAACTAAAGTATGTGGTTAAATTGGTGGGACCCACTTTAGGTTAACTTGGTAACCGAGTAAGGATATAATAGTAATTTCACTTTATGATTATTTAATTGTTAAATAATTAAAATAAATATTTATTTATTTATTTGTTAAATAAATTAATTTAACATAACTAAGGTTAAAAGTTAACCAAGTGGTTAAGTTAAGTTAACCTTACTTAAATGTTAAGTAAAGGTTAACCTAACCATGGTTAAGTTAGTTAACTATAGTTAAATTAATTAAATATTTATTAACTTAAAGGTTAAGTTAAAATAATCTAACTAAGGTTAATTGTTAACTAAGGTTAGGTTAAGCCAAATGAAATGCAAATGAAATTCAAATTAGTTTGGAATTAATTCATTTGTATATAAAGTGAAATGAAATTGAAATTGAAAGATGATTTAGTTTTTTAGGTTTTGCATTTTGGGAGCCAATTCAATTTGAGAAATTGAAATTGTTTGTTTTGTGTTTTAAGTGTTAGAACAACAAAACAAATTGAATTAATGGTTACTAAATGTAATAACTAAAAACAAGATTTGTTTTATTTATTCAAGAGTTGAATAAAAGGAAAAACAAATTTAATTAAGTTAAATGGTTTAACTTTGAAAAATGTTTAAGAGTTAAACACAAATGCTGGATTAAGATGCTGCCATTCTAGACAATCAAACCCACCCTTGTTGATTGCTAGAATTGATCAAAGATTCATTTCATGGTGGACTTCAAAGAAAATTAATCCAAAGGCTTCATTGGTGATATTTCTCAATCTCGAATTTCAGATTAATCAAATGTTATTTTCTGTGTTCATTATATGTAATCTTCCGCTGTGCACATGTATGTATGAGATATGTATATTGTTTGTATGATGAAAACAACCCACATGCAAGAACCCTAAGTAAATTCAACACAAACCCAACAGAAAGCACAAGATAAAAAGAAAGCAAATACTGCACTTGCCTATGATGATAGCTATGACAGCGCAGAGACACTAGTCGCTACTGATGGTAAGAATACTGAACAATGGGTTCTTGATTCTAATATTATATTCCATATGTGCTTACACAAGTCTTGGTTTATAAATTTTCAACCCATTAGTGGTGGTAAGGTGTTAATGGGTAATGATGTTGCATGTCAGATGATGAGAAATGGTAGTGTTAAACTTAGGCTGCATGATGGGCGAGTGAAAAAGTTGATAGATGTTAGGTATGTTCCTGATCTCTAAAGAAACTTGATCTCACTAGGGACTTTAGACCAAAATAGGTGTTCCATCAATATCGAATGAGGGGTTTTGAGAGTGTTAAAGAGTTCTATGGTGGTAATGAAAGGAGAGAAACACAAAGGCATTTATGTGCTTAAAGGAAAAGTTGTGAATGGTTTTGCATTATTCTCTATAGATAATGGGAATATACAAACCAAGTTATGGTATCTTACATTGGCACACCTAGAAGAAAGAAACATAAAAGAGTTATTTAGTCAAAAGGTGTTTGGTGAGGATAAGTTCCAGCCATTAGAGTTTTGTGAGCATTGTGTGCTTGGGAAGACACATAGGGTAAGGTTATGTACTGACGAGCACAAGACTAATGAGGACTCTTGACTACATACATTCGAATCTTTAGGGACTAGCTTAGACAGCTACTTGTGGTGTTGCCATATATTTTCTCAGTTTGATTGATGACTATTCAAGAAAGCTATGAGTCTATATTTTCTTAGTTTGATTGTGGACACATAAGGTGAGGTTTAGTACTGACAACACAAGACTAATGGGGATTCTTGACTACATACACTCGGATCTTTGGGGACCAGCTCAGACAGTTACTTGTGGTGTTGCCATATATTTTCTTAGTTTGATTGTGGACACATAAGGTGAGGTTTAGTACTGACAACACAAGACTAATGGGGATTCTTGACTACATACACTCGGATCTTTGGGGACCAGCTCAGACAGTTACTTGTGGTGTTGCCATATATTTTCTCAGTTTGATTGATGACTATTCAAGAAAGCTATGGGTCTATGTGTTAAAGAGCAAAGATTAAACGTTTGATGTGTTCAAGACTTGAAAGGTTCTTATTGAGAATTAAACTCACAAAAGAGTGAAAAGGCTAAGAACTGACAATGGCCTCAAGTTTTGTAGTAGAGAGTTTGATGGGTTTTGTGCCAAGTATAGGATTACAAGGCATAGAATGATAAAATCAACACCACAGCAGAATAACGTAGCTGAGAGGATGAATAGGACCCTACTTAAAAAGTTTATATGCATGCTTATCAATATAAAGATGTCCAAGACATTTTGGGAAGATGCTGTAGTGACTGTAGCTTATTTGATTAATAAAAGTACCTCATCAGCAATTGACTTTAAAACGCCAGAAGAGAAATAGTCTGATAATCCTTCTAAATATGACTACCTCAGAATGTTTTGTTACCCTACCTTTGTATATATTAAGTATGGGAAGTTGAAACCTAGAGCTATCAAAAGAGTATTCACAAGATATCCCGAATGAGTGAAAAGATATAAGGTGTGGTGTAAAAACTTGACACCACCAAAGAGTATCATAAGCTGTAATGTGACGTTCGATGAGACGACCATGCTAAAAGCTTTCTAAGAAGATGAGAAAGAAAAACCTATGTCCAAGAAAGACTCAGCACCCAAGTTAATAAAAGTTGAAGTAGAGCCTGAGAATAGATTTTATATGCCCCGAGATCAGCACTTCAATAAGAAGATCATTGAAGATAAGCCAAGAACCCCAAAGAGTTCCTCCAAGCCCACCCAAGGAAAGACTAGGGCTTCTGAGATGAAACTTGAAGAGTACTAGCTAGCCATAGACAAGCTAAAGAGAACGATGATCCCACCAATCAAGTATGCACAAGTAAATTTAGTCACTTATACTTTTAATTCTGCTTACACTCTTGAATATGATGAGCCTAGAATATATGGTGAGGCTATGAAGATTGAAAACAAGAAAAAATGACAACATGTCATAGAAGAAGAGATCAGTTCTCTTAAGAAGAATAATACCTAAAAGTTGGTGAAGAGACCTTAAAAAAAATTAGTTGGGTATAAGTAGGTGTATAAGGTAAAGGAGATGATACCGGGGATAGAGCTTACAAGATTCAAGGTGATGTTAGTTGCACAAGGTTTTATTCAGAGAGAGAGAGTTGACTTTAATGAGATTTTCTCTCCAATCGTCAAACACACATCTATTAGAATTTTGTTAGCCATATGTGGAAATCTTGATTTACATCTAGAGCAGATGGATGTAAAGACAACTTTTCTACATAGAGAGCTTGAAGAGACGATATACATGTCACAGTCGCAAGGGTTCAAGAAGATCAAAAAAGAAGATCGGAAAAGAAGATCATGCTTGTTTGCTAAAGAAGTCATTATATGGATTAAAACAATCACCTAGACAGTGGTATAAGAGATTTGATGAGTTTATGATGGCTTATGGCTTTAGTAGGAGCGAGTATAATGGATGCGTGTACTTCAAGAATATAAGTTGTGAGATAATGTATTTGCTTTTATACGCTGATGATATATTGATCGCATGTAAAAATATGAAAGAAATACAAAATCTCAAAAAGCAGTTGAGTGACGAGTTTAAGATGAAAGATTTGTGAGCAGCAAAGAGAATATTGGGTATGGATATTGTGAGGGAAAGAAAAGATGTCATCTTCTTGTCTCAACAGCGATATATACTCAAAATTCTAGAAAAGTTTGGTATGTCCAACGCAAAGGCTGTCTCTACACCTTTGGCCATGCATTTCAAACTTTCAGCATCATAGTCGCCAACATTCGAAGAGGAGAAACTGCAGATGAGTAAAGTACCGTATACAGGCGTTGTGGAGAGCATCATGTTTGTAATATTTTGCATAATACCAGACATAGTATAAGCTGCGAGTGTGGTGAGTAGATATATAGCAAATCTGGATAAGGATCACTGGCTTGCAGTGAAATGGATCTTAAGATATCTTAAGGGGACTTTGAATCATGGATTAATGTATAAAATGGATGAGGACAGTAGTATAATGGTAAGAGGATACGTAGACTCAAATTAAATAGGTGATCTAGATAAGAGAAGATTGTTGACGGGTTACGTGTTCATAGTGTTTAGGTATAGTGTATGTTGGAGATCAGTTCTACAACATGTGGTTGCACTATTTACCACATAGGCAAAGTACATAGTTATTGGTGAAGCCATTAAGGATGGCGTGTGGTTGAAAAGCATATGCGTTGAGGTAATGGCTACTAAAGATGTAAACACCGGTGTATATTGTAACAGCAAGAGTGCCATACACCTAAGCAAGTATCAAGTGTTCCACGAGAGGTCTAAACACATTGATGTGCGACTCTATTACATTCAAGAGATTGTCCAAAGTGGTGAAGTTAGTCTAACGAAAATAACGTCATCTAAAAACCCTGCTGACATGTTGACTAACCACTACCTTCGGTTAAGTTCATCCTATATAAAGACTTAACTATAGTCACTACTTTGTGAGGGTGACCGAAGATGCGAAGATGAGTGATCGAGTTACTTTGTAAATAATTTTGAATTAAAGAGGAAATTTGTGAGAATATTGATTAAAAATCATCAGGATATAATTTGTAGAGCAAGCTATGTGCGTTGAGTACGCAGGAATCGAAGACGAACATGAAATGAGGCAAAAGACACATCTGGCGGTGTCAGGTTGTAGGCACCGCAATGCCCAAAACAGCACCTGGGTGCCACAGCACCAAGTGCTCAGCACCGCGACGCCAAGGAAGAAATGGCCACCGCCGCAGCGCCCAGCACGATAAAGTTGTTTCCTAAGTTAATTCTTACATATTCTCCCACTTGTTTTAAAACTCCATAATACGACTTCCACACGTATATAGTAAACTTAGAACATCTTAAAACCTATATAAAAGCATTCTATTAGCTTGTAAACACAATTTTAGTGATATCTTTGTGATAAAATATATTTTGTGATTTTTTGTGAGAGAAAATCTCTAAGTTGCAAGAGAGAGTATTTACTTTGTAAGTCTTTCTTATAAAATACATACTTTATAAGTGCCTTGAAATTCAATAATAAAGTGAATGATTTTAATCTATTGTGGACATAAACAAATTGCCGAATCAAATACATTTTATGCATTCTTCTTCTACCTTTCTCTTTTTAATTTCTTAATTATTTATTTTACGTTATATTATTTATTTGTGTGCTTTCATTGCTTCAATAAGTAATAGGTCAAATGGATATTCAAAATTCTCAACAACTTTCTCCTCTAGCTTTTAGGCAGCATCTGACTCAAATAGTTAAAATCATTTGTGGTAATAAGAAAAAATTATTTGTTTAATATATGAGTTATCTAATATAATAGTTTAACAAAAAAATCAAGCCATCATCTGTAAACAACAAATGGCTAACCTGAAAATTAGTATGCGAATAGGCGAAGCTACTAAGCTCCCCCCCTTACCTCCGCTTGTTAAAAAAAGAAAGAGGACTCCCAGCGCATTTCAAAACTAAATAGGGTGAGAAAGGACACCCTCTCTTAATCCACAGGAGGTAAAATCAAACCTGTATTTAATAACTATACGAACTTGAACTATTTTCTCATGTGAAAAAAAGAGAGGTGGACTACTAGGACTAGAATAATGAACTGATCTCATCAAGAATAGTATCTTAAATAGTATAGATTTGCATTTATATGTTTCTTATCTTTCTAGATTATAATCCTTTCTAATTTTATATTTATATTCTTTTATTGATATAAAATTTATAATTGATAAAAATAAAATAATTATAAACTAAACTTTTATTATAGCAACAAATGAGTAAAAAAATTATTTAAAAATTAATTTAAATTGAGAGTGGATCATAATTCATCATCCAGTTACATTCCTCATAAACCGAATTCTGAAGGGTATTATAGAAAGTAAAAAATAACGAAGAAATAATTTTTTTAAAAGAAGTTGGGGCAGAAGAAATAGAAGTGGAAAATCTAGTCATCAAGAGTTTCCTTTCTTTTTATCAGTATGATAGACTATTACACGGTACACGTGGCAGAGGAAGGGTGGTGGTCCCATTTCATTTGGAGTCTCATATCATGTTAATGTATGTACGTGATTAAAAAAAATGGTCCCAGACTCCTAGTTGTATTTCTGTACCGATGGATTCATGATTCATCCAAAACAATTTTTCATCACAGTACAAGCGAACCGTGTGATTTGCGCTGATTTTGATGAACGATTTTCACCTCCTCTCTCTTTTTCACCCAAAGACGTGAACATTAATTTGTAGGGTTCATTTGGACTCTCACGAGTACCCGTACCATCAACTAGATATAATCTAAATTTTTTGAGAAATTTTTAAAAATAGTTCCAAAATTTTATAAATATATATTTTTAAACACTTTTTAATTACCTATTTTTTACTAGTTAAATCAATTATAAATAAATATATTTTTTTTCATATGTATAATATAACGTTAAACAAAATATTTGAACCTAGATAATAAATTTAAACTTAAATTTGAACCGATTCATATACAAAAACACATTTTAATATTTAGAATTCGAAATAAAATTTAAAGTTGTTACATCGCGAAAAAAAATTTAAAAAATTAAGAGTTGCATTGTCAAGAACTATCACGGCCTTGCGATGCTCCATCGCATCTCTGACCAAAGATGCAATGGGTGAGATGCAATCGTTGGCATCTTGGTTACAATCTGGGACATAAGATTGTTATGGCATCTCGGCCCAAAATGTCTTGTCGAGATCTTAGACCCGAGATGCGCTAGACTCATATTGCTGTTGGCCATCGTCTAAGTTTGGTAAATAACCTAAAATAACACTTTTTTTTTTGGCTAGATTTAAACTTTTCTTTAATCATTTTAACCCATTTTCATGTTTAATTCGTGTATATTATCTATTTTTAACTAAAAATATAAATTTTAACTAATTTTTAATAAATATAAAAAATTTCTAAAATTTAAAAAAAAAATAGTTACTAAAAATAAGTCATTTTTAAAGTTTGAAGTAGAAAATATATTGTGCAAAACTTAGTTTACACAATAAAAACTTTCAAATATTTGATCTAACTGAATTTTTGTTGCGAGAATTTTGAATTGAAAGAAAAAGAATTTTGAATTGAGAGAGGGAGATAATTTTTTTGTTTAATGGTATAAGAGTTCAAATTTTATATTTTTTTGCTATTAAAGAATATCAAATTCAAATGTGGCTAAAATAGTATATTTATAAAATTTTGGAGCTATTTTTGAAAAAAATTTAAACTTCTTTCTCTTTCAGTTTTATAAGGTGTATGTTAAAATTTAGTGATTTAAAATCGTATTTAAGTATTATTTTGAGTTAGAGACTAATTAGGAATCGACATGAAGTCTACAATGCGTTAAATAGACGAAAAAGGGATGAAAATAAAAAGTTAAAATTGAGGAAGGATTTAGAGCACAAAAAGAGTTGAGGATGCATCTTAGCGATACTAAAATGCCAAGACTTGGTCGCATTAGCGCTTAGGCACCAGATTGTGTCGCCAAAGCGTTGACTTTCAGGAAATATTCCATTTTGAGTTGTATTGAGTCCCAAAGTCAATTTTGAACTCTTGCAATATGTGGACTCTTATTCTAACTAAAAATAAAAATTTCTACGGACATTTTGAGTCCTATAAACCTTTTTAACCCTTTACAATAAAAAAATATCAAAGATATATAAGATAGTACCAAATAAAAAGCTTATAGAGCACTTAAATGTTAAGTGCAGGAGAGAGAGTGTTGTTATAGGAGTGATTGAGTATTGAATACGCAAAAAAGACTGATAAACCCTTTAAATAACTTATCTATTATTATATTCATTGTCTCTTGTGAGAAATCTTTATAAACTAAGAGTTCTTTATGAATTGTAAATAAAATAAATTAAAATTTCGTGATCTACCATAAAAGTAGACATTTATTGTTGAACCATGTAAATTTTTTATTTCTTATGAATCATTGTTGTCTTAACTTTTGTTTTGTGTGAAATTTTTATTCTTATTTTACTTGTGGACAAAATCTTCCACGTATGCTTAGAATTTAGAATGTTAAATTACTAAAAAATGAAATTAAAATGCATAACAATCTCTAACAATATAAATATTAAATTAAACATAATTTATACCAGTTGTATGTCCTCTATTCAAGAGGATTTAAGTAAAAATAAACCTTAAATTAAATTATACTTTAAATAATATAAAATTCATATCGGCAACTATGCAGCATTAATAATTCAACATTCATTCATCATTAATTTTATCCCATCCTATTCCGTTCATAACTCTCAATATTGAATATTCAGTATCATACTTTTGTTTACCTTTATAAATACTTGAATATTCAATATCATACTCTGCTCGCCTCTGTAAATACTTCTCACACAAAGTACATTTTTTTTTTCGAATAAACAATTGCTTGAGCATTAGAGCTTTTTTAAAGATAACAATACATTCTTAGTATTCTAAAGAATACATTGAGCATTAGATATATATTTTTATATCTCAACTAATTTAGTATTAGTGTGTCTATTATTAATTAATGTTATATAATTATTATATTAATAAAATTAAAAATAATCAAATATTATTTGATAAACGATAATTATTAATTAATGATACATCAATTTAAATTAAATATATATATTTTAACCTTATAAACTTTACACTATTAAATTTTTTTTTTTATAAAAACGCATGGTGACAATGTATTAAAAAAAATATATAATTTATGTAATGCTTTTTCAGAAAAGAAAAAACAAATATTGCATTAAGATCTCAAATTAAACAGTCTTAAATTTTCCGTTTTGGTTGATGGGTTTGCCTTGCTCAAAGTCTCAAACAAGTGAACGGGTATTTTCTAACGTGACATATAACATGTACACCACTCAAAATAATCCGGAAAACTAGTATTATATTTAACTTATCAAATTTATTAAGCCGCGTTTGGTTGTTCGGTTGAATTTTTCGAAGAAAACTTTTGAAAGTAAAATTCTTAAGAAATTATTAATTATTTAGTTGTTAATTACAAAATTATTTTTTGAAGTAGTATATCATTTAGTTATATATTATTATTTGTTATTAAATTATCAAAAAAATATTTAATAAAATTTTAAGTAGTTCAATTTTTTTTATATAAAATAAAATTTACAATTTAATATTTAAAATTTATTAAAATATTATTGTAAACATAAAAAAAATGATTCGTGCTAAAATATAGTTTTGTAATTATTATGAAATAATAATAAAAATAATTAGAACTCTAAATTATCAATAAATATAAATTTATAAGAATTTAAATAAAATTAATACATAACAATCAATGAATTAAATAAATTATTGTATTTGATATAAAATAAAAAATAAAATAAAATATTACAGGAGTATTATAAAAAAAATTGATAGTCTTATGAAAATATAATTGTTATACAGATATATAGGTATTGTGACTTTCAATAAAACGTTAAAAAAATAGTTGAATATAATTTATTTTTATTAAATATATTATAAAATTAAAAAAAATTATTAGTGTATATGTATCTATATATAAATATTAAAAATTAAATTTTTTTTTGACTAATAGAGAAATTGAACTAAACATCATAAAAAAAATTAAAAATATTTTTATAATTAAAAAAAAGCTCTTTGCCAATAAAAAAAACTCAATTAAACACACTTAATCTAACAAAATATTAAGTTAAATTTGTAGGAGAAAAATTTTATCACGTTTAAATTGATGTAATGCACTACATGTATAAATAAAATAACATGCAAACTATATTAAGGTAAAATTTTAATTTAAAATATTGAGATAAATATTAAGTTATTAATTTCGTTTAATTTAATCCTTAAAATCAAAGTAAAAAAAATTAGTGATAACTTATTAATTCGTTCTATCGTTAAATTATAAATGTTTGAACAAAATAAATTCATTAAAAAATTTGTTAAAACGACATTGTTTTAAAACGTGTTTAACTTTAAACAATGCCATTTTTAATTTAAAATAAATTTAAAACCACATCATTTTAAAGTGTTAAAAAAATAGTGCGAAAAATAACTGTATATGTACATATATGAGTCCATATCAGGGGCAGGGGCAAAAGCAGAGGTGCAGTAAGTAGATGGAGAATGAGAAAGATAAAGACAGCAGAAGCAGCCAAATGTTGTCAAACTCAAGCCCTTTCTCTCTCGTCTTCTTTCCTTTTGATTTTTGATTCCCTCTCTCTCTCTCAACCAAACGAATCTCTTCTGTTTTCTCCTCCTGGACCCCCTTCAATAATAACCCAAAAATATTATAAAATATTAGTGAATGATTAGATTACTTTGCTGTGGTGAACTTGCAGCGCCTTTTTCATCTGGATGATCAGTCCATTGTCTCTCATCTCAGTCTCATATGCCTTAGCTACAAACAGAGAGAGAACTCATTAGTCATTCCCAGTTTCATCATCTTCTCCCCCATAATAACCTCAAGACTCGAGCCTTTTATTACTACGACAAATTAAGCTACAGAAAATACTTCCACTCCGAATATCTCCTGAATCTGCTTTTACAAAGCATACATTTGAAAGCAGGTTCTCAACGTCAACGTTGAAAAACCCACTGAACCAACTTTCTGCTTTACTCGTAAAAAATGCCATCTTTTGCCTTTACTTTCACGGTAGTCATTCTACTATCCACTCTTCATTTCTCATTTGCCGGTTTTCTTGCTGAACCGGTTTCCGGTCGCGACCAACCGCTTAAACCCGGAGAATACGCTTCCCCCAACACGGTTCCGGCATTCCCGGTCCAGACCGAGGCCGCCACCTGCCGGCTCGACCTCTCCGCAGAACTCTTCGGCGGCGTGAACGACGCTTGCGGCCGTGACCTGGACCGGAGTCGGTGTTGTCCCGTGCTAGCTGCGTGGCTCTTCGCTGCTCACGCCCGTTATGCCCTCCAGGTGCCGGCGCCGGCTCCAGCTAGCGCGGAGCCGGACCTGCCCATGATGCCTGATGATTCGCAGAAGTGCGTGAACTCGCTGCAGAGCGCGTTGTTGAGTAAGAATGTGAAGATTCCGCAACCGAATGCGAGTTGCGATGCGATTCTGTGTTTCTGTGGGATAAGGCTGCATCAAATCAGCTCGCTTAGCTGCCCAGCTGCGTTTAATGTGACGACTGGGTTTCGGAACGTGACACCCACGGCTGCCGTCAAGAATTTGGAGAAGAATTGCAGAAATTCCTCGTACTCTGGCTGTACTAAATGCCTTGGAGCTCTTCAAAAGGTAGGTTTTTTAATTATCAGCACTCTTTCTTCTGGTATTGCATTTATTAGCTGGTTTTTGTGTGATCGATTCATATTTTTCTTTTTCAAAAATTTAAAAGCAGTTGTTTTTCATTGTAATCCGACGTTTTCTGGGATCTGGAATTAAAATGAAAATGTGGGTCTCGAGTCTTTATTTGGTTATGAAATAATTGGTTTATGATGATAAAGACCAATTAGGCAGCCACTTTTAATAGTGATTCACTCGGCAATCAACCTTATCTTCAAAATTACTTACGGGGTGTTTTCGTCGTAATTACTTCACTACATGAAACTTTTAATATGTGGGCTAATGTCATTCATTTTTGCTTTTCTTCATTTGTGGGGGAAACCATAGATGAATCCAAGTGATCGAGTGATTCTAATATTGTTCTGGAATTGTGATAGACAGAGGAGTTTGCTTCTCTTTCTTTTTTTTCTCATATATATATTTTGAATTATGGGATTATAATGGAACACCCCAAACAGAAACTTGTCTTTTGATATTTGGTGCCAAACTCTTTCTTAACGATGGAAGGCTTCTCTTTAGTTAGCCTTTGGTAATAAATTATTATACACTATAGGCTATACCTACTGATAATGGCACACCGATAGATAGGCACAGCCATGAAAGTGAAGTGGGTCTGTGGGTGACACTAAAGAGTAAAGGGCTGTATCTTTGCAGTTTTGTGAGACATACCAATGTCGTTCTGGTAGGCCCTATAAAACGACGAGGCCATGTGCTTAATTGCCCTTAAATTTCCTCACATTGTATGTAATACGATGCTTTCACCAAGATTTCCAACCCTAATTTTTGGACTAAAATGTCTTTGTTTGTGTTTGATAATTACAGCTGAAGGGCGGGAACAAGAGCCAACCGGAACACGAAGACAGTAGGGCAAGCAAGATGTTCAACAGAGACTGCCAGCTCATGGGGCTGACGTGGCTTCTGGCACGCAACAAAACGGCGTACATCCCCACCGTTTCTGCTGTTTTACGAGCCATAATGTACAGTGCGCACCCACCCCACGAGTCCAAGTGCAGCCCAGATCAAGAAAACATGCCCCTAGCCGTTGATTCTCTACAGTTCGAAAAATCACAATCTTCATCGTCAACCGGTCAAAAATTTCACGCCCTCGTATTTCCAATCATACCCCTAATCATGATGGTTTCTCTATTTGTTTAGGGGGTCAACGGTAGTGGCGTTGGTGGCCTGACCTCTGCCCGTATTTTTCTTTTTTCGGTTTCTGTCGGGGTCACGTGATGCTAGGAGACAAAAGGGCTTTGCTGGTCATTTTGTCATTTTGCCCACTGTAAATTTCAGGTTCGTTTAACATGTAGTACGAGGAGGAGGTATTGTTACCCAGATTACCATTTGCCATTTGTATTTATTTTGCTAGAAAAGATATTAGCCTCATTTTATTTTCTCTTTTGTCCGAAAATTTACTTGTATATTTTAAATATGTCTGCTTATTGTGCCCACTTTTGGGATCAAATTTGAATACCGTTTGTTCCGTTAATAGTGGCCATTATTATGGTTAATTTTTTTCTTCTTTTTCCTTCTCGGAAGTCAAAACTTTATGCGTCGAAAATTGTTGCAATTAAAAGTAATTCATTGAAATGAGTTTCGATGATTGTGATTAACAATTTAGGTAGGCTATGGTGGTCGTGAAACGAATCCCCAAGACTGAGTATGTTGGTCTCATGGAAATGATAATTGTTTGTAAAAGAAAAAAAACTTTTAACTTTGTTACTAAGTTTGTGTGTTATAATTATAATATGATGCAACATAAACAAATAGTTTTGGCATGTTCAAGGGAGAGAATCGTGGTTGAATGTTTGTTGTTTAGGCCTCCTTCCCTTCTCACGTTGATGAATATTCCTATCTTGAAAATGAGATCAATGAGGTTTTCATTATTCAATCATTTGGTTATGGAAGATACGAAAGAAAGAAAAAAAAAGAGTGTAAGACCATTTAAGAAGACGACTGCTCAAGTTTGAGAGCTCATTTGGCAAACCTTTTACAAAATTAATTCTAAATAATTATTTTATAAAATAAAAGTGACGACTTTGATACTTTTAAGATTCGAAATAACTATTATATAACAAGTATACAAAACATTTTATTTAGTAACAAATTAGGAAAACAAATGTGAAAATGACACTGGGTTGGCTAAAACCATAATAGTTTCAGTAGAAATTTATCAAACTGTACAATTTAAATAGTGCTATAATCCTACATTTTTTAAATTATATTTTAAATTTTACATTGAGATATCAAATAATCTTAAATAATCATTAGGTGATAAAATGATATAAATTTTAAAATTATTAATTATACTATTTCATCACCTAATAATTACTTAACACATCATTTAAAATGTTTAACATTATTCTAATTAAATATGTAATACTTTCTGCTAAACTAGAATAGAAATATTGGCAATTTCGAAATTAGTCAAAGTTCAAACCTTTACCATCCTTTGCCTATGAGCCACAACCAATCTAGTGTAACCCCAGCAAAGATGCCTCCTACAAGAAACAACACAAGCAAATTTCCCAATGCATTTTGCTCCGGTCCCTACCAAAATTAAAATACAATTACTACTTTTCAGAAAACTGATAAAAACCTTTATAAAACTGATACTTCACAGCATTGTGCAAGGGACAAACCTTATAGCCCTTTGGTGCCGAAGTGAGGACACAGACAGTGAGGTAACCATTACTTAAACCCAGGAAAGATGTTAGCATTATCATCCAGCCCTGGTCGCCATATTTGGCCGTGAAATAGAATGCCGGGACAAGTAAGAAACGTGAAAGAATTACTGCCATGAGTCCTCTTCGTGATTCTAATTTCAAGAATTCTAGGAGTGGAATGTATCTGCCAATAAGATCTCCCACATTGTACATTGCTATCAAAACGACTGCATACCTGAGAAGTCATGTTCGCATGACAGAATATCACCTACTAATGCAAAGAAATGAACATGGGCAGACGCACATTTACTAGTGAATGAATATTGAAAGATTTATAGTTGTTGACGGAAGATACCATTATGACACAAGAAAACTAATTTATGTTTTTTTTTCAGAAACATTTACCATGTACCCAAACCATGTGATCCGGTATCTTCGGATAAGAATCCAGGAAAAATTGATAATGTCAGCACATAAATGAGAAACATATCTAGTGCATAGTCAATATTCTGTAGTAATAGTTCTTTGTTGTTCAGCCGCTCAAAGTGTTTCCCAGCCTGCATGAAATTGTAAAGAATAAGCTTTAAATATTAATTCAGGTAAACATTGGTTTTCAATAATTACTTGCTGGGTTGGAGCATAGACACGCGAGCAGGGACCAGGAAAGAGGGAATCCCGTCATAGAATACACAAACCATTGAATTGTGCACTACTAGCAGGTTTTTTTAGCTTATTAGTATAGAGAAACCTACTTCTTCTCCGAACATCGTTTGGATGCCACCGGCAGCAAGGTCAGCTGCAACAGTTTTGGATCCTTCTGATGCTGCCTTAGCGCGATAGTACTTTATAATGGGTAGCTTTGGAAAGGCATATGCATATAGAAGAACGCAAAGGAACTCAAAAAATGATGAGACAGCGAAGAATAAAACTGCAAGAAATAATAAAGTAATTAGTACTCAGTGGCCATTCTGATACAAGATTTTAAAGTTTGTTATTTTACTAACCATTACTCCATTAGTTAATCACAACTAGTAGAAAGAACAGAGTTGGAAAAGTTGGTCCTTTATACTAAGCTGTGAACTCATAAGAAACCTTATAAGTTAGGGTTCTCCTAAAATTTCAGCATTCACCAATAGACTGTTAATGCAACCATGGCCAACAAAGTAATATATTTCTCATGGCATTTTCCATTTATCAAGAAATCTGTTAAAAACTCCGATAGCACACATAAATGTGGATTGAGTTGTAAATCCTGACTAAATTCTTAATAGAGCTCAGTTAATATAACAGCCTAGTACGAGGCACAAACCAGCTATAAGCTGAAAATGAAAATGGCAAACAAGCAAACGCAGAACACACACACAACTTTTATAAAGGGCTCCCAAATTATCAGAAGAATCTTAGTCCATTGAGAAGAGCAAATAAAGAATATTAGAACAAAATGGAACATGAGCATGCTTGCCTTATTTGTTATCCAATTAAGTTTAAATTTCTTTTGTTTGGTGCCTTAACAACAAGACAAATTAGCATGTAAGAAAGGTGTTAACCCTTAGAAGCAGCAATAAATCTACAACAGCAGAAGAATAAGGAATTGGAACATACTGGCCCCCTTCCGAAGACCATCCCTTGAGTTCTCAAAAGCTGCTTTTGTTATTAGCCTCAAAGCAGAGGTTAAGGCCCCTGATGCAGCCAAACCAGCTAGGAAAGACTGAAGATTTTGAAAGTAGAGAATCTTAGACATTCAAAATAAGAGTTGAAGCATATCAAAACAAAGAAATCAATGGAATATAGCAATGCCAACCAAATTTACTGACTTGAATTAATTCAGGCATCATGAAGGAAAGGTCTCCAACCATTCCTCCTTGCACATGAGCATCAGCAACTCCAAAAGCACCACTAATGACACAAATTCCGATAAAGGTTCCAATACCTCCTTCCCCAGATGTAGCTAAATCCACCTACCACAAGAAAATGTAGAAAAAGAATCATGATTTCAAGGGACATAAATTGCATTTGAATTAATGAAAGATATGAATGGAATATATCAGGTAAAGGTTTATGAGCACATTTGATAGTATAAGTTAAGAGTGAATAAGACTTACAACTAAAACCATCAGAGAACTTAGGGAAAACAGGATATATCCAAATAGATTTCTTTTTCTGGTATTGATTTTTGCCTCATGGTATGCCAGAATCACAAGTGTTATAAGGACAAATGGCTGATACACAAGAGTGAGGATCCTTGATGGGTGGTATTGCTGCAAAAGGGGAATGAAAAATAAAATCAATCACTTGCTGAAGCAATAAGAACAGCAATGTAACCAACAAGCTCTAATACATTCTTTGGCCTACAATATTCACCAAAGTTAGAATATGAACGTAGATTCCCAAATTCAGATTTCTACCTTCACAAAAAGATTGGTTTTGAAGTTAAAAACGCAGATTTCTCTTGTACGAAAACTTACAAACAGGATTTTACTAAACACTCAAGTATCAAATACATGCACATATGTTGTGGCAATAATGTGAGTTTTAGGTATCTATCAAATTACTTAACAATTCCTGCAAAGAATACAAAAAATGGACAACAAAATTACCGGGAACAAATAAACATAGTAATCTACTATTGTCAGCATACTGTTCCACGAAAAAAGGCACCCGTTTCCAAGAAGCCAGCAGACAACGATTGCAGCATACTTTCCCTAAATTGCAGCAAATATGCATCAGAAACTTCTCAAAAAAATTTCTTCACTAGTGAATTTTCGAAGTAAAGAAATCAAAAGTTTAATAACAAACCTCAAGCCTAGCTGGAGCCTCATCTGGTGAAACCATAGCTACTTTCTTGCAATCACCTAGAAAAACAATTGCAATTGAGCACAATAATATAGCTCAAACCTGTATAGAAACAAATAAGAGAGCATAGAAATCTAGAATCGATATGCAGTTTATATATTTGCATAGAAGGTACAGACCCTTAGATTAATGCATGAAATATTGCACTAGATTCACTTTAATCATGGCTAGTACAGAATACGGCAACCAGAGGTTGAATAATCAGTACAAAAGCGCAACAAATTCAACATAACTAAGGTATTACACGGCAATGAAAGTACGGAAACTATTAATATAATCCAAGCCATCTTTCAACAAACAAATCATGGTCACAACCATTAAACACCAAGGAGACACTTTCAAGTCGGCCAAAATTTCAGTTCATCACCAAAAACGCAATACATAAAAAGAATACGAGAGAAAGAGAATACCCAGAAAACCAATATATAAATTGAATTAAAAAGCGGCAAGAATTCAATGTTAAAACAAAAGAAAAGAAGGGAAGAAAATAAGAGAGAATTTGATTTACCCTTTTTCAAGTGGGAATTTACGTATAGAATCTTAATCTACTATGTTGAGTGAAATTGAAAAAAGAAAGATAAACATAAAAAACTAAGATCTCAGGAAAGTTGAAACAATTCTTCTGGATGGTGTTTTTAAATCGGCGAAAGGAGTATTTAAAGCCTATACGCTGCCACCATCCTTTACAGTTTAGACTTTTGAGTTTTGACCATATGTCACTTAAATTACATGTGTGGTCGTAGAATTTAGGTCCGTCACGTTTATTCGTTTAAGATATTGTGGGCCAACTTTTTCAAACACCTTTTTATGGCTGCCGTTGACCTCCTGTCCACTTTCATCTTCCACAATTTCTGGTCTCTCCAAAATAGATCTAAAAATAATAATAATAACAAAAAGAAATACAGACAATATTAGCTCTCAGTCTCAATGTGTGAGATTGTGTAACAATTTTAAATTATTTACTTAGTTTTGTAAATTGTATAATTAATTATGTAACACTAGTTACATAATATTTCAAACAACTTAAACTGTCAGAGAATTGTTTTTATAATAAAATTGCAAATAATCGTACATCATAGCATTGTTTTAATTTTGCATAAAATTTTGTTTTAAGTTAATTTATTATTATTAGGAAGTGTGAACATAATATAATAGACACGAAATAGATTATCAATTTATCATTATGTTAATAGTAACAAATTATTTTGAGCATATAATAGATTATTAAAAAATTTCCATCTTATAAAATTTTGACACCAATACCAATATAGAAGCATTAGTGGTCTATTGGTAAAATAGTAAATTATCATGTGTTATGGGTCAAATATTTGTTATTAATTCAAACGATTAATATGTTAGTTAATATTGTCTATCTGTTGATTTATACTTAAAATCTATTAAATTTTTATTTGATGTGAGATGTGATATTTTCTTTATCTAATCACATAATGTGTTCATAATAGTCCGATCTAAATTTTAAAATTCAATTCGACCCATTTACCCATCTTCACAAGCCTATGGAAACTTACCATCTACATGACAATCTTTATTAGGACTTAAGACATAAAATTTTTAAAATTTACTTGACTTATAATGTTCATCATTGCTATTTTGAAGACCTACATCCCATGTGACAATCTTCATTGAAGTAATTTTAAGAGCTCACATATGAATAAAATTTAAGTCTACTCTGATATCACTTGTTAAGGGGCGGGCACTTGCCATAAACTTAAAATACTAGTATATTAGATAATACTGCCTGTACGCCCATATATACCAAATATTCATTTAATTTTTATTCGATATGAAATGTGACCTATAGACTCATTTTTATTTTAAATTTTAAATTTTTACTTTTTCATTTAATTCTTATTATTTAATCAACACCATCAATTCTTATTATTTAATCCTTCTAATGTTAAGCCCTTTCTGATATTTGCTCCAAAGATTTTGTAGACAAAAAATTTGGAGGTTCAAAATTTTTTGCCAACGCAGAAAGGGGTGTCAAAATGGGTTATAATAAGAATTCGATATACTTTAAGTAAATATAGATAAAAAAAATTAATATGATTAATAAACGGGTTGAATTTGTGTTATCAATTTATTAATCGTGTCAAATATGTATTTGAGTTATGTGATTCACAAATTCGTTTAAATCATGTTTAACTAAACGAATTGAAATAATTTATTTTAAAAAATAAATTCATGTCTATTTGTGTAAGATATAAATTCAATTATAAAATTAATATATATATATAATTAAAAATTAAAACCTTAATTTTAACTTGCAATTAGTGCAAATCTAGAATATTCTATATATAAACACTGGAACACAAAGTCACATACACAATTCTTCACTTCTTCTACTTTTACAGATCCATAACAAACAACTGCCACTACTAAGTTGTTCTTCTTTGGCCATCTACAAGAAACGAACTAGTAGGCAACAACAACAATTCATGGTGTTGATTCGTTCTTCCCTAGCCACCAACAACAATCGTTCTCTTTTGTTAAGGCTGTCACCACTACCAACACTGAGTTGTTCTTCTCTGGCCACCACTACCACCAATAGTAGTTGTAGCACCACCTACCAAAAATGAACCAGCAGTAGTAGTTCGTGGTGCTAGGCTGTTTTTTTTCGACCATTAACGACAGTTGTTCTCTGCCAAGGCTGCCACTACTACCACTATTGAGCCGTTCTTCTCCAACCACCACCGCTAAAATAAATGACTATTTATCACCTATTTTGGATCTGTTTTAATTTTTTATAATATTTTAAGTGAATTTAATAAATGATGAATTTTTTTTATTTTTAATTTAAATGCATCAAATACATGATATAATTTTAAATTTTATTTATTGTAACTTAAACCTGTTTAATTGTATTAAAGGAATCATATTTTGTGTAAATAAATTAAATTTAATGTTATTATTCGTTTAATTAAATATAATTGTAAATAAATTAAATTATATATAATTATATAAATAAATTAAATTTAATCTATTTATTTAAACGTATCTTTAACCAATCTTGTAACACTGAAGTATTTAACTATTGCCTAGCCTAGCATATGAAAATTCAATCAAGTTTATGTTTGTCTTCTACTTAAAAAAAAAAAGAAATTTATGTTGTTCTTCACTTTCTACTCATTTCTACATTTATTAATCACAAAATCAGTTGGTTCCTATTTATATTTGTGTCTCTATTCCATTTGCAAGTTGGATATTTACTATTTTTTTTTAATTTTTTAATGATCGTATAAAATAAACGATATTTGTTTCCATTGTTAACATTATTATGCTTCATAAATGGAGCCTATCTTGCCTAAAGTTGTCTTTTTCTTCGTTATTTCATTATCGGGAATATCTCTTAAACATCTTTAACCAACCTTGTATATAAATTTCCCATTTAAATGCTCACCTATAGTCATTAAATTAATTAATATTCATGTTGCGCGCCTGTTAATTCTCAAAGTAATAGCTGTAAGCAACGATTCTCAAAGTAATAGCTGTAAATAACGATACCTTATGCAAAATTTTGAGGTCAAAGAGTTTAGGATCCTAATTTTAAGAGTATACACATGATACATCATACCTCACCATTTAAATATTATGTTTAGGAATATTATCATTAATATTTTTTGAGATATGACTTAATTTTTTAATATTCACAAATTTAAAAAATTAAAATAATATACAATTACTTTAATAAAATATATACGAATGTTTAATCATTAAAAATATTTCATTAAAAATAACAGATTCAATATCAATTAATATTAAATGATCATTTTACTCCTTACATATTAAATGAGATTGACATGACTCGACAATTATACAAATTTTAAAGTTTTAACTTTTAAATATAATAAAAATAATAAAATTAAATAGCTTGTAGTGGCCAACTTTGGCCGCTAGTTTTGCGGCCATTTTGGTCATCGATCAGCGGCCAAATTTTTTTTTATATTTTATTATTTTTTAAAAAGATATGAGTGTTCAAAGTGTAAAATGATTTAATTACTCTTGAATTTTTAACTTTCACGACAAACCACTACGATTGGATATCAATGATATTGTTTTTAAAAATTGAGAATATCAATTTTTTAAACTCGTAGGTATTAGAGAAATTAGACTATTCTTCAAAGATATTGATGATAATATCCATATTGTATTTATATTTAAACCGTTGATTGAATATATATAATAGTCTCAATAAATTAATATTTATAAATTAATAATTTTAATTAAATAATATTTTTTGTCGATCCTAACTTGAGGTTAGAGTGTTAAATTAATAATTCAATAATTTATAAAATAATATATTATAAAAAAAACCTTGTAGTTTCATATAGGACCCCTTAACTATATATATTAATATGAAACTAAATCTATATGATATGTTTAAAAGGCCTTTGTTAAAATATGTATATAGTATTATAATAATAATTTTATAAATTAATGTCGACTTGAATCTCAATTATAAATTTTTGCAATACAAAAAAAAAAAAAAAAAAATTCTAATGTAGCATTTTCGTATTGCAATAAAAAATTACTCAATGTTACTATCACTTTAACTATTTCTTTACGCGAGACATACTCTATATTAGAATTATAATCTTTAACAAGTAAAATTTATGAATCTACTTTATATATATAATTTGAAAATAGATTCAAATTTTTGCTTAATTATAGTAAAAGAATATTAAATATAATATTTTAACAAAATAAGGGATATCTTCATATATTAATAATTAATTAATTAATATTTACTTTATTAATATATTTTTCTTAGTTCTAAAAATAATAATTTATTAAGATTTTACTGTAATATAGGCAATCAACAAAACACAATAGAAGTGAGTTGGACCAATAGTTAGTTCATCAACATTTACACTTTTAGATTTATAAGTTTAAGTTATTTTATTCATTCTTTTTTTAGTTAAAGTTAAACTCAATTTGTGTCATTATTAATTATCTTTGTAAATTATTGCATAATATGAAATGTGTCAATGATTAATTATTTTTTTTTTATTTTTAGTTGTTGATCAAAAAATAGTTTTTCGAGTTAACCAACTTTGAATTTATTTTATTATAAAAATTAGCACATTAGGCTCTATTTAATTGGGATTGAGGCTTCAATCTCGTTGAGTTTCTCTTATAACACAAGGACTTAAAACACATGTAAAATACACCGAGGCTATCGTTAAGACATCGTCAGGGTGGATTCCAATGAAGACTCTCTAATGTTTAAGTCAGGTATGAGTTTTTAATAAGGGTGTGAGAGCAAAAAAGAAGGACTTCAAAGAATGAGATGGAAAAATCAAACACCAAAGTTGTCCTTATCTTTTTGTAGTTTTCTCACTTTTTATAGCATTGGTCTTCTTAAAATATTCCTTATATTTATCTTTGTTGGTGTTTGTGTTGTTTAGGTAATCTTTTTGGGTTTTGGTAATCTCTGAATGTTTTTGGGTAATCCATTGATCTCTTGGCGTGATTTGGGGGATTCTTTTCAAAAAACACCTTATTCTTACCTTTATATGACTTTTTTATCTCCTAAATAGTGCTAATTTTCTTCTTTATTTAAAATTTTCTCTCCAAGTTGTTGGCTACTATTCGGCTCAACACTTTGTAATACATGGTCTTGCTCGTGCTCGATCATGTTGTGTAAGAGCAGTTTTGATATTTCTACCGAGCCAGTCTTTCTCATGATGTGCTTGATAATGACTACCTTAAGTCTTGCTTTGGTAAGCCAGACGAGTGTCCAGATGTGATGATGCCAAATTATAAAATGACCTATTCAGTCTGGGGACCTACTTGACTTTTGAGTGGGTCTAGTACTTAATCCGATATGGTATTCTTGTATTTTTTTTGGCATTGGTTGTGTAGATGTTTAAAGTTCCGATCGGTGTGATATGAATTATATAGATTATGTATTTAAAAGGTTTAGATTAGATTTGATCTGAGTGATCAAACAAGTTTTATGCTTAGGACTACTTGAGGCCCAGTTTGTCATGCCTTGGTGACTCTTATCTCATTAGTCCTTTGGGTTGGCCCATCAATATATTGTTCTAAGGGTATTTGAACTTTTACGAGCTGGGCCGTTATAGAGATTTATAAGGGGAAATAAAGTCCACCAGTTTCTAGTTTTGATTTATTCAAAATGGAAACTCTATTATTGTATTTCATCTGCTTAGACTCTTGAAAATTTCCTTGGACTCACTTGAATTTTCCTGTTTGAAAGTACTATTTAGTCCATCTCAAGATGTTGAATAATGAGTAGAATTGAGCAGGTTCGTTTCTTCTTATGACCGCTTTGGTTTTGGCAATGGTACTTCACTGTACGCTAACCTACTCAGTGAATAATGGTTTTTACAGTTGTTTGGGTTATGATGACGAACCAGTTACTTTTGTACTTTTGATATTTTCCTCGCACTCTAATTATTTGTCAGGTTATGATGATAAAGATTTGAAACGTCATCCTCGATATGTATGAAAAGACGTCCTGAGCGCGAGAATTGACCTCAGCCATCGATTCACCTTTGATCATGTGGTTAGTAGTTGAAGCTGAAAAGTCACTTCTTTACTGCTTTTAAGTGACGTTTGGGTAACTGGAAGGATCTAGTCTGTTTAAGTTTTGAATTAAAATGATCTAGAATAAAAGTTCTAAAGAGACGTGCATTAAATGCTCTGCGAATTCGAGACGTCGCATTATTCTATTGAAGGGATGGCTTTTGAGTTTCCTTGAAGATCTCATATATTCATTTTATTTGAGTAGTCATGATTTTTCAACCTTGATGGCTATAAAAACTCTTTTGTTTTGTCAGATTTTTCCTTTATTTCATTTTCTCTCTCTTAAGCTTCTAATTTCTCTGCGTAGGCATTTTCTGGCATTCTTTAGTGATTCATCTTTTTTGTTCATTCTTGTGTTTTTGGGTTTTTCTTATATTTGCTCTTTTTTCTAGTAAGTTTCTTCTTCCATCTTTTTCATATTGTTCATTGTGTATGTTTATTCGTATATATACAGTGATAAGTTTTTTTTGGTAGCGTTTTCCTTATTTTCTGATATTTTTATGGCTTCCTTTTGTGTGCCTCTTTTACTCATTCTTTCTTCTCTTTTTTTGGGTGTGATTGTCTGTCTTTGCCCTTTGTGTCTTCATTCAGTTTTTAGAAAAATTCGCTTCTAATAGCTTTTGGAAGAAGAAATTTAGATTTAGGGTTTTCTGCAATTGATATGACAAATGAAGAATAATGAGAAATTAGCCCCGATGTCCCATTTGTTAAGAGGTTTGGTGAGGCTAGTAAAAGTGAGGGAGCGTTCGCCTCAGCTGGGGACGTGCCCTGATCTTCCCTTGCTGTGATTATTGAGGCCAAGCCGATTTCTATTATGATTGAGGACTTAGATGCTGACCTGAGGATCTTGCTCATGATATAATAGAGGATGCAGAAACTATAGAGTTTTAGTTGGACATAAAGTATCAGATGTCTAGTCTGAATCAAGTTGACCTAGAATTCTTTAGGTTTACATATAATATTTCTGAATCGGTCACCTTTAGGTTGCCTTCCCCAAATGATTTTTCGAGTAGCTCCATAGGTGGCGAAGTGGGCATTTATGCAGAGTTTCTTAGATTAGGCATTCGTCTTCCTATGCAACCTTATTTTCCTAGGATGTTGGCTTGCCTAGAAGTAGCTCCTTCCCAATTAGGCCCAAACTTTTAGAGGGTTTTAGCGGGTCTATTTGTCTTTTAGGTAAAGATATGGTTGTCCTCTATCCATTACCAAGAGTTGTGCCATTTATACCATTTTAAGAGCAATGCTACAAGTTAAAAGGACTTCTATTACCTTTCATTTCATGGTCTTCAAAATTCTATACCTGGCTGTCTATCCTTCGTTAAGGACTAGAAGGAAGAATGGTACTTTACTGGAGGTGAATGGGGTCAGGTAGTCCCCAAAAAGAGAGAGGGGAATTGGGTTGTTCCCACAAATTTTTCTTTAATACAGGTTTTCTTTTATTCTTTTTGTGTTAAATTTTTTTTCTTCTTCCCGTCTTCTTCTTATAATGTTTTGTAAAGTTCAGCAACTGGGCTACTGATTTTGAGACTAGATGTGCTCGGATTGCAGTTGCTCTCGCACATGTTTGCCTTGTTCATGTCTTTTTCCCCCACAAGTATTATTTAATCAAGCTTGTCACCTTCGTCCCTAGGGATCCTTGTGTTTGTAGTGATTATTCTTTTAACTTTTCTTTTTTCATTTCTTGTTCTTCACTAACTTGTGGGGCTTTGTGTAGGAATGTTCAAACAAAGAGGTAGTGAAAGAAGGAAGATGAGTCGCGTAGATGGCTCTAGTTCGTCTGCTGGAGGTCAAAGTACTATTAACCCTGACAATGTTATGGGGCTTTTGTTCAGCCTTAAAAGAAAGGGTCACGGAATAGGCTTCGTTCATGGATGCGGGTCAATCAGCCAAATAGATAGGGACCAATTAAGCCCTTAAGGAAGATATTTTCAAGTTCTTCTACTCAAGGTAAAAGGTAAGTACAGGCTGGTTCCTAAAGAATGTGACAAGTAGCCACCATGCGCTCTTCTTAAGTGCAAGGTCCTCATTATTCTCAAGTGCACCAATAGAGGGGACAAGTAGCCACCCCGCCCTTCTCTTAAGTGCCAGGTCCATATTCTTCTCAAGTGTAGGGTAGGGGCAAGGTTCTTCAGCATGGTCTTCAATGTGACGCCCTCATTTGCCCGGCCTATGAGGGCATCGAGTTTTAAGGGCAGGGAGGAGCCACTGATAAGGAAAAGGCATTTTCTGTTGGTCTCTCAATCTGTCCTAGTCCTGAATATGAGGGAAGACTTAGGTTTCTTATTGCCTGTGATGAGATAGATGGAGAGATACCTAAGCCCGACCTAGGTGGGGCAGGTTACTTCTATGGACCCTATCATCAGATTTTATTCTATTATAGGGTCTGTTATAGATGTAAGTTTTCTCTTTCTCTGTTATTGTGATGAATCCTTGTTTCTGAATTCTGTCTTTTTTTTCTTCAGTTTATATCATTTTCTCTTAATTTTAAACTAAGTTTTTGGAGATAGTGGCTCGGTCCCACTGAGCTGAGGAAAGCCTCAGGCAGATGAGGGAGGAGGTTCTGTAGGCCAGGATAGAGGCCGACTAGGAGAGGAGATGGGCACAAGAGCTGGCTGCTCGTATTGAAGATCTAGAGATTGGTTGAGCAAAGGCAGAGAGCAGGGTTTCCAAGTTAGAGCGCTATAAGAGATTGGCTGAACAGGAACTTGCCAACTTTCTAGTAATAGCTAAGAGCCACGTTGCTGAGCTAGTGAATTAAAACGACAAATTAAGGAGATAGCTTACAGCAGTGCAATGGATGAAGGAGCTGGTCGAGCAGATTAGGAATAGTTTGGTAGCCTAACTTGAAGATCAAAGAAGTTTTTAGTTTGCTAGTCACGACGAAGGTTTCACCAAGGTACGGTGGCAGGCTTCCAAAAGCTAATCGGTCTTTTCGAAGAAAATTATCCTAAGATCGACCTTCAATGGATGTGAGGCTTAGCTATCGGAAGGCAATCCTTAGAATGGGAGACTTAGTCGAACGACATTACTTTATAATAGAATGTTTCTTAGTGAGTGATGAAAGACGTTTTCTCCTGATCTGGAGGAAATATTAGAATCTGATTGTAACCAGATATTGCGTCTATAAAGCTGAGTAATTCATGCCAGCTATAGCATTAACGAATTGGTCGATCTTGGGGAGTGGAAAGTTGTCTTTTGAGCATGCTTTGTTTAGATTAGTAAAATCGACACACATTCTCTATTTTTCATTGGCTTTTTGCACCATTATGACTTTTGCCAACCAATCGAGATAATAAACTTCCCTAATAAAACCTGTTATTAATACTTTTTCAACTTCAGCTGCTATTGCCTTATTTCATTCCTGATTGAATATTCTTATTTTTTAATTGACTGGGAGAAAGGTTGAGTTTATGGTTAATCTATGAGAGGCCAATGTAGGATCTATTTTCGTGGCATATCTTTATGGGACTAAGTAAAGACAGCTAAAAACTCTCGTACCAGTACGATCAGCCATTCTCTAACCTTATCTTTCGTTTTCTCTTCATCCTCTATAGTGATGTGATAATCTGTCATTCCTTCCACTGTATCTCTCATTTTCTCTTTGCTAGACTTGCCCTCAAGGAGGTTTCGGTTAATGATTTTTCGTTTCCTTTTTCTTCTCTATAGCGATCTATTTTGGTGCCTTGTTATATGTCGCTATATAGTTGGGAACGTTGCTTTCGGACGGTAGTACCAAAACCTATTCAGCTTCAACCTTGATTTAAGAGCCTCCAAGGCAATGGGTTGGTTTAAAGTTCCCAATGACATCATCTTTTTATGAAATCTCTAAACATAATCCTTTAGACTTTCATTTCACCCATGTTTAACTTGTTTCAGGTGCCTCAGATCCTTGGCTACTTCATAAGAACCCAAGAAGTGCTGAATTTTTTTTTTTATGAGCTTGTGGTAAAAGGAAATACTCTGTTGCTTTAATCCCCTATACAAAAAAAGAGTCGGTCATTCTAGATTTCCTGTGAAAAAATCTACACATCTGATCTTGCCTCAATCCTACAATTGAGAGTAGATCAATCACCTGATCTATATAGTGATTAAGGTCTATCACTCCTCGAAAAGTTAGAAGGGTTGGTAGTGAAAACCCATTCGGGAGTTCCATGTCTCTCAGCTCATCTATTAGTAGAGATCTCATCTCTTTTTCAGTCTTCTTTGAAAGAGGCTACTCCTTCTCTTTTTCTTCTAAAAAGTTCTTTAACATCTCCTCTAAAATTGTGGACTTTATCTTATAGTGACGCCTCGATATTAGGTTGTTCAATTTGCGATTCCCTTTTCATCATATGGTTGGAGTCTCTGACCTACGACATGTCTCACTTAAAAGGCACCTGGCTATACCTTACTGCCCCGATTGGGTCTCATGGGGTTTTTGATTTGTCTCTTCGATCTAACTGATTTTGAATTTGCACCTCTACGGCTCGTGACTTTCCTCTACCATTATTTTTTAGTTCTCTTCCTTTTCTCTCCCTATGTTTTATCAACTCAACTATAAGCTGCCTTAATTCTTTTTTTTCCTCTCTTAGCGTCTGCAACTCTTCTTGAATCTCCACTGGCAATGAACTTTCCAACAGATTTGATGGTTGATTCCTACCGGCCCCGTTCTTATTGACGTTTATTGCTCGCTCCTTTACAAGTAGATTCCAACTGGTGGATGACTATTCTGCTATGGCATGATGGTATGTCTTGACAAAGCTTTTTGCCTTGATTCTCACAGATGGCAAAAACTGTTGATTGGAAAAAATTATTTTTCGAGCCAACCAGCTTTGAATTTGTTTTATAGTAGGAGTCAACACCTTAGGCTCTGTCTGATTAGGCTTAAGCTTCAATCTCTTAGGCTTTTCTTCTAACATAATGATTGAAAACATCTGTAAAACACACAGAAGTTATCGTCAAGACCTCACTGAGTTGGGTTCTGACAAAGACTCTTCGATGCTTAAGTTAATCATGGGTTTTTAGTGAGGTTGTGAGAGCAACAAAGAATGAATTCAAAGAATTAGATTGAGGAATCAAATACCAAAGTTGTCCCCTATTCTGTGTAGTTTTCTCACCTTGTTATAGCATCAGCCTTCTCAGAATATTCTTTATGTTTATCTTCGCGGATGTTTGTGGTTGTTTATGTAATTTTTGGGGTTTTATGTAAGTTCTGAATATTTTTGAGTAATCTTCTAGTCTCTTGACATGATTTAGGGGATTCTTTCTAAAAAGCACCATAATTCTTACTATTCTATAACTCTATTTCCTAAATAGTACTGGTTTTCTTCTTTATTTAAATTTTCTTTTCTAAGTCGTTGGCTAATGTTCGACTTTGCACTTTGTAATGTGTGGTCTTACTCGTGCTTGGTCTTGTTGTATAAGAGCGATTCTAATATTTCTATCGAGACGGTCTTTCTCACGATGTGCTTGATAACAGCTAGCCTAAGCTTTGCTTTGGTAAGCCAGATGAGTGTCTAGATGTGGTGATGCTCAATTATGAAATTAGTTATTCAGTCCAAGGATCTACTCGACTTTTAAGTAGGTTTGGTACTTAATCCGATCCAGTATCCTTGTATTTTTCCGGCCTTGATCGTGCAGATGTTTAGAGTTCTGATTAGTGCGATCATAAATGGTACAAGACTAGTATTTAAACAGTTCAGACTAGATCTGATTCGAACAACCAAATAGGTTTTATGCTTAAGAGCTATTTAAGGCTCAATTTGTCGTGCCTTGGTAACTTCTATCTCCTTGGACCTTTGAGCTGGCCCATCAACAAGTTGTCCTAAGGGTATTTGGGCCTTTAGGAGGTGGACCATTACGGAGATTTCTAGAGGAAAATATAAGTATTTACTGAAACTTATTTTATGTACTATTGTTAATGCATCAAATTATTATGAAAACATCACAAAACGTTAGTTGTTATATAAATTTAAGGAAAAAAGAGCACGCAAGTGATCTTTGGCATGAAGTTCAACCATGTTTATGTCTTGATAGTATTAAACTATTAATTAATACTAATCAAGAGATTACCGATTGTGATAGTCATTTTTGTACATTATAGCGCCATAAGAAATGTGTGATTATTAATCACTAAAAAAAATGAAATGGAGCCTATCTCATTCACAAACTCCTTAATTGTAAAAGTTAGGCTCTTTTAACTTCTTTTCTATGGTGTAGTTTGCTATAGTGTAGGGAATTAATTTTACAGACTCTAGATGAAGAGTGAAAGTTGATAAATCAATTTCAACATTATATTTGCTAAGGATAATACTCTAAAAGTATGTACTTGTACTATTTTTATGAAATAAATAAAATTACAATTTTGTACTAGAAAAATGTTCATAATGTTTTAACTTAAATATTTGACAATTTTGGATTTATTTATGTGACCATAATCTTAGTATATAGTTATTATATACAAGAGGAGTAAGGTAATGGATAATAAACAAAATAAATTCGTAATAAATTAATTAAAATTTAAGATTTAATCCGGTCCATATACATTAAGAATGTGGTGATTTTATCCAAATCACTAATGTAGTGATATTATGGTGGAGGCGTTTTATGTAATTTGATTATCCAGTATTACATTAGACATAGTTTAAATTCTTATGAAAATAGTAATACTGTTGTTAACTAATAATTCAAATAATATCAACTGATGATAATATACAAATAAACTTTAATCTTGATTTATCATAAGCTCTTATTCGTGTTATTATGTCATTTAAAATACTCGTTACCATTTGTCTAAAGAACAGGTTAAAAATTGTATTTTGGTGGCAAAGTGAAATAAGCAACTAAGAATGTGATTTACATATATAGAACACATTCCTTGCTAACAAAAGTTAGAAAGAAAGTTTCATTAAGTGTCAAATTTATAACAAGTTTACAGATTAACTATTTATTAGTGAATTAATGGTATTTAAGGATAAATAAGGAATTAGAGGAGTAAAACAATAATTTCACCTAGCTTTATTATGAACAATTTATGGAGAATTGAATTGCATGTAGTGATTAAATTAATAAACTGCTCTAAATTTTTTGAGAAAATTAAATTTACAATTTAAAGAGTGCAAATTCAAATTTTTGTGGAATAACACTAAAATTAATAAAATTAGATCAATTAATAAAGAGTTTAATTAATTGTTCAAAATTTATTGGAGTTTAAAATTACAGGTCCATAAGTCTTCAATATCACATCTTAGTTTATTTTAATAAATAATTAAAAGGATTTAATGTTTTTAAACAATTATTGTGTCCAGAAAAATAGTTTTAAAATGCGTATATTTTTATTTGGATATAACTAATTAATTGAGAATTAATTAATTTTAAAGATAATATCTTATTCAAATATAATATTTAGTTTGAGAAATTAAATAGATAAAAACTCAAAGATAATTAATGAAATTATCAAAGAAATTTTTTGTATTATTGTTAAAATTATCTAAAAAGATTTTCTCTCCTTGCAAAAAGGGAACACGTCCAATACAAAGGAATTTCATCTGTGTTGAACGTGTATCACTCTTAAAAAAGGTGTAAGATTTTTCTTTAAATTTTATTTTTATAAAAAATTATTTTTGAAAAATTATTTTTAATAAGATTTTGAAAAGAGAAAATTAAATGTCTTGTAACACCAAATTACTGTGTTACACATGACTCTCTATAGCTCACATTTTTATGTCCCTAATTTTAGGAAGATAATTGTTTAAATAAATAATAAATAATTATTATTAATTATTTTATTCAATTAAATTAAAAGAGTTTTAGTTTTGAAGTATTATAAAAGGAAAAGATAAGAAAAAAAAGTATTACACTCTCTCACGCAGAACACAAAAACTATGTATTTTTCTTTTAGAGAAAAAATTGAAAGCCAACTTTTTTACTCACTATAATACAAGTGTTGGTGTTGCTAATCTAAGAGCGCATACATGTAATTGTTTACATATTAATTAATTTTAAAATGTATGTCCACCAAACAATTAATACAACGGAATAATAAATTAATTAATCAATATACACATTGCTCAATTATATCAACTACAATAAGGGAATCGAAACTCACCCTTGAAATTTGTGAAAACTCGTACTTCTAGAGCTTATTTGAAATATTTTCGTTGGCAATTTCAGTCTGCAAAATTTAGTGAGATTGCTAAAATTAGAATGGTAGCATTTCAGCTTTTAGCAGGATTGTTTCTTTCTCACTTAGCCAAAAATATGCTTAAGAAACAAAAATGCAATTCTTGCAATTTTTGCTCTTAAATGGCCAAATATACTCTCAATTTTTATCTTAAGACATGAAGAACTATTCTCTCACAATTTCTTTAAATGGCTGAATGCCTTACTTTTTGACTTAGTTTACTATCCTAATGCACAACGAGTACACTTAATATTGTAAGTCTTACAAAACTTTTTTGTAAATTCGTGAATGATGTCCCATACACATGTTATGAATATATAAAATGGTGCGTTGAACCATACAAGTTGAGATAAACTATATACATATAGTCATTCTATCACTTATATCCTGGAAGAGTAGAGATAGATCTTCACCGTTAAATCTCTATATGTTCGACCATGAACTTATCTCCAGATTCATATTTCGATAAACAATATCTGCAAACGCTTTTGCGATATTGTTTATTGCAGATATTGTTTAATATTATGAAAAACATTTTTTTGGGGTTTATGCTTATGGCCGCAAGAGTTCATGAAATATAATCTTGTAGCATTAGGATATACAACTCACTCGTATGAGCTGACAGATCCTATATCTACGTATACTGAACTCCATGAGCATCGAATTATACCCAACACATGCAGCGGCCAAACCATGAAAAGACTCTAATATTCGTGGAACTAAAGTATGGTGGATCACTCACAAGTCTACTGTAGCGCTCAAGTTAAAGAACTATGAATACTATTAAACTCGAGAAGACATTCCATTAACGACTTTATGAGATTTCTATTAGAGGTCATTGTGAGTCTGTTTAGTACCCAATTCTTACTGAATACTTGTATGCCTATACGAGCCTCCACTAAACTCATGGTTTGCTAAAACTAACAACTTGAACCATCCAAATATAGATGTACACTAATCTATATAAAAGAATTTTACTGATAGACCCGCATTAATAAAGTAGATAAAGAACGAGGTGTTTAAGAATATACTGCATAATGATATTTCTTAGAATTATTTGCGACTTCTTGCAACTATGTCATTATTAATATATTTTCAAGTCTTTGTCTAATTCCAGATAAAGCTTTAACTCTCAGATTTTACTAACTCTTATAACCTGCTAACTCTTAGCACTTATAACTCTTAGCGTTGCTAACTCTTAATACTTATCTAAATTCATTTAGATCATAAAATGTCTAAAACGTTACAAGCATCTTACCATTTAAACAATATTAAAATTTTTATTCAAAATTTTTATTGTATAAATATTAAATAATTAATATTCATACAATATTAAAATAACCCGTAAATACTATCTCCAACAACAAGAGGCTTGAGTTGGTATCTTTGGTAAAAATAAAACCAAGAGTAAATTCAAGGTATATTCTTGATTATTTTTGCGGTTTATCTCATTTTGTTTGATGAAGATATACTTGAACTTGATTTTATTTCTTAAAATTTATCATTGCTTTATTTGTATCTGAGATATATATTGGTACTAATATAGTTAGGATCTTCAACTTGGCCTATATTTGGCTCCTAACTTTTGTTTGGCTTTGATATTAGCTCCATGATCTTTAACTTAGCTTTGATATTATCTTCAGGGTCTTTGACTTAGCTCTAACACCACTTATTAGTATTTTAGTTTTGATAAGTTATTTATAAAAAAAATAGTAAAAGCACATCAAACATCAAAATTAATAAATATAATCAAGAATTTAAGAAATTTAACGTGGTTCACTTTAATTTGAATTACATCAATAGATGAGAGAATAATCTATTATAATTTTATAACTTAAATATAAGAGTATTCTAAATATTTTCTCTATGACCTCTCATAATTTTTTTATTAATCATTTAGTCTTTTTATAGAGTGAGTAATATTTAATTCTTCATTCAACTTGTATTTTTAATCCTTGGATAGAGTGTGTAATATCTAATTCTTTAATCAACTTGTATTTTTAATTTTTGTATAACTTAAACTTCAAAGTAAATTTTATAAAAAAATTATTAATATAGAAATCTCTTAAACCCAATAATTTAAATATTTCTTTAATAAATATAATTTAATCCACCGTACTCACTTAAATTATTGTTGTATGTGGGTCAAAAGGCCAAGTTCGCCACTCAAAGCATTAAGTATTAGCCCGAAGTATTTGAGAAACAAACCAAGTAAATCAAACTCCGTTGTGTATTTTAAGGATTGGCAAGTGGGAATGGATCGAAGATTCAAGTCGCTCCGATTATGGCTGGTTCTACGTAGCTGCGGCGTAATGAATCTCTAAAGTCACATCCGGTCCGACATAAGGATGGCCAAAATGTTCGAGGGGCTCGTAGAATCAGACCCCCGGTTCGAAATTGTGGTGCCTAGACAGTTTGCATTAGTATGTTTTCGGTTAAACCCGCATTTAGAATCGAAAATTACTATGTTGGGGTTACACCGAGATACTGAACCGAAGATTTCTCGAGTGGGCCAACTCCATGGGGCGGGTTTACATAACCCATTCCATCGTGGGTGGGGTATATATACCGAGATTTGCGGTGGAAGCCACACTTACAGAAGAGCGGCATGTGGCTGCCGCGTGGAAGTTGATAACGGAGGGTGCTGATGCATTGCTTAAAGGCACGTAATTTGAGTTGGTTGGTGATTTGTGAAGATAAGCGAGCTTGAAGTTAGGTTGAGGTTGGGCGAAAATTGTTCACATTGGTCATATATTGAACCAATGCTCAATTCTTTGGCAATTTGTTCATGTCTTCTATTATATGTACCTTTTGAAAGACGTATGCTTAAGTTCAAAGAGAATGATAATAAAAGTAAAATTATTATATCCTTTTTCCTTTTATCATGAGTCATTTGTTAGTACACATTACAAATTGTGAAATAACTATGCCCACATGGGAAATCAAATGCCTTCTGGTATATAGAAATTGATCTCGTATAGAAGTGTTCTTGTCAGAGGCAAGGCAATGAATTGCCCACGTCTGTAGAGAATTCTTGATGGTGTAATTTAGAACGTACAAAGAATGGATGGATAATATAAATTGTCAACATTGCCATGATTAAAATCAAGTAGCTTTACATGTTGTAAGCTCCATTTTACAAAACAAGCATGTCCTATGATACAGGATGTTTGTGCAGAGTTGCAAAACAAACTGATCAGCTTCAACTTGAATACTCAGTTGGGAAGTACAGCTCTTGAAAATGTTTAAGCCCACCATGGAGCTTCACCGGTTCTGAAATCTGTTTCAGTCCATGGAACAAAAACTACCTTTCCATCTTCAACATTGGCATGAGCCAATGCCAATGACTGTTCCAAAAGTTAAAAGACAAGTTCTTTATGATCATCAATTATTAGATATAAGATATTAAGACATAATATTCTAATATATGCATGCGGCAACTGATTACCAATCAACATAATGCGAAATTAATCAGAAACTTGAGATATATTACTCGTCTAGTATAATTCTATAGTATTAAAAATTCAAAGCATGCACTTTCAATCATTTCCTAGGAAGTAAAACTTTCAGGTGTCAGTGAGCATCAAAATCAACTTCAATAGCTTATTCCTATGGTCCTCTCATAAAGAACGTTAAGGTGATATCATAGTGCTTGAGCATAAAAGTTCTAAGCTATGCGCTCATCCAAAAACCAGGCTACGTGATCTTTTGAGGCATAACTTTTAAGAGTTTATCAAAGCATAAATACAGAGTCACATCCAGTGAATATTACAAATAACTGCAATGATGGAAGTGTATTTATATGAAATAGTGTAATATTTGTGTTCTGTAGAATAACGGAACAATTGAAATAACCAAGTAAACAGACAAAAGATATGTTTTACTCACCAACGGAGCAGGCCCTCTGACGACTCTTCCTTGGTTGTTGTACTGGGATCCATGACAGGGACAGATGAACTTGTTCTCAGCTGCATTCCATGGCACAACACACCCGAGGTGTGTGCAGACTGCATTGATTCCATATGATGCAAGTGTATTGTCTTTTTCCACAACAAGGTAGGTTGGATCTCCCTGAAATCCATAATTGAATCCAAATCGGGCTTTCAAATTACTAATTGTTGCCAATGTTTCAAGCAGCAAACAGATATTATAACTTCACATCCTTTCAGACATATGATGCTATTTGTAGCATGAACCTTCATATAGAATAAAAATCTATGAGTTAGTTAGATGATTACACCAAAAAGGGAGTGACAGAACAAGCTCCAAACCCGGTAAATCTTCACATGTAGATGCAACCACATTGAGAAATTCATGGTAATATGACAACTCATTTATTTTTTTAAACAGGATTGAAGGTTCATGATTTGATTTGAAAAATATTTATTTGTTTAATGCATGCATGCGAAGAAAAAAGAAATAATTTCCAAAGAAAGCTATTTGTACCTTCAATCCTTGTGTGAGGGTTTTATCCCCAGGACCATGGGTCTTAAGCCATTCAGCAGCAAGGACATCGTTGCCCAAGGCATCCTTGGCAGTGGTACCGCCACCGGCACCTCCTAACCTGTTATCATATTCCAAAGAAATGACTACAATTACAGAAAAGCGGATGCCAGAGCAAGATATAGCATCTTAGTGAACAATAGCAGATTGTCAACCACTTGAAACCCTAATAAATGTCCAATGCTTGGGATCATTGCATTTCTAAAAGAATACAAGACACAAGCGACTAGATGAACAAAACCTGAGTCCAAGTAAAAAAGGGAAAAGAACTTTGAGCATGTATCACCCGAGCCCAACAACCAAAAAGCAAGAAGTAGCATCTTAGTGAACAATAGCAGATTGTCAACCACTTGAAACCCTAATAAATGTCCAATGCTTGGGACCATTGCATTTCTAAAAGAATACAAGACACTAGTGACTAGATGAACAAAAATGGAGTCCAAGTAAATAAGGGAAAAGAACTTTGAGCATGTAGCACCCAGGCCTAACAACCTAATAGATATTGTCCGCTTTGGGTTTCATGCACGCATTCTTCATCCTCACGGATTTGCGTGTCCTTCACCCAAAACACATATACTTAGTTAAAAGGGGGCAAGCCTTATAAGTTATTCCAGGCTCATTTTCACAAGTGATGTGAGATGTAACAGAGCATATGCATATTATGTGGTACTACTCAACCTATGGTGATCAGCATTTTCTTGAAAATCAAAGAGATTATACAAATTTTGATTTGCTTCATTCTCCCCAGTCTATTTTCTTTCCATTTTTTCAATTCGGAAAGGATACTAAACCATTTTACTAAGAAAGTGGTTGCGTCATCTCTCTCAAAGGAGATGAGTTTAGTAGCTCTAAGAGCCAAGATGAAATCAGCTAGTCTTGTCCAGTTGTCCTTAATGATTAGGATACTATCAGAAACAACACTACATTGAATTTAAGGGAATAGGAAAAGTGTAAATTTCCACGAAAAATAAAGTTCTTTTCCAAACTAAGACTCTTGATTAATTTAATTGTATCACGGTGTCTGGGAAAAATGTTTACACATTCTAAGAAAAATTAAGCCTCCATTTTCTCCATGTTGATAGAAAGCTTGGGGTAAAATACATCCTGTCCCATAAAGCATCCGACTTACATATTCGGAAAACAAAAAACTGTAAGAAACATATTCACTATAATCTATATTACTCGTAATTCATTTGATTTTAAAAGAAAGCATGTAAAAAAATAATCAAATTAGCTAAAAAGTACAAATTTTGATCATTTTCAAGAACCAAAAAAGAAGAATGAGTGAAATTGAGAAAAAGAAAGCTAAACTCACCCAGGTGGGGCAAAGAAGGTAGCATATGGAACCAACATAAATCCAGTGGGAAGAGAAAGAGCACCCAAAAGAAGTAAATTCATGAGCTGCCTCTTGCCCATGTCAGGCACTCTATCAGCTGGAACACTAGTAGCCTGACATTTGATCTTCATTCCCTTGTGATCCTTTGTCACCATTTGAGTCCTTGTTGGCTTCACAAGAAGAGCTCTTGATGGAGAGAACATGCCACTCTTGCTTGAGCATAGCTATATCAAAGAAGCTTCAAAAAAATTAGTAATAGACAATCTTATCCCCATTATTATATAATGATATTTGATGGGAATTTACCTGAGAAGGAGTTGCAGAAGAAAGAGTGGAGGAAGCCATGATGAAGAATTCTTGGAGGAAATTGAGTGGAAATTTTGTATTTCAGTTGATATTATGAAGATGGTCAAGTAATAATGACCACAACAGTGAAGTGGATAAGGGACCTTTGCCACCGTGATGCCACATAGCCACATGTTTTAGAGATGATGATCGATCTCTCCTTCACATATGGCTCATCCCCAATTTTGGGCCATATTTAGAATACATGAGCCTGCTAATGTTCATGAAAACTCAGTTGGGCCCTAAGAGGAGGTTCCGAATTTGTAAATATTGACACTGTTAACAACAAAATTGCCACTTCGGCCAGACTTTATTTTGGGCTAACTCCACTGTATCAAGCTTTTGACAATATGTCATGTTTTAAAATCTAGTTTTGTTAATATTCATTAAATACATAGTTTCCATGAGAGCATAAATTTGTACGTGTGTGTATGACTGTGTAGTGGAGACAAACTTAATTTTTAAAATGGTATCCTAAGCTAGAACTTAGTATAGGTACTTGTTTTGTAGCCCAATAATGAGGCCATTCATAAAAATAAAGCGAAAACAAGGGAGAACCTATAGTTCAACTAGACCAATCCACGAACATTACAAATAACAGTTTTTTCTTTTAGTTTATAATCACAATCTTGAACTTTATCTAAAGTACCATTTATCTCATACGAGACTTCACAACTTTTTTTTTTGGGTTTTTTTTTATTGAAAGAAGATGTCTCCGACTCTCTCTCTGATGGAATATCTCTTTTCTTAATTTTTTTTTTAGTTTTTAAGTTTTTACACTCAAAACTATTTTGATTTGTGGTATTCTAATTTTTAGTTTGAATTCTAGCAGCCGACAATCTTTCGTGCAGTGACCATCGCCTAACAGCCAATTACTAATAGCCAGTGTGCCATCCATGCCAGCCCAAAGCAGTGAAATTTCACCACCCACTCTCTTCCAAAATCCTATAGTTCTTTATGTCACCGGCTGTTTTCGAATTATGCGGCCTTAGACGCGTTGCGTGCTAAGCAGTCTAGAAAATCACACAAAGAGAAGAGAAAAGAAGCACACCAATTGTTTGCACGAATGCTCTCTATATTGCTGAAGAGAAAACAAAGCTATGAGATGAAAAATACAAGTGAGAGTCTCCCCCTTTTATAGTTGCAGCCCTATACAATCAATGGCTGAAATCTATTTGATCTAACGGTGTATATACAAGATGGGATAATATTTCTTAGAATATTCCTAAATACTCTCCTACCTATTATGGAAGTCTAATTAGGGTTAACTTCTTTAATAAGTTACGGGCCAAGCCCGGTTCTCCATCCTAACCAGCGGACCTTCTAGAAGCTCCGGTCCACGTAACACTTCATGGTCCAAGAGGCCTCCAGCAGGCCTAGTCGCGCACCAAGTGCTCGAGAAAATACTTGAGAGCACTTGAGGCGTGACATTTATCTTTGCCATCTGTTGTCCGAGCAAGTAACCCTATTGTCGTCGTGTGCAAGTAATTCCCACTAGCTCCTTCCATGATTTTGATTAAGTGAATTAGCAAATCTTTGTGATATTTTATAAGTGTCTAAAAGTCAAAGATCTAGTTCAAGCTTCTTCACCATCATCGTGAACAAGCACTCAGCTGTCGCCTTAAACAAACAAATCCCAACAGTTTAGTAGTCAGCAACTCTTGACTATTTAAAGGAGTCTTTATTTTTCTTGTGAGGTTTATATTTTCTTTTTTTGAAATAGCTTATGTTCCTCTTTATCAAAAGGGTTGTGCTTTTTTTTTAAAAAAATATTTATATATTTTTAAGAATTTGCTTAATATAAAGTATGATTATTTCTCTTATTTATAAGAATATGTATTTGGGCATGCGTTAATGTGTAACTATAATAATTTATTATAATAATTTTTTAATTATAGTATCAAAATCCTATAATATAATATTAGTGATGTTTCATTAATAATATAATATTAATATTTAAAAAATTAATAATAAAGTGCCACTTATCCCAGCTAAGTCGCATGTAGAGCCAGAATTTACACAAGATCCACCACCAAATGCAGCAGTTGATCAAATACGATCAAAAGTATAAACATCTGATACAGAGATTGAACTTGGAAGCATAAGATACAACTCCCCAGCTGAATTGGGACGATCATCGAGTCATTTGAAGCCGTAGATGCAGTAAGAAAGGGCTTGTGATCGAGAGCTAGAAACCTACAATAATAATAATAATAATAATAATAATCAATCTCTTTTCTCTCTGCTAGCTGGCAAGAAAATAAAAAGAAGACTGCCATTGCCTCGTAAGGAACATAAATAATAATGATGTAGGTTTTTGATTTTGTCTCAAAGTAGACCAAGGCCCACTTGCTTGTCTACATTCCATTATAAACCTAAACTGAAATATACAATCATGCTGTTATTTGCATGGGGTATATGGCGTGAAATATGCACTCATCATGTGCTTCTTATCACTAATCACTCCAAGCGTGCAATCATCCCCTGCCAATCTCACCCTTCTGATAAAATTTTATATATGACTCGGATATATGCATGCAAATATGTAAAAATATATATAGAGAGAGCATTTTTTTTTTTAAAAAAAAAAAAAAAGGTGAAAGGGGCCTTGCATTGTCGATATCTTTCGTTTCTTTAGGCTTTCTCTTGCATCAATGCAGAGAAAGAGAATCAATTATAATCAAAGAAGAAGACACCCAACAAGAAAAGTGAAGGAAGACAAAATAAAAAATAAAAAAAACAAATGGCTTGGTCTTCAGAAAAGAATCCCCACCTCCCCCCCCCCCCAACACACACACAAAATGGAACGTTCTTCGAAGGCATTTTGAAGTGATGAAAAAACTTAAAGCTGTTTAGCTTCTTGTGATATCTTTAGCAAGCTTTTTGTCTCCCCCCAACTCAGTTCTGAATATAATTTTATATGAGTTTCCCTATATTTAAGTGCTGAATCTGACTATAATTTATTTATAATAAGTAAAGAGGTTGACTCGCTTATCTAGTAGAATCCTAAGGAGAGGGATAACATATTCTTTTTCTCACATGTTCATTCATGCACAGATCTTGAATTAATTTGGCCCTTTCTGTAGCCATTTGGAAGAACTAATTACCTGCTGGCTTTAGTATATGTATGTATTTCCCCAACTAACAACAAAGAATTGAATTGATTGGTGAATATTGAATAATTTCAGAGCATGCGCAAAATATTTATGATAATGATGAAGTTTATGTGTTCTTTCTCCCCCTAACCACAAAACAATTTCAGAAATAATAGAGAAGGGATTCATATGGCTACATGAGTACCTAATCTAATGACAAATACTCCATTAAATTTGAAAAAAGGAAAATAGACCCATGTTGGTTTCGAGCACTAAAGGCACAGGTCAAAGAATTGAATTGATTGGTGAATAATTTCAAAAGTAGGTGCACTCGAGAGTTATGTTGGGGGCTTTTTGCACTTAAAAATGACCACACATATCATTGTTTGGCTTCTAAAGTGAGAACTCTGCTCTGTGTTCCCACTAGCTTTATTCGTTTGAGACACACAAACATCGAAGTTGTGAAGCGAAAGAGACCCAAATTTGAGGTAATAATTTATTATTTTTCATTAGGGGCGAAAACCGATAATTGACGCCTTTTTATTTAGAAAGTTCTACAAATTTCTTTTGAGCCGTGTCTGTCCTTTGAACCACAGGATTAGTTATTTTTGAATTTCTGCCATTATTACTAATCGAATTTTATTTTGTACTTTTAATATAGATCTTAATCTTCTTCATCATACATTAAACATGTGATAAAATTCATAGTTCTTTTTGCATTCGTTATATATTATTAATTCCATTCGAATAAGTATATATAAATAGAATTTTCATGTAGTGAAGTATTGCGAATATTAAGTAATGCACTTTAATTTGTCACTTCTATGGCATTAATTAAATCACAGTTTTGATACTCTTTTAATTCTATATGCAGTGAAAACTATAATTCACACTGTAAAAATACATAAGATTAATACACCAGTAAAGATAAATAAAATAAATCAATCAATAAGACACAAGATATACGTGGTTCGACTTAAAATTGTCTATGTTTACGAAGGATTCATGATTCAACTTCTTTTATTGATATAGATCATTACGTATTTTCTTACATCATCAATGATCCCATAAGACCTCTTATTATCTCCCACAGAAACCTTTAAGTATCTACTATTGATCACTATAATTTTTTCAAGACCTCTCAGTATTTCTTCATAAGAGATTTTTATAAAGAATATAAGAATAATCTAAGCATCTAAGTCAAAATAATATATGGTGTTTCTTTTGTTCACTCAAGAATCAAAAGAAAACACTCTCCAAAAGGTTATACCCTAGTGCACCACGCACTTAATGCTTACCTAGTTCATCTATTCTCTCTTATAGTTTATATCTTGAAATTTTAGATGCTTGACTTTCTCTTGTGTTTAAAAGGGATTATATAGTGAATAAAACACTCTTAGAAACCCTAAACCTAGTTGGAATAAGAATCCTCACTTATAAGAGTTTTAATTTCACTTATAGAAATCAATTGAGCCAAAACAGAAAATATCCATAAATTGTCACATGAATAGTAACTAGTGGACAGTAATTGCCGTGAACAGTACCTCTCTCATGAACAATACCCCATTCTTTTAACTTTCTGTTTTACTCCTCATTTATATATTTAATGTGTATTTGACTTCATAATAATTCTGTTTTTGATATTTTTTATAATTTTTATTTATATAAAATTATTAAATCGCTAATTTTTAACATAAAACTATATAAAAATATGTATGTTGGTCGTGAATAACAATGCATGAGTTAGTACATAGGAGCATGTCCTTCGTATCCCTTGTACAATAGGGATAATCTATTCAAAATGGTCTCATTTTCACATTATAATTGGTGCAAATTTTACCCTAGTTGCTAGAGAAGTAATTTTCACTCAACTCCAAATCTTAATTAACGTCGGCTACATCAATGACAATTTGGTTGAAGGCCCACAGTAGAACCTGGAGAGACTTAATCTTTCCTTTAATTATTATGAACCTTCATCCTCGATTGACAATATACTTAGATGAAATGGGTTAATTAAATCAATGATAAACAATACAAGGACAAATCTAAATTATTTAAAACAATTATAATAAGACTACTTGTGTCACTTTCCTCATTGACTTCCATTTTCATAAAAACCCATTAAAGAATTACGGTCCTAGTCTTTTTTTTAAGCTTTAGACCATACTATATCGATATAATGTAGTAGTATCACATGCTTAGAATTGCAAAAGTTTTGCCTTATCATTAGTCTTTTCCGTTTGTAAGGAGAGAAGCTTTAATTCAACACAACGGAAGGACATGAAACACAAGCTGTCACTCTGCCACTAGATAAAAAATATAAATAAATGCTGAGATTGTAATATATGGAGGCTTTTAATTGTAAATAAATAATTGGTGGGAGTGGATGTTGAAGACTTACTTGGAGTAGTTACATGGTTTGGTGTGAAGAAGGCAACAATTCAAGCTTGTCATTGTCCTTGTATTTGTCGAATAATGCGTGTGAGATTGTGAACGAAGGATTTTGGCCCACTTTTGGTTGACTGTATACGATATTTTCAGATATGGGGGGAGGCTTCACAATAGGGTGGAAACCGGGTTGTAATGTATTTATTTAATACGAATTTTATATGTTTTAAATGAATATAAGTAGAAATAAATTAAAATGATTAATAAAGTTAAATTTATATTATTTATTTTTTAATCATGTTAATATGTATTTGAGTTTTGTGGTTTGTAAATTTGTTTAAATTATATTATTATTTAATTTATTATTAAATTAAATAAATTAATTTGTGATTCGTTTAAAAATAAATTCGTATTTATTCGTTTAAGACTCAAATTTTATTATAAAACTAAAAATTCTAATTATAATTTCTTATATCTACTCATTAAACTATTTTATACAAACATAAATATAAGTACATATATAATAATTATTCTTCTCCAGATCTAGTCACCACTGCCACCACTTATCAACATTGCTCTATACAGCCTACAGATCAAGTTGTTCTTTAGTCATTATACAACAAAAAATCAATAAATTGTGGGATCATCATCAAACAATAGCTTCCATTTTTCATTAGCCACCAAACGACCACCATCGAGCTTTCTTCTTGTTAAAAATAGTGTTTACGTGTCATTCTAATTGTTATATGAATGTTTATTTATTTAATAATTATACAATAAATATTTTTTTTATTCGTTAATTATTATTATTTATATGGTAAGAAGCTTGTAACTTTTCAGACATTGTAAATCTAAAAGAGTTTAGATCAGAGCTAAGAGTTAGCAATTCTAAAGAGTTAGAACCTTATCTGAAAATGGGACAAAGACCGAAAAATATTATAGTAATGACATAGTTGCAAAGAGTTTGTAAATGGTGCTAAGAAATATTATTGCGCAACATGTTACCGACATGGGTTGATCGATATTCCTTTTGGATCAGTGTATGTCCATATCTGGATTGTTCAGATTATTAGTTTTAGCAGACAATGGGCTTAGTAGAAAGTCCGTATGGGCGTGTAGGTATTTAGTAAAGACTGAATACTGAATAGACTCACAAGGATCTCAAATAGACATCTCATAAAGTCATCAATAGAGGGTCTTCTCGAGTTTAGTAGTATTCATGATCCTTTGACCTGAGCACCATGGTGGGCTAGTGAATGATCTACCATACTTTGATTCTACACATGTCAGAGACCTTTCATGGTCTAATCGCTGGGTGTCGCTGGATATAATCTGATACTCATGTAGTCCGGTATGTATAGATATGTGATATGTAAACTCATATGGGTAAGTTGTATATCCAGATGCTCTAAGAATGTATTTCAGAAAGTCATATGGCCATAAGCATTAACCTTAGAAAAGGAGTTTTCCATTAGGGTTAAACAATATTGTAAAGGTTTGCGAATATTGTTTACTGAAATACGTATCTAGAGATAAGTTCAAGGATGAGCATATAAAGGTTTGATAGTTATAATTTATATCTCTGCTCTTTTAGGATATAGATGACAGATGAATTATACGGATATGGTTGACCTCAACTTGTATGATTCAACACTCTATTTTGTAATATCCGTAATGTGTGTGTGGGGCATTATTCATGGACTTGAGAAAATGTTCTGTAAGATAAACAGAGGTGAACTGAGAGAGTCTCAAAATATGAAATGTACTTGTTGAGTATGAGGGTTACAGGACAAATCGTACGGATCGATCTAGAAAGGTTTCGAAATGCAGGATATATTTTAGGACCAATTTAGAAAGTTGAAAACATAGATTACAAATATTACTAATAGGTTCTTATTGCATGAAAAAGTATAAATACATACATGTCATCCATGCATGGCCATTTATATGACAAATGACAGTATGCATGGACATACATGTGATAAATGTCAACCATGCAAAGTGTTTACATAAATGAGTGACATTTATCACTCATACATGGTATTGCATGGCAACATGTGCTTTAATGAAGAACATGTGGCTACTTAAGAAGTTTAGACTTTTTATAACAAATGAAATGAGTTTCATTTGTAATGAGATTGAATTCTGAATTTAAAAATTCGTGTAAAAATAAAAAGAGAAAATGTAATTTTTAAAATGTTACATTTAGGTCCCCAAAACACATTTTTTTTTTTACACTTAATGCTTAAACCAATTCAAGTGTTGAATTTGTTTTGATTCCTACATGAAATATACATCAAAAGTTGCCATTCTCTACTTTAATTTCACCAAACGTTGAAGTCTAGAATTATTCAAGAGAAGATTTCATTGTGAGCTCAACAAGTTTCAAAGTTCAACAATCTTCACCGAATCATCTATAAGGGTATGTATTCGACTCTAGTACTGTTTGTTTTATTCAATTGTAGTGTGTATATGTTGATTATATTATTTTATTTTGCTATGTAATATATATTGGGTATGCATTTGAAATTTTTCAACAGGTATACAATTATATGCATGCACCCTAAAACATGTTAATACTTTTTAGTAAGATCAACCACCAACAGCCACCACTAGTAACTTTCTTTTCAGACCACCAGCGACAATAAATAGTTCGTGGTGTTGATCCATTCTTTTGCAGCCATCAACAACATCCAATTCTTCTTTGCTAATATTGCCACCACCCTCAACATGGATCAACTACAATAGCAGCAACGTTGATTGGAAATGATACCAACGACAACAATTGAATTATTGATCCATTCTTCTTTACCACTAACAATGATCGATCTTCTTTAGCCAACACCAACAACTATCCATTTGTGCTAGAGCTACTACCACAGTACACAGATCAAGTGGTCAACATCAATAAACAATAGTTTTTCATTGGCCACCAATTGATAATTTATTTTGTTATATTATTAGTTTTATTTTAAGTGGATTGATGAATGGTGATTTTTTTTCTTCAATTGTGTTGTTTGTGGATAAATTTTATTTTTTAATTATATTTTAAAATAATTTTATTATTAGATGCATTAAATACTTAAAATTTTAATATATTTTTAAAATTTATGTATCTTGACTTAAACGTGTTTATTAATATTAAACGAATCATATATTTTTATGTAAACGAGTTAAATTTGATATTATTAATTATTTAAATGAATATAATTATAAACGAATCGAGTCATGTATATTCATATAAACGAATTGAATTGAATTTATTTATTTAAATGTGTCTAATTATGTCGTGTCGTGTAATTTACATATCAAATAAATCAAACTTGTATTTGATTACCGATTTATTTTCATTTACAAAAATGTATTGCATTCAAATATAATAAAAATTTATTAATATCTTATATTAACATGATACAAATATAATTTGTTTACATAGATTGTCACTCTTACTTCATAGTCAATTGGTATAAACAAAATTACTTATTTCTCTTGGATCTTGGCAAAAGGGTAGCCAAGCTAGCTTCATTGTCTCTCAATTTTAATATGCATATCGAGAGACGATATATATAGAAAAAACTTATACTAGTGAAAAAAAATAAAGAAATCGTAGCATTTTCATAGAAGTAGCGATACCAAGTAATTGTTGTTGTTATGTTATATTAATGTTTATATGCTAACCTCTCGTTTACAGAATTGATGTTAAATTAATCAAGCATACATAATCACAACAAATTGTATTATGCACGAGTCAATTTTCAACTTTTCTTCATTTATAATATGTCTTATATTCAAATTTTCTCATTGTTTTGTCAAAAGTCGAATGCTGTATCCCGGAGTCGGCATCCTTTAGATAAGTTGGATTATTAGGTTTTAATTAGCTTATAAACTTGGAAAGAATGGCAAATTCCTTTATATATGTTAATGCATTTGCAGCTGGCTTACAGCTTCTTAATATAACAGTGTACTTTAGTCGGAGTCCTTATTCCATTTCACTATTCATCTCACACTTTGATTCACAGCACGATGGGTAATGACATTTCACATTTACTTACAAAGTTTGACTGTTCAAACTCGGAATAATTTTTAACATACAAAGAGATATCTATTTTCTGATGCATGTGGCAGAAAGAATGTGACTCCACTTGAATAAACATATCATATTATAACCATCAGGCTTATAGTTAGGTATGTTCTTATGAGAACTCAATTTAATTACGATAACGAATTCTCTGAGAGAAATTAAATTCTGAATAAGTTCCGGAAGTAATACGTTGCAAAATCTCATTGGTCTGACCAACAGAAGTCTACCAGTTAAAAACCAAACTGCCATCTTATTCATCTCTAGCCAATATCTTTCTGGCAAAGCTTAAGCTTCAACCTCACAAATGGCTTTGACCCTATCTGATTGAAGCCCCTCCAAGTTTTCATTCCCAATAAAAGAGAGAGCATATGTCAATGCAAAAGCACTGCTGTAAGACTTAAGAAACAACAGCTCCCTCCATTTGCTCAAGGAGTGAAGTTCAAGTCTCCACCACACCAAAACAACAGCTTTTAATAAAGATATATCACTTCACTCAACTCATCAACTCTCTCTCTCTCTCTCGCTTTGCTAGTTGCTATCTTATCATATAACTTCACTTGCTTTTTGACAAATGTTATACGGTGCTCTTCTGAGCTGAAACTTAACCAGACTTGTTCAATGGAGTTCAATCTTGAAAATCCTTTTACAAATTTCCATGACTTCAACGATGATGATTCTGAAACAATGGAGACCCTCTTTCTCATTGAATCTGATCACATGCCTTCAGAGAACTACATAAATAATCTGAAAGCTAGAGGCCATGATATATCTCTTCGGCTACAGGCTATCTCTTCAATCTTACAGGTAAATATAGCTGATGTATATATACTTATAGTTCTTTAAACATTTTCTTGTTTTCTCCTTACTTTGAATTTCTTATTGTCTTGTGTTCTGATTTATCTTCTTAGTTTGTGTTTTTTTTTTTTCAGTTTTCCTGCAAGTTTGATCCGTTCTTATCATATCTTGCTATAAATTACATGGATCGGTTTTTATCAAGCCAAGAAATGCTGGTAACATATCCTGAACGTTGCTGACTTTTGGGTGACTTGTTTTGTTCTGTTTGCTGATGGCTGTTTTGAGATCTGACCGCATATACATCTTGATAATGTAGCAACCAAAGCCTTGGATTCTTCGGCTTCTTGCAGTCTCTTGCTTCTCTCTATCAGCCAAGATGAGGCAAATAAAGTTTTCTTTAACTGATTTTCAGGTAAATTTCACATCTTGTTTATGCATAAAATTATCACGCTGTTATCTAGAAAATTCTTATCTGAAAACTCTCAATTTGCGTAGGGTGATGGAGGTCTGATATTTGACACACAAACAATACAGCGAATGGAGTACATAATCTTGGGAGCTTTGAAATGGAGAATGCGCTCAATAACTCCTTTCTCTTTTCTCTCGTTCTTCATTTCTCTGTTCAAGCTCGGAGACCCACCACTGAAACAAGCTCTAAAAGCTCGAGCTACTGAAATCATTCTCAGAACTCATAGTGGTAAATGCCCAAAACAAAACCGCAATGACATTAATGTTGATGTTTTAACTCTTATCACTATTCATGAACATTTTCTGATATATTTTGACGTGCAGATATTAATCTCTTAGAGTTCAAGCCATCAATAATTGCTGCATCAGCTCTTCTCTCTGCTTCTCGTGAACTATTCCCCTTGCAATTCGGTTGCTTTAGAAAGACAATTTCTAACTGTTCATTTGTAAATAAGGTAAATCATTTATTCATTCACCTTCTGTCTCTGTTGCTTTCTTACAAGTAATTAAAGTACAATAGTTATGTTTTTTATTTTTTGACCTCTAGAGACTAAAATCTTCGAATTTCCCCTCTGTTTAGAGACTAGAATCAAGAACGGAAGCAAATTAAAAAAATGTTAATAGTACATTTGGGGTACATTATTTAATATGTTGCAGGAAAACATGCTGCAATGCTACAATGCAATTGAAGAAGAGATTTCGAGGGATGAATACGAGTCAGGATTTGATACGGTGTCAAGCTCGGACACGCCAGTCAATGTACTGGACCGGCCATTTGTAAGCTCATCAGAAAGTGATAAGAACAATGTCATCACCACCACCAATAATACAAATGCAAGTGCTGCCCTAAGGCTAAGCCCTGACTCTGAGAGCGAAAGAGATACGAAGAGGAGAAAAACGAGTGGTTACTGTAACAATCACAGCACCCAGCTTTCCCAGATCCATCACTGCTGAATGCTATCTGATGACACAACACTGATCTACAGTTAATCAATGGCTGGTCCATTCAAGAGCGACCCTAGCTAAGCTATCTGCTTCAAATAAACGAAGTTAGAATAAACATTATTAAAGCCAAAAAGAAAGAAAAAGAAAAAGAGAATGGCCTAATGGGCAAGAAGTTGATGGTTCAGGGACAAAATCACTGCTACCTGATCTTAGTACGGCACATTTACTCTCTGTTAGCTGAAAAAATGAAGGCTAAGCATTGAAAAGAGAAAAAGAATTTCTTTTTGTTTCCTTCTGTTTTTCTCAGGGAGCAGCAATGCAAACAAAAGACAAGATGTATTCCTATTTGGTTTTAGTGTGTTGTGTCTCTTAGTTTCTGGAAGAGGAATAATAATACTACGATAATAATAAAACAATATAAATTTCTTGGAAAAATGAAAAATTGCCCCATATTTTCTATGAATTTTCAATTTTACTATTACTAGAAGCATATATATATATATATCCATTCAAAAAAAAAGAAAAAAGAAGCATATATATATATATATAGAGTCAGCGGTGGAAAATTGTATGTACTGAATTTGTGTCTCAGGATTTGCAGTAAACATGTCGGGGCTTGACCCAGAACCGGATACCGATTAGTAATATTATTATTGAATTATGAGGGGTTTTAGGGGCTATTTTAGTGAAACGGAGCAACTTTTATCATGTGATAGTTTACAGTATTAGCCGTTGATGGTCCCATAAATTAGATATATCAAAAGCTGGGCCCATCGTTAGATCTCTGCTCCAAGATCATGATAACTTTTGCAAATTAGGACCACCGGATGAATCATTTCATTTTCCTTCCAAGATATAATCTTCAGGGTTCCATTTATTATACGTATGTGGGTAATTTTTTTTCTTCACGTTTTACAAAGAACAACGCTTTTATATAATGTTACAAAACGACGGGGCTGTTCAACTCTCCAACTTCCATGATTGAGGGACTGATGTGGTAACAACTGAGTTATATCCAAGAGGGTGGTATAAAATTACTGTAGCTGCAGCAATAGATGAGAGAAGAAACCAATCTGGCTTGCGGACTGTAATATGGGATGATGAAGGAAAAGTCACGTTGATGGCTACATCCTCAACAAACTTTCTTTCGGATGTTGAGCTGGCAGAAACTAGGGGCCTGCAACTTGGTCTTGAAAAGGCAGAGGAATTGACCTGCAGCAACAATCTAATGATAGAGTTTGATGCTAAGAATGTAGTGGAGTTGGTTAATGGCAAGCTCAAATCTTTAAGAGAAATTAGTTGGATAATTCAAAATATTCAAAGCCTTGTCACAGACCAAGTCTTAGTGAAATACGTCCTTAGATCACAAAATATAATGGCTCATAAGTTAGTCAATTTGCTATAAGAACTCAAGAGTGTAAATGTATATCTGGAGAACTTTCCAGTTTATTTTATAATGAAATATTTTCTTTTATAAAAAAAGAAGTAGTATCTTATCGACAATTAGCCAATTATTTAGATGTATTTGAGGCTTGTTTGTAATTGCTATTTTATGTTTCAATTCAATTTCGGAAACAAACACTCTAATTAAATTATTTGATAAACAACTTGCTTTTGACGGTGGAAATCATTGACTAAGTTTTGCAAATTGATTATTATTATTATTATTATTGTAAATTTGTTCTTCAATGAGAAAATATTTTGATGGTGGAAATAATCTTGAGTCATACTTCGGGATAATGATCATTGCTAGTGAACCTTTCAAATTTCGGTGTAAAATTTGACGCCAAATAGCATCCAAGTCCGATTTGTGGTTTACTTACAAAGTATAAGAAGTCCTTAAAACTTATTTGTGAATTTTTTTTAAAAAATTTTTCATCAATTGAACAAGACAAACAGAGAGGGGAATGGAGTCAATTTATATATATTGACAAAAAGACAAAGGAGAAAAAAAAATCATATTTCAGTTTTATTAGTTTTTTGTTGTTGGACTTGGAATGACATAATAAATTGTGTTAACAGTATAAAAGGAGGGCATTTTTAGGATGATTAGTAAAAGAGAAGAAGATTTATTTTAGGGTTTTTTTTTTCTTGAACAACTCTTGGTGTCTTAAAGATACCGTTCTTTAAAAAAAATGTGCATATGACGCAAAAGCAGAGATGTAGATCCATTTAAGAAAGTATTGTATCGTGTTCTTTTGTCAGAACACATGGTTTACACAATTATTTTAAAATTAACTAATAATAAAATTAATTAAAAATAAAAAATAAAATTCAAATTAAATGATTTAATAAAATGGCACTGTACGAACTATTTAGCTAATAAAATTATATCACATATTTTTATCTCTCATTATTTATATTGTGATTGCTTGATTTTAAAATAAAAGTGCATGTATCAAAATTTTATTGAAGAATTCACATGGATGATATGGTACATTTGTCTCACTAAAGATTTTCTGAAATCTCATTTAGTGAAAGACTTCCATTTCCAATTTCTCAATATTTGCTTCTCTCCGTGTCTTTTAATTCATCCCTTATAGTCCTTTCAAATGAAAAAAACGACTCAATTATCTCTTTGCTGAAGCCTGAAGCATGATCTATAACTCGTGAACTTCTCCTGTGAGTTTTAATGCACCAATACCCCAGCTTTCATTTCAGTGTAAAATACGGATGATTTGGTAACAATTATTGCAGATTTAATTGATCATTTATTATCCCTAACAACTACATTACATTTGAAGTTCCCCAACTTGGAACTTCAAGATAATTACTTTTTTATATTTGATCTCTCTTTAAATATATAAGAAAAATAATGTCCCAAAAAATAATTCAACGCCTAAATCAATATTTGATGAAAAAAAGAAGTACTATTTGTAAGAAGTATCTCAAAGACTAACAGAAAAGTAATGATTTAATTGTATATGAGAGTTGAATATTAAATATTGAATATTGAATATTGAGTGTTAGATGTAGAATGTGTCTATGAATAAAGAACTGACTGAATAATGAGCCAAGATTGTATACTTATTTATAGTGCATAAATCTTAACCCATATTAGAATATGAATATATGAATTCAAATTCTTATCAAGTAGGAATTTAATTAAATATGAGTTTAATTAAGAATTCTAATCTGTATTAACCAAAAAAAAGAATTTAAGTAAAATTTGTTTACTTGTGAAAAATTATTTTTTATGCGAGATAATAATTAAATAATTAAAATTTGAATCTAATTTAAAATTTAATCTGTTCCCGCCTCCCCATGAAGCCTATGACCTATTTGAGTGATTCATAAGTTAGTAGCCCTGATTACTTGGTAAGACGGATATGAAATATAGGCTTGTGGATTGGGCTATGAGCGAACTAGTTGGGTCTATAAAATAATGGGCACAACAAATGCCCTCCCTTAAAAGTGAAAGAGTGGAAGCGTTCTAGAAGAACTTCACTTTTCTGTCAGCGAGCGTTTCGTACTTCCATACTTTCCAATTCTTTCTATGGAGTATTGTCCTATACCGTTATGTCATTTGAATGATGGAGATATTTCTGACATAAAGGACAGATGTGTATCGGAGCGTTTATGAGCTTCTAGATGTCTCTGGGACATTATTATTACAGTTTTTCTACTTTTGTCATTGCTATGGAAGTAACAATATTTATTTTCATTTGCCGTTTAGTCCTTAAACAGTATCATGTGAAAGAATGCTTCCATGCGTGTGATATTATACTTATGTAATTATGTTAGAGAAAATGATAAGTCATGCTTTCTTGTGATAAACCTTAGCGTATGTATGAATAAAATGAAAGAAATTGGGTAAGTGTCACTTCTAGAAGAGAATGCCAATTTGAATGCAATATCTAAATAATCAAAAGATAAGATTAAGTGATACTTCTTGATTGTGTTCTATTTGTTGGATGTATTCGTAAAGAAATTGTTAACCTTCGAAGTGTAGTGGCATTGTTACTTAGGAAGTTCTTTGTTGGATACTTAGTGATTTTTGAAAATAATTTTGAATCTTTGTATTTCCTGTTAAAAAATGTTATACTTTCAATTGTAGAAGTATTTTGCAATTACATGCTTTTTATAAGAGGATGCTTTTGCTTCTATTTTTAAGGAAGTTAATATAGTGCATCCTTTATAAGAGAAGTTTTTGATATGCTTGCTTCAAAGGTAAAGATGTTGGACTCTTCTAAAAAAATCTTTTGATATAATGTTTTCAAGGGCAGGTGGTCAGTAGGCACACAACCTTTCCAAGAAAGTATTTTGAAGTTTGAAAATTTTTTTCTTGGAATTTTCCATGGATAGCCTATGAGATACGACTCTTTCTAATTATCTTAACCTTATAGTAGAGGCTCATTTATACTCATTATAGGACACAACTCGATTTTACTAGAAAAGTGTGCTATGTGCTTTAAATTATTTATGAAACACTTTAAAACACTTGCTTGAGGTTCTAAGTAGGGGTGGCCATTTATTAATCGACCCTCTCAAAGAAGACTTTTGATATCAGATGCTTCTTGTGAAGAACGAGTAAGTGTTATTTGTTAGATAAGCTCATGAAAGTATGAAAAAAGTTGAGTAAAGTGATTATATAATGTAATTGATTAAATAATGTAATGGATATTTCCTTAGTTTCATCAAGGATTGACTTTTCTATAACAAGAAAGTATGTGGCACTTTTGGATATTATGTCTATACTTTTATAGAAGATCCTATTAAAATAAGTGATTCGAAGGGTCTTTCCTTCCCTTTTAGAGTAGAACCAGAGAGAGGATGTGAAAAGATGGATGATGTAGGCTTAGGTTGGGGAGAGAGTTCAAGAAGGAGCTATCTTCGGCCCCATCCGTCTTATGGGCTGTCACTGAGAGCTTTGTTGTTGTGCTTATAGTACAAAATGATTGTTTGGGTGAGTCATCTTTGTGTTTTTGATTGTTCATTCCATTTGATGTTTGTATATATAGATCCTATTACTTGAATCTAAATGTCTGATTGATTCGTATATTTCTAAGGCTGAGGCACAATCCCCTTTAAAGAAGTCTTATTGGTGGTGCTTCCCAAGTAAAGGCACAAAGCCCTCCAAGGAAAGTCTTTTTGATAGTGCTTCCTAAGTAAAGGCATGAGGCCTCTAAAAGAGAAATATTTCTAGTAGTGCTTCCTAAGCAAAGGCACGAGGTCTTCTAAGAGAAGTCTTTTGATAGTGTCTCCCAAGTAAAGGCACGGGCCCCTCAAAGGGAATTCTTTCTATTATAGGTGCTTCTTGGCAATGGTACTGAATCCTTTTAGAGAAGTCTGTTGATATGGGTGCTTCTAAGTAAAGGTATTGAATCTTTCAAAATGAGTCTTTCTAATATGAATGCTTCTTAGTAAAGACATTGATCATTTTCAAAGAAGTCTTTCAACATAGGTGCTTTTTGGTAAAGGTACTGGACTCATTTAAAGAAGTTTTTCCAATATAGATGCTTCTTAGTAAAGGTGTTGAACCATTCCAGAGAGATATTTTGATATGTGTGCTTCTTGGTAAAGGTACTAGACCCTTCTAGAGAAGTTTTTCTAATATAGATGCTTCTTGATAAAAGGTATTGAACTCTTCCAAAAAGGTCTTTTCGATATATGTGCTTTTTGGTAAAGATAAAAGTTTGTTTGATGTGGATGCTTCATGGTAAAAGGTGTTAAACCCTTCCATAGAAGTTTTTTGATATGAGTGCTTTTTAATAAATGTATTGAACCTTTTTAGAGAAGTCTTATGCCTCTGCTTCCTTAGTAAAGGTATTAAACCCTTTCACAGAAGTATTTTGATATGTGCGCTTCCTTGGTAAATGTACTAGACCTTTCTAAAAAAGTCTTTTAAATGTGCATGCTTTCTTGGTAAAGGTTTTAAACCTTCATATAAAAGTTTTTTGATGTGTGCATTTTCTCGGATAATGTGTGCGCTTTCTTAGTAAAAGTACTTGACCCTTTCAAGGAAGTTTTCTAAATGTGTGTGCTTTTTTGGTAAAGGCATTTGACCATTCCAAGGAAGTATTTCTAATGGTTGCTTCCAAGCTGAGGCACAAGGCCCTCCTAAGGGAAATCTTAAGAAGGTTATTTCTCAAGCTAAAGCATGAGGCTTCCTAAGGGAAGTCTTACGGAGGTTGCTACCCAATCTAAGGCACAAACGCCTCCCAAGGGAAGTCTTGTTGCATATTTGCTTATAAAGTAAGGTATGAGACCTTTTTAGGAAAGTCTTCGAAAAATACATTAGTTTTGAAATAACATATATAAACTAGAAAATGTTTGATTAGAGAACCTGGATATATCCCTTGATGTGAGTATAGTTCCCTCTTCATGGTCTATAGCAAGTAAATTCCATGGTTTAGATGCATAGTGATTTTGTATAGTTCATATTGAATCTTGGCTTTTATCTTAATGTTTGGTCATTTGTTGATAACAAATGCTTAGTTTCGTCTTTGGGAAGCTTTTTGTCCTTAGGATTGATAGCAAAGTGACTCTTTTTCAAATATTCTAAAGTTGATTTTTTGATTTCTTTGATCCTCCCTCTTTTATTTCCTTCGATGGAAGTGGGACGCAAATGCTATAAACTTTAAAGAAGAATGCAATGCTTGACTAGTTTAAGAAATGAATGCATATGTGTTCATCGTTGACTTCTTACATGCTACTCGATTCCTTGTCTACTATCTTACTGAGAGTTAACTTGCTAAAATTGATATGATTTAAAATCACAATAGCATTGATTAACCCTAAATCCAATTTCAACTTTGGCTCGTTCTGCAGTTGCAACCATGTCCACAATAGAGAAGATAGCTTGTTATGGATTATATTTCGTTAAAAGCATTACAGATTCATTGGTTAAGGAAATCTTTCATCAAACTTACTCTGAGAGGTTTCATCAGGAGACAATTGAAAAGTTTATGATCTAAATCACTTATGGTTTAACAAGTTGAACGAAAAACTTAATTGACAGAAGCTATATAATCGAACTAGAAAGATCAAAGCTTGATAAGTTTTAAGTAGCGATAGCGATAAAGATTTTCTATCAAAGAATGACAATCCAATCAATGATGGCGACTCGAGAAAAGTAGTTGGTTGACAATTGTGAGTTGAGGATAGTAGTTCGATTGGCATTAATGTTGGAATTTAAGAATTTATTTCAAATAATCAAGTGAAAAACAAGTAGTAGAGTAGAGAGAAATAGCCAAGAAGAGAAAAATGGTCAAAGGGGAAGCGCTCAAGCTATAAGAGGCTTAGGCCCTATGGCCATTGGTTCTTGAGCACTACAACACTAGCCCTTGGACGTCGCGGTGCCCAATGATGTTGTTGGGTGTCGCGTTGCTAAGGATGAATGTTGCAGTGTTAGAGCTTAGCGACCCTTTAAAGAGTTACTTACCCTTTCCATATGATGTGGTCATTCAAAAAAGTGTTATCTCTCTCTCCAAAGAGACATATACAACTCTATAAATAGTGCAGGCATATTTAAACAAAATAATGAACTTCTATTCTCAATTTTTTATTCAAGTTTCTCTCTTATCAATCATTTTTTTTGAATTCAAACATTTATAGTCCAAGGAAAGTATTTAGTATGCACATAATATTTTCTCATAAGTCATTAAATCCTGGAACTATCCTACTAACAAACACATTTGCATATTTGATTATATCAATGTAAGGGTAGAAATAGTTTAAGGACAGTGCAATGCACACCTTAACTTTAATCATTTGTGGTTTATATCCTTGTTTATTTTATATATATATAAACTATTTGCTCAACAATCTTAAACTATTTCTTGTCACATATACTTGGATACTGTAAGCGAATATTCGCTAATGACTATAGCAAAGTCTCTTTCAAAGGCTATGAAGATCCTACCATTTGATAAAAAATATTTCAAGAGATGGCAAGATCAAGTGTATGATACTCTAAATGTTATGGGTTTGGTCGAATTTCTCATTATTCTTCATCCAGAGTCTACTGTAGAAAACTACAAAGAAGAGTTCTCCAAATGGAATAGGGCAAATAAGATATGCTGTAATACAATTCTTCACACATTATCAAATAAATTGTATGATGTTTACTTTACATACAAAGATGCATATGAGTTAATGGCACAACTTAAGAAAAAGTATGTTATAGAAGATAATGATGCCCAAAAGTATGTTGTACCAAATGTTTTAGACTTTAAAATGTCTAAGAAAAAAGCAGTCATTACACAAATACATGGTTATAATCTTTTACTTAATGAACTAAAAAATGAAAATATTATTTTCCCTGAACCTTTTATTGTAAGTTGCTTAATAGAAAAATTGCCTGAGTCTTGGAAAGATTATAAGAAAAGCAACAAACATAAAAGGAAGAATTTAACTTTGGAAGATTCAATTGTGCACATTATAATTAAAGAAAAGAATCGCCAAATGAAGAACATAGAGAAGCCTAAAGAATTAGTTTCTAAGGCTAATTTAGTAAAATGTGATTATCGTAATAAGAAACATCAATATTCCATAAGCAACAATCACTTTAAGAAAAATAAAGCCTCATTCAAGAAAAATGGTAAGTGTTGTGTTTGTGAAAAATGTGGTCATTTTTCTTATCAATGTGAACATAGGAATAAGAAAAGAAACAATAAAACTCCTAAGGCCAATTTGGTTGAGAGAGAAGATGTTATTGCTGCAGTTGTTTATTCACAAGTGAATATGGTTGCAAGTAGCGACAAAGAATGGGCGATTAACTCTAGAGCCACTAGACACATATGTGGAGATAAAAGTTCTTTTCAAGAGTATGTTTTCATTAGAGAATGAGATGAACATGTGTCTTTTAGTGATTCCCATTCTATACTGGTGGTGGAAAAAGAAAAAGTTATTCTCAAACTTACTTTTGGGAAGTCTTGTGTATTGAATAATGTACTCTATATTTCTAATATTAGATATAATTTAGTTTCTATATTTATGTTGTGAATGGCTAATGTAAAAGTCTCTTTTAAAGGGGATAAAGTTGTAATAACAAAAGTTTAGACATTTATTGAAAATGGATATTCTTCCAATGAATTGTTCAAACTAAATGTACTTGATGTTTCTATGAATACAAATATTTCTTCTGCTTATATTGTTGAGTCTTTTAATTTATGGCATGATAGACTAAGTCACTTAAATTATCTTTATTTAAAAAAGATGAAAAGAGTTGGTTTACTATCTAATATGCGTTTAGATAAATCATATCAATGTGATGTATGTGTGGAAGAAAAGTCCACAAAGAAAAGTTGTAAACCTATAACTCTTAGAAAAACTAAATTGTTTAGTTTAATTCATAGTGACTTAGGTGATTTTAAAGATATCATGACTAGAGAGGGGGAAAATTTTTTACATAACCTTTATTGATGAATTCTCAAAATATACTAAGGTGTATTTGCTAAGAAATAAAGATGAGCCATATAATAAGTTCTTGAACTATAAATAAGAAGTTTAAAAATCAACTTGGTAGAAAAATTAAGAGATTAAGAACTAATAGAGGAAAAGAGTATGTGTCTAACTTGTTTAGCTCATATTATAAGGACACTGGAATTATATATAAAGTTACACTACCATACTCACCTAAATCTAATGGAGTGGCTGAAAGGAAAAATAGAACTTTAAAAAAAATGATGAATTCCTTATTGATTAGTTCTGGGACATCTATGAATTTATGGAGAAGAAGTAATATTGACTGCTTACCATACATAAATAGAATTCCCTACAAGAAAATAAGAGTTACTCCTTATGAGTTATGAAAAGGTTATGCTCTTAACCTATCATACCTCAAAGTGTGTGCGGGGATACAAAGGTTCTTATTCTAGATCCTAAGAGGAAAATGATAGGACTTAAGACAATTGATTGTATGTTCATAGTTTATGCCTAAAATTATACTGCATATAGGTTCTTGGTAATAGAGGATACCATGGGGTTGTTTAATGCAAACAACATAATAAAATCTAAAAATGTAAAATTCTTTAAGTATATCTTTCCTAAGAAAGCCAATGTAGATAAAATTATGACTCATATAAAGGTTAATGTAGGTTCTCTAGAAAGTTCTAACAATGAACTTAGAAGAAAAAAAAGAAAAAGGAAGGCCACTAGTTTTAGTAATGATTTTTATATTTTTCTTATGGAAGAGGATCCTAAAATCTTTAGTATATCTATGACTTCTCATGATGCTCCTTTATGGAGGAAGGCAATAAATGGTGAAATCAAGTCTATCACGAGTAATTATGTATGGGAACTAATTGATTTACTTTTGGGTTCCAAGCCTATTGGTTATAAATGGATCTTGAAAAAGAAGTTGAAGACTGATGGGACTATTAAGAAGTATAAGGCAAAAATGGTTGCCAAAGTATTCACTCAAAAGAAAGACTTAGATTATTTTGATACTTATGTTCATGTTACTAGAATTACATCCATTAGAATTTTGATTGTATTGACTGCAATATATGATTTGTTCATACACTGAATGGATGTAAAGACTACCTTTCTAAATGGTAATTTAGAAGAGGAGATTTAGATGGAACAAGGTTGTATTGGTATTAGTACAAAGAATAAAGTATGTAAGTTAGTCAAGTGTTTGTATAGCTTGAAGCAAGCAATAAAACAGGGGCATAAAATGTTTGACAATGCTCTTGTATTAAATGGTTTTATGATAAATAATTTCGACAAGTGTGTGTACTATAAAACATTTAATACTAACAGATATGTGATTATATGTTTATATGTAGATGATATGTTTATATTTAGTCTTAGTATAGAAGTGATAGTTGAGACTAAGAGTTTTCAATCAAATGTATTTGATATGAAACATTTAGGAGAAGTTGATGTTATATTAGGGTAAAGATTATAAGAACATCTAATGGTCTCACTTTATCATAAAAGCACTATGTAAAAAAGTGTTTTTGAGAAGTTTGGGTACACAGTATGCAAACTAGTGTTAACATTTTATGATGCTAATGTTAAACTTCGAAAAAATGTAGAACATAGTGACAATCAGAGCCGTTATACTTAAATCATTGGTAGTCTCATATATTTAATGAATACTACTAGGCCTAATATAGCATATGTTATAGGGAGATTGGGTAAGTACACTTAAAATTTAGGGAAAGAGCATTGAAGTGCCTTAGATAGAGTTTTCAAATATTTAATAGGCATTAAAACTTATGCTCTTTTATATGGTATATTATAACTTATGATTAAAGGTTATTGTGATGCTAATTGGATATGTGAATCTAATGAGGTTAACTTTACTAGTAGACATATCTTCACTTTAGGTAGAGGAGCCATATATTGAAAATATATTAAATAGACTTGTATAGCATAATCTACCATAGAGTTAGAATTGATAGCCTTAGAAAAGTCTTATTCTGAGGCTAAGTGGTTAAAGACACTCATATGTGATCTTTCCATTAGTACTCACCATCATACTATAATTTTTATAAATTGTGATTGTCTAGTAGCCATTGCTAGAGTAAAGAGAAAAATGTATACTGGGAAAAGTAGACATCCGTCTACGACACAGAATCATTAAGCAGCTGCTACAATTTGGGATGGTGAGCCTAGATTATATGATGTCAGAGAAGAACTTGGTCAATCCTCTAACAAAGCCACTAAAATGAAGATTAGTGAAAAACATGTCAAGGGGGATGAGATTCTTGCCTAGAGCATAAGGCAAGAGTGATGGTAACCCTATCTATGTGATTGAAGATCTTATTGAATTAGGTTCATAAGGGTAAGAACAAGTCACTTGTTGTCTTGTTATACTACCGATTATATTTGAGTCATTTCCTATAGTGATTTAGTGCATCTGCAGCAAAAAAAAGTGAGTTAATCTCTTAATAAACTTCATAAACCTTTATAAGGTGGTGTGTTAAACTCACAAAACACACTTGATAGAGTATCACCTATATGAGTGTAGAATTGGGTCGGTTCATATGAGAGTTAGACAGGCTACTCTAGAGCACTCATGAAACCAGGAAGGCACATAACCATTAATTGTGCCAAACCATGGATATAGACAAGTTATTGAGAATTTAAATGTGATAATTTAACCCTCTATTTTACATTCAAAAGAATGAAAGGTTGATAGAAATTTGGTTTCACATAATTCCTGTAAAATACAATTATTTAATCAGTAGATTAGTTTATAGTTTAGAAGAGTATCAATTCATATAAGTTAAATTCTATTTAGATATGTGGTTGATTTGATTCACATTTGTTTATTTGAAATGTGTGGGGATTGTTAAAATTTAAGAATGTATTTCAAATAAACAAGTGAAAAATCAAGTATTATAGTAAAGAGAAATAGCTGAGAAGAGAAGGAGGGCTAAAGGAGAAGTACCCAAGCCCCTTGGCTCTGCAACGCCTAGTTGGGCAAGTGCCCAATGATGCCGTTGGGTGCCGCAAAGCTGAAGATGAGCGCCTCGGCGCCTAGAGATAAGTTGGTGACTCTCTAAAAAGTCAACTACCCTTTCTATATGATGTGGTATTTTAAAGAGGTGTTATGTCTCTTCAAATAGATGTATACAACTCTATAAATAGTACAAACACATTTGAAACAAAATAATAAACTTCTATTCTCAATTTTTAATTTAAATTTCTCTCTAATCAATTATTTTTTTTGAGTTCAAACATTTTTAGTATAAAAGAAATATTTGATGTACACCTTATATTTTTTTATAAGTTACTAAATCTTAAAATTATTATACTAACAAAATTATTTGCATTTTTAATTATATTAAAATAGAAATAGAAATAATTTAAAGATAGTATATTGCACATCTTGACTTCAATTATTTATGATTTGTGTCTTGTATATTTTCTATATACAGAAACTATTTGTTCAACAGTTAGTGAATCAAGACCTGCGGTCTGGCCAGTTTTAAGTGATGGTGGTTTTATTGCTTTAGTCCCCTGTGGTGATTGCTGGTCTCGGCAAATTGAGCATAGGGTAGTTTTTAGAAGACGGGGTTTTTTTTATCTTCACGTGTTAAAGTAGAACCTGATCATCACTTCTTGCTCCATATTTTAAATCTCTTATTAATTAATTAATTTTTTATTTGCATGCTGCCCTGTATTGGTCCATGAGCCTTGCATATTACCACTAATTTTTGCATTGATTCACAGCCATGCATATTCTTGGTTTTTTTTTTCAAATTTGTTTTCTTTCTTTTCTTTATTTCAAATTTTGTTTTTGAGAAACTTGACTTTTTGTTCAAAATTCTCACAAACGGCGGGCACTTAGTTTCACAACCTTAAGATAATTATCTTTTTTTTTATCTTTGGTCTCTACATAAATTTGTGAGAAAAATATTATTATTTTATAAAAAAAATATTTCAATGCTTAAATTAATATTTAATAAAAAAATTATATATCAAGAGTATTTTAAAAATAAGAGATTGATAAATGAATTATGTATGAGAGTTAAATAATGAATGACAAATATTGAATATTAAATATTGGATGTAAATATAGAATATGTTTGTGAATAAATATGTTTGTGAATAAATTGAATGAATAATGAGTTAACGTAGTATGTTTATTTTAGTATGTAAATTTTAATTTGTATTAAAATATAAATGTATAAATTTAAATTTTTATTAAATATGAATTTAATTAAAAATTTTAACATATTTTTTAATTAAAGGAGAATCATTTAAGCAAAATTTTTTTATTTATAAAAAATTATTTTTTTATATAAAATAATAATTAAACAATTAAAATCTAAATTAAATTTAAAATTTAATCCGTTCCTACCTCCCAATAAAATTCATGATTCATTTATAAGATTTTTGAGTTAACTACTCCAATTATCAATAAAATGGATTCTAAATCTGAGCTAATAAATTAGGCTATACACAATCTAGTTGGATATACAAATAAGGGGCCAACTAATTAACAAAGACAGATCTTGTTTAAGTATTATCTAGTGGGACTAAGGATTTGTATTCACCGTCTCTCTTCATTTGCTCTATAGCTAACTAAAAGCTTACATGAAATCAATAGTAGAAAAGAAATAACACTAGGGGCAAATAATTAAAGTGTCTTGGTTTTTTTGGGTCCAATTTTACCATACCACAGCCGACTGCCCTCTGTTTGCTCTTTTATGCATGCGGTGCGGTGCATTATGTGGTAATCACTAATCGCAAGTCACATTCAATCAAAGAAATTATAGTAGACGAACAACATATATTTAATTTAAAAAATTATTAATCTCTATACACAGAGTATAACTGTATTATATAAATGTATTGTGATTTATTTTTAATCATTAATATTTTTCAGTTGGGTTTTGTCAAGATCTGGATCAAATCAAGTCAGTAATACTGCAATTTGAAAATTTTATATTAAAAAAAAGGGTTAAATTTCTCAAAAATTTATTCCCATTATTCAGAGGAGAGATCGAATCCCTTACTTTGTAAAAGAAAAGAAAAATGGTTTACCCCTCAACTATTGAAAATGATAAAAGTACAATAATTATTGCCACTGAAAATAGGGATCACGTTAAATGTTTTATATAAACATGATGTTGAAGACAAGGATTGAAACTTCATAAATGTATGCAAGGGGTGGCGCATTGTCAACTTATAAAGTAGACGGAGCTCAACTTGATGGTATCTCTGGTACATGTTTGTATAAATGGGCATGTTGGCTTTATGTCCGCTACCAGTAGACATTAGCGATTAGATGATATTAATTGGCAAAGAATGAAGGTTAAATTTTTTCTACTTTATGTATGTTGCTTGAGAATTGTGATAAGGGCTTGCTAACCACAAAATACGTAATGTGCATAATCCACTGCTAAGGACAAGCATAATTAAGAATATTATTTCTCTGTGTTGTGTCTCTCAAAACACATTACATTCGCTATAAAACTCTTTGTGAATAAATTTTTTCTCAATATTATATTTTTAAAAAAAAGAAAAATTATTCATAAATCTATCAAAATCATCTTAATCTCCCTCTACAACAAATTAGAGAAAACTCTCCGTGTTAATATTAGGGGTGGAACCAAGATTTAAAGTTTAAAGTGCCAAATCATCACATAAATTTTTAAATCTAATAAAATAAAATAAATTAAAACTTTTATTCCATGTCAACAGTAGATAAATTAAAAAAAAAAGTGGTGTTGGAAATTTTAGCATAATCTTAAGAATTAATGTTAATGTATAGATTTTTGAATTTTTAATATTTTAGTTTTAAAATTGATTAATATTAGATGGTTTTTCCACAGAAAAAAAATCAAATAATAAACATATATTATCTATTTCAGTCGCTAGCCAGTGTTTTGTTCATTTTGACCATTTTTTGATCCATTATTGTGTCGATCACTGTCAGGCATCCAGCCCTTACACCTGAGCAACACAACTCTCACAACCCGCACTTCATATGACCTAGTGCGAAGCAAATCCGACAGCTGTTAAACCATCGCATCACCACCTACAAAGAGATAACCATATATATTGGGTTTATTATTTTGTTACTCTATTATAGTTGTATTGTTGATATATGTGGGGAGTTTGATAGGCTTACTAGGTTGTAATAAATAGACGTTGAACATGTTTAATGGTGGTTGTCTGCACTCTTTTTGTACGAGGGTATTTTTGCTTTTTTTTTTTTTTTGGTTCTATTCCTTGGGGATATTTTTACCTTGTTGAGAGGATTTGTCTATCCTACACGAGGGTTGGATTCCCCTGTAATAGGGTAGAGATCCTTAATAATTAGGGCAGAGATCCTTATTATAATAGTGGTAGAGCTCCTCATCTGTAAAAGAGGCAAAGTTTTCCATTTGTAAATGGGGTAGAGATCCCGTTTATAGGGATAGTCCTCCGTATAGGGATTGTATGTTTCTCCTTTAAAGGAGTATTGATAAGCGTAAATTATATGTATTATTTTTACTTTCTTAATTTGATTAATTGCTCATTTTAATAAGAACATTAGGTTTTTTTATATATTTTATTGTTATTTTGTAAGTTTAGAGTCAATTGAGCAATTGGGGATGAAAATCTAAGAAAAATAAAGCAAAACATTAAATTGCTACAATAACTTTTGCCCTAGTGATTAATAGTGTTTCGTTGCATTGGTAAATAGTGTAATTTCTTAAACTCAAAAGAAATACAACTCCAAAACTCCAATCAATCTTATATAAATGCCACTTATTTCAAACCTTAAAGAAGATACAACTTAGGGTTCTTAGAGGCATAATACATTGAAGAAGAACAATTTCAAAAAGAGAAGCAAGAGGAATTCAAAGAAGCAAGAGATTATTGGTGAATCTTTGGCGTATCAACCAACTACGAATTGACGTCTATATTAGTTTGCTTTTGGTTGTATTATATTTATTTTACTTTTTAGCCATAATTCTCTTGTTATCATAAGTTAGATTTATTTTTTAGGGTATTACTTGAATTCAATATGTGTATTTAATTATTAGATCTTTTTAATATTTATTTGAATTCAATTATTTATTATTCAAATTATTTGTTCTTAATGCTTCATAATATCTGATCAATATTATAAGTCCTTTTATTATTTGTTACGATAACGTATACTTGTGTTTAATTTTTAGATATAAAAATATCACATCAAATATTAGGTTCGAGCGTACTAGAATAGTGAGTAAAAATCATTGATTAAGATTATTGGTTATTGTTTTCTTAATGGAACTTAATTTTCTTCAATGAGAAATCATTGACTTGATCTCTAATATTGACAGTGATTAATAGGGGGAAAAATTTTGCATCAGACATTGGGATAATGATAGTTTATGAGTGGTAAAAATAAGTCACGACACGATTATTCAACACATTTTAAGTGAATATAAATAAAAAAATTTGACACATTTAATAAATGGGTTGAATTCGTGTTACTATTTATTAATCGTGTCGAATTTATGTCTGAATTTTGTGATTCGTCAATTTATTTAAGATATGTTACTATTTAATTTAACTATTCACGTTTAGTGTTTACTATTTAATTTTATATTTTAATAATATTTTTTTAACCTTTTTTATTTAAAAATTATATATTTAAAATAATATAATGATATCAACCTTTTTTATATTGACGGCTGGCCACCATATTTCCTTTCTTTTTTCTTTTGTATTTATTTAAAACAAAATTGGTCAACACGTTTTTTTTTCCTTAAAACCTCTCATTCATCTTTAACATCTTACTATTATCTACTGCACACTGCAGCAGCTCATAAGGAAACTTAACAAATTTTCTTTTATTAATCCTTATACATTTTCTTCTTGCTGTCTTCATCGATTTTTGCTGGGTTGATCATCTTTCAATTTTCTTCTTAACCTAAGGTACTTTTCTTTTTATTCTTTATTTATCTATTATTAAGTTTTTTAGTTAAAAATCTGAAATTGTTTATATTGGTTGCATTTTTTGCTACTTTAATGGCTTATGATATTTTGATAAATATACGAATAAATTTTTTTAAATATATTTTTAGAGATTAAAAAATGAATCGAAATTTGAATGTTATTTTTTATATACTTTTGCTTGTTGTGACTTGTGATTGTATTGAAAGAAAATAGTTTTAATTTGTGTCATATATTTTTTTATATTTAATTTCTTTGTATTTTCTGATATGTTAGATTTTTATATTAATAGACCATTTTGATGTCTACAACACACTACCTAAAAATTTAATTTGTAATTTGATGCCACTGCTCAATTATATAGTGTTATCCTTTTTGTACCTAAAAGATAATTGTTATAAGTTGCGATTTGTTGGAAAGAAGAAAATGAAAGCATGGAAGTATAAGCTGCGATTTTGATCAAGTGGAAACATTTATATCAAGTAGGCCATTTTTTCAAATGTTGAAAAGAAGAAAATAAAAGCATGGAAGCAAGTCAGCAAGGAAATACATAAGCCAAAATTCAAAGTTGAAAAGGTTTCAGTAGTTTAATGATTAAACCTTAAAATAAAAGATAGTACGTTTATAGGATTTTGTCTAATCACAAATGAAAATTGAAGTCGAATTTTGAATGAAAAAAAAAATATATTTTACATGCTAACTTCTGTCGGTTAGTTATGTACATGAAAAATTTAATCAATCTATTCAATCGGCTGATTGAGTTTGAGTATATCATTACATTTAAATTATATATTAGATTGACATATATATATATATCAACATAATTCATATAGATTCATTAGAGACTTCATTTGATAGACTTAAAGGTACTATTGTTGACAGTGACACAGATAATGGTGTTAGTGATAGGGTTGAATTAGAAGAGGGAGAGAAAAATTCATTATAGAATGTATTTGGTGAAAAATAGAAAAAGGAGACTTATTTCAAATGTTTGATCATTATTCTATAAGTTGCCATTGGATCAATTTTCTAATGGAGAACCAAGATGTAAATGTCAAAAGTGTAGAATTATCTATAAATGTCCAAGTAGGTCTAACATAGGTTTTATGCGAAAACATATGAATAGTTGTCTAAAGTTGTTAATGTTTGTTGAACCTCATCAAATGCTTTTAGATCACAATGAAAAATCTTTAGGTGTACATGTTCTAAAATTTAATTTTGATATTTTTCACGAGTTAGTCTCTACTGCTCTTGTCATGCATGATTTACCATTCTAATTTGCAGAGATAAAAAGGATTAAAGATAAACTATTTTCTTTGTTTGATGAGTACGTAGTGAAAACATTTACATCATTTTTTGCTTCTACATCAGCATCGATCCAAGGTTATGGTGTTTATTCACACGTACCATCATCAAAACACGATTTGTCATATAATAGAAGGGCTTTTGACATATTGCAGGTGAAATTTATAATATATGTTATTTTTCTTTGGCTGCTATTTTGGTTATTAAATTACTCTTATAATGTTATTTTTGTTGCCGTTTTAAGAGTTTGATGATCAAGAAGTAATGAATTACAATAATTATAATAAAAAGACTAAATTAGAGTTTTGTTTGGATGAACCATGAGTAGATAGAGGTGTTAACTTGGATATTCTAAACTTTAGGAAAGGAAATGAATTTCATTATCCTAATCTTGCTTCTATGACTCATGATATCTTGAGCATTCCCATATTTATTGTTGTATCTGAATCAGCTTTCAGTATCGATGGTAAAATACTTGATCAATTTCAAAGTTCAATTAAGCCTGATATTGTTGAGGCATTGCTTTGCTTAAGAGATTAGTTGTTTGGACAACGTGGTAATTCACTTATTACTTTTTTGTCAAATTTATACTATATTAATATTATTGTGATATTCATTTTATTTTTATTTACAGTTACATCAATTGATAATGACAAATTGAATTATCTTACTTAAGATATCTTAAACTTAAATATCAACAATAGTATTTCATCTGCAGAAAGTGCTATTACTCCTCATTGTGAGTAATGTTTTATGAATTATGATAGTCTTAGTATTATAAAAATCTATCAATAATCTTACTAAATTTTTCAAAGAGATATATACTTGTGCTAATTTAAAATTTATTTTACAGGTTCATTATTTGGAGTTGGGACTTGAAAATACGTGACTTGATAGTTGGCTCTATTTATTTAATTGTTGACTATTCATTACCTATTTTTGATGTGTTTATTTTGTTATATTAGTTTGATTTTATTTTTAGTGGATTTGATGTATGAGAAATTATTATTTTTAATTATGTTGCAAGAATTTTATTATTTTTAATTATGTTAAAATAATTTTGTTATTAAATGTACTAAATATTTGATTTTCATGTAAATTTTATTAATTGTGACTTAAACGTATTTTAAATGAATTGAATTAGGTTTTAAACGAATATAATTGTAAACAAATCTAATCATGTATAAGCGTATAAACGAATCGAATCGTAAACGGATTGAATTTGATCAATTTATTTAACGGTGTCTAATCGTGTCGTGTCGTATTATTCGTATATTAAACGGATCGAATATGTACTTTAGTATCTAATTCGTTTATTAAACGAATCATATACGAATATAATTAAAATTTGTTAATATCCTATATTGACACGATATGAATACGATTCATTTACACGAATTGCTACCTATATAATAACTACTAATGATTCTTTCAAATTTCACATGAAACTCGATGCTAAACAACATCTAACTCCTGTTTGTGATGTAACCAAAATCAAGCCCTTAAACTTGTTTGTGCAATAAATAAATAAATCTTATTTCAAAGTGTGAGATTGTTGATTGAAAATCATCGAAATATAATTTGGAGATCAAGCCAAGTGCGTAGGGTGCGCACGGATCGAAGACGGATGGAAAAGGAGGCGAAAAATGAAGAAAGGCACACCAGGCGCCAGCGCCGCAGCGACCAAGCATGAGCGCCACGACGCCTAGTCCAGAACTTGAGTGCCGTGGCGCCAAGAGGCCAGTGCCGCAGCGCTCAGCAGAAGCGCCAGCGCCACAGCGATGAGATCTCAGCGCCGCGGCGCTAGAGACGGGAATAGTATCCCAAAATAAGGAAACTTCCTTATTTCGTCTCTCACTTGTTTCAGGACTCCTTAATACGACTCCTACACGTATAGGGTAAACCTAGGTCATCCAAAAGTCTATATAAAGGCTATTAATTGGCTTGTAAACACATCTTTGTGATCAAGTAAGAGATCTTTGTGATCAACAAAAAATCTTAGTGATAATCTTTGTGAGAGAAAATCCCTAGAGTGCAAGACAAAATGTTCTTTGTGATCTTTCTTGTAAAAGACATACTTTGTGAGTGTCTTATGATTCATAAGAGAAGAGTGTGATTTTGATCCGCCGTGGATGTAGGCAAGTTGCCAAACCACGTAATTCTTTGTGTGTTCTCCCTCTACCCCTTTCTCTCTTTATTTTTTAGTAACTTGTTCTGCATTATTATATTGCTTGGGTGAATTTTTTTCTTGTTTGTGTGCTTCTACTTCAACAAACTGGTATCAGAGCTAGGTTGAAGCTACAAACTGGTATCAGAGCATTAGTTCTAAGCAGACATGGCCACATCCAAGTACGAGGTAGAGATATTCAACGGTACGAATGACTTCAATTTGTGGAAGATGAAGGTTAAGCCGTTGTTGGTGAGCCAAAGGCTTGGTTCAGTATTAGAGGAGACTGCAGCTTCATCTAGTGATAAAGAGAAGACGCTAGATTCATCTAGAGCAAAAGTAAAAAGAAAGGACATTTAAGAAAGAGCTCATAGCATAATCGTTCTGTTATTGAACGATGAAGTACTAAGAGAAGTAGCAGGTGAGACGATGGCAATAGGTCTTTGGAAGAAGCTTGAATCCCTTTATATGCAAAAATCGTTGGCCAACAGATTACATATAAAGAAGAAGCTATATCAGCTGTCCATGTCAGAGGAAATGCCGATAAAAGATCATATAGACGCCTTCAATAAGATCATCCTTGATCTTGAGTCTATCAACATCAAGATAGAAGACGAAGATAGAGCCATTATCCTGCTAAGTTCACTCCCCAAGAGTTATGAGAGTTTTGTTGATACGTTACTCTATGGCAAAGAGAGTTTAACAATGAGTGATGTGAAATCATCGTTAAACTCAAAGTTATTAGAAAAGCAGACCGAGGGTAATGCAGAAAGTTTATCTGTAAGAGGAAGGTCTTCATATAGAGATGGGAAGAAAAAAGGCTCAAGGTCGAAGTCTAGGACTCCTAGGAAGTGCTATTACTGCAAGAAAGAGGGACACTTCATAAAGGATTGTCTTGAGAAGAGAGCACAAGACAAGAAGAAAGCGGATGCTGCACTTGCCTACGATGATAGCTATAACAGCGCAGAGACACTTGTCGTTACTGATGGTATGAACTCTGAGCAATGGGTTTTAGATTCTGGTTGTACTTTTCACATGTGCCCGCACAAGTTTTGATTTACAAATTTCCAGCCTATTAGTGGTGGTACGGTGTTAATGGGTAATGACATTACATGTTAGATGATGGAAATTGGTAGTGTTAAGCTTAGGTTGCATGATGGGCGACTGAGAGAGTTGACAGACGTTAGGTATGTTCTTGACTTGAAGAGAAACTTGATCTCACTGAGGACTTTAGACCAGAATAGGTGTTCCATCAGGATCGATAGAGGGATTTTAAGAGTTTTGAAAGGTTCCTTGGTGGTGATAAGAGAAGAGAAGCGCAAAGGTGTTTATGTGTTTAAGGGTGAAGTCGTGAGTGGTTCTAAACTATTCTCTGTAGATGATGAGAGTATGCAAACCAAGTTGTGGCATCTTAGACTGGCACACTTAGGCGAGAGAAACCTAATGGAGTTATATAGTCAAAAGGCGTTTGGTGAGGATAAGTTCTAACCCTTAAAGTTTTGTGAGCATTGTGTACTTAAAAAAGCACATAGAGTAAGGTTCAGTACCCGCGAGCACAAGACTAAAGGGACTCTTGACTACATACACTCGGATCTTTGGGGACTAGCTCAGAAAGCTACTCGTGGTGGTGCCAGGTATTTTCTCAGCTTGATTGATGACTATTCGAGTAAGCTGTGGGTCTATATGTTAAAGATCAAGGATTAAACCTTTGAAGTATTCAAGACTTGAAAGATTCTTGTTAAGAATCAGACTGGCAAAAGAGTGAAGAGGTTGAGAATTGACAACGACTTCGAATTTTACAACAGAGATTTTGACGGATTTTGTGCCAAGCATGGGATTGCAAGGTACAGAATGGTAATATCAACACCGCAACAGAATGGGGTAGCTGAGAGGATGAACAGAACCCTATTTGAAAGGGTTAGATGCATGCTTACCAATGCAAAGATGTCCAAAATATTCCGGGGAGAAGCTATAGTGACTGCAGCTTACTTGATTAATAGAAGTTCCTCATCAGCAATTGACTTCAAGACGCCAGAAGAGAAATGGTCTGGCAATCCTCTGAAGTATGACAATCTTAGAATATTTGGTTGCCTTACTTTTGTACATGTTAAGGAGAGGAAGTTGGAACCTAGAGCTATCAAAGGGGTATTCATAGAATATCCCAAAGGAGTAAAAGGATACAAGGTGTGGTGTAAAGACTTAACACCACCAAGAAGTATCATAAGCCGTGATGTGACGTTCAATGGATGACGATTCTGAAAACCTCCCAAGAAGATGAGAAAAAAGAACCTGTGACCAAGGAAGACTTAGCACCCGAGTCAATAGAGGTTAAAGTAGAGCCTGAACATGGATCTGATATGCTCCTAGATCAACACTTCAACGAGGAGATCCTTGAAGATGAACTAAGAACACCGACAATTTCCTCCAAGTCTACCCAAAAGAAGACTAGAACTCCTGAGTTGGAACATGAAGAGTACCAGCTTGCTAGAGACAGGCTAAGGAGAACGATTAACCCACCAGTCAGGTATGCATAAGCAGACTTAGTTACTCATGCTTTTAATTATGCTTACACTCTTGAGTATGATGAGCCTAAGACATATGGTGAGGCTATGAAGAGTGAAAACAAGAAAGAATGGTAGCAGGCCATGGAAGAAGAAATTTGTTCTCTTAGGAAGAACAATACCTGGAAGTTGGTGGAGAGACCTCAAAAAAAGCTAGTCCGGTGCAAGTGGGTGTATAAGGTGAATGAGGGGATACCGAAGATTGAGCCTACGAGATTCAAGGCTAGGTTAGTAGCACAAGGTTTTACTCAGAGAGAGGGAGTTGATTTTCATGAGATATTCTCTCCAGTTGTTAAGCACACATCTATTAGAATCTTGTTAGCCATATGTGCGAACCTTGATTTACATATAGAGCAGATGGATGTAAAGACAGCTTTTTTATATAAAGAGCTTGAAGAAACGATATACATGGCCCAGCTGTAAGGGTTCGAGGAGCCCAGAAAAGAAGATCATACTTGTTTGCTAAAGAAGTCAATATATAGGTTAATGCAATCACCTAGACAATGGTATAAGAGATTTGATGAGTTTATGATGGCTTGTGGCTTTAGTAGGAGCAAGTATGACGAATGCGTGTACTTCAAGAACATAAGTTGTGGGATGATGTATTTACTTCTATACGTCAATGATATGTTGATTGCGTGCAAGAACATGGAAGAAATATAGAAGCTCAAGAAGTAGTTGAGTGGCGAGTTTGAAATGAAGAATTTAGGAGTAGCGAAGAGAATTTTGGGTATGGATATTGTGAGGGAAAGAAGAGATGTTATCTTCTTGCTCCAACAACGATATATAGTCAAATTTTGGAGAAGTTTGGTATGTCAAATGCGAAGGCTGTCTTTACTCCTTTGGCCATACATTTCAGACTTTCAGCAGCACAGTCGCCGACATCCAATGAGGAGAAACTGCAGATGAGCAAAGTGCCATATGCAAGCGCTGTGGGGAGCATCTTGTATGCAATGGTTTGCACAAGACCAGACATAGAACATGCTGTGAGTGTGGTAAGTAGATACATGGCGAATTCGGAAAAAGATCACTAGCTTGCAGTAAAGTGGATTCTGAGATACCTCAAGGGAACGTCAAATCACGGGTTAGTGTATAAGAGGGATGATGACAACAATGAAATGGTAAGAGGGTACGTAGACTCAGATTATGCAAGTGATCTTGACAAGAGAAGATCGTTGACGGGCTACATATTCATAGTGTTTGGGTGTAGTGTGTGTGTTGGAGATCAGTTCTACAACATGTGGTTACACTATCTTCCACAGAGGCAAAGTACATAGCTGTTGGTGAAGCTATCAAGGAGACCGTGTGGTTAAAAGGCATATGCGCGGAGGTATTAGCTAGTGAAGATATGAACATCTATGTGTATTGTGTGACAGCCAGAGTACCATACACCTAAACAAGCATCAAGTGTTCTATGAGAGGTCGAAGCACATTGATGCGAGGCTCCATTACATTCGTGAGATTGTCCAAAGTGGTGAAGTTAGTCTAACAAAGATAGCGTCATCTAAAAACCCTGCTGATATGTTGACTAAGCCACTACCATCGGTTAAGTTCGTCCTATGCAAGGACTTAACAGGAGTCATTACTTTGTGACGGTGACTGAAGATGCGGAAATGAGAGATTGAGTTGCTTTGTGGATAATTTTGAATCAAGAAAGGGATTTGTGAGATTGTTGATTGAAAATCATCAGAATATGATTCGAAGATCAAGCCAAGTGCGTAGGGTGCTCACGGATTGAAGACGGATGCGAAAAATGAAGAAGGGTGCACCAGACGCCAGCGCTGCGGTGACCAGGCGTGAGCGTTGCAGCGCCCAGTCCACAACTTGAGTGCTGCCGTGCTAGGAGGCCAGTGCCGCAGCACTCAGTAGAAGTGATAGCGCCGCGGCGCTGGAGACAGGAACAATATCCCGCAATAAGGAAACTTTTTTATTTCGTCTCCCACTTATTTCAAGACTCCCTAATACGACTCTCACACATATAGGGTAAACGTAGGTCGTCCCAAAGCCTATATAAAGGCTATCAATTGGTTTGTAAACACATCTTTGTGATCAAGTAAGAGATCTCTGTGATCAATAATAAATATTAGTGATAATCTTTGTGGTTCTTTGTGAGAGAAAATTCCTAGAGTGCAAGAGAAAGTGTTCTTTGTGATCTTTCTTATAAAAGGCATACTTTGTGAGTGCCTTGTAATTCATAATAAGAGAAGAGTGTGATCTTGATCCGCTGTGAACGTAAGCAAATTGTCGACCACATAATTCTTTGTGTGTTCTCCTTCTACCCATTTCTCTCTTTATTTCTTAGTAATTTGTTCTGCATTATTATATTACTTGGGTAAATTTTTTACTTATTTGTATACTTCCGTTTCAACACAAAGAGAAGCTAGTATGGACCTACAAAGAAATATGCCTAAGTTTCAAATTTACCTAACATTTATTCATTCTTATAATTTAAATAACTTCTATTATTTAGAAATTATCAATACCAGTCAAGGCCGCATATACCCTAGCGTAAAACCTTGTTTATGCATCTTCTTACTCTTGGTCATGAGTTCGAGTCTCAATAAATTTGAGCACCCAAAGTAGAAGGCCAAATCTGGCCGGGTGTTCAATATTTTTATTGTTAGTCATGTGTTTGAGTCTCGACAAATTTGGGCACCCAAAGTGTGAATCCTAAATTTTGCTGGGAGTTTAATTTTTTTTATTGTTGATCATGAATTTGAGTCTCGGCAAATTTGGGCACCCGAAGTGTGAAGCCCAAATCTAGCTAGGAGTTTAATAAAGTGTCTTTTCAAACCTCATGGGAACAAGATAATGCTCGTCAACGGTTATTCTATTGTTAACTTTTCAACTCTATTCGGGCACTCTAGATGAATATTAGGCAAGTTTGTAAATTAATATGATAAGGACACTCTAGACGAATATACCTAATGGGAACAAGATAATGCTCGTATATTATTATCGTATTGTTAACTTTTCAATTCCATTCGGACACTCTAGACGAATATGTTAGGCAAGTTTTTAAATTAATATGATAATGGCATTCTAGATGAATATACCTAATGAAAATAAGATAATATTCATTCGTCTACTGTTATTCTATTATTAACTTTTCAATTTCATTCGAGCACTCTAGACAAATATGTTAGGACGGACGTAAGTTTTTGAATTAATATGATAACGCACGAATGGACATTATGTATGTAGTTAAGTCCTACAACTAATATGGTAGGTTCATTTCATAATCGGGTGACGACAAGAGTGTAGTTGTGAATTAATGATAAATCTTTATCATTAGTTGACGAGGGGAATGGACCGAGTAGGGCTTAAGACTCAACAGGAGAAAATTTGTTAAGATGTTATTTTCAGTGCATTTGTGAGAATTAAATGCATATATACTAGGTTAGAATTTAGGAAAAGGCTCGGGCTATTATGTTTACTGCATAGAAATGATGATCGTCAGATCTGGTCTTACAAAGTTTAACGGTTGTATGTTTAAGAAATCTATTATTATGTAGATTGATATTCGGTTAAAGTCATTTTACTCATTACATATTGTCTATCATAGACAGCAGCTACTTTAGACATTTTATGGAAGTGATCTTATAATCTATAACTTTATTGAACTTTCACTTTATTTTTTTCTCTCTGCAACCTTGTTCCTCTTTACTTTATTCTCTCTAAATGAATGAGATTAATATTAAAACTGATTTTCTGCAATATTTTTTTCTTGATTTAATCTTTTTATGTAAATTTAGTTATATTTTAATATATATATTTTTTTCAATTTAGAAGTGAAAATTTCCTTTTTTTTAATAAGAGGAAAGGAGTTAAACAGAAAAAAGAGAAAAAAAAAAAAAGGAAAACCCATTGATCGAATTTTTCTTTAATTGAAGTTTTGTTGTGCCATATCACCCCGTTTAAACCATAAAAAAGAAAAAAGGGAATGGATATATATAAGTAATTGCAAGTGGATTAGTGTTTGCTAATTTTTGTACCTATAAAAACGATGTGTTTTGGTGTTTTAAGATGAAATTAAACCTTAGTTCTAGAAAATTTTAATTTTCATGTATAGCAATCTCTTTTAAAGATTAGGATGTATAGCAATCTCTTTTAAACATTAAGAACTATTGGATTAGAAAAGGGGTCTTGTCCTTAATTAGGTATGAAGGCATAAATTTAGTATTTCTAAGTTAGAGGATCTAACAAGAAGCCTTAGAGTTATTGTTTCATGTGAGGTTGGATACATTTCCATATACATTAGACCAGAAATGGAAATACAATCATCATATATTCAGCACAATACTAAACATCTAATCGATTACATCTTCATTTCTTGCATCACTTGATAGATCAAATATAAATTATCATCATAATACGATTGATATGACAATACAAATCCTTCACTTGTTGAGATAAGCAATAACTACCTTGGTTATAAGTGTAGCCGAAATCATTTTGGGTATCGTTGAGGGAAATTTAGAGCAAACACTAAAAATACATTTAGTACATTGCGAAAGTCTCACACTCACAAACAATCAAGAAAAAATGATCACACAATGAGGTGATAAACAACCAAGAAAGCAAAGAAAACACACACTAATTTACATGATTCGGCAAATCCACTTATGTTCATGATAGATTTAAGAATCCTAATTTTTTTATTCCTTTCTTTCGTACCCAAAGAATGCCCACAAGAGTTACAAAGAATACATAAGAGCTACCAAGGATCGATATCACACTATATTATGTGCTAAAAAAACTCAAGTGTGACCTAAGCTCTTTATTATTTCTTGTGCTAATTTGATGCCCTTGATGAATTACAATGAGTTACAAGGGTTTATATAGTATTAAAACTAATGCTAGAATTTCAAAACCTAATTGAAATAAGAGACCACGTACTTAAGAAGTTCAAAACTAACTTAACCACACAATTTGGATCAAAATAGAATATTTCTCGAATAAGTAATGCCACAACGTTCTATATTCGACGCTGTAGCATTAATATGAATAGTCCAATGCTAGAGCATTTTTGTGACTTGATCCTAACACTGAGGTATTCAAAACCACTGCAAGGGTATTAGTCATTCTAGAATTTGTGATATGGCATTGAGTTTTCAATGTTGCGACATCTGTGTAGTTTCTTCTTGTGTTTCCACCTTCATCCTCAACCACATATCTGAATCTCCCTTAGTCTTAAACTCAAAATTAAATTATCCTTGATTTTTAATCACCAAAATTCTAACAGGTATAAATATTATTGGCTACAAAAGGGTTTAGACAAAAATATCTGTAGTAATCATTATATGGCTCCCTTAACACCAAACTAAACCGCATGAAGCAAAGATAAAGAGTTGAGCACTAGAGATGTAACAATTGATTTTGATGATCTATTTGAATGTGCTGAGATGTTGAAGGCTTCTAAAAAATATTTATGGATATAATTTCTAAGCTAGGGCTAGAGGATTGAGGAATCTTTCATAATTGTAAAATGTAAAGGATGAATAATTATATTTTTTAAGTACAACAACTGGTTATTAGAGCATAACAAGTTGTATTAGAATAAGGTTTAGTACATATAAAAGAGGTTGGTGGAGTGATTTCATAATTTACTATGTGAGTATAAATCTAGCTCGGTGAAATTTTTGAAAAAGCTCTTGTTGTTGGAGGTATAGGCCTAAAGGCTACCCTAAATACTGCAAAAGAAATAAGTCAAATAGTTAATATTTTCACCTTTTAATCACCAATTAGTTTTAAGAAGAAATAACAATCATTATTTTGAAATATGTCTAATTAAGTGTGATGCAATTGGAGAAATTGAAGGATGGTTATTCATGTGCTATAATTTTAGAGATAGAATTTCATATATTCAGTGCCTTGTTAAATTTATGTAATACCTCTAATTTGTAGGGAACTAAGGCCAGAGTTTACCAAAGAAGACTAGGTCGAATTTGGTTGACAGCAAACAAGATTTAATCTAAACTTGGGCTGTGAAATAGCGAGCAAACTGTAGAATTTGAGTTACCTAACGGAGTAGAATAGGAGGAAATTCAACAGTAAGGCTATCAGGTCAACAAGTAAGGATGACATTCTGGGGTGAATAATAAGAATAAAAGTAAATCGAGAGAATAAAGCTGAAAAACTGTGTTGTATTATGTGTTGAATGATTGAATTCATATAATGAGAAAATTAAGCCTTTATATAGGTTGCAAAATCCTTATTCAACCCTAATTCTAAAACAGTAAGAATACTAATGAAATAAAATTTCATATAATAATAAATAACTTATTTAGGCATACTACCTACTTGGGCCTAGATAAAAATACAAAAGTACAAATGGTCCCATTGTGTAATTTTTCATAAGTATCATTTTAGAACTTTGATCCATACACTTCAAAATCACATGGTTTCTTTTATGGCAATGGATTTTACTGCTATCCCTGAATTGATTATAAGATTTTGCTTTCTAAAAATCTTTAAAAAATTGACTTATAAAAATAAAACCCTTCGATCTCCCAATAACCTATGTTTACTTTCATATTGGCTTTAAGTAATACAACATCACCAACCAATTCTTCTTCACTTATCAAACAATTTGTACTTGTAATGATTGACCCTTCATTAGCCCTGTAATTTGCCATTAATGAGTTTGTCAATAACTGTCATGTCATAACTTTTAGCAATAACGGTTCCATCATTAATTTTGATAACCGTCCTACAATTGCCTTCATTAATAACAATCTCATTAGTGCTTTTATTCAAAGCTCAACTGTTGGAGTTCTCCTTGTGTCTTTTCATTTTTATCGCCTTTGAACCTTATAAAAGAGACTTTCACCATTTCATGTTTACTCTCATCCCCCAAGTAATTTTAATCTCTTTCAAATACTTAAGACAATCTTTAACTGTTCTTCCAATGTTTGAATCATCTTCAAGGTAAATGTTTCCTAATTTTTTCTTTTTGATATTTTCTATTTAAGTTTCATCTTTAATTTTTGTTTAGAATATATTTTGATTATTTTCTAATTTTTGCAAGTAGTTTATCTGAAAAATGGCATCAAAATTAACTGTTGCTACCTAATCACAGAAGTCAAAATTGTCTGTGGCTACTGAAATGCCTCTATCACTCATCTCAAAGTCAAGATTTATTGATTAGCAGGTTATCTATCAGGTATTGAATTTTAAGGCTAATTTTTTCCAGTACATTTTAGGTTTATATAATACCTCAATTATTTCAGATTATTTCAACTTATTCCCTTCACATAAGAATGATGCCAAGTCAAGATTTATTGATGAGCATGTCATCTATTCGGTATTGAATTTTAAGGCTAATTCTTTCCAGTACATTTTAGGTTTATATAATACCTCAATTATTTCAGATTATTTCAACTTATTCCCTTCACATAAGAATGATGCCAAGTCAAGATTTATTGATGAGCATGTCATCTATTAGGTATTGAATTTTAAGGCTAATTCTTTCCAGTACATTTTAGGTTTATATAATACCTCAATTATTTCAGATTATTTCAACTTATTCCCTTCACATAAGAATGACGCTATGAGGTTTAGTCAACCTCATTCTATGTCTGTCTAGTCCACCTCTAAGTTTATTAGGTCATGGCCAAAGTCGATTACTGAGTTTACTAGGTGGATGAATTGCCTAGAGCCTAATTTCAACTTTATATAGAAGTCGACTGGTGTCTATGACCTAATTCAACTTTCTAAGTACCAAATCCCCATTCACAATAGTCTAATGTTGGTCTTATTACTTTTTTAGTCTAGAGCTTGCAAAGTAAACTATTTCAGGTTCAGCTACATAACTCATACTTTATATGACCTAACAGTTCTTTTTAACTTGCCCGTCTATAGGGTTGAGATCAATGTTGAGTTGTCAGTTGGTGATGTCTACCTCTTTTTTACTAGATTTGAATCAAGTTTTGGTAGGTTCATAAATAAATTTAGAGAACAATCGGCCATTCCCTCTAAGATTAAACATACTACTTTCAAACTCTTTTGGCTGTGTAAATATTCCTTGTGCCCCTTTTAAAAAAATCACTAGGGAATTTTTTAAAGTGGCAATCGTCATAGCAGATGGCACAGAACTAACCTCAGGTCCCTTATTCTTTTCACATCTTTATAAAAGCCTTTTTGAAACTTTCCTAAATAAAGGCAAGACATCATTTCCAAATGTTGGTGGTCTGCTCTGGATCTTGTATTTTTGGGTATTAGTATTTTTTTCTCATTTTTTCAAGATCACTTCTCAACCTCCTCTATACTGCCTTAGTTGTTATGCTCCTTAGCTCATCTAATAGCATCTTATTCAAGACTAGTTTGAGGATATTTTTTCTTTCTTTTATTCTACTCAATCTATAAATGATAGGATTTTCTGTCGCCTTAAGCCTTATTTATTTAGTCCTAAGTAGACTCAATAGTTATACATGGGTCATCCATCCACTTCAACAGAGGTCAACTCAGATGTTGAATGTCATAGGTCCTGGGTCGACTACTTAATGGCCAAGATTCTGTATTATGGAGTTATTATTGCAGCTAACAATAATAGTAAAAATAGGGCTGAGACTTACTATCCTTAATAGGTAAGTTGTCAATTTGGTTTAGTATAGGCTGTCCCACATCCAAACCTTTTTTCGGCCAACCAAAAATTTAGACATTCTTATTTTGTAGAAGAGACTTCCTTAGTTTCCTCCCAACTAAAAAAATCTCTTTAATTAGTCGATCTCCCAATTAGTCTTAGTCGCCTAAGCATTTTTTATTAGTATTAGAAAGAATGACTGACCTTTATTTTTCATTACCTTTAGATCATGTAATAGCTCTTCATGATTTTGTTGCAGTTGAGACTAATCCCGATGTTGGTGTGACGGTAGGCCAGCAAAAAATAAGGGGTAAACTTATACAAGAGAATTTAGATTTTAAGCGTTTTTATGATTTTAAATTTATTTGTAATAAATTAAAAAAAAATTGAGAAGCATGTGCCATCAAAGAAAAAAAAGGAATTTCTCTTGAAACATAGGTGGTCGGCTATTGAACGCTAAACTCAATAGGTTTGCTCTAGCAGCCCTTGTTTGGGGAGGTGATTTTTTTAATGACCATTTGTGGATCCAATAGCTAAGTTACACATTGTTGGCAATATTCCAAACAAGGGGAAAATCGGCCCACACGGATCGATTTTTACTTAGATAAGTATAATAAACCCTTATTTGACCGTGAGTCAATCAAGATCATTAATGATACAACCTGACAAGGTATAATTATTTGAATCTTTATTTCATTATCGTTTTTCTGATATTAATCTTTTTTTGACAATTGCATAAACTATCCTTAATCGTGTGGACGCCCCTTCAGCGAATGAGGAAGATTTGGTCCTTCCTAAGAAATGGGTAAAGGTAAATTTTATCCCCTTCCTTTTAATTACTTGATTTTATTTTGTTGAGATCGACCATTAATTTTTCACTTGTTTTAGACAATGGTTAAGACACCTTCTAGAATAAAGATCGTCCATTCAAAATTAATATCTAAAGAATCAACTGCTTCTCTTTAGTCAAAGATGTCCACTACATCGACTTCTATGAGTAAATCGCCTGTACCTACTAAGGGTGTAGAAAATGTCGAGGAAATGGCCCCTCGTACATATTTTGAGGAATTGGCTAGAGCTTCTCATCTAAGATTGGTTCCAATAGGTATGTCTGCCACTAAGATTCCTTTTTAGTTAGGTGGTGCCACTTCAGCTACTGACGTCTTGTCCTTGCTCCTTCAAGAATTATTTGATGAAAGCGATGAGTTAGACAACAATATTCTCAGCAGGAATCAGCTTCTCCTGCATCTGCTGTGCAATTCGAAGTGATGGAGACAATTCATTAATTAGAGATTAGAAACTAAATGGTCGACCTATTTCTTGACAACCGTCAGGTGTTGGATATCAATAAAAAGCTCAAATTCTTGTCTAACAATGCAAGAGGTGATACGATGTCAATCGACCTGAAGAATAAAATTGATGAATTTGCAGCTTCCTTCACAAGCCTCACAAAGAAGAAGCAGTCGTCCATGAACGTGATCAAGGAGGCCGAGAAAGAAGTTGAGGAGAAAGCAGCACTGGATCATCTTGAGACCCAACTGTTCGATGAGGTTAGAGAATTGGGTATCCAGAGTAAAGACACCACAGAGAGGATAGAGGTCATAGAGGCCAAGCTTGTTAAACAAAAAGCTGCAGAGGCAAAGTAGACCAAGAAGTCTTAAAGCTTAGGGTAGCAAATTTTGAGCAATTACCTGTAGAAGAATGCGATGAAGAAAAGCCTCAAGCTAAAAACAAGACGGTCCTCGAGGCTGAGGTAGAGGTGAAGACTGTAGATTCTTTAGTTGTCAATTTTCTTTCTTCCCTTGATTAATTGTAAATAATATCACCCTTAGAGGCCTTGTAAATAGCTTACGAAAACAAAAGTTTTTTCTTTTGGTATCATCATTTTGTTATCAATCATCTTTATTATGTTGTGATTAACTGATCAATAATTTTAATAGTTATCAATTATTGATGACAAACTTGATAAAAGGTAATAAAGAGTTTAACGATCGGCTTTTGCATAATTCCACTTGATCTTTCAAAGCATAACTTAAGTTTAAACCGAAATAATGATTGGCTTTTTATTTTCCTATAATCGATTAATTAAAAGATAGTTATGAAAACAATCGACTTTCATACGAACCGACATACCAAAATAATTATATTCTATAACTTGATCAATTTATCAAAGGTTGTGAAAAATTAAGTTATCAATTCCTTCCCAAGCAGTTGGTCGATAATACTTGAGGTACTTTCCATTGATTTTCCTTTGGTGTCTATTCTCTTCTAGATCGCTCAATTGATATAACCCATTACCAATGATTTTGGTGATCTTGAACAGTCTTTTCCAATTCGAGCTGAATTTACCCAAGTTATGTTCTTTTGAGCCTATAGGAAGATGGCTTTCCACACTAAGTCACCTACTTTGAAAGATTTGAACTTTATCCTTTTGTTATAAGCTCTCTTTACCTTTTTTTCTTCGCTTCAAGTCAATTTAATTCTTCAAGGTGATCTTGATTGATTTTTTCCATCTTATCCACTATAGCATCTTAGTACCGTTCAACACTAAGTGCTTCTTGAAATCACCTCCTTACAAAATCGGTTATGAGTTCCATTGGAACCATGACTATGTGTCCATAGACCAATTGATAAAGGGATGTTCCCACAACCATTTTTGGATTGACTCTGTTTGCTTAAAGTACTTTTTGTAATTTCTCATGCTCTAGGATTGTCCTCGATTGCTTTTTTCAACCCTTGAATGATCAACTTGTTAGTTGATTCGGCTTGTTCATTTAATTTGGATGTTGAACTCTTTTACAAACTCGATCACCTCTTTTTTGATAAAGATTGTCCTTTGATAAATTGTGATGGACTTTGGAAGACTATGTCTGTGTATGATATTCTCCTTGATGAATCTAATGACCGATTGTTGATTAGCTATTTTTAATGGGATGACTTCTACCCATTTAATAAAATAGTTGGTCACCACTAGGATGAATACGTGTTATTTTAAAGATGGTAGATAAAATTTGCCAATTATGTCCATTGCCCATCCTCTAGACGGCCACGACTTTATAAATGTGTTCATTTCTCCTACCAGAACGATTTGGATTAGGCAATGTTTATGACATTCTTGGCAGCCTCTGGCGTAGTTATGATAGTTTTGCTATATGGTTGGCCATCAGAAGCCAATCTTGAAAATTGCTTTTTTCATTAATTGACTACTTAAATGAGGCCCTGCTAATCCTTTGTATGGTTTAATCATGACCAAAATGTTTTCTTTTGAGCCGATGCATCTAAGACATTCGCTCAATGGTCTTCTTTTGAATAATTTTCACATAAAGGTTATAAATTTTGTTGCCATAATTTTAACTCGTCGGTTGGTATTATCATCAAGATACTTCATGTGATTGATCTAATCGATCAATTCTTTTCTCTAATATTTTTTCAAGTTTATTGTCAAGATCGGTCACTGCTGTTTAGATAGCTAGTTGCTGAATAAATATGAGTGGGGCTGATGGATCATAGGTATTTATTTTATTGCTTTTTTAAAGCCTGATACCCTATGAGCTAAATCATTGGTTTTTGAGTTGTTCATCTTTTTTTAAAATTCGATCAGGGTAGACTAGAACCCTTAGAGAAAGTGTCGAGCTTTGTTACAATATAGGATTAATAGACCGACTTCACATTAAATTCCCTTGTTACTTATTTGATAACAAGTAATGAATCACCTCTTACTTCAATGTCTTTAATTCCCATTTTTGCAAGTATTTCAAGGCCAATAATGAGAGACTCGTATTGGGTTTGATTGTTGGTACATGTAAAGTCCAACATAAAAGACATTTTTATCTTTAGACCATTGGAAAACTAAGACAATGTCGACTCCTGTTGTTTGGGATGTTTTTGACCCATTAAACCATAGTTGTCAATTTTGTCATTCACGACCAATTTCAAAATCAAAATTTGTTGAGTATGGCAACGGGTGATCTACAAGGAAATCGGCCAAAGCTTAGCCCTTGATTGCTTTTTAGGGGATGTATTTGGGGATGAACTTTGATAATACGATCGCTCACTTCTCAAGCTACTTTCTCAAAAATGACTTTGACAAAAGATACTTTATGATTTCTGTTTGACTTATCATGTGTATGGTTGTAGGCAGTAAATAATACCTGAGCTTTGTGCATGAGAAGTAAAGGGTTAAACATAGTTTTTTTTTTATCACTGTTTGCCTTGTCTTAGTGTCATTTAAGACTAGGCTAAAGTAATAGATAGAGTTTTCCACACTATGGTGCTCTTGTGCTAACATGCTACCAATTGATTCTTTTTCGGTCGAAATATAGAGAATCAATAATAACCGAGGTTTGGGTAGTACCACGATTAGTGGATTTTAAGAAACTTTTTAATCTTATCGAAGACCTACTAATAATGTGTCATCCATTTAAATTCTTCGCCACCTTTTAATTTTAGTAGGGGTGACCAAGAATGAAATCGACTGGCAGAGTTTGAAATAAATTTTCTTTAAAAAATTTATTTTGCTAATTAGCTATTGCAACTCTTTCTTGATTCTGGGTGCTAGTGTTTCTATTATCGCCTTGACCTTATTTTGGTCTACCTCCACCCCTCGTTAGTGTACCAAGAATCTAAGAAAGTTTTCGATCGAAACTCTAAATGCCCACTTAAGTGGGTTTATTTTTAGTTGATGGAACTGTATTTTGTAAAAGGTTGTTGCAGGTTGGCCAAGTGCTATTGTCTAGATTTTGATTTGATTACGATGTTGTCGATATATGCCTCTACAAATTGGCCTATCATATTATGAAATATTGAGTTCATCACCTCTACAAATCTAGATTTGGTATGTTGCTTCAGCATTTTTTAGACTGAACAGCATCACAACTCCTTCATATGCCTCAATCGTTCATGGGCATCCGAATGCTGTCTTGATGATATCTGTCCTCTTGATGAATATTTAGTTATACACAGAATTCCCATTGAGAAAATTCTTGATCTTATGGTATACAACTGAAACAATCAGCATATCGCCTATGGGCATTGGATATTCGTCTTTGGGAGTTGCCATGTTTAGGTTTCTGAATTAGATATAGGGTTAAAACTTATAGTTATTCTTGATGATAGAAACAATGTTAGACAACCATTCCACATAGTTATCCGACCTAATGAAACATGCTTGAAGAAGCCTTTGGATTTCCTTTACAATCTTATCCTCAACTTCTCTTGACATTTTTCACATGTGTTGCTTGTATAGTCAAAATCCTTCTTTGGTCTGGAGGCTATGCTCGACCAAATCTCTACTTAAACCAAATTTTTTTGTATAGTTTCATATAAAGCAATCTTTGTACTCCTTTACAATTGCCACCAACTTTATTTCATAGATCGGGTCTAAGTGTTTGCTGATGTAAATTGGCATAGGTTTAACATTTATACCTATATTGATTTCCTTAAGTTGGCTTGGAGATTAAAGGTTTTGATATGCTAGTTTGGGCAGTGCTGGCTTTAACCCTTAGCTAATTTGTGGATCTTTCTTTTTATCTTCATTTATGCATTTGGATGATGCTATTATATAGGTTCCTTTTTATTCATTGATAAAATAGACTAAAGGTTGGCCTGATTTAACTTTTGCTAGTTGAGAAAGTTCTTTTCTCAAGACCTGAAATTTCTCATTAATAACTGGTCTGGTCGTTCTTCTTATATATCGACCAGTATAATCCCTTTAAAGTATCATAGACCAAACAAAAAGGGTCATATAAAAAAGCCGATGCCACTTGTTCATCACCCTCGAATGGTTTTTGGTCGGCATGAAATATTTCTACCAATTTGTTTGGCTGCCATCAAAAGATCATCTAGTTCATACATGATGGTAAAGTCTTGTTAGAGTGGATCCAATTCTGTCTTAGTAAGATATTCTAGTCACTCAACACATTGACTACATAGTAGGATTCTTTTATTTCTATATGACCAATTTTAACCCTCAAAGAAGTAAATCCATCGGTTGGGGTCTCACGTCCAACAAAATCAGCCATGATGACTTCTGATGACTCTAGGTCTCCTTCGTTGATTCCAAGATTTTTTAGATCTATAGAGGTAGAATATTGACACCAAACCTATTGTTGATAAGGATCCAATTACAAGGAATCTCATTAAGATCGACCTTAACATAAAGGGGCTGAATATACTGGTCATGTCTTTTATTGATGGGAAAGGGTAAGTAATGGCGATTCTTGTGGTTCATCCCTTGTGACATTGTATATTTCTACCACATCCCCATCTAAGGTTAAAGCCTAACCAGGCCTTGATTGGAATGATTCAGGCGGCATGATAACCATGTTAACGGCTTCCATCTGAATGTTTTCCTGCTCGATTGCGCCCTGGTCAACTAGTTCTCCTTGGTTGGCTTGGTTCCTATTGATAGGTAGTTAGACTTTCCTTTGGGGTTTACCACCTCAAGTGACCGGCTTGGCTGGTGGCTGAATTTTTAATGCTCTGTTCTGATAAAGTTTTTGTTGAGGCTGAGTAGCTTTGCCAGGTTTTTCTCAACTTCTTGGCCTTTACCTAATTCTGGATAGTTTGCTCGAGGTGTTTTAGTTGCTCACACCTTTGCATCATTCTCTTTTGAGTTTTAGTTGGCCTTAGGGTAGGATAACCTCGATTGCCTAACCAATCAAATACATTCTATCTTGGAACATTGCATTCCCACTAGTTAACCTTATTAGTCTTAGGTCTAGAAGTCCTTGGGAGGTGTTAAAAAATTGCTAACTCCTTTATTCTTCTGGGATTTTCTCAACAGTTGTTTAGAATTGAGGGTATACTAAATAAGCTTTCTTGTAGGTCGGCTGGCCATATGAGGAAGCTCTTCTACGACTACTCCCTCATTCTAGTGGCTTCTATGACAGAGTTACCCACTTGGATTTTTATTCTCAACTTATCAAGGGTCTATATCCCAGCTAACGATCCTTTTCCCAATATTTTCCTTTTGGTAGAGGGTATAATGATATTAATGCATGCTATGGGGAATGGGTTAATCTCTACAATAAGGGCTTTTCATTTAAAGTTAAAGAGAAGTCGGCATTTTGTGATCAACTATTGGATCCCGTTTCTAAACACAGTACAATTATTTATATTGTGTCATTATGAATTATTCCAATTGCAATAGTTTTTGCTGATTGGTTGATCGAGCGGTGGTATGGTGCCTTCAGATAGCTTAATTAATTAATTTTTTAGTAGCCAATCAAATATTTCATTGGCTTTCTTTAAATCAAAGTAATATTCCTAAGTTATTTGAGTATTTTTGTTGAATTTTTTCTTCTTTTTACTAGAGGTCGGCTTCTTAAGTATTAGGCATTAATAAGGTCCCCCATTTTACGATCTTAGCTAGGTACAATTCCTTTTCTAAATCCAAGTCATCAGAATCACTATTGAACTTGACTTGAACCAATACTACATCAAGTTGGCTATTAAAATAAGTCCCTTTAAAAGATGCCCGCTTCTAGTCATTCTCCATCAAAAGTCGCTTATAGTTGGCTATCCTTGTGGATAACTCATACAAGTCTCTGAATCGATGCCCTTCCAAGTATTCCCTTATGGTGAAGGACATCTTTCTGAGCATTATAAGGATGTAATTGGCTTCGGTGATTTGGATTTGGCACCATGACCTAAGCTTCTTGAATTGGTCTAGTAAATCGACACCGATTCGCTAGGCGTCTTCATTACTCTAGCTAAATCAGCTACAATGACTTTTAGAGGAAGCCTGTAAAATTCGGTATAGAATTTGTCTTCCATCTGCTCTCAGTTGGTGATAAATTATGGCATCAAGTTCGTATACCAAGTGAAAGTAGTCTTTCTTAAAGAGTTTTTAAATAGCCTTAGTTTTTAGAATGAAGATAAACTGGCTTCACCACATTACACTATGAACCTTGGGATATGCTCAAAAATGGTTATGTCTTCTTCACCTAAAAATAAAAAGAATTTGAAAATTTTGTATCCCTTTGGAAAAGGGAACAAGGAATTGATACTATGGGGTAAGGCTTTTTATAAGATGGATGAGCCATCGACTTTAGGTCGACCTCTATATTTTGTGATGCCTTAGCCAACATATTCTTATCGATCTCATTGCCTTAATAACTGGCTGATCTAATGGGCTCTACAAATCTGAACTGTATTAGCCTTGGGTGAGACTGGCTAATCAACTCCTGTACTTGTTGAGTTGGTTGGTTCAAGCTCTCTAGATTTATTATGTTTCCAACTGAATCATAGCTAAAAATTTATCTTGGCTAGTTTCGTTAGACCTGTGAGTTAGTGGACTCTACTCTCTCAGGTCGCTGAAGAATGTTAAACAAATTATATTGTAGCTCAGCTTAACCATGATTCTATCGTCTTCGAGGCTCCTAGAGCTCGAGGTTTGATTAACTTTAAAGAGAACTGTTAACTCGGTTTGATTTTACCTTATAGACTATATATTTTTCATTATACTTCTACTTATATTTTGATTATTTTCTATCAGTGATCGAAAGACTGCAACCGTCTAATTTCTAAGCATTGTGCTGAGCTATTGGTTTTCTTTGAATGTTGGCTATGGAGAACGGACTAGGTGAGGGAAAATAGTATCTTTGGATTTCCTCCAATTGTTGGCTCAATATATAATCCTCGACATTAGCTTGACTCGCCTCTTCATGAGCTGAATTTAATGGGTCTCTAATTGGAGGTGAGGTTATAGATAATTCTACTCCTTGGCTGCAATAGATGGTTTAGTGGCATTCTTTCTTGTTTTAAGATTCTTCATCATCAATCTAGTTGTTATTGGCATACAAAACGGAAGTCCTATCAAGTGTGCTAAAAAGATGTTCTTGTAGTAAAATTTCAGAGACAAGATCCGTGTAAGTACAGTGCCTTGCTAGATCAATGTAATACCTCTTATTCATGGGAGACTAAGGTTATGGTTTAACAAATAAGGCTAAGCCAAATTTGATTGACAACAAGAAAGATTTAATCAAAATTCAGGCTATGAAATAACGAGTGAGCTGTAGAATTTCGTTTACCTCATGAAGAATAACAGGTGAAATTAAACAATAAGCTATGAAGTCAACAAGCAAGAATGAAATATTGGGTTGAATAATAAGAATAAAAGCAAATCGAGAGAATAAAGTCCAAAAGTTGTGTTGTATTACATATAGAATGACTGAATTCATATAATAAAAAATTAAGCTTTTATATAAGATCATTATTCAACCCTAATTTTAAAATATAAGAATTTTGTATAGTAATAAATAACTTATTTAGGTATACTACCCAATTAGATTTGAATAAAAATACACCAATTAGATTTGAATAAAAATACAAAAGTATAAATGAATTTATTATGAAATTTTTGAGCTGAAATCAATAGAGAGTAATCAATTGAAAAGCTGTGATTCTTTTTATACATATAAACGAAAAGATTATGCTGGTCATGTTTCTTCGGTGCGCAGAGGAGTTAATCGAATAGTTTAGTTTATGTTGAAGGAGGTGGAGGCAACTGATTGTGTGAACACAATGGTGGTTTAATTTTTTATTCATCATAATTTGTTGTTATATGAAAAAACTTATCAAGGTGGAGATTACCAAGAGATCTGCGTTCTTCTCAATAAAGATAATATCCTAATTATGAGATTACTTTATGTTAAATTATTCACTTTTTATTTTACATATTATTTTTTATATTTGACGTGCTTTCACAAATTTTTAAAGACCAACTTACCTTAGATACACTGTCTTGGCTGACCTCAAGAGTAACTTGATCTCACTAGAGATATTAAACTAGAATGGATGTGCCATTAAGATTGACGAATGGGTTATGATAGTGTTGAAAGGTTCTATGGTTGTGATGAGAGGTAAAAATCGCAAATAAGTATATGTGCTGAAAGGAGAGGTAGTGAGTGATTCTTTATTATTCTTTATTGCTGATGAGAATTTTCAAATTAAATTGTGGCATCTAAGGTTAGCACACTTAGGAGAGAGAAATCTAAAATAGTTGTATAATTAGAACACGTTCGGTGAGGATACATTTCGATCATTTGAAATTGTAAGCATTGTTTACTAGGGATAGCATATAGAACCTTTAATTATATACACTAAGACCTTTAGGGACTAGTGTAGACAATCACCTATGGTAGGACGAGATACTTCCTCATATTCATTGATGACTATTCAAGAAAGTTATGAGTCTATGTATTAAAGAGCATGGAGCAGATGTTTTATACATTCAAAATATAGAAATCCCCTGTTGAGAATCAAAATGGCAAGAAAATTAAGAGGCTAAGAACTGACAATGGCCTTAAGTATTGCAACAGAGAATTTGATGGCTTTTGTCCTAAGCATAGAATTATAAAGCATAGAACTGTAAGATCAATACTGCATCAGAATGATCTAGCAGAGAGGATGAATATGACCTTACTTGAAATGGTTATATGCATATTCACTAATACAAAGATGTCTAAGAAATTTTGGGGTGAAACTATAATGATAGCAGCCTATTTGATCAATAGAAGTTCATTCTCAACGATAAACTTTAAGACCCCAGAAGAGAATAGGTCTAGCAGCTATCCTAAGTATGATCATCATAGGATATTTGGTTGCCCAGCTTTCGTGCATATGAAGTAAAGTAAATTAAAGCCTAGAGGTGTGACATTCGATGAGATGATAATACTGAAAGAACCACAAGAAGGTAAGAAAAAAGAACATGTACCCAAGGAAGTTTAAGCACTCAAAACAGTTAAAGTTGAAGTGGAGTCTACGAGTAGATCTGATATGCTCCCAGATCAACACTTCAGTAAGGGAACCTTTAATGTTGAGTAAAAGACATTAGTGAGTTCCTTCAAGTCAACCCAAAGTAAGACTAGAACTCTTGAGATGGGACTTAAAGAGTACTAACTAGCCAGAGATAGGTTAAGGAGAATAATAAATCCACCTATAAGGTATCTTAAGCAGCTTTATTAGCTTATGCTTTCAATTCTGCATACACTATTGAGTATGATGATCCTAAGATATACAATAAGGCTATGAGAAGTAAGAATATGGATAAATAGCAGCAGGCCATGAAAGAAGGGATTAGTTCTCGAATTAAGAATAATACTTGGGTGTTGGTGGATAGACCTTAAAAAAAACTAGTTGGGTGTAAATGAATGTACAAGGTTAATGAAGGGGGCTAGGCTTGTAGCAAAAAGTTTTACTTCGAGGGAGGGGATTGACTTTTATGAGACTTTCTCTCAAGTCATCAAGCATATATCTAATAGGATTCTTTAACTGTGTATGTAAAGGGTTTATAGAACCTAGTATGGAGAGATAGAGGAGAAGATATACATGTTACAGTCATAAGGGTTTATAAAACCCAGTATGGAGGTGTAATATCCAATCCCTATTAGTAGTATTTACGCCTAGATTTTGGTATAGAGTAATGAAGACATCGTAGGGTTACTCGATTTTAACCCTATTTGAAATATTGTTTTTATGGTGCACATGAGAGATATTAGACCTAATGTGGTAGTTTCACACGCAGTCGGAGTGTTGGATGACCCTAAAACAGTTTTGAAATTTTTCTCTATTGGCTTGGATAAGTAAATTTTAATTTACTACATGAATTTTTATTTAAGAGTTATATATAGAACAAGCCTTTGTTGAGAAACATAATCCATATATTAGAGATTGGACCAATTAGAAACAATCTCATGGATTGCCAAGTTGGGAATTCTAGTTAGTTCCTTGGACTATTTTAACTAGATAGTTACAAAGGAACCAATTACATACTTAGTTTCTAATTAATGACAATTTAGAAATTTAGAGTAAGTTGAGGGGTAAATTGGTCAATTGAGGGAGCACTATATATATGGTAGAAGTGTGTAGAAATTTCAAGTGATAAAAAAGCAAACACTTAGAGCAAAAGAGAGAAAAATTCGTGCAAACAAAAGAGGGGGCTGTTACAGTGAAATTTCAATTTTTTTTTAATGATTTTTCATGCTTAATCAAGCTAAAATAAGGTTACATACCAATTCCTAAGCTCAATTGAAACCTCCATTAGTAGAAATCCAAGAAAAAGAGGTAAGAAAAATATTATTTTGTGAGATTTATAAGTGAACTTTCAAGATTGCTTCAATTGATGTTCTTGTGTGTATTCTTGGTTTAGATTGAGTTGAATTCTAGTGTGGAGCTTGAAGAAGTCATCAATTTGAAGAAATTGACAAGGTAAGAAATAGGGTTTTAGGTGATTTGAATGTAGAGATTTCAATTGGTTGTAATTAGGGCATTAGAATGAAATTGGCTTTGATTTTGATATAATTAGAACAAGAAATTGAGAAAAGAAATGTGTTGGAACCTAGGGTGAAATTTTACCACTTTAGGAAAGTTAGGGATTGAGTTGTGTTTTGGTTGAATTGTGGTGTATAAATGGTGCCTTATGTAAATTAGATGTATTTGGTTGATGGAAAAATCAAAAATGAAGAAAATGGGACATAATTGTCCATTTAGTATGTAAAGGGCAATTATGTCCAACCGAAGTTATAAGGCGTTTAATAATTTTCAGGGCGCCAGATGGTGAGTTAAATTAGATAAAATGACTCCGTAAATGAAAAATCAGAAAGTAGTATGCATCCGGGCTTTGTATGTCGATTAGGACATTTAGTAGTTAAATAAGATTCTAGCATTCGATTTGGTTCTAAATGTCATTTATGGCGCGTAGGTGAAGAAAACTGAGAGCGATAACGGGAGCAGAAATTCGAAGCGAAATTGAGCTCGGAGCGGTTGTGAGTAAAAATCTGTCATTTCTTTTAACTTTCATTTGTTATGTTTTCACATAATGAAAATGCATGTTTTATGAGCTTTTAATGCATAAACATGATTTATGATCTTAATATATATCTATAGATATGCTTTTATATGTTCGGTTTAAGAAACAACTTTAAAATTACTGCATCCGTTTCAAAGGTCATTAGTACCCTCAGATTTTAGTGGTGGTGATTATATTTGACCCGGCCGGTATATCCCGTGCATATGGACAGGTCATGGGGGGTGTGTCACTAACTCTAGAAAGTCAAGATGTCGAGTCATGTGAGTCACTCTATGTGTACTGGGTATTGTCTCGCTATATGTATGCGATGTAGGATTCCGCTGCATAGGCAGTGAGATGTCTTGAGATGTCACTGTGGGTGCTGCTAGTTGAGGTGCCCCGTGACCTCCTCATGTGTGCGGTGCTAGTTGAGTCGTTGCGTGAGTATAGAGTTTTAGGCTTACCATTGGTACAATTTAAAAAGAAAATGGTCGAGTGAGGATTTTACTAGTTTTTGATCTACCGATAGCATTTTATGCATTTATATGCACATGATAGTTATTATGTTGCACAGATTTTGGATATTATTTTTCAAAGATGTAAATAAATTCTACTCGGCAAGATTTCATCGGCATATAATGTAGAAACCGTTTTACAACTTTATATTAGTTTTAGAAGCATGATTTATGCATGTCTTTTAGAATTTACTATCTATGCACAATGTTATTTTATTTGAAATCTTAACTATACTCACTGAGCTTATTTAGCTCACTCGTTTTGTGTTTTATATTTTCTAAACCCCCTTCCCAAGTGCAGGTCTCGGTACGCAAGCTGCTGATTCTCTTATGGCTGAGTAGTGGGCCAAACCTGAAGATTATTTTGTTCATGTAAATGTGCTAAATAGCACTCTTTTTGCTTTCAGCATGGTAGTTCTAGGCTTGTGTATTGTACATATATTTTGTATAACCAAGAAGAGTTTCGATATTTTGATGATCGTTTTACTCTTTTGTCAATATTTGAGTTTTATGATCATAATGAAATTATTGAGTTAAGTTGGATTGATTTTGGAAAGGACCGGAGGTCCTATTTGGCAGTATTAAAAAGTGATTTGGAAAGGGCCAGAGGTCCTATTTTGCAGTTTTAAGAAGTGTAATTCTTTGTAGGTTTTGTACTGAATTTTCAGAAAAATAAGGGAAACTCTACCCATTTTTTTAAAAAAAAAAATTAAGAGATCAATTTCATGCATATGCTAAGATTTTATTAATAATAGCAAGAACAAAAAAGAGGTTCGCCTCGTGGAATTTTTTAACTTACCCGGTTAAATTCTGAGGAATATTCGTTGAAGTACCCGACATGGCTGCTGGGACCTACAGTAGGGGGTCTTAGGCGGGTCCTATCAAGAGGAGCATGCTTACTTATTGAAGAAGTTATTTACGGGTTGAACTAATCTCCTAGGCAATGGTATATGAGATTTCATGATTTTATAATGACTTGTGGATTTAATAGAAGCAAGTATGACAATTGTGTGTACGTTAAGAGCTTAAGTAGTGGGATAAGTAGGTATTTGCTTTTGTATGCAGATGATATGATGATTGCATGTATATGGAAGAAATACATAAATGAAAAAGCAGTTGAGTGGCGAGTTTAAGATGAAGGATTTAGGAGCAGCAAAGAGGATATTAGGTATGAACATTGTAAGGGAAAGAAGAGACATTATCTTCTTATCACAGCAGAGATATATACTAAAGATTCTAGAGAAATTTGATATGTCAAATGCAAAGGTTGTCTCCGCACCTTTGGCCATGCATTTCAAGCTTTTAGCAACATAATCGCCAAAATCCAAAGAGGATAAACTATAAATGAATAAAGTACCATATACTAGCGTTGTTAGAAGCATTGATAAGAGTAAATTATATCTATTATCTTTACTCCCTTAAATTAATTAATTACTCATTCTAATAAGAATATTAGGATTTTATATGTTTTATTATTATTTTATAAGTTTGAAGTTAATAGAGCAATTGGGCATGAAAATTTAAAAAAACAAGGCAAAACATCAAATTACTATAGTAACGTTTTGTTATAGTATCCTTAAACAGTAACCTCGTTACAGTGCTTTTGCCCCATAGATGAATACCGTTTCACTGCAGCGGTGAATAGTATAATTTTTCTATATTTAAAAGAAATACAACTCTAAAACTTCAATCAATCCTTATATAAAAGTCACTCATCTCAAACCTGAAAGAACACACAACTTAGAGCTCTTAAAGTCACAACACATTAAAAAAGACTAATTTTAGAGAGAAAAACAAAGAGAATTCAAAGAAGTAAGAGATTAGTGGTGAATCTTTAGTGTATCAACAAATTGTAATTTTTTTTTTTGCAAATTTTTTTATCATTGGTACTTTAAATAATAGCTTTGTGCATAAGTGATGCCCAAAACAAAGCCAAACACAATCAAGATAATGAAATCTCTATAAATGTTACTTTCTAAAAAATCTCTCTGAATATTTCTTGAAATGAACTAAACGAATTCAAGATATAAACAACAGATTTGATTGTCTCACTCAAGAGGGCTCTCCATAGTTGTCTATTAGCAACAGGTCTATGGCACCCTAAGCGCTTTGCATTTATTCCATTTAGTACAATCTTATTCTATTGGTTTCACTTTAGATAATCTATTCTGTTGAATTTGGTAAAACCTTATTTATGAATGACAATAGTCTTCTGTCGGCTTAGGAATTTGAATTTCGCCCTCTTTAGGGCTTTTAACGTGCAATTCCAGTTAGCATATTTGCATCACATGGACAAGAGAACTTACCATACGTTGACTCTAGCACAAGTACCTTAGGGCTTTCCAAAGGCACCTCGTATACCGATTTGGAGCCTATAAGCCCTGGCACATAAAAGCATCTTTTTAATACACAGAATATAGAAGATGGAAAGCATCCTTGCCAGCATACTTTGCCATGTACTTATTGCAAGCAATGTAGGCAGCTTCTAAAGCTTCGTTTGACACATTCTCTTTCTCAAAAGATACAAGATAGACACAAAAGAGGAACTTATCAACCCCTTTCTTCTTCATACCCACATTATGAATTCTGATTTTAGGATCAAGAACTCCTATGCAATATCTCAACTTTGGATAAGGCTTGTTTTTAATCTGTTGATAGCATTGAGCAAGCCTTCGACCCATGGTACCTCACCTTTATAAGATTAGCAAAAGCGAGTGGCTTTGAAGAGATCAACCAATTACAAATTGATGTCTATATTACTTTACTTTTGGTTGTATTATGTTTATTTTATTTTTTAGCCATAATTCTCTTGTTATCATGAGCTAAATTTATTTTCTAGGGTTATTGTGCTAAATTGTTGGATTTTTTAAAATATTTATTTGAATTCAATTCTTTATTATTCAAAATATTCTTAATGCTTCATAATATCTTATCAATATTTTGAATGATTGGAAATACTTTGATAAACTTGGAAAAGACATCATTGTATTTAGACCTAGATAATTTGATGCATGATTGTAGAGTAACATTCAATATTACATATGCAAGTTTTGAATTAGGATAGCAATATACCTGATTGGCATATATGGTCAATAACACTTGTTCTTAATAAATCGTAATTTATTACAAGTACCATATGATTATAAATATTTGATAAATTAACATATACTTGCATGACCTTGGGAGAAGCTTGTGAATATATTAGTGTCTTGACCAATAATAAGAATTGAGAGATATAAATATTAAAAGATTAAATCTTTAAAAAACATATTGAAGGATAGTAATTAACTCTAGACTTTCTCTATATTTTTATCTTCTTATTTTATTTGAGTTATGTCATTTATTTTCTGTACTTTTATTTTATTTAAATTTATTGTAAAATTAAGATTTATTTATTTTAAATAATTATATAAAAGATATAATTTTAGTACTTTGTAGAAAATAAAAATTATCCATGTGGATTCCATATATGACTTTATAAGTCCCTTTATTACTTGTTATGATAGCGTATACTTGTGCTTAATTTTAAGATATAGACATATCGTATCAAACTTGGTATGTCTAACGTATTACAAACTTTTAGCAGCATAGTTGTCAAAATCCAAAGAGGGTTAACTGTAGATGAATAAAGCACCGTATGCTAGCGCTATTGGGAGCATCATGTGTGCAATAGTTTATCAACACTAGATATAGCATAAGCTGTGAGTATCGTAAGTAGATATATAATGAATCCAGGGAAAGATCACTAGCTTACAATGAAGTGAATATTGAGATATCTCAAGGAAACGTCAGATTATGGTTTGTTGTATAAAAGGGCTGAAAATGAAGGTGAAATGGTAAAAAGATACATTGACTTAGATTATGCAAGTGATTTCAACAAGAGAAAGTTTTTGATTGGGTACGTATTCACAGTGTTTAAGTGCAGTGTGTGCTGGAGGTCGATTTTACAACATGTGGTAAAGCTCTCAACCACGGAGGCAGAGTATATAACTCTAGGTGAAGTTATACAAAAAGCTGTGTAGTTAAAGGATGTCAACACCAGAGTGTATTGTGATAGTCAAAGTGCCATACACATAAGCAATCATCAATTGTTTCACGAGAGGTCTAAACACATTGATATTCGACTCTATTTCATTCGTGAGACTATTCAAAGTGGTGTGATTAGTCTAACAAAGATTGCGTCATCTAAAAATTCCGCTGATATATTGACTAAGCCACTGCTCTCGATTAAGTTCATCCCATACAAGGACTTAATTAGAGTCACTACTATATAAGGGTGATGAAGATGTGGAGATGAAGGATCTTGGAAGCTTCTACGATGATTTTGAATTAAGGAGAGGGTATGTAAGAAATGTGATTGCAAATTACCTTGGAAGAGGTTTGGGATTGAGCCAATTGATCAGAGGATGCAAGGAAGTGGAACAGAAGTGAAAATGAGGCAAAACGACAGTGCTAGTGGCACTAGGTCTTAGTACTGCGACACCTAGCTCGACCTCAACCCCTATTTGTCTCCTAAGTATTTTAGGACTCTTCAATCTTGTTCCCACTCAAATTAGGGTTTCTCTAAGACATATATAGCTTATATAAGGGCTTTTATTTTGGCTTGTAAACATATCACAGTACAACAACATATAAGAGAACCCCTAGATTATAAAAAGATAATTGAGTGAGAAATTGTTGAAAGTTCTTTGTGAGCTTTGATATTCTTGTAAAATGCATACTTTGTGAGTGCCTTATGATTTAATAATAAAGAAGTAAGATCTAGATCCACCATGAATGTAGGTAATTACCAAACTTCGTAAATATTTATATGATTTCTTCTACCCTTTCTCTCTCTAGATTATTTGCTAATTGTTTGCTGTGCTATATTACTTGTGTGAACTGCTTCCGCTTCAATAACCATCATGCATAAAATTTATGCATGAAATAGAGATAAGACAACATTAAGGGATAAATGTTTCATCTAATAAAATACACCAAATTACATGCATAAATGTATTGTCAAATGCTTAAGCAATTAAGCATGCATGTGTGACATATGTTACCATATTATTTAATATTTAAGAATGCATGTGTGACAAGTGTTATCATATTGCCTAACATTAATCATGCATGAGTGACAAGTTTTTCACATACCTTAAGCCACTTCTTAAGTGGTTAATTTAGCTATGACATGTGTTGAGTTTTGACATTTAGAATTTAACATGTGTCATTTCTGTCATATGGATGAATCGAATCCCATTAACACAAAAAATCTCGAATCAAACTATTTGACTCGAAAATATTTTAATCAAAATAATAATTATCTCATAATTATTATTTACAAAAATTCAACTAGTCATCACAAGATTATTCTCTACCTTAGTGTTCAACGAGTACATTTCATGTTATGAGACTCTAAGTTCACACTCGTTTATCATATGAAACATTTTTATCAATTTGTAAACTCTGCCCATCTATATATCACAACCAACATAAAATAGTGCGTTGAACCATACAAGTTAAGGTTATGTATATTTGTATAATCTCTCCGCCACTTATATCATAAAAGAGTAGAGACATAGATCTATAACGTCAAGTTTCTATCTAGTCAACCATAAACTTATCTCTAGGTATATATTTTGACAAATAATATACATATACTATTTTGCAACATTGTTTTACCTTACGAAACTCTATTCGGGGCTTATACTTCTGGTCAAAAGACTTTTTGAAATACAATCTTGAAACTTCGGGATATACGACCCAAATATCTGAGTTGATAAATCCTATATCTATACACACCGACTTACATGATTATCAGACCATACCCAATGATACCTAAAGGTCAGACCATGAAAGGTCTATGATATGTGTGGAATCTAAGTATAATAGATCACTCATAAGACAACCGTGACACTCAGGTCTAAGAATCACAAATACTACTCAACTCAATAATGTTGGGTTTAGGCGAATTTACTTAGGGTTCTTGCATGTGGGTTGTGTTCATCATACAAACAATATACATATCTCATACATACATGTGCACAGCGGAAGATTGAATACAATGAACACAGAAAATAACATTTGATTAAACTGAAATTCGAGATTGAGAAATATCACCTATGAAGCCTTTGGATTAATTTTCTTTGAAGTCCACCATGAAATGAATCTTTGATCAATTCTAGCAATCAACAAGGGTGGGTTTGATTGTCTAGAATGGCAGCATCTTAATCCAGCATATGTGTTTAACTCTTAAACATTTTACAAAGTTAAACCATTTAACTTAATTAAATTTGTTTTTCCTTTTATTCAACTCTTGAATAAATAAAACTAATCTTGTTTTTAGTTATTACATTTAGTAACCATTAATTCAATTTGTTTTGTTGTTCTAACATTTAAAACACAAAACAAACAATTTCAATTTCTCAAATTGAATTGGCTCCCAAAATGCAAAACCTAAAAAACTAAATCAATTATGAATTTTGAATTTCATTTCACTTTATATACTAATGCATTAATTCCAAACTAATTTGAATTTCATTTGCATTTCATTTGGCTTAACCTAACCTTAGTTAACATTTAACCATAGTTAGATTATTTTAACTTAACCTTTAAGTTAATAAATATTTTATTAATTTAACCATAGTTAACTAACTTAACCATAGTTAGGTTAACCTTTACTTAACCTTTAAGTAAGGTTAACTTAACTTAACCATATGGTTAACTCTTAACCTTAGTTAGGTTAAATAATTTATTTAACAATTAAATAAATAAATATTTATTTTAATTATTTAACAATTAAATAATCATAAAGTGAAATTACTATTATATCCTTACTCGGTTACCAAGTTAACCTAAAGTGGGTCCCACCAATTTAACCACATACTTTAGTTAACGTAACCTTAGTAATTGCTGAATTATACTGTATTGAACAATTCAATACGGTACACTGCCCAAGTGCTTAAAGAGTACATTTCATATTGGGACTCTCTAGGTCTACACCCGATTTGTCAAATGGAACTGTTCCATTAATCCGTAATCGATGCCCCACGCACACGTTACGAATATTACAAATCAGCGTGTCAGACCATACAAGTTGAGGTCATAGCATATACGTATAATCCTTCCATCATTTATATCCTAGATGTGCGGGGATATAGATCAGCACCGTCAAATCCCCATTTGCTCATCCATAAACTTATCTCCAGATTCGTATCTCGATAAACAATATACGCAAACACTTTTGCTATATTGTTTAACCCTATGGGAAACTCTTTTCCCGGGTTTATGCTTGTGGCCACAAGACTTTATGAAATACAATCTCGGAGCATCGGATATACAACTTACCTACGTAAGCTGACGGATCCCGTATCTATGCACACCGGACTCCATGAGCATCGGACCATACCCAGCGACATATAGCGGTCAGACCATGAAAGGTTTCTGACATATGTGGAACCAAAGCATGATGGATCACTCACAAGACCACCGTGGCGCTCAGGTCAAAGGACCACGAATACTACTCAACTCGAGAGGACCTTCCTTTGACGGTGTCATAGGATATCTATTGGGGTCCTCATAAGTCTTTCAGTATCCAGTATTGACTGGATACCCGCATGCCTATACAAGCTCTAAGCTCATGGTCAGTTAAGAACAACCATCTGAATCAGTCAGATATAAACATACACTAATCTATATAAAGTGAATCACCGATAGACCCGCATTAGTGATTATAGATCAGGAACATTATCTTTGAGACATACTTACATAATGATATTTCTTAACACCTATTGCAACTCTTTGCAACTATATCATTACAAGTATACTCTCAGGTCTTTGTCCCATTATAGACAAGGTTCTAACTCTTTAGACCTCGCTGACTCTTATAACCTGCTAACTCTTAACAGTGCTAACTTTTAGCATTTATAACTCTCAGCTTTGCTAACTATTAGTTCTGATCTAAACTCCTTTAGACCAGATCTGAACTCTTTCAGATCAAACAATGTCTGTAATGTTACAAGCATTATACCATATTATTATGATATTAACAATCTTTATTCGAAATGTTTATTGTATAAATATTAACAATTAATATTCATACAATATTGGAATGTCACGTGAGCACCAGCTCTAACAAATAAGACTATCCATTGATAACTTTATGGAATGTCTATTGTATGTCTTCGTGAGTTTGTTTAGTGTCAAGTCCTTATTTAACACTTGTATGCCTATTCTACTAAGTGTACAGTCTGCTAACACTAGCCATCTGAACAATTCAGATACAAACATACATTAGTTTTTCTGGTTTACCAATTAACTTGTATCAGTAAACCTATAACTAGGAACCATTTTTGAAAATATATTACATAGTGATATTCTTTAACACCATTTGCAATTTCTTACAACTATGTCACTACAATAAATATACTTGTGTCTTTGTCCTAAATTATACAAGGTTCTAACTCTTACTAATACTAACTCTTATTTTTGCTCTAAACTCTTTTAGACCTATCAATACCATATTGAAATAATAACAATTTATAAAATATTCATACAGAAATTGAGTGACGCTCGAGTACTAACCCCAAAAACAAATGAGCTCTTACACAGTTTTAAGGATAAACGTGAGTTCTTACATAACTCTGCAGATACACATAAGCATTTACAGATATCTAAAGATACAAATAAGCTCTTACATAGATCTAGAGATGTAAATGAGCTCTTACATAGCACTAAAGATACAAATGAGCTCTTACACAGCTTTAAGCATAGACTTTTAAAAGTTTTTAATAACCTTAACCTTTATAGAAGGTCTTGGAACTTTTAAACTGAGGTTTATATATTACTGACCTTAGTAGAGGTCTCAACACATAAATTTAAGAGGTTATAACATACTGATCTTGACCTTTTTAAATGTCTTAATGCATTGAGCCTTAAAAAGATTCAAGATTTACAACTTGTTTCAAACTTTAGTAGAGGTCATAATGCTATTAAGTCTATAGTTCTTAATGATAATATCAATAAAGGTCTTAATAAATAATTTTAGGATGTCTTATTATATGTCTTAATGATTTTGACCTCAAATAGGTATATGCAACATAACACTAAGTTATGACTCCTTATGCGTAACAAAGAAAATGAGAAAGAGTTGAGGGTACCTTAAACTCTAGGCGAAGAGTTTTATTGTAGTGCTTTACCTCTAGATCTAGAAGCTATTAGCATGACTATCTTTTCTGGATCTACCTTCACCCCTAACCTTAAAGAGCAATATTCAAATATGATCTTATATCATTTTTTCAAACTTCTTGTATGGTTCCTTAAGTAAGTTTTCAAGTAATGACCTAAACTTTGATCATGAAAGGGTTTTTTTTATTGTGTTCCTATAGTCAACAACAACTATTTGTGATCAAATTTAGTACGCTAATGACTAGTTATCTCTTAATTACAAATGAGTAAAGATTTATTTGGGTAAGAAAAGCAACAACCTTGTATAGGTTTTCAAAGCTTAGGAGTGGTGAGTAGAGAACTTCTTAAAGAAGATACCTTGACTTAGCTAGGTTAAAGAAGGTTATTGAGGTTGTGTTTAGGGTTAGAGAAGAAGTTTAAGAGGTACAAAGCTAACTAGAGAAGAGCTCAAATACATTTTAAAAATATTCGTTTTGTACTAAGGAATATTTTACTCAATTAGGGACATTTTGGTAAACTTCGTTAGTCTAGGTTTCCTTTTATGAGCAAGAATATGCCTAAGTATCACTATCCTAAAAATAGTCTTGACATATGTCACATGAAGATTGAATATTGGTGACAACATGGCCTCACCTCAATATTACCTGGTGATTTTGTACAGTCGAACCTTTTGTGGATAAGGTTTCATGGTGTTGCATTTTGGGATTAGTTCCTTATTGATTTCCTTATGTGATCTTACCTTTAATGAGGTGATAAGGTGGATGATAGCTTTTACAATACTATCTACAATAAAGAAGAATTTTTGTAGGCCTATAATGAGTGCTATGTAAGGTTGCATCAATCTTTTATGAAAATCTTATTTTCAATTATTACCCAATACAAATATCAACATAAAAAATAATAATATTATTTGAAATGAAAAAAAACAAGGATTCACAAAACGATCCATTCTCTACCAAGATTGGAATTCTTTTTTCATTGAAATTGTAGTACAACAAAAACTAAGAAATCGTAATAAATAGTTACCGATAAAATTAAGGCAAAACTTGTTAAATGTATACGATAAATGGCCTAAAAATTTAAAAGGCTAATTTTTTGTCTTGTGTACAGTTGGGAATTCATAATATTCATGAGAAAGTAAAAGAGGATGTTTACTTTTTTTTATTGAAATTGAGAATTTCATTATGTATATATTAAATATGTATTCTAATATTTTTGTTTAAGTAAGAAAATTGTGTTAGGCATGACAAAATTGATGGAAAAAACTTTTCAAGAATAGTTCAACTTTAAAAAAACATCGATGAAGAGTTCTTTAGCATGCTATATAAAATAAGAATTATATAAAAAAACTCATAAATAAAAGATTTTCGAGAAAAATTATAAATACAACACTTTGAAGAAAAGAGTTATAAAATTCTTAAGGGGAGTGTACTTAAACCTATTTCTATATAAAATGGAAATTATATAAAATCTCAAAAATAAAAGATTTTCTTAGAAAAATTATAAATAAAAGACATTTCAAAAAAGTCTTGTTAAATTATTTAGGGGAATATACTTAAACTCACAAGAAAATCACCTATGGAAGTAACCTAACATCTGTAATTGGTGATCTTATGAAGAAGTTTCAATGGTTAGGAACAATCTATACTGTATGGTTTGTTTAACACTTATAGTATGAACATATCTTAGAAAAGATGCTTTAGCTTATTTCTATAATAAAAGTGCTTATTATAATTTGTATAACGATAGGAAGGGTATTTACCCTGAATGGGTCTGAGACAAAAATATTCTTGCAAGGTATGGGTCATATATACCATTGAAGAACTCACTTATATGAGAGTATTTGTAGGCTATGACTATAACAATTGTGTTGTTCTCTTGGGCTCTCACAAGAATTAAGATAGAGTGCAAAGCCATTAATGAACCTTGTAAAACCAAGTCTTCTTCAAGATAGTTCACTTAGGTTCTTTAAATGAATTATGTAGCATTAAGTATAAGCTCAAATCTAAAAGACACCAAAACCTACTATATAATAAAATGTTGCTCTAAAGTATTTTATATTATTGATTGTGCATTATATTTCCTTATAGAGCAAAGGATATTGTTACCCTTAACGTATAGCCTAATAGATACTTTTACCCAAATAAAAATTTTAATACCCAATTTTGCTCAAATCCATTAAATTTTATAGTCAATTTAGATGGAAACATTGCTCTAAACATACAATTACTAGTTTAGCCGCATAGCTAAGTATTAACAAACTAGTAATTGTATATTCAGAGTACTACTTCCATCCAAACTAATGAAAAAATTTAATAGATTGAAGCAAAATTAAATATTAAAAATTTTATTAAGGGTAAAAGTGTCTATTAAGTCATACGTTTGGGGTACGTATGATCTTTACCCTTTTCTATATTTTTAAATTTATATGTATTTATAAAAAGGTTTTCAAATCTTTTGTCAAAGATTGTTAGAGTAAAAAGTTTTAAAAACCTTTTAAAGGGCTAATAAGTTATAAAATATTATATATTTTTAATATTTTAAGTCACATCTTATAAATTATCATTATTATATGATTATTATAATATTTAAAATAATCATAAGATCTATATTAAATATTTGAGAGTTACAAATACTTATTTATAATATTTTTATTATTTGAGAGTTATTTATTTAAATTATTGTAGGAGTTACAATACATTAAATTATTTTTATTAAATATTAAAATTAATTCTAAGAGTTACAAAATATTTAAAATTATAATAATACTAAATTAATATTTATATTAATACCTTAACACTTATCTACCACTATATAAAAGGTATTAATTCTTCTTTAGAATGAGTGTGTGAAAGTAAAGAAGAAAATAGAAAAATAGTTTTGGTAATGTGTGTAAGAGTGATGATGAAGAAAAGAAAATGAGAAATATATATATATATATGTTATACACTATTTTAAATTATATACTTTTGAGGAACCACGACAACGAGGACTTTATATGATCTTTTGGTGATCGTGCTCATCAAAGATAATGGGTTTTAGCATATAATTGAATTTTGGAGCCATATAATTTGTCACTACCCGCACGAGGGAAACATGATTTAGCTTTAGGACAATGCTATTAGCACGACTCTTTTATGCTTAAGCCAAATTTGATTTTTCTTTACTCATTATTTTCCTTTTATATATATGTTATTTGTAACAACCTTCTCACTCGCATTTTCTTAAAACGAGATCAGAGAATACTATAATTTTCTTTCAAAACCTAATATTAATATAAATTTTTATTTTTTTTAATTTAAAACCAAATAGACAAAGTTTTCTCTAAAAATTGGACTTCTTACCACCTGTTACAAAGAAAAAAAAACACTCCCAATCATTTTGTTTCTCAACTCAACTCCTGTTACTCAACCATAGACCCACCATACAACTTTTAGCTCATGGAGGTCAATCATTCACCCAATTTAATAAAATACACCGTAGGATAAAATAAATATACAATTTATCATTTATAACTTAAAAACAGTTCTTGATCATATATACACATGCACATAGAGTAGATGTTCATACGATTTGTTATGCAAATATTTTGAACACAAATAAAATATCTACCCAAACTATATAAACAGAGGATGTGACTAATTCGAGTTGCTATAGATATGGTTTTTCTCTTTAGTTTTTAATGTTAACAACTCTATTATCTCCGCATGGTAAATCCAACACGCTAAGACAAAAATTATTTAGTGGGTGTACACAAAAGTTGAAACAATATAATTTATTTATTCAAACAATAAACAAATAATAAAATCAATTACTATCACTTATCACAACGTCGACATGATAAGTTAAAATTTACCAAAATTTTTAAATCAATTAATTAAACATAACATATATTTAAATTAAAATTCAATTTATCATATACATGCTTAAACTATTACATGTGATCTCAATAAGCGGCTAAAATAAAAACTGACACGATACCATAGATTGCCCATTGGCTATCAGATGGTGATCCGGCATTGGTCACTCGGTGACTACTCGCCGAATCCAAATCAAATCAGAGTAAATGTCAAATTAGAGATACGGATCAGCATCACGAGAGATACAGAATAGTGCAGCACTGCTATAACACTCTATTGGCATGCCAACTACAATCCCCACCTACTAATGTTCAGATTTATCTAAGGCTCCTTAATAATTTAATAATCATATTATATTAAAATCATTATTTTTAATATTCATAAGTAGACCCAAAGTTTTCCAAATATTAACATATAGATCTAAAATTTTCAAGAATTCACATACAAGTCTTAATTTAATGTTTTTTTTTCAAAAATTCACATATAAATCCAATTTTTTAATATTTCACACATAAGTTCAAGATTTTTACTAATTCACATTTGAGTCTGAATGTTTACACAATTTCACATATAGGTCCAAATTTTATCCAATTTTATATATAGGCCTAAATTTTTACCCGATTTTACAAATAGGTCCAAAATTGATCCAAATTCACATATAGGCCGAAGTTTACCCAATTTTATATATAAGTTCAAAATTTATCCAAATTTACATATAGGCTCAAATTTTATCCAAATTCACATATAGGCCCCAATTTTATCCAATTTCACATATAGGTCCAAATTTTATCCAATTTTACATATAAGTCTAAATTTTACCCCAATTCACATATAAGTACAAATTTTACCCAATATTAAAAACATATTTAATTCACTTAGAACCAACATAATCATTAATTAAACATATTATTTGCATTCAAGTATCCATCAAATAATTTAATTACATAATTATACACTAATGCCCTAAAACAAAAATTTAAGTTCAACTTAAGCCTACACCAAACCTTAAACACCCTCCAAATGGTATTCACTTCTTCTCTTTCTCTCTTCCTTGGCTCTCCTTTGCCAAGCCTCCACCTTAATATCAAGAATATATAAATAATCAATAAAATTTCAATTAATCCCACTAAAATGCAAAAACTCCTAATTCTAAATGTCAATTGAAATTAGAAACCCTTTAAACTCCAAATTCATATTCAATTAAAATTTTTCTACTAACTCGCCTTGAAATCCATATGCAATTGAAATCACTTTTCTTTCCAAATTTGTCCTCAACTAAATTTAAAACTACAAAAATGCCATTGGTCAGAAATAGTGGTATTTGATTGGTCCAAAAATTTAAATAACTATTCACTAACTAAACTAGTTAAAATCTAGTAAAAAATAACCAATTCTACCACTTTCAAATTCATTTGGTGGCTAATTGCTATTTGTTCATAATAAAGTGTTGGAAAAGTGTAAATGACCAAGGTTTTAATTCCATGAATCCATTCATACCATATCAACACTTTTCCAACCAATCAAAGTCTTCTATTTCCTTTAACAAATAGATTTAATCCTAATAAATAAAAATTAATCCTAATAAATAAAAAATTAATTCTAATAAATAAATATTCTGGGGTGTTACATTATTAATATTTCTATGTCTTTATATATAACTATATATAATATAAGTATGATTGTAATAATATATAAAATAAATATACCTAACAATATATTACTATCATCATCATGAGAAGGTGTTTGACATCACCACAAGCAAAAATGCAAATTACATTAAGTCGTGAAAAATACAAATACAAATGGTACTAAGTCTTCTTATAGCACAAATAAAATAGTTTTAATAATTTTGAATTTCATCAAACATGTACAAGAGAAGTTACTATCCTCCCAAGACTAATGTCATTAAGAGATTATTTTCTCAAACTTTATTCATTGAACTAGAATATTACAACAGAGATCAACATTTAGAAATAATTCATTACAAAAGACATTTATGAGGATTCCTACAAACGTATTGTCTCTCAAAAAGGCAAACATACAAAAGGTACCATACGAGGATAGTTATGTATACTAAAAAGTCGATCTATCGAGATTGATAATGTAGATATTGATCCTTATTCCTCTATTTCACAATCCTAAGTTATTTTGTTAGGGATATATTTTTAAAGATGAGATGTAACTGGCGTTCTCCCAAGTTCTAAGGGACTCAAATTCAAGGTGGAAAATGCAAGTAATTCTTCGTCATGTTCTAATATATTCATATCCTCTTCAAGCAAATATAGCCATGCTTCAATCCCATATCCCAATCTAGTATTCACGAGAACAACAAAATCCACAAAATTGGTAACTGCACCATCCAAACCAATACAACTAATCTAAATTGGCTTTCCCCATCCAAAATCAATGTCATATAAACCAAATTTACACTAACTGCTAAATGTAATTCTTTCTTTTGTAATTGAACATGCTTTATTCTAATCCTCTAGAGCTTCAAAAAGGTTAAGAAATCTTGTTAACAATCAGCTAACCCAAAGATTCAACATAAACCAATACAAACCAACATAAAATAAGATTTATACAATAATACAGAGAGCAACACAAGATTTATAGTGGTTCGGCCAAACTAGCCTACATCTACTTTGAGCTCTTTTAATGGAACTCTATCTGTACTATGGATGAGAACGTTTACAGGATTGAAGAAATGTTACAAGCCATAATTACACTAGACCCAAGCACTTAACCTTACTGACATAGAACATAGAAAACCAAAAACCTAGAAGAAGATGATAGATCAGCAGCCTAGAACTCTTGATAAGAAAAAGAAAAATGAACAACTTCACCTTAATTCAAGAGACTTAGATTATATATATATTACATGAAATGATAGCATATTATACACTAAGAAAAACACATAAAATGACATCTCTTCAGATTCTCCTTTTCTTTCCTTCAAAATGACACATCATCACTTAAGTTGTCATTTATCACTTAAGTCCTTCAATTCTTAATTGTTCATTATAAGACTACATATTAATCATTTTTACCTTGGTCTCATAATGAACTCTAAATGCAGAAAGCTTCCAAAAGGCTCATAGCTCAAACCTCTTACCAATACTAGCCTCTGTCAATATACACCATCTTCATGCAGTAGCTGAATTTGCTGACATATAATGATTTGGTTCTATTTTTGTTGGATTATCCTTTGTTTGAACCTTTTCCAAGTTGATTAATCCTTTAGACAACATATCCCTCACAAAATGATACTTTACATCTACGTGTTTTGATCTTTCATGAAAATATGGATTCTTGCTCTGGTGAATCGAACTTTGATTATGAGAATAAACCACAACAACTCCTTTCAACAGTTTGATTTCTTTCAAAAGTCCATATAGCCATACCGCCTCCTTTATTGCTTTTGTTGTGGCAATATATTCAAATTTTGTTGTGGATAAAGCCACAATATGTTGAAGTTGAGACTTTTAACTAGCACAACAATTACAAATTGTGAAGTAATATGTAGTAATTGATTTCTTTTTATCCCTATCACCTGCAAAGTCAACATCTACATACCCAACGAGTTCAACATTATTACACAAAGACTTATAAAAAACTAATCCATAATCTAAAGTTCCATTTATATATCTCAATAACTATTTTACTGCAGTCCAATGATACTTCCCTGGATTAGACGTGTAACTGCTAAGAACACTTATAGAATGTGTTAAATTAGGTCTTGTACATAACATTGAATATATAATACAACTAATGGAATTGCTATATGGAACTTTTGACATCTCAGACCTTTCTAAGTCTGTTTTTTGGACATTGTTAAGTTGATAACTTGAACTGGGCAGCAAGAGGAACATTAACAGGTTTAGCATATTTCATTGAAAAATTTTCAATTACCGTTTTTAGATATGATTTTTTATTAATAAACATTCTATTTTCTTGTATGTTCCTAACTATTTTCATACCTAGTATTCTCCTTATTTCACCTAAGTCTTTTATGTCGAACTCATTTATAAGAAAATATTTTAATTTTTAAATTTCTAACTTTGTATTACTAGCCAGCAACATATCATCTATATACAATAACAAGTAAATCTGGTTTTGACTTCCAAATCCTTTAAAATAGAGCAATTATCATAATTGCTCCTATAGAAACCAATTTTGGTAACAAAAGAGTCAAATCTTTTGTACCATTGCCTAGGGGCCTGTTTAAGTTTATATAAGGATTTTTAAGAGACAAACTAGATTTTCTTTACTGTTATCCTTATAACCCTCAGGTTGTTTCATGTAGATTGTTTCTTTTAATTGACCATATAAAAAAGCTATCTTAACATCTAATTGTTCAAGTTCCCAATTAAAATATGCTACCAATGCTAAGATAACCCTTATAGTTGTATATTTTATAACAGATGAGAAAATTTCATTATAATCCACCCATTCCCTTTGAGAAAATCCCTTAGCTACCAACCTAGCTTTGAATCCCACATTATCTAAAGGATTATTACCTTTCTTTACCTTAAAAATCCACTTATAGTTAACTATTTTCTGATTCTTTGGTTTAGGGACTAATATCCAGGTGCCATTTGCCTTTAAGGATCTCATCTTTTCATCTATTACTTCTTTCCATTATTTTGCATACTAACTCTCCATTACTTCAGCAAAACTTTCAAGTTCTGATTCTTGGATTTCCTGTGCTGAAAGAAGAGCATATGAAATTAAATTGTAACAATCAAATTTGGAAGGAAGTCTTACCTGCCTATTTTTTCTATCCTTTACTAGTTGGTAATCTTGAGGGATAGAATTGTTATCAGATTGTGTTTCTTGCTCACCTTTTAATGATACTCCAATAGAGGAATCAGATTCCAATTTTGAGTATTCTTGGTGTTCACTTAAGTGTTCCACCTCAATTTGAATACTATTTATTGTCCTTGTACTGTCAGAATTAATTTTATTCCCTGCAATATCTTATTTTATGCTCAAACAAGGAAAGTTAGTCTCATTAAAAACTAAATCTCTACTTATTATAATTTTTATACCTTTGGACTCTTTATCCCAAAGCCTATAGCCTTTGACTCTTTCAGGGTATCCTAGAAATACATATTTAATGGATCTAGGTTTAAGTTTTCCTACAGATTGATGTGCATATGCTGCACACCCAAAAACCCTTAAATGTTTGTAATTTACTAGTTTTCTAACCGACATTTTCTCTAGGGTTTAATTATCTAAGGCACTAGATGGGCTTCTTTTGATTAGGTAACAAGCTGTATTATTGTTTTCCCTTAAAACCTTTTCAACAAACCTGAACCTAACAACATACATAACTTTATTTAGCAATGTTCTGTTCATTCTCTTAGCTACAACATTTTCTTGAAGTGTATATTTCACTGTCTTGTATCTTATTATGACACTATTGCTATAGAACGCGTTAAATTCATTGTTGCAAAATTCTAGTCCATTGTCTGTTCTTAGGGTCTTAACCTTTTTATTTGACTGGTTATTCCAAATTTTTTCACATTTTAAATTTAGTAAGAGCTTCATTTTTATGTTTAAAAAGGTATATTCATAGTTTTCTAGAAAAATCATCAATAATAAAAAGAAAGTATCTACAACACCTATGAGTTTCTGTACTAGTTGGGCCTTATAGATCAGTATATATGTAGTTTATGAGTGATTTGGACCGAAATGAACTGGTTTTAAAACTAAGTCTATGTTGCTTACTTAATATGCAGTGTTCACAGAAAGCAACTTTATTAACTTTGTCCATAATAAATATACCTTGTTTGCTTAATTCTATAAGCCCCTGTTCACTTAGATGGCCTAACATTCTATGCCATAAATCTCCATTTTCTATGTTTGATTTTAACATAGTAACTGCTAACTAGTAACTGTAGTACCATCTAAAATGTACATACATTTATTTTTAAAACCTTTCATTTTAACCAATGCCTCTCTTAAAATTTTTAAGACTCTATTTTCAGCTTTAAATACATAACTCGATTCATCTAGAACACCTAGTGAGCTTAGGTTTCTTTTAAGGTTTGGGATATGTCTCAAATCATTTAATTTTCTTATAATCCCATCATGCATTTTGATAGATATTGATCATATCCTAACTACCTTATAGGCTTGGTTATTTCTCATTAAAACCTTACCTAAATCAATTGTATGATAGTTATTAAACCATTCCTTTATAGGGCACATATGGAATGTATACACTAAATCTAATACCCAGTCTAAAGAATTATTATTTATTGACACAGTAAAGGCTTCTGAGTTATTATAATTTTTACTAGCTATTGCTACATCACCATTTTTCGAATTGGTTTTATAAGATTTTTCTTTTATTTTCTTTAATCTTTCATAATAGTTTCGTTTTAAATATCTTTCTTTATTATAGTAATAGCATCTCTTAGGCCCTCTTGATTTAGACCTAGACTTCCTTAGGTTATTATCCTTAAAGTCTTTCTTGTCAGTTCTACCTCTTGCATAATAACTTTCACCACAATTTTCTTTTATTTCTGATTTAAGTTCTTGTTCTTTTGTTCTCAAGGACAACAAATAGTCATCCAATGATAGTGAATCCTTACCATACTTTATTGTAGACTTAACTTTTTTATATGAACTTGGTAAAAAATTTAATAAAATCATAGCTTGAATTTCTAAACTTATTTCTTCATCATTATTCGCTAAATCAATATAGATTTTATTAAAGTCATCTAGGCTTTCCTCGAAGCCTTTATTGGGGTTCATTTTAAAGCCAAATAATTTTTCTTTTAATAAAATCTTGTTAGACAATGATTTAGATATAAATAGGTTTTGAACCTTTACCTATAATTTAGATGCCATTGTTTCATTGTTAACTTGCCTAAGAACGTTGTCGTCAAATGAAGAAATATGATGCTGTATGCCATTTCATTCATCTCCAATATTTGATCTTTAGTCATCGTCTCTAGTAACTCATTTGGATCAAGTAGTGCTCTTGAAACTTTTTGTAAAACTAGTAGGCATATATCTATTTTTGCCAAAGTCCAAAATTTCCCTTGTTATCAAATCTTTTCACCTCAAACTGAGTGGAACCCATTGATTTGAGTCCTAATTAGTGTTTTCCCAAATCGATTTTAAAACTTGAAACCCTAAAGTGTGTTTCCCCAAATCGATTTTGAAACTTGAAACCCTAATTTTATGTTCCCCTAAATCAACCTTGAAAACTCAGTAATCTTGATTTTTGTTTCTCAAAATTAGAACCCTAATTCTAAAGTACTTATCTTTAAAGACTGAATCCTTTACCCAGGAAGCCTTAATAGCATACCACTAGGACTCTGATACGACTGTTAGCAATCGGCTAATGTAAAGATTCAACACAAAACAAGATTTATACAACAATACTAAGAGCAACACAAGATTTAGAGTGGTTCAACCAAACTAGCTTACATCCACTTTGAGCTCCTCTAATGAAACTCTCTCTGCACTATGGATGAGAATGTTTACAAAATTGAAGAATTATTACAAACTATGATTACACCAGACCTAAGCTCTTAACCTCACTCATATAAAACCCAGAAAACCAAAAACATGGAAGAATATGATAGAGCAACCTAGAACTCTCGAGAAGAAAAAGAAAAATGAACAACTTTACCTTAATTCAAGAGACTTAGAACAAATATATATTACATAAAATGACAGCGTATTATACATTAAGAAAAACACATAAAATGACGTAGCTTCAGATTCTCCTTTTCTTCCCTTCAAAATGACACATCACTTAAGTTGTCATTTATCATTTAAGTCCTTCAATTCTTAATTGTTCATTATAAGACCACATATTAACTAATCCGTCATCACCTTGCAAGCTTTTCACAAAATCTCCATTAACTTTCATTATTGCTTTCCTCATCTGACACACCAAGCCGTCCAACTCTTCTTGCTCATTCATGCATAATGCATTTGCGTACCAAATGATATTTCCCATAGAATATTCTGACAACGGTGGCCAAAACGTTGGACGTAAATCTACTGCATGGCTCAGTAAAGTTGGTTTGTAGGAACCGGTTTTTGTTTTGAAAGCTTTCATGTTGCATGTGGAAATGAATGCGGACACAACCTCAACACGCGTTGGATTTTTCACAAGTGATGAGTTAGTTGCCCTTGCTTTGAGGGTGGTTACTGCTTTGTCATCAAATACAAATCTCCCAGTAACAAATCTGCCGCGTTTTAAAAATCGGCTCGACATGCCCGTACATGTTGCTTCTCTTGGAAATGAATCTTTTTGAGGAAATAATGATGAAGCATCAGAGTTAGGACGTACTGCTTCTCCAGCATTTTTGCAACTCATCTAGCAGCCAACTCTTCAAAAAATGAGGCCAACGTTGTCCCATCACCAAACCGACGGGAGATAGAAGCGCCGATGACAGCCACCACAAGCAAATTTTGTCACTTGTATATTTGCTACGTGAACTCCTAGAATCGACCCACCTTGCTCACTAGCATCAGAAGCGATGAATTTGTTGAAGAAAGTGTGATCTGGCTGGTTGAGAAGTTCATTGAGGGGACATTTAACTCGAGCCTCTATAAAATAAATCCCCTCGTCGTTGCAATCAATAGAAAAATTATCTTTTATCTTTCCAGTAAATGGGTAAAAAAGGGCTAAGTTTTCTGAGAGTGATTGTTTCAGAAGCTGCATCCTGCTAGAGATAATATGATCGATATCGGTCGAGTTGGAAAGTTTGAAATCTTGATTCCCCGGAGAGTATAAGACTATAGAACCATGATGGTGATCAATACATTGATCCAAGAGAGACAATTTATATGTTTTGAGATGAAGGGGTGTTGGAGAAGAGGGTTGGATGCACTCTCCGGAAATTATCTCAACCCTCATTTTGTTTTATACAATTTTTCTCCAAATTAATTTAGAAAGCAATTCAAGTCGGGGCTATATTTATATAAACCATATTACGAAAGTAACGTGGCCAAGGTGCGAAAAATAAAAATTTATTGTTATCATAATTAGAATTTAAGCGATTAAAGAATAAAAATGACATGTTTTTAAATTATTGTTTTATTAAGAAGATTCATTAACCTTCAACTCAGGATAAACAATGCAGTATATATTTAATACATAAACAACTGCTGTATGAAGTGAAAAATTATATATTTTATTCTAAAAGTAAAAAATTAGCAAGCGAAACTCTTAATATTAATAAGCAGAACTGTTGTAGTTGGCATCACTTGCTCGAGACAGCTGGGTCGAATTCTGAGCAATTAAATTGAGAAATATGTTTTTGACATGCCTTCAATAGTTGATGTTGTGATAACTCTTTCATCACTCTGCAATAATAAAATTACTATTAAAATTTTCCAATAGTCATCCATGTAATGCATTTTTTTATTTTAACATAAGGAAAGTTTTTGAGTGGGCATTCCCTCACATGCCTTTCAATTAGGTAATCTTGTGGCTATTACTCCAATTTTAAATATTATACAAATTAGGGTTCAATAATTTAAAAAATAATCTAACAAATGGAAAGAGAGGAAAAAAATATATTAATTTTTAAAGAGATTTGATCACCAAAAACAATAATAAGTGAAAAATAAAATACTTTTAAGTGGACACGTGGCATACTAGTTGTAAGTAAAGAAGTATATTTGAGAAAGCCTTTTGTTTTGGACCATCACTCTTGCTCATTAATGGGGAGACATTTGTATGGCCTATTACCAAACGACTCAATCAATCTACACCTAATTTATTTGTTAAAAACAACAACCCACATTAGAAAATGCCTAATATCATAAAACAAGAGGATCTCAGCCCAAAAACTAGATCCAATACATCAAGTAATCCAATATGCCGACCCATAAGCCTTGTAAATAGGTTGAATAAGTTATAATGATGTGAGAATGAATTAAACTAATTTTTCTATTCAAATTAGGGTGGGTAAAAAAGCTTGAAAATTAAAAAAATCAGACTGGTCAATTCTATTCGATTTCTAAACTTTAAAAATTCATTCAGTTTTTATAATTAAGATAATTAAATGGTTCAATCCAACTATAAATATAAGTAGAATTGAACTTTAAAAATTAATTTTTTTAATTATCAATATTTTAAAATTAAATATAAGAAACGGAAAGTGTTTTAATATTAAAATTAGCTTTAGTTTAATTGGTAAAGTATGGTAATAGCTTTCTTCAAGTCCTAGTCCGAATCCAAGTTGCAATTTTTTTTAAAATTATTAATATGTAAATTTAAATATGATAAAACAGAATATATTTTGGTTTAAAAACTAGGTTTAGCTTAATTGGTAAAGTGGAGGTAGTAGCCTCCACAAGTCATGGGTTCAAATCCAATTAGTGTTGATTTTTTAAAATTATTAATATTGTAAAATTTAAATATAATAAAATAGATATTTATTTTAGTTTACATTTGGTTTAACTCAGTTGGTAAAGTGGAGGTAGTGTCCCTCTTCAAGTCTTATGGATTTGAATCCAACTAGTTGAGTTTTATAATTATTAATATTTTTAAATTTGAATATAATAAAATAGATTATATTTTGGTTTAAAACCTAACTTCAACTCAGTTGGTAAAGCAGAGGTTATATCTCTCTTCAGGTCACGGGTTCGATTTAACAATTATGTTTGTTAAATCTTTTTTTTATTCAACAGCTTCAATTAGTGTAAGATAAATGAACGAGTCTCCTCCTAATGAAACTTGCCTAAATTTCTTGCAATGAAGCTTGCCCAAATTTGGAACTTGTATAAAAAACAAATCACTTTCTCTCGTGGTAATTACTTTATTTGATTGAGAATTTTCATTGATTGTATGCTTTCACTAAAGTCTTGAGATCTTCGAGGTGTCTTTTTACTTGAGATGTTGTTATTTCTCTCCAAATATTATTATACCATGAACTATTACATATAAATTTTTTTGGGGAAAACGACATCTTAATTTATAAAGATTTAGGAAAAGAATATGCAGACTCCAATATTTTTAAAAATTTTATTTACACCCTATTAGGTAACAATTTTTATTAATGACAAAATGATAAAACTAAAAATTCAACTCTATTTTGACTGAAAGGAGTCTAAATTTAATTAAATGCTAGTAAGAGTGTTTAAACTTTTGACCTTATAGTTAAAAACCACATCCTTTAACTAATTAAGCTATTCTAACTTTATATTTGAAAATGTGTCTATAAATCTATTAATGTATTATCATTAAGACCATATGTTAATAATTTTAAAAAGGCCAATGATAGGGTTTGAACTCTACATGACAAGTAAAAATATTCACCAGTGAATTATAATAAATTTTATTGATATAAGTTTAACACAGTAAATTCAAAAACATAAAATGTTAGAGTCATATCGTTTCATGCTTTTGTATTTTCTGTTTTAATAATATATCAATAAAATATATTGTAGCACATTAGTGAGTTATATTATGTATAATGTAGGTGACCAAGGATCAAACCCTATCATTGGCGTTTTTAAAATTATTATCATATAGTTTTGAGGATAATATATTAATAAATCTGTATATCCATAAATATAAAGTTGAAATAGTTTAGTTGGTTAAAATGTGTGATCTTTAACCATGAGGTCAAAAGTTTAAACTCTTTTTCTAACATTTAATTGAATTTAGATTTGTTAGTCAAAATAGAGATAATCATATTTTTACTATTTTGCCATTTTTCTGTTAAGATTAACGATAACCATTACCTAACAAATGTGTAAATGAAAATTTTAAAAATATTGGAGTTTGCATACCTCTATCATGAAATCTTAAGGGTCAAAATATTCTTTTTTTCAAAAAAAAATTAAAAAGAAAACACCGATAATTGATGAATTTTTTTTTTAAATTGACTCAAATTTTAAGTCTATTATCTTTTTTAGCCCCAAACTAATTTACTATTCTTTTATAATTAGAAGTTTGAAAATGAACCATATTTCCCTTATCAAATATTTCTCCTCGTTTACCTCTCTCCAAAGCCAAATCCATACCATCCTAAAAATTAACAACCATCTTCCATTTCCATTTCCATTTCCATTCCGTTTTTATTTGGCGGAATCAATGACACTTGGCGTTGGAGATTGGCAGAAAGATAAGAAATCCGATGATAATAGATTAGTATTTGAGTGTTTGCAGTGCAAATTTTGTTTAAATTTAAATGTTTGATGTGTAAAATATAAGGAAAAATATGTTTGTAGCACAAAAGAAGTGTTGTAGGCGGCAACGGGTTTATTCAATAGAATTCAATAATTAAATTTATGTTATTTAATTATTTAGTTTATCACTATTGAATTTAATTATTTAGTTGAGAACTAATTTATTTAGTTAGTATATTTATTTAATATATTTAATACTCGATTAATTAAACTAATTTATTTTATTTTATTTAGCATATTTAATTAATTCATTTAATATATTTAATTAATTTATTTATGTTATTTAATTATTTTATTTAAATTAATTTTCTTGTATTTTTATTTAACTTATGTCAATTGAATTTACTTATTTAGTTTAGAAATTTTAATTTGTTTAGTTAGCATAATTAATTAATTAATTAATTATTTTATTTAATCTAATTTGGCCTTAATTATAATTTATTAATTAATACATGTTATTTAGTTAGTTTTTTAAATTAATTTCTTGTAAATTTTATTTAATTTATATCTATTGATTTAATCATTTAGTTTAAAAATTTAATCTTTTTAGTTAGCATATTTTATTAATTAATTAAATGTATTGAACTAATTTATTATATAGGATTAATTTGATTTAGCATATTTAATTAATTAGTATATTTAATTAATTTATTGTGTTTGATTTTGTTTTGTATTTTATTGCAATTAAAATTTGTAATTTCTTATTATATTTGATAAATATTTATTATATTAATTTTTTTAAATAAGCATAATGTGTCTAAAGAGATGAGAAAATAAGTTGTTCATTTATTATTCCACTTTTCTATATTTATATCATTATCCTCTCTTTTAGAGCTCTCTTCCTCTTCATTCCAATATTGAGGTTTACTCTACAATCACTTACAAATCTCTTTGCAACCTTCAATTATTTGATAAATCTCTAAAATTACCCTTTATCTTTATGAAGAAAACTTATGAAAATTACCTCCACAAGTTTAAAGAGGGGAAGAATATATAAGATCTTAATCTATAAGTGTCATCACTTTGATTGTAATCTATATCTTGTAATAGTTCTTTCATATAGTTGATTGGGTGATGATCTCCACTCTCGGATATAGGCCTTTATACCAAACCATATAAATTTATGTGTTATCTTTATATTGTATTTTCTTACTAAATGATTGTTAGATTGTGTTTAAATTAGAAGATGCAATATTAGCACAAATATACACCTAATTTAGGTCTTTACCCCTTTTTACTAAGTTAATGATGCCAAAAATTCCTCTTTGCATTTGATGAGCTTTATTGAGATGTTGTTATAATTATGCTTAAATAATTCTCTAACCTCAACTCTGATTCAAGCGATCTTCTAACTACCTTATAAAATCTAGATTACCTCACAATTTTTTCTAACCTAGTTGAGTAAGTAATCTTTTTTAAGCAGTCTTCCACTCACCACTTTAAAACTTTGACAATCTCTACTAAATTATTATTTTTCTTCATCGAAATAAATACTCACTCGTTTGTGCTTAAAAGACAGTTGAATCCTTAACAAAATTGGGTATAAACAACTTATTTTACTACAATAAACATAGCTAAGCTGTGAAAAGTAAATTTTTATTACTATTATGATTAATTAAGGAAGTTCATTAACACAGGATGAATTGATGTCGTATATATTTAATCCAGATACAATAGTGGTACAAAGTACATAACTAAATATTATAATCTAAAAGTAAAAAACGATCAAGTAGTAGATGTGTTGTAGATGATATCACAAGCTGGAGACAATTGGAGAAAATTTAGAGCAAGTAAATTGAGAAATATGTTTATTCACGTGTCTTCAATTAGTTGATGATGGAGATTACTCTTTATCTGTCTTAGCTTGTTCAAATTGAGTCACTTAGATTTTTCTAATAGTCAACCTAGTAATATATATATATATATATTTTTTCATTAATACTCTTACCCTCGTTTAATACACCATATTATATAATATAAAGACCTTGTATATAATGAAGTAATATTATATCTACCTATTTGGTGACACTTGAACTCATAAGAGAGTGCCTAAAACTCCATGGGCTGGTAATCTTGGCTGGCATTGCACGTTGGACTTGCTTTATTTTAAGTTTGAACCTTATGTTTAAATCTATTCTACTATCCGTCTTCGGTTCAAATTACGTTTCACGTGAAGAAATTATTAAAATACCACAAACTTTAAGTTTAGATCATATTATATGTAAAAGAATTATTAAACAAATTTAGTATTAATATTGAACTTTTTAATTGAATAGTTAATTAATAAATACAAGTAATTATAGTAATAATATATTAAAAATATAAATAACCACTATAATTAATAGTCATTTTAATTATATAAAATGATTTTTCAAAATAGTTGCTAGAAATCAACGAGCTCTCTCCGGGCCTCCGTCCATTGCCATACCAAGCAAGCCCAAGCCCATAGAGTACACAAAATTACTATAATACCCAACAACCTATACATAATGTTCTTAGCACCAATGTTTACAAACACCAAGGTCATGGCGTCTAGAGATGATGATACAAAATGCATCCATCTGGTTAAGTGAACATGAACAACAATCATCAAGATGCCACATGGCAAAAATGGGCCCTGATTGTGGTGTTATAAATATTATTATATTGTTGCTGGTAATGTTATTAACATAAAATAGTGTGGTGTAAGAAAAATTGTTCAAAAATTATTGACATTTATCAATACACTCCCAATATTCCTAAATATTTACATTGTGCTGGCATCTTTTTTGATTTAATTGTAGACCACAATTGATGGAGAAATACATGACTTTACAATATCCTAAAAAAATATTAAAATAAATCATTTGCTTATAATTTTAATCATAAACTAATTTCATTGTTATTCAGTTTTACTTTTTTTTTTCTTTTTTTTTTTTTACCAAAAACCAGAATTTATTAATCAATACGAACATTTTCTCCAAATTATTTTAAAGAGGAAAAAAAATTCAATCTTACAAAGAAAATAAAATCTCTATAGAATACCATCGCAACAAACCAACTTTATATAATTCATTCACATTTCTGTAACTTACATTATAAAATCAAAGCCATGTGTCATTTAAAATCAAAATGACTAGACTTGGTCGTGCATGTAGCCAAGGCGAAATCTCCGACGATGGCCGTGTCTACTTGAATTTAGGCCTAGTGTTATGGATTGCCATAAGATGGCACGTCTTTATTTTAGATCTAAAATTGAATATCGAGTTTTGGGATAGAGAAAAAAAAAAGAGAAATATTATTTGTATTCATAAAGGTATTTTGTATTTGAAGAAAATTTATTTATTTTAAATTAATTCTATTATATAAAATTATTCATTTATTTTAAATTATTTCAATTATATAAAATTGTTGTTTTATTTTTAATTTCAGTAATTATAATGGTTCAAAGTGATAAAATGGGTGTTGGGGCAGAGTTTCAAAAAGTTGAGAGTGCATTTTGAAATGTCAATATTCAAACGGGTGGTAGTATGGTAGAGTGAAGTTTTTTTTTGGTCTCTTTTTTCTTTCGAAAAAAGGACTTATGAAAATTCTAAGTATAGTAAAAATTAAAAACACAAAAAAAAATCAAATTATCAAATGATTTTATTAATCAAAGGAATCTCCTTATAAGTTTTAATAACTTATTTTATTATATTTGAATTAGGATGTCCTAACTTTATATAAAATAACTTAAATTGATGTAATTATTTTTTATTCATACTTTAAACTTGATTTTGGATCATTCTATGAGATGTTCTCTTATTGATCACTATTGAAAGAAAAATTGGAGTGTTGTGCACATTTAACGAGACATAATTCTTTACCGGTAGTTGATACATACAACTTTTAGCAGAACCTTCCAATAGTATTGCTCATTGCCTCTTATCCTTTACAAACCAACAATTTTTATAAAATTCAATTAATACAAAATTATCAGATACTAGTTTAGAGACACTAATGAGATTTTTAGAAATGTGAGGACAAATAATCTATTATTTAAAGGCAAAGTTTTTTGTTACCATTGCTAATGGCACTTTATCATTACCTTTGTATTCACTTCTTATGTTGAGATTAACAATACCATTTTTCAAGTGATTGGTGGCTCCACTGTTTATATACCAGTTCTGGTCAACAGTGTCATCTGGTGTTACCATGTAGGCTGCAAATGTGTTGTTGATTTCAAGTTGTGGTCCAGAATAACTCATCAAATCTATACCAGCAATTTGCTCTATTTTAGCACAATTGCTGCAGTGTGTCTTGTTTCCCCACAAATTTGACACATAAGTTTGTTGTTGTTGTTGTGAGTTTTGTTAAGGTTGGTATTTGAAGTTCCACCACCAACTGATCTTCCTCTACCTTGACCTTTAGTAAAGCCTCCTTTCCGTACATTGTTTTCCTTATGTCTTAAATGTTAAGTAATGAAATCATTCTAAGCAACATTTGTTTGTATATCCAAAGATGAGTGAGTAGAAAGCTAATATATCCAAAGATGAGTCAGTTCTAGAGGTAATGTTTACCAATATAGAATCAAAATCAGAACCAAAATCAACAAGAATATATAATATTAAATCATCATCATTGATTGGAATTCCTGCAGCTAGATAATCAACTAAAGTTTTTATTTTTACAAAGTAATCACTTACTGTTATGCCCCTTTTTTAGTAGTTTTTTGGAGCTGCATTATAAGTTGTAGCATTCTTGCCTTTGATTAAGAGGAGAAGAGCTTCTCTATGGCAATCCAATGTTCATGAGAGGATGCACAATTTACTAGTGTATCTATGATGCTTTCTGTCATGGTAGATAATAACCGGCTGAGCAAGAGTTGATCTTGCTTTGTCCAGAAAATATAATCTGGATCAGGAGTTATGGAGATGTTATCCTCTTCATCAACTGTAATGATAACAGAATTAGGCTTCTTGCTACTACAATTAATGAAATCTTCAAACTCATGCCTTTAGATGGCTGGAAGAATTTGAGACTTCCGAATCAAATAATTTTGTCAATTAAGTTTTAAGAGTGGTGAAATTGTTGGATAAGGTTATGATATTGTTCTAGTTTTTGGTTGCTGTATTGACAGTATTTGTATCATCAACATTCTATGATGTGACAGGGTAGAAATCTAAGTAGTGTCCATAAAAGAAGGATCGTAGGTTTCTTTGCTTTGATACCAAGAAAGATAATAAGGAACTTGCTTTTATACTCTCTTATATTCCAGTTTGTTTTGCAATTTTTTTCTTTTGGGAGTCGGCTGCATGTAACCAACGTGTAGAATATTTGGTGTTCCAGCACTTGGGACTCCCTGTATTATACCATTGTAATGGTAAGAGATTAACAATATTTTTAGAAATGGTAAGATTTTTTTGTCTTAATTTTTGGTTTAGGCTATGTGATGATTGTTGGTGGTTCTAGTGTTTTACCGGTTAGACGTGTGGATGTTTTATTTTTTTATTTTTTTAAGAAAACAAATCTTGCTAACTAATTATTGTCCAAGCCACTTTTACGGTAACCATTGTGATTTGATGATTATTAATTATAAGGAAAGCACTTTTACTCTAAGACTTTTTTTTTTAATAAAATAAATACCGAATTTATTAATTAGTGCAATGAAAATGATTGAAAAGTAACATACATTTAGTCAAGATATGTGCAACTGAATTCCTTTTTCAATTAGTAAAATAAAAAAAAAGTATTCTCAAAGGAGACTAAAAGCCTAGCAATATCACGGATGATATTGCCCACCACTCCATAAAATGAACACAAATTAGGAGAAGTAACCAAATTTCTGTAATCTGTATCCACAATATATATTTCTCCAAACAAACTAACAACACCATTGAGACCATAAAACACAGCAAGATACTCAACTGAAAAAGGGGACCATAAAAAGATTTCATTGTAGCCATCAAAACTGCACCATCTAAATCATAAAGAACCCAACCAATAACAATCAAATTTTACCCCTAATTAGTTGATGCATCCGCATTCAGTTTAAATTGACCTAAGGAGGCAATTCCCAAACTGAAGTAAAAGTCAAACTAATTTTTAGTTTACTCTAATACCATGTTAAAATTAAAAAATTAAAAATAAAAATAATTTTCACTTTACTAAAATAGCAAAATATATACCTAAAATGAATAAAAAAGATAAAAAGTAAAATATATTAATTAATATAATTGAGAATTAAAAATGAAAGTTATGTCTAAATCAGTAAAGTTTTGTGGTTAGATTATTATTATTATGATACTTATGTGATAATAATTCAACTCATAATTTTGATAATCTCGACTATAATTCTTATTAATAATTGCAAGGTGTCATGACTTGCTTTCATGGCTTGACTCTATGATGCCATTTTATGGTTTATTCTAGCATCAATTTTATTAGGATATAATGATTGAAGTTCTGCGTTTGGAACCTCTATCATTAATTATTTTCTTATCTTTGTTAACTCTTTGGAATTACAAGAATATACTATTTTTTTACAAGATAAAATATTTTGATATTCAAATTAGTATTTATTTAAGAAAAATGGTGTTTAAGTATGGAGAATATTTTAAAAACAAGTAGGATGTTATGATGTTTGTTATATGAATATTGTGTGTTGAAATCTTGAATAAATGAATTGAATCAATTGAGATTGAATAATGCTCACTAAAATAATTCGACTTTTATTTATAATTTATGAATTCTAATCTCATTCAAAGTATGATTGAGTATCTACACTTAATTAATCCGTGTTAATAAGAGATTAAATCAAACATTAAATCATCAATCAAAAAAAATATTTTAAGCAAGACTCGTCCTCTTGTGAAAAATTTTTCATTATAAAAAACAATAATTAATCAAAAATAATTTTAATTAGGGGTGTACATGAGCCAGTTTAATTTGGTTTTGGCCAAGACCAAATTAGTTTGCAGTGTTTTTATTTTTCCTAATGGGATAATCGAAAAAAACTGAATATAGTGCAGAAGTCAAATCAAACCAATTTTCTCCAGTTTGGTTATACTTGATTTTTCAATTTTTATATTAATTTGAAAAAGTAAAAATAAAAAGATTTAACAAACATAATTGCTGAATTGAACCCATGACCTATAGAGAGATATAGCCTCTGATTTGCTAACTGAGCTGAAGCTAATTTTTAAACCAAAATACAATCTGTTTTAGTATATTCAAAATTTAAAATATTAATAAATATAAAACCCAACTAGCTAGATTCAAATCCACGAGACTTTAAGAGGGATACTACCTCCAGTTTACCAATTGGGCTAAGGCCGATTTTTAAATTAAAATAAATATCTATTTTATCATATTCAAATTTTACAATATTAATAATTTAAAAAAAATAATAATTAGTTGAATTCGAACCTATGAATGAGGAGGCTACTTTACCAACTAAACTAAAGCTAGTTTTTAAATCAAAATATATTCCATTTTATTATATTTAAATTTATATATTAATAATTTTAAAAAAAGCAACCTATTGGATTCGAACTAGGACTTGAGAAAGCTGTTACTATGCTCTACCAATTAAACTAAAGCTAATTTTAATATTAAAACACATTTCGTTTCTTATATTTAATTTTAAAATATTAATAATTAAAAAAAGCTAATTTTTTAAGTTAGGTTTTGGTTATATGTATAATTGGATTGAACCATTCAATTATCTTAATGATAAAATCCGAAGAAATTTTTAAAGTTTAGAAATTTAACCAAATTGATCCGTTTGATTTTTTATTTTTCAATTTTTTTTACTCACCTTTAATTTGAATAGAATAAGAAGTTTAATGTGTTCTCGCATTGTCATAACTTATTCAACTCACTTACAAGGTCTATGGGTCACCGAGTAAAGTTACTTGGTGTATTAGATTTGGATTCTAAGTTGAGATCCTCTTATTTCATAGAATTAAGCCTTTTTTTAACGTGGGTTGTTGCTTTAAACAGATACACTAGGTGTGAATTGATTGAGTCATTTGGTAATAGGCCAAACAGATGTCTCTTTATTAGTGAGCAAGAGTGACAGTCTAAAACAAAAGGCTTCTCAAACTTGATTCTTCACTTATAGTTAGTATGTGCCATGTGTACACTTAAAAATATTTTATTTTTCACTTATTACTATTTTTGGTGATCAAATCTCTTTAAATTGTGATGAGGTATTTAATTTGACAGAGATGATTTTAAATTCTCCCTTCAAATGTCTGATCGTTTCTCTCATCTTCTTATATTACCTAAATTTTCCCATACTTGAATGAAAGAAATTCCTAATTTATATTAGTTCAAATTTTATCTTCTCTTTAATATTACAATATATTTCTTTTACACTTTATTTATAATACATTATTATATTAGTATATTTTTTCCTCTTTCAATTAGTTAGACTATTTTTTAAATTATTAACCCCTAATTTGTTTAATATGTAAACTTGGAGTAATAGCCACAAGATTACCAATTGAAAGGCATGTGAGGGAATGTCCACTCGAAAACTTTCCTTTTGTTAAAAAATAAAATTCATTACATGGATGACTATTGGAAAATTTTAATAGTAATTTTATTATTGAAGAGTGATGAAAGAGTTATCACAACACCAACTATTGAAGGCATGTGAAAAACATATTTCTCAATTTAATTGCTCAGAATTCGACCCAGCTGCCTCGAGCAAGTGATGCCAACTACAACAGTTCTGCTTATTAATATTAAGAGTTTCGCTTGCAAATTTTTGACTTTTAGAATAAAATATAATAATTTTTCACCTCGTACAGCAATTGTTTATGTATTAAATAGATACTGAATTGTTTATCCTAAGATGAAGGTTAATGAATCTTCTTAATAAAACCATAATTTAAAAACATGTCATTTTTATTCTTTAATCGCTTAAATTCTAATTATGATAACAATAAATTTTTATTTTTCGCACCTTGGCCACGTTACTTTAGTAATATGGTTTATATAAATACAGCCCCGACTTGAATTGCTTTCTAAATTAATTTGGAGAAAAATTGTGTGAAACAAAATGGGGGTTGAGATAATTTCCAGAGAGTGCATCAAACCCTCTTCTCCAACACCCCTTCATCTCAAAACATATAAGTTCTCTCTCTTGGATCAATGTATTGATCACTATTATGGTTCTATAGTCCTCTACTATCCGGGGAATCAAGATTTCAAACTTTCCAACTCGACTGATATCGATCATATTATCTCTAGCAGGATGCAGTTATTGAAACAATCACTCTCAGAAAACTTAGCGCTTTTTTACCCATTTGCTGGAAAGATAAAAGATAAACTTTCTGTTGATTGCAACGACGAGGGGATTTATTTTATAGAGGCTCGAGTTAAATGTCCCCTCAATGAACTTCTCAACCAGACAGATCACACTTTCATCAACAAATTCATCGCTTCTGATGCTAGTGAGCAAGGTGGGTCGATTCTAGGAGTTCACGTAGCAAAGATACAAGTAACAAAATTTGCATGCGGTGGCCTTGTCATTGGCGCTTCTATCTCTCATCGGTTTGGTGATGGGACAACGTTGGCCTCATTTTTGAAGAGTTGGGCTGTTACGATGAGTCGAAAAAATGCTGGAGGAGCTGTACGTCCTAACAATGATGCTTCAACATTATTTCCTCAAAAAGATGCATTTCCAATAGAAGCAACATTGGCGGACATCTCGAGCCGATTTTTAAAACGCGGCAGATTTGTTACTGGGAGATTTGTATTTGACGACAAAGCAATAACCACCCTCAAAGCAAGGGCAACTAGCTCACTCGTGAAAAATCCAACGCGTGTTGAGGTTGTGTCCGCATTCATTTCCAAATGCGTCATGAAAGCTTTCAAAACAAAAACTAGTTCCCACAAACCAACTTTACTGAGCCATGCAGTAGATTTACGTCAAAAATTTTGGCCACCGTTGTCAGAATATTCTATGGGAAATATCATTTGGTCAGCAAATGCACTATGCATGAATGAGCAAGAAGAGTTGGACGGCTTGGTGTGTCAGATGAGGAAAGCAATAATGAAAGTTAACGGAGATTTTGTGAAAAGTTTGCAAGGTGATAACGGATTTCTTAACCTTTCTGAAGCTGTGGAGGATCAGAATAGAGCGTGTTCAATTGCGACAGAAAGAATTACATTTAGCAGTTGGTGTAAATTTGGTTTATATGATATTAATTTTGGATGGGGAAAGCCAATTTGGATTAGTTGTATTGGTTTGGATGGTTCAGTTATCAATTTCATGGATAGTATCGTTCTCATGAATACAAGATCGGGAGATGGGATTGAAGCATGGCTGTATTTGCTTGAAGAGGATATAAATATATTAGAACATGACGAAGAATTACTTACGTTTGCCACCTTGAAACCTAGTCCCTTAAAACTCGGGAGAATGCCAGCTACATCTCGTCTTTAACAATATATCCCTAACAGAATACTTGGTATTGTCAAATAAATGAATAAGGATCAACATCTATGTATGTTATCAATCTTGAGAGATATTTTTGTTATGATACCTCTTTGTACACAATATTTGCCTTTTTGAGAGGCAGTGTGTTTGTCAGAGTCCTCGTAAATGTCTTTTGTAATGAATTATTTCCGAATGCCGATCTCTGTATTGTGATTGAAATGATGTATGTTGTAATATTCTAGCTTTATGAATAAAGTTTGTAAAAAAAATCTCTTAATGAACACGAGTCTTGGGATAATAACTAATTCTCTTGTACATGTTTGATGAAATTAAAAATTTGTTAAAATTTCAAAAGATCTATTAGTACTCCTTTTATTCACATAAGAGCAAAGACATCCATATGGTTTCATCCTAGTACACATAATTATTTAGTATTTATCTAACTCTTCTATGCTCGCTTACGTTTACATCTTTAATGCTTGAGATGTTTGGCTAACTCTAAGGTGTTATAAGGGTTTATATAGTATTTATAAAAATTCTAAACTTAGTTAAAATAAGAGTCCTTGTTGTAAGAGTTCAAATCATATTCAAAAAAGTCAATTGAACTAAAATAAAAAATACCCATAAGTTGCCGCATAAATAGTACCTATATGAATAGTATCTTGCTTCTAACTTTTTATTTTGCTCATTCCTTATACGACCTTTGTGTACTAGACTTTCTGTTGACTCTTTATTCTGTATCTATCTCAATTTATGCTCATATATGATTGTTAAATTACCAATTTCAATAGTTATTAATCTCAAGAGATCGACTTTTCAGTATGCATAAGTATCCTCGTATAGTACCTTTTGTACACAATATTTTTCTTTTTAAGAGGCAGTATGTTTGTAAGAGTCCTCTTACATATCTTTTGTAATGAATTATTTATGAATGTCGATCTTTGTATTGTCATTTAAATGATGTATGTTGTAATATTCTAGTTTTATGAATAAAGTTTGTAAAAAGAATCTCTTAATAACATTAGTCTTTGGAGGATAGTAACTGAAGAAATTCAAAATTTGTTTGAAAAAATGGTTTTATGTGCTAGCTATAAGAGGATTTAGTACAATTTCAAATATCTCACCACTTAATTTAATTTGCATTTTTGTTTGTAGTGATGTCAGATACCTTGTGATGATGATGATGATGATGGTAATATATAACAATAACAACAACAATAATATATAACCTTGTTCAAGTTACTTATGCGAACGTATTTATTTTCAACCAAATATTATTCCTATGACAAAGAAAACCTAATTATGCAATGCGAATCTTTCTATATGTTGTGAAAATTTTTATTTACTCTCTTTTGTACCTAATTTGAATTCCCAACAATATGCTAGAGAAATAAAATTAGCCTTCTGCATTTTCAGGCCATCTATTGTATACATTTAACGAGTTTTGCCCTAATTTTATCGGTATCTATTTGTTACGATTTCTTAGTTTTTGTTATACTACAATTTGAAGAGAAAAAGAATTCCAATCTTGGTGGAGTATGGATCGCTGTGTGAATCATTGTTTTTTATATTAGTAATAATTTAAAATAGATGGTAAAAGTGTTGCAAAATAGATGCAGCCTTACATATCACTCAATAAAGGGATTACAAATAATTCTTCTTTACTATAGATAGTATTGTAAAAGTGTCTCCACCTCAGTACCTTATTAAAGATAAAATCACATAGGAAATCAATAAGGGACTAATATCAAAATACCATATCATGCAGCCTTATCTATAAAAGGGCCAGATTAATAAAAAAATAACATGTGGCATTGAGGTAGGGCCATGATTCACCAATATCCATTCTCTATGTGATATGTGTTAAGACCATTTTTAGGATAACAACACCTATTTGACCTTTAAGAGGTGTAGAGTTAACCAGGAAAGAGCTTAAATATATTTAAGCTCTTCCCTAGTTAGCTTTGTACCTCCTAAACTTCTATTCTGACCTTAAACACAACCTTAATAACCTTCTCTAACCTAGCTAAGTCAACTTATCTCATTTAAGAAGTTATTCATTCACTGCCCCTAAGCTTTGGGAACCTTTACTGGGCTATTGCTTTTCCTTATTGAAACAAATCACCACTCATTTGTAATTAAGAGAGGATTGGTTGCTAGCTTATCGAATTTGACTATAAACAGTTGTTGCTGATTATAGGGACACAACAAAAAGCCCTTTTATGATCAAAGTTTAGGTCAATACTTGAAAACTTACTTAAGAAAACATACAATAAGTTTGGAAGGATGATATCAAATCATATATGAATTTTGCTCTCTAAGGTTAGAGGTAAATGTTGATCTAGTAAAGAAAGTTATGCTAATAGCTTTAGGTCTAGATCTGAAGTTGAAGCACCAAAAGAAAACTTTTTGTCAAAAGTTCAAGGTACATAAGGAATCATAACTCAGTGCAGAGTTTCATAGATCTATTTAAGGTCAAAATCCTTAAGACATATAGTATGGCATCCTAAAAGTTATTTATTAAGATCTTTATTGATATTATCATTAAGAACTCTAGAGTGAATAGCATCAAGACCTCTACTAAGGTCTAAAGCATGTTGAACTTTCCTAAATTGCATATCTGAAAGCCTTTTAAGGCTTAATGCATTAAGACCTTTACCAAGATCAGCATGTTACGACCTTTTAAAGTTATGTATTGAGACCTTTATTAAGGTTAGAAATATATAAGCCTTAGTTTAAAAGTACCAAGACCTTACTAAAGCTCAAGGTTTTTAAAACCCTTTAAAGGTTCATGCTTAGAGCTGTGTAAGAGCTTATTTATATCTCCAGAGTTGTATAAGAGCTCATGTGTATCTTCAGATATGTGTAAAAGCTCGTGTGTATTTACTGAGCTATGTAAGAACTCATTTGTATCTTTAGAACTATGTAAGAGCTCATTTGTACCTCTAGAGTTATGTAAACCTTATGTGACTCTAAATTTTGAGCTCCAATCTTCGATGCACCTAAAATGAAAAATGAGATGTTGAAAACTTATATAAGGAAAGAGCAGTCAAATGGGCCTTAAGCACAATAAATATTTTTTAAAATCCCAAAGGTATGAAAATATGGATTGCCCTCAATTTACACTTATGAATAGTGCACTAAGAATGCCAAAAATGAATATTTATGTGATGATCATTTTTGGCATAAAAATAAATCTTTGTATGATGATCATTGTTTTTTATAAGTGTCATTATAGTCGACCACTGAAGTACTTCCTAATGCAAGTGCCTCGATGATGCCAAAAATGGATCTAAGTATGATGATAATTTTTTATGCCAAAAATAATTATGTTCAAATCCTTTTTAAAAGGGATTATTACATCAAATAGGGGTTGAGCCCTATTGTACACAAATATGTCTTTATAGCATTGTATCTATATTTGAAGCTAAGAGGTTGAGCCTTATATTCTCTAATAAACCAAATGAGATTTGTATCTCCAAAGAGGTTTATCTTTATTTAGCACCAAGGGGTTGAGCCTCATGTTCTCCAACGAATCCTATATATGATAGTTCTCCACATTGGTGATATTTCTACTCAGTACTAGACAATAAATCTTGTTAAGGTTTTAGTAACCAAGCCTTATCTCAAAAGTTTAGCTACTATACCAAGAAAAACAGACTGGTTGACCCATGCCAAATTACCATACAAACCTACCATTAGCATCATACTGTGTAAACCAAAATAATTTACCTAACCCATAAAGTACTATTCAATTTGCCATTACTGCATACAAAATAAATACGTTTTAGGCCAACTAAGTGGCCCATACAGTGGCAATGCTAATTCTTGACATTTATAACTTTCAGCGTTGCTAACTCTTAGTTTTGGTCTAAACGTTTTTAGACATGATCTTAACTCTTGCAGATCAATACAATGTCTAAAACGTTACAAGCATCTTACTATATATATATTTAATATTAATAATATTATTCGAAATATTTATTGTATAAATATTAAATAATTCATATTCATATAATAGTGAAATGGCACATAAGCACCAAGATGGCAATGAAACATCTTCTTAAATACAGTAAGGGTACAAAAGACAACTTTCTCATATATAAGAATGGTGACTTGCAATAGAGAGGATACCCAATGAGTTAAAAAAGCACCCAGTAAGGATCCACAACTGATTCTATAATAGAGGCAAAATACATTTTTGCCTCAGGAGCAGCAAAAGAAGTAATGCGGATACGAAAGTTTATCGCTAAGCTTAGAATAGTTTCATTGCACAAACCAAAGAGCTAAGAGCACACCAGAGATCTAAACTTTTAGAGAGGAAATATCACATCATTAAAGAGATCTTAAGTAGAGTGGATGTAATAATTTATAGTGTTACTCTATGGATATTGTAACAGACTCACTTACTAAAGCTTTAAATCCTAAGGTGTTTGAAAAACACATGGAGTTGATGGGTGTTAAATACCATTACGTATGCATTAGAACAAGTGAGAATTTATTAGAATTTATGCTTAGGTGTTATCCTATTTTGTATGAATATTTATTTGTAATATTTATCCAATCAATATTTCATTAAATCACTAATTTTATATTAAATAGTAAGATGTTTATAACATTTTAGATATTGTATAATCTAAAGGAGTTTAGATCAGGTGTTAAGAGTTAGCAACGCTAAGATTTATAAGTGCTAAGAGTTAGCACGTTATAAGAGTTAGCAAATTCTAAGAGTTAAAAACCTTATCTGAAATAGAATAACGGCTAAGGAATATATTAGTAATGACATGGTTACAAGGAGTTACAAATAGTGCTAGAAAATGTCATTATGCAGTATGTTCTCGAACTCTTCATTCTTGATCCATTTTGCCAATGCGGGTTAATCGGTGAAACTTTTTATAAAGATCAGTGTATGTCTATATCTAGATAGTCAAGATAGTTAGTCTTAGTAGACTATGAGCTTAGAGAAAGCTTGCATAGGCATACAAGTATTCAATTAGAACTGAGTACTGAACATACTCACGAGGACCTCTAATACACATCTTATAAAATCGCCAATAGAAGGTCTTCTTGAGTTGAGTAGTATTCATGGTCTTTTGACATAAGCACCACGATGGGCTTATGAGTGATCCACTATACTTTGGTTCTACATATGTTAAAGATCTTTTATGGTCTAGGTGTTGCTAGGTATGATCTGATGCTCATAGAGTCTGGTGTGCGTAGATACGGGATTCGTCAGCTCAGATGGGTGAGTTGTATATCTTGATACTCCGAGATTGTATTTCAAAAGGTCTATGGCCATAAGCATTAAACTCAGAAAAGAGTTTTTCATGGAATAAACATATATCTAAAAAATGTTTGTAGATATCTTTTACGAAAATGCAAATTTGGAGATAAGTTCATTTCGAGTAAATAGAGATTTGGCAGTGAAAATCTATATCTCTCATCTTCTAAAGATATAGGAGAGGATTATAAGTATATGGTTAACCTCAACTTATATGATTCAATGTGTTGTTTTGTAATATTCGTAATGTGTATATATTGCATCGTTCACGGATGTATAAAGTTGTTTTATATGACAAACTAGGCGTGGACCTAAAGAGTCTCACAATATAAAGTGCACTCGTTGAACACTAAGGTAGCATTCTTGTTCAAAGAGTTTGATCTGAAGAGATTGCAGATGAGTTCGATTTTGGGACTTTTCACGATGGATAGTTCTCGATCAAAGAGTTTAATCCAAGGATATAGCTCGTTATTAGGACTTCTCGAAATATAGTGTCCTCGATTAAAGAGTTCGATTAAAAGAGATGATGGGTGAACAGAATTTGTTATTGAGACCTCTCAAAATTGACACGTGTCAAGTTCTAATTATTAGAATTTGACACATCACTAAAACTTAAAGAATAACTTTTGAATAGTACTGTACATGTATTGAACAATTGTCATGTACTTGATTATTTTAAGAATGCTTAAAGGTTAAGTATTGGTGTAGGATGGTGACAAGTGTTGACACTATTTAGGACTTAATGATTTTATTAAAATTTATTGGATAAGTTTTGAATAAGTCCTTAGACACTTGTCTCTTTTATAATGGTTTTATTATCTTAATGAAACTTATTAGATAAGCTTTATTTAAGAAAAAAGACATTGTTTAAGATAGTGACAAGTATACTTTTGATGACTTAAAATAAGAAAAAGCTTAAGAGATATTTTGTTAAGGGCGTGGGAAAATGTTTGTCCATATTGGTGGGAAATAAAACAAAAATAGTTTTTGACTTTTATCCTTCATGTAAAACGGTTAGACCATGTTATGTAAAAAGTGGACAAAAGAGTTTTATTTATCATCTTTGCAAAGTGAGAGGAACGACCACTCTTAGTGGAGAGGGAAAAAAGCAATTATTGCTCTTTTCTTTCAAGTCTCATTTGCTCACCCAAAATTGAAAACCCAAAACAATAGTTGATTTGAAAAATCTTGCAAAATAAAAACTATCATTGTAGCATTCCAAGAACACCAAGTTAGAATCTAGAATAGCCAATGAGAGCACTTCATGTGAGCTCAAATTTAGGAACCTCTTCCAAAGGCTTTCAAGGTGATTCTCTATCTCGTTACTGTAATGAAATTTAAATTAAATATGTGTTTATTGCATTAGAAAATTAAATTTTTATTTTTGCTGCACAATATATATGTATGGGATGCATAAATTGCATTATAATGAACACATAGCACATATATGAACCCATAGAAACATTACACTTAACACATTGGAGAAAGTGATGCTTATACAGTTAGGTTTATTGTGAGCTTATTAGGCCACTTGAATTTTTAGTTGGGAGAAGAGTGTAAAATCTTTAGAGGTAAGTGTCATGCTTAGGTGAAAAAGAGGAGAATGTTTTAGGGCAATTTATCATGCTATAAGAAAGAGTGTGAGATTATACCATTTGTACTAAAGAATATCATACTCGACTTAGGCCTTTTGGTAAAGGTTTTTTGTCTAGGTTTCTCTTGGTGAGCAAGAATATGCCAACAAGTGTCACTATCCTAAAAGTAATCTTGACAGATGTCACATAGAGAATGGAGATTGGTGACAACATGGCTTCACTTTAGTGCTATTTGTTAATTCTGTATTGATCTAGCCATTTTGTGGATAAGCTACATGACATGGTATTTTAGGATTTGTTCCTTATTATTTACCTATGTGATCTTAACTTTTCTAAGGTGTTGAGGTAGATGATAGCTTTTGCAATACAATCTACAGTAAGGGAGAATTGTCTATGATCATTTACTAAATGCTCTGCAATGGTGAACCTATCTTTTTGTTCCTTTTTATCTCTTCTCTTATCAGTTGTCATTTGATGTAGTTTCTGCAAGAGGTAGTTGTAGAGCCTAATGATGACATGGACAACTAAGTGTCCTCATTGAAATATCCCTCATTAGCTTTTAATTACTACTTGTAAGTTGATGTGGCAAGTGTGGATTAAGTGGTAACATAGACAACTAAGCTATTTTTCTGATATCCCAATTTAATTTTTTTACTGTCGCTTATATGTGAACATAGCAATTGTAAAGCTTACTTGAGATTAGTGGACCTAACATAGAATACCATATACTCTGAATGGAGAGTCTTAATTGGTTTAGGTTTTTACTAAGCCTAGTCTTCTTTATCTTTCAGTAGAGCCGAATGGCTTTATAAAGCAATGTTTATAAGGTTGTGGTGGCTAATCTGGTGCAAAGTTTACTCTTAATTTTAATAAGCCATGTGGTAGTCTATGATTGGTCCATGTAGGCAATCAAAATTATCCCTCGACATTAACTCTACTAATTTCTAGTGTGGAGAAAATGAGACAATAAAAACTCTTAAAAATACAATAATTTCTTTACTTCTTAAAGGTAAGATTCTGCTTTTAAGCTTAGCATCCTATTATAAAACTCAGTATCATTGTTTTGACTGGATGTATGATAACTTCTCGAAGGGATTGTTCTTATCCGTAGTAAATGGATTTATAAACGGAAGCGAGAGCCCGATGGAAAGGTAGAGACCTTTAAGCCCCAACTTGTGGCAAAAGGTTATGCTCAACGATCTGAAATCGATTATAAGGAGACCTTTGTACCGGTTGTGATGCTAAAGTCGATTAGGAATTTATTGGTACTTGCTGTATACTATGACTTTGAGATTTGGCAGTTTAACGTAATGATTACTTTAGCAGTGTTACTAGCATTTTATGTTTTGCCTTATTTTTTTTAGATTTTCATCCCCAATTGCTCCATTGACTCCAAACTTATATAATAACAATAAAATATATAAAAACCTAATATTCTTATTAAAATGAGCAATTAATCAACTTAAAAGAGTGAAAATAATAGATATAATTTTCGTTTATCAAACTACTCCAAACTTAACCATTTGCTCGTCTTCGAGAAATGAAAAATAAAATCAAAGAGACAATTTTAAGAGATTACACTTGACTTAAAATGAAATAAAAATTTTAAAAAATAAAAATAACATGTTAGGTTAGTAAGATGATCAAACTGATTGTCTCAAAAGCTGTTGAAAGGGCACAAATCCTTAAGGTAGATAATTAACTATTAACAATCTTAATTATCTTTATTTAATCCTTTATTCTTCCTCAAAGATAATCATCACGTGTGTGTATACAAGTAGCAAGCAATAGTTAAAATCATAATTTGATTTACTTTATACTTTTGTTTGTACAAAATAAATGATGTTTCGACATTTGATTTGTATAATGACATTTTCATAAGCTTGTCTTTTCTGTTACTCTCTACTAATGTAGAAAATCAAATGTTTAGGAATCTAAGAAATAAGACAATCTCTAGCTTAAACACCAATCTACATAAATCAAGCTTGGTTTAATAGGTTGTCTTTTATAACCTAACCTGTTCATAATATGCTAATTAATAATTATGTGATACTCATTAGTTTTTTTGTTCTAGTTTTTACACAGTTAAGCTTAGTTATTAAGCAAATTTTACAAGTTTTTTAATGTAAATTTAGGTGATTACTTAATAGTAAATGCATGTTTTAGGGACTAGAAGAAATAACTCTGGTTTACACTTTCAATAAGTTACCACCTGTAATATGAATATTAATAGAAATATATTCAATCATTAAGCTTAAATGGACTATCCTTTATTTTTTACTATTCTTGTGATGTGTCTTTAATTTTGTAATCATGGACTTGCAAATGTTTTGACTTTCATCAAATGATTTTGGTGAATTGAGACTGATACTGAGGAAGCAGAGGAAAATTTTACAATGCTCTGCTATTGATGATGGAGTAATGTTTTTCTTATCCTAAAAATTTTTGTACTCTGTCATGCATATGAGGATTTATGTATTTAGTTTGCATCCTAAAAGTTCATGTATCATTGGTACAATGTTCCATAATATGGGTGCTCTAACACCCACACATTATAAATATTTCTTAGTCAATTATTAAGCTTCTTATTTCAGTGAGAATTTTCTTTCTTCATAATGTCTTATATCATGTACAGCCTTAACATATGTGATATTTATTACTCTCTAGGATAAACAAGGTGATTTTAATATTGAAAAATGATCTTTATTACTCACTCTCAATGCATTGGTGATTCTTTCAATGAATTGGTCATATCATATACCCGTCATCTTGAAAAGAACCATGATATGCTTCTTGGGCTGCTGTTCGAGCATGGTATTTACAAAAAGCTCTACAGCTACAAACGCCTTATAAATGGCTTTGTTGTTTGAGTAGGTGAAGCCAAAGATTCTTGTTCTTGTGTTTTCCATTCAAATCCTACGATGTGCTCCTGGAGTGAAATCTGTAGTAAGATATTGGAAGGTGAGGAGACTTACGACACACACCCCACAGTTTTGGGGGCTACCTACTGGAGTATGGCTGACAGAAGGTGGCTTTGAGCGGGATGGTGAAGACATTGTGATAGGATTTGTAGATTTTTGAATTTATACCCACTATTCGAGCTTTGCAACCCACCTTGCTGATCCATATAGGCCTGTCCCAAAGTGTAGGGGAAAATGTGAAGTCGATCTTGATACTAAAAGGAGCTTCTGCAATGGGAAAATTATTAACGCCCAGCATTTTGCGAAAGCTACAATAGTAGCTAAAGCATTCAATCCTGCTATAGATTTTGCTTCTCCCATGGATGGTGATTGTTAAGGGAGGAAACGCCCTTCTCTCTTTCGAGGTTATGTTGAAGCAAAGTTATATTGAAGTGAAGAACCCAAGATTCAACCTAGAACCTTAACCTCTTTGCGCAGTAGAATAACCTATCAATTAAGCAAACACTACAAGAATCCAAAGCAGAAAATAAAATAGCACAATACAATCTTACGTGGTTCAGCCAATTGCTTACGTCTACGGTGGATCCAAGAATCCTAGCCTCTCTTATTATAACTCCCTAGAGATTTTACAAGGAAAACCCAATGAAGAACCCTCAAAAGGACCTAAACGTTTAGTGAACCCTTGCTCTACCACGAACAATGATTACCTAAACAATGGTTCCACCCTAGCGCACATAAGGACTTAGTGTCTATCCAATTCTTCCCCTCTCTTAGAATCTCTCTTAATGCTTAATCTGAAATCAAGGGTTTACAAGTGTTTATATAGGGTGTATTTCATGCCTACTAACCTTATTCCTTGTTGAAGTAAGAGTCTACTTATTTTGGAAGTCCAAAACTTCTCAAAACTAAAAATCCCGAACCAAAACGGACTTTTCCACTAGTTCTGACGCTGCAGCGCTCGTCCCTAGACGTTACGGTGCTGGCCAAAATTGCCCCCAGCACTGCAGCGCTAGGTTGCTATCTTAGGCGCCGCGGCGATCAGCCATTAGCTCCACGACGCTGAGCCTTGTATACCTATCCGTGTTTTCTTGCTTCCTTTATGTCTTTGAGTCCCGTTTCTCTTCTTTCTTCGTGTCCCACACATCCTAGACTTCTCCATACGTATCCTACACGTTTTAGACTTCTTGTAACTCTTCACTTTGGTATTCATCTCAATTCTTGTCCAAATAAAATTGTTGAATCAACAATTTTTTAATAGTGATAGACATGGAAGGTTAGATATCGCATCATTATTCATTATCATTATTATAAAGAACCCCTTGAATACACTGTTAACTACTTTATGAGACAGAAGGCTTTAATCTCTTTATACTGGCTTTGAACAAGACACACATCAAATTTGATATGTCATTTACATTTCTTTTTGTGCTGACAGTCATACAGCAGCTATTGCTGCTGGAAATATTGGTATTCTTATGAGAATGCATGGCCATGAATTTGGGAAAGCAAGTCGGATGGTGATAAGGGCAAATTTGTCATATATTTTCTCATGTTTTTATTATTGATATTTTATGATTTTATGAGAATAGATGGCTATTTATGTGCATTATTGTTATTTATAGGGACTTGAACGAAATTTAAAGAAAGAATGCAAAAGGAGCAAAAACAGGGACTAAAATGCAAAGTTTTCAAAATATGAGTCTAATGCCCCCGCGCCACAACTATTATCACCCCAGCGCTAGAATAGTGATCGAAATAAGAAATACGACCTGTTGAAGTCGCATCCGGCACCCCAGCGCTAGACAGTCACCGCGCCAGCGACACCACAGCGCCCTAGCGCTATCATCACACCACTCCAGCGGTGCAGGCTTTTTCACACAGCGCCCCAGCGACAGAAGCATATCGCCCCAGCGGTAGCACGAGTCCTAATCCGACGAGAATTGAGATTTTCAAGCTCAAATCAATCCCTATAAAAAGCCACTCGTTCCCAGCCTTCAAGGATCAATCGAAGACGACCCAAGAGCACCAAGAATACAGAGCACGAGTCTTGGAGAGCAATAAGAGCTTAATTGAAGCAACTTTAGAGAGAGATACAAGACGTTCTTCGGCATCAAGAGTTCCTAGGCAACGCAATTAAGAGCAATTCATCGGTTTGCTAATAATTGTATCATGATTTATAATTATTTTTACTGCTATTCTCTTGTAGCTATGAGCTAACTTATTTTCTAGGGTTAATATTTGAACTCAATATGTGTGCTTAATTGCCATATCTTTTTAATATTTAATAAACCTAGTCTTTTATTATTTAAATTACTTGTGTTTAATGCTTCAATATATCTGGCCAATATATGGTGAATGAATTGGTAATATTATTGATAAACTCGGAAGAGGAATCAATATATTTAGACCTAGGTAATTTGATGCATGATTGTAGAGTAACATTCAATGTTACATATGCAAGTTTCAATTTAGGATAGGAATATACCTAATTGGCATGTATGATCAATAAGACTTAATCTTAATGAATTTTAATTTATTACAAGTACTATAGCAATATAGGTATTTGGTAAATTAGGGTATACTTGCATGACCTTGGAAGAGGCTTGTGAATACATTAGCGTCTTGATCAATAATAAAGACTAAGTGAGTTAAATATTAGAGGATTAATCATTAAAAAGCATATTGAGGGATAATATTAATCCTAGGTTTTCTCTACATTGCTATCTTTAAATCTCATTGCATTGTGTTTTACTTTTATATTTCTTACATTCATTCTTAGGTTTTTATTTATCTGAATAATTATTAGGAAGATATAATTTTAGTAATTGGTTAAAAAGAAAAAATTATCCCTGTGGGTTCGACATCCGACTTATTTAGTCTCTTTATTACTTGCATACGATAGTGTATACTTGCACTTAATTTATGATATAGAAATATCGCATCAGATGGCTCCCCGTGCCAGGTAAGTGAATAGTCCTATACCAGCAATAATTTATTAAAATGTTCTAGTGCTATCTATTCCTTTGTATGAGATGACTGAAATCATTTTTGTTCAGGGTTACTATTTACAAGGCACTGTACAGGCTTTTTAGAGGCTTTGTAGCAGATATGGTAGCTGCAATTGATCAAGTGCATTATCACTCCATAGCAGGCAACACATAAGAAATTGGAAGATGCTGTTAATGTTATTTGTCTTATTGCTATGATGTAACCTATAGGTTATGGGTGGTAATGCTCATCTATGTTTCCTTTACACTAAAGGAAGATGTTCTCATCGTATATAAATCTCTTCTTAACATTTAAATTAAAAGCTTCATGTTTAGATATTTTCTCTCTAATCTGATGTTATTTACATTGCAAAGTGTTGCGGACTGTTTTCGAACCGTGCGGCCTTAGACGTGTTGCGTGCTAAGCAGCCGAGAAAATCATACAAAGAAAAGAAAAATAAGCACATCAAATGTTTGCACGAATGCTCTCTATATTGCTGAAAAGAAAACAAAGCTATGAGATAAATTATATAAGTGAGGGTCTTCTCTTTATATAGTAATAGCCCTATATAATCGACGGCTGAAATCTAAATAATCTAACGGTATACATAAAAGATGGGATAATATTCCAAGATGTCATTCTACCTTTTATAGAATTCTAATTAAGGTGAACTACCCTAATAAGTCATGGGCCAAGCTCGGTTCTCCATCCAAACAGCGAGCCTTCTAGAAACTCCGATCCATGTAGCTCTCCATGGTCCAAGAGGCCTCTAGCAGGCCTAGTCGCGCACTAAGTGCTCGAGAAAATGCTTGAGAGCACTTGGGGTGTGACATTCTCCCCTACCAAATTCACGCGACACCCTCATCTCGTCCTTGCTGGAACGCGCGCACCCTGTTCTCAAATTGCCACAGTGCGTTCTCAGGTTTCCAGCTTGCTTCACTATTGGGCAATCCCTTCCACTTGACAAGATACTCACGACTCGGACGGTAGTTCTTCTTACGTACTCTCCTCACATCAAGGATAAGTTCAGCCTCTTTGTCGTAAGATGTGGAAACTCTCAATGGTGCCCTGGTTTGTGGCCCATGCTCCGCATCACCATGGTATGGCTTTAGGCAGCTAGCGTGAAACACTGGATGTAGCCGAAGTCTCAAAGGTAGCTTTACCTTATACGAGACATTGCCAACCCTCTTAGTAATGGGAAATGGCCCCTCATATTTTCGAATAAGGCCCTTATGAAGTGGGCGCGTAGACTTGTGCTGCATCGGAAGGATTTTCACCATCACTAAATCCCCTATGTTGTACTCAACATGTCTTCGTTTACTGTTAACCCATTTCTTCATCCGTTTTGTCGCCTCATCCAGACACATCCGCGCTTTGTCCGACTGTTCCTACTAGGATTTTGTAGCTTTGTAAGCTGTTAGACTCTTTCCTGTATCGCTGGATACTAGTGCGTGCGGCATGAGAGGTTGCTGGCCAGTAGCTAACTTGAACGGGCTCTGGTTCGTCGATTCACTCCTCTGCATGTTGTATGAGAACTGTGCCACATCGAGTAACTTGACCCAATCTTGCTAATTTGCACCCACAAAGTGCCGCAAGTACAGCTCCAGTAATGCATTCACCCTCTCGGTCTGCCTATCCATTTGTGGGTGAAAGCTGGTAGAAAAGCAAAGCTCCGATCCTATGAGATTGAACAATCTAGTCCAAAATCTTCCCGTAAACCTCATATCACGATCGCTGACTATCACTTTCAGCAACCCCCAGTACTTGACTACGTGCTTAAAGAAAAGTTTAGCTGTCTCTTCCGCATTACACTCCTTAGGCGCCGGTATAAAAGTCGCATACTTAAAAAATCGATCTACCACCACAATGATAGTTTCACACCCCTCGAATTTCGGTAAGGCTACGATAAAATCCATAGAGATGTTCTCCCAAGCTCTCTCCGGTATAGGGAGTGGCTCCAGTAGCCCTGCAGGACTCCGCTGCTCGATCTTGTCCTGTTGGTACACGAGACAAGTCTTGACAAACTGTTCTATCTCTTCCCGTATGTGTGGCCAATAGTAAACTGTCTCCAATAGGGCCCGTGTGCGCCGCTGTCCTACCCATTTCATGTCGTGACACTCTCTAATGAGGTTACGCCGTAAGTTCTCCCACTTTGGCATATATACCCGGCGTCCCTTGGTGTAGAAAAGCCCATCTTTTACCCAAAATCGCTGAGTCTTTCCCTCTTATGCTTGAGTGGCGAGCTGTGTGGCTGCAGGATCATGCTTCATCCCTTCATGAAATAAGCCGATCAAATCACCTTCTAGCTTGCTTATAGCTGCTAACTCGACCTTCTGGTTTAAGGCGTCCACCACCACATTCACCTTTTTCGGTTTGTACTCGAGCTCATAATCGAACTCCGCCAGAAAGTCCTGCCACCTAGCTTGCTTCGGGCTGAGTTTCTTCTGACTTTAGAAGTAACTCGTTGCTATGTTGTCCGTCATCACTACGAACTTTGCCCCAAGCAGATAGTGTCGCCAAATACGCAGGCAATGGATGACCCCCGTCATCTCCTTCTCGTATACCGTATAACGCCTTTCTGTCTTGTTGAGTTTTTGGCTCTCATACGCGATCGGATGGTCCTACTGCATCAATACACCACCAATAGCAAAGTCAAACGCATCAGTATGTACCTCATACGGTAACAAGTGATTCAGCAATGCTAAGACTGGTTCCTAGATCACTGTTGTCTTCAGTCGATCAAAAGCTCATTGACACTCTTTAGTCCACTCCCATGCTTTAGTCTTCTTTAGCAGGTCAGTAAGGGGTGCTACAATGGTGGAGTAGCTCTTGATAAATCTTCGATAATAGTTGACTAACCTCACAAAAGACCGCAGCTCAGTAACTTTCATGGGTGCCTCCCAATCCACTTGTCACGCCCCAGACCCAAAAGATCTGACACACGACATCACTTACATTCATTCAATAATACTTAAACATTCATTTCAATTTCTTTCAGAATTATGGCAATTGAATTATGACTGGGACAATTAGTAAACCGGAGATACGCAGAGTTTTCTCAGAGATTAACACTCTACTACGTCACCAGTAGCAACTTTGTTACCGGAAGCCCAGAATATATTCATTGTAAATTCTTACTTAAAATCAATCCATTGCTATACTTGGTGAAACTTAAACTAAGTTCAACCACACACAATAAAATAATACATAGGTATTTATTCACTAGGGACAAATCAAATATCTTATCCCACGTGTCCCCAAATGAAACACTTAGCAACCTAACAACTTAGGGAACCCAAGGAACAGCAGAAGCCTTGCCAAATCCGCTAAGCACACATGTATCTTATTTACCTGAAATCACCATAAACTATAATGAGTATAAAACTCAGTAAGCATACTAGTTTTTCATATATCAAATACAAATACATATGTGTACACAATGCATATGTATGATATGCTGTGATCAATCAAAATCATAATCTTATCAAATCACATATCATGTAAGCGCTTACACATTCTTTCAAAACACATAATAGGAATACCATCACTCAACTACTACTTAGTAGGACTTACATATCACATATCACATAATGAGCCAAATGTCACTCGTAGGTGACATACCGTATGAGAGGAATAGTACAAGTAAGGTCTTTAAATCACACATATATAACGCTTATGCCCGAAGGTAAAAGCCAAACCCTCACCCTGATCATCGGTGAGTCCTCTCACATGTACCAATACGCCACCACACGAATGTGATGACTCACACTTCCTTTAGGTACCAATAGGATCCTCCCTACATACGGAACACATAACATATACCAATCCCGAAGGAAATGCCACACATAAAGGCTCCACAAATCACATAAAATGCCTACTAAGTTAACAGTGAGTTCAAGTACCCTCAAATCACAAAATATTTCCCATGGACATATTACACTTCAAAAGCTTTCTTTGTTAAACGCATCTTATTTTGGAAAGCTCACTTTCAAAAACACATGTATGTCCATGCTCAATGTCAATGCTCACATTCATAAACATATATTCACATTTCATATCAAAATATACTTTGACATATCATAAACATATTCTTAACCCCATTTACAAAATCAGACAAAACAATTATTATGTTTATTGTGATTCCAGTAGTAAGTCTAGTATACTTACCTCTTAACACTTTCAGCTACAAGGCTTAAATCTCCTTAACCTAGCAATGGAGATTAATCCTTTCATAAGCCTCACAATTCACATAAAATACTTTAAATAGCTTACAAAATTATACACAATGCATTTATCACATCAAATTGGTCTAAATACTTGGTTTCTCAAAACCTGTCATTTTGACTACTTACACTTAACAAAATTTTCTAATACATCAAATGATGTCCAATTACTCCAAAATCAGAATATACCATCCTTGACTCATATATCCTTCTTATATATGAATATTATATCAAAATTCCTACACCATCGAATCCAAACTACAAACCTGACAGGATCAAGATACTTACTGAACAGTATTCAATCTCCCAATTTTATAAAATCATCTACTAACTCAAAAATTATAAAACTACCACATAATTACTCTTGACACATATCTCAGTCCATGATAAATATTTGGCTTCCAAATAACTGCCGAAAGTATTTTAAAACTATTTTATTCTATAGCTTTAAAAATCTGTTAATCAAATACTGTAATGAGCGGATATACTTTAGAAAATCATAACATTTCAACCACATTGATCCAAATTCTCAATTCCGAGTATATCATATTAGACATATAAAATTATCAGATTCCGCAAATTTATAATTTTTGAAGATCATTCAGTAGGACAAACATTGTTCGTCACTGTATTATACTGTTTACATAGGAAATTTCCAGATTTTCAGGGTCATTTTGGTAAATTCACTATAAATTCAATTTCCAGAATTTTCAATCGATTCAAAGTCTCAGATGATCCTTAACATGTCTAATTTCATATACTCAAAATTCAAAACTAGAATCGAATCACAAAATTTTTTAAAATTCCTAGATCAAGAGGTTATCCAGCAGAAATTTCATAATTCATCATGATTTATCAAACTATCTTATAGATCATCATCAATTCTCATATGATCTTACGAAATACACAACAAATCCTCAATTATACATATTTTCAGAAATAAAAACGTAAAGGAATTAACTTAATTAATACCAATAAATTGAGAAATACGTATGATATACCTCTTAAAATCCAAAATTCCAATTTCTTCTTCTTTTTCTTCTCCTTCTTCTCTTTCTTCTCTTTTTCTCCCCTCTTTTCTCTCTTCTCTCTCTCTAAAAGAGGTAGCTCGACCAAAATGAGAGAATTAGGGTTTTAAAAGTGTATTTTTATACTAAGTGGCTAATTTTTAGTATTTACAAATTTACCCCCAAAACTTTCAAAGTATTACAATTTGGTCCCTAAAATAAATTTAAAGTCTTGCAATTAAACCCAATGCTAATAGTATCACCTTAACCTATACAGACACTACTAATAATAATATATAAATCAAGTATCACCAACATACAAATAAAATACGTATATTTATACATTTATAAATACTTATTCTTACCAGTCGTGGATACTGGTTACTACACCACTATGGCACGATCTTCGCTCTGTCCATCATCCACCTGCCTTATTTGATCTTGTAACCCAAAAAGTCTACTTTCAGCTGACAAATGAGCACTTCTCCCTCTTTACGTACAGCTCATTCTCGCGGAGCACCTTCAAGACAGACTTCAAGTGTTCCACATGCTCTTCGAGAGTGTTGCTGTAGATGACGATGTTGTTTAAGTACACGACGACGAATTTGTCGAGGAAAGGCTAGAGTATGTTGTTCATCAGTGTGCAGAAAGTGGCTGGCGCATTTGTAAGGCCAAACAGCATGACAAGAAATTCAAAGGCCCCATACTGCGTTACACAGGTTGTTTTCGGCTCATTACCCTCGGCTATTCGCACTTGATGGTAACCTGATCGCAAGTCCAGCTTCGAAAAGTACTTCACCTGCCCCAACAGATCAAACAAGTCAGCAATTAAAGGAATGAGATACCTATTTTTGACAGTGACCTTGTTCAGTGCCCGGTAGTCTATGCATAACCGCAATGATCCGTCGTGCTTGAACTGAAAAAGCACGGGCGCGCCGTAGAGCGCCTTAGATGGCTGGATAAACCCTGCATCCAGTAGCTCCTCGAGCTACTTCCGCAACTCTGCTAATTCTGGTAGAGACATTTAGTATGGGGCTTTGGCTGGAGGTTTAGCTCCTGACTCCAGCTCAATCTCGTGATCAATCGCCCGCCTTGGTAGTAATTTATGTGGTAGTGCTACTGGCATCACGTCCTGGTGCTGCTTGAGCACTTTTGTGATCTCTGCTGGCAGCTCTTCTTCGCCCTCGTACGCCTCATCATCTGCCTCTCATATCATGGCGAGGTATGTCTCTTCTCCCCGCTTAACTCCATTCTTCAGTTGCATGGCGGACAGGAGAGTGGTGTGGGCGTTGGGCTTGGAATTCTCACCTGTTGCCTTTTTTACTGTTGGCACCATGCATGGTCCTCCCTCCAAAATGCATACGTAGTTCTTTCGGGGAAGTGGTATCACATTAAACTGCCGCAAAAAATCCATACCAGGAACAGCATCAAAATCATCGAAAGAGGTAACCGAAAAGTTTACCTTACCGCTCCATTTTCCAAGGCTCATTTCAACTCCACGAATGACCCCGTCCAGTGGCTTGATTGCGGCGTTCATGATCTTGAGGTAGCCAATCCCTTTCTCCACCTTAAGGCCCAAGCGTACTACTTCCGCATACTTCATAAAGTTGTTCGTAGCTCCAGTATCCACTAGCGCTTGAGTCTTCTTCTCGTTAATGTAGGCTTCAACGTACATCAGCGCCTTTTCTGCTGGCGCGCGGGTTGCCCGCTTGGCATTGAGGGCATTTAGCAACTGCAAACATCCCAATTGTCTCTGTTTGCCCACTTGTTGAGTCTCCAACATTGCATTGATAGCCTTCTTCTTTGGATAGTCCTTCACTTAATGATCCCCATCGCAAAAGAAGCAGCTAGATCTCGGCTTGCTTCCGCCATTGCGTTCTGCTCTCTCCCAGTGGGCGGTTTACCTTTCCCCTCCTTATCCTGCAGATGTTGAGACTCCTTGGTTCCCCCACCTTTGCTGTGATTGGGCTTCAAAATTTTGGACTTCCCCGCATCACCCTTGTGGTAATCAGTGAGCGTTCCCGCCAATGTAAAGGCGTTGGATATGTTTTGCACTCCACCCCGCCTCAGCTCATTGAACGCCCATGTTTGTAATCCATCAAGGAAATTAAACAACAAGTCTTCTTCACTCATATTGGGATCTGTAGCATTAATAATGAGTATTCTTCTATGTACTCGCCAATTGACTTGGTCAGTTTCAACTTCTTTAGACGCTTCCTAGCATCGTACGCCACATTCTCTGGATAAAATTGACGCTTCAGCTCCTGTTGCAACTCTGCCCAGGTGTTGATGGTGCAGGTATCCTTGCGAATCTCCTCGCTCTTCCTACGCCACCACAAAATTGCATGATCAGAGAGATATAGGGTCGTGGTGTTTACCTTATCCTTGTCCCGTACGCCTAGGGTGTCGAAGTATCTCTCCATCTGCCAGAAGTAATTGTCGAGCTCCTTGGCGTTCCGCTTCCCGCTGAACTCCTTGAGCTTAGGAGCATCGACCCTCGGTGCAGACACCGTAACTTGAGCGGCGACAGACCCATTCGCCACCGCTTGCTTACACAGCACCATATCCTCCTGGACAGTTTCGAACTCTCGATGTAGCTCCTCTACTTGGGTCTGAAACTTGTCCATTGTGGTGAGGACCTGCTCCTGGAAAGTCTTAATCCAGTCCCGCTGCTTATCGGCGTAAGCCTCGATGGATGTGCTGATGAGGGAGCGTAGCTCGTCTTCTTGAGTATCGAGGCCCACCTCGATCTTCTCTACATGCTGCTCCAGCTCTCCAAGGCGATCTACTGCCTTCCCAACAGCGCTGCTGAGTGCTCTCACCATACTCCCCACATCCTGACTTGGATCTGCTAACTTCTCGCGAGGACCAATGCCATGCTTTTTAGCTTTGGGGTTCCGACCCCTCTCTTTAGTCAAATCTGATGGTCCACCGTCTTTCTCTATCTCTGAACCTGCTCTGATACCAATTGTCACGGACTATTTTTGAACCGTGCGGCCTTAAACTTGTTGCGTGCTAAGTAGCCGAGAAAATCACACAAAGAGAAGAAAAACAAGTACACCAAGTGTTTGCACGAATGCTCTCTATATTACTGAAGAAAAAATAAAGTTATGAGATAAATTATACAAGTGAGGGTCTCCCCTTTATATAGTAGCAGTTCTATATAATCGACGGTTGAGATCTAAATGATTTAACGGTGTACATACAAAATGGGATAATATTCCTTAGAATATTCCAAGATGTCATTCTACTTTTTATAGAATTTTAATTAAGGTGAACTACCCTAATAAGTCACAGGTCAAGTCCGGTTCTCCATCCAAACAGCGGGCCGTCTAGAAGCTCGGGTCCACATAGCGCTCCATGGTCCAAGAGGCCTCCAACAGGCCTAATCGCACACCAAGTGCTCGAAAAAATGCTTGAGAGCACTTGAGGCGTGACAAAAGGCATCTTGTTTCTGTTTCTTGTTTGATTTTCTTGGGGAAAAATCTTCTCGACTAATTCTGCTTTGTTTGCAAAATGAGATTTATCTCACTTTAATATTGATTGAAAGTAGGAAAAAGAGCAAAAAATCTCTAGGTTGTTTGGTAACAAAGTACTGCATTTCCCGCTACCAAACCAATATGAACACATTCATATTTGCAAATGAGTTTCATATTCTCTTTGGTTGTTCTTGTTTGATGGTTATATTTTTGTGTGTTGATTTTAATTCGAGAAGAGTTCTGTTAACAGGCTGTTCATGATGGCGTGGATATGTTTAGCCTCTCAGTGGGTCCAAACAGTCTTCCAGCTACTACCAAGACCACATTTTTAAATCCTTTTGAGTAAGTTTCATTGTTGTCAGTATTTGTTTATTATGAAATGGTAGCTTTAGGAGAGACGTTACTAAACCTTCAGAACCTGCAGAAGACTGCTATTTGATAACATGAAACCGAGGGTTAATCCAAAAATCAAGAAAATGTAAATATAAATATTGTTGACTTGTTGATTGAGTTTGAAATAAAGACATTAGTAATAGCAAAAAGCACCACTGAGAAAATGTCCTTTTTGTTCCATATGCAGTTTGTTCTTTATACACCTGATAATGTTAATTGATGCAGCTATGTAAATTGTTTTTTCCCTGTTTATATGAGCTCTATGTATTCATATGTTCATTTCTCTAGCAAACTCAGGTTTGGCTGGTAATTGTGTTGCACATACTTCAAATTTATCATAAAAAGAAACGTTACACAAACGTTTTGGTGTGAGGGTTCATCAATTTCATAGTTTCACTATTGCATAGTGTTCATCGATAGACCACTTTTATGAATTTCCTGTTGTTCTAGAGAATAGTGGTCCGAGTATATAACACACTAACTCAAGGAGTCTTAGGATTTGTCCCAGTGAAAAGACGTCTATGGCTTTGTTTACTTCGATCTAAGCTAAAGTTGGCTAGGGATTTATTTTACAAGTCCATTTTCTAAAGATATAGAAGATAATTCAAATGTGTCTATTAAAAATTATCTTTAATATTACTATTAAATCTTCATTTAACAATTTAAGTATATTTAGGTTAAATGATTTCTTTGATATAGTATCAAAGCGCTGTCTTAAGTTTGAATCTTTACATTTTTATTTTCAATAAATTTCTTAATTTATATATTATGATTTGTTAACTCAATTTTTTCTCAATTTCGATCTCTTGAAATCCATTAAATTTTAGACATAAAAAATGGATTCATGTTTAATGTAAAAGGACCTGTTAAAATTTGTATTTAATTTTAATATTAAGCCTTCACTTAATAATTTAAATTTTTAAGTTGAATAATTTTTTAATAGTATCAATGATTACTTTCACTTAACAATTTAAATTTTTTAGTTAAATAGTTAATATTTATATTGACATTTACCTAATAATTTAAATTTTTAAGTTAAATAATTTTTTTAATAGTGTCAATAATTATATTTATCAAATAATTTAAATTTTTAAGTTGGATGGTTTATTTAATAGTGTCAATGACCTTACAAAAGATATGCGGAATTCCTTGAACATTGTTCTTTATCTTTTCTTTCTTTTCTTTTTTTTTTGGTCACCTTTTCCTTATATATTAGTCACTAAATATATTTTTCACTTTGGACCTCACTAGTTTCCAAGTCTTTGGGAGTTGAGCTGTGTGATGCCACGTCCATCTTCTAGCGATTTTATTGAGGGGTTTCTTCTAATGATTTCATCAAGGTTTCTTTGTAGATAATTTCAGTTTCCTTTGGTTCGAATATATACACCAGAAACACATGCTCATTCACATTTAAGAATACACTGGTTAGTACCCAAATGCTTGCAGTTAGTTGTCTGCTAGGGTCCTTAATATTTACTTTACATAGAGATATCACCTGTCTAAAGCTAGTACTTCTCATGGATTACTGCAGCTGCTACACTTGCAAATCGAACCTTCACCTACAGCTTGTATTTATTTCAAAATTTAACTTATAATTATATTTGATAAATTTTTTATTTTAATACTCAAGTAAAAACAAAAAATTAGAGTACTAAAATTGAAAAAAAAAAGTCTTTTAAATAAATAATAATAAAAATAATAAATATGTTATAAAAAATATTTTTATTTATATTTAAGTAAAAAAAGAAATACCAAAATAACTAAATAAATTAAGAAGATAATGAATAAAAGTATAATAGTTAGTTTATAAAAATTTTAAAATATCTCAATAATAAAAATATTATAAGTTATTTTTTAAATTTTAAGGTCACTCTTAATTTTAAATCAAACTTTAAGGGTATTTATAAAAATATTTCAATTAAAAAAAATTATATAATATATAAATAAAAAAGTTATTGCTTCTATCAAAGAAAAAAATTACGTAAGCGATGACATGTATAGGATGATCTATAGGATGACGTAAGCGATGACATCATGTACGTGGATAAGCAAATCAATACCCTTTTTTTTTTACATATTATTTTTTAGCAGAACGAATTACAAAATTTGGTAGAGCAATCAATTGCTAGTCAGTGTTATTGTTAACACCAAATTTAACGAGAAAGGAAATTTTCATTAAATATTTCCCAAAAAAAAATCATTAAACTTAAAAAGAAATCATGTCTAGATAACCCGAGCATTCAATAGTTAGATGGTGGGTGAACTCTAGCTTTGGTTCTAATTTAAACCAGAAGATGTTAATTTGTTATAGATCAAAAGTTTTGAACTATCACGGTTAATAATACTATTGTTTTCAAATGTTATTAAATAATATATTAAATAATAAAATATTATAATTAATAATTTTAAAAATTATATTATTTTACGATTCATTAACTCGGATACATTTAACATGCGTAAATATTTACAATCCCAATAAATGGTCGGTGTAAGAAAGAAATCACGTGAAGTAAAGGTCAACATTAGTTCCATTGCCCAAAGCAAGAAATAATGTGTCTGCTAAACCTACACGATGCTACACGTTTTAATTTCTTTTGTTGTCATTATCAGCTCTTGTTCTTTCCAGATAAGTCTTGACCGTCAAAGGGACCTTAGCAATGAGAAAATCCAAGCTTTTACATTGAGTAGCTCTCATGTATATATCACAATTGAAAGAAAAATACTTATTTTTTAAAAATATTTAATTATGTTCTTTTAAAATATAAATCATCATTTTTTTTAATAAATAATAGAATAAAGTAATTTTATTTTTTTTACAAAATTAGTGATTTAATAGATAAATTAAAATAAAAATAGAGACAAAAGTAACAAATTGCTCTCAAATTTATAGGTTTATATCCTCTTTTCCGATCCTTTATACCATAAAAGCTTGATTATGACCTTCTACTCCAATGTGCAGATAATGATATTTGATCTCTAATAAATCGCAAAATATCTTTCTCTTCTAATTAATTAGAATTTATTGTATTTTAATTAGTTTCCTCAACTATACAAAGTAGATGCTATTGCTTTTCAAGTGGGACGCCAATCTTGGTCGCATTTTTCTCGACTTGGCCATATTCAAAGTAGATGATGGTGCTCGTGTGCTGAAATCCTATCCTATTATTTATATTCTCAACCCATTCTACTCATAAGAAATGGAAAGGCAACTATGTTAGGACACGTGTAAGTTTTAAAATTAACATGAAATCCAACTTAATTTGAAGGCCATGAATGGGTAATAGGTAATGTTATGATCCAATCCGGACTTAATAAAATATTATCTACTTTGAGTCGTGGCTCGTACGATTTTATTCTTAGACTTCACACAAACAATTTTCATCCAAAATTTATTTCGCTAATTAAGGTGTAGATCACCTTTTATAAATTCAATATCTCTCCCGTACTTAAAGTGTTACATATACCTCTTTAGAGACTTAGTGTCCTCGCTGAAGTTTATCCCACCACTATTCTATTGTGCACTAGAAGTGGTTCTAATACTATCTGTTATGACATAACCCAAACCTGACAAGATATTATCCACTTTGGGTCGTGACCTTCACGATTTAATTCCTGAACTTCACGCAAGTGTCCTTCACCTAAAATAAGTCTCGCCAATTAAGGTGTGATTCACCTCTTATAAATTTAACATCTCTCTCTTGTCTTGACAGTGTGAAATTTACCTAAGGTGTTACAGGTAAGGCCTATAATCAATATGTTAGTTTAGGGGTGGCATCTCCGATTCGGTTCGATTGTTAGGTAAATCGAAAATTGAATAGGGTCAGACAGTTTTTAGAAAATAAAATTGAAAATTAAATCAGATGAAGGAAAATTAAATCAAACCAAATTAGTTTAGTATAATTCCTCAATTTGAACTTTTAGTTTTAGATGGGCTCCAATTATGCTCATTTTGGCATTGAATGGTTCGGTTTAGTTCGATGTCAATTTTATTTCATTCTTAAAGTGTCGAGTATATATATATTTTTAAAATAATATTCGGTTCTTGATTCAAAAGTTTGAAAATAAAAACCGAGCTAAAGTTTTGATTTTTTAAGATATACAATCGAAAGCTAAATTAATTAAGATAAAATTAAATCAAATCAAACTAGTTCGATTTGATCCACTCAATTCAATTTAATTTTTTGATTTTTTGTTCACCACTATGTCAGTTTTATTCCATAATCGAGTGACAACAAGTGTAGATTTTAATTGTAAGATTTACGAGTGGTGTAATTAATCGTGTCCATGAAGGAGCCAGTAGTTGAAATGGTGTAATTAATTGTACTGAGTAGTGTTAAGACTCAGCAAGAGACAAATAATTAAAATGCATTTTTCAGTGACGTGTGTGAGAACTACGAGCATATGTATTTATCAGAAAAACACATTTATTTATAAGCAAAGGAAGTATGCGTACAAATTCTACTAGGTCAAAATATATGCATAGTTTAATATCAACATTAAGAGCTGTGTTACGACACTAACACAACGGTTGTCCTGTTTTATATTCAATAGATTTATATGTAAAATAATAATTTTATTGTCAACAATTTAATTCTTCTTCTGATATGAATCCCATAAGCTTTGAAGAATAGTATGATATATACATAGCTTTTATTTCTCTTGATGTCTTGCTTTAGTAAAAGCCACATAAGAGGGATATATGCTATAATGCAAATAACATTAATTTCACTTGATGTCTTCGGTTGTTATGGTTCCAAATACTCTGGTGTGCCGCTTGATCGTATCTCTAATTGAAGTAATTAGCAGTTCAAAGCTAGAGGAAGAAGAGACATTTGAGCTACTATTTCATGTGAGCTCGATACATTTCCGTATTCTCAGATCAGAAATTGAAGTACAATTGTCATTGATCATCACACTACTAAAAATCTCCATCAACTACTCCTGACATTTCTTGCATCACTTGGTAGATTAAATCTGAATCATCGTCATAATACCATTCATATGGGAAGAAAAATCCCCCATTAGTTGAGCATGAGGTATAACTAACTTGATTAAGGGTGTTATCAGCAACAAATGGTTCGGTCCAAAAATCTCCACTAACATCATATGGCTCCCTTGACGCCCGATTAGCTTCACCAGACCTGTTAAGGCCAGATACAAGTGCATGATCAAAACTCGAGGAGGACAATTCACCAGCAGATGTTGATGGGGACAATGGAGAACTCTCTAATATTGGTGTATCGAATTCGACTGGAATATTTTCATGTTCTGCTTCACCAATTTGGTTGGCTTCACATAGTGAAGTTTCATTAGACTGCTCTTTCATGAATGTTGGATCATTCTTCTTGCGCTTCTTCAAGTGGGTGTGCCAGTAGTTTTTAATTTCATTGTCTGTTCTTCCGGGTAATCTGGCAGCAATCAAGGACCATCTGCATGTACATACTAACAGTTAGGTTAGGGTTTCCCATCTTCCGTTAAATCATAACCTTAAGATATGAAGATTTGCATATACTCTATATATGCACAATGAAAGAGCCGATAGTTGTTTGTAACTAATTACTTCAATGAATCTACATATTAAACCTATCTAGCTCAATTTTCAAACGAATTAAAGAAACAAGTCATTACTTATTTCCAAGTTGTCCTTGTAATTTGATAATAGTATCCTCTTCTTTTTTGGTGTAGTTCCCACGCTTCAAATGAGGCCGGAGGTAGTTCATCCAGCGCAGTCTACAACTCTTGCCACACCTCGATAGACCTGTAAATTACAACCAAATCAAGATTCATCATCTATTGGACTGCTTCTATATATATATATATATATATATATATATATATATATATACACACTGAATATATCTCATTTCTTTCATTTATATATACGCCGGTTGATCTGTTTTCTTTATCAAATTTCTGATAACAATGTTCGTACCTGCAAACTTGGGTAGTTCACGCCAATTCCAGTGGCCATATTTTTGAATATAAGCTCTCAACTTATCATCTTCTTCTTGACTCCACGCGCCTTTCTTCATTCCATTTTCGTCATACGTTGGGGCTCTCACCATCTCTGATACTGTCTCTCTCTAAGAACTTAGCTCATATCAGCATTTTTGGAAAGTTAAACTTGCTTTTATACCATAAATATGAATATACAACGTGATAAAATTAGTCATATCTATTTTCAGCCTTCAAAGAAGGATCCATTGTCATAGTTTGAAGAATATTGGGCGCCCAAAACAGAAAATTCAATAATAAACATGTCTTTAATGGATTCAAAAAAATCTTCGGAGTTACAGTGAACAAGGAACCAGACCTCCTATAGTGTGGCATGAGATTAAGCGAAAGAAGATGAATCACTGTGATCTTTTCTGCATCATCCATCAAGAATTTTGAAGGTCTATATTATGACCCTCACATATCCAATGGCTATTTTTCAAGTTAGGTTTTTTCGTATATTATACGCATATATGCAAGTTTTAATTATATTAAACCTTGATTTTGACATGATGTTTCTCTAGTTTATGCATTCCAAGTATATTTCCTTTCCTACCAAAGGCAAATTCTTTCTAGTGTTCACATTCCAGCTCTCATAGATAGACAACTGTTTCACCACCTTAAACTAGAGAAGTCTTTGGAAGATTACTGCCTTTGGTAGGAAAGGAAATATACTTGGAATGCATAAACTAGAGAACTGTTTCTAGTGTTCACATTCCAGCTCTCATAGATAGACAACTGTTTCTGATTAATTTAGTGAAAGCTTTGTAATCTTCCAAAGACAGTATTTACTTCCAACTTCACTAGGATTAACTCACCATTGATGTCAGTTCTTGGTATTTGGCAACCCTAGGCCATTATGAGATAAGGAACAAAAGGTCACTACAGCAGAACTATCTGAAATTGAACTGTTTAATATCCTCTACGATCTAAAGATGTTCTAGGGTTTCCTTTTCATCTTGTTGGGCTGTGAATTCTTTACTTCTTAAATCTTTTGTGGTGATTGAGGAAATGAAAGATTTTGGGAAACTAAAAAATTTAGATGATATACATGAGATTCGATCACAGGACGCCAAACAGAAAAGAATTTAGAAAAAAAATATATATATAAGCTCATCTTCCTAGCATCAGTTGATTGCCATTACAGTAAAAATCTTATTGATTCAATTATTTTTGCAATGACGTTACAGCAAAAATGTTAATGATAGTCATCTGTGAACACTTGCATCAAGCCTCCAAAGTTTGAGAAAGACAAATTAGATCTTTGAATAGCGATACAGCTGGATGGTAAAATCATGGCAAAGATTTTCTTAATTGGGATTTTCCCTTTTAATATCATTGGCTTTTGAGGCATATACCACCTGCCCCAAATTATGGGTAGAAAAGCATCAATATCTAGGTAGGCTATGTTAAAAAAAAATATAAAATTATTGCTCGACAGGATTACGCGTCGATAAGCTTATCATGAAACTTCTAGGGCTTTTCTCTTAAATCCAGATGTAGTCATCAATATCTGACTTTTCTTTACATACTCAAATGGGTTAATGTGTTTTAAGATGCTCTTGGTATGGACCATTCTCTTTTCCGCTTTTAGAATTTTTTTTAAGTGGTGTCTAAAGCACCTTTAGTTTCGAGAAGCACTAAATTCAGATGAATAATTACATCTTACACATAACAAAAATTATTAAATGGGAAATGAAGTCAGTAGGTTTTTACTTTACATAACATGAGTTAGGATTTTTTGTGTATAAAAACTAAAATGATCGTTCAATATATAAAATCATGAAATATAATTTTCGTTTCTATTCTCTTTCAATTTCTTTTTTATTATCATAATTAATTAATTTTAGAATCAATGTATTTATAATTAAATTTTATTGAATGAACATACCCAAAAAAAAAAACAATTTAATAAGAGGGTGAGGACATTCCCATAAAGTATGCTAATTAGTTAGTCATTTAAAATTATGTATTTTTTATTTCTTAAATGTATGTATATATTTCATAGAAAAATTTATAAAAATTGATTATAGAAGTTATGAAAAGATAAAATTACGTATAACCCAGTTCGATCGTAACTATTGTGCTTTAACAATTCACTTTGAAAGCACAATAGCTAAAGTTGTTTTAACCCACAGACTGGTATTAGAAACATACATTGAACGTCCGTCCACCTCTAAATGTTAAAAATAATAGTGAATTAAGTAAATTAAAGTCATGACACCCCAATCTCAAATAGCCCCTACACCTCGATCTAGCTCACATGTTTTGTTTGTTGCCGACCACTGAGAGATGGTGCGATGATGTTAGTAACAATATCAAGTACTGGTCTTTTGATTTTACATCACTTGATTGCTCCTTAACTGGTCTAGTATGAACACGTTTTATGCTACATCAATATATGAATTAGAACACTGTATGTAAAACGGCAAATTTGTTTGAAATTTTATTAAAAAATAAAAGAATATTATTAGAAGTAGCAATTCAATAATTACATATAGACATAAATTAAAATGAATATTAATAAAGAATCATTATGAAATTTAATACACGCAACAAGCGTATAAACAAAGAGTAAAATGGAAAATTAAAAATAATGAGGAAGAGTAAAAAAAATCGACGAACAGCTATAGGCAAAATCGCCGAATGATAATTCAAGTTATGTTATATTTGATATGTTTATTGTCGATTAAGTATTGTATAACTACCACAATAGTAAAATTTAAAAAAAAAAAAATAAACGTGTAACAAATAATAATTATTAATTGATAGTACATATCAGTTTAAATATAAACTTTGTATTTCAATTTTGTAAATTTAACACTAATTTTTTTTTTACTCCATAGTATTTATAGCTAAAAGAGATGTCAGATTTTGTATTTATATTAAAAGTCAGTAGTAAAAAAAACTGGCAATACATTACAATACATCCATTATTATTATAGTGAAAATCCCAAATTTAAATTCCCTTCTCAAACTATGTAAAAAAAAGGGGCCAAAATTTCGGTGCAAGCGATTTCAATTCTTCGTTAAGAGCCTAGGATTCCGAAAATGTAAAGTTCCTGTAAATCGTTGCCTACTTCTGTAATTTGTCCAATATACGGTGGATTCTTTATTTTTATATCGTTCTAAATGGATGAAAATCGTTGTCTTCCCGATCCTGAGGACCATCAATCAGATCATTGGAACGATAGTACTTTACAAAAACAACAGAAAGCATTCAAAATAAAGTTAGGTGTCTAAGAGCATTTCATTCATAAAACAACAGAAATGATGAATTAATTTGATATCGTTACATAAATTCCCTTTTACACTTTGTTATCCTTTAATACTTTAAAAGATTTGGTAACATAAAAAGACTCTTGAATTGAGTAAAAGGAGACCAATATACTCAAAGCAACCAAGACTCTTGACTCTCTGCTCCTATGCGTATATTAACACAGTCTCTTCATTGGGCTATTATTTTTTAAGGGTAAAAGTTATTACTGTTTATTAGCAAAATATTCTTTTAATATTTGATGATATTTAAAAAAAAAACTTACTATTATAACAATAATAGTATAAATTAATTTTAAACAGTCTTTTTATTTAAATATTCAATAATTACATCTATACAATATTAAATAATAAAAATATACTATGTAAATAATAAAATTAATATACTTATATTATCAAATAATTATTTAATAAAGATATTTTCCTCTTTGTTAAAGTATAAATATTTAATATCAATCGTCATATTAATCTAACAAATAAAAAAATAATTAATTATAACATAATATAAATTTATTTTTTATGTAATACTATTTAATTATTTAAAATTATATTACACATTATTAATTTTATTGTTTATACAATATATTATTAGTATTATTTGATATTATACAAATTCAATTACTTTAAATAAAAAGACTATTTTAAATCTCTAAAATTATACTACTACGATTATAATATGAGAATTTTTTAATATTATATCAAATACTAAAAAATTCTTTGATGGTTATGGGATAAATATTGAATTTTTTAATTTTATAGCTGGCACGACGTATTTAAGATGACGCTAGGGAAGGCAACACGTAGCAAAGCATATATATATATATATATATATATACACACACACCAAGAATGTGGACACCTCCTTTAATAAATAATAATCATATTAACTTAACTTGAACGAACCATAGAATCTGGAGGAGTAATTTATTGCCACCAAGTCAAATTAAGAAAATATTATCTCATTAAATTTAAATCACGTGTGATTAAGGTCAACAAAGGTAATTAATTTCTTAATAATCAGGGCCCAAAACCAAAAGTAAGAAATAATGTGTCTACCAACAATGTTACATGTTTTTAATTATTTTTTATTTTTTATTTTTGTCTACATCAGCTCTTGTTCTTGCCACTTTCCCATGAAAAGAATCTTAGCAGCCATGAATCCCGAGCTTTTACATTTTATACCATGCAAGCAGCAAGCATCACAATTACAGGCAGCCGGTATTTTTATGATTTAATTTTAAGTTTGTTATTAAAATTTTTATATAATTAAATTCTAATTAAATATAATTTTTAATTTTAACATCTAATTCTACTCATTTTAAATTTTGATTTCGTCCCAATTTGCAAGTCTTTTCTTTCTTTTCAATTTTTTTTAATTGATCTTTCAACGATAAAGTTTGATTTTACTAATTAAACACAAAACATGAACAAAAAATGGAAAAAGACTCTGACTTAATTAATTAAATAAACTTCACGATAAATATGTGAGCAGACTTTTCGTTCACCATCCATAAATAGTTTCCACAAATTGAGATATATCAAGTTATGAATATTGTTTGAGTACATTTTTCTTAATTTTTGTATTTCTTATATTTTCATTATTTTTTATATTAAAAAATGTTTAAAAAGTTCAACTAAGTATAAAATAAAATAATAATGTTAACCTTTCATAGTTAGAATATAAATTTTATATTTAAATTAACGCGATATAAATGTGTCTATTATTAATTAATGTAATATAAATATTACATTACAAAAAATAAAAAGTCATCAAATGATAGTGATTGATTAGTAACATATCGAATAAATATATATATATATATATCTTATAAACTTAGCATATTTTATACTAATAGGACATATGCAAATATATGTTATGCTGAATCTTTTGTTGCATTATTAACAAGAATATCCATTGCGCAATGTCATCTCAACAATTCATCATTTATAAATTACATTTTGCATCTATCTCTAAGAGTTTGATCAAGTGCTTTTGTATTTTTTCATTGTAATTAAGGAATATTATCAAGTTCTTCAAACTTCAAAAGATTAAATTTAGTTCATGCTTTTGAATATTTTATAAAACTTACTAGTAAGGCATGTGCTTTTAACATAATTTTTTTCACCGATCCATTTTAAGACAATCTTTAATTCATTTATAAATTTGATATCTCTTTCTATTATAACATATTATTTACTTTGTCCTTTTGATCAATCTGGCATGATATCTCTAGGATGAAGCTAGGGAAGGTAAGATATCAAGAATCTACACACCTCCTTTAATTTATAATAATATATTTTTTTTTTTTGGTTAAATTGCCCTTTTCAAGCAAAGGGACGAAAATTTTTATGAAGTAATCAATTGCTACAAAGTGTGAGTATTCACATTAAATTTAATTAAATAATTATCTTTAATTAAATCACATGTGGTAAAAGACAACACACTGATTAATTTTTCTTTTGTCTTTACTTAAAGAAGAGGAAATCAAACTTAAACCTCTATTTTAATAAAGAAATGCACTATAACTCATTAGATCATTTAAGCAAGTGCACATATTGATTAATTTTTTAATGTTTTACTTACTGATGATGATGGGCAGAAAGTTTATATAATAAATTTGAAATAGCATATCAGCTCACAAAAATTTAATAAAGTATTGTAATATATTATTATATTAAAAATTATTAGATAAATTTGTAATTATATAATAAATAAATTACGTATATCGTAACATTATTGGAGAATTATATTATCTTAAATGCCTTTTTTATAATATGATATATAATGTGGTAATATCATAATTATTTTTTATTAATTAATTAATTATTTTATTATTTTATTTTATTTATTAAAATATGTTAAAATTATGTAAATATCATATTATAAATTGAGATATAAATTTTATGTCCTACATGTTCTTAATTATCTTCTTTTTGGTCCATATTATCATCTCATGTTCATGCCTCTTTCCGAGAGAAGAATCTTAGCTGCCCGAAATTCGTAGCTTTTATGTGTAAACATCACAAAAATAGACTTTAATTTTCTTCCTTTTTTCTGTTTTTTTATTAAAAAAAATCCATACACGATAAAGTTTGGTTTATGTCATCAACTTCATAGCGAAGATATATCATATCTTATCATCACAAAATCCATCCTAACTTTTTTTTCCTCTTATAAAATATGATTTCTTACAATAATGATCGATGTACTGTGTTAATCGCAACATAATAACCATGTCAATTGGAATTTCGTTAAATTGACATAAAAATGGAAATATTTATAGTTAATCACAAATTTTAAATTATTTTAAATTAACGAGTTAAATTTATTTATTTTAAGAAATTATAACTAAGATTTTTAATAAATTTGACTAAGGCAATCTATTATTAGTGTATATTGGCTTAGTATATATGGCCACTTTGAGTATAGAAAAAGTGAGTTTTGATAAAGCTCAAATATGATCTTATTTGGGACTTTCTTAATGGGTCTTAAAATATACGAGAATAGTCTTATTAAAAGTAAGTGTAAAGAAGTATAAACCTCATAAGGTGAAGGTCCTTTGCTTTGGAATTCAATTTCAAACCTACTTTTTACAAGTTAAGGAATCAAATTCATTAACAAAAATTTCCTTTATCACTCTGACAAATAAAAGTTCTGGGTCAAGAATAAATATCAATTAGAGTTCGAGTAGAAGGCACTTGTTTAGTTCAAGTACACATATGAGATTTCAATCAATGATAATCAACCAATCACAAATAGAGATAAATTATGATGTTTAACTTAATGTGAGTTTATATCCATTTCATCGAGTTTGATAAACTCACTCTTATGACTTTATTAAGTAATGTTTTATATAAACAATTATAACATGACAAGGACTTTACAAGATGAGATCTCAAGGCTCATGGGTAGTGCTAAGTTTTTAAGGGATCAAGATTAGGCTGTAATCTTAAAGAGAAACGAGGGCCCATTGGTTTTTAATATTAACTTGTTGATACTAAAAATTTTATTGTAGTTTTAGTTTAGTTGTCTGATGAAGCCTTCAAGTTAAATGTTGGGTCTTTGGTAAGAATGGATTACACATCAATAGTGTGTTTCTAAGCCTACATGATGTAGTTCTCTTGTCATGGTGGTGATGAGGACAAGTATTTAAAATTGGTGCTAAAAGTGCATTTAATGTTAAGTAATCCTTCAAGAGACATGTGTTGGCAGATGGCTAATTGAAGAGTTGAATATTTTTTAATTTTGTATAACAGGTCACATCTTGGATCATTTATACCGATCGAACAATTGAAGGGTGCTCTTGAATGAGCATGCCAGTTAAGGGGGTGTCTCATTCGTGAGAACAACTCAGCCATCAAAATTTGACCCAATTTTATAATTATTCTAAGGATTTCATATATAAGAGCAGCTCATTTTGTTTCTTTATTTTTACTTTTATTTATTGTTTTTAAGAAAGAGAAGTTGTGATGAGTGAAAGAGAGAGAAGCTCTTGCATTCCTTGTGATTATCAATGCTTCATCTTAAAAGATCTTAGCACAAGTAAGTGATTTTTTTACTAGTGTTCTTTACTTTAATCCTTTCTCTTTGTAGCTTTGAGAGTTGGCCTTATTATTATTATTATTATTATTATTATTATTATTATTTTTACATTTTTTGTGCATGTGTTCTTTAGTTATTAAGTGCTTGGTTAATAGAAGCTTATATGCTCGTCTGTTTATTTTGAGTGCTTGCCTTAAATGCTTAGCTTTGTAGATTATTTATAGGTTGTATATTTTTCTTGCCTAGGTATTAAAACCATTTCTTCAACTGATGACACCCATAATATATTTGGTCGTAAGTCCAATAACTTTATTAAGGACTTAGTTGTTAGGCGTAGCTCATTCTAAAAAGAAGTCGAGAATGTAAGTGCTCAGGAAATCTGAGGACTTTGACTAATCATTAGGAGGCCTAACTAAGGAGGAGATATTGTAGCTCGATGGTCCTAATGTTTTCAAGAAGACGCCTAGTGATGTAATACCATTTAATGCTCTTTAGGGATGGGTATAATTTTAATGTTAGCCAAGTAGGCTTAATAGAAAGAAAAAGAAAGCATTCGTTCCCTAATTAGATAAAGAAGTCCTTTAAGTTAAACTGTTCGCCTTTATCATCTTTTGAGTGTAAAAGATGATGATTTTAACTTGGCTAGGGAGAAGTTTGATATTTCGAGCACAATTACCCTAAGGGCGCCTTGGTATGATGAGTGTTCTAGTGTGTCAATGGATAAGGAGATAACTTTTAAACTTGCTTTCTGCAACCAAGTGTTAAGGATTCTTTTTAGCTATATTTTATAAATATGCTTGCCCACATAAATTTAACACCATGTTAGTTAAGTTTAAACTCGTTGAAGGTACTGGTTAGTTTGTATATAATGTGGTTGAAGGTCAACTTTAGTTAACATACCTTCCTTGAGTTGCAATAGATATTTCAGAATAGAGTAAACATTAATCACTAAAAGGGGTTTCAATACCTCTCTTCTTATGCTAGGGAGAAAATTTTGCTCCTATATCCGATATACCTCAAGTAATCATAAGTGGAAGCATTTATTGTTCTTTGCTGGTGGGAAGTAGGGCTAAGAGTATGTCAGCTTTCTTGGGTACTTGTCATGTCCCCGGATATTTTTTTAGATCAGGCCCATATTTGTTGTTATTCTTTTAAGCTCTATTCTTATAAATTGTTTTACTAGTTTATAACCTTGTCAATTTTTGCTCATTTTAGCAATATCTTGGACATCCAAACCTAAGCTTATATAGGAAGAGAAGGACTAGGTGACCTAATTTTGGAGACAAAGTGCTTTTATTAAGGAGCTTGTGACTTAATAGAATTAAGAAGGCATAGATCTGGTCAATAAATTCATCAAGTTGATAAAGACAAAGATAGAAGAAAGAGTGAATCTTCTTATCTTAGTAGTGCTCCATCATCTAGTAAATATATTTTGTTTATTCTAATCTTTCTTCATTTTTATTTTGTGAAAATGTAGCAAAGAGACAATAATAGAAAGCATGCACGTCTATCTAAGACCCTCATATTAGAAGAATTGACTAGGAATCCCCGAGGTGTTTTTGCTTACTTAGCCTTAAAAAGGGGGCACAACCAATGGAGCATGAAAAGAATAGCTTTGGAAGCACTTCGCCTAAAAAGAGAAAGAAGCAACCCTGTGAACTAGCCACCTCCTCCTCTAACTATAATTCTACCACGCGCTTTATAATAATTTGGTAGAGTAGTTATGTGATGAGGATATTGATCTTAAACTCTTCAACTTTGAGCCAGACTATCTTCAACCTGACCAGATTGCTAGTGAGGCTAAAACGTTCATCTTTTAAGTTGCTCTATATCCCTGCTATGAACAAGATAGGTATAGGCAAATGGTACCCTTGATGAGAGTACTGACAGAGGATCTAATACACGTGGGTGTATGCATGTGCAATTATGTCTATTGACTAATTATATATCAAATACATATTTAAGTCTGGTGGAAGATTGAAATTTGCAATAAACACAATAAATAAAATATATTAATTGCATTAATATTCTTATAGGGTAGAGAACTTACCTCAACGTGTAACGTGATACACTTAATTTTTCAGAGTTTGCATAGAGACTAACTCAAGGGCAGTTATAGTCACCAACTTGGTGAGCTAGAACAGTAGCCTTATTCATAGCACTGAGTTTAACTCTTAAACCCCAAAATGATCAGTGTGTGTTTTTATCATTTTTTCTAAAAAGATAAGAAATGGAGAATTTGAAGCAATTCACAATTGCTCCAATTAGAAGCATAGAGAAAATGAAACAATTTCATTTTCCCTTTATTTCTTCTTCTTCTTCTTTTTCTTTCTTTCTTCTTCTTTCTCCATTTTCTCTCCTCTTCTCTCTCGGCCAAATGGCTAAGAAACACACTATTTTCATTTCAATTTCTCTATTCACTTTTTTCTTCTTTCTTTCTTTTCTCTTCTTCTTCTTCCATTTCTCCATTTCTCTCTCAGACAATTTTTGCCCAACACCAAAAACACTTGCTTTTCTCTCTTTCTCTTTGTATATATATATATAATATATAAAATAATAATATAATATAATATATTATAAAATAATAATATAAAAATATAAATGGGTGCCAACTATATGGCACCTAAAATAAAATATTAATATATATAATATATTATATAATATAATAAGAGAGATATTTTAATTATTTAATAATTAAATAATCAAAATGAGAAATGACAATTTTGCCTCTCATAAATAGTTACCAAGTTTTTTTTCTAGTGGGTCCCACCAAACTTACACTTAGATAAACTCAACCGAGGGTCCACAATGCGTCACGTGTCATTATACAATTAGTAAATAACAATTATTGACTAATTGTTGTATTTAACACTTAAATACAAACACGCATAAATTTCTATGGCAGTGCTGAATATTGTTGGATTAAATACTTTAATCCGGCATGCTACCCCAATGCACAACAAGTACACTCCATATCGTAAGACTCCCTAGGTCCTATGCCCAATTCGTCAAATGAAACTATTTCATGAGTTCGTGAGCAATTTCTCATGCACACGTCACGGATATTATAAATCAGTGCGTTGAACCATGCAAGTTGAGGTTACAACGTATAGATATAGTCCTTCCGTCACGATATCCTGGATGTGCAGGGATATAGATTATCACTGTCAAATCCCCTAGTACTTATCCATGTCTTATCTCCAGACTCGTATCTCAATGAACAATATGTGCAAACTCATTTGCCATATTGTTCTACCCTGACAGAACTCTTTCTCGAGATTAATGCTTGTGGTTATAAGACTTTTGAGATATAATCTTGTAGCATCTGGATATCACACTCCCTATACGAGCTGACGAATTTTATATCTGTACACACCGAACTCCATAAGCATGGAATCATACCCAGCGACACCCAGCGGTCACATCATAAAAGGTCTGTAACATGTGTGAAACCAAAGTATGGTGGATCACTTACAAGTCCACCGTAGCACTCAGGTCAAAAGACCACATATATTACTCAACTTGAGAGGACCCTCCATTGACGACTTACATAAAGTGTCTATCGAAGACTCTCGTGAGTCTGTCTTATATCTAGTTCTAGCTAGATACCCATATGTCAATACGAGCTCCAAGTTTACAGTCAGTTAGAAACGACCATTATACCCTATAGGTACGACATATGCTGATCTATATAAAAAAGTATCCACCAACAAACCCATATCGGCAGAAATAGATCAAGGACAATAATTCGAGAACATACTTGTGCAACTTGCATTTTCTGGCACCCGATTGTAACTATGCAGTTATTAATATATTCTCAGGTCTATGTCTCATTACAGACAATGCTCTAACTCTTAGATATGCTGAGTATTATAACCAGTTAATACTTAGTTGTGTTAACATTTGGCATTTATATCTCTTAGTGTGGCTCACTATGAGCTTTTATCTAAACTCTTTTAGATATAATCCGAACTCTTTTAGATCGTACATTGTCTGTAATGTTACATGCATAATACCATATAAATGAGTATTAGTGATTTAATGAAAATGTACACTTGTATAAATACACAAGTATATGTACATTCAAGGATAGTACGTAAGCGCCGACCTCAACAATCTCCCACTTGCTCTAGTGTCATTCCTGATGGCATCTTATACACATCGACTCTACGTGTATCATAAACACTTTTAGAGTCATGGGCTTTAGATAGTGCATTCTCTAAATTATTTATAGGAAGCTTCTATAAATAATCACATCTCCTTCAGCCAAGAACCCTCTAGTTATGTGAGACTCCTCTGAATATAATTAGAGTACTGGTGTCCTCTTTACACCTTGACTTGTACAATGGCCTAGTTTTGTCACAAACTATATGATAGGATCTATTTGTCTTTAAACTCTTTCAAGTCTAGCGACAAACTTACGAATCCTTACTGCGACTTTCGCTCCTCAATTTTGATACATTATAAGTGAATCCTAGTTCGATGCTATTCCAACTCCCTTAGTACCAATGAGAATTAGCATATTCTCAAATGTAGACTCTCTATCATCTAAGTCAAACTAGAAATTTGACTCTGTGCAACTTCTCATTTGTAAGTAGTTTTCTCTATGTTTGAGAAACTTATCCTTTGTACCCTCAAGGTACCTCAGGATATGTTTGAATACCATCAAAAGGTGATCACTTGAATCAGACTAAAATTGGCTCGTAACTCTTATAACCAAACTGATCTCAGGTTTCAAACACATCATAGCATGCATCAATCTCTGAAAGAGCTTATGTATTTGGTATGTTAGACACTCTAACTTTCTCATCTTTCATCTAAAGAGACATTCTCTTCAAAGATGAATACCAGGTCTATAAGCTACATTAACTATCTCATAGTTGACAAATTATACCTTTTTAAATGTCATTAGTGTGAAATAATTTGGGAGAGTCATATCAGCTTCCTAGTTCTATCTCTATAAAGTTTTATACCTAGTATAAAGGAAGCCTCTCTTAAATCCTTTATGGAGAAATACTTAAGAGTTACTTCTGACTAATTATAACATACTGACATCATTCCCAATGACCAGTATGTCATCAACAAAAAGCATCAAGAAGGCTAGCATGCTCCAATTGACCTAGACATTATTTCTAACCCTTTGGGGTGTGCTAAAATTAGTTAAGTCTGTGATATCTTTTGTTATCTCTGTGAATATATTATTCATAAACTAGTTAAGTTTTTATGGTCAGATTAGGAATCAAACCATCCTTAACCAGGCGAATAAGCTTCTTACACTTATATAACCTAACTTACATGCCACAGCTCCGTATCATTTAAGGATTACAATCTACAGACATTTCTAATTTTATATAATGTCCATTTATTAATTGACATTCAGTTAATAAAACATCATACTTATTATGCAATGCAACTATTGTATTGTATACAAGAAGTAAGTTAAGTTGTCCAATAACTTGAACCTACAAGAAATCACCATTTCTTACTCTCAACTTTACTTCTACAAGTTGTTGCATTCTAGTCTTTCTCAATCCCTGCAACATATTACAGACATGAGAGGGATATGCAGAATCTCATACCTAACTTGAACTAGCATCAAATATCCTAGAAATATTTATGTTTGTCAAGCACAAACTTATGGGAGTCTTCTTGACAATTATAAGGCTTCTAGGGTAGAAGAATTTTCAATACCCAACCTTACTGTAGCGGAAACACTTTTTATCTATATGCTCTCTTGTTGATCTTTAAATAAGTATTGCCTTGCCTCTGAGGATTGATACTGGGTTTCTGCCTCATCTTCTTCTCCTCACACATCCGATCTCATCAGATATATTTTAAGTAAAATGTGAAACACCCTTTACAAAGAGAGTCACACTCTCTCTATTTAATCCTCTAAAGAGGTGTTATCAGAATTATCTTACGGCAAACTCTGATCAACAATAGATCTAAAATTTTATTGAATCCAAAACACTTCTGAGATTCATCCACTAGTCAGAGTAATTTCTAGTAACCTAGAGTTGGACTGCATCAATTATGTATACCAACTAGTTCATAGTGGCCATTATTCTTGACATGCCAAGATAACAGGAGATGTAAGCGAAATGATCATTAAATCGCTAATAGAATGTTTTAAATCATGGGTATACTAATTATATATTTTTAATTTAAAACGCCCTCCCACTGCTTTACATAATCTCGATAATCTCTCAAACGGAAAGACGATAGTATAAACTCTTTTAAACTATATAGGGGGAAGTAGATCCTATTAAAATTAACTCGGGCCTCACACTGTAGCAATATTGACATTTGTAAACCCAACAGGTAGACAACACTTGTCAATTGCATCTCATACAATTCTTACCACTTGATCCTAAATACACATTATCCTTATGCTGTAGCATTATTGGATAAATGTATTTCAGATTAACTTGTCAATAATCAAATATATGCTACCAATACTACCGTCTCACTGTAGCAATATTCGACAATATTTTTGCATATATTTGTCTCATCTCATGTTTAACCGGCATAGTCTAAGCTTAACCGACCAAGTCCCTCATGCTGTAGCAATATTGGAAAAAGGGCGACGTGACTCGTCTAACACCGTCAGGACAAGACGGATTAGAATAAAATATTATCTCATGATATAATATTCTTCAATCTGATTAAAAAAAAAATTTATATCCTATGGTCTCCAATCTCCTAAGAAGGGTGATTCTAAATTAATTAATTTTTCTATATAAGCACAACTAACCCCCACCAGCAAGACTCCCATTATGGTCACCAACACAGAAAAATTAATCCTGGGTTATAATGTAGACCGATAAATTTTTATCACTACATCTCATAAACCCTAATTTATAATGTAAACTGATAACTTTTATCACTACATCTCATAAATCTACACATACAAAATTAATTTTGAAACACTGTTTAAAACACTGTAGCTGTAAACAGTAAAAATAATGTTCATATGCTACTATTTAAGTGAACAATACGTCGCCGTGATGCTGAATTGCATTGCTACAATGCTGAGAGTTTGAACCCCCAAAGTTGTGGTGCCAACCCCTAATGCTGCAATACCTAGTACTTCCCCTTTGGCATACCTATTTTGGTACTTGAAACTCGCCATTTACACTGGGCCTTTTGCATCCGTTCACTTAAACTACACCAAAATATAGCCTAAATGACTCTGATATCATTTGTTGACGGAGGATCTAATACACGTGGGTATATGCATGTACAACTATGTCTATTGCCTCAATATATATAATACATATTTAAGTCTGACAGAAGTGTGAAATTTACAATAAACACAATAAATAAAATATATTAATTGCATTAATATATTTATAGGGTAGAGAACTCACCTCAACGTATAACGTCATACACGTAATATTTTGGAGTCCTCATGGAGACTAACTCGGGGGCAATTCTAGTCACCAATACGATGGGCTTCGTGAGCTAGAACAGCAGCCCTATACGCAGCACTGAGTTTAACTCTTAAACTCCAAAATGGTCAGTATGTGTTTTTATTCTTTTCTCCAAAAGGATAAAAAATGGAGAATTTGAAGCAATTCACAATTACTCCAATTAGAAGTATTGAGAAAATGAAACAATTTTATTTTTTCTTTTTTTTCTTCTTCTTCTTCTTTCTCCATTTTCTCTTCTCTTCTCTCTCGGCCAAATGGCCAAGAAACACACTTTTTTTCATTTCAATTTCTTTTTCTCTTCTCTTTTTCTTCTTGCCATATTGTTCTACCATGACAGAACTCTTTTCCGAGATTAATGCTTGTGGTCAGAAGACTTTCGAGATACAATCTTGAAGTATCTGGATATTGTACTCCCTATACGAGCTGACGGATCCTATATCTGTACACATCAAACTCTATAAGTATTGAATCATACCCAACGACACCCAACAGTCACACCATGAAAAGTCTGTGACATGATTGAAACCAAAGTATGGTGGATCACTTACAAGTCCACCGTGGCACTCAGGTTAAAGGACCACATATACTACTCAACTCAAAAGGATCCTTCGTTGACGGCTTACATAAGGTGTCTATCGGAGGCCCTCGTGAGTCTATCCTATATTCAGTCCTAACTAGATGTCAATATGTCAATACAATCTCCAAGCTCACAGTCGGCTGAGAACAATCATTTATACCCTATAAGTACGATATATGCTGATCTATATAAAAAGGTATCTACCGACAAATCCACAGTAGCAAAAATAGATCAAAGACAATAATTCGAGAACATACTTATACAACTTGTATTTTCTGGCACCCGATTGTAACTATGCATTTACTAGTATATTCCCAAGTCTATGTCCCATTACAAATAAGGCTCTAACTCTTGGATATGCCAAGTATTATAACCAGCTAACACTTAGCTGTGCTAACATTTAGCATTTATATTTCTCAGCATGGCTAACTATGAGCCCTTATCTAAACTTCTTTAGATTTGATTCAAACTCCTTCAGATCATACAATGTCTGTAATGTTACATGCATAATATCATATAAATTGATATTAGCGATTTAATAGGAATGTACACTTGTATAAATACACTAGTATATCTACATTCAGGGATGGCACGTAAGTACCGACCCTAACAGAAAGATCCTCGACATGCATTTACAACTACTCATGTTGATCATATGTTAAAGTGCAATGCCATCAAGTCCTTAACATACAACATGTGATGTGTGCTTGAGGTAATTTCTTTATGAACTTTTAATTTAGCTCTAAATGTATTTAATTACTAACTGTTCGTTATATTTTTTAGGCATCTTTTATTTTTGCCTCACATCGAGATGCACTTTTTAGTGTAATTAAAGATAGGCAAGGGCCAAATAAAATTGAAGCTAGGAAGGCTAACTTAGAGAATCATTGTCTAAGGCTAATAAAAAGATTAAGAAGGGGAGCCAAGACTTCAAACATTATACTGCTAAAGTGGAAGAGATAAGGCCAAGGTAGTTGAAGTTAACTAGCTAAATGCAATGGTTGGTGAGTCTTAAACTCTAATAGAGACTCTTGAAGTGTGAATTATAGTTAAGCGCAAGCTTAGGCTATCGTGTCAAGTAATATAAGAATTAAGTCCAAGTATCATTCGCACAGAGAATTATTTAATCTACTTCTTTCAATCAAGTAGTAAAATTAATTTTACTTAACTTTTATCCAGACAAATCTAAAAATGAATTTTATTTAATTAATCTAATTCTACCAAATTAAACCTAATTTTAATAAAAAAGCAAGCGTTAAGTTCACCAATAAAAAGCAATCTAAGGTTCGACTTATCCCCCTAACATTTCATTAAACTCATTAATATCTTAGTTAATCCCTCAATAACATATTGTTAGCTAGACTCTAATCTCATTATAAGCCTTTGTTAATGGTAAAATAGCTATATTATTCCATAAAAATTACCTATATATCTATGGTAATCTGAATAAAATGCAACTCATTAAGAATAAGTCTAATTATGTCATATATGTCATCTAGGTATATTTCTATCATATATAGAACTCATAGCTGTCATCCTATAATTATGTATCAAACTATCTTATGCTAAATACATAAATTCCTCTTTCGAGTTCATTATGATTCCTTGATCAATCATTAAATAGCCAGATATAAAGAAGCATTAATCACATGATAGAATGAATCAATTTAATCTATTAAGTTCATAAACTAAGAGAGTTAATAAAATTCAACTACATATTAGGTTTAACAGTTTGACCCTAGATTGAAAGAATTTATTTCATAATGAATCCAAGAGGACCAAAGTAATTAATTAAAAACATCGTGAACAAAAACATAATAACAAGGGAATATGAGACATAACATAAGGAGACGCTCTGGATTGCTTTTTTCTTTCTCTTGGCTTCATGCACAAATCTTAATTTTCAATCTTCATTTCTTTACTTTGATGTCTTATTTTTTAGTTATGTTTTTGTTTACCCTATATTGCCTTTGATATTTTATGTTTTTTTTTTACTATGAAAAAGTCTTTTTATAGGCTTTTGTAACCTTAGGGACATGAGACTTCGAATCTAAATTGTATTAGGAGTCTTGATATAAAGTTCTATTAGTCAACAGGTGTTGCAGCGCTGAGTGGTGGGTGTCACAGTGCTAGGTGGTGGACCCCGTAACGTTGAAACCTGGAAAATGGGTCTTGATGATCTTTGGCTGGGCATTGCAGAGTTGGCTAATGAGCACTGTAGTGCTCAATTCTCTGCCTCAGGCACAGTAGTGCTGCCCAGTTTCTCCAACACTTTTTTTTTGTCCGTTTTCTCTAGTAACTTTATGTCGTGGGTTCTAAACTTATATTTTATTAAAAACTTCAAATAAATAGCCAAATTTGCATGATTTAAAGCAAAATCTAAGTTCAAAATGATAAAAATAATAGACTTTATAAACCCTATCAACTCTTTAGGAGGAAAATGCCACTTTCATGAGTAGGGTTGAGGAGTTGGCCAAAAAACTAGAAGCAAATTAGGCCGATGTTACGATAAGCCTGGAAAAATAGTTCACTGTAGAGGTAAATCAAGGTTTTGATATGTGTGTTAAAGTGTTCAAGGCACACTACCTTGACTCAGACCTTACGTAGCTAGAGAAGGCAATTGCCAGTCAGTGAGGGACCTAAGAAATAGAGATCAATGGCCTCTCATAAGTAGATGAAATGACCTATCTTAAGGGTAATCAGAGCATTGTTCCATCTGCTACTATTAAGAGCCTTCAAACTGAGGGCCTTCTTGTTACTGCTAAAGAATAACCCCCTGCCTCTTAGGCTTAATATAGCTTTTTCTTTTTATTTTTTAAATATTTTTGTAATTCAAGCTAAATGCTCCTCTTTATGTAAATATTTCCTCAATAAAAGTTAATTTTATACTTCCTTTATATGAGTGTTTTTTATTCTGTTGATAACACCTTTTCAGTCTTTAATGCACTTTAATGAATTTGTATGTGTGTGATTACTTCAACCTTTTTAGGCAAACATGATCACTTCAGCTTTCTCAAGCAAATGACCTATGTATTACTACCTACCTCAGCCTTTTCTCAAGCAATGAACTTGTGTATAACTACTTCAACCTTTTCAGGCAATATTTGAGTAAAGAATGCAAGTCCTTGACTTTTTGAACTTTATTTAGAATTCATCCACGAATTACCCATAACTTGATAAATAAGTTTAAGGGTGTTGGCATCTACCTTCATAACTTCAATATTCTTCCAAAGGCTTACTTAAAAGCTTAGTGGGTAGGGTTACTTAGGGACTTGCTATTATCTATTGGTGATAATCATCTAAGGTGTGCTAGAGTATTTTGCTGAGAAACACATAATGGTTGTGACCTTTACTCTTCTGTAATCAGTATCTACTGAGGACTTGTTCGCAGTCTTGGCTTAGAAGGTTTCAAATGGTTATAGCCCTTATCCTCTCAATTCCTTGGTACTCAGAACCTTGACCCATAAATTCGAGACTTAGCCTAAACATCTTAGCATTGCTAGTGCATTTGAGTAAGTTTTACTCGGGCATTTGAACTTAGCTTGGCATCTGAGCCTTTTAGCTAAGAAAGTTTTTCCCAGACAACCAAACTTTGTTCAAGCATCCAAACTTTATTTAGGCATTTAAACCTTGGCCTCAACATCCAAGACTTGTTTGGGCATCTGAGCCTGGGCATCCAATCCTTACTTGGGCATTTAGCTGAAAGGGTCTAAGGTGGTCATAGCCCTTATCTTCTTGGATCTTCAATAGTCATTCCAAGTTTGGTTGTGGCATTTAAACTTTGTTTAGGCATCCAAGCCTTGTCCCGAGCATCCAAGCTTTGGCCTGGGCATCCAAGAATTTCTCAGGAATCAGCCGAGAGGGTCACTTAGTAGCCATGTCGTCTAACCTTCGAATTTTTTCTTAGGACTTTTTCCAACAAAGATTGATCTTCTATTATAAAATGTTCTAAAAAATATTGATGATTGTCAAATGTATTGAACAAAAAAATTTGAACACTTATAAGTGTGAATTATTACAATAGATATAAGTAATACGAAATTATAAATAATAATAAAAATAATCGCAAATCTAATGTTATTATTTGTGATACTCTCAACATATTATAATTTTTTGGTTGTTCATCTATATGTGTTCGAGCTTGTATGCTTATGATTTGACTCTTTCAGCACATTGTAATGGCCTTTTAAATAGAACCGAGGACTTTCCAAGGAATATATTGTCTTTATTCTTCTTGGTTCACCTCCTTTCTCAATTTTTATGCACCCGAACACTTGTTCACAAATGAGCAAATAGGTCATGATCGAGTTTCCCGATTACCTTCTTTCATGGTTATCCATCTTTATAACCTTCTATTCTATTTTTATAGATAATACAAAACTATTGACCTTAAATTTTGAACTATCATGGGATAACGAGTTGAATTTATTTATCCTGAGGATCAATAACTGGGTCATTTGATGGATTAAGCTAAGGCGACCAGTCCATTATTAACATGTATAGGCTTAGTACATATTTCGACTTTCAATTAACGATAATCAACCAATCATAAATATGGATAAAATTATAGTGGTTCAGCTCAAAAGAAGACTACATCCACTTCACTAATCTTGATAAGCTCACCCATATGGCAATATTAAATAATATTTTACAAGAATAGTTACAATAAAATAAGGTCTTTGCAAAACTCGTGAAATTATAATTATACTACTTTGGACCCTTAAAGGCTATAATGGAGATGAAACATATGATGGAATATGATGGGATTATAATGGAACTCACAATTTTATGATATATGCAGAAGGGAATTCATCCTTTTGGGGGAAGAAGAAGAAATTAAAGTTGAATCTTGGGGAGAGGAGTAGGCCTTTTTTATAGTATTTTTAATCCCTTTTTATAAGTGTTATTGTGCTTTGGTTGTAGGGCCCTCTGTGAATTAGGAGAAGCCTTTTGTTTTTCGACGTCACATTCTAAGGTTATCAAAGTACAATTTATGTGAGAATGTAAGAATTTTGAGATATTTAAGGACAATGGTGGTTTTAAGTCTTTTGGTTGATATGACTTATCGAACCTCAATATATAGTGAATAAGTGCCTTTTAACTTGCTTAGAGGGAAAGGGTGGTTGGCCATATAAAAGGCTTACGATTTGGCTTTAGTGAGGCTAGTTGTTGGGAATGTTCATAAATGCCAAAGGATTTTAAGGCCGAGAACTAAAGAGATGTTCAAGGATGTTTTCTTGTATAGTAAGCCTCGTTCTAAGCTTTATGTGAGACATCTTTGAGATGACGGGTTCTCGAGGCTTATGAGTCATGCTAAAATTTTAATAGATTGAGCTTAGGCTGAAATGCCATAAAAACATCTACAAAGATTTTGATTTTGAAAATAATAAACGAATTTTATGATAAATATCTATGAAAATTTTATTCACTATTCGTTAATACTTTTCACCAATTGAGATTCAAAGAATACAATGAATAGGTTTTTGATATATTATGAGTATTGATCATAAGATTTTATTAAAATAATATAATTAATTATTTTATAACTTTTATATTTTTATTTTTATTTTCAAAATACTAAAAGCCATATGATTGACTATGCAATTGACAAGAGGCTAGATGAACTCGAGAGACTAATTTCTCATGATGCTAAAGGTAGGAAACTGACAATTTTTCATATACAAGAAAGTGTAAACAAGTTAATCTCTATTCAATTGTTATTGAGATCTCTTTTCTTGATATTTTTGCTTATTTTATCGATTAGAATACATATTGTATCTAAAAAATTCATTAATTATGTTTGGTGATTGAAACATAAAACAATTTATGAATTTTGATTCACTTTTTTATGTATTACAATTAATATAATTAATATCGGTCACTTACAGCATGCCATTTATTTAAGAGGGTCCAAGTGGATAATAATAAAAAGAAGAAGCAATATCCATTATAGAGTTGAAAAATTCTAAACCGTAAGATAGATCCAATGAAAGAGAGGATTTTGGAAGGAAAAGTGGTTGATTTATTCCAAAATTCTCCTACCAACAAGAATAATAAAAATAGACTCTAAATTGAATTCACACTATCCTTAATCAATTTTGAATTAATTTCATGCATGATTACTTTGAAATGGATTAGAATTCATACCCTAAAAATATAAGTAGTTATTTATGAATTATTCATTCATTGTTGATTGATTGATTCATTGTTTAAACCATCCATTCATATGTACAACATATATTATAACCACATTAGTTATAGCTGAGGCAATGTAAATACTAGCACAAATATACACAAGTGTAAATATACCAAGTAGTATAATGATTGAAATCAGATATCATTCCCACAAAGACTTATAAGCTTATTTATTAATTAATTACTAAAATTAATCATACTTAAGTTTTATTCAAATAAAGCTAAATGATGAATATTTCAATTTATTTAACTGTATTAAAATTAACCTAAACTTAAGCAGAAAAAGTAAACAAGGACTTGAATTCACGAGATAAAAAGAACTTAGGGTTTCAACTTATTCCCTAATACTTTATTGACCATATTATTATTTAATCTCTTAATAATGATTGGCTAGAAATCTAATATGGTTATAAGTCTTTGTTGATGGTTAGATAACTATATTGCATCCAAAGAAATACATATATATCTATGGTAATCAGAATAACATGAAATTCATTGCAAACAAGTCTATCAATGATATACATGTCATATAGTTATATTTCTATTATATATAGAACTTATAGTTATTACCCTATGATTATGTATCAAACTATCTTAAGCTGAGCACATAAATTCCTCCGTCGAGTTCATTATAGTTCCTCAGACAATTAGTATATTGGTCAGATATTAAAAAAAATATTAAACATAAGATAGAATAAACAATCTCTTTAATTGAGTTTACAAAATAAGAGAAATAATAGAATTTAACTATATATTAAGTTCAAGAGTTGAACCCTAGATCAAGAAAGTTTAGTTTATGATGAATTTAAAAGTTCCAAAGCAAATATTGAAAGATTTAGTAAACAAACTCATGAAAATAAAAGAAAAGATAAGAAATTAAACAATATGAATGCCTTGAATCACTTTTTTCTCTCTCTTGCTTAATACCCAAGTCTTGATCTTTAATATTTAATCTCTATTGTTTTGTGTTTTTCTCTTGACTTCTCTTTATTGCTCTCCTTTTTGGCTATAAAATGGGTCTTTTATAGGTATTCGTAATCTTTTTAGCTTCTAAGCACCATAACGCTTAACTTTCTACCTCAGGCACCGCAGCGCTCAAACCTGGGAAATAAGCCAACTCCTTTTAATTGAGCATCGTAATGGTAGGTATAGAGTACCACAGTGTTGTGGTCTCTGTCTGGGGTGTCACAGTGCTGGTGTTGGGCGCTACAACATTGAGCCACTTTCTTCAATTTATTCTATTTTTGTGTAATTTTTCAGAATCTTCATGTTGTGGTGTTGAAAACCTATATTTTATAAATAGCCAAATAATCATTAATTTAAAGCAAAATATAAGTTTGACAATATATAAATAATAGTCTTTATAAGCTCCTATCAAATACCCCTAAACTTAAGATCTTTGCTCATCCTCGAGCAATGAAAAGAGAAAACAAATAATTTATTCTTAACTCAAAATAAAAAATAAAATATCCTAAGTTGATTGGATGATTATAATCATTGTCTCAAAAGTTATTGAAATGATACTAAGTCTTTTTAGAATTTGATAAACAACTCTTGATAAATAATAAAAATATTTATCAATTTCGTCTTTCTTCCCTATAATTAATCACTTTGTGTGTTTGTAATAAGCAAGTAAATACTCAAATGATACCTCGATTTACTCAATAACTTAGAGTAATACAGAAAGATAATGTCCCGGTGTATTTTAATTTATAATAACTTTGTCATAAGCTTACTTTTTATATCATTCTACACTAATATAGAAAGACACGTGTTTAAGGATCTATTTAGGACTTTAATTAGATTGTAATGAAAGGCTGTGGTCAAGGTGGGACATAAAGATAAATATATGAGGTTCAAATTACATCATAAATATTTAGTCTTTACCTAGAAACCTCTTGATCTCATTTTCTTTGATTTATTTCCTCTCCCAAACTTATTATGTTTTTATATTTCTTTTAATCACTATTTTTCAAAGATTTTCTTCTTTTCCTAAGTTGGGAATGTAAAGAATTTAAAAACTCTCTTTTTTTTTTTAAGAATGAGTATACCTCTAAACTTAGATTAATAAATACCATCAGACTTAATTGTTTTTTTACTTTGGTACCTTTTGCTTATACAACTATAACATTTTTCCTTTTAAGAGTATTTCTAAGTAAACTTAAGGTTTATAGTATTACGAATAATCTTTAGATAAATAAGCTTAAAGTCTTAGGCTTGTAATGTGGTTAAATAAAACAAAATTGAGTATTTATGCTAAAAATGGGCTAGTAGGGATACATATACATTCAATGTTAGGCTAGAAAAGGTTTAATCAATCTAAAAATGGCCTAATATCATTTTTCTATTCATGTTTTCTAGGATTTCACCTCAAACAATAATTAAGCAAGTTCTAGAATGTTGATCTTCAAGACTGTGGTGTATTAATTTAAGTATGAGTATCTTTAAGTAATAGTTCAACTAATATAAGCTTTATTACAATGTGCTAAAAAATAAGAGATAAAAATAAGGTTAAAATCAATTCAAGACTTTTGGTATAAGAATTATCTCAAGTATTTATCGTTTCATTGGGACTTGTGAAAATAAATTAAGCTAATATTCTATATCCTATCATAGGCTAATGATCATTATCTCAATCAAAAACTTATCAAATAAAAAAAAATTAACATACAAGATGACCAAATATTTATGCAGCAGAAAATAAATACAGGATTAGTATTTCCCTCTTTCAAACTTAAATTTGACATTATAATTAATGAAAAAAATAAAAATAAAAATGAGAGCAAGAAACTTCCCTAGTAAATGATGTTTTAGTATTGCAATATTGTATCTCGATGTAGCTTTGTTAAGTTTTTCTTATCTCCTAACTCTTGCAATTGCTTATGCTGTTATTTAATTGCTTTTCTTAGTGTTCAATACTAAAAGAAGAAAATAAAGTAAATATAAAAAAAAGCAAACTTTAAAAAAAATTAACTTAAGTTGCCTCCCAACAAGTACTCGATTTAATATTATCGGCTTAACAGAGCTTCTCTATTCTTATGGTGGATTAAAAGTGAATGTTAAAAGCATATTGGAATGTATACCTGGTGGCACTCCTTTTTTTGACTTTCCATAGTCTTGAAATCAAGCTTTGGACAGTAGTTTTCACTCTATTTTTATTGTGCTCTTTAAGAAAAAGTTTAATCTTAAACCAGGAGAGAGAGTTTTTTTTACCCATATCTTTGTACCTTTCATAAAGTTCTACTTATACTGCTTTTTTCTTTTCCTTCCATGCCTCGATTTTTTCTTTTTGATCTGTGGATTCATTTCTTCCATCTCTTTTAATTGTAAAAGGTGTTGTTTGTTGTTTAGATAAGCTATATCAATTTAGAAATAGTCTTTAATTTTTGTAGGCAACTTGATTTCCTTGAAAACCTTAAATGTCACTGTTTTATCTTATACCCTCATTGTCAGCTCTCCTTTTTGTACATCAATTATTATTCATTTTATGGCTAGGAATGGCCTCCCAAGGATAATTAGGATCTTTTGATCTTCCCCCATGTTAAGAACAATAAATTTAGTAGAGAAGATTAATTTATCTACTTTTACTAACATAACTTTTATGACTCTTTTAGGATAGGTAAAGAATTTATCGGCAAAGTTGAAGTGTGAAATTGGTAGGCTTTGCTTCTTTTAAACCCAATTTATTATAAACAGAGAGTGGCATGAGATTTATACTCGCTCCTAGATCACAAAGTGCTTTTCCAAAGTCATAGTTTCCTATAGTGCTTGGTATGATAAAGCTACTAGGATATTTAAGCTTATGAGGTAAATTCTTTGAAAGATGGTGCTACACTCCTCTGCCAATGCTATTATCTTGAACTCATCTAATCTTTTATTTCTTAAGAGAATGTCTTTCACAAATTTCATGTAGCTAGGTATTTATACAAGTACATTTGTAAAAGAAAAATTAATGTGTAATTTCTTAAAAATTTCAAGAAATTTTAAAAATTGCTTATCTAATTTCTTCTTTTGCAGCCTCTAAGGAAATGGCAGAGATAGAGTAAAATATTGTACTATATGATTTTACGTGTTGCTTCTGGCAATTTCTGCTATTTTGTATTTTTTGCACTTTTAAACTAATTTTTGCACTTTTTTGTTGCTCATTCTTTGCTTTTACACTTGTTTATGCACTATTTTGCTATTGAGTTTTTTTCTTCTATACTCATTTTCTTCCTTCGTAGTCTTTGAGGAAAAGGTAACAAAATTATATAGGGCTACACTTTATTTTTGTATTACCTTTGCCTTCTCATCAATATTATAAATGCTTGGTGATTGAGGCTTAAATTTGTTGTCTTGTAACTTCTTACCACTTTTTAAAGAGACAGGTTGGTATTGCTCTACACTTTCTTATAGATTGGCTTCAGTGTCACTAGGTAAGGTTCCTTGAGGTCGCCTATTAAGGGTTACAACAAGTTGTCCCATTTGAGTTTCTAGAGTCTTTAAATATGTAAAATGATTTTAAAGAATGGCGTTATTGGACTTCATGTATCGGAGAATTATGTCTTCCAAGGATGGCTTCTTTTCTTAAGGTAAATGGAATCTTATAGAGTTTATTGGTCTAGATAACTGCCCTTAGTTGTTATTCCAAGAGAAGTTTGGATAATTTTTCTACTTCGAACTGTAGAAGTTTGAATAGGGATTATTTGGTTATTTGTTAGAATTCCCCATATAACTTGCTGACTCCATGCATCATCTCTCGATATGATTATCATTGCAGAAATTATAAGTTACATTTTGAGTCTTAATGGCATTCATGGTGTCAAACTTTTTGAATAATATATTAATTTGAGCAGCCAACATATTGAACGCATCAATTTCATGGACTCCTACTATTTTCTTAAGTATAACCCTTTCAGTTGCCCATTGGTAGATGTTTAACGTCATCTTCTCTAACAGATCAAATATGTCATATGTAGATTTGTTCATTAAAGCTCATTTAGTAGCTGCATCTACAATTGTCTTTAAATGACCTACGAGTCCATTGTAAAATATTGGGACTAAGAACTCTATGATAGGGCATTTCCTTAATATATCCTTAAACTGTTCTCATGCTTCATATAGAGATTCACCATAAAGATGAATAAACGATGTGATGTCATTTCTCAACTTTACTGTCTTTGCTGATAGGAAGAATTTTTTCAAAAATTTCTGCACTAAGTCATCTTATGTCAATATAGATTTGGAAGGCAACAACATCAGCCAACTCTCAGCTTTATCTCTCAAAAATAAAGGGAATACCCTTAGTCTAATAACATTATCTAAAACTCCATTATACTTGAATATATCCTAAATCTCTAGGAAAATTATGATATGCATATTGAGATCATTATTTGGGCACCGCTGAATTATACAAAATCTTTCAGCATTTGGATAGCACTCGAAATTGATTTTAAATTTATTTTCATTGACTGTTGGTCACTGAATACTTGATTGAATCTCATCTGTGGTAGGGATAACATAATCCTTTAAAGATTTTTGTTGTTCTATTATATACTCATAAACGGGATTATCGATGTGGTCTTTTATGGTTATAGGTTGGTGTTGTTCACGCCAAAGTCTTTGAAATGTTCTTTTAATCTCAGTATCAAAAGAAATCAATCTTCACTCTTTGTTCTTCGAATGAACTGATAAAATAAAGTTTAAAACAAATAAAAGTAAAATAAAAAAAATCTGAATTAAAAGATAAAGATAGTTTGATATTAGTTTTGATCTAAGAATAGATAAAGATAATCCCTGACAACGATGCCAAAAAATTGATGCGGTGTAAATACTAGCACAAATATACGAAAATGTATGTATCATACCAAGTAGTATAATAATTGAAATCAAATATCGTGCTCATAAAGACTTCTAAACCTAATTGTTAATCAATTACTAAAATTAATCATATTCAACTTTGATTCATACAAAACAAAAGAATGAATATTCTAATTTATCTAATTATATTAAAATAAACCTAAACTTAAACAAATAAGATTTGAATTCACTAAATAAAAAGAATCTAGAGTTTGAACTTATTCTCCAATACTTCATTGACCTCATTATTCTCTTATATAATCTCTTAATAATGAATTATTGGGTAGAACTCTAATATCATTATAAACCTCTATAAATTGACAGATAACTATATTGCATTCTAATAATTACCTATATGTCTATGGTAATCAAAATATAATGAAATTCATTAAAGCAAATCTATTAATACCATACATGTCATACATATATATTTCTATCCTACATGGAATTCAAAGTTGTTACCGTATGATCACATATCAAACTATCTTATGATAGATACATAAATTCTTCTATAGAATTTATTACAGTTCCTCAAACAATCATTATATTGGCCTGATATAAAAAAAGCATTAAACATAAAATTGAATGAACAATCTCCTTAATTGAGTTCATAAAATAAGAGAAATAATATAATTCAACTATATATTAGGTTCAAGAGTTGAACTCTAGATTAAGAAAGTTTAGTTCATGATAAAGCTACAAGTACTAAAGCAAATATTAAAAGATATTGTAAACAATTCCATGAAAATAAGAGAAAAGATAAGAAATTAAACAAGGTGGATGCCTTGATTTGCTTCTTTCTCTCTCTTGCTTAATGCACAAGTCTTAATTTTCAATTTTTGATCTTGCTTTAATCTTTATTGGTTTGTGTTTTACTCTTGATTTCTCTCTATTGCTCTCCTATTTGGTTATAGAAATGGGTCTTTTTATAGGACCCTTGAGGCGTGTGGTTTAGAGTCCAAGTCCTATTAGGGAATAAATAAAGTTGCTCTTTTTATTGTATAGGCGCCGCGGTGCTCAGCTCTTTGCCTCAGGTGCCATGACACTGGTGATTAGGCATTGTGGCACTTAAACCTGGGAAATAGCCCAACTTCCTCTACTTTAGTGCCGCAACAGTAGGTGTGGAGTGCCACGACGCTATAGTCTTTTCTTGGACACCATGGCGCTAGTGTTGGGCGTTAGGCCACTTTCTTTGATTTCTTCTATATTTGTCCAATTTTTCGGAGTCTTAATGTCGTGGTGTTAAAAACCTATATTTTATTAATGAACTCACTAACTAGCCAAAATAATAAAAATTTAAAGAAAAATCTAAGATTGAGAAGATGAAAAAATAGTTTTTATAAACCTTTATCACCATACACATTCTTTCTCACACATCATCATTTTTGTCAAATAAATACTAACTTGAGCATCAAAGTATTTTTCTCTTGCTAGAGAATGAAGGTTATAATCATTATTTAAAAAAGTACGTAAAAAAAGAAGGTAATTAATCGTAGAGGTTCCAAACTAGGAAACCTCACTAACATTGTTTATGGGGTATATAAAAAAGCCAAACAAAAAATATATAATTTAAAAAAAATTGAAAGTGAAAAAATAAAAAAATAAAAGAAAGGAAATAAATAATTTAAAAATAGAAAAAACAAAAGCAAAGTAGAACACACAAATACCAACAACAACAACAAAAAAAAAAAGCCATTGCCCACAACTGGCCCTCGTTGCCATCAACTGTTGCGCCAATCACTGTTTACCACTGGTCAACCCTCCAATTAGCTTAGATGTGCCAACTGACCTATACCTGCAATCCCAACTATCATCTGCTTTCGGGATCACAAAAAATAAATCAAAATTCGAATCAGCCACAACACTTCAATTATGCTACTTTAGTTGTCATTGACTTCACTTAGCTCTCTAATTAACTTAAAAAGAATAGAATGTCTATCCAAAGTACCTTTAGCCTTCTAAAATGTTGGATACAACCCAAATCACAATGAAATGAAGGCCAAATTGTCGTCATCTCATTGCTACCTCTTCGAACCCTAACATTGACAAATGAATAAGAAACAGCATCAAACACTGCTGACCGATCTATCCTAACTAGCCTGTTATGAAACATCCCCAAAAATGCCAAATATGTAGTATGAAAGATTAAAATTCGTCAATTGAAACGGAATCATTGTGTTCCATCGCGAATGGTACTACACTACCATCACATATCGTCTCCTCCGCTTTTGTTACCTATTTCTGACTGTCTTCTACTGCTCATTAATTTATTGATTATTAGAATGTCATTACCATTTCTTGTATACAACCTTGGTTTAGTATTTCAATTAAATCATGGCAACCCAAGCTTTTTTGCCACCACTCAGCCCAACACCTCTAACTACCACTCCAACCAGCTGCAATATAGTACAGTATAAAAGTTAGCTAATCACCATCTGCTTGCATATCAATCTATGAGCCAACCTTCTTTTAATTTCCACCATCCATCAGAGACATGAAACCTTAAACCTAAGGCAAAAACGACAACAAAAACTCGAATTCAAGTATCACTATATCAAATTTCCATCCAACGACTCTACAAATTTGGTAAAATCTTTTATATCCATAAATATACTGCAAAAGAGGTACAACTCTTCCTTCAAATGCTAAATTCATTTAAACTCAGTTAAACTTACTCTCAAGTTACAGAATGAGCATTTGAATGTAAAGATAGATGGGTTTAATTAATATAAGCCTACTTTCTCAAAATAGCCATTACGAGTTTAAATATAATATTTTTTTCTCGATTTTCTAGGCATACTTCCTTAAAAACAAAATGGCCACTACTTGCCTAAATATGATAATATCACTAATAATCTATACTCACTTTCTAGGAAACAGTGATACTAGCTCAAACATAACAATCTGACTAATAGACCCATCCTTCTTTCAAGAAAATAATGGAATGTAAATAGAAGACTTTCGTGGGGGAATTTTTAAGGTATCAAAATTAACATAATTGGCACCAATTAATTATATCATGTCACCTATCTAAGAGCGTCTAAGTGGATAATATTAAAAAAAGTGTAATATCCATTAAAGATTGGATAAATTTTAGATCGTAAAATAAATCCAATGGATAAGAAGTTTTGAAAAGAAAAATTAGTTGGTTTCCTCTAAATAATCCTGCTAACTGATAAGGGCAAATTTGTCATATATTTTCTCATGTTTTTATTATTGATATTTTATGATTTTATGAGAATAGATGGCTATTTATATGCATTATTGTTATTTATAGGGACTTGAACGAAATTTAAAGAAAGAACGCAAAAGGAGCGAAAACAGGGACTAAAATGCAAAGTTTTCAAATTATGAGTCCAGAGCCCCCGCGCCACAAGTATTTTCGCCCCAGCACTGAAATAGTGATCGAAATAAGAAAAACGACCTGATTAAGTCGCGTCTAGCGCCCCAGCGGCAGATAGTCACCGCCCCAGCGACGAGACAGAGCCCCAGCGCTATCATCATACCGCGCCAGCGGTGAAGCCGTTTTCATGCAACGCCCCAGCGCCAGGATCCCACCGCTCCAGCGGTAATAGCTTTTTCACGCGTCGCCCCAGCGACAACTGCATAGCGCACCAGCGGTAATGCGAGTCCTAATCCGACGAGAATTGAGATTTTCAAGCTCAAATCAATCCCTATAAAAAGCCACTCGTTCCCAACCTTCAAGAATAAATCCAAGAAGACCCAAGAGCACCAAGAATACAGAGCACGAGTCTTGGAGAGCAATAGGAGCTTAATTGAAGCAACTTTAGAGAGAGATACAAGACGTTCTTCGGCATCAAGAGTTCCTAGGCAGCGCAATTAAGAGCAATTCGACGTCTATATCGGTTTGCTAATAATTGTATCATGATTTATAATTATTTCTACTGCTGTTCTCTTGTAGCCATGAGCTAACTTATTTTCTAGGGTTAATATTTGAACTCAATATGTGTACTTAAATTGCCATATCTTTTAATATTTAATAAACTTAGTCATTTATTATTTAAATTACTTGTGTTTAATGCTTCAATATATCTGGCCAATATATGGTGAATGAGTTGGTAATATTATTGATAAACTCGGAAGAGGAATCATAATATTTAGACCTAGGTAATTTGATGCATAATTGTAGAGTAACATTCAATGTTGCATATGCAAGTTTCAATTTAGGATAGAAATATACCTAATTGGCATGTATGATCAATAAGACCTAATCTTAATGAACCTTAGTTTATTACAAGTACCATAGGAATATAGGTATTTGGTAAATTAGGGTATACTTGCATGACCTTGGAAGAGGCTTGTGAATACATTAGTGTCTTGATCAATAATAAAGACTAAGTGAGTTAAATATTAGAGGATTAATCATTAGAAACATATTGAGGGATAATATTAATCCTAGGTTTTCTCTACGTGCTATCATTTAAATCTCATTGCATTGTGTTTTGCTTTTATATTTCTAACATTCATTCTTAGATTTTTATTTTTCTGAATAATTATTAGAAAGACATAATTTTAGTAATTGGTTAATAAGAAGAAATTATCCCTGTGGGTTCGACATCCGACTTAATTAGTCTCTTTATTACTTGCATACGATAGTGTATACTTGCACTTAATTTATGATATAGAAATATCGCTTCACTAACACGAATAATAGAAATAAACTTAAATCATATTCATGCTCTTTTTAGTCAAATTTGAACTAAATTCAAGCATGGATATTTTAAAAGGGATTGAAGTTCATATCCTACAAGTATAGGTAGTTATTTATGAATTATTCATTTATCATTAATTTAAATGTATATGGTAAAAATTATCTTTATTTTCAACTTAAGATGCAAATACGTGTGACGTGTGCATGCTTCTATTGCCTTCACCACTTGTAGGTATAGCTTCCTCTATTTAATGATAGTGAAAAAAAGCAAAACAATAATGACATTAGTCTTTTATGAAGAAAACCCAATAAAATGAGTTTGGTTTAACTCTCTAAGGTCTCAACTTTCAAATGGTTGCTTTTGGATTGACTTTAGAATATAATTTGAACATGCATATACTATGGTTAAGTATTATTATTTATTAAAACATCTATAGGAAAAAAACTTTTAATTAAAATCTCGTCCTTTGTTTTTTTGAGTAATTTGAATTTATAGGCCAAACCCTTGATACTTATCAAATTGTAACATTAACTCCCTCTAAATAGAATCGTGGTGTACAAAGCTGATATTTTTCATTTTAATTTAAATAGAATGCCCTCATGTATTTTTGTGACCAAGGACCTAATTGACATAGACTACAATTTTAGAGATTAGGTATTTTTAAAATCTATGGTCTTTAAGTTTCTTTTAACAAATAACAAGTTCTCAAGTAATAAAAACCAATTAATTTAACTACTATGCTAGCAAAGTATAGAAGGTCTAGTTTAACTATCTAAATAGTTATTCAGAATATTATAAGCTCCTAGATCAATTCATAGGATACTAGACATCATACCAAAAAACCTATAATAAATGTAAAAGAGTATTTGCTAGCAAGAAAACAAAAAAAAAGTTTTAAACTAAAAGAATCAATTCTTAAGAAATACTCTATATTTTGTATATTTTCATAAAAATGTACATCTTTCTTATTTGTAGCAATTGAATACAACATATATATTTTAGCAAGAAAATACAATAGCATAAAAATATTTCTACAAGTTACATAGCTAGCTTACTGTCGTGGCCCTAATTGATCTTATAAGCATAACTTTTCTAGCACACACTCTAAATATACTCCAATATCCTCCCCTCTCCCCCCAATTTTCTTTAAAATCTTAAACACGGGGAGTGGCCTTGAGCTTGCTTCGAAAGTACATGAAATAAGAAACTGAGAGAGGCTTAGTCATAATGTCAACTATTTAATCATCACTTGGAATAAATTTAACATTCAAATCCTTGCTAGCAACTATATCACGATTAAAATGAACATCAAATTTGATGTGCTTGATTTGAGCATGAAAATGAGATTATTGGCCAAGGCTTGTGCACTCTAATTATCACACCATAAGACAATAACCTTTTGTAAAGACGATGAGATTTCAAAATGAAAAGATTGAATCCAATCAAGTTTTGAAGAAGTTAAAGCAAGAGTCCCTAATCATATTATTTTAGTGCCCAATCTGCTTTTGAGTAATAGTGAGTGAAAAATCTTGAGACTGTTTAATATTTAAGCCAAAAAAGTGTTTAGCTTTAAGATAACTCATCACTTTCTTACATGCTTACCTGTGTTTAATATTAAAGGTAACAAGAAATTGAGTCAGTTTATAAACTGAATATAATAGCTTTGGTCTGGTAAGAACAACATACTAAAGTGGGCCAACAAGACTTCTATACAGTGTGAGATTAAAAATAGGCTCTACTTCAAAATCAAATTCAACCTTTAAAAGTTTTTGTCTAAAGCCATTGGTGTATCACATCCTTTGCACTCACTCATATTAGCTTTCTTTGAGAAATCATTATTTACTTTGATTATGATAAGTGAAGGCCAGTGGTAGTATTCTAAACTTCAATACTTAGAAATTAATTAAATACCTTGGGTCTTTTAAAGCAAAAGCATGACTCAACTTCTTGATGAAAGCTTTTAAATGAGAAGAATTTGGACCAGTGACCAAAATGTCATTAATATATATATCAATACCATAATGAGCTGATCATGCTAATTGTGAAGGAAAAGAGATGTATCAAACTTAGAGTTGATAAATCCCTAACTCAGCAATGCTTCTTTAAGTATATCATACTAAGCTCTAGAAACTTGTTTAAGTCCATAGAAAGCTTTGGTCAATTTGAAAACATTATAAGGAAAAGAGACATTAGCAAACCCTTCAGGTTGATTTTATAAACAACTTTAGTAAGATCACCATTCAAGAAGGCATTATTGATGTCTATTTGTCAACTATGCCATCTTGACATCACTGTAAGACTTAGGACAATTTTTTTATTGTTAAAGCTTTAATCACAAGGATAAATATTCGAAATAATCAATCATTGAATTTGTGAAAAGCCTTTAGAAATTAATTTGGCCTTGGATTTTGAAATTACGCCATCCTCATTGTATTTGACTCTAAAAATCCATTTATTTTATACTATCTTTGTTGCCTCTAATGCATGAACCAAAGTTCAGGTTTTATTTCCCTTCAAAGTAGTATATTCATCAACCATAGCTGTCTTTCATTTAGGATCCTTCAATGCTTCCTAAACACTTTATGGTTCAATAGATGAGGATTTTACTTGATTAGTATAAGCTTTAGGTTTGAAGATTCCTGCTTTAATCTGGTTATCATAGTATAGGTGGATAAATTTTGGTTTAAAGTTGTAGTAGTAAGAGATTGAGTCTAAGATTGCAAGGAACGATGAATAGGTAACTGGTTGTAAAAATGTGATGAAGAATAGTTTGGTGAAGATGTATTTGTAAGAGAGATGATGTAGTGGGAACAAGTGTATTTGGGCTTGAGACTGATGGAATAGTTGCTATTGGGACCTTTGCTTGTGAATAAACATGTACATTACTGCTCTTTTGAGGAATTTATAAAGAAAGTGAATGTGTATATGAATTGTTGAGTGGAATAGAATTATATTACTAAAACAAAGTCAGATATAGAAATTAAGTTTCATTAGAAGTAATATAGATAACTATATATAGTCTACCACAAGGGTAAATGTAATATCCAATCCCTATTAGTAGTATTGGTGCCTAGATTTCGGTATAGAACAAATAAGACACCGTAGGGTTACTCAATTTTAACCCTATTAGAAATATTTTCTTTATAGTGCACGTAAGAGATATCAAACCTAATTTGGTAATTTCACACTTGATCGGTGCGCTGGACGACCCTAGAATATTTTTAGAATTTTTCTCTATTGACTTGGAAAAGAAAATTCTAATTTACTACATGAATTTCCATTTAAAGGTTATGAATGGAACAAGCCTTTGTTGAGAAACATAATCCATATATTAGAGAATGGACCAATTAGAAGAAATCTCATGGATTGCCAAATTGGAAGTTCTAGTTAGTTCTTTGAACTATTCTAACTAAATAGTTACAAATGAACTAATTACATAATTAGTTTTTAACTAATGGCAAATTAGAAGTTTTAAGTAAGTTGAAGGGCAAAATGGTAAATTGAGAGAGCACTATATATATGTTAGAAGTGTGTAGAAATTTGAAGAGAGATCAAACCAACACTTAGCCAAAAAAAAGAGAGAAATTCGAGCTTCAAAGGGGGTGCTGCTACAGTGACTATTGAAGTGTTTTTTTCATGATTTTTCATGTGTAATCAAGCCAAATTAAGGTTACAAACCAATCCCTAAGCTCAATTGAAGTCTCTATTAGTGGAAATTCAAGAAAAAGAGATTGAGTTAAATTCTAGTTTGGAGCTTGAAGGAGTCATCAATTTGAAGAAATTGGCAAGGTGAGAATTAGGGTTTTTGGTGATTTTGTTGTAGAGATTTCAATTGATTGTAATTAGGGCTTTAGAATGAAATTGGCATGATTTTGTTGTAATTGGAACAAGAAATTGAGAAAATGAATGTGTTGTAACCTAGGGTGAAATTCTGCCACTTTAGGGAAGTTAGGAATTGAGTGGTGTTTTGATTGAATTGTTGTGTGTAAATGATGCATTTTGTGAATGGAATGTATATGGTTGATGAAAAACCCAAAAATGAAGAAAATGGGACATAATTGTCCATGTTGGAAAGGTGAAGGGCAAGTATGTCCAATCAAATGATAAGGTGTTCAATAATTTTCAGGGCGCCGGATGGTGAGTTAGTTTCGATTATGGCTCCGTAACTAAAATCGGGAAGTAGTTTACCTCCGGGCTTTGTATGCCGATTAGGGCATTTAGTAGTTAAATGAGATTCTAGTGCTCGATTTGGTTCTAAATGTCATTTATGGCGCGTAGGTGAGGATAACCGAGAGCGTTAACGGGAGCAGGAATCGGGAGCGAAATTGAGCACGGAGCGGTTGTGAGTGGAAATCTGCCATTTCTTTTACTTTTCGGTTATTATGTTTTCGCACAATGACTATGTATGTTTTATGAGCTTTCGATGCATAAACATGATTTATGATCTTGATATATTCATAGACATGCTTTTACATGATCGATTTGTGAAACAGTTTGAAAATTACTGCATTTGTTTTAAGGCCATTGGTACCCTCAGATTATAGTGGTGATGATTGTATTAGACCCGGCCGGTATATCCCGTGCACATGGGCAGGTCTTGGGGGTGTGTCACTAACTCCGGGAAGTTGGGATGTCGAGTCATGTGAGTCGCTCTATGGGTACGGGATATTGTCTCGCTATATGCATGCGATGTAGGATTCCGCTGCGTAGCCAGTGAGATGTCTTGAGATGTCACTGTGGGTGCTGCTAGTTGAGGTGCCCCGTGACCTACTCACGTATGCGGTGCTAGTTGAGTCGCTGCGTGGGTATAGAGCTTTAGGGTTACCATTGGTACAATTTAGAAAGAAAATGGCCGAGCGAGGATTTTACTAGTTTTCGATTTACCGATAGCATTTATATGCACACAGTAGTTATTATGTTATACAGATTCTGAATATAGTTTTCCAAAGATGTAGATAAAACTCGCTCGGCAAGATTTCATTAGCATATGATATTATAAACCGTTTTACAATTTTACATCCGTTTTAGAAGCATAATTTCTGCATGTACTTTAGAAATTGCTATCTTTGTATAATATTCTTGTAATTGAATTCTCATTTACACTCACTGAGCTCCTTTAGCTCACTCGTTTTATGTTTTATGTTTTAAACCCCTTTCCCAGGTGCAGGTCTCAGAACGCAAGCTGCTGATTCTCCTATCGCCGAGTAGTGGGCCGAATCCAAAGATAATTTTTGTACATGTAAATGTGCTAATAGCACTCTTTACTTTATGCATAATAGTTGTAGGCATGTATATTTGTAAGTATGTGTTGAATCAAGAAGAAGAGATTTCCAGTTTATGATGATCATTTTTACTTTTATGATTATGCTTATTTTATGATTTACCCGAAATAATTGAGTTGTGTTGGATTTGATTTGAAAAGGACCGGAGGTCCGAATTGCTAGAATTGAGATGTGTTGGAATTAGAAGTGAAATTTCTTTGCAGGTTTATGTAGATTTTCTGAAAAATAGGGGAAACTCTGTCCGTTTGTTTTTAAAACTAAAAAGTCGTTTTCATGTATATTACTAGATCTTCTTAGTAGTAACAAGAATTAAAAAGGGGTTCGCCTCGCGGAATTTCTTAACTTACCCAGTTAGATTCGGAGGAACTTCCGTTGGGGTGCCCGGCAGGGCCGCTGGGATCTATAGTAGAGGGTCTCGGGTCGGGTCTTGTCAGTAAAGGCATTTATAACCTTTGTGAAAGGGATTATATCCTTGAAATAAACAAGGCTAAGTATAAAAATTTAATTCATGATAATGGTAGGTTCTAAGAAAATGGTAGGTAGCAAATGCAACCAAAAGGCTTAAGAAATAAGTGATCAGATATGAAAGATTTTTGTAATAAAGATTGATATGCTAATATAGGTGTAGGAAGCCTATTAATGAGAAAAAAAGCAGAATGGAATGCATCTTACCGGAACTCAATAGTCATATTTGCTTATGCCAGAAATGCAAAACTAACTTTTATCACAAATCTATGTTTCTTTTCAACAACACCATTCTAATAATAAGTAAGTATGTAGGTTAATCTAAGTTGGATGCCATTAGCAACAAAAAAATTTTTGTAAAAAGTTCTAAATTCACCTCCCTAGTTAAATTGTATAACCTTAATGAACTGATTTAATTTTTATTCAATTTGTAATTTAAAGGCAATAAAGGCTTTGAGTGCATCAGATTTTACTTTTAAAGAAAAAGCCAATAGTATCTGGTAAAGTCATTAATGAAACTAATATAGTAATTATAACTCTTTCTAGATGGTATTGAAGCAAGACCCAAAGATCTGTGTAAATTAAAGGTAAGCAACTATTTGTAGCAATTGAGTATGCTAAAAATAAAGTGTGTACAATTTTCCTATTTGATAAATCATGCAAAAATGATGTGTACTTCTTTCATTCATTCTAGGAAGTTGTTTACAATTCTTGAGTACAACATCAAGATTTGAAAGTTTGGAAGTCCTAACTTTGAATTCTAGAGATTAACATTGCTAAAATGAGAGACTTGATTTGTATAGATTTTCTAATATGATTCAATGGAATAAAGCTGATTCTTATTTATAAAATAGCCTTTAAAGAATAACATGACAACATGAAATTAGTGAACAAGACTAATCATTTTTAGAATATTATTTTAGCAGTAACTTATACAAGCCCTTCACAGCAATGCCTTTCAATAAGATTATTCTCATCTTCTTCTTGATAAGAGATTTATTAACATGAAATTCAATAAAAATGTCATTATTAATGACTAATTCTTAAACATTGATAAGATTTTTGGTAATTTGAGGCAAATATAGCAAGTTATTAAGGTTAAGACAGTATACACCAAATCTAAAACAAGCATTACCAATATGCAGAATTATCAAACCAAGGCCATGTACCAATAACAAGTTTATCCTTACCTAAAATAGCAGTCTTAATGCTAAGACTATTTGTATTATAAGTTAGGTGGTGAGTAGCTCCCAAATCCAAATACTAGTTTGGATTAGTTGGTAATTCAAAATTTTCTTGAGCATTCTAAGTAATTCCTACTAAACCTTTTTGCTTAACCATAAAGGCCATCTTACGTTTCAGCAGATGAACCAAAATTCTGACTTCCAGTACTTTTAGGTCTATATGACCATTTCCAAAATTATGTCCTTCATTATAACCACCATAACTAAATCTCTCTCTATCTACGTAATCTTTGTTAAATCTATAGAAGTATTTTACAATTGAGTGGCCTTGTTTCTCATAAATTTAACAAATGAGTTTATTATTTCCATTGAAGAAACTTGCTCTACTAGTATATCCTCTTCCAGCATTACTTCCAAATCTTACAGGTTAAAAATTATTCAAAACACAAGCATCATAAGCATTACTAAAGCTTTCAAAACTTCCTTTACTTCTACCAAACCATTGTTTTCCTCTACCAAAAATATTATTATTGTACTTAAAATTATTTAGAAAAGTTGTTACCATTTATTCCTCTTCCTTTACCTCTAAGGTTATAATTAGCTTCAAAATTATTGTAATAAGCACTTAAGGCATTTATATTCTATTAATTTCTATTTTCTTAAACTAGCAATATAGCATATATTTCACTAAGAGTAATAGTACCAACTCTACTAATGATAACTGAAACTATTAAATCTTAATCTTAGCCTAAACCAAAACATAGATGTCTTATAAAGTCATCATCCTCAAATTGACAATTAGCACTAGCCAATTCATCAATTATGCTCCTAATTTTTATAAAATAATCTAATATTGAGATTTTAACCTTTTTGAATTATTGAAAATTGCACTTTTAGCTAGTGGACTTAGCTTTAGATTGTGAACCAGACTACTTTTCAACTGTAATACATAGCTCATTGCTTATTTTGATTCCCATCACCAAGCTTAGTATAGTTTCATTAATGGTTGAAAAAACCATCTAAGCAAGCCTTGATCTTACCTCATTCAATTATCATATTTTGGATTTTTTATTACAGTAATAGTTCCATTTTATTTTATAGATCTATGTGTTTTAAAGGACAAGCCTTAACAATAATTAATAGATTTTCTAGTCTATTACCTCTAACTGTTATAAAAAGTTGATATCTCCATATCACAAAGTCTGATCTATCAAATTTTACTATTGAAAGAAAATTGTAAGTGAAAGAAATTGAATTAATATTGAAAAATATTGTGTTTGTTGCAAAAGAATTAGCATTTGCCATTTTGCAGGCTCTGATACCATAAATACATACAGAAAGGGTTGGCTGACAAGAAAACAAAAGAAAATTTTTTAAACAAGAAGAATCAATTCTATTGACTGGAAAAAAAATGGTTCTTTGGTCCAACAAGTTTTGAATTTGTTTGCTAGCAGGAATCAGTTCTTGGGCCTTATCCTGGTTGGACTTGTTTGTGTGAGCTCGGATCTTCTTCATTTTTAACTATAGGGGGACTTGTAAAATACTAATACAACTATCGTGATGATCTTGCTAGAGTAGGTTTCAACAAAGACTCTCCAATACTTAAGTCAGAAATGGGTCTTTAAGGTAGGAATCCGATGAAACGAGAGTGAAAAATGTATTTAGAATAAAAGAGCCAAAAAAAGAAACCTTTCTCTACTATTTCATTCTTTTGTAAAGCATTTACATAGGTAAATTTTTCATCATCCTTCCTCTGTGTCTTTCCTTTTTTCTTATAGTACAAGTTCTTTGGGGAGGGGTACTTCGAGTATTCCGTCTCTGCTGTACTTCAATCATACACTAAATATTCTTCTGTAGATCTTTCATCTCACCTCTAAACCTACTTCTGCTGTGTATCTGACACATGCTAAGTATCTTTTTAACATTCGTTTATTCATATTCTTAGCATATTCCTTATACCTATCTCTGCTAATAGATTTAGTTAAGTAGGGATAAAAATGATTTACTTAGATCGGCCTTTTGGCAATCAATTCCTGTTCGGCTCTAACGTGGTTTGAGGTCTTCCTAAGAGATCTTCTAGTGACTTGACTATACTTGTTTGACAAATAGGTGTTCTGTCTTAGTGTCTGCATTTGATCATGTTCATCTAGATGAGCAGATTCAGTTAGTATATGAAGAGTGATTTTGGTTGCATTATTGCCTGTTATGCTGAGCAGGTGTTTTATTTTGCCGACCAGGTTTTCTGATTCTAAATAGATCCTACACAGTTCAGCTATGCTAGAACCTAACTCGATGGCTTTACCATGGGCTTATCCTCAGAGTAGGCTATTCTACGAAGAGCAGTGGGCTTCGAAAAAAGCTGTCTCATAGGAAATGTTCTTAGCTGGGTCTTTAGGGGTCGAATTCTTCTTGGGCTTGGAGGCCTTAGATTGGAGGGACTTTTCTAGGGAGAACAGGGGCCTACCAGTTTTCAGTTTTTTATTTATTCAAAACTAGAAACTCTATTCGGTACTAGCCAGTCTAGATTGTCCTTCTGATCTCTGCTGGTTTTCTTCACTTCACTTGGTTTGTCACTTTGTCTAAACTAGCTCGAATGGGTTTTCTAGGAGTGAGCTATCTTCAAGTGCTTTGGTCGTGGTTGAGGATGTCAGGGCTGCTCAGCTTGGTGTGATGATGTCATAACTGTTCGGAGAGTCATTGCCACGTAATATGCTCTTATCTCACAACTCTTTAAATAATAATGATAAGTCATTTCAAGCGTCAGCTTTTGTGAGTGTGAGAAGCTTTTCGAATAAGGAATTCACTGTTAGTAGCTAATTTGTTCTCAATCGTGTGGCTATAATTATCCGAGACCTAAGGCTATTTTTTTTTCTATTCTCTAATTGGTGTTTGGTTGGTTGAGGCAATATGGATTGTCAATCTACTAGATTCGTTGATCTAGATCGTGGTTTTTTGAAGAGGCACATTAAATGTGCTTGGAAATCCGAGGTGTTGCCACTTTTTTCCTAATAGGTGTCTATTTGGTTTTTCAACTGATCTCGTCCCTTCGTTCAATCTGGACAACCTAGATCTTTTTTATTGTTGCATCTAAATTACTGTTTTCTTCTTCATTTAACCCTTTATTATGCATTTTTCTCCCTTGTTGACCTTTTACTGCGTTGGTACCACTCCATCTCTTTGAAGGCGTTCTTTACTTGTTCAATTGATTCTCGATGGCTGTCACTGCTGGTTTTTTTATTTCTGTGCTTCCTCCTAGTGAATGTGTGCTTATCTTGTCTTTCTCTTTTTCTAAAGCGTTTTCTTCAATATTCTTGCATTCATTATATTCATCACTATCTTTGTTTCTGGGTAATTTTGTAACCTTTTAGGCCATTTTCTATGCTTCATCACTATTTCCCTACTCTAGTTACCTTAGTGTTTCCAATTCTGATATTTATTGCCTGCTTTTATTATTTTATAGGTGTGGTTGGTTTGTTATTATCATTGTCTTGTTGTGTCAGTAGCTTTTTAAAGAAACTTTCTTTTGCTTTAATGGTTTCTAGAGACATTTTAGATTTTTCAGCCGTGAATATGGCTAAGGAGAATGAGGAACTGGCCATTGAGATCCTACTGGTCAGAAGGGGCAGTAGGGCCAGATCTAGTGAAAGGGCATCCACTTTAGTATGTGACGTGCCTTCTTCTTCAAGAGTAGTCTTTAATAGGGCTGAGCCAGTCTTAAGTACCAGAGAGAGGGAAGGTAATGACTCAATGGACCCTGACGGGGCTAATGACGTGGAGGTGGTAGGGTTTGAGTTGGACACTAGATACCGTATTTTCTACTTGAACGAGACTAACGTAGACCTTATTAGGCATTCTTATGATATTCCTGAGTCGATCACCCTTAGGCTACCTACCAAGGAAGATTACCTAAGCAGCCCTTTCAGTAGTGATGTGGTTATCTATATAGAGTTCTTGAGGGTTGGCCTCAAGCTCCCCATACAGCGTTACTTTTCTAAGATGCTGGCCCGCCTAGGGATAACTTCACCCAATTGTGGCCCAATTCCTAAAGAGTATTAGCTGGTCTATTCGTCCTATGGGCAAGGGCAAAACAGTCTCCTTCTTGTTTTCAGAAACTGTGCCATCTGTATCACTTTAGGAGCAACACTAAGAGCCAAAAGGGCTTCTACTATCTTTTCTTTCTATGGTCTTTAAAACATAGTCCTCGATCAACCTACCTCTATAAAAGACTGAAAGGGGGAGCGCTACTTCCCTAGGAAGAGTAGGGTTAGAGAGTCCCCAAGAAAGATAAGGGAAAGTGGCTCGTCCCTATTGGTTTTTCTACGGATGCAAGTCCTTGTCTTTTTTGTAGTAAGAAAAAAATTATGGCTCAACTGACGTCTTTGACTCTTTTTTTTTTCAATGACCTGGGTTACTGACGTGAGGTATTTAAGCAAGCCCTAAATTCGATACCTAACAGACTTTAGCATATTTATCCAGTTCAGGAGTTGCTATCACCAACCAGCCTTATTAGATCAGACTTGGTTACCTCTGTGCCGTCGCGACCCCGCATTCGAAGTAAGTACTTGTTTCTTTTCCTTGGACCAATCTTTCTTCGATACTTCTTGGGTTTATCCTATTCATTTTATAGGGATGTCTAAATAAGGAAGTCAGGAAATGAGAAAATAGAGCCAAACCGAATGCTTTTTCTCAGGTGGTCAGGGTCCTCTAAACCTTGACAACATCATGAAGATGCTATTTGGCCATGGCTTGGGAAGAAGCTGAGCAAGGGGGTCATCCCACAGAAGGGGGTCACCTGGTTAAACTGTTGGTGAGGGGGCGCAAAGAAAGGACCATATAAAGCCTAACTGCCCAGAAGAAGGGACAAGTCCAAGACAATGCTTTAGGGAGAGGGTGAGCCTCAACCTAGTCTTATCGGGTGCAAGATATCCCTACCTCTCAAACTCAATGTAAGGGGAGGGGTTTATCGACTCCCCTCTTAACACAAACAACTTTGACTAGGTAAGCCACGGTGGTGCCCAACTCCAGGAGAAAGGAAGGGCCACCATCCAGTGAAGGTCCTTCCCGCATGATTGCTTCTGTGTTAGTTCTGAAAGCTAGGAAAGATCTGGCCTTCCTTCTCTCTATGATACGGGAGCTGAAAAGGTACATGACCCCCACCTTGGAGGGTTAGGTGTCTTTTCTAGACCCTATCACAAGGTTTAATATTGTAATAGGCTCTACCCTCGACGTATTTAGTTTCTACATTTCTCATTTTGTTCACTTTGTTCACATTCACCTATTCTGACTCCTTCATATCTTGTGCAGTTCGTTTTTCTTCTTTCTCGATTTCAGGCCGAGATTCTTGGTATGGTAGCTTGAGCTCAAAGAGATGAGGATAACCTTACTCAATCTAGAGCCGAGACCCAGCGGGCAAAGAGGATTATCGAGTAAGAAATATGGATGGCAAACAAGGCGGGAGCCAAATTAGAGGAGATGATGACCGCCTGGGCTGAGAAAGAGAGCAAATTGTCTGAACTTGACTATAAAACAAACTGGTCGAGTAGAAGATGACCAACTCTCTGGCAGTAGCAAGGACCCGTATTGCCAAGCTAAAGCAACAAAGTAAGAAACTCAAGGCGTAACTCGCAATGGCTCAGAAAGAGAAAGAATTGATCGAGCAGGGCAAGAAATCCTTAGCAGTAAAACTTAGGCAGCAGAGGAGTCACTAGTCTATTGGTTATGATGAAGGCCTTTGCTGAGGGGCGATAGAGGGGTTCCTAATGTCAATCAACCTCTTTGAAGAGCACTACTTGAAAATTGACCTCTAATGGCTATAAGACATGGCTAATAGGAGCTCATATCATGAATGGAGGACTTTAAAGGCTTGAGACACTGAAGAGACATCAATGCCTTCTAGTGGTGTTGCTGATGGGGTTGTTCTGGCCGAGGCGACTACTACTGCTGTTGGTGGTGTTATTGTTACAGGTTCTAGTGAGGCAGCCCCTGTTGTCGACCAGAGCCAAGCTATAATAGCTGCTGCCACTCAGCTCTTTGGGCCTCCTAAAACTCTAACTGGTCACGCTGCTCTAGCTAATCCTCCAATCAATGCTAATCCCGAGACAATAATTATAGATCTGAAGATCCTTGACACGGCCCCAACTGCCTAAACGACGACCTTTTCTTCAACCTTCCCATTTCTCCTTTACTTTCTCTTCTTTCTTTTCCATCTATTATTTCTTCTTGTAAAGTTTAGAACTTTTTATTGTAAGGTCTAGAACTTTTTGTAACGCTCTTTGTGTATAAATATAAATTTGGTTTGTTCTAGTGTTTTTATCCTATTTTATTTCTTCTCTAATTTTTTTATAGTGAACCAATTTTTCTTATGTGAGGGATTCATTAATAACATAGCTAAATAACATTTTAAATTTGTAACATGCTATCATAATTGAGCTACTCGTAGTAAGTAGTCTGTAAACGAGTATTCTTTTAGCATAACCAAATTGATAATAAAACATGTAATAAGAAAAGTTAACTATAATGTCGAATCACCTGCAGTGTTCAAATAATAGCGATTATTTCTAAACACCTTAGTGAGCTTTAGTTATAAGCGAACAGGTATTCCCTTGCCCTAAAGGTATTTGAGGTTGGTTCTTTCCTGTGTACGCAAGAACAATAACTAGTTCGCCATTGTGATGAGACCCATTCTGCAAAGACAATTAAATAATATTGCCCTTCTTGGCGGAAATGCAATCGAATAGTTATCCATATCAAAGTAGGCAAGGTACGTTAGTCCAGCGTTATATAGTTGAATTAATAACTTGAAGAGGATGTTGGAAAAATGATGGTTAGCTCGGAGTCATAATTTTGGCCGAGCAATCTTTAGTAGTTTTAAGAGACCGACTCGACATGATAACACTGAACAGCATGTTATAGGCCATAGTGATACTGTGGAAAAGCCACGGTCAAACCCTCTTTAATAAGTGCCATGGTGTAACCTATAGTGATGCTGTGGGAATGCCATAGTCATCACCCCATCAAGCCATTTTATTATCCTTGCATTAAGTCGGCGACAGCAAAATGCTCTAAGCGTCGAGCCAGTCATGACAAAAGGCTTCGCGAGCGTCAAACCAATCATGGTGAAATACTCCTTGGGCATTAAGCCAATAATGGTGAAATACTTCGCAAGTGTCGAACCAGTCATGGTGAAATGCTTCCATGAGCATCGAACCAATCATGGTGAAATGCCCCTTAAGCATCGAGCCGATGATGGTGAAGTGCTGCATAAGCAACTGGTCATGGAGAAATAAAGACACAATGATGTGACGACAGATATGATGGGATGTAATAATAATGATGATGTTGTGATGAGATGATGTGCTATGATGATTTATACAATTTGGGGCGTACCTTTAGAGAAAGTTGTCTTCCTTAAGTTAAATCGGGTTACTTTTTTGAAATCATTCTTGCGGGGACTCCATTAGATAACCCTATGGCAACATTTATGGCTATTCTAACTCATGCTCTGAACAATTTATTCCCCATAATTATACATGCAAAAATACAAACAACTTTATTAAGTATAGTATTCATATATAGGGAATTACCACTGCATAATGGTAGAGTTAAGAATAATATTTCTTTAGTAGTTTAGCACTTCATGGCTTTCTCATGACTTAACCATCTCCTTCTTCGAGCTCGTAGGCTCCTTTAATGCGCTTAAGGACTTTATATGTCCCTTTCCAAGTCAGGCCGAGGACTCCATCTGCTACCTTCCTTGTGTTAAGTATTACTCTCTTCAGCATTAAATCTCCCTCTTCAAATTCTCTAGCCTTGACTCTCTTATTGTAATACCTGGCAGTCTTCTGCTAATATGTTGTTGTCCGAATTTGAGCTTGATCTCTTAGTTATTTGATTGAATCCAAACATCTCTATATCAGCTCATTGTAGAAGGCGATACTGTACTGCTTCAAGCCCTTATAGCAGAGTAGGTGATACAGCACTATTTGGGAGTCGAAACCTACTCGGGAGCCTCATGTCTCTTAGCTCATCTGTTAATGGTGATCTTCTTTCCTTTTCGTCTTCTTTATATAAGGCAGTCTTTCTTTTCTTTCTCCGCTAAGAGGCTTTCTAACTTTCCCTCCAAATCACAGACCTTGCTCTCTAGGCCCGACTCTTCCTGTTAATGTTGTCTATATTTCGCAAATGGCTTTTTTCTCGCCGCCTTCTCAAAATCTCCAATCCTTGCCTCTTCTTTCTCGGGGATTGCTTGACTTAGTCTGGTTACTTCGGTCAAATCGTGAAAAATCTCTAATATGTTCCTCTATTCTATCTATTCTTGAATCTCTTCTTGAGATTCCCTCCTACTGCCACTTTTTGCTTTCCTTCGTTTACTTCTAATCAACTCAGCCATGAGCTATCTCAGTTCTTTTCTTTCTTTCCCTAGGGTTCTTAGCTCTACCTATATTTTAGGTGGCAACGAGCTTTTTATTCAAGGGAAAGGCTTGTTTCTGTGGCCTCTGTTCCTATTTAAGTCTGAGCCTCATTCTCTGGTAAGGTAATTTCTGCTGGTAGACGATTGTTCTAACATAGCCTCATGCCTTGTTGGACAGAGCTTTTCGTCTTGATTCCCACAGACGGCACCAAAAACTGTTGACCAAAAAAATGATTCTTCGAGCCAACGAGCTTTGAATTTGTTTATTCACGGGAATCGATTCTTGAGCCTCATCCTTGTTAGACTTGCTTGCGTAAGCTCAGATCTTCTTCATCGTCAGTTATAGTAGGACTTAAAAAATACTAACACAACTATCTTAATGATCTCATCGGAATGAATTATGACGAAGACTCTCTAATGTTTAAGTCAAAAATAGGTCTTTAAGGTAAGAATCCAATTAGATAAAGAGTAAAAAATATGTTTAGAATGAAAGAGCCAAAAAAAAAACTTTCTCTGCTATTTCATTCTTTTGTAAAGCATTTCACAGGAAACTTTTTCATCATCCTTCTTTTGTGACTTTCTTTTTTTCTTATAGTATAGGCTTTTTTTGGGGGGAGGGCGCTTCGAGTATTCTACCTCTGTTGTGCTTCTGTCATACGTTAAACATTCTTCTGCAAATCTTCTGTCTCGCTTCTGACCCTGCTTTTATTGTGCATTTGACCACGCAAAGTATCTTTCAAACATCCGTTTAGGCATATTCCTTATACATGTCTCTGCCGGTGAATTTGGTTAAGTGAGGGTAAGAAGGATCTGCTCGAATCGATCTTCTGGCAATCGATTTCTGTTTGGCTCTGATATGGTCCAAGGTCTGCTTAAGTGATCTTCTAGTGACTTAACTATACTTGTTTGGCAGACAGCCATTCTGTCTTGGTGTTTACGTTTGATCATGTTCATTGAGATGAGCCAATCCAGTTAGTATACGAATGGCGGTTTTGGTTACATTATTGCTTGTCATGCCAAACAGGTGTTTCAATTTTCCAACCAAGTTCTCTGATTCTGAACAAATCCTGCACAATCCAACTACACCAGGACTTGACTTGACATGACAACTATCAGCATGGGCTTATCTTAAGAGTGGGCCGTTTAGTAAAGAATTGTGGGCTTCGAAAAAAGCTATCTCTCGGAAAGTTTTCTTGGCTGAGTCCTTGGGGGTCGAATTCTCTTTGAGCCTCAAAACCTTGGGACAGAAAGGTTTTTCTGGGGGAACAAAATCTTATCAAAGGCTTTATATTTTTTATATTTTCAATAAATGTATATCTTGCATATTTATAGCAATTGAACAAAACAAATAGATTTTGGCAGGAAAATACAATTGCATAATAGAACTTCTGCAAGTTGCATAACTAACTTTCTGACATGGCTTTAGATGATCTTGTAAGCATAACTCTGCTGGCATACACTCTAAATATACTCCAATAAAACCTACTAAGAAGAAGCAATACACGGAATAGATACATCATCTCAGAATCGATTCAATCATCATCAGACTGCTTTCATTAGTAAAGCATTCAAGTTGCATACAATTTTATGACCATAAGATTTCTTCATCAAGAAATGGAGAATGAAGAGATACATTTCCTGGGTCGGACAAGGGTGCTAAGAAATCATTGATTATGTAGAAATTGTCTTCCAAGAATGGTTCTGTCCAGAAATTTCCACTCGGTTCATCATATGGTTGAAAAAGAACATCATTATCGTCTAGAGTTAACTCATTGCCGCTGGCAACAACCGAGGTGTCCGTGGTTATGGAGGAAAGTTGATCACTTGATGAGGGTTGTGAGGAAGGTGAAAGGCTTACAATAATTTGGGGAATGAAAGGATTTAGATGCTGATCAGTGTTAAGGTTTGATTCCTCTTCTAGGCTATTAATGTTTGGTTTTGATTCTCCCTCTTGGTTGGTTTCCTCGTAAAAAGGAACTTTCAGGGTTTTTCTTGCTTCATTTGTAACTGACTTTTTGTTCATGTGTTTCTTAAGGCAAGTATGCCAGTGGTTTTTTATCTCATTGTCAGTTCTTCCGGGTAACTGGGCAGCAATCGCGGACCATCTGCAAATTAAGGAATTTCATGAGACATCTCTTCCACTACATGCAAAATGGATATGATCTCTTTCATTACATAAATTGCTTTTGTTACATATATATCACAGAACTCAAATGACATGCCTTTCTTCTCACCTCTAATGATACCGTTTAATATTGTGATTATTCGATGCCTAGCCTCTATTAGCGTGCTATTTTGGCAGTTTAATTACCTTTAATTAGATACATGAACTGGAAAATACTTTTAGTTCCTAAATGATATATGTCATATATGCCTTATACCTTTCTGAAATTGAGATCTCATCATGTATTCAATAATTATCATGTTCATAGCGTATTTTCATAGATTGAACTTTACATTTTTCATTTCTACGTTACTGTTCTCATAACTATCAAAGTTGAAAGGGATAAGGAATTACTTATTTCCATGTAACTCATGTAATCTGATGATTGTATCCTCTTCTTCTTTGGTGTAATTGCCTCTTTTGATGTTAGGCCTCAAATAATTCATCCATCTCAGTCTGCAACTCTTTCCACATCTTGCTAGGCCTGAAAGTGAAAGAAAGCATAGGATCAATGTCGCTTTCAAATGGGAAGTTAAAAGTTAATCTATATAACTTAGTCATTCCTTAGGAAACCATGTAATTGCAGTTTGCACCAAAGATTTAATCTTCCATTTAATTAATTGATGAAGCAGAAGAAAGAAACAAAACATGAAACAACAAATTAATTAAGTAGTTGCTCCAAATCTAAAAAGGAAGAAAATGCTTCAAGTTTAATAATCCGTAGGTGTGCCAAATTTTGACAAAGAGAGTGTTGTGTTGCATTAATTAAAGGAACTAATACTAAATTCAAGGTAATAAACTAAGAAAACAAGATTATGGGAATTCATTAAGGCTTCTAAAATGATCACATGAAGTCTTTAAGAGACATGCATTTCTCACCTGCATACTTGGGAATCTGGCGCCAGTTCCAGCAGCCATACCTAGTTACATAATCTATTAGCTTTCTATCTTCTTCCGGTGTCCAAGTACCCTTCTTCAGTCCAGTTTTGTCACAGCAATAAGGTGTTCTCACCATCTTCTTCTTCTTTCCTTTTTTTTTCCCCCCTTCTTTTCACTCCTTTTTTCGCTCTCTTTTCTGTTTTAGTACCAGTCATGGTCTGGAAGTCGTAGCTATTTATACCATTGCATTCCATGACTTGGAAACTCCAAAACGTGTTTCACACCATAATTAATTAAACCATTTCTTTCCTTTATTTATTTATTTTTTTCATCGGTTGAATTAATAAACCGAGTCTAGTTCTCAGAAAAGGAGAGTCCATTCATCCCATCTGAGAAGATTCGTTAGAAAGTCTGTAGGCTCGTCCAATGAACATCAAGCCTCGAGGAAACAAGATCAGTCGGTCCCTCCACTATGTATGCTTCTGGTTTCGCCACGTATATCACAATACTATCAATAATTTCTCGGGCAGGGCTAGTGATGGTATTATATTATTTCATCACCTACGTGAAAGTCAACATGTCGGTCAACATGTTTCCTTAGACAATAAATGAATACTAACTTGACGTTTGTGAAGCAAAAGATAAATTGTGACACCACGCGAGCAACATCAACCCATAAATAATGTGAAACGTACTAATATTTGGTACTGCCTTTATGATAATTTTATTAAATCATTTTATTTTTTTATCCAGTTACTCTTTTACCCTCAAAGGCTACATGATGTGACAAATAATCATGTTTGTTCTTGATGAGTGAGTTAAGCATATGACTATTACAAAAACGCCCATATCGTGTTCAGCTAAAACAAATGATGTCATGTGTATAAAGTTAACTTGGATACCTTTGGGACTGTAAGAAAATAAATATTATATTAAATTAAATTAAATTTCAATAAAATAAAATAAATATAATTCATATATTAAATTTTGTAAATTTAAGAATAAATGTTCATACTTTTACATTTAAAAAATCCATTTTTTATTTGAATATATAAAAAAATAAAACTCCACCCAGGCTTTTTAATTCCAATGCAGATCATACTTGTTCGTTGATCTCATTTTTTTATATAAAAAAATTATTTAAAAGTTATCATTTTGTCTGTGATTTCATTTCTACATTTAAGGGGCAGTAAGAGGAGGAAATATTCTTAAATACGTACTTAATTCCGCAGGATTAAATTACATAATCATTGGCATATTATCGAATGCATGCAAGTGATATCATCAGAGATGACGATGAAAACCAAGTCCAAGCAATAGTGGCCGCCAGTTAAACAGATGAGATAATTGGTATGTTGTGGGCATGAATAACATGCAGCAGGCAGCAAGCACTTTATGTGATTAATTCATGGGTCACGGCCAAGAAGAAGAAGAAGAAGAAATCCAAAATTGTTAAACCAAATGCAGCATCTCTCTCTCTCTGGAAAAGAGGTGGACTTGTGAGTCAACAATCAAACATTTTTGGACTGATTTAACATTTTTCATGCGAGTTGTCATGTTCCTCTTGAAAAACTTTGGTTCTTTTTTTTTTTGTTAATTTATTTCGTTATTTTGCATTTTTATTATTTTTTTAATTATTTTTCTCTAAAACTTAGTCTAAGTACAGACTTAGTCACTTCCCAAAGATCGGCCTCAGAGCTATGGGCCTTGGGTGTAGTTTAGGTATATGGTCTGTTAGAAAATCGGAGGGGTGATGCAGGGTCGCAACTAAAGCGAAATTAATAAAAATAATAAAAATAAAACAAAACACATATTTACGTAGTTCGGCTTTTAGCCTACGTCCACGGACGAAGACAGAAGAATCTCTTACTATTAGAAATGGAGAATACAAGTATTGTAGTGTTTTGGCCTTACAACCCAAAACTCCAATACACCCACTTCTCTCAAATCACTAAAAAAAAACTCTCTCAAAGCTTTTAAAAATTTCTCAATTTACAATTTTTGGAATGAAATATGAATGACTAAACTCTCCCATTTATAGGGAGAGTTTAGCATGGTGGACAGCCAAGAAATGGTTGTCCACCATTGTTAAAACAATTGCTGGCACCGTGTGCCGGCTACCACAACATTTCTCCCACTTGGAGATTTGATTGAGCATCAATCAAGTCTCCACACCATTCTTTTTTCTTCGCCAAAGTCATGTTGCCTATGTGTCTGCTAGGCCATGCAAGGATCTGCACCATATAAACTTGTTGGTATTTGTGGGCTTGGTCAACACATCTGCTACGTTATCATCTGTATGAATTTTTTTCATATTCACACTTCCATCTTCTACCACTTCACGAATAAAGTGATATTAAACATCTATGTGCTTCGTTCTTGAATGAAAAGTTGGATTCCTTGCAATGTGTAAGGTACTCTGACTGTCACAAAATAATTCAACTTTCTCTTACTTGTGCCCGAGCTCCTCCAGTAATCTTTGTATCCAAATTGCTTCCTTGCAAGCTTGTGTAGCTGCCATATATTCTGCTTCTGTAGTAGATAATGCCACAACAGTTTGCAGTTTCGAAACCCAGCTTACAGCTCCTCCTACAAGTTTAAACACATAGCCAGTAGTGGATTTTCTTTTATCAAGGTCTCCTGTAAAATCTGAATCTACATAGCCCTTAACAATAAAATCTGATTCTCCGTAACATAAAGCAACATCTGAGGTACCCTTAATGTATCTAAGGATCCTCCTGACACAACCCCAATGCTTTCTACCTGGATTCGCCATGTATCTACTAACTACTCCCACTACTTGTGCTATGTCTGGTCTGGTACAAATCATAGAGAACATTAAACTTCCCACTGCTGATGCATACGGTACTCGAGACATCTCTTTCCTCTCTGCTTCTTTGTTAGGACACATCTTAGAGGATAACTTGAAATTAATAGGGAGTAGGGTACTAATTGGCTTACAATCTTGCATGTTGAAGCGCCACAAGATTTTCTTTAAGTAGTTCTTCTGAGAAAGTCAATTCTTCCTGTTATTTCTGTCTCGGTGAATTTTCATCCTTAGAATCTTGTTTGCTGGTCCCAAGTCCTTCATATCAAATTCCCTAGCCAACCGTGCCTTCAATTCTTGGACTCGATCTTTGTTGGGGCCTGCCACCAATATGTCATCCACGTACAATAGTAAAATAATAAAATCATTATCATCTTCAAACCTTTTATAGTATGTACAATGGTCTGAATTAAGTCTGTTGTATCCAAGGCTGATAATATAGGAATCAAATCTCTTATACGAACACCTCGGCGCCTATTTGAGACCGTACAGAGATTTGTTCAAGCTGCAAACCAAGTTCTCTTTTCCTTCTTCTTTAAAACCTTCTGGTTGGTGCATATAAATTTCTTCTTCAAGTTCTCCATAAAGAAAAGCTGTCTTCACATCTAGCTGTTCTAGATGTACGTCAAATGTAGCACACATTGTCAGAACTATTCTAACTGTCGTGAGTTGAACCACAGGGGAAAATATCTCATTAAAGTCAATACCCTCTTTCTGAGCATAACCTTTCACCACCAATCTCTCACGATATCGCTCTACTTGGTCATTGCCATCCCGTTTGATCTTGTAGACCCATTTGTTTCCAATGGCTTTTCTTCCACGTGGCAGTGCAACCAGCTCCCATGTTTTGTTCTTACGCAAAGCTTCAATCTCTTCTTGCATTGCTGTCATCCATAGAGAAACATCTTGACTTTTAGAAGCCTCCTGAAAAGTTGTTGGCTCTCCATCCTCCGTTAGAAGGCAGTATGCAACATGAGCCTCCATGACATACTCCGAGTGCCACGCTGGTAGTCGTCTCTCACAAGTTGATCGACGATCATCTGTAGCCTCAGACTCTGCTGGTTCTTGTTCTTTGTGCCCTGGTGCTGCTTCAGAATAATCTGAATCTTCTTGTACTTGATTATTTTTCATTTGTACCATTGTAGTCTCTGGATTTTTCTTCACTGTGCTATCATCTTTATCATTTCTTTGCAGTTTATCTTATGCAAATATCACATCTCTGTTGATGACGACCTTGTGGGTAGTGGGATCCCACAGGCGATACCCCTTGACTCCATCAGCATATCCCAAGAAAATGCATTTTCTAGATTTTGGATCCAGCTTCGTTGTTTCTTAGGGATTATACATCACGTACACAGGACTTTCAAATGTATAAAGGTGAGAATAATCAACTGGTTTTCTAGTCCACATCTCTATCGGTGTCTTCAACTCGATTGCTGTTGATGGTGATCGATTTACCACATAACAGGCAGTTTTGACTGCTTCTGCTCAAAATGTCTTGGCTAAACCTGCAGTTCTCAACATAGCTCTTGTTCTCTCCAACAAGGTTCTGTTCATCCGCTCTGCTACTCCATTCTGCTGAGGCGTGTAAGCTGTGCTGAATTACCGCTTGATGCCTTCTTGTTGACAGAATGCAATAAAATCCTCACCAGTATATTCTCCTCCATTATCTGTTCTTAAACACTTGATCTTCTTTTCTGATTCAAGCTCTATACGCGCTCTGAATATTCTGAAAGTTTCAAACACATATGACTTCTTCTTGATTGGATACACCCAACATCTCCTGGAGTAATCATCTATGAATGATACAAAATATCTCGCTCCTCCTAAGGACATCACCGGTGCTTGCCAAACATCAGAGTGGATCAATTCTAGAATTTCTTTACTTCTAGAACTAGATGTGCTGAACTTTAATCTGTGCTGCTTACTTGTGACACAGTGCTCACAGAAAGGTAAATGAACCGATTTGAGCCCAGGAAGTAAATTTTGATCAGAGAGAATCTTTAAACCTCGTTCTGACATATGACCCAATTTGCGATGCCACATTATCGTTGACTCTTCTGCTGAACTAGTTGATGCAACAGATGCATCTCCTTCCTGAAGTGTTTCTCCATTAAGCATGTATAAATTTACAGCAACCTTTTCTGCCTTCATTACTACAAGCGCGCCTTTGAGAATTTTCATTATCCCATTTTCAATTTGGGTCTTACACCCAGTGTTATCTAATTGTCTCAATGACAAAAGATTCTTCTTGAGGCCTTTCACATGTCACACATCCTGGATAATACGAACAGTACCATCGTATATCTTTATCTTGATGGATCCTACTCCAGCGATTTCCAAAGCATGATCATTCCCCATATATACAGATCCTTCAGAGGTAGGTTCATATTGATGGAACCATTCTCTTTTAAAGGTCATGTGCCATGTAGCTCCAGAATCCATGAGCCATACATCAAAGAACCGTTTTCTGCTTTCAACAACTGTTGCTGCCTCGCCGTATAAAATTTCACCATCATCTGAGGTGCTTACAATATTCCCTTGAGGTTTGTCCTCTGCACTTTTCTTCAATCCCCAACAATCCTTTTTCAGATGGCCTTTCTTGCCACAATGGTAGCATTTGACGTTCTTTTTACTTCTGAATTTTGGTCTATCATAATTTTGACTCCCACTGGGGCCATATTTTGTTGATCTACCTCTCATCATTGTCAAAGCTTCTGCTTGCTGCGAACATTCCTGTTTGTCTTCTTTATTTTTCCGTCTTCATTCTTCTCCCAATACAGCAGCTGTAACATCATCGAAGACTAAGAATTCCGTTAGGATATTATTTTTCAAGTTGATGATGAGTTGATCATACGAATCTTATAGGCTTTGAAGTAAAATCTCCGCACGTTCACCTGCCTCTATTTTATGCCCCAAGGAAGTGAGTTGGGAAAATATAGTATTTAACGTGTTGATGTGCTCTGTCACTGAAGTGGATTCTACTATTCGAAGAGTATACAATCTCCTTTTTAAGAAGATCTTGTTGTGCAAAGATTTGGCCTCATACAATTTTATGAGAGTATCCCAGATCTCTTTTGCTGTCTTTTTTTCCGCTACACTGGATAACACATTATCAGCAAGTGCTAGATGCAGATCAGCAACTGCATTACTGTCAATCTCATTCCACTTGATATCATCAATGATACCAGCGGGCCTTTCATCAATCGCTTCTAAGCACTTGTTTTTTTCTTAAAATTGCCTTTATTTTCATTTTTCACAATGTAAAATTACCTCCATTGAACTTCTCAACTTCGTATTTTGCCGCCATTGCTTTTCACCATGAATTGCTTTCTGCTAGGATCGGCTCCCACTATTTTACGTGAACAGTACCCTTATGTATGAACAGTGACCGTAAACGTGAATAGTAATCTCCTTCAACCAGAAGCTCTGATACCACTTGTTAGGAAATCTGAGAGGTGATGCAGGGTCGCAGCTAAAGCGAAATTGATAAAAATAATAAAAATAAGACAAAACACAAGTTTACATAATTCGACTTTTAGCCTACGTCCACAGGCGAAGACAGAAGAATCCCTTACTATTAGAAATAGAGAATACAAGTATTGTAATGTTTTAACCTTACAACCCAAAACTCCAATACGCCAAATTCTCTCAAATCACTAAAAAAAAAAACTCTCTCAAAATTTTTAAAATTCTCTCAATTTATAATTTTTAAAATAAAATATGAATAATTAAACTCTCTCATTTATGAAAGAGTTTAACATGGTGGACAACCATTTTGACTGTTCACCATTATTAAAACAATTGTTGGCACCGTGTGTCAGCAATTAGGTAACTGACACACGGTGCCAACTACCACAACATAGTCCACATCTCTAAATAGGTTTAATCTTGATTGATGGTTCAATAAAAGTAAATTCTCCAACTTTCCCTTTTTTTTTTTTTTTTTTTTTTTTAGTAAAACCTCAAAATAATAGGAACAAGTCAATATTGATCACTTAAAAGAAAAGTGGCCACGATCTTTAAAATATATCACTTCATAAAGTAAGTAGCTATGATTACGGAATCTTAATATTTTGAATATATTGTTAACCAAAGAAAAATTGCCTAATTTTTCGCTCATGATTCCCGATGCTAAGATGAATCGTAGCTCAATTATAAATAGGCAGTTAAAACAACGGGAAGGTGTAATTTTTTTTTTTTTTTTGAAACTAAACACTTAAGAGATCTTATCCATTTTCAAAATTACTTACTTAAACGATCTTTAACTAAGTTACCATAGTGAGATTATAACAAAAAAAAAATTTTTGCAAGAAAACCCAAATAGCCAAGTTCAAAGTCCATAATTAACACAACCCGATCTATTAAGCCTATGTTTGTTTTCTCAAAAATAAATTTAAAATTCGTTAATTAAAAAAATTAAATTTTTTAATCAACATTATTAAATACTATTATCTCTCATTTAAAGTAATTGATCATTTTATAAGTAAAAAAAAATGATGCTAAAAAATGATATTTATATTGATAAAAAAAATTAAGAAGAGAAATTAATAAAAAGACCCAATAATTAGGAGTAACTGATAATTTTGCTTTCTTTTTTAATACCCTTTCTGTACAACATATTAATAGTAAATTTATTTTTTTATATAAAAAAGAGTAAAAGTTCGTGTAATAATAATAATTTTTTTAATGTTTAGAAAATTTATTTTTTATAAAATGAAAATGAACTAAATCCTCACCAACCCTAATACAAGCACTTTTCTCTTTTGTTCGTAATAAATAGTTCAATTTTAGAGAAGTCTACGTGTACACTGGAAGGTAATCAAGTTACATAATTCTTTGCCAATTTTTTATTGTTAATGGAACTTTTTCTCTTTAAAGGCTTAATTAAGCCATTAATTTTGGCCTTCATCACGTCAGCCCTCTAATAACATATATAAATAAAACTAACTCATCTTTTCTGCAACTAATTCATTAAATGTTTTAGGAACATTATCATAAATATATTTGAGGTAAGATTGTTTATCAACATTAATCTGTTTTTATAATAACAGTTTAATTATTATTAAGAAATTACTATTACTTTGTTTTTATCGAATAAAAACAAAGAGAGCGTGTTTTGTAAATTCCAGTCACGTCACGTGTGTAACACAACACAACACAACACTCGTTGACGTTGTTGTCACAGTTTAAGACTGGGTCTTAACTCCACGTGCGAACTTGACCGTACCCTAATGGACTATTAGAATCACGTGCAGTCAATAATGAGGAAGATAATTTCAATCCCCATGGCAGAAAATGAGAAGCCATGGGGCCCGGCCTTGTTGCCTGTGTTTATTATTCTACGTAGCAAATGTTGTCAATGTCAAGGATGCTTCTATCCGGTTTCAAAGTAAAGACTAGTCAAGCAAACTTTTGTTGAAATTTTAAAGGCAGTACATAGAAATGGTCATTAAGAATTTGCAAGATTTTGGGAAAGTAAATCGAAAGAGATGAATAAAGGCATTTCAGTGCAAGACTTGATATAACTCGTTTCATGATTCCCTTATAATCCCAGTTCACATTTAGTGTAATTATGGTTCTTAGGGATGCTAATGGCACCAAGCTCTCATACTCATAATCCACATCGTCTTATTTGTTTCTGAAACAAAAGCATTATTATACAAATTATTATTATTATTATTATTATTATCTTACAGTTGTCTTTTTGTCTATATTATGAGCTTATTTCTACTCTTAAGGGGCACTAAGAAGAGGAAATTTTTTCAAATACGCAATTAATTCCACATGATTAGCATTGCTTAATACATAATCATTTGACATATATTCGAATGCATGCAAGTGATGACATCATCGGTGATGACGATGTCCAAGTCCAAGCAATAACGAAGCAAAAGGAGACTGGATGTTTGTGGGCATGAATAACATGCGGAAAGCACTGTATATCATCGTCTTTATGTGATTAACTCATAGTCAAAATGTGAGTTAATCAAACATTATTGGACTAATTAACATTTTACATGTGAGTTCTCACGTTGAACTGTAAATTTGTATTTGTGGAAGCGAAAATAATCAAATAAATAATAAAATTGAAGTATAAATCGTAACAATTAAATAATTAAATAATTAATAATTTTTTAAAAAAAAGTATAAGAATAATATAGAATTTACGTGCTTTGATAATTTATTTATGTTTACGGAGAATTAAGATCACATTATTTTATTATTGAATCATAAGACACTCACAAAATATACTTTTTATAAGAAAGTTCACTCTCTCTCTTGTAAATTTAGGATTTTCTCATTAAAAATTACAAAAAATGTTATAATCATAAAAATATTACTCATATGTATTTACAAACTGATTGGAGGTATTTATATAGACTTTAGGACGACTTAGGATAATCCTAAACGTGTGGGAATCATTTTAGAGAGACTTGGAGCAAGTAGGAAACTCACAAAATGGAAAAACCTTTTTCTAGCACCGGGCGCTGCAATGCTAGACTATCGTACTCGGCGCTGGCGTCGCGGCACCTACAACCTAGTGTCGCGGCGCCCATACTTAGGCACAACCATTGTGTCTTTCGTCCTCTTTTCGTGTTCGTCTTTGATCCTCGCATACCCAACACACTTGACTTGCTCTCAAAATCATATCCCAATTATTTTTAATCAACTTTCTCATAAATATCTTCCTTGATTCAAAATCATTCATAAAGTATCTCGATCTTTCATATCCGCTTCATCGGTCACCCTCATATAATAGTGACTCCAATTAAGTCCTTACATATGATGAACTTAACGGAGGGCAGTGGCTTAGTCAATATGTTAGCAAGATTTTCAAACAATGCTATCTTTGTTAGACTAATTTTACCACTTTAGACAATCTCTCCAATGTAATAGAGTCGTACATCAATGTGTTAGACCTTTCGTGAATCACTTGATGCTAGCTTAGGTGTATAGTGTCAGAGTGTACGGAAGCCCACACCAACTCTTTGGTGTCCACCAGAGAAGAAGATGAAGAATTGGCGCACCCTACACACCTAGCTCAGGTTACCTGCGCCCCCAAGGATTCGAACCCCCGCTTTTATCTCCATGAAGGCCTTATAAGCCTTTAGAGGTTCGTCCTTATAACCATTAGGATGGCCAGCCTAATGGGTACAACTATCAAACCTTAAAGGCTTATAAGGGATGAAATCCCGGGTTCGACACGATTGGGGGCGCAGGTAACCTGAGGAGATTATATGGGTGCGCTGGTAGCTCTGAGGTGTCATACAGCTGCCTTTTTATCAGACTGTGTGGGGCCTATCAACTCCTTGGTCCACCGGCTAGATGACACCTCAGAGCCACCGACGTCCCATTCACAAAATCCTCAAGTTACCTGCTCCCCAAAAGATTCGAACCCCCGCTCTCATCTCCATGGAGGCCTTATAGGCCTTTAGAGGTTCGTCCTTGTACCCTTTTTATCAGACTTATATGGGGCCCACTAACTCTTTAGTCCACCAGCTGTATGACACCTCAGAACCACCGATGCCCAATTCACAGAATCCTCAGGTTACCTGCGCCCCCAAAGATTCAAACTTCCGCTTCTATCTCCATGGAAGCCTTATAGGCTTTTAGAGGTTCGTCCTTGTACCCATCAGGCTGGCCAACTTGATGGGTACAACCATCGAACCTTAAAGACCTATAAAGGATGAGATCCCAGGTTCGACACGATTAGGGCGCAAGTAATCTGAGGAGATTATGTAGGTACGGCGGTGGCTTTGAGGTGTCATCCAGCCGGTGGACCAAGGAGTTGGTGGGCCTCACATAAGTCTGACAAAAAGGTCAGCCTTTTTGTCAGAGTGTGCGGGAGCCCATACCAACTCTTTAGTGTCCACTAGAGAAGAAGATGAAGAACTGGGGCACCCTACACACCCAGCTCAGGTTACCAACGCCCCCAAAGATGCGAACCCCCGCCCCTATCTCCATGGAGGCCTTATAGGCCTTTAGAGGTTCGTCCTTGTACCCATCAGGTTGGCCAGCCTGATGGGTACAACCATCGAACCTTAAAGGCCTATAAGGGATGAGATCCTCGGTTCGACACGGTTGAGGGCGTAGGTAAGTTGAGGAGATTATATGGGTGCGTCGGTGGCTGTGAGGTGTCATCAAGCCGATGGACCAAGGAGTTGGTGGGCCCTACATAAGTCTAACATATAGCACTCCGGCTATCACAATATACACCGGTGTTCACATCTTCAATAGTCATTACCTCCGTGCATATGCTTTTTAACCACACAACCTCCTTAATAGTTTCTCTAACAACTATGTACTCTGCCTCTGTGGTAAATAGTGCAACCATATGTTGTAAAACTGATCTCCAACACACACTACACCCAAACACTGTGAATACATGGCCCATAAATAATCTTCTTCTGTTTAGATCACCTACGTAATCTAAGTGCCCTTTAGATATCTCAAAATTCATTTCACTGTAAGCTAGTGATCTTTCTTTGGATTCATCATGTATCTACTCATCACACTCATAGTTTATGCTATGTCTAGTCTTGTGCAAACTATCGCATACATGATACTCCCCACAACGCTTGCATATAATACTTTACTCATTTATAATTTCTTTTCTTTGGTTATCGACGACTGTGCTACTGAAAGTTTGAAATGCATAGCCAAAGGAGTGGAGACAGCCTTTGTATTGGACATACCAAACTTCTCTAGAATCTTGAGTATATATCGCTGTTGAGACAAAAAGATAACATATCTTCTCTTTCTCACACAGACAATATTTATACCCAGTATCCTCTTTACTACTCCCAAATTCTTTATCTCAAACTCATCACTCAATTGCATCTTGAGTTTTGTATATCTTCCATGTTCCTACATGCGATCAATATATCATCGATGTATAAAAGTAAATACATCATCTCGCTACTCAAGCACTTAAAGTACACACATTCGTCATATTTGCTCCTAGTAAAGCCACAAGCCATCATAAACTCATCCAATCTAATATACCACTGTCCAAGTGATTGCTTTAACCCATATAATGACTTCTTCAGCAAACAAGCATGATCTTCTTTTCTGGGCTCTACAAACCCTTACAGCTATGCCATCTAAATCGTCTCTTCAAGCTCTACATGCAAAAATGTTGTTTTTACATCCATCTGCTTTAGATGTAAATTAAAGTTTGTACACATAGCTAACAAAATCCTAATGGATGTATACTTAACGACTGGAGAGAATATCTCTTAAAAGTCAACTCCCTCTCTCTGAGTAAAACTTTGTGCAACTAACCTAACCTTGAATCTCGTAGGCTCTATCTTTGGTATCCTTTCTTTCACCTTATACACCCTCGTGTACCAAACTAGTTTCTTTTGAGGTCTCTTCACCAATACCTAGGTATTATTCTTCTTAAGATAACTAATATCTTCTTCTATGGTCTACTGCCATTCTTTCTTATTTTCACTCTTTATAGCCTCTCTATATGTCTAAAGTCATCAAATTCAAGAGTGTTAGTAGAATTAAAGGCATGAGCAACTAAATCTGCTTGTGCATACTTAATTGGTGAGTTAATTGTTCTCCTTAGCCCGTCTTTGGCTAGCTGGTATTTTCAATTTCATCTCAGAAGTCTTAATCTTTCTTTGGGTGGACTTGAAGGAACTCGTCGATATTCTTAGTTCATCTTCAAAGATCTCCTTATTGAAGTGTTGATATGGAAGTATATCAGATCTACACTCAGGCTCCACTTTAACTTCAATTGACTCGGGTGCTGAGTCTGCCTTGGACACAGGTTCTTCTTGGAAGGCTTTCAATATGATCATCTTATTGAACGACACGTCACGGCTTATGATACTCTTTGGTAGTGTTAGCTATTTACACCACACCTTGTATCCTTTCACTCTTTTGGGATACCCTATGAATACCTTTTTGATAGCTCTAAGTTCTAATTTCTCCTCTTTAACATGGACAAAAGCAGGGCAACCAAAAATTCTGAGGTGGTTATAGTTTAGAGGATTGTCAGACCATTTCTCTTCTGATGTCTTAAAGTCGATTGTTGATGAGAGACTTCTATTAATCAAATAAGCTGCAGTCACTACAGCTTCTCCCTAAAATGTCTTAGACATCTTTGCATGGTAAGCATGCATATAACTATTTCAAGTAAAGTCTTATTCATCCCCTTAACTATGCCATTTTGTTGTGGTGTTGATTTCATCGTTCTATGCCTTACAATCCCATACTTGGCACAAAATCCATCAAATTCTTTATTGTAAAACTCAAGGCTATTGTTAGTTTATAGCCTTTTCACCTTTTTGCCAATTTGATTCTCAACAAAAGCCTTTCAAGTCTTGAATGTATCAAACACTTGATCCTTACTCTTTAATACATAAACTCACAACTTCTTTAAAAAGTCATCAATCAAACTGAGAAAATACCTAGCACCTCCACGAGTAGCTGTCTGAACTGCTCCCCAAAAATTCGAGTATATATAGTCAAGAGTCCCCTTAGTTTTGTGCTCTCTAGTATTGAACCTCACTCTATGTTCTTTTCGAGCATATAATGCTTACAAAACTCCAATACTTGAAACTTATCTTCACCAAACACATTTTGACTAAATAACTCCTTCAAGTTTCTCTTACCTAGGTGTGCGAGTCTAAGATGCCACAGCTTGGTTTGCATATTCTCATCATCTATAGAGAATAATGCAGAACCACTTACAACTTTTTCTTTAAGCATATAAATACCTTTGTGCTTATCTTCTTTAATTACTATCATAGAACCCGTAAATGCTTTTAAAATCCCTCTGTTAATCCTAATAGAACACCTATTCTAGTCTAAAGTCTCTAGTGGGATCAAGTTTCTCTTGAGGTCAGGAATATACCTAACTTCTGTTAATTCTCTCATTCGGTCATCATGCAATCTAAGTTTAATACTACCAATTCTTATCACTTGACATACACCGTCATAACCCATTAACATTTTACTATCACTAATGTGTTGTAAATTTATAAACTAAGACTTTTGCAGACACATGTGAAATGTACAACCAGAATCAAGAACTCATTATTCAGTATTCTTACTATCAGTAGCAACTAGAGTCTCTGCGCTGTTGTAGCTATCATCATAGGCAAGCGCAGCATCCGCTTTCTTTTTGTCTTATGCTTTCTTCTCCGAACAATCTTTTATGAAATGCCCCTCTTTCTTGCAGCAATAGCACTTTCTAAGAGTCCTGAACTTTGATCTTGAGCCATTTTTTCTTCCATCCCTTTATGAGAGCATTCCTCTTACAGATAAGCTTTCTGCATTGCCCTCAATTTGCTTTTCTAATAGCTTTATAAGTTTAATGATGTTTTCACATTATTCATCGTTAAACTCTCTCTATCATAGAGAAGTGTATCAAAAAAACTCTCATAACTCTTAAGAAGTGAACTCAGAAGGATAATTATCATATCTTCATCTTTTATCTTGATGTTAATAGACTCAAGATTAAGAATGATCTTATTAAAGGCATCTATATGATCTTTCATCGGCATCCCCTCTAACATAGACAACTGATACAGCTTCTTCTTTATATGCAATCTGTTGGCCAACATTTTTTGCATATAAAGAGAGTTGCTTTTCAAAGACCAATCGTCATTGTCTCACCTGCTACTTCCCTCAGTACTTCATTGCTCAATGACAAAATGATTATACTATCAACTCTTTCTTGGATGTCTTTTCTTTCTGCTTCAGCCTTAGATGACTCTAGCGTTTTCTCTTTTTCACTAGATGAAGTTGCAGTCTCTTCTAATACCAAGCCTAACCGTTGGCTCACCAATAACGCCCTCACTTTTATCTTCTACAGATTGAAGTTATTTGTACTATTAAATTTCTCTACCTCATACTTGAGTGTGGTCATGTTTGCTTAAAACCTTACTCTGATACTAGTTTGTTGAAGCGGAAGCAATCAAACAAGCAATAAACTCAAAGTATAAATCGTAGTAATTAAGAATTTAAAGAGAGAAAGGTAGAAGAATAACACACAAAATTTACGTGATTCGGTAACTTGCCTACGTCCATGGCGGATCAAGACCACACTCTATTATTATTGAATCACAATGCACTCACAAAGTATGCCTTTTACAAGAAATAACTCACAAAGAACTCAATCTCTCTTGTAAACTAAGGGGTTTCTCTCACTAAGAATCACAAAAAATGCTATAATCACAAAGATCTCACAAATATGTCACTCAAATATGTTTACAAGTCAAATGATGGCCTTTATATAGACTTTATGATGACTTAAGTTAAGCCTAAATGTGTGGGAGTCATTTTAAGAAGACCTGGAGCAAGTAGGAAACGCACAAAATAGGAAAGCCTTTTTCCGTAATGGGCGTCGCGGCACCCATTCTTCGACGCCACGGTGCTAGGCACTTGGCACTGCAGCGCTCAGGTACTGTCTGGATTGCTGCGGCACCCACAACTTGGTGCCCATGTATGGGCACCACCATTGTGTATTTTGCCTTCCTTTCATATCCGTTTTCGATTCTCGCATACTTAACGCACTTGACTTGTTATCCAAATTATATCACAATAATTTTTAATCAACTTTCTCATAGTATTTTTAGCAGTTTCTTTCATTATTTTTTAATAAGTACCATTATCTCCCGATTTAAAATAATTAGTTATTTTATTAGTAAAAATAATAATATTAAAAAATAATAATTTTTCCCTGAGATCTTGACCCAAAACCCATCTCTCTTACTACCCAATTTAACCCATAGACCCTAAGCTATTCGGGTACCTTATAGCATAACTCGAGTTTAAATGTAAATATGCACATATTTAATCTAGTCAATTTTACTAATTCAAACCGACTAAAACATCAACAACCTCTATAAGGCAAGTGTAATTTCTTAACCAAGAAGGACTTTAGACCAAAGCTTCTCAAGATAAGTCAAAGATTAAAAAGAGATGATCCTAGAAGCACAAATTATCCAAGATCCTAGGGATCAGAATCCTTAAGGATGATTTCTCATGATCTCGTGACGTGTCCCAAAATAGAAAGGAAGCAATTTGTCCTAATTAGACTGGAACTCAATGAGCACTATTAGCCACCTAAAAAAGAAGGTCACAATAAGAAAGAAGGGCATTGAATAAATCCAATTTCACTTTATTACAGTCTCTACATAATTTTCTTCTATCTTTTCTTATTCCATTTTTTTTTAATAGTCACGATTCTTTGTACTCTTACTATAAAATAATTATTCAATAGTGTTATATGAACAAACTCCTCAAATTCAATAACGTGGATGTAACCGCATGTTGAGAAAAACTATTATAAATTTTGCCAAATTTTGATTGTTTTTTTTTTATCACCTCAGATCCTCAATTTAAATGAAATAACAAATTAAGAATGGCATGTAATTATTAAAATGGATGCAGAAACACAGTTGGCCTAATGCAATTGCAACGATGTTGATTGTTGATGGAGCTTTTCTCGTCGAGGCTTAACTTGAGCCTTTAATTTTTTGGGCTTTTAACTCAAACCGACAATGTCACCAATTTGAGCTTCATCGCTTGACTCAGCCCTCTTCCTTTCAATTCACCAATTTTTCATTTTATTTGCTTTTTGTTCTTTTCATACTTTTCACCCAATTACCACTTATCGCTTATTAGTTAGTATCAAACCTTGAAAAAGTATTTTATCAAAGTATCTTAATACATAATTTAACCGTAATCTTGACTCATCTTTTGTTTTAGGAATATTATTATAAATATCTTTAAAATAAGGTTATTTATCAACAATACACCCATTTCTTTCCAAAAAAAAAAAAATTCCCAAATTTAAAAAAATAGGCATTGATATCTAACTAATTAAGATTATTATGTTAAAATTAATCTTTGACATGATAAAGTCTAAAAACATCTAAAATGCCCTTGATAATATTACTAACTTGACAAATATGTTCTAAGTTTTTTTTTTCTCCTTTTCCTTATCTTTTTTATTTTTTTTCTCGTTTCATGAAATCAATTAACACAAATCTCAATCTAAATTAACACTCATTTGAGAACACAAGTTGGATCCAATTTTTACTAATTGTTTTAAGAAAAATTTATTCAATATTTGCTAAAATTTATTTAAAAACCAACAAATAAATTTCAACAAATACATAATTAAACTCATCATCAAAATTTTTAATCCATTTATTTAGAGAATTATTTTTTTTTAAAAAAAAACTATGACATTAGCTTCAATTCTACATCCATAAATTATTTACATAATTGTACAAAATTAAACTCTCAAATATAAAGAATTATTGCACAAAAAATTTAATTCACAACAAAATCATTAAAAAAAAGTAATGAACAACGAAGCATGAAGCTACTAGTTTCATATAACCATCTTGCGAGACTCCATGAAGAGAAGAAGTTGTCGCCCTAATGCTCCTCTGCGGTCTCAAAGTAGCCATTGTTGCTTGATGCTTCTCCACAACCATGCAACAACAACCACATTAGGCATGCACTCCTCTAATGCAATTAGGGCTGCACTATAGCAAGTAAGCAATTCGGCGTTGTAGCAACATGCTTGAAAATGGTGTGATCAATGGTGGCGAGATCAACGATGATGTGTTTAATAAAGTCTTGTTCAAACTATGAATCTCCACTTTAATAAAATAATAATGTATTGCAAGTCCTTTACTATTGAGCCATTTAAACAAATATAATTTATGATATTTATTGAATAATTATTTTAAGTGTATTTGTACTTCATTACTCTTTAATTGTTAAATTTTAATAGATTTTGACTGATAATTAGATATTAACATTTATTTTTGAAACTAGCTTGTGGATATTAATAATAAATTGTGGATATTAATAAAAATGATCTTACTTTGAGGGCATTATTAATAATATTTTTAATTTATTTGAATGAAAGTTCACATATGCACGTGTGTTGCAGCAGATAATTAACAAAATAAATAAACAATTTATGAGAAATCAATAGCTCAATCTATGTTAGCTTAATGTTGTTCTTGAAATTCTGATGGTTGTCATTATTTTGGGAGTTAAGAATGCAGCTGGAAAATTAATGTGAAAGGAATTACAAAGCCATTTTGTTCCACACTTTTCTACAGCCCGCTAGCTAAGGCCACACCCGCATCTTATAAAAATGAAATATTAAATTTAATGGTGTTTCTGAAAAATATTATTTCAAATATAATTGAAAAATAGGACCCCTTATTTAGTTCTTAATTTCAATGAAAAATAAACAGAAACACTTTAACCCTTAAATTTTTCTTAAATTTAAATAGTAGCTGCCAAATACTTTCTCAACAATACTATGTCGTATGTTATTTTTTCTTAAATTTTTTGAGAAATTAATAGTTTAATTTTTATATTTTTATTGAATTATTCAATTTTTAATATTTTAAAAATTACTAATTACATCTTTTAAGAGTGTTTTACTATCATTTTCATCTTGAAATATATTTTTTTATTGGCATTTTTATTTTAAAAAAATGATTATTTTCATCTTTAAAGGATGTAATTAATAATTTTTTTTAAATATTATAAACCTAATGCATAATTTAATAAAAATATAGGGACTAAAAGTGGTAATTTTTTTAATTTTTGTTTATAAAAGAAAATCTGAAAATACCCTTAATTGAACAATAAAGGTTCCTAAGAAATCTGATCGGATCAGGCTACAATAGTACCATCCTTTTACAGTTCTGTATTGATAATCATATCTAAAGGAAGCATAAAAAAGGATTTAAAATTGAAGCCTGCGATAAAAGATGTCACTTCATCTGCCTAAATTCAGATTGCAAAGTATTTGCACTTGCACTTTTACAATTTTAATACTCAAATCTTCATATCATTATAGTTCAGTTGCTGTCTCTATATACGCGGGACCAAGTTTGGTCTTCATTTTCCATCACCCTTGAAGTTACATGTCGGCCGATTCTAATAATTAAAAAGCAGCATCTATAGTTTTTTTTTTAAAATAATAATATTGTATGGACCTAATTATCAACAATCAAACATGCACCAGGACAAAATCTGTTGATTTTCTTTTTCATTTAAAATCTTCAGAGCTTTAATTCTATTTGATTTCCTTGCAATCTTGTGTTTTCCATCTCTACTTTTGGCCAAAAAAAAGAACATAAATAAGCACATTGAGAGTAAAAGCAAAAAGAAAGGGATGGCAATATCAGCTTTAATATTAAGTTTAATGAATAAATTAAAAAATATCAAAAGGAAAACAGCATACAAAGATCACAACAAAGGTGAAGGTTTAACAAAGATACAAACTAAAGCATATATAATTATGGGTCAAGTTTGGTTTTACTAACAAAAACGTGTATTTGCAGAATCATTTCATACACGGAAAAACAGAGCCATGAATAGCAAATTAAGCATTCTACGATTTATAGCACATGATCAACGCTGAGATTATTTCCTGCATGGAAAGAGACAGAAGAGGCAATATGATAATCTTATTTATAATCAATCATATTTGCCATTCTCAGTGGAGATTTAACTACAAAGTAATGTGAAAAGCATACGATAAGATTCATAAAGTAGTAAAAACTTATGAAAACAGAACTCAATTTGTTGTTTAATTAATGTTGTATGCAAGACCTTGGAAACAAGAGGATGGTAAAAAGGTGAACATATTCTCATGGCAAAAAATGTTAGACCATCGAGTCTTTGCCTTTTACTTGGAAAACAATGTGGATCAAGTCTTTTACGATTAGTAAACAAGTCAAAATGAAAAAGCTAAAGGACAGCAAAGCCGTTCTAAATAACAAGTCTCAACTCCACCCACCAACCAAATAATAATAACCCATCTCTTTCAACTCACCGACTAAAAACAAAAGGGAGTTGTAATGATAAATCCCTTCTATCTGTCCCTCACGATCACAGGCAGCCAAAAACAATATCCCATCCCATGCATCCATCTTCATCCTACCTTTTAAGACCAAATCATATATAATACACGGCTTTGATTTGATTAACTATTTATAAATTGTAATGCCCCCACAAACCAAACTTATGCCGGCCCCATGACAAAACCCCCCTGGGAAGAAAACTGAGTGTTTCTCGTTTCTATATTTCTTGGTACTACTTCCTCGTTTAGACCGAAATTGAATTAACTTCCTTTGTTATCCTCTAAAGCTGAGGCCGTAATTATCATCTTTAGTAAATATAGCAAAGCTTCAAGTTGCAGAGAAATAATGAAGAACGCTACAAGAAATAAGTTCTTGCTTTGTTTTAGGCCTGTTGTTGACATGGATGGCTTGATGCTTGATTCTGAAGGTGGCTCCGGAAAAAGTCAGCGTCTGAAGTATCATACCACTGAAAACAGGTCTTCGGTTTCAGGTAATGGTCAATGTTCCAAAAGCTCTGATGAGAATTCGATGATGGTTCGTCCTCCTTTTAAGCGAAGTTTCTCTCGGGTGGTCAAGGCTGTTATGTTTGAGACAGTATTGGTTAGTTTTCTTAAAAATCTTAGTCTGTTTTCCAGGCTTTAGATCTTCTTTCAAATGATATATTATGAAACAAATTTCTGGGTTTGTTTTCAGGCTAAGAGAGCTCGTGATAGAAGAAGTTTAAGCCAAGACTCGTATCCGTCAAAACGCCATTTGTCCAGGCGAAAGTCATTGGATATTTCAGGAGATGATAAATCAGCTGAGAAACGTGTTCCAGACGTTGATCATACTGATATTCAAGAAATCAAATCCAACCCAATATTATTATCTTCTCAATCATCACTCGGATCATCAACATTATCATCTTGTTCGACAAGTTCAATATCAGAATCAAAGAGACATAACAAACATCAAGAACGTGTATTGAAGCCAACTCAAAAACCCCACATGGGAAATTCTTCGAGTTTCAACTGTGGCATAAGCTTGTTGCTACTGAGTCTCGCTGTGACAATTCTATGGGGCAGGACATGTGCTATACTTTTCACCTTGATCTGGCTTTATTTTATCCCTCAACTTAGAATCTGCAGGCCGGAAAATGTGAAAAAGATAACAAAGAAAGATTCGGGAGACTACAAGAAGAGAATCATAATTGAAGGGCTGATAGAGCGGAACCACCACAAAGAGGGTGCATTTAATTTTTGACGTGAAAATTCTCTTTTTCGTTTTTGATGCAAACTCCTCGGAGCCTTATTCTCTAATTGTGAATTAAAGTTGTATCGGAGTTAGACAAGAAACAAATATTAAGTATTAACAACACAAACTTAACTTCTGGTTAATTGTTTTCGAAGATCCATCAGTAAAAGTAGTACTGATCATATGAAAAGTGTACAAGTTATAGACCATATCCAAGAAGATTTGTTTAATTGAACTATTTGTTGCTGACTTGCTTGCTTATTTATAATATAACTTCGCTGATAAATATTTGTGCTTTTGGGGCAAATATTCGATGCTTATCACACAATTTTTTACCGAGTCAGCGATTCTGATTTTGTTTGGAAAGCATGGCTTTGATTATTAGAAATGTTAATCGTTACTTTGAATCCGATTATCTGATTCTGAATGCTGATGATAAAAAGGACACTAGGTTTTTTTTTTTCTTTTTTCTTTAAATTGTAGGTTCATTTGTTTCAACCAAGATCCACTCTTGATTTACTCAAACTTTTGAAGAATCTCTTATCAAGTATACATTATTACTCATTTTATTAAGATCTGTTTATTTGTTAGAGAAAATTTAAAATACTTTCAGTACATAAATCTTCTTCCATTCGATATAACCTATTTATATTCATCAACTAATTTTGAAAAATTAATAAACACTTTAATTGAATAAAAAAGAATATTACATACAAAAAACACTCAAGACTTTTTTACAATAGAAAATCTTAATTCTGTTGAATAATTTTCACAATATTAATTGGAAGAATTTGATTTGTGATTCACAATGCATGCAAATTGTGTAATGTTACTTTATTAATGAGCCTCTCAAATTTATGAAACATTAAATTTGACTTTTGTTTAATGTTATACAAAATTACATTCAAATAAATAGGAATTAGTCACGTTATTTATATCATCAATTTTTTTTTTTAACTTCTTAGGTCAAATATTGTGCATAATTATTTAAGAAAATTATAAAGCAATTTGAGATAGTACCATGGGATTGATTATTAACATACAATTTCTTGAAGAGTTGATATCTCTTAATTGAGATCTATCATTGGATTTCGCTTTATTTTCAATTGATATTGCTAAGACAAAAGAAGTTGAAAAAGAGATGCAATTCTTAAAAGCATTAATGAGAGGCATATAATGCTTTCAGTAGCCATTAAAGATAAGTAATAATAATAATAATTGAAATAGGAAAATGAAAGATTTGTCGGCTGATGGCGTGAGATGGGATGGAAGAAGTAGTTGAATTAAACACTTACCCTCGTGAAGGAAGGTGAATGTTAGTTTAATGCCGAGAGAAGTTAAGTATCGGCCGGCAGTCAATTAGTTTCTTGCTATCCAGGGTATTCCTGAAACACGCATTTCTTTTGATTTTTAACAATTATAATAACACTCTACATTTTACAAAGTCTATATTATGCAGATACTTAATTTGTAGTAGTCATTTCAAATTCTTAAGGGAAATTGCATGCACATATAAAGACTAAGGCAAAAGGGTGCTCCCTAATTTTATGAAAATCAAATGACAAGTGGCCAATCAAGTTTCATCTTTAACATAAAGTAAGAATATAATATGCACAAAACCTTAATTTAATAAATTAGAGCAAGTGGGCAATCCAGATTCCACTTCCATGTTTATAGTCACTAGTCAGCTTGAAGCTTCGAGAACAAGAAAAATGGTAGATTATATCTGGAAGAAATGTGATATTAACACTGTTACCTTGCGGTTTATATAAATTATATTTTAATGATAATTTTAATTTTAATTATCCTTTCATTTATTCTACTTAATTTAAAATATAAAGATATCTTTAAAATTATATTTATTTTATTTTATTTTATAAATAACTGAAATATCTTTAAAAGGTCAAAATATTTTCACCTTTTAAATTAAGCAAATAGAGTAACAATATCATTAAAATCAAAACCTCAATGAGTAACAGTGTTAATAACGCATTTAGAAATAGTTGGAAAAAGTGCTCTCCTTTACTGCTTTAATGGCATGCTAAAAGATGCAGAAAGAGACGTGCCATTAAACAAAAAAATTTATGATATCGTGATAAAAATTATAATATTAATATTTTTTATTATTAATAATAAAATAATTGATAATATAATTTTTTTCTTTAAGTACATTTCTAAGTAATAAAAATTAACTAATTTAAAAAATTTCCTTAAAATAAGTATATAGTTAAATAAATTGTTATGACATGTTTTTTTCTTTCTCTAAAAAAATATGTTATTAAAAAATTGAAATATATCAGTTCTAAATAATTGAAAAATAAATATTTAAATTTGAAATTAGTTTAGTTTTTTTATAAAAAAGGAAAAAAAAAAGTAATTTGTCAATAGACAGTAAATTTGTTTTCTATCACGACATCATAGAAAAATATTAAAACAATTTTTTTTAAAAAAAACAAAAGCTTAAGATCAGACACTCTTGCTCGACAATTCCTCAATTATTTTAAGAAAAATTCCTCCTCATCATCAGTCATCATTTTTATTTGTTTTTTTAGATTATACTTATTATATTATTAATGCTACATCAATCTACACTATTATATTATAATTAAATTATACAAATTATTATTATTTTTAGAATAACATGCACATCTTTAAGTCACACTCTATTTGAACTATGCTTATTATTAATATTATAATAAAATTATATAATCAAAACTTTTTTAAAAGTAATATGTATATCTTTGTGGCACACCCTATTTTAATTACAATACCATAATCATTAAGCGCAACACTTACAGTTTTGAGTATATTTTATCGAAAGTAAAAAGTAAAATTTTTTTAAAATTAATATATATACATCTTTAAAGTATACTCTATTCAAATTACATAATTAAAATTATTGAGAATAACACGTATAATTTTAAATATATTTTATTTAAATTAAAATTTTTTTACAAAATAAAAAAAATAAATCAACTATCCTAACCTATGTAAGAACTCAAACTTACCCACAAAACTTACTATAGGTCCAAACCCACAACCACAAGTGCTCCTCCCTTTTACTTGTTACTGGGCATTTATACATTTTGCTTCTTCTTTTCTTAGCATTGCACTTTAAATAAGAATTTCATCAAATTACTTTAATTATATACTAAAAACCAATTAATAATATTACATCCATATCAGTAGCGTAGTTTTAAATTAATATATTACATCACGGAAAGGGCGGAAAAAATGAAAATCACCTCAGGGCTTTCATCTTTCTTTAGTTTGTAAATTATTTGTATTATCATAACAAAAAATAATAAATTACACGTGGCGCCCATAGAGATTAGAGCTCATCAACGGTGAAATGCCGACTCCAAATGATTCCAACGAACGATTTTACAAGCAAACCGTTAATAAAATCGACCGACTCTTAAACCCCAAAAACCCATTTTTCATATTTTTGCTTTCCTCGCGCGCTTCTCATTTCTCTTTCTGTTGGGTACTTTCTTTTTTCTTTTACTTTTCAATTTTATAGTTTTATCTAAATTTAATGCAAGCTATCATAACTTGATGTCAATCATTTACGTTTCTTGCTTTAAAATCTTCTTTTTCTTTGCATATCTTTTGTAGAAACTTGAATGAACATGAATGTTCTTTTAGATATTATGTGGGTTTCTTTAAGCTGTCACTTGAACCCACATTGGTTGAGTAATAATTTTTTCTGTGTCTTTTTTCTTTTTGGTCTGTAACTGTGTTCTTTTTTCCTTTTTTCTGGTAGCAAATGAGTAAAAAAGGGAATTGTATGAGAAGTTCTTGAAGTTCTTCATTTGAATTAATTTCATGTTTTGGGTCATTTCTTGGGAGCATGCACTTTTAGCCTTTGAGTAAAATTAGGTCAAGATTAAACATTTTTGTAGGTGGGTTTAATTTTATAGAGAATATTTGGACTTGTGTATGTACATAATACCGCAATAAATGATTTGTTTTAAGAAGATGTATGGTTTGTGAATGCTTTGCTTGAAGAGAAAGCATGAGGAGAGGGGTAAATTTGATGCGTGAATGTATTAGTTGCTAGTTATTTAAATTCTTGTTGATATCTTATTAATTATAATGCATATTTTAGGATCATACGAAATATTTGATTTAACTGCTCTTTTAATTGTGTTTTGCTCCAATTCTAATGTATAAATTATTGATGTATGCAATGTTAGTTCATGTATGATGTACATTCAGTTCCTATATGGATCTGTGACATAATAAATGTAAGCATGGGATCAAAATCTTGGGCTTTAGATTATTTTAGAGTAGAAATCATAAGCCTACATTTCCTTTGCTTTTATGTGTAACAAGTAGGATGGTTCTTGTTTCCTTTAAATCTGTCATTTTGAACTAGATCATGCTTTTCTTTAACTCAATGATTCCCATTATAGGCTCTTCATTCTGGAGTTGGTTATAGATGAGGATTGAAAATTGCTACATCTGTAACTTTTTAACAGATGGAACCTTCTGGTGCACTAGTTCAACATATTGAAAAGGGAAATGGTGTCTTTAGTCCTCCACGCTCTTTAAGCTGTTCAATTGTTGGTGACATCTGTATGTCTGAAGTTTTGGAGCAGCCCGGAGATTTAGCTTTACCAGTTCTGAAGTGTAACGAGGAGTCAAGATGTGCTGGATCCTTCAAATCAGCTTCTGGTGGTTCTAGTGATAAACAGGTGAACAGAAAAGTGGATTTGGCCACTGATGATTTAAAGTTTGAGAAACCTGTTAGAAAGAAAAAGAAGAACAAAAAGAAAAGTTATTCAACTAAAGGGATCACAGATAAGATTGTTTCCGAGATAGGACAAATAAAAGACAATGTTAGCAATGCAAAGCCATCTTCTTCATCATTTAAGGAGGAGCTAGATAGTCCTGCTATGAACTGTGAGAAAATTTTGGAAAATAATACCCCACTGGTCAGTTCAACTTCTTTATGTGAAATACATGTGAAACAGTGTCCTGGAAATCTGAATATTCACAACTATATTATGAGAACTTGCTGTAAAAGTTCAAAGAAGAACAAGCAAGGGTGTGAAGAAGCCAACTCTGATAGATTAACTGAGGACGGCCAGGAAAGTCTTTCTTTTGGACATTTATCTCAATGCAAGTCCAGTGAGTCCATGGATATCATGCCCTGTGAAGTCTGCAACAGTACTCTTGCTATCAGAGAAAATAATGGATTTAAGTGCCCTAACTTGGCATCTGAACTTGATGCTGTAAACAAGACTAAACACCAGCCTTGCATAACGACGGGAAAGAAAAATAGCCTCTTAGTCTGGCAGAAGAGGCAGAGGAGTGCAAGGGAAACACAAACCAGTGAGGCTAAGAGATCACAATGTAATTATGTGCAGAAAGATGTATGCATGCAGCAGAACCTTTTTGCCAAGAGCAACTCATTTTTAAGAAAAAGATTGATGCCCAATTCCTTAATAGCCTCTTCTGGGAACTGGAAAAGGACTGTTTTTACCAATGGGGCATCCTACTGTTCCTCTTCTGCTTCTGCCGCTCAAGGACAGCCAACTATGTCATGCTCAACAAAATTTACTGTACCAGTTCAATGTGGACTTCAACCATACAGTGGGAAGATACCGAGGATGGATCATGAATTAACGAGGTCTTTTCGTGCTTCCACAAACAGTGAATCATACATGAGATTTAAACAATTTAATGATCATCGATTTGGAAAATATGTTAATTCTGGAATAAATGCAAAGAAGTGGGTTCCTGGTCGCATTAAGGGCGGGTCAAGGATTCCTGAGAAGATTGGTTCTGCCAGTATCTGTCATGTTAGTAATGGTGACTTGCCATTAATTGGTGGCCACAAAATCAATACAGTTGAAACTGAAGGTCCAAATTCTGAAAGTCAGAGTGCCACAACAGAAGTCCAGTATGTTGAGAGTACCGAAGTTAGAAAGAAAGATGCACAAAATTTGAAAGATATTCAACGGCTCATCATTGGCTTGCAAATGGAAACAGACCCTCTAAATGCTGCTTATAAAATGCAATTAGTATCTGAGAGTTTTGAGATTGTAATGGGATATCCACTTGCAGAATTTGAAAGATTCCTCCACTCTGCTGCTCCTGTTATTGCCCCTTCTTCTCTACACAAGGAATGTGATGTTTGTTTGCATGATCAGCAGTCAACTAGCTCCCTGTGTAAGCACCAAACACCTAATATATCACTTTGTACTCTTTGGAAATGGTACGAGGAGCCAGGGAATTATGGACTGAAAGTCAAGGCAGGAGATTCTCAAAATCTGAAAGGGCTGCTGAGTGAATCAACATCATTTCATGCTCATTTTGTCCCTTTTCTGTCAGCTGTACAATTGTTTGGGTACTCAGATCTATCTAATTCTTGTGAGACAAGTGAGGACTGCTGCAAACCCGACATGCATACCAGAAATAGCTCAAGAGCAATAGAGAGAAAACATCTTTTGGCAAAAGATTCAGTGATGAAATTTGGTTCAATTGAGGAGCCTGTCAATTCATACAAGGTTTTCTGGTCTGGAGGCCACTCACAGAGTTTCAATCATTCAAATGTTTGCTCCAACAATTGTGAGCTAGTATTTGAATTTTTTGAAACTGAGAAACCTTGGCTGCGAAAACCACTTCATATTAAGTAAGTTTTTCCTCTAGCCTTTATCTGTCTTTTCTGTACTGAAAAATCTATACATCATGCAGTAGCTAATTCAAACAATAAATTGCTTGTTTGATATACAATCAGTTATTTAATATGGATTCTATTAAGAACTCTTTTTCTAAACAGGAAACCAGCTCTCACATAGCACTTATTCTGCAGTCTTTCATTTACTTGAAGAAATTTATTCTTGGAGTGTTATGGCTGTTTATCATATCTATTGAGACTTCTGCTTTCTTACCTCAAAACTTACAGATAGATAATAGATTTGTTAAGGGAATTCAATAAAATTGTGTATGATAATGTTGATTTGACATAGTTGATTTATATTAGCGTTTTGGCTTTGCTAGTATAGTGTGTGCCAACCAATACCATACTTGAGAGTTTGACATGGGTTGTCATCAATTACTGTCACAATTTCTATCCTTTTAATCTTCGTCCCTTAATTGGTTTGCACTCATTTTCATCCATTTCAAAATCGCCACTTAGCTTATAGACTTCTTTTCCTGTACTCTTTCTTTCTCATTTTTGTTAACAATGCATTAACATGGTCTTCATTTTTAAATGAAAATGTTATGTTAAGATGCATCTGAACTTTGGTTTTAACTAAATAACTAACTGCAGAATTGTGGATCTCATTGATGCTGAAACTTCTAATCTTCAAGTATTTGGTGACCCATCAAAGTTAATATCTTTGAAGCTGCACGATTTACATCCTGCATCCTGGTGAGAACCAGTTCATTATGTTTATTTTTTCAATTAGAAGAGAACTAATTTGTGACATTCTCATTACAACCCGAATGAATTGGTTTTAGGTTTTCAGTCGCTTGGTATCCCATATATCGAATTCCATATGGGAAATTTCATGCAGCTTTCTTGACTTATCACTCGCTTGGACATTTGGTTCAGAGAGATGCTCCAATTGATTCTCTCAACCAGAAAACATCTTATCTTGTCTCCCCTGTGGTGGGATTGCAAAGCTACAAGGCACAGGTGAAATGTTGATACATTTTTTCTTTTAGGAAATCTCTATGTTCTTTAAGCTCTCTATATTTCCACCCTTGTTGCATATTGGTTTATTGGTAGATATGGCCAATAAGCTTACCCTGTAGATTTTCATCAAATATCTATGGAATTATAAATTTTACTATACTTGACCTCTTACTAGATAGATACATTAAACCTTCAAATTCCTAATTTGACTTTTGAAGTACTGACCATGAGAAAGAGAATCCACAATGTATTAATTGGGCTAGGTCTCAAGATATTTAAAGTCTATGAACTCAAGGGATTACAGAGTACTGAATGGTTTGTGTTGTTTGCCTGGTAGACTGATTTGTTTCATTTCACCCTCTTTGAAAGAAAATATAATTCTTCTTTGGAGAATGATAATTGTTCAGAGCTATGGTACAATGCTTGACAAGCTTTTATACTTGCAGGGTGAATGCTGGTTTGATCTTAAGATACCTGTGCAATCCTCCGTCAAAGAACCTGTATTTTTCAACTGTTCTGAAATTGTTGGGGAACAACTCAAAATACTAGAAGAAAATGCGTCACTGTTTTCTGAAGGCTGTGTTTGGACAGATGGCATCAAGGTTTTAAATCGGCACCAAGACTATAACTTTTTCAGGTCCAGGAAAGACTAAGCTTCCTGTGTAAAGTAGTATGATACAATAACTTCTTTTTTTTCATCCAGTTAGTTTTGCAGATTTGAGTTACTTAGCAGGTACAAATGTTATAGGGTATAAGTAGAGATATTATTTGTTAACTGCTAGTATAGTCTCATCACTCTATTAGTTTTTGCATGGCATAGATAACAGAATAGGAAGTTAAATGCTATACAGAGGGATTAGCAGGTTTTTTCTTCTTTCTGCTGCATTGAACTTTATATTGAATTTAATAGGTTTTTTAGCTAGGAGTAGGTAGGGGTGAGTAAGATCGGGTTCAAGTTGACCCGCTCGAATTTGATTCTTGATCGGGGAAGTTAAGGGGTCTCATCTTTTAGGTCGGATCAAGACAGGACGGAACCCAAGTTCGGGAAATTAAGAATTTGGGTCCATTTTTTTTTCTTTTTCTTTTTCTTTTTGTTTGCCACAAAATTTAGCTAGAGAGACAAACAAGAATTCAGCTGTGTAATGAATATGAAATGAATCAATTTGTAGAAAAAGGGCATTCAATTTCACAATCACTAAAGCACTAAAGCTTCCTGCAATACTTCTTTTATACATCTGCTACGACAACAATTATAAGGAAGATTTTTTGTCTCCTTACTCCCTCCTCTCCAAATTTCGGTTTGGCAGTGAACTGTTAACTTGTATACTAATTGATCGTTATGGTCATATAGTTTTTGTATCAATATTTATTGTTCAATTTCTAAAATAAATAATAATTTCAAACTTTCAAAATAAATAATTTTAACTTTTCAATTTTAAATTTTAAATTTTAATTTAAACAATGGACATCTTAATAAATATTTTAATTTTTTTAAAAATTTGACAAAACCAGATTGGTAAATTTGAGCCCAAAAAAATTGAAGATTTAGCAAATTTTTAATTTGAAATTTTCTAATTTTTAATTTAATTTTTTTTAAATTTTAAAATTGGGACTATCTTAGTTCAGTTTAGAATATCCTCGAACCCAATTGGGTTTTCAAGTCTCTCAAAAAGAGATTCAAAAAATTCTGATTTCTTGACCCGGTTTCATCAAATCCAAAATTTTTTGTCAGAACGATCAAATCAGGTTGGGTTTAGAAAATATGTCCACCCTTAAAATTAGAATCATCTCTTAAACTTTTTTTTTTTAAATTTTTTATTAATATAGAATTGGTAGTTGATAAAAAGTAAAATAATTAAAATATAAATTTTAACACTACATAACTAATGCATACATGTGACAAAAAGTTTTTAGAAGATTAGATAAAATTAAAATTAGAAGGGGATTTTAATAGGTTGTGCAAATTTCTAACATTTATACCCGGTTGAATAGTTGATATGTACCACTTAATTGTCCTTACCCAATTGTTTTACCTTTTATTCAGTTTGTTTATCTTATTCATTAAGTTTCTGTTTGTTTATTCTGTCTGAATCTTTTCATTTTTAAGTAGTGTCCAATTAATTATGAATTTGAGTGTTTGTTTTACCATGCATACTGTAGATAATTCTTTTTTAAACTCAAATGAAATATTGTATGGGTTTTGATGTTATGTCATGTTATCCATTTAATTTAGAAAAACAAATTGATTCTAGGATCAAGTTAACCCAATTGAAATATTAAAAAAAAAAAATCAGATTGAAACACATTCTAAAATCATATCTTAGCCTTAATCAAGTCTAAGATGAAATGTTATTACAAATAAACTAAAGCCACTAACAATAAGGACATAAAATTGACGTGGAGAAGGAAAAGTAAGTATTCTACTACGAAATGAGAAAATGCTGCAACTCATCTTCAATTCATTATCTTCATAAAGGTTAGGAACTTGTCAATTGTCTATGGGTCTTAAACAGAGAAGAAGCTGCTCAAGTGTTACTCTATCAGCGCAAACTCTGGCTTGAGGATGAATCTGTGAAGAAGATCAAGTGCTCCTGCTTGTCTGAAAATACTTGAAGAAATCTTGGAATTGGAGACACGGTAACGTCCAAAACCCCCTCAAGGATTTGAACTACTTCACCCATTGATGGCCTGTGAATTTCATCATCTTGTATGCACCAACATGCCACTTTACAAATTCTTGAAAGCTCTTCTTCGTCAGCATTGTCCTCCAGCCTAGGGTCTAATAGGCTAAGAAGATCATCGCCTTCAGCAATTTGTCTAGCAGCCCAAGTTGGAAAGAACTCTACTTGTCCATCGTCAGATTGTTCGGAGTTTCTCTTTCCTGATACAAATTCAAAGAGCATCATTCCATAGCTATAAACATCTGCTTTTGCCGTTATGGCCACTCCCGAAATCCATTCAGGTGCAAGATAACCTCTTGTCCCTCTCAGTGTTGTTAGGACACGGCTGAACTCCCTACCAACAAGCTTTGCCAGGCCAAAATCTGCCACTTTTGGACACAATTCAGCATCTAACAGAATGTTCTCTGGCTTTATATCACAGTGTATGATGCAGTCTCTGCACTTGTCATGGAGATAAGCCAACCCTCTGGCTGTACCTAACGCGATTTTATATCTTGTTCTCCAATCAAGAACTTTTGAATCCTTTTCATGGAAAAGATGGGAGTCTAAGGAACCATTTGGCATGTAATCATAGACCAACAACCTTTAGTACCTTCAGAGCAGAATCCGAGAAGCTGAACTAGATTGACATATTGGATATTCCCTATGGTGCTGACTTCTGCCCTGAATTGCTTCTCTCCTTGGTTGATGCCTTCAAGCTTCTTCACAGCTATGACACGAAAATTGGGCAGCATCCCTTTGAAAACAGAACCAAAACCTCCTCCCCCCAACTTTTCTGAGAAATTCCTTGTTGCATTTTTTAAATCCTTGTATGCAAATGCCACCAATGAACCCTCCATTGCTTCGCTTGTGTTTGCTCTTTTTCTCCTCAAGTATAAACACACAAGAAGGCCTATGAGAACTGCAAAAGCCACTGAGCTGACAGCGGCACCAATGATTATTCCCTTGTTATTATTAGGACTTGGAAACTCAGAAGCTGCTAGCTTAATATAAATAGTTTTCCCATTTTCGTCACCTTGTGTAATTTGTTGCAGATTCAAAAGATCTCCAATCCAAATTGAACAACCACTGTTTTCATAAGCATAGGCAGTGCAAGAGCAGTTTCTCAGACATGCTGTTTCACATTCCTTGATGCTCCCTACTGCGACAGATTGTGGATGTTTAGGCAACACCATATTAGGATTCTCTAGAAACCTGTCAGTGTTTCCACTGGCAACACTATTTTCACACTGCAATTCGGTTTTTCTCACACAACCACCTGAATAATCCTTCAGCAAGTTCCAGCCATGCTCTGAGCCTGGCCTAAAACCTGGCAGACAAGCACAGAATAGCTGATTTTGCTCGTCGCAGTTGCCAAATGCACCGCAATAAGCATAAACATCACAAGGTTGTCGCGGCTGAGACCAGAACTGAAACCAAGCCTTGCCAGTCTCCAACCAATACAATTGCATAATCTGCCCTGAAGCATCAATAACAAATCGAGATATCATAGAATTTGTGACATTGTATGTGAAATAGCTCCCATTTTTATCCGATACATAGTTGAAATCGAACATATGATGGGATATCATTTCAGGAATGTTGGCAAAATTTATTCCAGTCCATATTCCACTACTCCAGTATACGTCAGACCTATTCCACAAAATGACATATTGATCGGATCCATTCCGGTCCATCTCAAGAGAGAAGAGGCCAGGTGCAGGATCTTCTTTATTTTTCCATGATGTGAGGACTTGGTTTACCTTTGTCCGCTTGTTTCTTCCAAGCTTCATACCAGGGAGCCATGTGTGAGTCGGATGATCGAAGCTTTGCCATAAGGGCGTTGACGAATTAGTACTAGACCCATCTCTCAAAACAAGATTACCTTCATCTAGAAGAACTGCTTCTATGGAAGTTATGGTAATGGTAGACTCCAAACTTGTTGACCAAATTGGCACTTGGGACTCGTTGAAAAGAACCAAATTACCATTTGAGATTCTTATTGTTGAAGAATGTCTATTAGAAACTGGCTTATCTCTATTTGCCACCCAAACTATGGTCTTTTCAGACAATTGTTTGTACCACATGCCTATGTAGTAGTTTGAAGAGTTACCTGGCTTGAAGAAGCCGAGCTCGAAGACATTACCTACAGAGACAATGGTTTGATCGCCAGAGAGAGATTGATTTGCAGAAATAGAGTGAGCAGCACCATAAGCTAAATGGGGTTTGAGAGAGAGGCACAGGAAGAGAACAGCAAGCATGCACCATGGATTGTTCCTGACATCCATGGCTGCAAAAAGTTCAAAGCAGACTAAATAGATATTTGAAGAACAAGAGATATATAAATCAAATGTGCCCCTATATCGATAAAGAGTGATGCCAGAAGAATTTATAATGGCTGGTTTCTGTGCTGGTGAAGTCATTCAAGCTGCTTGACTTGACTAAACATTAAACATACATTTGAAATTAGAATAGATTGAATGAAAGTGCTTCTTTCACCTGTCCCGGGTTTACAGGTACTATATTTTTTACTAACATTAATGTAAAGTTATACAAACAAATGATTAACACTGCCACGGTTTATAAACATTTTTCTTTTACACATTCCAAATTTTTTATTATAATTTTTAACTTCTCAGTTACATTTTAAGAAACTTTAAAAATTTGAAATATCTACCAAAAAGTAACTTGCTTTATGTATTACATCTATTACTGACTATCATATAATAAATAACTCACAGATATATTATACGTACAAAGATAGTATATAAATTTTGTGTTACATCTATTAATGACTATCATATAATAAATAGTTTGACTTTATCATTTATATAGTTTAAATTTGTAATAGTTTGACTGTATATTAAATGTTCTGCTCTTCTCTTTCTCGCTTAAATTCGCGCAGTTGGTCATAGACATAGTCATCTTCAAGAAAAAGTAAAAGTAAACGTTAGAGTCAATAGAAGTCAATACTAATATCGACAGGTCAGAATTTAGGCGGAGGAAAGAATGGGACAAAAACATAAAATAAAACAAATCTCTCACATTGGCAATGTCACCGACTTTTTTTTGGTATGATGATAATATCTGATATCAACATAATACAATATCTGATTAATGTGCCATCTTCACATTCTATAGATCTTAAAATTTTATGTAGTTGTGTTCCCAAATTTAGTTTAGATTTATGGGTTTTTTTTCTATATAAATCTAAATCTATGATGGCTAATGTAAAAATAGTGATTAAAAATTATGGTGAAGATGGTTTGAAATCAAGTCAATAAAAAAGAAATACATACCCAAAATGTAAAGACACATAGAGGAATAATACATACATACAAGGCAAAAAGTTGAGGCTGCGGAACAAAAGAATTGAGGTCGTAATGCTATAAATCAGTATATGGGTGTTGCAGTGCAAAGAAATGGCACCGCGATGTCATGCCAATTTGAAATTGTGCCATGATACCAACTTACTACCTCAAGACTAGCACAATCGGTGTCACATCACCATTATCTAGAAATAATTGGCATCGTGGCACCAATACGACTCCTACTTAAATTTAAGTATCCTAAGCTATTTTAAACACCCTCTCTTGTTACAATTAGGATTAGGGTTAGCTTAGGACATGTGAAAACTGTATAAGGGCCTTGTTTTAACTTATTTAACAATTAACCAATAATTACAAATTAAGAGATCAATTTTAATCCCTTTTGATGAAAAGTTCTTTGTGATTCTTTGGTTTAATAAAAGAAGCATAGATTTTGATCCACCGTGAACATAAGCAATTATCAAACTACATAAATTTTTGTGTGTTTTTTCTTATTCTTGTTTTCTCTTACCTTCTCTACTTTCTTTAGTTTTGTAATAATTATACTTGCGAAGCATTTTCATTAACAAGCTGGTATCAGAGTAAAGTTTTATAATTATGATCACACACAAGTATAAAGTAGTTAAATTTAATGGTAAGAATAACTTTAATCTATGAAAGATCAAAGTTATGGCTTGTTGGTAAATCAAAAGCTCAACTCTGTTCTTAAGAAGACTATAGCTCCATCCAACAAGGAGAAAAAGCTTGGGACATCTAGGTCCGAAATAGATAAAGATTTCATTTAAAAGAAGGCTCATAGTATGATTATTCTTTCGTTAAACGATGAAGTTTTAAGAGAAGTTGTTAGAAAAAAGACAACTATAAGTCTTTGGAGAAAACTTGATAACCTTTATATAACGAAGTCACTAGCAATTAATTCACATATAAAGAATAAACTTTATCAGTTGTCCATGATCGATGGGAAATCAATTAAAGACCACATTGATGCTTTCAAGAAGATTATTATCAATTTGAAAATAATTGATATGCAAAAAAGAGAATGAAGACAAAGTAATTATCCTATTGAATTCTCTACCTCATGGTTATGAGCAATTTATGGACACACTACTTTACGGTAAAGAGATTTTGACAATGACAGACGTTAAATCATCATTAAACTCTAAACAACTGAGGAAAAAAAAGAGTGAAGGCTAATAATGCAGAAGGTTTATCTGCAAGTGGAATACCTAAAAATAGATAATGAAGTTCAAAAGAAGTTCAAGATTGAATTCAAAGAGCAAACCTAGAAAGTGTTACTGCTGCAAAAAGGAATGACACTTTACTAAGGATTGTCCAGAGAAAAAGTAAATGAAGGACAAGACAACGAAGGAAAGCGATGTCGCAATAGGTTATTAGGAAAGTTATGATAATGTAGAGACTTTAATCGCTTCTTATGAGAGAAGTTTTAGTAAGTAGATATTATATTCTAGTTATACCTTTCATATGTCTTCAAATAAATTTTATTTACTAATTATTAACCCTTTAATGGAGAAAAAGTATTAATAAGGAATGAAATGGCTTGTCAAATAGTTGAGATTGATAGTATTAAGTTACAGTTGCATGATGGGAAGGTTAAGAAGTTATTACAAGTTAGACATCTTCTTTATCTCAAAAAGAACTTAATTTCTCTTGGTATATTAAACTAGAATGAGTGTTTAATCAGAGCAGAGAATGGAATTCTTAAGGTGTTAAAAGGATTCCATGATAGTCATGAAAGATGAAGGCGCAATGGTATATATGTTTTACTTGGAGAGGTAGTGAATAGTTCTACATCAATCTCTGTGGATGATAAGAATATGCAGACCAAGTTATAGTATTTAAAGTTAGCTTTCCTAGGTGAAAGAAACCTAAAGGAGTTATATGATTATAGGGTCTTTGGCAAGGATAAGTTTCAACTAATGAAATTTTATGAGCATTGTATACTTAAGAAAGCACATAAAATTAAGTTTAGTCACATGTGGTGGAGTAAAGCTATATACTTTCTAACGTTCATAGATGACTATTCTAAAACGTTGTTGATATATGTGTTCAAGAGTAAAGAGTAAGTGTTTGAGATATTTAAAACATTAAAAGCTCTTATAGAGAATTAAACCAGTAAGAAGATCAAGAGACTAAAGACGAATAATGATCTCAAGTTTTGCAATAATGAGTTCGATAATTTTTGCACTAAGCATGGGATCACAGGGCATAAAATAGTGAGGTTAACATCACAACAAAATGGTCTTGCAAAAAAAAATAATAATAAAGCCTTACTTGAGAGAGTAAAATGTGTTGAAGATCAACTGTGTATAGGTGTATGCATGTGCTAGTGTGTTTATTGAAAAATACGTATCTAATACATATTTAGCGCAACGAAATTTAAAAATATACAATAAACACATAATCATATATTAATCAAATTAATATACAAATGATAAAATTAAAAAATTACTAGTACATGTAACGTTTTACACGTATTCCTTTAAAATCTGCCTGAAATTTTTCTCGTTGTCAGTTCTAGTTATCAGCGATGGACTTGAAAAATTAGAATAACAGCTCTTTAATCCAATATAAGATTAACCTTTAACTCCAAATGGCCAGTTCTTAACTTTTTCTTTTGTCTCTCACAGTGAAAAAATGAAATAAAAACAACAATTACTTCTCAAATTACCAAGAGCATGCAACGAAAATGGAAAGAAAAACAACCCTTTTATTTTTCTTTTCTTTTTTAATTTCATCTCTCTCATTTCCATTACCCATTTCACACATGCATATATATATATATATATATATATATATATATATATATATATATATATATATATTTCTTTTCACTAAAAAAATAATATTATAATATAATATTAATATAATTGCCATGATTGGCAAAAAATAATAATATCTTATATATAATGCATGACAACTATCATGCATTATATATTATATTATTATTAATAAAATAATATATTTTATTAGAGATATTATGATTATTTAATAATTAAATAATCAGTGTGAAATTATCATTTTACCCCCTATAAATAGTTACCAAGTATATCCTTTAGCAGGTCTCACCACGTCCCACACTTAGATAAATTCAACCAAGAGTTTACAATGTGTCACGTGTCATTTTACAATTATTAATTAATTGTTGTATTTAACGCTTAAATACAAACATGCACACTTTTTTGTAGTATCATTGGATATTACTAGATTAAACAATTTAATCTAACACTCTGCCCCAGTGCACAATAAATACACTCCATATCGCAGGACTCCCTAAGTCCATGCCCGATTCGTCAAATATAACTATTTCATAAGTCCATGAACCATGCCCCACGCACAAGTTACGATTATTACAAATCAGCGCGTTGAACCATACAAGTTGAGATTACAACGCATACGTATAGTCTTTCTATCACGTATATCTTGGATGTGCAGGGACATAAATCCACACCGTTAAATCCCCATATGCTCATCCATAAACTTATCTCTAGAATAGTATCTCAAAAGTACAATATGAACAAACTCTTTGTCATATTGTTTAACCCTATGGAAACACCTTTTCGGGGTAACTGTTTACGGCCATAAAACTTTCTTGATATGTTATTTTAGAGCATCTAGATATATCACTCCCTACTAGAGCTGATGGATACAATATTTACACGCACTGGACTCCATGAGCATCGGACCATACCTAGCGACACCCAGCGGTCAGACCATGAAAGGTCTCTGACATGGGTGAAACCAAAGCATGGTAGATCACTCACAAGTCCACCGTGGTGCTTAGGTCAAAGAACCGCGTATAATCCTCAACTCTAGAGGACCTTCAATTGACGACAACATAGGATGTCTATTGGGGTCCTCATGAGTCTATTCAGTACTCAATCCTATCTGAATACTCGTATGCCTATACAATCTCCAAGATCATGGTCAGCTAAGAACAACCAACTGTACCCTACAGATATAGACATACACTGTGTCACGCCCCAGACCCAAAAGATCTGACACACGACATCACTTACATTCATTCAATAATATTTAAACATTCATTTTAATTTCTTTCAGAATTATAGCAATTGAATTATGACTGGGACAATTAGTAAACCGGAGATACGCAGAGTTTTCTCAGAGATTAACACTCTACTACGTCACCAGTAGCAACTTTGTTACCGGAAGCCCAGAATATATTCATTGCAAATTCTTTCTTAAAATCAATCCATTACTATACTTGGTGAAACTTAAACTAAATCCAACCACACACAATAAAATAATACATAAGTATTTATTCACTAGGGACAAATCAAATATCTTATCCCACGTGTCCCCAAATGAAACACTTAGCAACCTAACAACTTAGGGAACCCAAGGAACAGCAGAAGCCTTGCCAAATCCGCTAAGCACACATGTACCTTATTTACCTGAAATCACCATAAACTATAATGAGTATAAAACTCAGTAAGCATACTAGTTTTTCATATATCAAATACAAATACATATATGTACACAATGCATATGTATGATATGCTGTGATCAATCAAAATCATAATCTTATCAAATCACATATCATGTAAGCGCTTACACATTCTTTCAAAACACATAATAGGAATACCATCACTCAACTACTACTTAGTAGGACTTACATATCACATATCACATAATGAGCCAAATGTCACTCGTAGGTGACATACCGTATGAGAGGAATAGTACAAGTGAGGTCTTGAAATTACACATATATAATGCTCATACCCGAAGGTAAAAGCTAAACCCTCACCCTGATCATCGGTGAGTCCTCTCACATGCACCAATACGCCACCACACGAATGTGATGACTCACACTTCCTTTAGGTACCAATAGGATCCTCCCTACATACGGAACACATAACATATACCAATCCCGAAGGAAAGGCCACACATAAAGGCTCCACAAATCACATAAAATGCCTACTAAGTTAACAGTGAGTTCAAGTACCCTCAAAACACAAAATATTTCTCATTGACATATTACACTTCAAAAGCTTTCTTTGTTAAACATATCTTATTTTGAAAGCTCACTTTCAAAAACACATGTATGTCATGTATGTCCATGCTCACATTCATAGATACATATCTTCACATTTCATATCAAAATATACTTTGACATAACATAAACATATTCCTAACCACATTTACAAAATCATACAAAACAATTACTACGTTTATTGTGATTTCAGTAAAAAGTCTAGTATACTTACCTCTTAACACTTTCAGCTACAAGGCTTAAATCTCCTTAACCTATCAATGGAGATTAATCCTTTCATAAGCCTCACAATTCACACAAAATACTTTAAATAGCTTACAAAATTATACACAATGCATTTATCACATCAAATTGGTCTAAATACTTGGTTTCTCCAAAACCTGTCATTCTGATCACTTACACTTAACAAAATTTTCTAATAGATCAAATGATGTCCAATTACTCCAAAATCAGAATATATCATTCTTGACTCATATATCCTTCTTATATATGAATATTTATATCAAAATTCCTACACAATCCATTCCATACATACCATCGAATCCAAACTACTAACCTGACAAGATCAAGATACTTACTGAACAGTATTTAATCTCCCAATTTTATAAAATCATATACTAACTCAAAAATTATAAAAATATCACATAATTACTCTTAACACATATCTCAGTCTACGATAAATATTTCACTTCCAAATCACTGCCAAAAATATTTTAAAACTATTTTATTCTATAGCTTTAACAATCTATTAATCAAATACTGTAATGAGCGGATATACTCTAGAAAATCATAACACGTCAACCACCTTGATCTAAATTCTCAATTCCGAGTATATCACATTAGACATACAAAATTATCATATTCCATAAATTCGTAATTTTTGAAGATCATTCAATAGGTCAAAAATTATTTTCCACTGTAACATACTGTTTACACAGGAAATTTTCAGAATTTCAGGGTCATTTTGGTAAATTCACTAAAACTTCAATTTGCAGAATTTTTAATCGATTCAAAGTTTCAGATGATCCTAAACATGTCTAATTTCATATACTCAAAATTTAAAACCAGAATCGAATCACAATAATTTATAAAATTCCTAGATCAAGAGGTTATCCAGCAGAAATTCTACAATTCATCATGATTTATCAAACTATCTTATAGATCATCATCAATTCTCATAAGATCATCATCAATTATACATATTTTCATAAATCAAAACTTAAAGGAATTAACTTAATTAATACCAATAAATTGAGAAATACGTATGATATACCTCTTGAAATTCAAATTTTCAATTTCTTCTTCTTTTTCTTCTTCTTCTCCTCTTTCTCTCCTCTCTATTTCTCTCTTCTCTCTCTCTAAAAGAGATAGCTCGACCAAAATGAGAGAATTAGGGTTTTAAAAGTGTATTTTTATACTAAGTGGCTAATTTTTAGTATTTACAAATTTACCCCCAAAACTTTCAAAGTATTACAATTTGGTCCCTAAAATAAATCTAAAGTCTTGCAATTAAACCCAATGCTAATAGTATCACCTTAACCTATACAAACACTACTAATAACAATATATAAATCAAGTATCACCAACATACAAATAAAATACGTATATTTATACATTTATAAATACTTATTCTTACCAGTCGTGGATACTGGTTACTACACACTGATCTATGTAAATTAATAGGATTTACTAACAAACTTGCATTAGTAAAAATAGATCATGAACTATATATTTGAGAATATGCTTACATAATGACACATCCTAGCAACCTATTGCAACTCTTGCAACTATATCATTATAAACATATTATGAGGTCTTTGTCCCATTACAGACAATGTTCTAACTCTTAGAATATTTGCTAACTCTTAGAATATTTGCTAACTCTTAGCACCGGTCTAAAATCTTTTAGACTGTATCCGAACTCCTTCAGATAAAATAAAGTCTATAGTGTAACAAGCATTAAACCACATTATTAAAAGGTAATTAGCGATATAACAAAAAGTACTCTGTATAGATGTCAAATATTCATACAATACTGGGATGGCACGTAGGCACAACCCTAACAAGATACATGCTTACCAATGTGAGAGTGTCTAAAGTGTTTTGGGATGAAGTAATAGTCACAACAACCTACTTAATCAATAGAAGTCCCTTTTCAACAAAATACTTTAAGACACCAAAAGGGAATTAGTCTGATAGCTCTTTAAAATATGATCACTTAAAGATATTTGGTTGTCTAGCATTCATACATATGAATTAAGAAAAATAAGAATCTAAAGCCTTGAAAGGGATATTCATAGGGTATCCAAATGGTGTAAAAAGAATAAAAATGTTGTGCATAGAGTTGAAGCCACCAAAAAGTATCATTAGTAGAGATGTTCGATGAGACAACTTAATGAAGATCAAATAAGAAGAAGTGAAAAAAGAGCCTATGCCTAAGGATTTTTAACACCATAAACCATTAAAGTTGAAGTAGAACATGAAAGTAGATCTCATATGCCCTCAGATCAACACTTTAACAAGTCATCCCTTAAAGATGTACAAAAAAAATAATAGTTAGTTCCTCAAAGTCCACTGAAAAATAAACAAAGACTTTGAAAATGAAACTTAAAAAGCATCAACTAACCAAAGATAGGTTAAAAAATATGACAAAGCCACTAATAAGGTATGCACAAGCAAATTTAATAACACATATTCTTAATACTACTTTCACGATTAAATATGATGAGCTTAAGATGTACTAAAAAAGCTATAAAGAGAGGAAATAGTAAAAAGTAGCAAAAGGTCATGAAGGATGAAATTAATTCTCTCCTAAAGAATAAAATCTAAAAATTGGTGGAAAGACCTTAAAATAAAAAAATTAATTGGGTGTAAGTAGGTATATAAGATTAAAGAGGGGATATCGGGTGTAGAGCTTACAAGATTTAAGTCTAAACAAATGGCACAAGGTTTCACTTAACGTAGGAGAGTTAATTTTCATGAAATATTCTCACCAATAGTAAAGCATATGTCAATTAGAATTTTATTAGCCATGTATATGAACCTAAATTTAAATCTAGAGTAAATGGATATGAAAATTATTTTTCTAAATGGAGAACTTAAAGAAAAGATATATATGTCATAGCTACAAGGGTTTAAAGAACCCAAAATAGATAATCATACTTATTTGTTGAAGAAGTTACTGTATGGGTTAAAATAATCTCCAATACAGTAATATAGGAGATTTGATGACTTCATGTTACTTTTGATTTTAATATGAGCGAGTATGATAGGTGTATATACTATATAACTTTAAGTAGTAGAATACATGTGTATTTACTTATATATATAGATGATATGTTTATCGCATGTCAAGATATAGAAGAAATATATAAGTTGAAAAAGCAGTTAAGTAGCGAGTTTGAGATTAAAGAACTAAGAGCAGCCAAGAGAATCTTGAATATAGGTATCATAAGGGAAAGATCAGATGTTATGTCTTATCCTAGCAAAAATATATACTCAAGATTCTAGAGAGATTCATTATGTCTGATGTGAAAGTTGTCTCCACTTCTTTGGCCACGCATTTTAAATTATCAATAGTAGAGTCATAAAAAACAAAAGAAGAGAAATTGTAAATGCTTAAAGTACTATATGCAACTCTATTAGGAGCATCATATATGCGATGTTTTACATAATGCCAAACATAGCTCAAGCCGTGAGTTAAATTTGGTGGCACTATCAACTACAAAGGAACATTATATAATCGTAGGTAAAGTTATTAAGGAGGCCATGTGATTAAAATAAATATGCACAGAGATATTACATTGGTGTATATTGTGACAGCCAAAGTACTATACATCTAAGCAAACATTAAGTATTTCATGAAAAGTTAAAACACATTGATGTGAGATTGCATTTTATTATAGAGATTGCAAAAAGTGGCGAGATTAGTCTAACAAAGATATTGTCTTTTGAAAATTCTGTTGATATATTAACTAAGCCACTACCCTCAGTTAAATTTGTTCTATGTAAGAACTTAATTAGAGTCACCACCATGTAAACGAGTGGATGATGTAAAGACAATAGATCTATAGAGAAGAGTGGAGATTTTGAAACAAATGGGGGATTTGTGAAAATGGTGATTAAAAATCATGATGAATATGGTTTAGAGTCAACCCAGTGAGAATGAGACACGTGGCAATGGTGCGCAATACATAAAATGATAGAATAAACGAACAAAGTTAAAAGTTGAGGCTACGGCATGGAATATATAAGTGCTGCAATGCAATGCCAAATTGAATCTACGTTGCTACACTAATTAGGTGGCGTTGTGGCACCAACTACCTTAAGACCAGCACGATCATCGCCAATGTAACTCCTACTCAAATTTAAGTGTTCTAAGTTATTTTAAATACTCTTTTTTGTTACAACTCAAATTAAGGTTAGCTTAAGAAGTGTGAAGGCTATATAAGAGCCTTGTTTTAGCTTTTTTAACTATCAACCAATAATAGCAAATTGAGAGATCAATTGTAATCTTTTTTAACAAAGAGTTCTTTGTGATTCTTGTGAGAACGTTTTTTGTGATTCTTTGCTTTAATAAAAGAAACGTGGATCTTGATTCATTGTAAACATAAGTAATTGCAAAATCACGTAAATTTTTTTGTGTTTTTTGTTTTAGTTCTGAAATAATCATACTTGTGATGCATTTTTCGTTAATAGTTAAAAAAAAATTTATTATTTTTGAGTGATGTGTTTTAGTCTTCTACTAGATTTAAATTTGCTGTGATTTGAATTTTGAAGATATTGAGCAGCAGAAGATTGATCTATGCATAAAGATCATTATAGTATTAATTAAGAAAAGAAAACAAACTCTAATAGTGCATGGTAAAGTGGAAGAGGCTAGAAGTTTTCTAGTGGTGCTTTTAATTTGGTTAGTATGCTGTGGTGATAAAGATACCTCTCTCGTATGATCTTTCGTAGATTTTTATTGGTTTTTTTTTTTAATTAAGCACTGATGATTTCTAAGTACAATTTCAATCTTATGTTCGTATTAGATCCATCTCTATATTGTTTGTTAATGATTTGTGTTGAAATAGCACTATTATTGTAATGGTTTTTTGTCGAATAAAGATATATATATAAATCTTAAACTTCTTTAGATATACTTATCGGAAATTTAATATACGTAGGTGTATGCATGTGTAATAGTATTTATAGCATAAAATACGTATTTTATACATATTTAGCACTGCGAAATAATTAAAACAATCAATAAACATAATAAATAATATATTAATCATATTAATATGTTTAAGGGTTGAGAAATCACCGAAACGTGTATCTTGAGAGTCCGCTTAAAGACCAACTCATTGACAGTTTTAGTTACCAACTCGGTGGACTTGGTAAGCTAAAACAGCAGCTCCTAATCCAGCACTAGACTTAACTCTTAAACTCTTTGAATTTATTTTTCTTTTAATCAACTCTTTGATCAATAAAATAAATTCATGTATGTTGTATCTGATAGCCAATAGTAAAGACAATTTATAAACTGGTTTTAACATTTGAAACCAATTTACAAGCGATCAAATCTCTTTTTTTTTTCTACACCAATTGCACGGCCACCATTTTGAAACAAATGAAAAAATAAAGCAATTCTTCATTTTCCTCTCCCTTGGTTCAAGAAGAAAAAATAAAATAATTTCATTTTTTGTTTTCCTTAATCACCAAATTCACACACATATCGCAAATATATATTTCTCATATATAATAATATAATAATATTATATATTATAAAATACTACACATGACAACCATTTTGGATTAAAAAATATTATTATAATAAATAATAATATAATAAAATAAAATGGATGACAACTATCTCACAATATATAATATAATAATTTTATATAATAAAATAATATATTATAATGAAATATTTTAACTATTTAATAATTAAATAATCAATGTATGAAATTATTATTTTGTCCCTCATGAATAGTTACTAAATTTATTCGCTAGTGGGTCCTATTATACCTGCACTTAGGTAAACTTAACCTAGGGTCTACAATGCGCCACGTGTCATTATACAATTAGCAAATAACAATTATTGACTAATTGTTATATTTAACGCTTAAATACAAATACGCACACATTCTCGTGGTAGTGTTGGATATTACTGAATTAAATAATTTAATCTGGTATGCTGCTCCGATGCACAACAAGTACACTCCATATCGCAGAATTTTCTAGGTCCACGTCCGATTCGTCAAATGGAACTATTTCATAAGTCCGTGAACATTTTTCCACGCACACATTACAGAAATACAAATCAATGCATTGAGTATCCAAGCTAAGGTCACAACGCATATGTATAGTCCTTCTGTCATGATATCCTGGATGTGCGGAGATATAGATTATCACTATCAAATCCCCATGTGCTCATCCATATTATATCTCCAGACTTATATCTCACTGAACAATATGTGCAAACTTTTTTGCCATATTGTTCCACCCTGACGAAAACTCTTTCCCAGGATTAATGCTTGTGGCCACAAGACTTTCTGAAATATAGTCTCGAAACATCTGGATATCTAACTCTTTATGCGAGTTGACGAATTTTATATTTGTACACACCAAACTCCATAAGTATTAGACTATACCCAGCGGTCACACCATGAAAGGTCTGTGACATACGTGGAACTAAAGTATGGTGGATCACTTACAAGCCCACTATGACATTCAGGTCAAAGGATCACATATACTACTTAATTCGAAAGGACCCTCCGTTGATGGCTTACATAGGGTGTCTATCGGAGGCCCTCGTGAGTCTGTCCTATATCTAGTCCTAACTGGATACCCATATATCAATACGAGCTCTAAGCTCACAGTCGACTAAGAACGACCATCTATATCTTATAGGTACAACGTATGTTGATCTATATAAGGTATCCACCGACAAACCTGTATCGGTAAAAATAGATCAGGGACAATATTCGAGAACATACTTGCGCAATTAACTTTTCCTGGCACCTGATTGCAACTCTTGCAACTATACAATTACTAGTATATTTTCAGGTCTATGTCCCATTACAGATAATGCTCCAACTCTTGGATCTTCGCTAAATATTATAACCAACTAACAATTAGTTGTGCTAACATTTAGCATTTATGTCTCTCAGCGTAGCCAATTGAGGACCCTTATCTAAACTCCTTTCAATCAGATCTAAACTCATTTAGATCATATAATGTCTGTAATGTTATATTGCATAATATCATTTAAATAGGCATTAACGATTTAATAAAAATGTATACATATATAAATACATAAGTATATGTATATTCGAGAATGACACGTAAGCACTAACCCTAACAATTCTAACTAATTGATAATATTTAATAATCATAGAATTGTTATGGCAATAAATGACCAAGCATTGCTAGTACTTGAGTTTGTGGTGGTGTGTAAATATAAAAAGGAATATGTGATAGTCATTTGTTTTTTAAATGCTCATTTAATCAAGTAAAGTGTTGATGGAAAATAGCCTCAACACTAATTTCTTCATAAAATTAGCCTTTGTGCTGATACTCTTTAACGTGGTTCTATGTGCCCTCATACCACCACGGCTTGGTATTTAACACCTTAAGAACCCAATGCGTATATGAAAAATATAACTCATAAATAATTAAGAAATACACAATATTAACATACTAATAAATATTAAAAAAACAAACCACAAAACACAAGATATACATGGTTTAGCCAAAATGCCTACATCCACGGGGGATCTATGATCCAGCTTCTATTAAATAGATCATTAAGTTTCTCCATACATTACCATAATCTTACAAGACCTCTTAATATCTCCCATTGTAGACCTCAAAGTATCTCCACCCCAAAAGAGATTTTACCCAAGAAATACAATAATAGCCCAAGTCTCTCTCAAAATGACTTATGATGCTTTTTTTATTTACTCAAGAACAAAGACACTTTCAATGGTTACACCCTGGTGCGCCGAGCACTTAGTGCCAACTTAATTTCTCTATTTTTTCTTATGTTTACATCTTAAAACTTTAGATGTTTAACTATCTCTAAAGGTTTACAATGGTTTATATAGTGCTTACAAAGTTTCTAGAAACTCTAAACCTAGTTGAAATAAGAGTCGTTATTTGTAGGAATCTTAATCTCATTTAAAGAAGTTAATTGAGTCAAAACAGAAAATATCTATAGGTTGCCGCGTAAACAGTACCCCATAAATAGTACCATCACGTGAACAATACTCATTCTTCTGACTTTTCGTTCTTCTCCTCCCTTAGACATCTAACATATACTTAACTTCATAATGAATCTCTTTTTAGTATCCATCTTAATTCATGCTTATAAATTATTGTTGAATCACTAATTCTAATAAACCCGTCATTGATTCAAAATTTCTCTCCATGAAGTTAACCAACATTATCCTCTCTTTGACCAATGCTCTCTAGCATTGTCACAAGTCTTAGTTAAGTTTGAGATTTGACTAGATACTACGATCTCTAAAGATTCTTGAATACCGATGTCTAGAGTAGCCCTAATGTTGCTATCTCTCATGTCCCTTAGACACTATGACCACAATTCCTTAATAGCTGAAAACTTATTCTTGCCATTATTACCCTTCACGCACATTCTTTTTCAACCTCTACCATAATGTGAAATAATAAAGCTACTTTTTATAGTTTGTTTCATATCAACAATCTTATGTTGAACCCATACAAGCACTTTTCTTTAAGTTCATCGCCTCCCTATGTGCTTCTCACCCCTCGATCCGTTCATATCCCTTTTTAGCATTATTTCTTTTGTCTTTCTTTTGCATCCCCTTTTAATATTCTTTCTTTTTTCTTTCATGAATATCCCTACTTGTTCTAGCAATCCCAAGTCTACTAAGTTTTTATGAGATTAGGAATAAAATCTCATATTTAGTCACTCATTTATCTTTCCACCATGTCATTTTAATCTTATTCTACCAATTTTCTATGACTTAGTAAAAGTCATATCTCAACCTTTAACATATCTACTATTGGTAAATAACGATTCTTCATAACTCATATGGAAACAATACCCTAAAACTAAATAGTTCATTCATTAGACAAGATTCCTCCAAAAGAAGCTCTCATGCTATCGAGGTTTTTGTTTAGTCTTTTTACAGACTTACAAATTCACATTTCTTCTATCTTAGTCTTTTTCTCTTGGACTATCCTTTATCAAGTGCCATAAGCACCCTTTTAGATCTGTCCTTCAATTTTGATTGTTTTTTTTCATTCTTCATTTTGTGTTTATTCTGAATGATTCTTTTAACTTGGATCTAGATGACAATGTCTTCTTGGTATTCTCTTCAAAACTGGTCTCTAATAGAAAACTCTCTAATATAGGCCATCATATTTTCTTTCTTTCAAATAATCATCTTCCTATTATTCTTCCTTTATATTTGTGAGTCTCCATGATTGATAACATTTGCTCTGCAATCTAACTCTGCCACCTATGCTCTGTAATCTTAATTTCAACCTAGCTCTGATACCAATTTATTAAGGGAGAACAGCTTCAGCATTAATCTCTCTATGAGATTAGCCTTTGTGTTAATACCCTTTGATATTGTTCTATATGCCCTAATACCAACATGGCTTGATATTTAACATCTTAAGAACCCATTACACGTGCAAAAGACATAAATTATAAACAATTAAGAAACATACAAAAATAACACACTAATAAAGATAAAGAATAAACTATAAAACATAAGATATACGTAGTTCAGCCAAAACACCTACATCCATATGAGATCTATGATCCATCTTCTTTTATTAAACAGATCACTAAGTATCTCCTCACATTACCATGATCTTACAAAATCTCTTAGTATCTCCCATTGTAAACCTCTAAGTATCTCACTAGATAATTATAATCTTTACAATACATCTCAGTATCTCTTATCCCATGAGAGATTTTATCCAATGAATACAGGAATAGTCCGAGTCTCTCTCAAAAAGATTTACGGTGCTCCTTTTATTCACTCAAGAACAAAGACATCCTCAAATGTTACACCCTAGTAAGTCAGACAGTTAATGCCAACCTAACTCCTCTATTCTCTTATGTTTACATCTTAAAACTTTAAATGCTTGACTATCTCTAAGGGTTTATATAATGCTTATAAAGTCCTAAAAACTCTAATATTAGTTAAAATAAAAAATCTTACTTGTAGGAGTTTTAATTTTATTTAAAGAAATCAATTAAATCAAAATAGAAAATACACATAAGTTACTGCATGAATATTATCCTATAAACAGTACCGTCACATAAATAATGCCACCGTATAAATAATATTCATTTTTTTAACTTTTTATTTTACTCATCTCTTATATATTTAATATATACTTAATTTCATAATAACTTTCATCTTAATATCTATTTTAATTTATATCCATACATTTATGTACGTTAAATTATCAATTCTAACAAAAAGTATCTGTAGCAGTTTCGGGTTTCGTTTCCTTGAGATGGTAATCTTGCTTCATTTCATTACATGCCTCTCTTGTCTTATTCTTTTTTATCATGGATGGAAAGTATTTGATGGGATTTTTCTTTTTACCCTGTTCTCTGGGGTTGAGTCCCTGGTTTGTTCTTATATTACTAATTTTGAGTAAATATTGTCCGGAATCAGTAATGAATTCAGCTCCAATTCATCAAGTTGTGAATTTTCTCTTCCTTTTTTTTTTGGCATTCTATATGGATTGAAAGCTAGCGGCTATTCTATGCCTTAACTATTCTCCCTATGAACCTCCTTGGCAATTACCGTAGTAAAAAGAATGAATTGCAAGTACCTGATTGTACGTATGCATTTTCATTGTTCGCTTATTATAGAGAGGGAAATTCCATGGCAAATAGTTTGGCGAATTTGGGTTTACAGTATTCTCCTCTTGGTGTAATTAAAAGAAGAAAAAAATAAACCTTCACGAAAAAATACTTGGGATTTGCTTAAATATAGGTTTCTTCAAGATGTTGGCGAATTTGGGTTTTCATTCTTTGAAGAATAAACAATTTGTCATTTTGCTTCTAGAAAAGGAAAATTACAACTTCAATTTCAATCCAATAGAGGGAAGAAATAGATGTAACTCAGATTCAAAAACACCCAATTTTTACAGGCGATCAGACGAAGTTGATAACAAGGCTTATATTTATTGAAATAACTACGGCATATTACATTATCTTACATTATAACGCAGGAAGCAAGGTTTCAACTAAAATATAAGTACAACTTGTTGCTGGGGACAAAGGAAAAATATGAAAATGTGCATGTTGAATTAAGAACCTGCTGATGATGACGAGGAGCTCTTAGCTTGAGATGAAGCGGTCGAAGTGTTACTCGGCGTCTGCGAACTCTGACTTGAAGATGACTCGGTGAAGAAGATTATGTGCTCCCGGTTGTCAACAAATACTTGGAGAGATCTTGGAATTGGAGGCATGCTCACGTCCAAAACCCCCTCAAGGATTTGAACTACCTGACCCATTGATGGCCTATGAATTTCATCATCTTGTATGCACCAACAAGCTACCTTACAAATTCTTGAAAGCTCTTCTACATCAGCATTGCCTTCCAGCCTAGGGTCTAATAGGCTAATGAGATCGCCACCTTCAGCAATTTGTTTAGCAGTCCAAATTGGGAAGAATTTCACTTTTCCATCTTCAGATTGCTCTGAGTTTCTCCTTCCAGATACAAATTCAAAGAGCATCATCCCATAGCTGTAGACATCAGCTTTAGCAGTTATGGCCACTCCTGAAATCCACTCAGGTGCAAGATAACCTCTTGTACCTCTCATGGTTGTTAGGACACGGCTGAACTCTCTCCCCATAAGCTTTGCCAGGCCAAAATCTGCCACTTTTGGACACAATTCAGCATCCAATAGAATGTTCTCCGGCTTTATGTCACAGTGGATGATGCAGTCTCTGCACTTCTCATGGAGATAAGTCAAACCTCTGGCTGTACCCAGTGCAATTTGGTATCTCGTTTTCCAATCCATAACCTTTGAATCCTTTTCATGGAAGAGATGGGAGTCTAACGAACCATTCGGCATGTAGTCATACACCAACAACCTTCTAGTACCTTCAGAGCAAAAACCCAGAAGACGAACCAGATTGACATGTTGGATATTCCCTATTGTGCTGACTTCAGTCCGGAATTGCTTCTCTCCTTGGCTGAAGCTTTCAAGCTTTTTCACAGCTATGATACTTGAATTTGGCAACACTCCTTTGAAAACTGAACCAAAACCTCCTCCTCCCAATTTTTCAGAGAAATTCTTTGTCGCATTTTGCAAATCCTTGTATGCGAATGCCACCAGCGAACCCTCCACTGCTTTGGTTGTTTTTGTTGCTCTCTTTTGTCTTCTCAAGTATACAAGCATGGTAAGGCCTATGAGAACTACCAAAGCTACTGAACCCACAACAGCACCAATGACTATTCCCTTGTTATTCTTGGGACTTGAAAATTCAGAAGCTGCAAGCTTTATAAAAATGGTTTTTCCACGGCTACCTTGTGCTAGTTGTTGCAGACCCAAGAAATTGTTAGTCCAAATCGAACAAGCATTGTCTTCATAAGCATAAGCAGTGCAAGAGCAGTCATTTAAGCAGTGTGCGTCACATTCCTTGATACTCCCCACTGACACAGATTGTGGATGCTCTGGCAACTGCATGTTACTAAGTTGTAAGAATTTGTCACTCTCTCCCTTGGAAAGAGTATTATTTTCACACTGCAATGGGGTTCTCCGAACACAACCACCAGAAAAATCATTCAAGTTCCAATCATTTTCTGATTTTTGTTGAAAACCCTGCAAACAAGTACAGAAACGCTGTGTTTGCTCTTGGCAGATGCTAAATGCACCACAAAAACCATAAACCTGGCATTGCTGTCTTGGTTGAGACCAAAACAGAAACCAGGACTTGCTACCCTCCAACCAATTCATTTGCTTAACCTGTCCTGAAACATCCATAGTAAATCGAGATGTAGTGGAATCCTTCACAGTATATGTAAAATAGCTCTCGTTTTCATTTGATTCATAGCTGAAGTTGTAGATATAATTCAGAGTCATTTCAGGAACCAAGGTGAAAAGCTTTTGATTGTTATCCCAAGGCCCACTGGTCCAGTACTGTTCGGACCTATTCCACAAAATAACATACTCATTGGATCCATCTGGGGCTAACTCCAGAGAGAACAGACCCGGTGCAGGATTTTCTTCATTCTTCCATGAAGTGAGAAGCTGACTTTCTTTCTTTCGCTTGTCAAATCTCAACTTCATACCAGGGATCCAAGTATGAGCTGGATGATCAAAACTTTGCCATAGCGGCTCTGATGAATTATTTGAAAAATCTCTCAAAACAAGATTCCCTTCATCTAAAAGAACTGCTTCTACGGAACGTGTGGTGGTAGCGGTCAAGTTTGTTGACCAAATTGGCACTTGAGACTCATTAAAGAGGACTAAGTTACCATCTGAGATTCTTAAAACTGATTTAAATCGATCAGAAACTGGAGTTTCTCTATTTGCCACCCAAGCTATGGTTTGTGTAGAGACTTTATTGTACCACAGGCCTATGTAATAGTTTGAAGACTTACCTGGAGCTGGGTTAAAGAAGCCTAATCTAAAGACCCCGCCTGCAGAGACGATAGTTTGATCACCAGAGAGAGGTTCGTTTGCAGAAATGGTATCAGCTCCAAAGGACACATGGGATTTGAGCGAGAAGCACATCAAAAGAACAAGAAGCATGAACCATGAATTCTCCTTGATGATATTCATCGCTGCAACAACAAATTCTGTGCAGTCCAGATAAATAATTTAGTGACAGATAATTTACATATCATCGGTATGTTTATTATAAATTAAAAAAAATAGAGACAACAGACTGACAGAAGAACGAGTCTCATAATGCAGAACAGTGTTTTTAATGCCATCCCCTCAAAGTCTTTGAACTGACTACTATGACCTTCAATTTATGACGTTTCTGCTCCATCTCTTATTACGTGCATGGCTAGTTTGGTCATTTTCTCATAAACGAACCAGATTTTCTCGCTTTGCAATTATAAAAACCACCAAAATTGACAAGTCTTCCTCGTGCCCACTTTGTTGCGGAAGAAAAGTCAAAATAAAGATTTTCATATCCACCAAAACAATTTGGGGGTCATGCTACAGTACAGCCAGCTTTTTGTGTAGATTAAAATCTGACCATTAGATGAAATCTAACGGTTCAGGTTTGATTACACTTGAAACCGGCAACCGGTTGATCAAGTGGATGATGGAAAATTCAAAATCTCCCTCATTTATTTGGTTAAATGTAAAATATACCCTCTGAGTTTTAATAATAAACAAATACCCCCTTTATGAATTAATATATTAAAGATAATATATTAGTTACCAAAAAATTATTAGCACTATACTATTATTGTTATATTAATTAAAAAAATTAATGTGAAATTAATTTTAATTTAAATATATTTTGCTAAGTAAGGGCAAGATTGTCATTGTACAGAGAAAACATCTTTTTTATCCAATTTAACAGAAATTGATTAACAGATTAAAGCAAAATTGTTTATTTTAAAATAATTTAGATAAAATTAGGTATTAACTCAAATTCTTAGGACAAAAATATTCTTATTCCAATTAGAGATAATGACATTTTTTGTGTTTATAGTTGACATTTACATATATATTTGTTTATGTATACATGTTATTTTATATGTGAATGTTTATGTTTATAGTGAAATTTACATATATATTTGTTGGACTTCGAGAAATTTATGAGTAGTAGTTACAAGTTATATAAGATTTTTTTTATAGAAAAATATCATTGTTTTTGTAATGATATTGATTTATATTAAGTGTAAAAAAATTTGTAATATGTAAATTTAAAAGTTCAAATGTAGAGATTTTTGGAAGTTGAATATGAAATTGATGCATTGAAATATTAATTTTTTGTGATATTATTTTATTATGAGGTTTGCTGGCTAGACTTAGAACTCATTTTGAACTTAATGTCAAGTTATAAATTATATACATGTTTTTTATTTTGTATTTTTGATGTATACAATCGACATTTACATATAAATTCGTTGGACTAGAGAAGTTTATAATTAAAAATTAAAAGTTATATATGATTTTTTTATTTATATATGTTTTATCGTCAATTTTTTTCATTAAGGGTTTTTCTTTTGAAAGAATTAAAAATATTATGAATTTGTTAAAAAAAATTGAAATTTTGATATAATAAATTTGTTTGGCTTAAGGCTTCAATCTCAAATTTAAACCCAACAAAGTAACTGTTGTAGGTTTAAATTTGTCGACTTAACTTTTAAGTAACAATGTGTGTTCAAATTATTCATAATCTTTACTTTAATCTTTAATATATTACAAAAAATTCCAAACCTCATTTATATTTTACAATTCATTAAAACAAATAAGTGAATGAATGATAATAATAATAATAATAATAATAATTTGCTTATGAATTTATTATATAAACATTTGTAATAGTACAGATGTATTTAAATTACACTTGGAATTCATTTTGAGAGAGTATGAAATTTATTGGAAGAGTTGGAACTTTGTGATTTAGACTTGGTCAGTTGATATTTTGTATTCCTAAAGCCTAACGTCGTTTATATCAAGATATGAATATTTGAATTCACAAGTTGGTGATTTGGGGAGAAATATGTAGCTAAATTATACTTAAAATTCAATTTAAAAAAAAAGTATGAACTTTTAATAAAAGAAAGGGTATTTTAGTTTACACTTGGAAAATATGCTCTAAACTTGTTAAGTTGATATTTTAGTTTCTTAAAGCATAATTCGGTTATTTCATATCAAAACTTAGGGACTTGTGTTCATAATTTAGTGACTTAGAAGGAATTAGATTACACTTGGAACTCAATTTGACAAAGTGAAAACTTTTAATGCTAGAGTGGGAACTTTGTGTTCTATATTTTGGGAATTGATATTTTAAACTCCTAAAGCATAATTTAGTTATGTCATATAAGACTTAAGGACTTATGTTCATAAGTAGGTGACTTAGGAGGAAATATGTGATTAGAATACATTTGGTTTTGGATTCCTAAAATATAACCTAGTTAATTTATGTCAAAACTTAAAAATCTGTATTCATAAGTTGGTCAAATAAGAGGAATTATATAGTTAGAATATACTTGGAACTCTTTTTAACAAAATAAAAACTTTGTTCTTTGCACACTGCGAGTTCATATTTTAGATTTGTAAAACATAATTTGGTTAGTTTAAGTTGAGACTTATAGATTTATATTAATAAATTGGCGAATTTGGAGAAAATATGTAATTAGAATACATTTAAATTTTATTTGACAAAATAGAAACTTTTTATGAAAGAGTGAGAACTTTGTTCTCTAGATTTTGTGAGTTCATATTTTAGATTCCTAAAGCACAACTAAATTACACTTGAAACTATTTAAAAGAATGGTAAAAGAGTAAGTACTTTGTACTCTATATTTGGTAAATTTATGTTTTAGGAGATTAAATTATAAATTTGTGTAATATATATAGTTATATTTTATATCACAAGTTCTTATTTTATAATCATTGTTTGTGTTTTTATATGTAGTTTTATTCTAATATTTTTATCCAAATTATAGCATTAACGAATCTTATCATGGCCACCTCAATCATTATAAACATTAATAATAATTATTTACTTTATTTTTTCTTAATTCTTTAAAATTGAATCACATAAATTCATAAATAATAAAAACTCTTATTGCAATAAAATAATAAACTATTTAAATCATTTCACATACGTAAATATGTTGATTTTATTTTTTGTTAGTTGTGGTACTACAAATTTTTTTTGTTTTATAATTATTGGGCCCATATTTGGTTAAGGCCCAACTGGTAGCTCAGCCTAATTAAAAGAAGTACCTATTACTTAAAATATAGCAGAACTTGTTAGCAAAAAGCCAAGACATGAATTGACAATGAAGAATTGACAGGCCTATGATGTGGTCAAACTCGAAAGGCGAGCCCACAAGTTCTAAAAATTACCAAAATATCTTTCTGGACAAGATAAACTCCAATTCGAGCACATGGCAAATTCAAAATGAACTCAAGTTCCCTTATGTTTTTTCAACAAGAAAACAGATGAGAAACTTGAGTCATGTTTGGATACTTATTCTCTTATTAATTTATTTTTGACGCATATTGATTATTTGAATGAGATAAAAGCATAAGTATCCTTATTTTTTTTTCAACAAGAAAACAGACGAGGAACTTGAGTCATGTTCGAATACTTGTTCTCTTATTAATATATTTTTAACGCATATTGATTATCTGAATGAGATAAAAGCATAATTTGATTATAATTATGTCATGTAGTATGTTTATCTTAAATTTAGTCCTAGAATTGACTAGATCCTCCATTGGGAACTTAATGAAACACACAACGAGTATCATAATAAGACTTCTCTTCATAAAAGTACAAATCAACCTAGAATACGATTGCATCTCTTCAATCTTGAAATGGATTGAAGGTCATCTCATCATAGTTATTTGCATTATGATTGAACATTGCATCTTTATATTATATAAAGCATGCATTGTGATGATTACATTCATTCAAGAAAATACTAAACCCATTCAAAAATATATTGAGATATACACATATTGAGCATTAACAAGAACTTTAAAAGCTCTCTTGAGATCTTCGTTTGATCTATGAGAATTCTTAAAATACAAAGACTTGTTGCTTGAAAGACACTCTTACACACAACATGATTATCTTTATTGTTTATTGACTTGAACATTGGAGTTTTTTTTTGGGCAAAGGGACAGCTTTGTCCTAAGAAAAAGTTCCAGGAACCATTTGAAGAAGAACAAATGCCAAATTCGAGATTCCAGTTAAGGTCTAAGGCTGCGGAAATAATTTTTGAAGGTTCCCAAAAATTAAAAACTTCAATAATAAATGTAAATTTGTTCTCCTATATATTACTGTTTTTACCTAATTTTTAATATGTAAATTATTTCATTATATTATTTCTCATATAATATAATTTATTTATACTTAAGTTTTTTTTTTCCTTTTTACTTATTTAATATATGCTACTCACCTTCACATATTAATCTATACTTATGTATTAAAGCAATTGAAATTTCTTTACCATAAATTATTTAATGTTAAAATAATTTACTATGATAGGCATATAATGACTATTTTAATAGGATTAATTTAAAGAAGCATTCTAATTTTAAAAATAAAAAGTACATATTTATTCAACGTATGTAATAATAATTAAAACATTATATAAATACTTTTAAAAAATGTCAAATATTAGAAATCTTACTTTTATTTTTTAATTTGACTGCTTAGAACAACAGCATTTATATTAAAATAAATGAAAAATATTTATCATATATTATGTAATGCTAGAACATATACTTGGTCATTAACGCAATTCGTTGTTATAAAGATAATTAATTCATTTAAAATATCAAATATTAAGAATCTCACTTTTATAATTTAATTTGACTACTTAAAACAATAATATTTATTTTTAAATAATTAAAATATATTTACTATACATTATGTATTTCTATAACATATACTTGGTCATTAATGCAATTCATTGTTATAAATATAATTAATTCATTTAACTTGTAGTCTTTCAAATAAATAATTTAAATGATTAATTCAAATTTAAACAAAATAAAATAACAAATAAAGAATCAATTTAAAAATTATGAACCAAAACATTTATTAATATTCTAATAAATACAAACATTAGGAGGCTATTTGTTATTTTCTCTCTCCCGGTTGTCAATCGGGTGTTTAATACAGCCGACTGCACATTAGCCCTGTCCTTGATTTGGATATAAAACCGGTGCTTCGTAAGTTGGTCACCTGAAGCTCTACAGAAGGTCAACATAGTAATTTGATTAAACTAAATTGTCAAACAACGTATGATATGAGCAACCATTTCATTTTCACATTTATTGTTTGTGGGACCAAGTCAACAAACAATCACAGCCGCAGGATCAAACTAATCTAAATCAGCTGGGTTAATCAATTACCCAGCTAATTTCAATGTCTTGCATTAAAGATTGGTATTAACACTGTTACCCCTGAGGTTGGCTCAAATTATATTTTTGATAATAGATTTAATTTTAATAATATTACCACCTCTCGTATTTAATTGATAAGTCACGAAATTATTTTTATCTTCTTAATTAAATAAGTTAAATAGAGGAGATAATAATAAAATTAAAATCAAAATTACCATCAAAATATAATTTATATCAACCTCAGGGGGTGACAGTGTTAATATCCCCATCAAAATATTTTATGTGATATACACGGCAAACAAATGTGATCTTTGATTTATGGATGATTACTCAAAACTGTTTTTTTTCTTTTTTATTAATCAAATCTATTTTTGTGATCTGGTGGTCACGTACAAGAGTTTGCCGATTGTCCCATCGCTTTCTGCTTCTCTCGGATTTGAAAGTTGGAACACTGAAAGTGCCCTTGTACAATGAATTCCCCTGAGAGAAAATGAGAAATGCCAGCTCACAGATTTTGTCCTCTCATATAAACCTGAAAAATGTAAGTCTCCACCCTTCTCATTTATCTTGGTCATGAAAATTTTTGACTCAGTCAAAATTGAATTTGAGTAGCCCGTCTTTGCCAGTTGGTCACACGCAATGGCCACGACATGAGGGCATTCAACTAAAGAGAAAGCTTCCAGTCTTCTAGATGGTCAGTAAAAATGGCTCTCCTCGTCCTCGTGCATGAATAAAAAAACTCGCAACAAAGGAAAAATATCCACATTTGACGCAATTCCCTTCTCTGATAAAAATTGCCCATTGGACTTCTTTGCCCCGTAGCGAATCCAAGAAAGAGAGTGACTGTCAAACTATGACCTTTTTTTTTTCTTCCGAAAGGTCAAACTATGATCCCTAGAAACAGAACTTTTCCTTTCTGAAAGTCATTCCAAATAGCAGGGATTATGAAAACGGTCCACAACAGTACGTCTAAACTCACTGGTAATGCAAACCCTCGTTTAAAGAGGCAAATCGTTGGTTCTTGACAGAACTATGCTCACTCCTAACACCTAAGCAGTTGTCTTTACTCAGCTATTGCTGCTTGTACTAACTCTTCCAAACCCCAAAATTTAATATGAAAATATTTAACCATTATTTTAGTTAGGGGTTTTTTTAACAAAGTCAATTTTTATTAACTAAGTTAATGTGATACAAGCTAATGAGCAAGCATCAGGGCACCATATAGAACAAACTAATGCACGCTTTGATGTGCGCACAACAAGGCAAGCTCCAACAGGCTGCCAAGGTGATGTGTGCCTTGAAACAATTAATTTATTTTATTTGATTAAATTAAAATTTTTAAATAATTAATTAATTATTTTTCATAATTTAATTAATTAATTAATTAAAAAATAACATTTTTATTTTAAATTTTTAAGTAATATTTTTTCAAATTTAATTTTTAAAATAATTTATTTATTTTATTTGATTAAATTTTTATTTTTTAATTAATTTAATAGGAAAAGATTATATTTTTAATTTATCTTTTTAATTATTTATTTTATTTTCTAATTATAATTTTATTTTTTAATTAATTTATAACTTTTAAAAAAATATATTAATTAAAAAATAAATTGGTGCTTTTCTAAGTTATTATAATATTTATACTAATTTAAAATAATAAATAAAAATTTTAAAATAATACTATTGTACGCTACTACATCGCGCGCAATAGGATGTAGAACACTATAGTAGTGTGCTACAATATTTTTTATTATTTTAATTAATTATTTAATTTAATTTTTAAATTATTATAAATATTATAATAACTCAAAAAAGTACACATTTATTTTTTTAATTAATATAGTATATAGCGCACGATATTTTAAATTATTGTGTTATTTTTATTTTTAAAATACAATTATATTATTAATTTTAAATCATTTAAAAATATATTTATTTCTTAAAATATTTTAAACTATTTAATTTAGAATAAATAATGAAATTAAAGTAAATAATAAATAATTATATTTTTTATAAAAAAGGAAAATAAAATAAATTAAATTAAATAAATAATAATAAAATTAAAATTGAGGGTAAAATAGTCCATATAATATATATTTAGTTAATAAAAATTAAAAAAATTGACTTCAATAAAAAAAAAATCCTAACTAAAACAATGGTCAAATACATAAAATTTCCTCAGGGTCTTAAGCTTCATTGGCACAAGATCACAACTAGAAATTACAAGTGGATTATGTCATGCCACCTAGGTACGACAAATCACAGCTCAACCTAACACAATTTATTAGCAAAGTTTGTGGGCCTGCGTCCTATGCTAACACGAAAGCCTATTTGGGCCATGTCTATAGGTTAGTATGATTTTTTTTAAAGATAAAAAATATATAATTTTTTAATATTTATTATTTACAGTAACATTTAATTTTAAAATTTTTTTTATATAAATTGTTAATCAATGGTCAAAAAATTTTATGCCTATAACTGATACTCACAGGTGTGAGTGCCATTTTATAGGTACAAAATTTTTTGATCATTGATTAACAATTTATATAAAAAAGTTTAAAAATTAAATGTTACTGTAAAGGTACTCACAGGTGTGTGAGTGCCATTTTATAGGCATAAAATTTTTCTCTTCGCTCTCAATTTATATCTCTCCCAAATCTCCTTTAATTGTCTTACATTTTTTCTAAATTATTCAAACTCCTTAAAATCTCTTAAATTATTTCTTTAATTTTTATTTTTTATTTATCAAATTACAAATTCTCAACACAATTTTTTATTTTTCATACAATGGCAAATTTTAATATTTTTAATAAATTTGAAAAAAATTGTTGGAAGTATTAAAAAATCAAAAAGATGTCAAACATTTTATGTTTCAAATTATTTCACGCTAAAGACTCGTATAGCTTCTAAAAATAAATCTATCTGTAAGTTTTATGCTAAAACTTTAGAAGTCAAATGTGTAGGTGGCACCAGACATTTGAATTTATATATTAAGGCATGTTTGTAAAAATATAGTCTAAAAGAGCTAACTCAATTTGAACTTGTTTAAAGTGCCCCCCCCGCCCCCCGAGAAAATCTTTTTGGATTCAAATATAATTAACAATACATGCATGATAGATTGGCCAAATACGTTGTAGCTAATAAATAATCTCTATCATTTATTAAAAATAAAAGATATGAAAAATTTATGAAAATATACGTTTAACCCAACTTCTCTCATATTCCTAGAAATATAATAAAAAATAATATTTTTAATGTATATCAATAAACTAAACAAAATTCATGTGAAATATTTTTATTATTTTTTAATTTAATTGTTCAAAACAGTTTTAATATAATCAATTCTCATATTAAAAAAATTAGAGAAGCAATAAAACTTATTGCTTCATCATCTTTTAAATGACAAGAATTTAAAACTGTATTGAATAATTGTGGGATAGTGAAAGGTTCAAATGTAACATAAAAACTCATAGGAATACTACATATATAATTGTAAAATCTTGTATAGGTTTTAATAATTATATTATATAATAATAAAATAAACGACACTATACTAACTAATGATAATTAAAAGAATTTACTATATGTATTTTTAAAAGTATTTAATGATGTCACGTTAGAATATTCATGTTTATATTATAGCCTTCATATTCTATTACTTTGACTAATATATATAATATTAGTAATATTTTTGTTAAATATAAAGATAATATAATGTTTTCTGATATATGTATTGTTATGGAGGTTAAACACTAAAAATATTGGAGAAAATTCTTATATTATTTATTTGTGTAACGATAATGGATCCTAGAATCAATTTATATGATATAAAAGTTTTAATTCCAGAGATCTCTTGAAAATTTAAACTTTGCACTTTCTTATAATTTTGATCAAATTTATGATTTTATTACACAATTATTTATTTTTAATAAAAATAAATTTAGATCAACTTTATCTATTAAAGAAACAAATGAAAGTCTATTTATAAGCAGACAGCTTAGAGTATTTTGTTAAAAGATAAAAAAAAAAAGTTGGTTCTAATTTCACTACTTCTACTTTTGAATTGAGAAAATTTATGGATATTGACTACTCTTCTATGTTAAGTACACAATAGTAAAGAGAATTTGATATTTTGTCATGGTCCAAAATCAAACGAAAATGTTTATCTTGTGTTATCCATCATAGTTCAAAATCTACTAACTCTTTCGATGCCCATTATAGCATTGAAATCTACTTTTAGTACAGATGGCAAGATATTAAATAAAAAGAAATCAATGTTGACATCAAATATTTTAAAAACTTTAATGTGTGTAAAAGATTGAGAAAATGTAATGAACCGAAAACAAAAATAGTAAGACATGATCATAGACTTTCAGAACTTTGAGATTTTATTGTTGTAAATAGAAATTTGTAATTTATTAGAAAATGGTTTAATTTACAAATGATAAATAGTTCAATAGGTGCCAACTTAATTTGGATCTATTGTAACTATAGTGATGCAAATCTGACTATTCATTTTTGTATTTGTATTCAATATTCAAATTTGAAATAGTATAATGTTGTTGACTAATTTGCTAAATTTTTATTTAATTTTATTTTTACCCATAATAAAATTATATTTATAATAAAAATTTTATAATTGTAATTTTAATTATATTTACATTAATAGTAATTTTAATTAAAATCATAATTATGATACAATTTCAGTTATGATAAAAGCATCATTCTGATGTATTACAATTAATAATTTTAATTATTATTACAATATTATAATTACAATAAGAATATTAAAAAAATTAGTTATTGATTTAATTGTACATTCTAATACAAATATTAAATTTAAAAAATATAAATAAAAATATGATTTAGTCTTGTAGTTGATAACCTCTTTTTAGTTGAGTTTTTTGTCCTATGTGATCTTGGGGTTAATACCTCGTAGCTACAAAATTTTAAATTTTGCATAATGAAGCTCATTATGGTCATGTCACAAGATCTCATAGTTACAAATTTTAAATTTTGTATAATGAAACTCATCATGAGCCATGTTAAATTTTGTATAATAAGGCCATTATAATTCGTGCCATAAGATCTCGTGGCTACAAAATTTAAATTTTATATAATGAGGCTCATTATGAACTATGCCAAACAAATCCTTGCATGTAGGAATAAAGAAAATATACTCTAAGACCCTTCCATATTAAATGAAATCTTAAGCACAATAATTTTGCAAAATCCAAACTATATATGTAAGATTACTTACAAGAATTGCAAGATTACCTGATGCCAATATTAGACACTAATTAATTAGAATTATCATATCGCACAATCTTTGCACCTCATTAGACCCTCCTTAAGGCATTCACCTTACTTAGAAACTCCTAAACCTACTTCTGAAGTCTTAACCCATTTCTTGTGGTTAATCTACAACTTTCAACATCGAATTTTATTTAGACAGCTACAACCTTTTTGGCCACGACTTTTTTTTCCTGCTTACTGCGTAAACTAGTGATGGTTGATTTGCTCTACAAAGGCGGCCAAAGTAGTAAAGACTAAGAGGGTCAACATAATAAGATGATGAAGACACAATTCCTCTGATGTTCATTGGCTGAACAACCTTTATAAATTATTGTATCTCCATAAAGCAAGAGTGATCAGAGTAAAGAATTGAATTTATATGTTTATGAAACATCTCCACTGATCCCAAACTTTCTTTCAACTTATCAGTCCACAACCAACCATTTGTACGCTCTTTGCTTTGGTAAGAAGTTAATACTAAACTAGAAAGATTGTCATCTCCTTTAAACGGTTTAACCACCCAAGGAATACCAGATGGCATAATTTCTATGGTTGGATGCATTGTATTTAATCTCTTTAAAATATCAATGCTAAAACTATAGTAGGGAATATATCACACCCTAATAAGAGAAGTTTTAGTTGTGAAAATGTCATGGAAGCTAAGCAGATGCATTGTTTGCAGGCATTCTGGCCATACCCAAATTTTTGAAAAGGAAAACAAGAAATACATAATAAATATTTGCTCTAAAAATAAATTACTAAAAATTACTTTTTAGTTTCTAATTTCTTGTGGAGAAGAAAGTGCAAGTGCTTACATTGTAACCAACATTTTTCATGATACAAAGAGGGTAATTTAAGGATTCATGGTGCATATGAGAGGAAGAATGGACCATTGTAAATATCCATATAGATTAAAGAATTTGCACACGCTTAAATCCATTAAAAGATAACCTAATTTCTAAAATGTAAATCATATGTTAAATGTTAAGGGTAGATATAAAGAAGAATATTGAAGCGAAAGCAATCAAACAAGCAAAATATCTCAAGTAATATTATACAAAAACAAGCAAATAAGAATCTAGAGAGGGAAAAGTAAAAAAAAAACAACATACAAAATTTACGTGGACTATACTACTGTCTAGGTGATTGCTTTAATCCATATAATGACTTCTTCAGTAAACAAGCATGATCTTCTTTTTCGGGCTCTACAAACCCTTGTGGTTATGCCATGTAAATAATTTCTTCAAACTCTCAAAGTAGAAAAGTTATCTTTACATCCATCTGTTATATATATAAATCAACATTTGCAAACATGGCTAACAAAATTTTAATGGATGTGTGCTTGACAACTGGAGAGAATATCTCATGAAACTTCATTCCCTCTCTCTGAGTAAAACCTTGTGCAACTAACCTAACCTTGAATCTCGTAGGCTCTATCCTCAGTATCTCCTCCTTCACCTTATACACCCACTTGCACTCAACCAATTTTTTTTAAGGTCTTTTAACCAACTTCCAGGTATTATTCTTCCTAATACAACTAATCTCTTCTTTCATGGCCTGCTGCTACTCTTTCTTGTTTTCACTCTTCATAGCTGCACTATATGTTCTAGGCTTATCAAAGTCAATAGTGTGAACAGAATTAAAAGCGTTAGCAAGTAAATCTATTGTGCATGCCTGATTGGTGGGTTAATCATTCTTCTTAACCTGTCTCTGGCTAACTGGTACCCTTTAAGTTTCATCTAACGAGTTTTAGTTTTTTCTTGGGTGGACTTAGAGAAACTCGCCGATGTTTTTGGTTTATCTTCAAGGATCTGATTGTTGAAGTGCTGATCTGGGGGCATATCAAATCTACTCTCAAGATCTACTTCAACTTCTATTGACTAGGGTGCTGAGTCTTTCTTGGGCACAGGTTCTTCCTTCTCATCTTCTTGGGAGATTTTCAACATGGTCGTCTCATTGAACTTCACGTCATAGCTTATGATACTCTTTGGTAGTGTCAAATCTTTACACTACACCTTATATCCTTTTACTCATTCGAGATACCATATGAATACTCCTTTGATAGCTTTAGATTTCAATTTTCCCTTATTAACATGGACAAAGGCAAGACAACTAAAAATTCTGAGGTGGTATACTTAGAAGGGTTGACAAATCCTTTTTCTTCTGGCGTCTTGAAGTCAATTACTAAAGAGATACTTCTATTAATCAAATAAGCTGCAGTCACTACAGCTTTTTCTCAAAATGCCTTTGACATCTTTGCATTGGTAAGCATGCGTCTAACCCTTTTAACTAACGTCTTATTCATCCTCTTAGTTACGCCATTCTGCTATGGTGTTGATCTCACCGTTCTATACCTTGCAATCTCATGCTTGGCACAAAATCCATCAAACTCTTTATTGCAAAACGCGAGACTATTGTTAGTTCTTAGCCTCTTCACTCTATTGCTAGTCTGATTCTCAATAAGAGTCTTTCAAGTCTTAAACGTATCAAATACTTGATCCTTACTCTTCAAAACATAGACCCACAGCTTCATTGAATAGTAATGCAATATTTCTATATTTTAAAATTTAGTCCAAGTATACATTATCGTATGCAAGTAATAAATGGATAAAAAGAGTCGAATGTCAAACCCACAGAGATAATTTTTATGTTTTAACCAAGTATTAAAATTATGTTTTTCTAGTAATTATTCAGAAAAATAAAAATCTAAGAATGAGTGTAGAAAATATAAAAACAATAACACAATGTAAAGAGATTTGGAAGATAGCAATATAGAAAAAATCTAGGGTTAATACTATCCCTCAATATGCTTTCCAATGATAAATCATCTAATATTTAATTCCCTTAGTCTTTGTTATTGATCAACACACTAATGTATTCACAAGCCTCTTCCAAGGTCATGCAAGTATGCCTTAATTTACCAAATACTTATATTCCTATGGTACTTATAATAAATTAAAATTTATTAAGATTAAGTCTTATTGATCATACATGCCAATTAAGTATATTTCTATCTTAATTTGAAACTTGCATATGTAACATTAAATGTTACTCTACAATCATGCATTAAATTATTTAGGTCTAAATATAATGATTCCTCTTCCGAGTTTGTAAAAAATATTATCAATTTATTCACCACATATTGGCCAAATATATTGCAGCATTAAGAATAAGTAATTTGAATAACAAAGAACTAAGTTTATTAGATATTAAAAAGATATAGCAATTAAGTGTTCATATTGAGTTCAAGTATTAACCCTGGAAAGAAAATTTAGTTCATGGCTATAAGAGAACATGGGCAACAATAATAAGAAATTATGATACAATCAATAGCAAACCGATATAGACGTCGAATTACTCTTGATTGCGCTACCTAAGAAACTCTTGATGCCGAAGAACGTCTTGAATCTCTCTCTATTGCTGCTTCAATTAAGCTCCAATTGCTCTCTAAGACTTGTGTTATGTGTTCTTGATGTTCTTAGATGTTTTTTAAAGCTGGGTACAAGTGGCCTTTTATAGGGATTGATATGAGCTTAAAAACTTCAATTCTCATTGGATTAGAAATCGCACTACCATTGGAGCGCTATGCTACTGTCGCTGGGGCGTTGCATAAAAAAGGCCTCATCGTTAGAGCGATGAAGTGCTAACACTGGGGCTCTAGGTTGCCGCTAGCGCGATGGTGAGTTGGAGCTGGGGTGTTAGACTGCGACTTAAACAAGTCGTGTTTTCTATTTTCTTATTTTGATCACTGTTCTAGAGCTGGGGCCAAAGTCTTTGTAGCGCTGGGATGACAGGTCCATATTTTGAAATGTTTATATTTTAGCCCTGTTTTTTCTCCTTTTGCGTCCTTACTTTAAATTTTGTTCAAGTCTCTACAAATAATAATAATGTACATAAATAGTCATTTATTCTTATAAAATAATAAAATATCAAAACAAAAATATGAAAAAATATATGACAATTATGCCATTATCAAATAGTCATCAATCAAACTAAGAAAATACCTACCACCATCATGAGTAGCTGTCTGAGTTGGTCCCCAAATGTCCAAGTGTATGTAGTCAAGAATCCCCTTAGTCTTGTACTCGCTGGTACTAAACCTTACCTTATGTGTTTTCCCAAGCACACAATGTTTAGAAAACTCCAATGGTTGGAACCTATCCTCACCAAACGCCTTTTGACTAAATAACTTCTTCAGGTTTCTCTTGCCTAGGTGAGTTAATCTAAGATAAGACTTCTTGTTCAAGTAGGAAAATTTTAGTTTTTCTCGTTCCTTCTCTTCGATAAGAATATCTCACAAGTTGGTTTGCATATTCTCATCATCTATAGAGAATAATGCAGTACCACTTACAACTTTACCTTTAAGCACATAAACAGCTTTGTGCTTCTCTCCTCTCATTCCACTATAGAACCCTTCAATACTCTCAAAACCCCTCCGTCGATCCTGATGGAACACCTGGTCTAAAGTCTTTAGTGAGATCAAGTTCCTCTTGAGGTCAGGAACATACCTAACTTCTATTAACTCTCTCACTCGCCCATCATCTAACCTAAGTTCAATAATATCAATTCCCATCATTTGACAAGCAATGTCATTACCCATTAACACTTTGCCACCACTAATTGGCTAAAGGTTTATAAACCAAGACTTGTGCGAACACATGTGAAATGTTCAACTAGAATCAAGAATCCATTGTTCAGTATTCTTACCATCAGCAGTGACTAGAGTCTCTGTGTTGTTGTAGGTATCATCATAGGCAAGCGCAACATCTACTTTCTTCTTGTCTTATGCTTTCTTCTCTGGACTATACTTTATAAAGTGCCCTTCTTTCTTGCAACAATAGTATTTCCTAAGAGTCTTGAACTTCAATCTTGAGCTATTTTTCCTTCCATCTCTATATGAGGACCTTTCTCTTACAGATAGATTTTCTACATTGCCTTCGATCTACTTTCCTAATAGCTTTGAGTTTAATAATAATTTCACATCGTTAATCGTTAAATTCTCTCTGCTGTAAAGAAGTATATCAACAAAGCTTTCATAACTCTTGATAAGTGAACTCAGCAGGATAATCGCCTTATCTTCATCTTCTATCTTGATGTTGATGGACTCAAGATCAAGAATGATCTTGTTGAAGGCATCTATATGATCTTTTATCGGCGTCCCCTCTAACATGGACAACTAATACAACTTCTTCTTTATATGCAAACTATTAGCCAATAATTTTCGCAAATAAAGAGAGTCAAGCTTTTTCTAAAGACCAATCACCGTCGTCTCACCTGCTACCTCCCTCAGTACTTCATCGCTCAATGACAAAACGATTGTACTGTGAGCTTTTTCTTGAATGTCATTTCTTTCTGTTTCAGCCTTAAATGACTCTGGTTTTTTTTTTCTCTTCACTAGATAGAGCTGCAATCTCCTCTAATGCAGAGCCTAACCGTTGTCTCACCAACAATGCCTTTACCTTCATCTTCCATAGATTGAAGTCATTCATCCAGTTGAATTTCTCCACCTCATACTTGGATGTGGTCATGTCTGCTTAAAACTAAGTTTTGATACTAGGTTGTTGAAGCAAAAGCAATCAAACAAGCAAAATATCCCAAGTAACATTATGCAAAAATAAGCAAATAAGAATCTAGAGAGAGAAAAGTAGAAGAAACAACACATACAATTTACATGGTTCGGCAACTTGCCTACGTCCACAGTGGATCAAGATCACACTATCTTATTATTGAATCTCAAGGAACTCACAAAGTATGCCTCTTACAAGAAAGACTCACTAAGAAAACACTCTCTCTTGCGAACAATGAGTTTCTCTCACTAAGAATCACAAAGAAAATACTAAACTCACCGAGATTTGTGTTTAATCACTAATATCACAAAGATGTGTTTACAAGTCAATTGATGGCTTTTTTTTATAGGTTTTAGGATAACTTAGGTTAACCCTAAATGTGTGGGAGTCATTTCAGAGAGTTTTAAAATAAGTGGGAGTCGAAACCAAATTTGGGAAACACTTCCCCGCGTTGGGGGCCATGACACTAGGACATTTTGCCTGGGTACCGCAGCGCTGGGCACTTGGCACTGCAACGCTCAAGTTCTGTTTGGGACACCACGGAGCCCATAACCTGGCGCCCACGTTTAGGCATCACCACTTGCGTTTTCACGTCTTTTCACATCCATCTTCGATCCTTACACACCCAATGCACTTAACTTGCTCTCCAAATCATATTCTAATAATTTTTAATCAACTTTCTCTAAAAAAAAACTTCTAAATCAATTATAGATAATTTCCTCAATTAGATAAAGTGTCAATTTGCTGCATGTGCAAATGATTTTATGCTCGTTGGAGAAACTAATGAGAGTGACCAACCTTTATATTGAGCTTATTCGATACGTGCAACAAAAGTTGTTCTTTTCCCAACGAGTCAATCCCAATGATGATATCATGATCTGGATGGGAGGTAATTATGTTAACAACCTGTTTTCAGTAAGACATTCAATAACTAGAAATCAGAACTTGAACTATTTCTTTTCATTCAGTACTGTGATCTTTAATTCAGTAGATAATTGCAAAGTGAATTGCCAACTTGAACAACCCCAAGCTTCATAGATACCTCTCCATGGCATGTATACTCAAGTTTAAGACTAGGGAAAGAATTACGGGCTAATGATATTCATACTATTATCACCTTTCATAAAATACATATGGTCTAAGTGAAAAGCTTCAATTAATATGTCAATGGTGAGTTAAATATTCTCTCACTTGCTCTGATTTTCTCCCTTCCACACAAGCACAAACATGTGACCGCATATGTACACACATTTGCAGCTCATATTCATTGATTAGTGCAGTCAAGTTTTGTAAATAAATGCTTCTATCGCAATGATTAAATATCTTAAAATTTATCGGTAGTGAGATTCCAAACAACCTACCGTTTTCTAATACTCTCTTCTTTTGTTATCTACTACAACTGAAATTCCTTTAATGAAAATCGCAAAATCATCAGCCTCTTACATACATCTGCTCATTCTTCACTTCCCTCATCCCTTCATTTTTCAGATATTTGTCCCCTCTAATTTTATTCATAGACAATTTTGCTTCATTTCCTAATCTTCTCTCTGCTTCCCCAAAAAAGCTCCTTACATGAATCATGATCCTGAATGCCTCACCAAGTCCTCAAACACAGGAATTTGTGACATATATGAGTGCTACAGCTGATAAAATACACAGTTAATCTCCGACCAACAACCTTTGAGAAAACCTAACCATGATTTACGATGCACATTAATACCTTAAATGAGTAAAACTAATTGAATATCAATTTCAAATAACTTGTTACTACCACAAGCTGGAAGAAGAAAGAACTTACATGTAGAAATGTGAAAGCGCAACTGCTGAGCAGCTACATATCGAGAAGGAAAAGCAAATGATGGATTACAATACGTGTTATCCAAGTAAAGAATGTCGACAACATCATCTTGCAGAGCTTTGAGGAGTACGTTCCTCCCTATCTCCGCCCTCTCACTACTCATTTCCCAGCAAAAAAATCACCAGTGTAAAGCAGGCATCCAAACTCTCCACGAAATAAAATCATAACTGAACCTGCCAGATTACTAAGATCACTGTGATCATCCAAACAATTTCGCATATTATTGTTAATAACATCCAAAATTAACACTAGATATTCTTCAATTTCATTTTTTTTATATCTGCTAATCAAAATTTTTAATTAATTAAGACTAGATGTTGTTCAATTTCTTTCATAAATCTCAGGCAACTTTGTAAGTAAAACATGCATCTCCGTTAATACTTAATTCTAGTGTTCTAGAAGTTGCTTACCATTTCATCAACGAATGACATAAAGTCTAAACTTAAACTAGTTATTAATTCTATGTGGTTCTTTTGATACGGCTCTCTGATAAGATGTTAGTTCTTCATCAATTAATGAGTTTAGTTGATTCCGAAAAAGTTTTCTTTCTTTTCTCTTTTTCAATTTTAAATGCTAGATACTCTTAGGTTTTTTTTTTTTTTCCTTTCTGTTTTATGTTGCCGCCGGGACCATGTGAATTTAAATTATTGATCGATAAGCTAAGAAAAACAAATATTTAAATATGTTTAATTAAATGCACATCTATTAGTTAACAATGTTAAACAATTTCTATTCGTTTTATGATGTGATATTGTTTCTCACTCAATTATTATGGTTTAACTCAAATTTAAGGTTCAACTTTTAATATTTGATGTGGGATGATATTCTTTTCCGCTCAATTATCACGGTCTAACTCAAACTTAGGGTTTAACTTGACTTGTATTGTCCATCCACTCAGGCTAAAAGACTCACTATCATGTAGTAGTAATCTTTATTAAAATTCAAAATACAAAATTTTCATTAGAGTTCAAGATATAAAATTTTTAGGGTTCACTTGGCTCATATTGCCCATTCCATTGGGGGACATAAAGGACCCATTACCCACGACAATATCTATTAAGGATATTTTAGGAGCTCACATATAAATGAAAATTCAGGTCTACTCTTATATCACTAGTCACGGGCCAACCACTTGCTACTGACCCAAAAGACTAGCATGTTAGATATTACTGCCTATCTACCCATATACATACAATTTTTATTCAATGTAAGACGTGACACTTAGCAATCCCATATAATAATTAGCATTAGAGGTAATCTCATTCATTAAGAGTTTTTAGCGTGCACTCTAAAAATTCTATGCGCTTTACAAAATATTTTACTCACAAATAACCAAGAATATAAAAGATCACATATAACAATAAAGATAAAAAAAAATACTACAAGACACAAGATATACATGATTTAGCAACAAACGCATATGTCCATGATGGATCAATAATCCAATTTCTTTCATTAACTATTCATAAAGAATTACAGTTCATAAATAACTCATAAATCTCTTAGATCTCCCAGATCACTAAGATCCCTTGGGTCACTCATATCTCCTAAATACTAGTGTCTCCCTAATCATTTAGATCTTTACATTAAGAGATTAATAAATGAATATAACTTCCCTTAAAAGATCTATTATCACTCTATTGTACACTCAGCACTCAAGTGATCTCATTGCACCCTTTCTAGTACAATCAGCACTTTAGGGCTAACTAAGCTATTTATTCCCTCTTATTTTTATATTTTTTATACTTGATCACTTTAATGATAAAAGTTTACATAGGCTTTAAAATGTTTTTAAAAATTCTATAATTTATTAGAGTATGAGTTCACATATAAAAAGTTTAAAACTCACTTAAAAAAGTTAAATTAGCCAAAACAAAAATATCTGTAAGTTGTCGCGTGAATAGTATATTGACATAAACAGTTCCGCAAGATCAGTAAGTATCTTGGTTCTAACTTTTTATTTTTGTTCCCTTTTTATGTGTCCGTTCAACGTATTCTTAATCTTGTGTCAACTATTCAATAATTTTTAATTCAAAATTAAACTCATCCTTAATTTTAAATAACTAAATTTTAACAAAATAAAATAACAATCAACTTTGACAAGTGTTTCAACGAACAAAATACTCTTAACGTTCAACTTCATCCCATTATTAAATGCGAGAAGCAAACAAACAAACTGTCAACTGTGAACATAAAACATGATTAGGATTTTTCATTTAAGACAGTCCAAAAAATGAAGATAATGGTGGGCTATGGCTACCCCCAGCTGTAAGCTGAAGACTAATGACCTGAGAATGGCGCAAACGACACGCATCTCGCACCAACCGTTGGAGAATTTGTATAAAAGAATCAGTGGGACAATTTTTGCATCACGTTGGAAACGAAGAAACTCATCAAACATATTACATCGGAAAAACCCAAGTGAATCATCGCATTCTTATATATCTTTTGACTGCATTTTGGAGATCAAAATTAATCACCAAAAGCGATAGGAAAAAAAGTGCACTGAATGTGTACAGAAAGGACATATAACTTAAAGCTAATCTCCAGCTTATCGTGATTGACTGCTACTGGGATGATGGCTGGCTACATTTCTGAGGGGGGTCCAGCAAAAGCTGCTAGCAGCTAGCAGCTAGCAGCTAGCAGCTAGCTCATTCATGTCCGATATATGTCTCAGTCCTCATATGACTAGTCAGAGACGGAGAGAAATCCAACGGTTTTGGGCTTTGCAGAGTTAAATGATCAAGCTTTTTATTGCTTTATTCCCACTTCCTACCTCTCTCACTTGTGGTTTGGAAGTTTTGGGTTCTTTTCTCCTGGCTGTCAATCTCATTTTTCCCTCGACGCCGGGAAAATGCTATGACTTGTTGCTTGACCTTACATCCCTCCATTCTTTCTTTTAGTTAAATTTTACTGTGTACAAAAAAAATATTTATATATATATTAAGAGGAATGGCATGTTATGTGACACGTCAGTAGCAGGTGGCTAGACACGTGTATAACGCCCAACGGATCTTGAGCGGACAATTAAAACTATAAAAACTGTAATCGACACTTGCCGCTGTATTCGTTTGCTTTGCTGCTTCGGTGCTTCCCTCCAAAAGTCTACACAACAACAACAACAAATGAACCCACAACAAAACCACCACAAACCGGAACAGGACCCTCCGGTTCTCCCCACGATCCCAACTGACTCTGCCTCCTCATCTCACCGCTTCCCTCTCGTAACCACTCCAACATACGGCGCCCAGCGCAAGATCGCGATCGCCGTCGATCTAAGCGACGAGAGCGCCTACGCCGTCCGCTGGGCCGTCGAGAACTACCTCCGTCCGGGGGACGCTGTCGTTCTACTCCACGTCCGCCATACCTCCGTCCTCTACGGCGCCGATTGGGGCTTCATCAGCAACAGCCACAACAGCGCCGTCCAAAACGACGATGGAGAGAGAGACTCCGCCAGGACGGGGACGGAAACGGACTTAACGGCGATGAATGCAAAGAACATAGCAGAGCCGTTGGAGGTGGCCGCGATTCCGTACAAGATACATATTGTGATGGACTACGACATGAAGGAGAGGCTGTGCTTGGAGGTGGAGAGGCTAGGGCTAAGCGCAATGATAATGGGGAGCCGAGGAATTGGAATTGGGGCGTCGAGGAGAAGCACTGCTGGGAGATTGGGGAGCGTGAGTGATTATTGCGTGCATCATTGTGTTTGTCCCGTTGTTGTCGTTAGGTATCCTGAGGAGAGTCAAAGTCAAGATGACAGGAGAGAAGAGGCCGACCTTGAGCTGCATCCTGTGCCGGAGGAGGAGACGGAGTATCACGACGACCTATCGGAGTGAACGGACGGAACGGAGAGGTTTGTGATTCGAGCTTTTGTTTGATTGATTGTTATGTGCTTGACTTTATAGTGAGTATTGGGAGTGCTTTTTTTCTTTTTAATTTTTGCTTTTAATAATTTCTGATACAACACAACTTTTAAGTTGGTATTTGATTAATTTGAAGAAAAAGGGGAACTAACATGAAGAGGTTCTATTGTGTGAGATTGTTTAATATGGGTAAAATGAGCTGAGGATGTTATCCATCAAACTAGGAATTACCCGCAGTTTGGAATTATTTCAGAAGACTAATAATTGATGAGTGCATTAGAAATTGATCAGAGATTTTGTAAAGGTAGTTGGAACCACGGAAAATGATGCTTTTCTGTTCAGGTTGTAAGCTATGCCAGAGTATTTTGTGGCACAGAAACTCATGTTGGTTTAATCTTGTTCTGGGAAGTTCAATTATGACAACAAGTTAACACTTTTGAGGTGGTGGTTTAATGATATGTGCTGTATGACAAACAATATAAGGTTAGAAAGATAACTGGTTACTGGTTGGGAGCTGAGAAACTATATAGTGGCATTTGGTTAAACGCAAGACACGTGTCCTCTAGGTTGAACTGCAAAAAAACTTGTATCTATCTGACCCCCAGTAGTTTGGCTGAGTCCTAGCTGGTTAGAGTTGTGAAAAACTAAGTCAATACTTTCATTAAGTATATGCACTTTCTGTTAATATGCCTGAGGTTATCTAAGATATCACATGGAGTGTATTGAAAATCCTCAAGTATCTTTGAGTTATTTCACTGGTTAGATTCTGAAGCTTCTTTCCAATTTTTTATTTTTTTTATATTAAGAATCTACTGATATCTAGCTTTGCTATCATCATTTTGTGTATGCTATATAGAGTTTAGTGTCATTTTGCCGAATTGCTATTATGTTCTGCACAAACCTTGTGTCTTGCTACCTGGGAATACTGATTTGGCAAACCCTTTAGCAAAGATTTTGGCATCTCCATGATATATGGAAATGAGAGCTTATGAAAATTTTTAGCTGAACAACTCACTATAACAGACCTAGTTTTGGAAATCCATAATTGAAACATATTTGTGAAGTGACAACTTTAGTTTCCTAGTCAGCTAATTATTTGCTTTGTGATAATTAGTTTCTACCATATTTGTAAGTTTTCCTTTCTTTAAATAATCCACTTCTGATTGGTACAGAACAGATAGGAGGACAACTACTTTCATAATCAAACAATTATCATTGGAAATTTTTTACTCTGGCATGCTCTGGACAGTTCAGTTTGATTTGACTGGTCTCTTTGCTGCAACGCTTATTCTAAGATTGCTGTGCTATGAGTTTCTGATGAATGATGATTTTTTTCACTCTCACATTTGGATGTTAATATCTCGAAAACTAATTACCATATGGATTAATTCTGCAGAAGATGATCAAGGTAACAAAAGTGAAAATACTGAAGCATGTGGGTAGAAAGAAGTCATGAAACCTGGGAAATTTCTTCTTGCGTGCTTTCAGTGATGGTGGTATAACACAAAACTATTGTTGTGTCATAACCATGTTTTCTGAGTTTTGTGGGTTTGTAAATTACACATTGCTCTCTTAATTAAAAGTATTTGCCATTACAGACTGCGTGATGATTGAATACTATGCTTGTTAACACTTATGGTCCATGAATCATGATTTTAGTTTGCATTTATGGTCATGGTATGTAGTATATATATCATGCTCTGCAAACTAGTTTCAAAGAATGCTTCAAGCCTAACAAGAGGTAAAATCGGCACATTTTTATTTTTCAATGGCGCATGTTATTGTTCCCTTGATTACAGCTTCTGAATTGCTAATTGTCTTCTTAAGAACACTGTTGCAAGTATTTAGTAGTCTTGATAGAATTTAATGGCTTGTTTTTTACTCTGAGAATGAAAATATATATGGCCCAAGTCTAGTTTCATATTTGAACTACCCTTTTAGATTAATATGTGCATAAATTTATCTATTAGAATTAATTGAAGAACAAACGAATTAAAAGCTTTTATTCTAAATGCCAAATAATATAATTATTTTGTTCAAGTTTCTGTCATTATTAATCATTAAAAACTGAAACCGATCTCATACTCTCCAAAAAGTGAAAGCCAGATTGGGGCAATGAAGCGTTGCATGCATACAACGTATTACGTATACAACTAATGATAGCTCAAGCGATCAAACAAACAGGAAATCCTTCCAGGACAAGTACTGGGACACCGTTGAAGTTGCCAAGAGTTCCGAGAACTATACAATGCAAATAGCTAAGTTCTGTAATTCAGCATGTGTATCAAGACAAATCTATTAGATTCTAAATAACTGTAACTAATTGCCCATATAGGTCACAAACTATACACAACATCAAATCGCTAACCAAATAGTAAACTTTTAGTGTTGACAGTTGAACCCGTCTAATGAGTCGCTGCAGGTTCCCTTGAGCCCTCATTCTTTATGCTCCAATAACGAGATTGGAACAAATGATTAAATGTGCCTTCACTAAATGGCTCTAATGTAATCTCATAAGAACTAAATAACATTGAAATCCCGAATAAATAAATAATAAATAAAGATTTGAAACTTTTGAATCTACTTAATAGTGATTCAAATTATTATAAGACTTTCAACATAAGCAAATCAGCTAAAATCAAATCAAAGTGAGCTACAAGATCACCAATGTACTGGAAGAATGAACTTAAACGCAAGTCGATCATATTTAGACTGACAGTAAGGCAGAAAAATATCACATAACTAGAAAACGGATACTATACCAACCAGCTTCTGTAAAGCAGAAAAAAAAAACATCTTAGGAACTTCCCAGCATCTCTTCACTGCGACTCCTGCGCATAGACAACTCCGATTTAAATTTCAAAAGTTTGCTGCCAATATCAACATAGTTTTGCTGATGATTGGTTGTTGGCTTAGTTCCAGTTGGTGGCAGGCGCACATGCCTGCCCCTTGACCTTTTTGGAGGTGAGATCACAGCTGGACTTTTATAACCATGAGTTGATGAAGATGACTTGTGAGAAGATACACCACGGAAGCTCTTCCTCGTAGCTTTGTTATCTGATCTAAGGCCACGATCAAACTGATTGGCACTGATACCTAGCCGAACCGATCTATCAGAAGCATCCTTCAAAGTGCTTGTTTTTGTAGGCTGCCGGTTGAAGTATACCAGATGCGGAAGAAGGCTTTGTAGATGTTTCTTCAGCTGTTCATCCCCTACATTCTTTTGAGCTGGGTTTCCTTCCAAGCTGATAGCTTGCAATGAATTGTAATTAGCAGCAAGTTGACCAAGGCATTTGGCTGTGGAAATTTTGTTGAAACGCAGATCCAGTACAGTTAATTTCAAGAGACGGTGAAGACCCTCAACCTCACTGATCTTATTTCCAGCCAAGTATAACTCTTTGAGAGAGGAACATGACGCCAGACCTTACATTAAAATTAATCAAAAGAACATATGTTAGAAATGGGAAAACACAATTAAAATAGGACAGCTTAACAGCTTTCACCTTGTGATACAAAATGAATCATACCATGACCAATTCTAAATATTCGATTGTAGCTCAGGTCAAGTACACGGAGGCGGGTAAGTTCACGCAATCCCTCAATTGTGGAGATGCTGTTTTTTGACAGATTCAACACATGAAGTCCTCGAGGAAGAGCACCAGCAGTGATTCTCACTACAATGAACAAGAAACCAGATAAAACAAGCAGGAAACAACTACAGTTCCTTGAACTCAGATTATGCTATCATTGCATATTATTGGAAGTGATATAAATGAATGATGATAAAGCTGCTAGAAGAGATGCAAACCTATGGAATTTCCTGACAGATTGAGCACCTTTAGGCTGACAAATGCACTAAGAAATGGGATGACAACCAATCCATGATTTGAAAGCTGAACTGTGGCAGCTGAGAAACTCAGAGAAGAGATATATCTTTTAGCAGCTTCTGCTCCAGCAGTTACCTTACCATCCACCTTAGCAGCAGACAGAACATTTGTGACATCAGGTTCTCTCTTCACCTGATCGTTAGAAAGAGATATTTCATCCATTTCATCCAATGGTTCGCAATGTTGAAGATCATTGACCCACTCCTCAATACGCTTAATCTTAAAATCCTTGCTTGGCAATCTTTTCCATAGCTGAGCTGAGGATTCTCCGTGAAACTTTTTTGAGTTTGCCTCATCTGGTATTACCCAGTCTTTTGCTAAAGCAGAATAATTACAAGAATCATAGAAATCATCAACCGGAACCCCAAAATTGTTTTTCACCATTTTACATAAGTCATCAACTCTTTCTTGCTCTCCTACAATCTGTGGGTCATCATCATGAATTGAAATACCTTTCTGCCTCGTGCCTAAAACTTGTAGGTCGTCAGTAGATCTGGAACGAGGAGCAAAATGTTTAGCAGAGCATTCTTGAGAATGGCCAAGAGAAGCACTAATGTTGGGCAAGGAACATGATTTCACAATCAAATTTGGGGTACATGGCATATGGTCAAAATAATCATCAGCACAGTAGCCAAGACCAGATATCAGAGCATCAGAATTTCCCTGGCCTTCCATATCTGGAGTTTGAGGATCTCCAGTTGAGAACGTTGATACATTGTTAACATGATCAGAACCAACTAGAAAAGGCTCCAATTGCTGAGCTTCTTGATACTCGCTGGGTGGGCTAACAACAGGATCATTGCTTTGAGTACGTGCCGTCAAACCATTTTGGTCATGGGAGTCAGAAGAGAATCCTTGATCAGTCTCCTCCTCTGCATCATTTTCACCAGGATATCTCCCCTCCCAGCATAATCGACTTCCTAGAGACTGACTCTTCTTTAAATGTCCCAATTTATGGACCCCCACATCACCCTCAAGTTTGCATATGTCCTTAATTTCGTGTGATTTCCCACGATTAAAAGAGGAAGAACTTGCAACATGCTTGGCATCATCATTAACTTGCATATCTCCAGCTGCACTCAATACAATTGCTTTTGCATTTTCAGAATTAGGATAAGCTTTCATGGCCTGAATTTCTGAGAATTCATGCAAACTTTTCCTCATTTCTTCAACTGATGGTTTAATTGTTTTCTGATGGAGTGAGTAACACTAAATAGTCAGAAAATAATTGTGAACAAGAATCCCAGAAATACAAAATTTACTCTAGGAAGAATGAATAGATTCTTACACTTACCTTTGGTCTCTGGGAATTAATGTGATTGCTGAAGCATAAAAATCTAACCATTGTGGCAATGCCGACCTGAGGGGCTACATCCGCACGAGATCTTATTGCATAAAAAGCTGCGGATGACTAACTATTCAGCTCATTTACAACCGGAAGCCTGAAATAAAGACCTAAGTTTTGCTTCAGATAAAAATATCAGCTACATGAAGCTTCTGGGGACTTAGCAAATGGTGACCTTAGCCATAATCAAGCGACAAGCCCACTGAAACACGGCACAATCTCCAAACATGCGATGATGTTGATCTTCTTAAAACATAAAGTAATCTCAACCCCTTGTGATCACCCAACACCCACTTGGAGGTGCGAGAAAAGTTTGATTTTTCTGTAGCGGCCAGAGTGAAAAAAGAATTTTTCCAACTAAGAAAACTGAATCTTTAACATGGATAAGGGACCCTGGCCTGGAAAATTGAATAAACAAAATGATGCTATTAACCAGTTGATTGAGAGCAAATGAATATGGGAGATACTTAAGCATAATAACAACTAAAACAATAATTGCATAATGTTTTCAACTATGTAGAATGAAACAAAGAGGATTGTACTAGTCCACAGTAAACATCTAGAACAAAGTTCAAACGTAGTATTTATTTGTTAACCAATCAGCCTTCGCTATAGCTAAATAGAGCTCAATGTTTTCTCTTTTTTTTTTTGGCCCTTCCTTTTCCTGGAAATGATGGGAGAAGATTTTGCTTTCTTGAGCAATTTACTATCATTGGCTATGTGTTCAATGTTTGTTAAAATAAATACTGCATGATTTTGCAAATGCCAATTCAAATTTATCATGAATTATAAACCAATGGGCATATATCATATATCCGTAACCTCATATCATTCCATGTTCCAATCCTACCAATCTCTCAGAAACAGATTTTAGTAGCAACCCAGATGAAAAAGTGTTGATAACATAACAGATACAGATTCAATATAACATTAAACTAACTAAACAACTCCTTAAGAATCAAACCCATATCACTGAACAAATCTCTTTAAACGTAATTTGTTCAAAGAGACAACAACGGAACAGATTCAATCTAACAAAACAATTAAAAGAGAATCATTCAAACAAAGAATAAACGCAAAACATGAATAAAAGGAAGAAAAATATAAATATAGAGATCTGAAAACTACCTCTCTCCAGCCACCAGCCAGATTTTGTTACGAGAAAACAACACGAACAACAAAATCGAAAGCACGTTTTCTTAATCTATGACGACTTTGTTACCAACAGGCGGCGAGGTTGATTAAGCTTAAACGGTTTAGGCTTTGATTTTATAAACCAAATCAACGGCCCTGATTGAACCAAATCTTATTTTCCCTTCTGGGGTTAGGAATAAATGGAATTTTTTTTTTTTTTTGTGTATGTGATAAGAAGCAAACAAGAAAAAGGATTTGAATTGGGTGCGGCTTCTTAGTTATTATTTTTGTAAAAGATTTGAAAAAAATGAATGGAAGGGAGAGATTTGCGTACGCTATGAGAAAAAACAAAGTAGGGGTGGGATTGGGTGACTTAGAAGGAAAATGCGGATCTTGTCTTTATGCCTGCGCCTCTCACATTTTTCCTTTATCATTATTATTGTTTTATTTGTCTGTTTATATATCAAATCACAACTTTATATAAAACTAAAAAACAAATCACTAACTTTATATAAAAGAAAAATTAAATATAATTTTTATAAAGTTAGTGAGGTTTTTCTTTTTTTTTTATACGAAGGGGTTTAAACTCGGAATTTCTATTAAATATATTGTTAGCTCTTTGTTTATTTAAATGTTAATACAAATACAAAATAATTAAGTTATAAAAATTAGGAGTGGGCAATTCGGGATCGGGTCAGGTTTGGAATCGACCCGATTAGTCCTGAGTCTCGTTCGGGACAGATAAATCTATCTTGAATGGAAATTTTTTTTGGCCAGGGCCATGTCCGACCGGGACATGGCCCAGGTCCGACCGGCACATGGGTAAACGACGGCAGCAGCGACAGAACGGCGACAGGCGACAACAGCGGTAGGCGACAGCAGTGGCAGGCGGCAATAGCGATAGAACAGCAACGACAACAACGACGGAATGGGCCATTCCCGAACTGAATCGGGTCCCGTCCCCACTGGACCAGGACAACCGGGACTCACAGTTTCTGTCCCGATTCTGTCCTGGTTTCGGGACTCGTCCCGACCTGATTTTTTCGGGTTGAACGGTCTGGTTCAGGCTAGAACCAAGCCATTCAGTCACCCCTGATCAAAATACTTTAACTATTTTAAAAATCTTTTTTAAAAAAATAAACTATTTTAAAAAATCCTATACTAACATGCCAATTTTTTAGGCATTTAGTTATTAGTCACTCACATCTATGTCATTAGATATTTTAAATTAAAACAATTATTATCAATACTTGTAAAATTTTGCCTTATGTCAAAAACACTCACAAGTTTTAAAAATAGATATAATATTCAATTGTTAAAGAATATTTTTAAAAAAATTAACTATAGACATATTAGAACTATTAAAAATATAAAATTGTTCATAATAATAAAATTGACTCGACAATCATATCTTTTACCTAATTTTTTTTAAAATTTTATCTCCTCAAATTAATAATTTTCGATAATATCATCACAAAATTAACCATTCAATAATTTTGGATTAATCCAACAACATCAACAACAAAACCAATTTCAAGATTAATTTAATAATATCAAAAGAAAAAATATAAAAAAAATTGACAATCAAAGAAAAAAGCTACTTGGTTGCACACGGTCAAGCAATGCCGTTGTGTGCTATTGACTGATGGTTCTGCATCGATGGGTAGTGGTTGTTACAGGTGATATAAGATAATTTTAGAATTTCTAAAATTCGAAATACATAGAGAGAAAATGAACAGAAAAAATTTAGGGCTTTTATATTTATACATAAAAAAATAGTTTGCTCACTTTAATTTAATATTTAATCGTATTATTTGATATTATCTCTTTTCTTTTTTTTAGAAGACTTGTAAACTTTCTTTCAATGATATTTTTTTAAGTATTATTTATCATTTTTTTTTTTAAAAAGTATTATTTATCATTTTTTTAAGATTATACCAATAAAAATAAAAATTGATTGCATTTGTAGACTTGCTTCAACGGCAAGTTTTATACACTTCTTTAATTGAGATCAGGAATCAAATTCTAACAAATGCTAAAATAGTTGATTTATTCTTTTTATTTTTTAAGATTTTCAGTTGAAGTTGAATTTTAAGAGTTCGGACATATGTTAAAATAATTGATTTAAATAAATATCAAGACAATTGATTTATTCTGATAAATATCAAAATAATTGATGTATTCCTTTCATTTGTGAGACTTTTAGTTGAAACCGAATTCTACAAATATCAAGACAATTAATTTATTTATTTGGTTTTGGCTTTTAGTTTAGATAATTGACTTGAAATTGTATAGGTAACTATATATGTTGTCGTCGATTATCCTAGTAACGTAGTTTAAATGGACTGATTTATTCCTCTGTTTCACGAGTCTTCTACGATAATAACATAATTCAAAGAGGATATATTTTAAAAAATATACGTCATACTCTTAAAAAATAGTATCATTTATATAATCATGATTGATGATTGATGTAATCTTAAAGAAAATTGATTTGAAATTATATTTTTTTGAAAGAATAAAAAAAATTGACAACTACTGCTTATCGGAACAAAATTTTCAACGCGTTCCCACGCCCAACCCTACACCTCGCTTCATTATCTTTTGGCCACTGTACTTGAACGCCTCTTCGCCGACTCTGTCTCTCGGTCTGCCTCCCTCATCGCCGCCGCTGCCGTGTCCGCAAACTAAAGGTATGATATTTCCTACTTTCAAAGCTTTAAACGAAGAGAATCGATGGGATTATTTTCTTTTGTTAATGGCTCTGCAGATCCATATGTAACAATTTCTTCTTTTGTCCAGAAATGAATGGAGGAGCTTTTTCTAAAGAATTAACCAAAAAAAAAAATATTATTTAAAGAATAAAGGTGAAGTTTTAATTCAAGAGTGCTAGTGGGTTCTTAACTATTTGTATAATAAAATGAAGATTTTTTTTTTTTGAAAAAAAAATGGCTGAGAATAAAATAATATGTGAGCTAGAAAAGTTATAAACTGACATTATATACGCTTTTCGCTTTTTTTTTTTTTTAATTCTCTTTTGTTTCAACTCAAACCATGTACCCAAAATTTTAATTTGTGCAGGCCGATTTATTGAAATTCTTATCTGCAACAAAAAAAGCAAAAGTAAGTGAAGCAGGTTTTTCTTTGTTATTCGTGATGATGAGTAAGGCTTCCAAGTTGCTTGTTCTGACGAGGCTCTCCGGTACTGCAAAGCCCTCTTCTCTGCTTCATAGGTCTTGTTCTCGTGTTCTTCTTCAAGAACGTAGTAGTTCCAGACTTATTCATTCTTCTAGAAACTTGCTTACTGCTTCTAGAAACTTCTGCTCTAGCTCTTCTAATCCAGAGGAGAGTGATTTTCGAGCCCCTACCGCCATTGATTATCGGTACGTCGGCCACTAATTCTTTTTATTTTGACCTGAAAATTTGAATAAAATTTAACATTTTGTCTGGAATTAAGTGAAATTTTCATTTATTTGCTGGTGGTTGTGACTATGATTGCATGGCTAATGTGGGATTAATGTGGATACAGTTCTCTCCTGCAGGAGGATGAGTTTCACAAGCTGGCTAACTCCACAATCCATGTCTTGCAAGAGAAATTTGAGGTAATTACTATCACTCACTTTTTTGAGCTTTTATGAAAGACAATTATTATGAACATATCGTTACATTCAAACTAATACATAATTGAATAGATTAATACCTGCACATTTTCTGCCGTGTTCACCATTCTACAGACAAAAAAAAAAAAAAAGCAAAAATATACTTGTGTGAATCAGCTGCCCTAAAAAATATTGGTCTCAGAAGCGAGTATGCTTCTGCTTCTTAGAAACCAAAAACAAAAATCTTAATTTCAACAACCAAAAGAAGAAGTACGCAAAACCACTATATTATTATTTTCATTCTGCTTTCTGCTTCTAGTGTATCAAATTTAAGTTAAGAGCCAAAGTCCATCTGTTTTCAGTTGGATGGACTGCTGTTTTTCTTAGTGATTTCCTATATGCCAGGCTAGTGCAAGCACTCTCAACATCAGTAAAGCACATGTCTGGCCTGCAAGAAATATAGAAAATACTATCTGTAATATGTTTAGGTCTAACTCTCTTTCTTGGCCTGAATCTCAACACAATTGATTAATTGAATTTCTAAAAAGCTCACCACGTGTTTTTAGCACACAATATTTAAATTCCAACCAGAACTATCTTTTCATTGTATGATTGGCATTTATGGTTCCACTTCATCTCTGATGTAAGGGTAACACTCTTCATCTTCATCATAACTATCATCCTCTTATTCTTTAGATTCTCTGTTGATCATGACATCTTTTTTTCCTATCTATTTCACTTTTTGCTCTTGCTCTCACTTTTGTTTTGATTTGTTTTTCTTTTTTTCTGTTTTGTTTTGCTCTTTTTTTTTTTTTTGATATCATTGCTTTAGAAGCGACCAAAGAAGCTGCAGGATCAATGGGTTGACGAGAAACAGCTGTATTGATGGGTTGATCTATATTGTGTAAAAGTTGCGTTATCCTTGTTCTGACTGGACTCTAGAGGGGTTTCTGATGAGGTGAGGTGACAAATGAGAGAAACGTCTGTTAAAAAACAACCTTATAGCTTTTGCTGCTAGAAAGAGTAAGTTATTATACTTACATCAGGTTATTATTCTTACTGAAGTTGGCTCTTGAGTGTAGGCATACATTTGGTTCTTGGGTGAGTTTAATTGTACTTAAATTGAGCAGCTGATAATGAAGAGGTTTCTTGTCCACTCTCTAGTTCTGCAGTGTATTTGGCCTCTTCTAAAGCACCCAGAAGAAAACCAAAAGCAAGAGCAAAAAAGCCAAGTAGACAGGAAGCAAAAGGATGTTATGATTTTCATAGAATCTAAAGAATATGAAGGACAGTTATGGTGATGATTAAGTTTGTTGCCAATACTTCAAATATGAAATGGAACCATAAATGCGACTATGCAAGGAAAAGCTAGTTCTGGTTGGGATTTAAATATAGAGCTAAAAACACGTGGTGAGTGTTTTAGGTCCAAACTCTGTCAAGTTATGACTTGCCTTTCTTCTTTGGTCATTGACATTCCGCAATGTTTCACTACATGATGTTTTTCTGCATCAAAAGTTGCATATTTATATTATTCCTTTTAACAACCTGTTTGTGATGCATATGGCCATTTTAATTTTTAGCTGAAAAATCTAAAGTATCTTTTAGTTAAACCAAGTTTATGTTTTATAGCCATGGGTTCAATGTCTGGAGTTTTAATTGCTACTCTCGTTCTTGGGTCTACAGGAATATGGCGATACTGTCCAAATTGATGGCTTTGACGTAGACTATGGGGTGCAACTGGTTTACTAGCGTTTGGAGTAGATTGATTCTTTCATTATGTATTTTATGTATTCTAACAGAAACTTGCTTTAAATTGGACAGAATGAGGTTTTGACCCTGAAACTTGGGGCTTTGGGAACTTACGTCTTGAACAAGCAAACACCAAATAGACAAATTTGGCTGTCGTCTCCAGTGAGGTATTATTTTGGTTGTTCAAATGGATTGCCTCATTGTAGACTATGGTTTTAATTTCTGCCTTCCTATCTTAAGCGAGGCTATATCCATTCGTGAATATAATTCCAAATTTATTCAGTTTCCTCAATTGCATTTTTCTTCTGTTTTCTTTGTTTATCTGAATGAAAATTCCCTTTGCAGCGGTCCGTCCAGGTTTGATTGGGATCAGAATGCTCAAGCTCGGGTTTATAGACGCACTAAAGCTAATTTATTACAAGTTCTGGAAAGTGAATTGGAGCAGTTATGCGGTGAGCCTATCAGTTGGTCTTCAGACAGTTGACGATGCTGTGATTTATCAGTAGGTAGGTTTTCTTATGAATTTGTTTCAGTAATGGGAGAGTTTTGTTGTTTATCACTGTATCTCTCTGTATAGATATAGTGTTGAATAGTGTTGTTTATCACTATTCAACACTATATGTATGAATAGTGATAAACATTAGATAGGTTTTCTTCTTATGAATTTGTTTCACCTCTCTTTATGAATACTGTTGTTTATCACTATAGCTTTCAGTAATGGGATATTCAACCCTTAGGAACTTGAGCTGTTTTTGTATTTGATAATTATTGAAAAATTAGTGATTTAATAATTTTGATTGGATAAAAATTGAAATGAATATCAAAATAGAGAGTCACAAAAAGTTTAGAATATGTGAGACGCGTATGGAGAAGTTTAGGATGTATGGGACACGAAGGGAGAAGCGAAAGGGAACTCAAATAAGTGAAGGAAGCAAGAAAACATGGGATAGGTGCTGTCAGGGCTGAGCATTGCGATGCCCATGGCCGAGCGCCGCGGCACCCAAGACAACAACCTAGCGCCGTAGTGCTGGGTCCCCAGCGCCGCGGGGATAGGCGGGATAATGCCCAGTGCCGCGGCGCTAAACGTGTTAGAAGTTCATTTTGGTTCGGGATTTCAAGTTTTGGGAAGTTTTGAACTTCCAAAACAAGTAGACTCTTACTCCAACAAAAAATATGGTTAGTAGGCACGAAATATACCCTATATAAACACTTGTAAACCCTTTAGTTGAGATTAAGCATTAAGAGAGAATCTAAGAGAAGGGGAAGAATTAGGTAGATACTAAGTGCTTGTGTGCGCTAGGGTGAGACCGTCGTTTGGGTGATCATTATTCATGGTAGAATAAAGGTTCACTAAACATTAGGTCATTTTTAGGGTTCTTCAAATTAGATTTTTCTTGTAATATCTCAAAGGAGTTAATAAGAAAGGTTATGATCCTTAGATCCACCGTGAACGTAGGCAATTAACCGAACCACGTAAGATTGTGTTGTGCTCTTTTGTTTTCTGTTTTAAATTCTTACCATTTTACTTGATTAATAGGTTATTCTATTGCGTAAGAAAGTTAGAATTCTAAATTGAATTTAAGATTCTTCGCTTCAATATAACCTCGAAAGGAAGAAAAACATTTTCTCACTCAATAATAATAAATGAAAGCCTCTTTTTGTTAAAAGATCTTGTCTGACCAATATATATTTATTCACTGGTGTTCAAGTGATTTCTGTTAAGAGTAGTAGCCCAGATTTAGAAGATGGTAGATGCAAAATTAAGTACTGCTCATCGACTCCAATGGAATTGTCTATGTGCCTGAACATTAATGGTTTTTTACGTAGCTTATGGCTTTACCAATTCATGTTAACGTGGCTGAGATGAGAATATGCCCGAATATGCAAATTTAAGTAGGATTCAAGATGGTTGCCTTTATTTTTGACCGACGATGATGAGTGGATGGTGTCAAATGTGCTCCTTAATATATGATATTTTTTTGGGGAAGATGAAACAATGTGGATGCATTCCTAATCTTGGTTGACATTATTAACTTATTTGTTTATTTTAGATGACCATTGAATTCAGCACGCCTATGTCACCCGGCAGTCCTCATTTTTTAGGTGGCAATTTTTGTTTCTCTCTCTCTTAATATGCTTCTTGGGGTCCTTTTGGTGTTATTGTATTCTGTTTAAATCTAAATGCAAAATAGTTTAACTATTTGGTAAAGATTCATGGAAAATGTTTAAAATAGCCATTTTTTTTAAGCAAAAATTTATTTTAATTTTTTAATATATTTATAAATTTTATTAGTTAAATACTTGATTTTCAGATCATTTTACCTTTAAAGTATTTTTGTATCTTTGTTACAAGTTATTTAAAATTTTAATTTAAAACACACTTTAAAATTAATTAAAACGGGTACATTTAGAGTAGTTTAAGTTAAAAATTTGGTAAATTTAAGTAAAAATGACCAAAAAAATGATTTAAATTAAGTAAAATTTGATAAATAAAAAAACTGGAGAATAAAGTCGAGGCAGCATCCTAATAATATGGTTACAAGTTATGCCTCGCTTTTGTGCCGCGGAAAAGGTGTAGAGAATTTTGAGTTATGTTCATCATTTAATTTTGAATTTTTTTATTAATAAAGGTAATTTTATCTAATCATATCTTTTTGTTAATAAAAATTAATTAAATAATTTTTTATTATAAAAATTTACAACCTTTAAATCATAACTATTTTTAAACATTTATTTATTAATTTTAAAAAATTATATCCTTTCAATTTAAAACAGTTCAGGATACCAAAAGAAATCCTTAACGGTGGTAGGAAAGGTTATAATTTTGTAGTATTTATCCACGGGACTAAGGCCAAATAACATTCACAAGTTGATGGGTAACGTGGCATCTCATTCCAAATTTGGACCAACTACAAAATCTTTTGGTCTCTGCATGCAACTGTAGCTTCCATGGACAAATGAATAAAGAGTGGCGCTGGTAGAAGAAAGAAGCATCACATGACATGTCATAATTCAGGATAAGATAATATAAAGTTGTAATGCCAATCTACTTTGCCAAATGCCAAGATCGGGACACAGCCCTTTTTTTTTTTTCTCATCAGGATAACTACAAAAATCAGATAATGGGTCATGTTACAATCAACCCATTATGAATATATGCATTGTGTTATGATTGAAATTTTGTAGGTCCCTAACTAATCCCATAATTAATATGTACTAACTCATGATTATAAAAATAAATTGTATATACTTATCCAATCATACAAGCAAGTCCCATTATGTTAAATAAAATGGGTTTATAGAGACTAGTTCCCATAAGAAGTGCCTCACAATTCACCAATTGAAGAATGAGGCATCAAAGGAATGCTCGTCGTTGATTGTGGAACAGGAATATAAAAATGGGTTGCATAAAATGGTGGAGTCAATTTCGGAATGGTGAAGGCTATGGTTAGGTCAGCAGAATCCTAAGAATAAGATCATTCAGTAAACCTCCATAATATCAAATTGTTAAGAAGTTTACAGAAGCAATGCAATTTTCACCACACAAAAAGTTGCTTCCTCAAAAGTACTGAACAAATCTCCACCACAAAAATTACAAGAGCCCCCACTTGATAACTTTTTCTTCTCACCCATGTGATCTTTCTTTATTATTTCAAACCCAAAGAATCCTTAATTAGAACCGCTAAACGATTCTGCTTTCTATAAAAATAAAAAGTGCTTAGACTAAGCCTTCGGTGATGACAGGATGTGTTGCCTCAGCCACAAATTCTCCAAGGTCGATGTCAGTCTATCTTGTGTTTCAGATTGTGAGCTTTCAAGTTGATGTGACTGCAGGATATAACTTTAATACGTACCTTTCAAGACAAAATAAAGTAGGAAAAAAAATTACTAATCTTTGGTTGAATTGAACTCTTGGTGGAGGTCGTGGCCATACGCTCCAGATATTTGATCAGGAAACAATTAAAATAGATAAATATCTCCCCAACCGATGTGATTAATTTAAAATAACTCAAATTAATAAGCTAACCCACACCAGAAACTACAAAAGCAATGGAAGCCTAATAGTAACAGTCACAACAAACTCAAATCCTAAGTGGGTTCGAGATTATCATACCCGGTGAAGAACCAGGGCTAAGTTAAGCAATTATTAAAGATAGGTGAGACAAAAATTCACGAGTCATTTTTATCTTTTTATTTTCTTGCTACGTATAGTAGCTGCTTTTGGCAAATATTTTGTGGGATTGATTCGCTTTGTGTGTTGTGAGGCTAAGGGCAATGAATGAATGTGATTCTACACATTGTAAAAACATGGAAGTGTACGTCGAAAGCAAAACCACATGCAGTCTTCGAGGTCTCCAGTTAAGCTAAGGCTGATGGGTGATGGTGAGTTGCATAGTTACAATACGTGTTTTAATATTGGCCTTGCCATTTTATCTGACGCCTGAGTCCTGACGCATCTGTCTCTCTGGAGAGTGATCATCATCCCATCCCACCACCTCCCTTCTTTCTTTCAATCAAATAGAAAGCCATTCCTAAAGGCTAAAGGTGAATGAATATCTTCCCTGCTCTCTGCACCACCGCTGCCTTTCTATGATTCACCAGATCAACTTTAACATAATAACCAAATTCAAAAAATAATGCACACCACATACAATACATCAAAATTTGTTCATTGATCATGAGCATTATTTTAAAGGTGATACTTTTTTATAATAAAAAATTATTTAACTAATTTTTATTAATTAAAAATATAATAAATAAATGAAATAATTTTTATTAATAACATAATTTAAAATTTTATTGTTTCATAATATATTTTTAATTTTTTTGTGTTTAATTTATAAAATAATAAGTATAAAAATATAGTGATAATGTATTGTGATATAATAGAGAAGAAATAAAGTGTATCGATTAAAAGATACAGTGAATTAAAAAAAAAATGAACGCATGACGTGAATACTTTTAGCCTTTTTTTTTTTACTCCGATTTTATTTTTTTAACTAATTTTTAAAAATTTTATTTTTGAATTGATCTTTTTAATTTCTAAGCTTCAAAATATTAGTATTCAAATACTCTATTTACTTATTTTTAAACTCAAAATTTTTAAAATATTATTTGAGTGAGTTTTAAAATAAAATAGTGGGAGAAAGACAAAATATGATTCATAGATAAAACGGTCTCAATTTTAACTTTATAATTATTGAAGATTGTATTTTAATTTTATAATTATAAAAAATTTAAATTTAAAATAAGAGCTATTAGTTTACATTTCCTTATATCATTCCCATCTATTATTAATGATGTTCATATTTCATTACAAACTATACAAACGTCATCTATTATTAATAATCCCACGAGGGTAAATTATTGTAAGGCACTATTTGACTAACCTCAACGGATGTCAATTACTTTATAAAAAAGAATTTGATGAGATTGAATTTTTTTTTAGTGATACAAAATAATTATAAAGGGGAGTTAATTTGAAGGGGTGGATATTTTAAATTCAGTTCAGTTGTTTGATAGAAAACAAGAATTGAATTTGATTGATCGGTTTTTAAAAAATTCAATTGAGAATTGAATCGATGAGATATTGAATCGAATTGAACCAGTTTAATTTAATTTGATTCTTATTTTAAAATTTTAATTTTAAATGAACCCAAATCAGGCTTACTTGCATTGATTGGTTTAATTTAGTTTGATTCTTGGATTTTGGTTTTATTCTTAAAATGCCACATGTATTTTTTTTTAAATTCAATTTCACAATTCCATTTTCGGTTCGAAAGTTTGAATAAAAAAATAAACTGAATTTTTTATTTTCTAAAATATAGAACTAAAAATTATACCAACCAAGACACAATCAAATCAAACTTGGTCGGTTTGATTTAGTTGATTCGATTTAATTTTCTTTCACCCTTAATTAATTCTATATCAAGTGAGAATATCCTACCCATTGAACTCACATATTTGAAGAGACTCTATCGATGTAAGAGTGGAAACTAGAAATACTCTTAAAAATATAATATTAAATGTATTATCTTGTTGAAAATTAGTAAAAGCAAATAAAATCAGGAGTTTTTTTTTTCTTCTTTTTTTTAGAAATGATCCATATTTTTTAAGTCATTTTATTGTTTAGCCACAAATAATAGGATTAACATTTTATAGTCAATAAATGAACAACTAGACAATTATATACCTTTCTTATATTTTCTCTCTCCATTAAATTTATACTCTAAAATAAGATTGTAAAAAAAAAGATTTGTGAGTAAAATAAATGAAAGATGAGTAAATTGTATTATAATAAATATTGTGTTAAAGTTAGGGAGAAAAATAAAGTGAGATTGAAATTTTTTTAAAAAGATTTAAAAAATCTAAAAATTGGTGTATTAGAAAAAAAATTTCACATGACCATTTCTGACATACAAAAAATGACTCCAAGAAATAATATACGCATGTGCAAGGACTTTTTTATTTTATTTTTTAAAAGTTATTTATATATATTATTAATGATCCGTGAAAATTTTCTTGATCTGTTGGTTTCAAATTTCTTAAATTTTTAGATCTTTTAAAATTTTTAATTTCATTCATTTTATTTCTCTTTACAAGTTCGCTACAATACAATTTATCTCTCTACAATTTCACTACAATATAATATTTTTTTTTCTTTTTTATTTTACTTATAATCTAATTATTTAATGAGATTGATTTTTTTTTGAGTGATACAAAATAATTATAAAGGGGAGTTAATTTTAAGGGTAAGTATTTTCAGTTTGGTTAAATTTTTGAATTGAAATAAAAAAATGAATTTAAATGATCAGTTTTCAAAAAATTTAACTAAGAATTGAATTGATGAGGTGTGAATCGAACTGAACCAGTTCGATTTAGTCCAATTCTCATTTTAAAATTTCAATTTTAGATGGATCCAAATTAAGCACACTTTTAACATTAATTAATTTAATTTAGTTCGATTTTTAAATTTTAGTTATATTCTTAATGTGTCATATGTATTTTTCTTCATATTTTTTAAATTTAATTTTATGGTTCAATTCTCGTTCAAAAGTTTAAATAAAAAATTAAACCAAAAATTTAATTTTTTAAAATATAAAATTAAAAATTAAACCAATCAAGACACAATCTAACCAAATTAGATCGATTTGATTCAGTCGGTCTGATTCAATTTTTTTTCACCCTTAATTAACCCTATATCGAGCGGAGAACATTCTACTCATTGAACTCACACATTTGAAACGACTAGCACACTAATGTAAGAGTCAAAACTAAAAATGCTCTTAAAAATATTAAATTAAATGTATTATCTAGTTGAAAATTAATAAAAGCAACTAAAATCAGGAAATTTAAATAATCCATATTTTTTAAGTCATTTTATTGTTTAGCCATAGTAATAGAACTAAAATTTATACTCTTTAAAGGATATTTAAAAAAAAAAAAATTATGAGTAAAATAGATGAAAGATGAGCGAATTGTATTATGATAAAAAAAATTGCGTTATAATAAAGTTAGGGAGAAAAATAAAGTGAGATTAAAATTTTTTAAAAGAATTTTAAAAAATTTTAAAAATTTAAAAATTAATGTATTAAAGAAAAATTTCACAAAACTATTTTGGCGTGCAAAAATTGACTGCAAAAAATGATTTGTGCAGTGCAATGACTTTCTTTTTCTATTTATTATTTATTAAAATTTATTTAGATATATTATTACTGATCTATGAAATTTTTCTTGATTGATCGGTTTCAAATTTCTTTAATTTTTAGATTTTTTTAAATTTTCAATCTCATTAACTTTATTTCTCTCTATAACTGTACAATACAATTTATCTATTTGAAACTTCACTCAATACAATCTATAATTTTTTTACTTATTTTTTTATAATCTAATTATTTTTTATAATATAATTTTAGAGCGAGATTTAAAAAAATTTTATAAAAAGAAAAAATATACCTCCATTCATTTGTGAGTAAAAAAAATAATTTAAAAATAGAGACCATTTTTAAAAAATTCTCCTAAAACCTTAACCATGGTCAGATTAGACTGAATGGGCGCTCTTACCACTTAACCCATCTTTGCGGGACACTTCAATTTTTCACCGTCTGTACAATCAACCAACAACAGATATTGTTAGCATAGAAATCTTTTTACATTTGTAGTATAATTTCCCACAGAAAAAAAAAAACCCATATGGTCCAAGAAAATTTTAAAAACACGTCATGACAATGAGTGGATAATCAAAATACACGACACACTTTAGAATGAAAATTGTGATTTCCTACGAATCTTAAGAGAGAAATAAAATATGATATCTTCTGTTAATACAAACGTAAATATATAAATTTGGTCAAAATCAAGGTCAATTAGTTAGGAACAGGTCATCCAAAAATTTCCCAAATCTAAACTCAAATCGGACGGCTACGATACCCCCACGAATTCACATCATTCATCTCGCTGATTCAGAAATCTCTTCAGCGGCTCAACAATGCTCGCCGTGGATTTCGAGCCGTAACGTTCCGTTTCCTGTTCCTGCAAATAATTCTGTGAGTCGACAGAAGCCGCCTGTGCCGTCAACAACTCCTTACCTTTTTTCCGTACGGACGAGTTACCGTTATGATCATCCTACCGTACATTAACAACAAGTAAATCTTCACCGTCGATTAAATAATAAAGAAGCAAAAATATTTTTCAGAATAAATAGAATACCTGAGATTGAAGATCTGACGCGTTTTCACGACGTCGTTTCAGCGAAAACACGTTAACACAATCAGAAACCTCTTCACTGCTGGAAGAGCTCGACGCTGGTGGCGGCGTTGCCGTCACGGTGGACCACGGCACCACCTGATTCTCTCCCTCCTCCTCCTCCTCCTCCATCTCCATCTCCATCTCCATCTCCATCTCCTCATCGTCATCGTCTTCGTCGACGTCATCTTCGTTATCGTCACCGTTAGTTTCTCGGCTCGCTTCTTCCTGGCCGTTGATGCAACGCTGGCAGACGGAGACCGCGTGTCCAAGCTTTTCGCCGGAGGCTTTCCAAGGAGTTAACGAGTGGCACACGTGGCAGAGGAGGGTTCGAGAGTGCCTGGCGACTAGAAAGTTGGCCGCGTGAACCGTGGCGTCACAGTCCCAGCAAAGGCTCGCCAGGTCCGATTCGCAGTACGTTCTCGCCTGTAACTTGCACAGCTCGCACTTCTTCATCTCTTGTGGCTCTATTTCCAGTTGTCTTCAATGCTTTTCTTTCACTTTCTCGGAATCTTATTTTATCTGTCTTTAGTTTGTTGGAATTTTCTCTTATCTGATCGCACTGTGAGAGAAGGAAAGATGGTTCGGCAAGTTGGAGTTGTTTTTAGTAACAGGCTTGCTTTTTGCCACAAATCACGAAATTACCCTTCATGGGTTTACGTTTCTGTCCGGTTGTCTACGGACGGCTACGGTTCAATTTACTATTGTACATTCAACTGAAAATTGTAATTTTAGATGAGAGAATAAGTACGGAAAAATAGTTATTCAAACTTGGTTTTGATGTAGGGGTATTATTGTCATTTAACTCCGAAATTCTAGTACAGTAGCAGAAGCACACACAGAGGACGTGGGGGGGTTGGCGAGAGCACGCCACCAAGCCGAAAGGCTGTGGTTGAGTATGTTGCCAGGTGTCGGCTTACGAGGGAGCAACTTCTTCTGTGGTCTGTACATAAACGCTCAATTTGCTTTGGCAAGTTGGGCTTGACTCTGTTTCCTCGGTTCTGATTAGGGTTTTTTTTTTTAAAAAAAAAATTTCCGTTCTGATCGTGACGTGATTCCACGTGGCAGGTCAGTAGTTCGAGATTCCGATTCGCTTACGTGGCTTGATCTGGTTCAAAGGTGGAGACTGAATACACGTGATCTGTGCCTGATTTGGTGCTCCTGACGTGTAATTTGAGCCCCGCAATTCGGCCATTTTTGCCGTTCTCGTCGCGCTTTAATTGCATTTGCTTTTGAACACACGCGCTAGTCACTCTCCTTTTATTTTGTTTCCGAATTTTGACAACTCGATATAAATTTTCATTGTAGGCTTAAAATATCTTTTTCTTTCCAAAACAAAAATGCAATAAAAAAAATAATTTTATCCCTCTTTCACTCGAATCAAGGCCAATTCAAGATTTATAATTGTCTACACAACATACCTATATATTGGTTAAATTTATGTAATTTTGTATTAAATTATTGTTTAAGTTAGAAATATCAACAGGCTAAGACAGGATATTCTTTAACTCCACATTTGAATATTTTTAAAAATAAAATATTAAATTATTTTTAAATTTGTTTCGATTTTGTAATTTTAATATTAAAATTATTATAGTTGATATGTATTTATTATTAAACTTACAACGAGTTATTCATAAATTTTAAGCGGATTCGATAATAAATTCATAGCATGTGATAAGAGTGAACGCTAAAAGCGCAATGTTGCATCTATTAAGTGCTTAGCATGCATGTTAAGAGCGTAAGTTAAGTGCACAACATCGCGCGCTTAGCATTTAGCATACGTGTAAGAGTCTATGCTAAGTAAGCAACGTACACTCCTAACACGCATGTTAAGCACACTAAGCATGTAATGCATAAGTGTATTATCTTTTTTTTTTCTCTAATTTTTTTAAAAAAAAAATGTAATATTCACAAATATTCGTTGTGAGTATCTATGAATTTTTATTAAATTTGTACTCGTTTTAAATTTGTTCGAATTTTAATTTTGTATACTAAATTTGTACTAAATCTATTTCAAATGTTATGAAATTTTTCTTAATACAAATGAATTTGAGCAAATTTACAATTTTGTAGATAATTTTTCCATTTCTAATTCGAGTCTTATTTATCTCTTAAACGAATGTTAGCAAAGGTTGGAGTTTTTTTTTAAATAAATTAATGTTAATTTAACTAAGATTAATATATTAATCACATGCAATAAACACAATAAATAAAATATATTAATCACATTAATATATTAGAAGGTTTGAGAACTCACCACAACGTGTAACGTTATACATGTATTTCCTCGGAGTCCGCATAGAGACCAACTCGCGGACAGTTCTAGTCACTAACTCGGTGGGCTTGGTGAGCTAAAACAGCAACCTGATATTCAGCCCGGGATTAACTCTTAATCCCAAAAATAGTTGAGTGTGTGTTTATATCATTTTCTCCAAATGGAGAGTTTGAAGCAATTTACACAATTGTTTCAATTGGAGACATAGAGGAAAAATGAAATAATTTCATTTTCTTCTTTCTTTCTCTCCTTTCTCTTTTTTTCTTTTTCGGCCAAATTTTGGCCTCTCCTACACCCTTGCTCTCAATTTCTCTTTCTTTTTCTTTATATATATATATATATATAATATAATGATAATATAATATATAATATAATATAAATAATAATATAATATAAAAAAGATATTTGATTATTTAGTAATTAAATAATCAAAATAAGAAATAACAATTTTGCCTCTCATAAATAGTTACTAATTTCACCCCTTAGTGGATCCCACCAAATTTCACATTTAGATAAATTTAATTGAGGGTACACAATACGCCACGTGCCCTTATACAATTAGTAAATAATAATTATTAACTAATTATTGTATTTAATACTTAAATTCTGATATGCACGCATTTTTATAGTATTACTGAATTAAATAATTTAATTCGGCATGCTACCCCAATGCACAATGAGTACACTCTATATTATAGGACTCCCTAGGTCCTACCCTTAACTCGTCAAATGGAACTATTCCATGAGTTCGTGACCAATGTCCCACGCACATGTCACGGATATACAAATCAGCGCATTGAAACATACAAGCTGAGGTTACAATGCATACATATAATCATTCTATCATGATATCCTAGATGTGCGGAGATATAGATTATTACTGTCAAATCCCCTAATGCTTATCCATATCTTATCTATAGATTTGTGTCTCACTGAATAATATGCGCAAAATCCTTTGTTATATTGTTCTACCTTGACGGAACTTTTTTCTGGGATTGATACTTATGGCCACAAGATTTTCTGAGATACAGTCTTGAAGCATCTGGATATCGAACTCCCTATGCGAACTGACGGATCCTATGTCTGTACACACCGAACTCCATAAGCATCGGACCATACCCAGTGACACCCAGCGATCACACTATGAAAGGTATGTGATATGCGTGGAACCAAAGTATGATGGATTATTTACAAGCCCACCGTGGCACTTAGGTCAAAGGACCACGTATACTACTCAACTTGAGAGGACCCTCCGTTGATGGTTTATATAGGGTGTCTATCGGAGGCCCTCATGAGTCTGTCCCATATCCAGTCCTAACTAGATACCCATATATCAATACGAGCTCCAAGCTCACGGTCGGCTAGGAATGATCATCTATACCCTATAGGTACGACATATGCTGATCTATATATAAAGGTATCCACCGACAAACCTGTATCAGCAGAAATAGATCAGGGACAAGTATTCGAGTACATACTTACACAACTAGCATTTTCTAGTATCCGATTGCAACTCTTGTAACTATGCAATTACTAGTATACTCCCAGGTCTATGTCCCATTACAGACAAGGCTCCAATTCTTGGATCTGCTAAGTATTATAACTAGCTAACACTTAACTGTGCTAACATTTAGCATTTATATCTTTTAACTTGGCTAACTATGAGCTATTATCTAAACTCCTTTAGATCTGATCCGAACTCCTTCAGATCTATAATGTCTGCAACGTTACATGCATAATACCATATAAATGGGCATTAACGATTTAATGAGAATATACACTTGTATAAATACACAAATATATGTACATTCAGGGATGACATGTAAGCACCGACCCTAACAAGTTCATCCTAGTTTCAGCAATAATAGCGGTAGAATCTAACTTAGATATTTCGCGGCACAATGACACTGGCACCAGATAAAACCCCTGGTAAAGGGCTTTACCTTTGTGAAGTATTGGTTGATCGTCATATTGCATTATGCAATTGACAATAGTTCATTCTATAGAAGCTGTAGTCGCGTGATGTTTTTCTTTGAGAAGAGTGATTAAGAGTATCCCATGCTTCATTTGGCATCTTGGACTTTTTTATGTGCTATAACATTTCTTCTTCAATTGTGGTTTTAATGACAAATATAGCCTTACCAATTTTTACCTTACACTTCTTTAAAGTGGCTTTGTCTGTTGGCTGCTTCACATCATTCTTGCCAACGACCTCTTAAAAATCTAAGCCTTGAAGGTAAGACTCCATTAACGTCCCCCATAAATTGTATTTTGGTTGCTGAGTTTCTTAATTCCTCAAACTACTTAAAGGTCTCTCATTGTGCCAGCAAGACTTCAATAATGCTGGACAAGCTTGATCTCAAATTGCAAGCTTGTAGAGTTTCAAACTCTTCACAACTCAAATAAAACTCCACCAAGGTTAATCTCTATTCGTCTCGCTGTTACTCCTAACAGCGCTTCCACCAGCACTACAGTAACAATGTCTAGGATTTATTTATATGAATTATACATCAGGAAAGTTTCCAAGAAGGACTAGAGGGGTCACAACGGTCGTACTTAAAATACAGACTCCTTAAGGAATATTAGCATTTTGACATAACTTTCTTAGATATGCACCATTTATACAACTATACCAGGCTCTAATATTAGTACCGCATATTTAAACAGTAACCGTATGAACAATACTTTGACTACTGTTCTATGCCTTGAACAACTTGATTTTAATATCAATTATAGAGCATAATAGAACACAAATAAAACACTTTTATTAATATAACAAATACAAAACTTATAATATAAATTTTAGAAACTCTCACTTTTTTTCACTTACAACACAACACTCACAATTTTACTTTCACACACTCTTTGTTAAACTTATTATTTAATTAACTCTCTAATATTCTTAACTCTTAAACAAATATTTGATTAATTATTTATTTTAATTTATTTGTTTACAAAATCAAATGAGAGAAAATGATATTTATACTTAATTTAAATAAATTAAAATTACACAAATAAAATATTATCAAAATTTACTAATCATATAAATTTATAATATTTATTTTTTTAATTACCAACTCTAAAATATACTATTTAAATTAAAATTTTTAAAATTTTAGTTTGTAATTATTTAATCTTGGTGTTGTAATTTTAACGAAGACGACAGTGACACGGTGTAGTCATTGAAACAAACCGGAGTAAAAGGGCATGCGGTGCAAATTCATGCTGAATGTAGGAACCAGTTGATTAGTTACTCTGTCCGTTCACCACAGAAAAGAAATTCCTATTTGACTTGTATCATAATGGTAAGCAGGAGAGGATGGTTTAAGAGAAGAATCATCATTAAATGGTCGGTAAATCACCTGCCGTCCACAATATTCTTTGTCTACACAGTTTTATCAAGCTTTCTTCTTCTACTTTCCTCTGCTAGAGATACCATAACATTAAGCAGTCGGCTGAAATATGGAGAAACCCTCGTGTCAGCCGGGGAGAGATTTGAACTGGGGTTCTTTTCCCCTACTGAACGCTCTGCGGATATCAGAAGCTACGTTGGAATATGGTATTACAAATCAAATCCACGTATATTTGTGTGGGTTGCCAATCGAGACAACCCTTTTCCTGCTTATAATGGAGTTTTAGCTATTGCAGGTGATGGCAATCTCAAATTATTGGATGAAAATAGAACTTCTTACTGGTATACAGACGCTGCAAATTCGTCATCTCGAAACAGGGTGGCAAAGCTCATGGATTCCGGAAACTTGGTTCTAAGCGATGAGCAGTCAACGAATCTATGGGAGAGCTTTAACCACCCAACTGATACATTTCTTGCTGGTATGAAGATGGATGAAAATCTACAGTTGACTTCATGGGCAAGTCAAGATGACCCCAAAGCTGGCAATTTCACTTTTAAGATGGATCCAGGATTCAATCAGTACCATATCTTAAAAAGGTTTATTCCGTATTGGAAAAGTGAGGATTCCGGGACATTCTTTAGCTCGGATGAAATAATGCCTTATCAAATAGCTTATTTCTTATCGAATTTCAGTCGTAGTGTCGGACCCAATAAGAATTCTATCTATATCATTCCAAATATGTCAACTATAAACTATAATAGTAGGAGGTTGATCATGAATTTAACTGGGGAGATCCAGTATTGGAGCAAAGATAAAGTAAATGGCTGGTCTTTGATTTGGTGGAGACCAAAAGACAACTGCAGTGTGTTTCATCGTTGTGGAAATTTCGGCAGCTGTAATAGTAATAATAGGCTTGAGTGCAAATGTTTGCCAGGCTTTGAGCCCAAGTCACCTGAAAGTTGGAATTCTGGAGATTTTACAAGTGGGTGCACAAAAACTCCATTGTGTGCTGGAAATGACGCGTTCTTGAGTTTGAAGACGATGAGAGTGGGAAGTAATCCAGACTCAAAGATACCGGCCACAAATGAAACAGAATGCATGAATGAGTGCCGTAACACTTGCCGGTGCCAGGCATATTCATATGATGAATCAAACAGCACAACAAGAGACAACCCTGGCACATGCTTTATTTGGACAGAGGATCTCTATGATCTCCAGGAAGAGTATAGCACTGGTGGTCGTGACCTACATGTCCGTTGGGCAGCTTCTGACATAGGTATCTCTCTCTGTTTTAGGAAAAATGATGGAATTTACCTGGTTGCTCTATCACTGAGTTACGTTATATAACAAAAGAAAATTGTATAATTGACATTTATATACATCAAAGAAGTAAAAAAATCCACCATAGTTGGCGTCAAATTTCTAATACTTCTCTTTTCAACCATTTGCTCATACTTTGGACCTGATTTTTTCTCTTATTTTATGAGGGAGAAAAAAAGGATAGCAATTGGTTTAATGCATAAGAATGGTCTAAATTCAAAAGGCTTTTGTGCGTTGAGAAAGCCCACTGAGCAGCTTCTATGACACTTTTATGTTCTGTACATTTTGCAGTGATTACAAATAGAAATTGCGAGACTTGTGGTGCAAACCTAATTCCATACCCTCTAAGCACTAAGCCAGATTGTGGTGACCCCAGGTATTTCAGCTTTCTCTGTAACACATCTACAGGACAGGTGAACTTTAAGACCCTCAATGGCAACTACCCAGTCACTAGAATCAATCCTCGTACAAGAAATTTCAGTATTCAAATAAATGGTCCTGACAAGTATCCACGGAATCAAGCAGGAACTTTTCAGTTAGGCCAATCACTGCCATTTCGTTTCATCGGCTTGTCTGAAGTGGATCGGGAAAATTCAAGTTCTAGTATTTTAATTAAAATTACCGAAGTAGAGTTTGGTTGGGATCCACCAACGGAGCCAATGTGTACTTCACAAGGAGACTGTGAGGATTGGCCACATTCAACCTGCAAGGTAGCAAAAGATGGAAATAGAAGGTGTTTTTGCAAGGAAACATTTGCATGGAATCAAACTGTTATAAATTGCACTCAAGGTAAGAATGTGACTGTAGTCATGAAAAGGTTCCCATCTTGCAGTAACATTTTCCGTGTAGAAAAAGAAAGCATTGGCTTTCCAAGCAATGCATGACCTGGTATTATACTGTACTTTGTGCAACAACATGCAGATTTTGATTGCAAAAATAATTAAATATGAATTTACCTTGAGTTCACATTGTCATTCTTAGTGAGACTCTGGCATTTATGATCGCGAAAATTAGGGAAGATCAATGCTTTTATAATTGGACTCTAGCATTTGCATCCGATCAAAGATCATTCTGTTTGCATTGTTATTCTTAATGAGACTAGTGTTCATTATTGCAGAAAGTAGTAACAATAAGCCACATGTTGGTGGTCAGACTAAGCAAACTTCAGCCTTTAAAGGAAGAAAGGAGCAATGGAATCTGATTATTGGAGTGACTATTGCTTGTGTGATTGTTATGTCTTGCGCCATTATTTTTTTTTACATTCGAAGAAAGAAGGCCAAAAGTCAAGGTAATCAATATACATGATGCACATCCTACTTCAACAACAAACAAGAAATAAATAATTTTAGGTGTTCTTCCATTTAAAATAGCACAAGACTTATTATATTGCTGGTATTTTGAATTCAGAAAACAGGACAATCATCCGACCAAATATGGCAGTTAGATTTTATGATAGTGCGAGGCATGTAAAAGACATGGTGGACTCCAGCCAGTTCAAAGAAGAAGACAAGAAAGGGATAGATTTACCTTTCATTGATTTTGAAAGCATATTAGCTGCTACGGATAATTTCTCAGAGGCAAACAAGCTTGGGAAAGGTGGTTTTGGGCCTGTTTACAAGGTATTAATTGCAAGACACATTAGTATTCCTTGCAGCCAGTTTCTATTCAGGAATAATTATGAATTATCATTTTATTGATTGTGATCCCAGGGAAAGTTTCCAGGGGGCCAAGAAGTAGCTATAAAGAGGCTCTCAAGTTTTTCAGGACAGGGTTTGGCGGAGTTCAGGAATGAGGTTGTGTTGATAGCTAGGCTTCAGCATCGTAATCTTGTTAGACTTTTGGGTTACTGCATAGAAGGAGGTGAAAAGATGTTACTCTACGAATATATGCCCAATAAAAGCTTAGACACTTTTCTATTTGGTTAGCCTCTAACCCATGTCCTAATTGTGTGTCACTAAACAACATAGTATATTTTGATTGATACATATAGTCACTGACATTTATGCTCTTGACTATTAAATAAAAACCTTAACAGATCGCACACTCAGTGTGTTTTTGGATTGGGAGATGCGCTTCAACATCATTCTTGGAATAGCTAGAGGTCTCCTTTATCTTCACCAAGATTCTAGACTGAGAATTATTCATAGAGACTTGAAGACAAGCAACATTCTGCTGGACCAGGAGATGAATCCTAAAATATCAGACTTTGGCTTGGCAAGGATATTTGAAGGCAAACAAACCGAGGGAACCACTAACCGAGTGGTTGGAACTTAGTAAGTTTTCATGAAAGTTCAAATTTTATCAAAGATTGCTTACATTTTCCAGCATGATTTTTCAGTTCCTCACAGCAATTAATTAGGAAAGATGTGTTCAATTTGCCAAACTAATTCAATAAACATCATATTTATTGCTGTAATGCAGTGGTTACATGTCCCCAGAGTATGCCTTAGACGGATTTTTCTCAGTGAAGTCGGATGTTTTCAGCTTTGGTGTAGTTGTGCTTGAGATTATTAGTGGAAAAAGAAACACCGGATTTTATAACTCTGAAGAAGCGTTGAGCCTTCTAGGTTATGTAAGTCGTGCTGAACTTTTCAAGATCATTTCCCTTCTGTTACTTTTTTGCTTATGATCTTGTGTTCTGATATCTCAGGCATGGATGTTGTGGCAAAAAGACAAGGCACTGGATATGGTGGATCAAAAGCTAAGTGAAAGTTCCAAAACTAATGAAATCTTAAAATGCATAAATGTTGGGCTCTTATGCGTGCAAGAAGATCCAAACGATCGTCCCACCATGTCCAGTGTTGTTATCATGCTGGGCAGTGAAAGTGAGAGTCTTCCAACTCCTAGACGACCAGCATTTGTTTTAAGGAGAGGCCCTTCTAGTACGGCGTCTTCTTCTAGTAAAATGGAAACAAACACATATTTAACACTTTGTTCAGAAGGTCGATAATGGGGAAGGATTCTTATATGAGTTTTGCCTTCTTTATAGATCCTGCAAAATCAGTTGCTCGTCCTTCAAATATTGGTTTCTATACTAAGGTGCCTTTTATCTGTTCTTCCTTCGTTGTATCCTGTGCTATTAGATACTTCTCTTCAGGAATCACGAATTCTATTTTTATGCTTAATTGCTTATTATTGTAAAGTCACTTTCTTTAAAAATCGGATTACAATTACCATGGCTACTTCTCTGTTCATATTCCGGCAATCAGTGGAGTGTAGGACACCTTAATTTCGGAAGGGCATATAATGGTTTCGAAACTCTTCATGTGACCTGCAAACTTGTTTAACCCTCTATTGCATATAATGGTTGAGTAACACTATTCCTTTTCTAGTGATATCCCAATCTATAAATTTTTTATTTTATTTTAAGAGATGTGTCATGGCCTCAACATCTTTTGACAGTTAATGTGATTTTTTTTACTTACTATTTTATTACCAGTTATCTATAACCCTTAATCGATGATTTGTATATTGTATATTTTGTAGATTGTTATTTTGATGTGTCATTGATTGCGACATAAACCTCAAGATTTTTTTTATTATAAGTGAGAAAAATGTTTTCAAAAAAAAAAAAAAAGTAGGAATTATTTTATAAAATAATTTATTTATCTCATTTAAATCTTAACACCACGCAAAGTGAAATAAAGTATAAAAAATAATTCATTTACAATAAATTGTAAATCAGCTGCTTAATGCATTCATAAATGCATCTAAGAAAACTAAGTTATATATGCCAACAACTAATATACTAGTTAAGATTTTTTAAAGAACAACTTATTGAAAGACACGAGAAAATATTTGTTTTATACTAAAAGCATGATACCACTTGCTTCAAAAGATTATGTTTTGCAAAAAAGAAAAATACAAAGTTAAGATTCTATTATAAGTGATGTTTGAGCTTTAAATGTTCCTAAATAGCGTAATGATCATGATACATTGCAAGCCCGGACTCAAATATCAAAAGTGGTTCAAGTCTTAAAAAAGATTAGAAATTAAAAAGAAATCATTGATGACATATTTGCATTTATATAATTTTGAACTATTATTTATTGATGAATGTAACAGAGGTATAATTAACCAAAATGAAAAAAAGCAATTCAAGTATAATTTACTTCTTCGACTAAATTGAAGTATTTGAATTTTTAGTTCAGACATTAGAGAGTGTCAAATCTATAAATAAGTTTTTATAAGAAAACGTAATAACAAAATTAAATTATGAGATATTAAATCAGACTTATTGTTTAAGTTTTCTTAAAAAGATACATTATCGATTGTGATGAGACTTATTCTCCTATAATGGATGTCATTACATTTCAATTTTTAATCAATTTGGTTGCATTAGAAAACTTAACATACGTCTCATGAATGTGATGATAACTTATTTATATAGGTCACTTAATATTGATATTTATATAAAAATTAATGGATTTACAATGTCTAAAGCATTCCAACCACCACAATGTAACTAATATTTATAAAGTTATAAAAATCATTGTATGAATTGAAGCATTTTGGATGCATATGGTATAATCACCTTAGTGATTACTTGATGAAATAAGAATGAATTAATGATCATAATTACCGTTGTGTATTCATTAAGACATCATAATTTGACTTTGCCATCATAGCAGTTTATGTTAATAACATAAATTTAATAAGAACTTTTGAAGAGCCTCAAAAGTGGCTTCAACCCCAAAAGAAGTTGAAAATAATGAAAAATTTACTCTTAAAAATAATAGATTCTTGAAGTGATACAAGCCTAAAAAAACCGGGAGTTATAATTGAAATTGCTCTTTATAAGCGTGGTGTCTATGATGTGACATAAACTTTAAAAGTGAGAGTCATAATTAAAATGACTTCTAATAAGTGTGAATGAAAATGTTCGCTCTTAAAAAATGATATGTTATTTATGTGATATAAGCCCCAGGAGTAGTTTAAGCCCTAATGTGGCTATATGCAAAAACTTTACTCATATAGAGTGTTATGGCCTAAAGTGAAACAAATTATGATTGTAACATCAGAAGAGGTTAGAAATAGAGTCATTGATAACATATTTATATTTGTAATAGCTACTAATATTTATGCATGTTAATTTTAATTATATATAAAATAATTTTTTTAAAGAAAATTAAATATTATCTCAAGCTAGATTAAGAACACTTTTAAATAGAATCTTATCCATCAAATAAATTATGTTGAAATTTTTTTAGAACTTTTCAATATTGATAAAATTTTTCCTTTAAATATTCCAATGATTTTTTAGTTTCTTAATTTTAAAAAGGATTCATTTGTTTTTGAAAAAAAAAGGAGAATTGCCTTATTTGAGTATAGTTAGTACTTTAAATTTAGTTATGTGTACTGAATTAGATATAGTATTCTCAATAAATTTATTAGTAAGGTTCAAACCAACTAGTAAATATTAAAAATAATGTTAAATATATTTTTTCGTTATCTTGGTGGAACAATGAAATAATGAGCTAACACAAAATCTAGATCTTGTTAGTCATGTTAATGTAGGTTATTTATTTGATCCTTATATAGCCTGTTTCAAGATAGGATATGTTTTCACTTAGAATGACACAACAATCTCCTAGTATGGATGACAATTGGGTGGAGCGGAGGTAGGGAGGCCTTTCTCGTACCCTGCACTATTTTTTATTTTAAGTCTCATCCCTACCCCATCTCTCATAAAAATTTAGTAGAGCGAAGATGGAAAATTCCCATGCGGGGAATGATTTCCCATCCTTACACAATTTCATATTTTTATTAATATTAAATATTAATTTATATTCACAAATTTTAATAAAATAAAATAAATTTATATTATGATAAAAAAGAATTAAACTAACAACTTAGAATAACATAATAATATTCTTAAATAATGTGAATAATAAATAAATTTTTAAGTACATAATAAATAAAACAAAAAATAAAAAAGTAAATAATGTTCTAGTTGATATTCCTATTAATCATTTCATCTTCTTTCATTAAAAATTATGAGATTCAGGTTTCATTTCTAAAAATAAATAAATTATTTTTAACTTCTTATTAATTTCTTTAAGATAATGTAATAAATAGTTTAACACAATTAAACTTACAAGAAATTAGACTGAAATTTATCTCTACTAATATTTTAAATAAATGTGTGACATTGAGTTTTTATAAAAAAATTTAAATTTGAACTGGATAATAAAAATAAGCATATGAAAACTAGTTGGTTAAAATCAAATAAAATAAAAAATTAAATTTTTTACAAATAATAAATAATTATATATCATTGTTTTAATCTTCTCATAAATAATATTAATCAAACATCAAAGTTTCTAATGTCTTTGAGTGTAATCTGTTACAATGAAGACTTATAAATTTACCACTTGTACTAAATGTAGATTCAGATGCTACCAAAATTAATTTTATTATAGTTTTAATTTTTTTACTCGAGACGAGAGAGCAAGTGTGACGAGAGGACAAAGAGAGCAATTAAGCAAATTTGATGAGAACTTGAGAGAATAAAATTAATGATGGTTTACGCCTCAACTCAAAAATAAAAACCTTTAATATTAGATTTTATGTTTTTTATTAAATATTTTTAATTTTTAATAATAAAATTATATTATTAAAATATTTCTTAGTAACCAAGTCAAATACAAATTATAAAATAAAAAATTGGTAAAGTATATAATGATATACTAAAAATTACATTAAAAATATTTATATAAAATGGAGTGTAGAGTGAGGAGGCTTAATCCCATTCCCACCCTATTAATAATTTAAAAAATAATTTTTTCTCATATTTCATTCTATTTTCACAAAAATTATTTCATCTTCATCTTACTGAGGTAGAGCCTCACAGGGTCCCATCTCCACAAGGCATTTTGCCATTCCTATCTTTTAGAGATCTATGAAACAAATAATTATTACCACATTCTCAAATCATGCAAAAATCCTTGTATTACATAAAATAAGTAGAGATTGTGTATGATTGTGATCAATCTTCTACCATATTAAAATTAAGAAAAAAAAATATGAGAATTGTTATTTTTCATAAATACTCCGACAATTATATATGAAAAAAAAAATGCTATCATTGCTAAATTTCAAAAAGTATACATCAAATGAGATAAAATTAAAATATTTCATCAAAGTTTTACTACACTAATAGTTTTACAAATTTATTCGCCAAAGCTTTACTCATATGTACATTTGAACAAATGTTACATGAAATTAGTATATGCGGTTTCAACAAAAACTATCAAATTGATATGACATTTTGAAGGAATATTCTAAATCAAAAGAAGTATAATACGTAAAAAGAAGTATTTCTACAATTTTCATAGATTTATAAGCATTGTATTTTTTTAATTAATTTTTATTCCATTGAATTTTATTAGTAAAGGCTTTTAACAAGGTAGTTAATGGTCCAATGCTACTTTATGGTTCAATAATAATTGTATTTTTTTACTTAGTTTTTTTTTTTTTTTTTTTACTAAGTTTTTCTTTTGAAAAGATCAAATATAATTATCTAAAAATAATGAATATCTAGAAGGGAGTATTGTAAATTAAACGGATGGATCTCCATTAAAGAGAAGACAAAACCAAACTAATGAAAAGCATAATAAACTTTTCATTGGAAATCATTTTGCTTAAAGATCTAGGAAAACATAAGCTTAATAATCCATACTTTTGATTTTCATGTTTACTATTTTATTTTCTTTACATTATTATATTCAAAAGCTATTAACGAGGAGGGTTATAAATAAACAAATTCATTGCTTTGCATAACAACCCTCTTAATTCTTTTAATTCATGTTATCTTCATTTATTCATTTTATTTTTACATTAACAATAAATTTTTAACTTTTTTTTTCCTTTTACACATTTTGAGTTGCAGAATTTTTTAAATATAACATATAAACTAGAAAAAATTTAACAAAATAAGAAATAAAGTATGACAAAAAAGTAAGAGAATTGTGTGTATATAGTGTCAACCCTAAATCATATGCTCCATTATTTTTTAAAAAAAAATATAGCTTGTAGTACCAGATCAGCAGATAAATGTGAAAAGGACAGATCTAGAAGACTTTAACGGTTTGACCTAGGTAGCCTACTTTCCTATACGATAATTCAAGTCGAAACGGTCGCGTTTTCACTGCCCTCAATTGGTTGCGGCCCTTTGTGGTCTGTTCATTTTCCTTCAACGTAACCATTTTTGAACACAATATGTTTTATATCAATGGAATCAAATCCTGAACGTAATGTTAGTGAAATTGTTTCAGCAGAGTTTCAATTCGTTTCCTTTTTCTTCAATAATATTTAATAGAATTTTTAACTGATGATGGATTATTAGTCATTTTTTATGCAGATATTGTTGACACGTATTAAAATACAAACCTTTAATTGTTTTACAGATAGTTAATTTTTTATAAAGATAGTCTGTACCTAAATTTTTTTGGTAAATAATAACATATTATTACTGTACTTAGGTTAACAATCCGATGGTAAAAAATTGACCATATATTTTTACCTTTCTTTTAATAAAATTTCCGAATTTAAATTTCCTTCTCAAAATTAATATATCATTACTATTTGCCTCAAATAATGAAGATGAGTTTACTGCTAATTTTGGGTGCAGACTTGCAATTGGATTAGCTTTACGTCACCTCATACTATTACCTCATTTAAGTGGTGGCCGACAAAGGCGGACTCAGAGGTCACTGGTCACCCACCGACAATTAAAAAATTCCCTTGGAAAATGAAGAAATTTCTATTTGAGACCAAGAGGGCATGGCCAGAACTATGTTTATTGCTTGCACCGACTGGCATATTTCATCATCTCCACTTTGTACATGATTATTATTTTCTCATCTTCCATTTTGCTTTGTAAGAGAAACTTAAAGCGGTATCATTCCATTCTGTTCATTTATAATTTACCTGTTTTGGCTAAATTTGGTTAGAAGATACAATTTAAGAAAGGGTTCATCTACCTAATCAACAAGGACAAACTAAGTTGAAACGAGAGGTATTCGAATAAAAAAAATGGTAAAAAAACAGATACATATCTATCATATCATCACAAGGATCTCTCCAAGTGTCCATCAACCTGGACCTGGTCAAATATTAAGCACCAAGTTTAAATTATTAGTTGTTTACAAATCAGTATGAAGAGTCTACTGTGATTCTATAATCCGAGATAAATAAGGGGTATTCACAATGTAACTATTAACGTAGATGAAAATTGAAGTGCTCAGTGGTTCAAGATAGTCAAAATCAACCTTTAGGGTTTAGATTGTAAGGTCATTATATTCTCATTTTCAATTGTAACGGAACTCTTAAAAAAATAATACATAAACATGACCATAGTAATAAAATTTGCTGATAAAAAGATAATATGCAAGTCATTGAGAATCTGTAAGTCAACGAGAAACTGATCAAGAGCAAAAAGGCAAGTATGTTGCAACAAATAAATCTGACCACTAGTTACTGCTACTAAGAGAGGAATTTAGTAGATGGTCTGAATGTCATCCACCATCCACGACATTCTGATCTATACAACCTTGTCATGCATTTTTTTTCTTCTAAAATGCTCTGCCAGAGATACCATCACATTAAGCAGTTTGCTTAGCGATGGGGAAACTCTTGTCTCAGCCCGGGAAAGATATGAACTGGGGTTCTTTTCTCCTAACGAAACCTCATTGGAGATCAGAAGATACATTGGAATTTGGTATTACAAGTCAAATCCACGAATATTTGTATGGGTTGCTAATCGAGACAATCCCCTTCCTGATGATAGTGGAGTTTTGGCTGTTACAGACGGCAATCTCAAATTATTTGATAAAAACGGAGCTGCTTACTGGTATACCGATGTTGGAAGTTCGTCATCTCCATACAGGGTGGCCAAGCTCATGGATTCCGGAAACTTGGTTCTAAGCGATGAACGGTCAACGAGTCTTTGGGAGAGCTTTCATCACCCAACTGATACATTTCTTGCTGGTATGACGATGGATGAAAATCTATTCTTGAGTTCATGGACTAGTCGAGATGATCCAAAAGTTGGTAATTTCACTTTTAAGATGGACCAAGGAGCAAATCAGTACCAGATTGTGCAAAGAGTTTTTCGCTATTGGAGAAGTGGGGAGTCCGGGGAGTCATTTAGCTCATATGATATGATGCCGTATCAAGTAGTTTCTTTGTTATCGAATTTCAGCCGGAATTATTATTCTTTGTATTATAACTTGACAAATATGCCAACCATAGACTATACTAGAATGAGGTTGATCATGAATATCACTGGGGACATACAGTTTTGGAGCGAAGATGAAGTAAAGGGTTGGTCTTTAATTTGGTCGGAACCAAGCGATCGCTGCAGTGTGTTTCACAAATGTGGAAATTTTGCCACCTGTAGCAGCAACTACAAGCTGGAGTGCAAATGTTTGCCAGGCTTTAAGCCCGTGTCACCTGAAAATTGGAATTCTGGGGAATTTTCTGGTGGGTGCACCAGAAAATCTGCGTTGTGTGGGGAAAATGACATATTCTTAAGCTTGAAGAGAACGAAAGTGGGGAATACAGACACACACATACAGGTCTCAAATGAAAAAGAATGCTTGATGGAGTGCCATAATTCTTGCCAGTGCCAAGCATACTTGTTTGAAGAATCTAGCAACAGACGAAGAGACAATCCGGGTAGTGCTGGCACATGCTGGATTTGGACAGAGGATCTCAATGACCTTAAGGAAGGGTATGACAATGGTGGCCGTGGCCTATATGTCCGGGTGGCAGCTTCTGACATAAGTAATCTCTCTCACTCTAGGAATAATATAATGGTGAAGTTTATCTGGTTGCTCATTTATATATTTAATGAGAATGGCTAATTTACATTGATATAGAACAAAGAAGTAGCAGTTCACTTTCCCTGTTTTCCCACTTTATTTCCACGGAAAAAGGCTTGTTTTCAATGATAAGCAGACTAAACAGCGTTTTATGACATTTTCGCATTGGGATATATGCCCTTATTTATAGGACTTGTATCATGAACTGAGAGGGTTTTCTGGTTTATTATAAGATAGTTTTCTTATAAAATTTCTCGTATTCAAGGGGAATTTGAAGTTGTAGAAAGGACAAAATGTAAGTTCTAGAAAAGAAAAAAAAAGGATGTCAGTCACTGGGAAAATAACCAATTCTAAATGAGAGCGAAGATTTGAGAGGTTATACCTAAGTTAACTCATAAACCTCTTATTTTGGTGTGTGATTTAACTTTATTGTAATTAATTTTGATGACTGATATGCTTCCGCTTGCAGAATCAACAAAAAGAAATTGCGAGACTTGTGGTACATACCTGATTCCATATCCTCTAAGTACTAATCCCGATTGTGGTGATCCCAAGTACTTCAGCTTTCTCTGTGACACGTCCACAGGACATGTTAGCTTCATGGCTCCAAGTGGCACCTATCCTGTCACTAGAATCAATCCAGATACAAGAACTTTCATCATCCAAATAAAGGGTGCAGACAGTTTTGAAAGGAATTCAACAGGAACTTTTCAGCTCAACCAGTCATCGCCATTTCATTTGATCAAGTCACATGATGGAGAACTGGGAAATTCTAGTTTTAATATTTCATCTAAGATTGCAAGTGTAGAGATTGATTGGGAGCCACCACTTGAGCCAACATGTACTTCACAAAGAGACTGTGAGGATTGGCCACATTCAACTTGCAGTTTAGTACAAAATGGAGAAAGAAGGTGTCATTGTAAAGAAACTTTTCGATGGAATGGAATCACTTTAAATTGTACTCAAGGTAAGAACGTGATGTTATTCATGAGAAGGTTATGACGTATGTCCCTTTTGCAACAACTTTCCTCGTAGAAAAACAATTGCGTTGGCTTTCGAGGGAAGAAATGACCTGATATCAAACTTTATTTTGTGAAACAGCTTACAGATTTTTGACTGCAAACGAAATTTAAAAAAAAAGAATTTATTCTGAGTTTTATTTCCCTTTAATGATTGAACTCTGGCATTTGCAATCATTCAAGGAACATTGTGTTTACATTGTTATTCTTACTGAGACATAGTGTTCATTCTTTCAGAAAGTGTTAACAATAATAAGACAGGCAGAGATGGTCACACTCAGCAAAATGAAGGCTTAAATGGAAGAAAAAAGCGATGGATCCTGATTTTTGGAGTGACAGTTGCTAGTGTAATTACTGTGTGTAGCACCATTGTTTTTTTTTACACACGAAGAAAGAAGGTCAAAAGTCAAGGTAATTTGTATGCAGAATTAAATTTTAGGTGTTCTTCCTTTTACAATAGCTTGAGACTAAGATTATAGAGTTGATATTTTTAATTCAGAAGACAGGACAGTCATTCGACCAGGTATGGCAGTTCGCTTTTACGACAGTGAGAGGCATGTCAAAGACATGGTAGACTTAGGCCAATTCACGGAAGAAGACAAGAAAGGAATAGATTTACCTTTCTTTGATTTCGAAAGTATATTAGCTGCTACAGATAATTTCTCAGAAGCAAACAAGCTTGGAAAAGGGGGCTTTGGGCCTGTTTACAAGGTAGTTATTACAACACAAATTAGTATGTATTGCATATAGTTTCTTGTCATTGGTACAATTATCAATATAATAACTGTGATATGCAGGGTAAGTTTTCAGGTCAAGAAATTGCTGTGAAGAGGCTCTCAAGTGTTTCAGGACAGGGTTTGGATGAGTTCAAGAATGAAGTTGTGTTGATTGCCAGGCTTCAACATCGGAATCTCGTTAGACTTCTGGGCTACTGTATAGAAGCAGGCGAAAAGATTCTGCTATATGAATATATGCCCAACAGAAGCTTAGATTTTTTCATATTTGGTTAGCCTCTCTAACCCATGTCCTAGTTGTCTGCAGTGAAGAATGTATAGTATATTTTGATTGATACAAACTGACGAGTCATTCGCATTAAGCTATTGATTATGAAATAAAAACCATTTCAGACCGTGCCCGGAGTGTGTTATTGGACTGGGAGATGCGCTTCTGCATTATTATTGGAGTTGCTAGAGGGCTTCTTTATCTTCACCAGGATTCTAGACTGAGAATTATTCATCGAGACTTGAAGACAAGCAACATTCTGCTGGATCAGGAGATGAATCCTAAAATATCTGACTTTGGCTTGGCAAAGATTTTTGAAGGCAAACAAACCGAGGGAACCACAAACCGAGTCGTTGGAACTTAGTAAGTTTTCATGGGAACGGTTATAATTTTATAAAATCAGACTACTTGTTTCTTCTAATTCAGTTTTTCAGTTCCCCTCTGCAATTGGCAAAAATGTATACAATTCTCCTAACTAATCCAGTAAGAATAATTATGATTATTGAAATGCAGTGGCTATATGTCCCCAGAGTATGCCTTGGATGGGATTTTCTCAGTTAAGTCAGATGTTTTCAGCTTTGGTGTAGTTGTGCTCGAGATTATCAGTGGGAAAAGAAACACAGGATTTTATAACTCTGAAGAAGCAATGAGCCTTCTAGGTTACGTAAGTAGAGCTGAACTTTTTACCCTCAAATAACTTTTTCACCATTTTATGCTTCTTATCCAATTTTGTTTTAAACTCACAGGCATGGAAATTGTGGCAAGAAGACAAGGCATCGGATATAATAGATCAGCAACTGAGTGCAACTTCCAGAACAAATGCAATTTTAAAGTGCATAAATATCGGGCTCTTATGCGTGCAAGAAGACCCAAATGATCGTCCCACCATGTCCAATGTTGTTATCATGCTGACCAGTGAAACTTGTACCCTTGCAACTCCTAAACGACCAGCCTTCATACTAAGAAGAGGACCTTCAAACACGGCATCTTCTTCTAGTAAACTAGAAACAAACACCGAGTTGACAATTACTTTAGAAGGTCGATAACTGTGAATTGTTCTTGTGAGATTTAATTGCCCCTCCTCATCAATATTATTGGGCATCAAATATTAGTTTTCTGTGAGATGGTACGTAATTTGCCCGGGTTATCTCTAGTCCTAAATCCAGTCAATTGGCTAAGCTTATGACTAGGGCTCCATTTGCAATTATGGTGTTGCCATTTTAAAGCTACAACTACTTGGAAATGGTGGCACTAATTTAATAATATAACTTCTGCAATAAATTAACATAATCTTATATTTTGCTCAGTTGCGTACTTTGACTAATGTCTTTGGATCAATTTGCTCCGAAATTAAAATAAAAATGGAATGCAATTGAAGTAGTCATTATTCACTTCATCTTTCCAGAGCTGTTTGCTTGGTGGAAAGTGTGGGGAAATTCTCAAAAGAATACTTGGAGAGAAGCAGCTATGCGTATCTAGGTTATTCTTATAAAGTGTGGGGAAATCCCTTCGACAGCAACTGCCTATAAAAACCAATTTACTACTAAATTGTTCTGCTTCCGAAAAAGTCCCCATTTGGGCCATTTCATGTCCCATTTATAGTGTCCACAAGTGATAAAAGACACGTATAGCTTGCTGATAAAGTTATTGTTGGCTAATATTAGGTTGTTGTTACTACAACAACAATAATAAAAGTGGAGTTGTCTAGCCAACTCAACTAGTTTCTGCATGGGGTGCACAATTAGCATAAATTACGGGAAGCTATGACCGTGTATAGCATAATGCCTAGGTGAATCTGGTCATGTTTTATGTTCGTTGGTGCTGCATTATAAAAAAAAATTGGGAAGTACATGATGCAATGCCCTCAAAAGCCTAGGCTCTGGGCTCGTGTTACACTTGGTTGTTATATAAAAAAATTGCAGCTAATGACAACAGTCAAAAGTTTCAATAGGTCTTTATCATCAAATAATATGGGTGGAGAGAAAGTGATGGGTGTTATCATTTTTATTGGCCTTAGTAATCGTGTCTTTGATCTTCTATGTAAAAGAGGAAGAAAAGTAAATAGATTAGGGCCCAGCTGCAGAAAGATGCAATAATAAGACAAAATTCCAAGACCTTGTCCAACTTACTGTTCAACTTTGCCTGGAAATTTGCCATTCAAATTGCTGTTTATCATATAATAATAATAATAAAATAAAAAGCTTCTGTTCAGCAGTGTATTATAATGTATTGCCATATCCCCTTAAATGCATGAATCAGAAATATGACTCGAGAATTTAAGGAAGAATGCAGAAAGTCCAAAACAATAGGCAATTTCTGAAATGAGTATACAGTGCCCTTCTTTTTTACAAAATGCTTTCAGTCTGCATAGTATATGTTCTACTCCTGTATTTATTTTAGCCGAAATATTTATATTGTATTAATTTTATACTTGGCATCTTAGCATGATAGCATCTACATGTAGATAGTAAATAGGCAGCGTGCACTTTCACCTTTTTTACAAAATGCTTCTCGAACAATGCATTGGAGTAATCTCTGCCTACCTCTTTTCCCCCTGGATTTATTTCAATTTACAAAAGAACTTTATTCTTAATAAGACAAGACTGTCGTTATTATCTTTATATAATTGTTCAATTATGCATAAATATCAACCCAATCAACTCAATTTACTGTAAATGCTCACCAAGTCAGCTTGGAGAGTTGTCATAATGAAAATAAAAACTGTAAAAAATAAATAATTTAGCTACCAGGAAAGCTTTATAGTTAAGAAAGAACTTTTTGAAATCTATTTACATTCTTTCATGATGACAATAAAAAGAAGAATCATTAGAAACCCAATCATCATTAGATGTTACGTCGGAGATATGCTATCTATCTTCTCTTTGTATGCATTATTGTTTTGTACTTGTTTTCTATATTGCTCGGCTAGAGATACTGTAACAACACTAGACAATTTGATCAGTGATAGTCGAGGAGAAACTCTTGTTTCAACTGGCAACAGATTTGAGCTAGGATTCTTCACTCCTAATGGAAGCTTTGATCACAGGAGATATGTAGGAATATGGTATTACAGTTCTAATCCACAAACAGTTGTATGGGTTGCCAATCGGGACAGTCCAGTTTTAGATAATAGTGGAGTTTTTGTCATTGCTGAAGATGGCAACCTGAAGGTATTTGATGGAAGAGGGAGAACTTACTGGTCGACAAATATTGAAAGATCATCTTCTACGAACAGAACAGTAAAGCTAATGGATACTGGAAATCTTGTCATCAATGATGAAGAGCAAGAGAGTCACTCTGGGAAAACTCTGTGGCAGAGTTTTGAAAATCCAACTGATGCATTTCTTCCAGGCATGAAAATGGATGACAACATAGTATTGACTTCATGGACAAGTTACAATGATCCTGCACCTGGGAACTTTACTTTTCAGCTAGATCAAGAAGGAGGCAGCCAGTACATAATCTGGAAAAGATCGATGAGGTACTGGAAAAGCGGAGTTTCAGGTAAATTCATTGGTACTGATGAGATGCCTTCTGCATTGTCTTACTTGATATCAAATTTCACCTCAAGTATCCAAAATATCACCGTGCCTTATATCACTTCAGCATTATACAGTGATACAAGGATGATTATGAGTTTCACGGGCCAAATACAGTATTTTAAGTGGAAAAATGAGAAGGTTTGGTCTTTAATTTGGGCACAGCCCAGAGACAAATGCAGCGTTTATAATGCTTGTGGAAATTTTGGTATCTGTAATAGTAATAATAAGTGGTTGTGCAAGTGTTTGCCTGGGTTTGAGCCTAGCTTGCCAGAGAACTGGAATAGTGGAGACTTTTCAGGTGGATGCACAAGAAAGTCAACAATATGTGGCAACAATTCTCAGAGTGGAACATTCTTGAGTTTACACATGATGAATGTAGGGAACCCAGACTCACAATTTAAGGCTAAGAATGAAAAGGCATGCAAATTAGAGTGCCTCAACAACTGCCAGTGTCAGGCTTATTCATATGAAGAGGCTCAAATCACCCAACGCGGTGCTACTGATGGCGCTGCCTGCTGGATTTGGTCATTGGTTCTCAATAATCTTCAGGAGGAATATGTCAGTGGCGGTAACCTCTATGTCCGTGTGGCAAGTTCTGATGTAGGTATGATTCTTGCTCTCTGGTAAATGCTTTATTCATGGCTATTTAAGTTATAACACATTATGTATTAGCACATATGCTAGGTGTACTTCTTGATACTTTTGAAGTTTAGGACTCACACCGAGTAAATGCTCTTTAATTAGAGCGCTTAGGAGGCAATGCAGCTTATACTGCTCCCGTCAATAAGTTGGAAGATATTATTATCTGCAAATTAGGGGTCGACTTGCACACCTCATACAAAAAATAAAAAATAAAAAGATTAAAAAAAGGAGTTAAGATGCTGCTCTCCCAACTTTAGCTTAAGCCCTGTCCAAATCACCATTTGATTTATCTGGTTAATTTGCACCTGAAAGGATTATAATAGGTTACGCTAGTAGGAAATGATTTTTTAGGCGTATACAACATAACTCTTAAGTTCCAGTTCCACAGTAAAGAAAACAAGTAACAGGAACCCCTAATATTAGTGCAGTTATTCCTGTTTATAATTATGACATTCCCAAGCCATGCTGGCCCTATTTTTGTGCTTTAGGTGGCTTTTCACGAGGATGATTGGTTAGACTTATCAATTTTAAAGACATTCTCCTTTTTTGCAGAACTAATGCCAAAGGATTGTGAGATTTGTGGTACAAACCTGGTTCCCTATCCCCTTAGCACTGGACCAAAATGTGGTGATCCTATGTACTTTAATTTCCACTGCAACATCTCTAAAGGCCAAGTTAGCTTTCAATCACCTGGTGGCACCTACCGGATCACAAGAATCAATCCAGGAACTCGAAAGTTTGTCATCCAAACAACATATGTAGACAATTGTGAAGGAGGCAATTCAAGAAGCAATTTTTTGCATCTTGACAAGTTGTCACCTTTTCATGTGACTGGTTGGTGTAATGCAGATCCACTTACAGGTATTAATGAAGTGGAGTTATCATGGGAACCGCCACCAGAGCCAACTTGCTCTTCATCTGCAGACTGCAAGGGCTTTCCAAATTCATCTTGCAATGAAACGGGAGTAGGGAAGAAAAGGTGCCTTTGTAATAGAAACTTCCAATGGGATGGCTTGAGTTTAAGTTGCTCTAAAGGTGAGAATGCTATCATATGAAAGGCACAATGTTGTGCCTTTTGCACATTAATTTCTGAAGGAGAACAAATTATAAAGATAAATGATGTTGACTGCCAGAATTTATTGTTATATATAGAATTATGTGTAGATTATGATTGCAAAAATCAACAAGAAAACAACCATGTAATTAGTATGAAATTTGACTCTGCTATCTCCCATGAATGCTATTGAATTTACTGCCATAGAAATACTCTAAGATAAAAGTTTATTTATGCATTGAATGAGGACGGTCTTTAACCTTTGCAGGTGGTGACAGTAAGCATCGACATGGGCTCTCAAGATGGAAGATTCCTTTGTCTTTGATCATTGCAGTAGCTTTTATAAGCATGTTCATTTTAGTTTTCCTTGTAAGCTCCATTCTTTATGTATATTTGCAAAGAAGAAGGGAGGCCAAGGGACAAGGTAACTATTAATCAATAATTCAATCATTATTGCTAAAAAAAGAAATGCAAGAGTAGTGCTTTGAATGAGGAAAGCAAATATCCAGTTTGACACAAAAGACTTAAAAGTTTATCTCTGAATTCAGGAAACAGGGAAGACATTCAGAGAAATGTGGCACTTCACTTGTGTGAGAGTGAGAGACATGTTAAAGACTTGATTGATTCTGGTCGGTTCAAAGAAGAAGATGCAACAGGCATAGATGTACCCTTTTTTTATTTTGAAAGCATACTGACTGCTACAAATAACTTCTCAAATTCAAACAGGCTGGGACAAGGAGGATTTGGTGCTGTTTACAAGGTAATAACACTCGCTAAAGTTTTTCCTCAACTAATTTCCATTTAGTAATGTAAATTTATGGGGTATTCTATTATCAGGCTAAATTCCCAAGAGGACAAGAAATTGCTGTAAAGAGGCTCTCCAGTTGCTCTGGACAAGGCTTTGAGGAATTTAAAAATGAGGTGGTATTAATTGCCAAACTTCAACATCGAAATCTTGTTAGACTTCTGGGCTATTGTGTCAGCGGAGATGAGAAGATATTACTCTATGAGTATATGCCTAACAAAAGCTTGGACTCCATATTTGGTTAGCCTCTGTATTATATTTCTGTCATTCTTTGTTGCAAAATTAACTATTAGCTTGGTAATTAACATCAAAATAACCGTGCTAGATAAAAAACTAAGCGTATTGTTGGACTGGGAAATGCGCTACAACATCATTTTGGGAATTGCTCGGGGGCTTTTATATCTTCATCAAGATTCTAGGCTGAGGATCATTCATAGAGATTTGAAAACTAGCAACATTCTACTAGACGAGGAGATGAATCCAAAAATTTCCGACTTTGGCTTGGCTAGAATTTTCGGAGGCAAAGAAACTGCTGTAAACACGAAAAGAGTGGTTGGCACTTAGTAAGTTCTATGCAGATGCTACAGATCCTTCAATCATCGAAGCGAATAATTCTTTTACGTTTCTTAACTAGCGCAGTTTTAGCTCCTCACCTTAATTTGATACTAGTTATATATAAATCTATAGTTACTGACAGTACTATATTGGTAACGCAGTGGCTATATGTCTCCAGAGTATGCATTAGATGGGCTATTCTCATTCAAGTCTGATGTCTTCAGCTTTGGTGTTGTTGTAATTGAGATTATCAGTGGCAAAAGGAACACAGGATTTTATGAGCCAGAACAAAATCTGAGCCTTCTAGGCTACGTAAGTGTGTTCCAATTTTCGTACCCATTAATTTATTAATCATTCTTAGTATCTCACCACACTCTCGCTTCAACATTTGTTTCTCCAGGCATGGCAATTATGGAAAGAAGACAAGGCATTGAATCTGCTGGAGCAGACAATACGCGAAAATTGCGACGTGAACGAAGTTTTGAAATGTTTAACTGTCGGCCTGTTGTGCGTACAAGAATATCCCAGCGAGCGCCCCCCAATGTCAAATGTTGTTTTTATGCTTGGCAGTGAGACGGCAACTCTACCAACTCCTAAACAGCCGGCTTTCGTAGTCCGGCGATGTGCTTCTAGCCGAGCTTCTTCATCTAGTAAACTTGAAACATTCTCTCATAATGAGCTAACTATTACGTTAGAAGATGGAAGATGACACAGACACAGCTCCGCCGAGGAGGTCCCGAGGGGATCCCGTTCTTTGAGAAGCAAATGCATTCTTCTGGAATCTCGTTGGTCTGAAATTTTAAATTATCTCTAATACAATTTGAATTTAGAATTAAGTGAAACTGTTCTGTTCTGTTCTGTTCCTAATGAAATGTTTGACCGGGAGGCCAATACGTCCACCATCGGTTGTGAATATGTCCACACGTAGTCCATGTCCATCTACTTAGGTCCGATATTGGGGGGGTTTCAAGGTTGGCCTTGGCCTGGCCCTTACGCGGCAAATACACGCACACTTCATACACATCCATTTCTTTCCTTCTTTCAAACTCATTTCTCTCCTTTTTTTTTCCTTCCCGAAAATAAAATGAAGTTCATTATCAATGAAACACATCCATATAACACTTGTGCTTTTATCTAATATGATAATTGATACTAATAAGTTAATTAATTGTATTACATGTACTAATTGTTTGTTAATCATGCTACAAGCGAGCAGCAGCACATTGAAATTTGAACTAAGGAGTAATGAGGAGAAGAGAAAGATAAGGCTAGTGTCCTCTTTTCCCATATAAAAATAAAAATTAGAAAAAAAAAACCAACAAAATCAAACAAAATCCGATTTGAAAACATGACTTCTTTTTTTAATATTACAACAATCTACTTATATTTACAACTAAAAATTTATCAAAACATATAAAATAATATTTGTTAAAGTGTAATTTATAAATTTAGATTAAAAAAAACTAAAGTTATTTCATTAAAAATAAAAAAAATATCTATCTATATTTATATGTGAGAAAAGATTCAAATTTTAACCCCTAAATTAAAAATTAAGACTACTCATTACTTGGTCCATCAAAAGTAATAGATGAAAACAGAACATAATTTATCAAAATTTTAAAAATGCCAAAAAGTTAGAATACTCCTACAACGTGGCGAAGTTACCACTAAAATACATAGAAACTTCTCAACAGCATTCTATGTGATATTTTAATTTTTTTATGACAAATTTTGAAAGTGTTTATTTTAAAGGAAAAAAGATTAAATTTTATATATAAGACACAAAATAATATTAAAACTAACTTTTTTATAAAAAAATATATTTTAAAAATAGTTTAAATATTTTCATTAACTTAAACTAAAAAAAATATATTAATTATAACAATATAAAGCTTCACAAAATCATCTTGTGTTCAATAAATGTAATAAATTTTTTTCCTATTTTATTTGTAACTAATAACGATTACCGATTATAATTTTGTAATAAATTTATTGATTTCCACATTAGACCTTGAATAAATTCCTGAATTTCATTTATTTATATTTTGAGTGGAGTTTCCTGAAAATTTTGCACTGTGTGAAAAGTTAAAAAGTTGTACTGACCAACGTAGAAAGTCAAAAATAAGAACTCTACATGATGATATTACCCCTCGATATTCCAATCCTCCGGCCAGATTTGGATAAAGTCAAAGCCTGAAACTTGAAAGAAGAGAATATATACAATATGAAGTTATCTGAAATGACAAAATTACCCCTTACAAACTTCTACGAAACAGTGAGGCAATAGCGGAGTGCAGATGCAAAAGCCGACCAGCAATTAAGAATCTGTTCCTTTTCTGTCATCCACAAGGAAGCCATGACTCCTCTTTCCTAGAAGAATAACAATCCCTACTCTTCATGAACCTCTCTTCCCTTATATATATTCACAAATCTCCATGCCCAAGTTGTCTCACAATCTCTAAAAGCTTCTTACTTATTTGTCTCTTATACATAAACACAAGGGCGTGTTTCGTTTTTATCTTCAACAATGGCAGGGACTAACAGGAAGGTTGATTTTGAGGATCTGTTGCCTGCGATGGCGGATAAGTTGGGCGGGGAGGGGCTGATAAACGAGCTGTGTAATGGGTTTCAGCTGTTGATGGACAATGACAAAGGATTGATCACAACGGAGAGCTTGAAGAGGAACTCTGCTCTGCTAGGGTTGCAAGACTTGGGAGATGACGAGCTTGCTAGCATGGTTAGAGAAGGTGATATTGATGGCGATGGTGCGTTGAACCAGATGGAGTTTTGTGTCTTGATGTTCAGACTGAGTCCCCAGTTGATGGAGGAGTCCCAGTTGTGGCTTGAAGAGGCTTTAGAGGAAGAGCTCAAGAATACTGGTTCTGATGATGGGTTTTGTTAGTTTCAATTACGTAATATTATTTCTTGAGAAATAAACATGAAAAGAAACGACAACGTCCAGTATTTGTAAAGGAAAATGAATCAGAATCATTCACAAATTGTTTCCAGTATTGCATTAGAAAATTAGAATATAATTCCCTCTATTTGTGTCTTTATTATTATTATTATCTCGTTTTCATCTATTCTATTTTGATTACAGAAATAACTGTACTGCCAAATGTTCTACAATTGTCAAATAATTTAAAAAACTATCAATTATCTCTAATAGTAAGAGAAAATGAAAAATTCTCCCCTTATTAATCTAGGCTTAAAGTGTACAAACATTACAACCAAGACAATTCAACTGGGTACTCCTAGTATATTATTTTATGCGTAAGAATCTTACACCTTGTACACGCTTATTATTATTTTATGCACAAGAACCTCGCCACATTGTTGTGACATGATTCTTTAGCCAATAGTTTTATGTTTTTTCGGAAAAAAAATATAATTAAAATGGGAAAGAAATAAGAAGCAAAAAGATATTTGGATGGAGGGCAAATCCAATGAATCCAGTGCAATTAATATACAGAAACATGGATCCAACATTTGGACACTTTGTTATTAGGTATATAAATCTCACTGAACATAAGCATCGATCCTTAAGCGAATTCTCTACAATTTTGGAGTGTGGGAGTGAATTTAAACTTACTTTGATCAAACTTTTTGATTTTTATTACATTTTGTATATGGTATTACATGTAGTTTTTTCAATTTGAATACTACAATGGCTATTTCAAGATCTAGTCCCGAAGAAATTAAGAGGAAATGGGCGATAAATTATTTGGTATATATACTAATAACAGGTGCTATCTTTTGACTTTATTGAATCCACGAGCCTTTTCAAACTGGCATAACTATTCTTAATGTCACAATTTTGACTCAGATTTATTTCTACATCACAAGTTCGGGGTCAAATAAGAAATTTTCAAAATACTTTGTGTATTCATTATGTAATGCCTCGTAGCAGAAAGAATTTGTTAAGAAGAAAAGAAGAAAAAGAAAGTATCAAGGCCATAAGTAAACAAATAAACTAAAAAAAAAGACTATATAATTAATAATTTTTTCGGGGCGAATGTCCATACGTTAAAAATGTAAACTTAAATTATACAACATGGTATAATTTTAAAACAACATTGTATTGAATAATATAATGTTGCATAATTTTAATTTTATATTTTTAATGTCATACAATAACAATTAAAAAAAAAAGACTCGTACTATAATTATAAAGTTACCGTATCAAAGTTATACCCTAAATAATGAATAATTAAATTAATAAGTAGAATGAAAGAGTATATTTTTCCCCCATTCCCTCTTTATGAGTGAAATATTATTGCAACCGGCTGGCCATGGAAGTTGCAAATGACTCCTATGCTGTATTTAATGAAAAGAAAACAAGCATTAAAATTAGTTTATAACATGTATAGCTGAATTGGGTGGATTTTTGATACATGTAAAACGTTATTAAACGCATGCATTCCACAAAAATCTATTAATTAGACACCATATGAGGATGTCCAACAAAAAAGTTGTATAACTTATTCAATTTTTTTTTATTTTTTTATTTAATTTTATAAAGAGAAATATAACCAAAGATGGGGGTGGAGTTTCATTTGAGTCTAGGGAGCCATCGCCCCCAAAGCCCTTTTTTGTAATTTAATAATATATTTTTACAAATTTTACTTTTTAAATAAGTGTTTTTGTGATTTGGTCTCTTAAAATTTTAAATCTAATACTAGTACTAAAACTCTCTTAAAATTAAACTTTAATTTAATATAAATTTTAATTTTAATATGTCCCCTTTTACTTTAAATTCTAATTCTGGACGAAGGTGATTTGAATATATTTTTGACACTATTATATTATTAGATAATGTCAATAAATCATAAATCTAATAATAGATACTAAAAAAAAATGATAGTGAACTCTAGAGAGAGTTTGTGTTAAAGCAATAACGTTTATTTAATTATTATGAAAAATTTTCATAAATAGTTAAAATTTTAGGGTACTTAACTAATTGAGCCATTAATGTAAATTTAAATTTGTATTTGTTTAAGTTAAAATTCTTTGATTAAAAAAGTTAAAAATTATACATTAATAATTAAATTAGTTAAATACCCTAAAATTATAGTTATTTACAAAAAAGAAAGTAGGTGGGTATATTCAGCAAATAGATAGGATGTACTTAGTAGTACCCGATGTATAACATTATTGAATGAACATTGGGTATTGATCCATTGACAGGTAGTTTTCAGAAACGACTCAATTCAGGAAAGCTACGAAGCAGAAGCAGTATCAGACAATCGGGGAAACTCTACCATCTCATTTTTATTTATTATCTAATTTCTGGACAAAAAAAGAATAACTATGAAACTTATTTAACACTGAATATTAAGGGCACGTTTGATACGTCAAAATAGAATTGAGAAGAATTGAATAAAATTGTTAAAATTAAATAAGATAGAATAAAATATAATATGATTAAATAATTTATAATACTTTCTTATGTTAGATGTAATATAAGATAGGATTGAACTAATTGAAACTATTTAGAAGAAAATTAAATAATTAAATATGCTACTATTAATTCAAATTAACTATTAAATATTACAAAATTTTATTATAATAGTAATTTAATAAATATAAATACTCAATTCATAGCTGAATATTTTTTTTATTAACTAATTAAGATTAAGGTTATAATAGTCCGATTTTCTTTTCATTGACTAAAAGAATATCAAATTAAAATATAACTAAAAAAGTATATTTAAAAAATTCGGGGGTTATTTCTAAAAGTTTTTCAATATATTTTTTTCTTGACAAAGAAAACTTTTATTAATAGAATAAATTGATACAAAAATTAATGTATTTATAACTACAAATATTCGTTTTTACCGCAATCGGATCTATTGATTTAATCATATTGATGCACAATAAAAAATTTTATACACCAACATCCATACAAAAGAATGCCACCTATATCCACATATTTCAAGCCGGCGGTTGAATTGAAATTTAAGATCACATTAGGTTAATGTTTAATTTTATGGGGGTCTTAGTATCAAATTTGAAATCTTAGAAGACCAAATTATAAAAATATCCATTTTAAAGAGTAAAAATCTATTTTTGAATTTACAAAAGTTCTAAGGTTGAGGGGGTTTACAGAAGCTCTGCCCCTATTTCAAGTACTCAACTTTTGACTTTTTATAATCTTCTACCTTAATAGTTATCTTTTTTAATTAAGATTACATCATATAAATTATAAAAAATTATCACATAAATAATTGACTACTACAATACAGTGAATTCTGAGTAGATTTATTCTATTTTATCATAAAGTAGATACATTCTAAATAAAACTAACATATTTAAGAAGGACTAAAATTAGTAAAAACCCCTTTTTAGATCTAAACTTGGGTGGAATAATATGAAAAAAAACTAGATTTAATATAAATACTAAATTAAAACAATAAAAAAATATTAAAACATATTTATTCAAATAAAATATAGATAAGAAAATAGTAAAACAGATGTCGCTGTTACTAGATCTGATCAAAGGGTTTACTTTTCAACTATCACACTTTATCATAAGAGATCAAGTGTGAAGGCAAAAAAATAAAAGAGGTATAAATTTAAATTTGAAGATATTGCAACTTAGTAAATCCGTCAAATTACAATCTTATGCTATATTCTAGATGCTTCCATTATATCGTTAGTGAAAACTCATTAGCGGAGCCTTATCAATACGTGTACACGTGTGGGTAAGACTGTAACTTATACTGATTTCTTTTTTTTTTTTTAACAAAATTGTGAGAGAGAAAAAAAAATAGTACATTGTTAAATATTTAACAAATTTATATTTCATACTACTAATTAAATGACTATTATTAATCTCAATAGTTATCTATAAAATAATATAAGAAAACCAGCTACATTATATTAATATAAAAAAAAACTTACTACATTATAAAATAATAATATTTTATCCTAATTCATTTTTTGATAAAAATTTAATAAAACAATTCTATCTCACAACTTATCCTACGTACCGAACAAGACCTAAATGAGCTAAAATTGGGCACAGTTCAAAAACCCAAAAAACACGCAAGGTAAGTCTTACAAATGACATGATTCGTAATATTATTATGTCAATGAACATATTACATATCGATCGAAGTGGCCACAGACTTTTGATTGATTTTACTAAAGAGCTAGAGTGATCAGATTTACATTATATATGTTTAAGTTTAGGTCAAGTCTTCTCACAACCCTCATGTGCATGAACAATTTGCTATCTTCTCTATTTTTCTTTTTCTTTTTTATGATGTCTTTCGACTGCCATAGTTAATTAACACCAAAGATATACATATATTATAACAATATGGACAATCGAGGATCATCCACATAGTTGTGGAATTAAAGAGATGTCTCAGACTTTGTGACAGATACTAAGTATGTGAGTTGATCAATTCATACATAAGATCTTATAAAGTTTGGGGGAGGCATAAGGGTACAACACAATGGACATAATCATCACGTCTTTCCCTTAAATTCCTCAGGAAGATCAATATCAAGGAGACACAAAAATCCCCACCTCTCATCTTTTTAAGAAACATCTTGTACATGGACCCGTAGCTTTTAAAAACCCTAGCCTTTCAAATTTTATTCCTGATTAACTTTGTTCATATCTCTGTGTTCTTTTTATCTTTTTAATATAGATACACTCGTATCTGTATTGTTCTACACTATCGGTACCATCATGCTGTTGGTTTAAACATAGAACCCTGATCCCTACAGCTGACATGCCATTTTACTGTTGTCATTGGAAGCTTGAGTCATTCATAAAGCTCCACTATTGCACAGGAAAGTAATAAAACAGTTTTTGAACCTGTTTTGGCCAATCCCTACCTATGCAGCATTGCATTCTATCTTTCTTTTACCGTGGAAAGTTAAATTGAAGGGAAAAAAAAATCTTTTAGGAAAAAGTATGTCCCGTTCCAAAGATTCGTCTCATCTCATCTATGTCCAAAATTATCTTGTAAAAGATAGTCATGCTTTGTGTGTACTTTGTAGTCAAGTTAAAATTAGATACTTGGTCCCATATGTTGGCCAGACTAAGTACATAAAGAGATGGGACTAAAAACTACATCTCTTAACATGCTTAGATATGCATTTCTCTCTGGATTTTCTCCTGAACTTCTTAGTTTCACCAAAGGTTGTCAAGGAACTTTAAGTTTAATTAATTGTGGTTTCAAAAAGTTGTTTATTATGAAAAATATCTTAACTAATTTGTTTTGTGCTTAGTGATATATGAAAAGTCATTATGATTTTTATTAATAAAAATAAAAAGTAATAATTTTCTATTATTTTATTGAATTATCATATCAAACTTTTTCAATTATGGATAAATAAGAATGGGTAAAAAAATTGAATCGATTGAACCAAATTGAATTGGTTGGTTTGTACTTGGTTTGGTTTGGTTTATGGATTGGTTTTAAATTGGTTCGATCCAATTTGGTTTAATTCAAAATAGAAAAAATACACTTAATATTGGCTAAAAATTTAGAAAAATTAAAAACCAAATAAAACTAAATTGAACCAAACCTAATTGACATTTTTTTGTTTGTATTTCTTGTAGTGAAATGCTTCCCTCTATAAAGCTCTACAAAGTTTGTCCTAGTAGCTTACTCCAAGGCCACAAATTTGATAGGATTTGAGTAAGGCCTCGCCCGCTCAAAGAGGTTTGGGGGTTCGAGGGAGAGGGGTTTGCCTCTCTCCTTAGAACATCCATCAATTAATAGCTCCCCAGAGGAGATACCAATCAAGCTAGGTCTTACTTTTCTTTCTCTTCTAAGATAGTCAAGCTAGTCAGCCTCCGGCTAAGGATTTTTGATTAATTACCTTATTTTCTGCCTCAGACTGCCTTCGATCTTTAGCCAGAAGCTAAGAATTCAATTTATGATACTTGAACCGATGGATTTTATTTTTATAGAATTGATCAGTTTGATTCAGTCCAGAATCGAACCAACTGAACCAAAATGAAATTGCCCACCCCTGTGGATAAATGTTAGCCTACCGAGAGACCTATATGTGTTCACTAGTCTATACTGAAGCTTTAGTTCACCAGGCCCTTTTTTCCCCCTAAACTTGCCTTAGATAATTTTGCTGACAACCTTATCTTGTTGGTTTATATGCTTATAGTATGGTATTAGAATCTATTCCCCTCAGATTTTAAAGTCAAACTCTAACCTTAAAAAAGGGGTCCTTATGTTTTTTAGAAATCCTAGTCAAATTAGGGAATAAATGTGTCTCCTAAATCAAGGAATTATGTTCCCAAAACTCATAGAATTTATTAGTAAATAATTGCATCCCTTAAACTAGAGAGTTAGCATCCCTTAAATTATAGGGATTGATTAGGATTAATGATGATTGATTAAAATTGTTGACACACCAATCAAGACCAGGCTCCCTAATAGAATGTTTAATCGATTTATTTCGGATTGACCGAATTGATACATAAGTTGTAACATGGGAAAACCACATGGAAAAAGAATAGGACTTAACCTTACCTCAATTATAAAAGGATGACATTCCAAGATATCAAAGGGCCAATAATTTTCTCTCTACAAGAGGCCAATTTTCTCATCACTAAGAGTCCCAATCATGTGAATTTCTATGTATTTCCATTCTCATTATATTTTCTTTGTAATGGCCGTAATGTCTTATACTATTATTGCAAACACCTTATCAATAGTGCATGTGAATGAGGCTAAAACTCAATAAAATGGACGTAAGTTCGAATTGGATTGAACCACTATATATCTTGTATCACTTCCTTTTCTCTCTATCTTTATTTTTTTGTCTTTACCAAATCCTTTTAAACAAACAAATAAATTTAACTCGTTGATTTGAGAGTCATCCAAATTTTCGGGTCAATAGTTTGATACCAACTATAAGAGCGTAACAAAAAGTTATGAAAACTAATCATAGAAAACAACAATCTAAAAAAAGTTCTTGATTTTGATTCATGTATTAATGTTTGATTTCACAATGATATCTAAATTTTATAAATCCTTTTGAGTAATACCAATTCATTTCAGATGCTAATCCTCCAAAATTTTAAATTAATTTTGTGGCAGAATAACTTTTGCCACCAAAAAGGGGATAAGCTACTGATAATCTTTGCCACGATAAGAAAAAAGAGGTTGTTGTTCGCTTTTCGAAAGAAGACAAAAATTTGTTGCTCGCTTCTCAAAAAAAGATAAAATGTGGATCAGTTAAAAAAAGAAAGTTAATCGAGATATTGTATTTTGTTGTAAAAAAAAACTGTTTAAGAAAACAAAAAGAGAAAAAGTTTCAAAAGACAAAAAAGTCAAAGTTGCTTCATGATCTTCTTTAATAAAAATTAAAAAAAAAAGAAAAGAGAAGCGTTTATCCTCGAAAAGGTGAAGAAGAAAAAAATGTATAAGAAATGGCATCTTAAGAAAAAAAAAGGATAAAAATATGTCAAAAGATGACATCTCCTTGGGGCATACCAAAATGTTAATAGTTCTCGTCGGGAAAGAGAGGAAGAAAAGACAAAAAAAGGCACCGAGTACGAGCATAGGTATAAATCCCAAAGATTTTTTTTTTCGTTCAATCCCTTTTAGTTTTAGAAATTATAGTTTTGGTTATTGCAATTTTAAAAATTTTCAAGTACACCCACAACAGAAATTGAATTTCTTCAAGCTTTTTCATCAAGAACCCTGAGCACCTAAACTCTACTCGAGTACAACTAATTATGTTCTCAAGGAGCTCAATTACTTTTCATCAAGAACTGAAACACCTAAACTCTACCCAAGCACGACCCATTAGGCTCTCTAAAGAGTCTAATTAAAACTTTCACCAAGAACCATAACTTGGTCACTTAGGCTATTGATAACCCAATTACTTAAAAATTTCACTAAAGTTAATTATCTAAGTTCTTGCCAAAAATTTTGACCCGACCACTGATAAAGGCATATTTGTCATATATTTTATCATATTTGTATTTTGATATTTTAGTATTTTATGAGAATAAATGACTATTTATATACATTATTGTTATTTATAAGGATCTAAATAAATATGGACCTGTCACTCTAACGCTATAAGGATTTTCGCTCTAGTGCTAGAACAATAATCAAAATAAGAAAATAAAAAAAAATGACATGTTTAAGTTACAGTTCATCTCCCTAGCGCTAACACGCCATCACGTCAGCGACAACCCAACACCAGAGCTTCACTGCTTCAGCGATACAACCTTTTACACATAGCGCCCCAACAGTAGTGAGATTCCTGACCCGACAAGAATTGAAGTTTTTAAGCTTAAATCAATTCCTATAAAAGGCCACTCGTTCCCAGCTTTTAGAGAACATCCAAAACATCAAGAACATACAACACAAGTCTTAAAGAGCAATTGGAGCTTAATTGAAGCAGCCAGCGATACAACCTTTTACACATAGCGCCCCAACAGTAGTGAGATTCCTGACCCGACAAGAATTGAAGTTTTTAAGCTTAAATCAATTCCTATAAAAGGCCACTCGTTCCCAGCTTTTAGAGAACATCCAAAACATCAAGAACATACAACACAAGTCTTAAAGAGCAATTGGAGCTTAATTGAAGCAGCCATAGAGAGAGATTCAAGGTGTTCTTTGGCATCAAGAAGGCAGCACAATCAAGAGCAATTCAACGTCTATATCAGTTTGTTATTGATTGTATCATATTTTCTTATTATTTTTGCCGTTGTTCCCTTGTAGTCATGAGCTAAATTTTCTTTCTAGGGTTAATACTTGAACTCAATATATGTACTTAATTGCCATATCTTTCAAATATCTAATAAATTTAGCTTTTTATTATTCAAATTACTTGTTCTTAATGCTTTAATATATCTGACCAATATATGGTAAATGAATTGATAATATTTTTTTTATAAACTTAGAAGAAGAATTATTATATTTAGACCTAGGTAATTTGATGCATAATTGTAGAGTAACATTCAATGTTACATATGCAAGTTTCAATTAAGATAGGAATATACCTAATTGGCATGTATGATCAATAAGATTTAATCTTAATAAATCTTAATTTATTACAAGTACCATAGGAATATAGGTATTTAGTAAATTTAGGTATACTTGCATAACCTTAGAAGAGGCTTGTGAATTCATTAGTGTCTTGGTCAATAACAAGAATTAAGGGAGTTAAATATTAAAAGATTAATCATTAGAAAGCATATTGAGGGATAGTATCAACCCTAGATTTTCTCTATATTGCTATATTTCACATCTCTTTACATTATGTCATTGCTTTTATATTTTCTACATTCATTCTTAGATTTTTATTTTTCTGAATAATTACTAGAAAGACATAGTTTTAGTACTTGGTTAAAAAAAAGATATTATCCCTGTGGGTTCGACATCTAACTCTTTTATTCCTTTATTACTTGCATACGATAGTGTATACTTGCATTCAATTTTAAGATATAGAATTATCTCATCAACCACTAACTCTTAAGGAGTTGAATTACTTAAGTTCTCTCTAAAGACCCCAAGCAAGTCATTTAGGCTCTTAAGGAGTCCAACCATTTAAGTTCTTACCAAAAACCCCAATTCGGTTACTTAGGCTCTCAAAGAGCCCGACTACTTAAATTCTCACCAAGGACCCCAAGTTAGTCACTTAGGCTTTCAAAGAGCTTAACCACTTGAGTTCTCAACATGGACCCTGATCTAGTCAATTAGGCTCTCTCCAAGCCTGATCATTTAAGTCTCATACAAGGTCTTCATAAGCGCTCGTATAAGGTCGTTGTAGGCCTTCATACAAGGTTTTCATAAGTCTTCGTACAAGATATTATGCGAGGTATTGACCCTTACAAGAAGATTTTAGTCAAGTACCAGTCCCATAGGATAACTTGCAAGACCTTGTCTAGGGGATTGTGTTAACGTGTATCATAGTGAATGCATGTGAATTGTGTTCATTGCAAATATATCTCAATGCATGTCTAACAAGCATACAATTATGCGACAAAATTGGAAACTAATTTCTTAAGCAATAAACACATTAAAAATGAAGTCTTGTTACATTAACAATTTCAAAATGAGTACCTTAAAAGCCTTCGGAACATTTCCTTACTTGGAGTCCACCTTGAAGAGTTCTCATTGGCAATGCTAAGCTTCAAGAATCTATGGGATTGAAACTCTAGAATGACAACATTAAACTGAATGTTTAGCATCAAATTTGTCCATGAACAATTCAATAACTTGAACTGATGCTCTAATTTGGAAATTATAGAGAAGAGACTTAAATGAAACATTTTTAAAGTTTGCATATATATAGCTTGAAAATGGGGACCTAAATGCATAAATGTTAAAGTTTCAAAAACTTGACCAATATGCATTTGACACTTCTCATTCATGATTCCCATGCATGAAGACAAGTGTCACATAACTCTTGCCATTTGTCTCCCATTTATTCCATGCATGGAGCCATTATGTCATGTGTTTAAATTCTATTAGTTAACTTATTTAACTAATACTTTATTCGTTTAAAACTTAAACTATGACACATATATCTTTGGAGAGATCCTGGAATAAATTTTGCTTTCTGAAATTCTCCTAGATCAAATTGTTTGATTCGGTTCGTTACCTTAGTGCTCAACGAGTATACTTTATATTGTGAGACTCCCTAGGTTCACCTCCATTTGTCTTAAAGAAGACTTTTGTAAATTCGTGAAAAATGCCCCCTTACACATACGTTACAGATATTAAAGAATGGAGCATTGAATCATGCAAGTTAAAGTCAATTATATTTATATAATCCATCTGTCACCTATATCCTAGAAAAGCAGAGATACAAATTATCACCGTCAATTCTCTATATGCTCAACCATAAACTTATCTTCAGATTTGTATTTCTGTAAAACTATATTCACAAACTCCTTTGCGACATTGTTTAACCATACAAAAACCTTTTTTTAGGGTACCTAATTTTAATCAAAAGACTTCCTAAAATATAATTCTCAGAGCATTAGGATATATAGCTCACCCATATAAGTTGACGGATCCCATATCTATGCACACAGAACTCCATGAGCATCAGATCATACTCAGCGATACCTAGCAGTCATATCATAAAAGGTCTCTGACATGTATGGAATCAAAGCATAATGGATCACTTACAAGCCCACCATAGTGCTCAGGTCAAAGGACCAAAAATACTACTCAACTCAAGAAGATTCTCTATTGATGACTTTATAAAATGTCTATTGAAGGTCCTCATGAGTCTGTTCAGTACCCAGTCTTCATTGAATATCTGTATGTCTATACGAGCTTTGGCTAAGCCCATGGTTTAATAAAATTAACCATTCGAACAATCCAAATATAGAAATACATTGATCCAGAAGAAATACCGATCAACCTGTGTCGGCAACCATGGATTAGGAACAATGTATTTTGAGAACATATTATATAATAACATTTCTTAACACCATTTGTAATTTTTTGCAACTATATAATTATTAATACATTCTCGGGTCTTTTTTCCATTTTAGACAAGGTCCCAACTTTTAGAATTGCTAGCTTTTAACACTGACCCAAAATTTTTTAGATCTATAATGTTTGTAAATGTTACAACCGTTTTACCATATAATTATATTAACAATTATTATCGAAATAATTACTGTTAATTGGAATGGCACGTAAGCACCATCTCCAACAATGCCTACTTGTTCTAGTGCAATTCACAATGATATTTAATATCTATCAACTCTACGTGTTTCTCAAACACTCTTAGAAGTTAAGGCGTTAGTGAGCGGGTCTGTTATATTTTCTATAAGATCTACTCTAAATACTATTACATCTCTTTAAACAAAACTTTTTCTAAATATATGGTATTTTATAGAGGATGTGTCAAAGATATCACACTTAATTGAGTGTGAAATTCCATCTTTGGTTCTATAATTCTTGGATTAACATCACTAAGTTCAATCTTGGATTGACTTCACTAAATTTAATCCTTCTATAATCTCCACTACCTATAAGAAACTATTTTTTTAGAAAATTAGTATTATAAGAAATAAATATTTTGATATTTATAGATTATAAAACTGATCCCTTAAAGTGTTTATGACATCTATTGAATCGATACTTGTACCTTTTAGTCCAAGTTTATCATGTTAGGTAACTTTTACATAAACAGGACAACTCTAAGTCTTATATAAGAATCGATTTTCTACCAATCTATATCTCATACGGAATAGTAGGGATAGATTTTGATGAAATTCTATTCAACAAGTAAGCAACAATTTTCTATAACATAACCCCATATTTCTTAGAAGATTGGTGAAGTCATTATCGATCAAATTATATCTAATAAAGTTTGATTTCTTTTCTCTTAAACACCTTTGTATTGAGGAGTACCTAGAAAACTATAATGAGCAAAAATCTCATTCTCCTATAAATAATTTACAAATTCACTGCTCATGTATTCATCGCTTCGATCTAATCAAAGACATTTAATACATATAACAGTTGGTTTCTCTACCTCAAGTTGAAACCCTTTGGACATTTTAAAATATTTTTTACTTATGTTATAACAAACACTTGTTCGTATTGTGATATTAATCGATAAAGACAACAAAGTAGGACCTACCTATAGCAGTATGATTCATTGGACCATATACATCACTATGTATTAGATTCAATAAATCAATAGTATGATGTCAAACACCAAATAGTGCGAGACTTGGTCATCTTTCATTGTATATAAGATTCATAAACCAAATACGGTTCCATGATAAAATTAAGTATCTGACCATCCCAACTAGACGGGTTAAGCATCTCACGCCTATATGACTTAATCTCATTTGCCACAATTTCTATTTAAGATATTTCCTATTGTATCTTTATATAATGACATTTCATCAACTGACATTCAACTGATGCTACATTATCAACATTATAAATATAAGGAACAATTACATGATAACCTTTAGTGTCCCACATAAGAAGGGATATTAACTCTCTGATAATGTTTAGTACAAAATAAAATACATACAACTTAATGCTTCTGCAAGTGAAGAAGAGAGAAGTAACTAAAAGTCTGAACAACTTTATCGTTCTAGAAATCTCTATTTTTTACATGAATATGTACTTCTCCCTTTTGCAACTTCCTAGCATTGCTTAAATTATACAATAAGTTATAGATATGAGACAAATAAGTCGTATCTAATATACAACTATTTCTAGCATCGAATGCTGATGAAATGTCAGTGTTTGGTAAACAGAGACCTAAGGGGTTTATATTATCTATGATGAGGTACTTTGGATTGTAACGTTTACAATGTCCAACCACATTATAATGGAAATAATTTTTTTTTACATTTATTCTCATCCTGTGGATTTTGGATATATCAAAAGTAATGCTTTCAGGATAAAGCATAACACTACTTGCATTATACATATGCACTTGCTTCCACTAAATATTAGTAGATATTGAGGTCAGGATATATATGACTTAACTCTCAAATTATCTTTATCCTTTTTTGATAATTTAAACTTCTTTAGAAAAAGTTTATCAGACACACCTCTTATCATCTATTGATCTAAGATATATTCAAGTTATTTTAAATTTAGAATAATTCTCACATTACAGTCAGTCATAATTATTATTCGGTGTCCTATAGTTTATGTGTGTCCAGTATGTGTATCTAACGGATTACTTGTAATCTTTTTATCTTATCTCTATAAGACAAGACAATAGATGTTTAGTGAAACATTTCTAATAGTTAAAATTAACCTTTTTAGATCATGGATATAGCCAGTATATGTTTTTTATTATCTAAAGATACTCTTCCACTGTTTTACATATTTCCCATAATTTTTTAAACAGAAAAAAATTTTAAAATGTTTAAATTTTACAGTAAAAAGTAGATCCAATCAGTATTTTACTCAGACCTCAGGCTTTAGTAACATTGGCTTTTGTAAAATTTAAAAAGTAGACAACTCTTGTCAATTGTATCTTATACAACCCTTACTTCTGATCCTAAACACGCTTTATCCTTACACTTTAACAATATTGGGTAAATATGTTCTAGATTATCTTGTTAATGATTAAATATAAGTTACCAACACTACCCTCAAGCTTTAGTAATATTGGATAGTACTCATGCTTTAGTAATATAAGTTATCTCATGTTTAATCGGTATAGTCTAGATTACATTAGCCAATCCCTCACATTTTAACAATATTGAAAAAGATCGAGATGACTCATCTAACCCCGTATTGGTAAGGTAGACTATGTATAAATATTATCTCATAATGAAATACATTTCAATCTAATTAATAGATATATTTTTGAATTTATAATGATTTTTTGTATCTCATACAGATCTAATTCATAATCAGAATATTTATTCATGCAAGCACAACTAATCTCCACTAGTAAGGCTCCCATTGTAGTTAACAGCATAAACAAATATTAATAGTTTATAATAACACAACAAATAATAATTATAATTATATTAACATAAAGCTACATGCATAAAATACAAAATGTGGTGTACTGTTTAGAATGCCCCGAGCATTATAAATTTTTGAACACCTTGGTGTTCAACTCTTTGAACACCCCGAATTATACTTTATAATACCTTTGAAAAAGAAAAATAATTCTTTAAACAATTTTAACTCTCTTTTTTAGCATCGACGTTCAGTCTCATAATGCCCCCGCATTCAACACTTGAATATGTCAACAAGCAACCACTAACGCCCAGTGTTATACTCTATAACGCCCTAGCATTTATTACTCTGAATGCCTCATTGTTCAACAATACAATGCCACAGCGTTCATACAAAAGATGAATGCCTCAGCGTTCATACAAAAGATGAATGCCTCAGCGTTCCAAGGCCAAGCCCCAACGTTCATCTAGGTAGAACCCATAACTTTTAACATTTTAAAACACGACATTAATACTTCATAGGCATCCCAACACTTTCAACACACCATATTAACTCAAAAATACACCATTATATACTCCGGTACCACTGTTAACGTGTATCTATGGTACATGTATGTGAAGTATGTTCATTGCAAATATATCTCAATACATGTTTAACAAGCATACAATTACACAGCAAAATTAGAAACTAATTTCCTAAGCAAGAAACACACTGAAAATGAATTCTTGTTACATTAAAAATTTCAGAATGAGTACCTTAGAATCCTTTGGAACATTTCTTTACTTAGAGTCCACCTTGAAGAGTTTTAATTAACAATTCTAGGCTTCAAGAATCCATAGGATTGAAACTTTAGAATGGCAGCATTAAACTAAATTTTCAGCATCAAATTTGTCCACGAACAATTCAACAATTCGAATTGATTCTTTCATTTGAAAATTATAGAGAAAAGACTTAAATGAAACATTTTCAAAGTTTGTATATATATAGCTTGAAAATAGGGACCGAAATGCATAAATTTTGAAGTTTTAAAAACTTGGCCAATATGCATTTGACACTTATCATTCATATATCTCATGCATGAAGACAAGTGTAACACAACACTTGCCATTTGTCACCTATTTATTCTATGCATGTGACACGTGTCATTCATACATAGAGCCATTATGCCATATGTTTAAATTCCATTAGTTAACTTATTTAAATAATAAATTAATTGGTTTAACACTTAAATCACAACACATATTTCTCGAGAGATCCTGGAACAAATCTTACTTTTTAAAATTCTCCCGAATTGAACCGTTTAATCCGGTCCGCTAATCCAGTGCTTAATGAGTACATTTCATATTGTGAGACTACCTAGGTTCACCTCCGCTTGTCTTACGGAACACTTTCGCAAGTCCTTAAATAATACCCTACACACACATTATGAATATTAAAGAATGAAGCGTTGAACTATACAAGTTGATGTCAACTATATCCGTATAATCCTTCCATCACATATATCCTGAAAGAGCAAAGACTCATATCATCACCGTCAAATCTTTATGTGCTCAACTGTAAACATATCTCCAGATTTGTATTTCTATAAAACAATATCCTTAAACTCCTTTATGATATTTTTTATTTGCGGATGTTGTTTAACCCTACAGAAAACACTTTTTTGGGGTATCTGCTTTTGACCAAAAGACTTCTTGAAATACAATTCTTGGAGTCTCAAGATATATAACTTATCTATATGAGCTGACGGATCTCATATCTCTATGAACATCGGATCATACCCAGATATACCCAACGGTCAGACCATAAAAGTTCTCAGATATGCGTAGAACCAAAGTATAGTAGATTACTCACAAGTCCACCTTGGCCTTAAGTCAAAGAACCACAAATACTACTTAACTCAAGAAGACCCTCTATTGATGGCTTTATGGGATGTCTATTGGAGGTCTTTACGAGTCTGTTCAGTACCCAGTCCTTATTGAATACCTGTATACTTATAAGAGCTTCTGCTAAGTCTATAGTCTACTAAGACTAACTATGTAGACAATCCAGATATAAATATACACTAATTTAAAATGAATACCGATCGATCCATGTTAGCAACCATACATTAGGAATGATGTATCTTGAGGACATACTATATAATAACATTTTTTAGCACAATTTGTAACTCTTTGTAACTATGTCATTACTAATACATTATAAAATGTCCATGAATCTCATATGGCTCACAAAATAATCTAAAATATCACCACATGACCCACCTCAACTAATCACTAGTCTGAAGAAGTCTACAATCTCTTGATAAAGAAAATAGTGAGGGATGATTTTTTACAAACCTAGTGAGTAGAATAGTTTTAAATAAATAAAAAAACATAATAGAGGTAATAATAATAATAATAATAATAATAATAATAATAATAGAGGTAATAATAATAATAATAATAATAATAATAATAAAAATAATAGAGGTAATAATAATAGAGGCAATAATAATAATAATAATAAGAGCATGGGGGCTCAGTCAAGTTGGTTGAGCCCCCAAGGTCTCACATCCCCACCTGGGTTCGACCCCCCTCCCCCTCAGGTGGTGCGGAAATGATGATAAATATTGTAATCCCTCCTTCAAAAAAAAAAAAAAAAAAAAAAAAAAAAAAAAAAATAATAATAATAATAATAATAAAATTTTATATTATTGACACGTCCAGAATACAGGAGGTTATTCCCAAGTGCAGGATTGTCGAAGTAATAAATAATCCGATGAGAACATGGTCGATCCATAGAGAAGTAGAATTAAAATTATAAATTATAAACACTTTTAAGATAATTAATGCAGCATAAGATATTAGCAAATATAAATTCAATTAACTAATTCAAATAAAACGCTAAGGTTCGGGGATCTACTCTTGGCATAAGAAGTAAGAATATATTTAACTTTTTTTTATAACTCAATTGGAATCCTCACACAAAGGAGGTTCCAATCAAAAAATATAACAATTAAAGTTCATCATCATTTATATATTGATTAGTATTTATTTCTATTAATTATTATACACCAAATCTTATAAATGGGTTCAATTATTTACTATGCCAATCTTTATATTTGTCTACAATAAATCAAGACTTCCCTTTACAAGAAAGGTTATATACACCAAATCTTGTAAATGGTTTCAAGAATTTATTGTGCCAAGTATAAGGTGTCACGCCCCAGACCCAAAAGATCTGACACACGACATCACTTACATTCATTCAATAATACTTAAACATTCATTTTAATTTCTTTCAGAATTATAGCAATTGAATTATGACTGGGACAATTAGTAAACCGGAGATACGCAGAGTTTTCTCAGAGGTTAACACTCTACTACGTCACCAGTAGCAACTTTGTTACTGGAAGCCCAGAATATATTCATTGTAAATTCTTACTTAAAATCAATCCATTACTACACTTGGTGAAACTTAAACTAAGTCCAACCACACACAATAAAATAATACATAGGTATTTATTCAATAGGGACAAATCAAATATCTTATCCCACGTGTCCCCAAATGAAACACTTAGCAACCTAACAACTTAAGGAACCCAAGGAACAGCAGAAGCCTTGCCAAATCCGCTAAGCACACATGTACCTTATTTACCTGAAATCACCATAAACTATAATGAGTATAAAACTCAGTAAGCATACTAGTTTTTCATATATCAAATACAAATACATATATGTACATAATGCATATGTATGATATGCTGTGATCAATCAAAATCATAATCTTATCAAATCACATATCATGTAAGCGCTTACACATTCTTTCAAAACACATAATAGGAATACCATCACTCAACTACTACTTAGTAGGACTTACATATCACATATCACATAATGAGCCAAATGTCACTCGTAGGTGACATACCATATGAGAGGAATAGTACAAGTGAGGTCTTGAATAACACATATATAATGCTTATGCCCGAAGGTAAAAGCCAAACCCTCACCCTGATCATCGGTGAGTCCTCTCACATGCACCAATACGCCACCACACGAATGTGATGACTCACACTTCCTTTAGGTACCAATAGGATCCTCCCTACATACGGAACACATAACATATACCAATCCCAAAGGAAAGGCCACACATAAAGGCTCCACAAATCACATAAAATGCCTACTAAGTTAACAGTGAGTTCAAGTACCCTCAAAATACAAAATATTTCTCATGGACATATTACACTTCAAAAGCTTTCTTTATTAAACACATCTTATTTTGAAAGCTCACTTACAAAAACACATGTATGTCCATGCTCAATGTCAATGCTCACATTCAGAAACATATATTCACATTTCATATCAAAATATACTTTGACATAACATAAACATATTCTTAACCCCATTTGCAAAATCATACAAAACAATTACTATGTTTATTGTGATTTCAGTAAAAAGTCTAGTATACTTACCTCTTAACACTTTCAGCTACAAGGCTTAAATCTCCTTAACCTATCAATGGAGATTAATCCTTTCATAAGCCTCACAATTCACACAAAATACTTTAAATAGCTTACAAAATTATACACAATGCATTTATCACATCAAATTGGTCTAAATATTTGGTTTCTCAAAACCTGTCATTCTGACCACTTACACTTAACAAAAATTTCTAATACATCAAATGATGTCCAATTATTCCAAAATCAGAATATACCATTCTTGACTCATATATCCTTCTTATATATGAATATTATATCAAATTTCATACACAATCCATTCCATACACACCATCGAATCCAAACTACAAACCTGACAGGATCAAGATACTTACTGAACAGTATTCAATCTCCCAATTTTATAAAATCATATACTAACTCAAAAATTATAAAACTACCACATAATTACTCTTAACACATATCTCAGTCCATGATAAATATTTCACTTCCAAATCACTGCCAAAAGTATTTTAAAACTATTTTATTCTATAACTTTAAAAATCTGTTAATCAAATATTGCAATGAGCTGATACACTTTAGAAATTCATAACACTTCAACCACATTGATCTAAAATCTCAATTCCGAGTATATCATATTAGACATATAGAATTATCATATTCCACAAATTCATAATTTTTGAAGATCATTCAGTAGGACAAAAATCATTTTTTCACTGTACTATACTGTTTACACAGGAAATTTCCAGAATTCCAGGGTCATTTTGGTAAATTCACTACAAATTCAATTTCCGAGATTTTCAGTCGATTCAAAGTCTCAGATGATCCTAAACATGTCTAATTTCATATACTCAAAATTCAAAACCAGAATCGATTCACAATAATTTATAAAATTCTTAGATCAAGAGACTATCAATCAGAAATTTTACAATCCATCATGATTTATCAAACTATCTTATAAATCATCATCAATTCTCAAACTATCATACGAAATACACATCAAATCCTCAATTATACATATTTCCAGAAATCAAAACTTAAATAAATTAACATAATTAACACCAATAAAATAAGAAATAATTGTGATATACCTCTTAAGATCCAAAAATTCCAATTTCTTCTTCTTCTTCTTCTTCTTCTCTTTCTCTCTCCTCTATTTCTCTCTTCTCTCTCTTAAAAGGGGTAGCTCGACCTAAATGAGAGAATTAGGGTTTTAAAAGTGTATTTTTATACTAAGTGGCTAATTTTTGGTATTTACGAATTCACCCCAAAACTTTTAAAGTATTACAATTTGGTCCCTAAAATAAATCTAAGGCTTGCAATTAAACCCAATGCTAATAGTATCACCTTAACCTATACAAACACTACTAATAACAATATATAAATCAAGTATCACCAACATACAAATAAAATACGTATATTTATACATTTATAAATACTTATTCTTACCAGTCGTGGATACTGGTTACTACATAAGGTTTGTCAATAATAAATCAAGAACCACCACTTTAGAAGAAAGGGTATTAATTCTACAAACAAAATAAATATATTATATATAAACTTGCATAACTTAAGAATGAAGCATTAAATTCATGAATAAATATTAAACATATCTTATTACCTTTTCAAGAGCTTCACCCTTTCACCTTAGCTTAAAGAAAATTATTTGGACATAATAAAACTAAAGAAAAAAAAAAAGAAAAGAAATGGAAGAAGAAATAACATGACTTAATAGTAAATAAGAGAAATAATATTACAAAGAAATGGATACAAAGGACAAGTATTTTGAACTAAATTCTAACTTTCTAATTACATCATTTAGGCATAAACAAGCCACCTATTTATAGAAAAACATGGATAAATCGAGACAAATTTGGAGGGAACCACTTGGATGATGAAAGTCAAGAATGGTGGCAAAATAATTTGTATTGATTATCACTAGGGCACCCACTTGATTATCCAATTGGGAATTGATGTGATCCGAATTAGCTGTCACTCAAAACATCACAGTTGTAGATAAGTCTCTTATCTTTCCAAATTGAGTGATCTCATATGTATTAGATACGTAGTTCTATAGTTATAGGCCAAATACTGATGACTGTTCAATCTGGGCCTGTACTGCAGATCAATTCTGTTCTAGGCCATTTTCACCCTCTAAACACCTGAGTTTCAAATGCTTTATGAAATACAATATGTTAGCCCATTGAGTCAGCTCTTCATAGGATCAAGAATCACCCCAATTGAATCTTTAGGTAGAATGTTATGCCCATTTTACCGAACCTATCATAAAACAGTTAAAAGATAATTAGGTACAATATTGTAAACATACTTAAGTTAAGAAAATTGAATACACTAGTAATACAAAATAATCATGTAAAACTCTTATTAAATGTATAATTTCAAGTGTTCATTAACTATCTTAACATATATGATATAAAAGCTCCAAATCTCATGAGAATTATAGAAAATTATTATTGTTTATGCTCAAATACGAAAGTTTTGCAAAATCTAACATAATCTCATAAATAATTTTCACAAATTGGTTCATATGTAATACATGTTATAAAATTTAAATATTTTTTTAAAATCTTACATTAAACTAGTACACAGGAGAAAACTTGTTGTACTTGGAATACTCTTCAAGTAGAGCATTGGACATTTATATAAATCACTAATCATATTATCGTATGCAGAGCAAAACTCTCAAAGGGTGAGATGCCGATACATATGATTCAAAGCCTTTGTGTGTATATAGACGAGTCCTAAAGACTTTAATCTTATCTATAAATCTAAAGAGAGAGAGTACCACTTAATAGTTTGAAAACCACTTCTATTTATGTAAATATAAACTCATAGAATATTATCATATCATAGTTAATACTTTTAATCAATAAACTATTTAATTTAATTTCTATTGATATAAAGTGTAATATAATCTCGATTATAAATATTTTGAGGCTCAAAACTATAACACATATATTTTTTCCATAATGTAAAACAAGCATTTAAATATAATATGATATAATCCAGATAACTAATCACTAAAAAAATAAATCTATCTTTTTATAATACATATTTAATATGCTTCCATAAACTTTCGATAGATAATGAGGGAAATAAATTAAATTTTTTTATATATGAAATAAATAATACAGTTAAAAATTTAAATCCCACTCACAAAAGTGATGCCGCAAATCAAAAACTCGTTCTGAAGACGCGTTACTTAGAGAGCCCTCATAAATAAGAGAAAATACACTATTATTCACCAAAATGAAAATTAATATTTGAATTAAAATTTTTAAACAAAAATCTATTAAACAAAATGGTATCACGACAAGTTTTATATGTACCAAATTGTGAAATCAATGCCAGGTTTGTGACCTGGGGTCTAAGTCATTCCATCAATCTCCTATGGGTCTTAAAATAAAGAAAATAATAAATTATAGTAATTATACAATAAAATTATAAATTAGGCCTAAATCAAGGGTTAGGATTTTCAAATCTCAAATCCTTCTCTTTTTCATTAAATCCAACACCCTAATATTTATTTATAATGAAAATTCTGTAACTAAAGTAATGATCTTGCACCTATAAGCTTAAAAATTCTTCTTTTCACTAGCTTTTTCTATCTAAAAACTCAAGCACTTCAAATTCTTTCTCATCGGAAAGATATCTACATTCTAAGATTTTAGATCTTGCTTAAAACATCACCCACAAAGTATTTACATTCATAAATTTTCATAAAATGAAAGTTTCTCATAAAATTTACATTGAAATCTTTGACTCCCTCTTCTCCTCTCTCGGTAGTGACATCCTCTTAAAGCCAAAGTTTTACCTTTTTTTTTTAATTCTTTGAATGGTTTAAGAAAAGGTGTGAGGCTTCAATTTTTGGGCTTTAACAAGTGGGTTTAATTTTTTTAGCCTCTCATTTTAAATTTATGAACTCACGAGGATTCTAAAAAAAGGGTTATAACTTGAAAGACTATCAAATACTGGTAAAAGTTACGCATTTCTTTTAGAAAAATGTAATATAACAAAGGATAAGACATTTTTGTTCTAGAGTTTGGCCTTAACCTCAAATTTATTCTATAAATTTTAAAAAATTTAAATTTGTCCTAATTCATTAGTATATTTTTGTTTGTTTTCACAATTTTACTGATTTTGCTATACAATTATCTATTTGTCTTTGTTTGTTAAGTTAATTGCATGTGATAATTTAATGAGAAAGACATGTCAATAAAATTTTAATAATTTTTAAAAAATAAATTTTGGTCAACTCCTATCACAATTGTCACCCAACCCCAAATCCCACCCCGCCTCCCCTCCTCCTCTTTCTCCATGGTTATTCGGCCCCCTCATGTTAACTAACAAGGTGATAACAGAATATGAATGTAGACAAAATATTTCAATTATATTACTTGCAACGTCAAATGTGTGAACTATCTTATTCAACAATCAAATTGTGAATTGTGATCTTTCGACTCTGTTTCAGAAGAAACCTCACAATTTAATTTTTTCGAGGCTGAAATGGTAACGATGATGATTTCACAAAGATTTGAGTTAGGCTTCTAGACTACTTAAGCACCCTCCTCCACCTTCTTCTTTGTTTTGTTTATACTCCTCCATTTTCTTCACTCTCATCTCTAATTTACCATCTCAATTCTTCTTAGATACAAAACCCATGAATTTTCATTTCAAATTCATTATATGATACTTAATCTCAATTGCAAAACCCCTAACAAGACACTAAAGCAAAATCATATATTTTACTTCACATGATTTTGTTAAGTCCCAGTCAGAGTTGTATAGAGATAAAATTCTTTTTGGGTAAGAATAAAACTACACTTTATTTTTCTGATAAATTCTCACTATCTTCATAAAGTTCCATTAACACTTAAATACACGTTAGATTTAAAAGTAACTGTTTCTATCTAATACAATAACTCCCTACTATGTAATCTCATTGTTCCTATTTACATGCAGCGTGAACTACCCATGATAACTGATTCCTCACGTCCCACGTCCCTTTTCTTCATGTTGAATGCACTTACATGTGCTTTCCTTAATCCATGCAGCTCACGGCTTGGCCATTCACTCCCATCCTCACTTGCCATGCACTTCACATTTTCTTAATTCCCATGCAATCCAGATCTCATGCGTCCACATACTTAGGGTTCTTGACACTTGGTCTTGTGGATCATCTTTAGGTTCATCACAGATTGGTGTGGGTTCTTTGGGTCCTTCTTCTACTCAGCATCCTCTCCTTCGAGTAACAATATTTGCGATTTGCTGCACTTGTGCCCTGGAGTGAATTTGTCATCATTATTGAAACATAAGCCTTGAGTCCTTCGTCGTTGCATCTCCTCCCAAGATAACCTTTTGATGGAGGCTGGCGTCTTTGGTTTTGCTGGCGTTGGTAGTTCCACCACAGCACGTTTGTAGGGTGTCTGTGCATTCTTCTTCTGTCTTGCGATTTGTTCATCCCGCATACATGCAAAGCTAATTGCTTCTTTTAGAGTCTTAAGGCGAAATATTCGAATGTTATCCGAAATCTCAGGTTTGAGGCAGCCCATGAATGTGCCAATTAAGGCCTTCTGCATCCACCTTTGTACTCTATTACCCAATTTCTCAAACTTCTTTTGGTAGTGACGTAGTGAACCCACTTGCTTTACCTGGATAATGCCTCATCGAAGTCTTCATACTCATTAGGGCTAAACCTTGCCTATAATTCTTCAGTAAAGTCCTTTCAAGTGACCTCTCTCTTTTCCTCATCATATGCACACCATAGACATTGCCACCATTGATTGACTTCGCCTTCTAAATGGAAAGATGCCAATTTTACCTTCTGTTCCTCTACTATCCCTTAGCACACCAAGAATTGATCGACCCGATTAAACCACTCGGTGAGATCATCTCCAGCATTTCCTTAATCTATGTAGCTCACAACTTAGCCATTCACTCCCCTCTTCACTTTCCATGCACTTTACATTTTCTTAATTCCCATGCAATCCAGATCTCATGCGTCCACATACTTAGGGTTCTTGACACGTGGCCGTGTGGATCTTCTTATTAGCTCATCAGATTTGCTATCAATGACAAAGCCTAGATTTTTTTCAAGCTCTGCATCTGAGAAACTACAACAAAAGTATAGTAAATATCCAATTAAAAACCCAGATTTTTAACACCAAGAAATTGAAAGACCAAATGACGAGCATGAGACTAGACAAAATCTCAGACAAAATATCGAACAAACGATAAATACTTTTTTGGGTCCTTTTCAATAAGGAGCTTTTATTTCCAACATTATAGTTGAATCGCTGATAATAAAAGTGCCATTGCTGATGTCATGGCCGCAAACTGAAAAGAGTGAGATGGAGGCTGACTAGAATCGAGATCAGAGGTAGAAGAGATGGGGCCTCCTTGGCCATCACCAGAAGAAGCACCAAGAAAAGCAGAGATAGTGGTGGAGGGCTTTGATACAATGGGTTAAAGGGCCAAAACTACAAAAAAGATGAAGAATCAACCAGCAGTTGTGAAGGGCTTTAATCCAATGAAGTTAGGCACCAAAACGATAGGAAAATATTAAGACAGAAGAAAGAGAAGGAATTTTTATGAGTCAATTCGTGATTGAGATATGGACATAATATGAAATAATATATTATATGTCAAATTGCATCTTACTAGCAATCTTTGTTGTCCACTTTAATTTTTTGGGGTGAGTTACGATTTTACTCTTCTATTATTAATACAAACGGAAACAGTCTAACGGACTGTGACACATTTGCAAGGGGGGGCGGGGGTTAAAGGAAAAATTATATTGCATTAGAATTTATTTGGGTGGTGGGGGAGCAAATGTTAAAATAAAAATTATATTAGATTAAAATTAAATTATATTAGAGATAGTGTCGGATTTGAAGTTTAAGGAAGTCAAATCACAAAATTATTTATTTTAAAAGTAAATTTTCATTATTAAATTTACATATTTGGTTTTCCAAAGCCGAGATAAATTTGAAATTAGGGACAAAGTTGTGATCTCTTTATCCCATATAACTACTGTATTTTTACATATCACCAATTTTTACTATAAATTTTACAATTTGTGCACATCTATTACAAATGCAACTATTTTACTGTATCCCGACCCTTACTCGCTCTGTAGCTGACATGCATGCATGCTTCACCACAAAACCCTAATTGCTCTCAATAATTTAGAAAGAAATTGCTAAAATTGACCAGACATTCCAGATCATTTCCATCGCACGAAATTTCCCTTTTTCAGTTAATGAGCAGCACATGCACATAAATAATTGTGAATTCTTCTCCAAAGTTGGGACTGATTGCGTGGACATCATGAACAGTGGCTTAATGCTATAGCAGTTGACATACAAGAGTGTAGTTGCAGTTGCTAGACATGGACAGGTACCCGCATCCATTATCACTACCCCAGAAATTTCAATAAAGGTTGAAATTATTATCCAGGAAAGTGAAAACAAGAAAATTTATTGAATCATGATGAAAAAGTCATTGAGCCAATTTATTATTTTATCCTGATAAGAAAATGAAGGTTTCAGACAATGATTTCTCTCCACGTGGAAAGAATGGCCTTGGATCAAAACGCACACAAAATGAAAATGCAACAATACAGAAGCATCAAATTTTCTCGGATATAGATAATGATTTGTCATCGTCATTTTTAAGTTAGTGGGATTGCTAGATTATTATGTCGTCAAAGTGTAAAATCAAGTTTGATTTTAGCTTTGAAGTGTCGAATCAGTTGGATCGGAAAGCTAGATATATATGTGTGTGTGTATATATATATTTATTTCCAGTTCTGGTTGTTTATTCTCAAAAGCATGCATTGCCCAGGAAGAAAAATTCAACAACATTCCATGTGTTGAGTTCTCGAGGGTTCATAAGTTGCCATATTGATACTAGTATTCACAAAGTGCACCCACATTTGAATTGGGTGAAAGGTGAATCAATTTGACAGCAGCCTCGAGATGAATCTGAAATTTAGTCCTTATGATGATGTTAAATGCGACATTGATGATAAGAAAAATGTTTAGATTACTTAACATACTCTTACAGAAAGCGTCGTTATGGATAAAATTATTAAAGTAAACACTAATCTCATGTAACATCATGGACAATAACCTAGTTTTTGTCTATGGTCAAGTCCAAAAAGATCAGGCAAACTTTAGTTTAGTTTCTTATATATTATAGACGAAGGAATATGCATGAATAGTTTATTAAGACTAGCTAGCAGCACTTTCCAAGGTACCAGCTAATGTGGGCTCCGAATTAGGATGCAGGAAAGTGATTTGATTGGATTTGACAGTATTTTAAAGCCTAGCTGTTTAGCCGAAAAAGGGTATTCGATTTCTCAGTGGGCCAATAGATCATAGCAATATATGTAACCAAAATAATTGTTATGTTACAGGCAGCATCAAAGGAATTACAAAGCATACTTTCCGTGCGATTGTCGTCGATAGAGAGCTGGGAATATTAGGTATCAATTAATAGTTGAATTTACAATTCACAGCGGTAGAGACAAAAGTTATCAAGTTGTTCCCATTGCAGCAAGCAATCCGTCAAGGAATTAGGCGTTAGAACTGCATTCTGATTCCTGCATAAAAGTGCAAATTGCAAGAGCACAAGTCGTACATCAAGTTAGGTTTAAGAAGACTTTTTTGCACTCTAAAAACTGTTGTCATTTAATTGAAATTATAACGCTTTCTCTTTTTGTTTATTTCGCAACATTTAATTGAAATAGATAAAAGTGTTTCTCGAAATGAAAAGGATATATAGTTGGATTACTTTATGAATAGGTAATTTTTTGAGAAATATGCTGTAAGTATGCAGTTGGTATTGAAAATAAATATGAATTTAGGTAGAGCAATTCATTTAACTTATGCATAAAAGCGATTAAGTTAATTTATTTAACTTGTGCATAAATGATGGTGGTTGAACTAACTTATTTGACTTATGCAGATGTTGTTGAGTCAATTTATTTGACTTATACATAAGTGATGGTTGTAAAACCAATTTATTTGATTTGTGCATAAGTTGTGCTAGTAGTTGAATCAATTTATTTTGATTTGTGTATAAGAGGTTATTGACCCAATTTATTTGACTTAAACATGAAGAGAAAATAAATTAGTACATGTGACACCGAAATTGGCAAAGACTTTTTGTATTGTAAAAGCTTATAAATATGTTTATTTGCAGATGAGATTTTGTAAAGGGACATCAAAATGTAACACTATTGTGATACCAAAAATACCAATAAAGAGCAACAGAAGAGAAAATGAAAAAAAAAATATGAGAAGAAAAATAAAATATTTATTTTTATTTTTCTCATCTTATAATCTCTTAGGTCTAACAGTGGATTTATAGTGTAACTATTATTAGAATAGTGATAAACACTTATGAATCCGAAGTTAGTATTCTTTTGTAATAATCTTAGTTTGGTGAGTGAGCGGTGAAAATATATGTAATTATAACTATTTTTATATAGTAAATTTTATCTTTGATAATCTATAGATATAAGCTGAATTTGAGTTGAACCACGTATATTTTTATAATATTATTCTTCTTTTATTTTCTGCAATACTGTTTGATATTTTTTGTAAAGGTAGATCTGATGTGGAAAATAAAGAATCTCAATTTAATTAATTGTAAGTTCTCATTTGCGTATTTTTCCCAACATATGTTTCATATGCACTTTCTTATTGGGTATCACATGAAATTTAATTTTATTGATATCTGTTGAAAATTGGCTTATATGCCAAATTGAGCCAATCCCACATTGGTGGGAGATGGCATGGAGGTGCTTTGGTAGGCCTATATAAGGCAAGGCTCTCCTTGAGATTTAATATACTTTTGAGAATATTTTTCTTCTCCCCTCTATTTGTAGGATCTCTTTATGAGAACCTCATAGTTCAAGGATTTTACATTTAAATCCTTGAAAGTTGTAAGAATTCAATTTTTCCCTTTATTTTTGGGCATTTGTAGTAATACCCAATTGTTTGGGTAATTACAGTATTAGCCCTACTATTTGGGTATTTGCAGTTTGACCCAATAGTTAGAAAATTTGTATTGTGGCCCAAAAATTTTGTAACTTCTCTTGAAGATAGTGGATTTGTTCTAGCGGCGCCCGAGGACGTAGGTAACATTACCGAACCTCGTTAAACTTGGTGTTCTTTCCTTTTTTGCATATTGTTGGATGTTTGGTTGCCTCGTTATGGTATAACTAGCATTATTGATTGTCCGCATAACAATTGGTAATAATGCTAATTGTTATTTGAACGCTTCTTGGCGTAACAAGTGGTATCAGAGCCCCAGGTTTAGGACAGTGAGTGGCTATTTTTTTAGCATTTACTACTATTCTGGGTTGGTGAATTTTTTGAATTGCTAGTTGTTGGATATAATTATTTGGTGGAGCTTGGTTATTTGTGATATTGTGTATCGAGCTCATTTGTGCGAGGTGGCTATGGCATCATCATCATCTACATCGATGAGGACAGTGACAGTGTCTAGTGCAAAAATAGATGTGGAAAAATTTGATGGTCGGAATAATTTCGGCTTATGGCAGAGTGAGGTGTTGGATGGATTGTGTCAACAAGACTTAGATATAGTTCTGGAAGAAACAAAACCAGAAGATATCAAGGAGATAGACTGGGACAGGCTTAATATAAAAGCTTGTGGGTTGATTCGTTCTTGTCTGTGTAGAGAGCAGAAGTATCCGTTCATCAGAGAAAAGTCTGCCAATGCATTATGGAAGGCGCTGGAGAACAAATATATGAAGAAAAGTAATGAGAACCGGTTGTATCTATTGAAAAGATTGTTTCGTCTTCAGTTGAGACAAGGTACGAGTATCAGTTCCCATATTGATGAATTTAATAAGTTAATTGCTGATTTATTAAATTTAGAGGAAACCTTCAAAGATGAAATAAAGGCTATGCTGTTGATTGGTTCTCTTCCGGATGAATTAGATCATTTATGTATTACTCTCATTCATGGAAAGGATAAATTGTCATTTGAAGAAGTTTGTTCTTCTTTGACAAATTATGAAATCCGTAGAAAGGATCAGAGAGAACATAGAGATGAGTCAGTAGAAGCATTGACAGTGAGAGGGCGTAGCCAGAGTAGAAAACCGGGAAAAAGGGGAAAATCTAAGTCGAGGGGTAGAGTAGGAAAAGATGAGTGTGCCTTTTGTCGGGAGAAAGGGCATTGGAAGAAAGATTGTCCAAAGTTGAAAAAGAAAGAAAAAGATATGTCTATTTCTGATGCATGTGTTGTTGAGAGCGTAAGCGATGATAGTTTGTCAGATTTTTGTTTAAGTGGTCATTCATCCACGTCTCGTTCTGATGAATGGATTATGGATTCGGGTTGTACTTATCATATGTGTCCACATCGGGAATGGTTCTTTAATTTTGAAGAGCTTAATGGTGGAGTTGTGTATATGGGCAATAATGATAGTTGTCATACTGCTGGGATAGGTTCAATCCGGTTGAAAAATGATGATGGATCAACTAGAGTTCTGACAGACGTTCGGTATATACCGAAGTTGAGGAAGAATCTCATCTCATTGGGAGCCTTGGAATCTAAAGGCTGTACTGTATCTATACGAAATGGAATTCTGAGGGTTACTTCGGGTGCTCTTGTGACATTGAAAGGCACTAGGAGGAACAACTTGTATTATTACAATGGTAGTACAGTGATTGGATCAGCGGCTATGGTTTCTAATAATGATGCAGATTCAGAGATCATTAGATTATGGCATATGCGGTTGGGGCATGCAGGTGAGAAAGCCTTATTCAGTTTAGTGAAAAGAGGCTTATTGAAAGGTGCGAAGACTTGCAAGCTAGAATTTTGTGAGCATTGTGTTCTGGGAAAGCAGAAGAGAGTGAAGTTTGGCACCGCTATTCATAATACCGAGGGTATTCTTGATTATGTTCACTCAGATGTATGGGGACCTTCTCAGACTACATCTATGGGAGGTTTGCGCTACTATGTTATTTTTGTTGATGACTTTTCCAGAAGAACTTGGGTGTACGTTTTGAAATCCAAAGATGATGTACTTAGTGCTTTCCTTAAATGGAAAAAGATGGTTGAGACACAAACAGGCAGGAAAATCAGGCATCTCAGAACAGACAATGGTGGTGAGTATTGCAGTGATCAGTTCTTGAAATTGTGTCAAGATGAGGGTATTGTACGTCATTTTACTGTAAGAGGTACACCGCAGCAGAATGGGGTGGCAGAACGCATGAACCGGACATTGCTGGAGAAAGTTCGGTGTATGTTGTCCAATGCAGAATTGGGTAAAGAGTTTTGGGCTGAGGCTGTGATTTATGCGTGTCATCTCATTAATCGTCTACCGTCAGCTGCTATTGGTGATAGAACTCCATTGGAGGTTTGGTCTGGAAAACCTGTTTCTGATTATGATTCTTTACATGTATTTGGTTCCATTGCATATTATCATGTGAAAGAATCAAAGCTAGATTCCAGAGCCAAGAAAGCAATTTTCTTGGGATTTTCTTCAGGTGTAAAAGGATATCGTCTTTGGTGTCCGAGTTCGAGGAAGATTGTATCAAGTAGAGATGTAACATTTGATGAGTCTTCTATGTTGAAGAAATCAGAAAACCAGACAACAGTGAATAGTACTCCGCAACAGGTGGAGCGTACTCAGCAGCAGGTGGAGTTGGAAACAACTACATTGAACCCGGTTAGATCTGTAGAGACAGATAATGATACTCCTATGACAGAGGTGATTTTGGGAGATGATGGAGAAGGTTCTACTCATGAACCTCAACAGCAACAAGAAACTATTGCAGTAAATAGGCCAAGACGTGAGATTCGGAGACCTGCTCGATTTGTTGATATGGTGGCCTACGCACTTCCAGTTGTAGATGATGATGTTCCTTCCACTTATAGAGAGGCAGTCAGCTATTCTGAAGTTGATCAGTGGAAGACAGCTATGAAGGAAGAGATGCAGTCTCTTCAGAAAAATGAAACTTGGGAGCTAGCTCAACTACCAAAGGGTAAGAAGGCAATTGGGTGCAAATGGGTATATGCAAAGAAAGATGGATTTCCTGATAAGAAAGATGTTCGCTACAAGGCAAGGTTGGTGGCTAAAGGCTATGCACAGAAGGAAGGAATTGACTACAATGAGGTATTTTCTCCAGTTGTGAAACATTCTTCCATTAGAATTTTATTGGCCTTAGTAGCTCAGTTAAATATGGAACTAGTTCAACTCGATGTAAAAACTGCATTTTTACATGGTGACTTGGAAGAGGAAATCTATATGACTCAGCCAGAGGGATTCAAAGTTGCTGGTAAGGAAAAATTGGTTTGCAAACTGAAAAGATCGCTTTATGGTTTGAAACAATCGCCGAGGCAGTGGTATAAGCGATTTGATCGGTTTATGATGGGTCAGAGGTACACAAGAAGCAAATTTGACCATTGTGTGTATTTTCAGAGGCTACATGATGGTTCTTTCATTTATCTACTCTTGTATGTCGATGACATGTTGATAGCTTCAACGAATGTCGAAGAAATTGAAAAATTGAAGATTCAATTGAATAGAGAGTTTGAGATGAAAGATTTGGGTGAACCTAGAAAGATACTAGGCATGGAGATTAGCAGGGACAGAGAAAGAGGCAAAATTTGTTTGACTCAAAAGCAATATCTGAAGAAGGTATTACAGCGTTTTGGCATTTCAGAGGAATCAAAACCTGTAAGTACCCCACTTGCTGCTCATATGAAGATCAGTGCATCTTTATCTCCTAGTTCAGATGAGGAACGAGAGTATATGTCTCGAGTTCCATATGCTAATGCAGTTGGTAGCCTAATGTATGCTATGGTGTGTACGAGACCTGATATTTCACATGCAGTTGGAGTAGTGAGCAGATACATGCATAATCCTGGTAAAGGTCATTGGCAAGCTGTGAAATGGATTATGCGGTATTTATTGAAAACCGTAGGTGTTGGCTTAGTCTTTGAGAGAGATGAAACATGTGATCACTATGCTGTTGGTTTTGTTGATTCTGATTATGCTGGTGATTTGGATAAACGTCGATCAACAACCGGTTATGTGTTTACTCTTGCGAGAGCACCTGTGAGTTGGAAGTCTACTTTACAGTCTACAGTTGCTTTGTCTACTACAGAGGCAGAGTACATGGCAGTTACAGAGGCTGTGAAGGAAGCTATTTGGTTACAGGGATTGCTTGATGAATTGGGAATTGGTCAGAAGAAAATTAATGTTTATTCTGACAGTCAAAGTGCTATTCATTTAGCGAAGAATCCAGTATACCATGTTCGAACGAAGCATATTGATGTTCGGCATCATTTCGTGCGGGAGATCATTAGTGAAGGAAGAATCTTACTTCAGAAGATTGGGACTGCCGAGAATCCCGCAGATATGTTGACTAAAGTGGTGACAGCGATCAAGTTCAATCATTGTTTGGACTTGATCAATATAGTTCGAGTTTGATAGCGCCATTGGGCGCAAATTTAGAGGCGCTGCTTTTGGATAGAGAATTTTTGGAAAAATGAAGCTTTGTGGAGGATTGGCATATTCGCCAAGGTGGAGATTTGTTGAAAATTGGCTTATATGCCAAATTGAGCCAATCCCACATTGGTGGGAGATGGCATGGAGGTGCTTTGGTAGGCCTATATAAGGCAAGGCTCTCCTTGAGATTTAATATACTTTTGAGAATATTTCTCTTCTCCCCTCTATTTGTAGGATCTCTTTATGAGAACCTCATAGTTCAAGGATTTTACATTTAAATCCTTGAAAGTTGTAAGAATTCAATTTTTCCCTTTATTTTTGGGCATTTGTAGTAATACCCAATTGTTTGGGTAATTACAGTATTAGCCCTACTATTTGGGTATTTGCAGTTTGACCCAATAGTTAGAAAATTTGTATTGTGGCCCAAAAATTTTGTAACTTCTCTTGAAGATAGTGGATTTGTTCTAGCGGCGCCCGAGGACGTAGGTAACATTACCGAACCTCGTTAAACTTGGTGTTCTTTCCTTTTTTGCATATTGTTGGATGTTTGGTTGCCTCGTTATGGTATAACTAGCATTATTGATTGTCCGCATAACAATTGGTAATAATGCTAATTGTTATTTGAACGCTTCTTGGCGTAACAATATCATCATATGTTTATATTACGTGCCCCTTATAATTTTTTATATACCTATCATAACATTATACGTATTTGGTCGGTAAATCATATCACAATATCGTATCCAAAGGGTTTGATAAGATGATAGAATCTGGAAAGTATGATTTCCTAATTATATCCGTTGAAGCAATAGAAGTATTAGATTACAAAGTTTTCATTATTGAAAGCCTCACGGTCATGGTCATGTTGCCCATACACAAAATAATAATTCTTAAGATCAAAGGAACACTTTCTGAAAAAGCATCTAAACACAATGAAGTACTTTCATAAAAGTCATCATCTTTGATCTTCCCTATAATATATATTCTTAGATTCATTCTATATTATTGTGATCATATGTTCGATCTCGATAATTAATTAATGATTTAAGATAGGTCAAATCCGTGTTAGTCAATGGTCAAGAATGCGAACTCAGACTAAGAACTGAAATGTTAAGACATTAATCCCATATAAACATTCCACAAAATCCCCATTAATCTTCATAACAAATCTTTCAATTTCAAACACTAAGCACAAGGCAGCCGGCTGCCCTGCCTTGATGGGGGCTCTATCACCCGCATTTCTCCTGCCTAAGCAACGCCTCTTTTTTCTTGGGTTGATGTTGTGAATCATAGGCAAACGATGGTGGGAACAACCAACTGTTGTTGAACACGTGGCTACTGAAAATGACTGTGTACACTTGAAGGAGACAACCGGAGATGAGGACGGGATGGGATGCTAATTAAGTCAACGGCTCATTTTTTCCATCTTAATTACAAATCTGTAATAGTGACATGGCCTTAACGTCACCTCTATAACTATTTACTCCTTCACACAAAACCCAACTCCTCCTCCCTCTTTTGTTTGAGGACAACTGAAGTTCGAGGCTTGAAAATTTGACCGCATCTAAGCCCTATAAATTATTCAATACGTTTTCTAAAATCTAAGTTTCAAAAGTCCAACTGAAGTTTATATATCCTTGTCTTCTCTTGGTGGTGTAAAATGCTTTTCTTGTAAAATATCCCATCCCATATTCTTCGGAAAGAAATGCCGCCACTATTGGGTAAGAGTGAAAATTGTGAATAATGGGTAGTTGAAGTTTCAGTACTTCAGTAATCAATTCACGTGTAATCTAACATGGGAAAATAGTTAAGAGAAAGCCGTGCAAGTAATTAATTAATCATACAGTGGAGCTTTAATTTCCATTGGGTTTTCCAACAGTACTCTTCTTTGTCTCACACATTCAAGCACACATATAAGCATCTATTATGTGACCTTATTTTCAGCTTCACTTGATCATCGAAACATCCATATTTTGTATACGCAATAATTTCATAAAAGAAAATTGCTTAGAACATGGTCACATTAAATATATATATATATATATATATATATATGGCAAGAAACTTTGGTTGATTTGCTTGTCAATCCAATGGCTGCGATTCGAGATCCATTATGTCCAAATCTAAATTGTCCAGCTTGGTGAGTGGTGATATAATAGTGAATAAGGTTTGATGAATATATCGCTATAATGCTAACAGAGAGCAAATAATAATAATGACTATATACAAAACAAAATTGTGCTTCGCAAGTCTCTGCACGTACATGGGATAATCTTTTTTCTTCATGATCAATGTGGAGAGATACACATTTCTTCTGAACTTTTTAATTAAACAAAAAGGAGAGGATTCTCTAACAAACACCATATATTGTTGAAATGATTTTTTTTTTTAAAAACAAATTGTTACCTTAACATGGTAAGAAAATCTAAACAAAATATATGCAAAACCGAAAAAACTTGAGATAAATTATGTTGCAAACAAGAAATCAAATATAAATTTTCAAGCTTAGTATGGAAGTAGCGTGAGAAATCAATGTCGGCGGGAGAGGATAGATATATATATTTTTTATTTGATATTACCGTGAAGCAGAAGCCACAAATTTTAAAAAGCAGATTTCGTAAAGCTGCTGCTGGGTTTTTTAACAACACCCGCAGTACATGCACCCATGTACTCAGTTTACAATTTACCCCCACTAGACACAGCTTGTACTTAACCGAATTTACCGGAGATTTCCCGTCCAATCACCTTCTTTCACTGTTCCCTCACCGTTAAATCATCTAGCAAAAAGGCCGTTCCTAGCGGTTTTCCAGTTTTCCTTGTAATCCAAGCACATATTTGAGTGATTAACAACCATACCATGTATGCCTTACAATATCTGCACCTCTAGGAAAGTCAGAATCAATAATTTAATTAATTAAACAAAGAGCAAATTGGTGTTAATTAAGATATTTGTTTAAGTTATAAATTACTTTTTTGTTGGCAGCGCCTTACTGTTTGATTAAACAGTCTTTGTACGCATTAGTGGGTTACAGCTACCTTCACTGAGTCTATATATATCCATTGGTGTCATTTCATCTCCTGCATACCAAAATTAGCTAGCTCTCGTTTAATCAGCTCTCTCTTCGTCTTCCTTAGGGGCACTTAGTTTTAAAAAGTATAAAAAGTAAGTAACCAATATGCCAGAAACTCCTCAGAACTTGCTTGAGGGAACTGATGATCAATATGACGGTGGTCATGAAGGTTTGGTTTCTGATAAAAATAAGAAAGCATTGCAGTTCATTGATAATGTTACAAGTCATGCTGATGAAGTGCAAGAGCGTGTTCTCGCTGAAATCCTTTTTCGTAGTGCCAACGTTGAGTACTTGCAACGACACGGCCTTAATGGGAGCGTAGACAGAGAAACTTTCAAGAAAGTCATGCCTGTTATCTCTTATGAGGATCTAAAGCCCGATGTTGATCGTATTGCCAATGGTGATACTTCTCCAATTCTGTGCTCACAGCCCATATCAGAGTTCTTGACTAGGTGAGCCTCTACATACAAAAATATTGCTCTTATTATTTGTTTTTTGGTTGCAGACAAAGAAAAGGGTTTTGCTATATCTATAAAATTTTCTGAATATGAGGTGGTTTGATTTGTAGCTCTGGAACATCTGGTGGAGAAAGGAAGTTGATGCCTACAATAGAAGAAGAGCTAGAGAGGAGATCGTTGCTTTACAGCCTTTTGATGCCAGTGATGGACGAGTTTGTTCCAGGTTTGGACAAAGGGAAAGGAATGTATTTTTTGTTCATCAAATCAGAAGCTAAAACCCCCGGAGGACTTGTGGCTAGTCCTGTTCTAACCAGTTACTACAAAAGCTTACATTTTAAGGACAGGCCTTATGATCCATACACCAACTATACCAGCCCAAATGAGACCATTCTCTGCCTGGATTCTTACCAAAGTATGTACTCTCAGTTGCTTTGTGGCCTTTGTCAGAACAGTCAAGTTCTTCGTGTTGGCGCTGTTTTTGCTTCTGGATTCATTCGAGCCATTAAGTTCCTTCAAAAACATTGGCCTCTTCTTTGTAATGATATCCGAACAGGAATCGCAGGCTCAAAAATCACTGACCCATCAGTGAGAGAGGCTGTCCTGAAAATTCTCAAACCAAACCCTGAGCTTGCTGATTTTGTTGAGGCTGAGTGTAGCAAAGAGTCGTGGAAAGGGATCATAACTAGGTTATGGCCAAACACCAAGTATATTGATGTTATTGTGACAGGAACAATGTCTCAGTATATTCCTACTCTTGATTATTTTAGCAATGGGCTTCCCCTCGTTTGTACCATGTACGCTTCTTCAGAGTGCTATTTTGGCCTAAACCTTAACCCATTGTGCAAGCCAAGTGAAGTATCCTATACTCTCATTCCCACCATGGCCTATTTTGAGTTCTTGCCTGTGAACAGGAAAAATGGAGAACCCACATCCCTTAAAGAAGATCGGCAATTGGTTGATCTCGTTGACGTTAAACTAGGACAAGAATACGAGCTTGTGGTCACCACTTATGCTGGTAAGTTGCAATTTCCTTTTTACTAATGTTGTCTTTATTGCGTGGCGCATTTGTGACTTTCAATTAATATTTGATAAGATTAATTTGTCCCCCCAAAATATGTTTAATGGGACTTAAAAGTACATAAATATTTTAATCTTGTAGGTCTTTATCGTTATCGAGTTGGAGACATACTCAAAGTGGCTGAATTCAAGAACAAGGCACCCCAATTTCACTTTATATGCCGAAAAAATGTTGCTCTAAGCATTGATTCTGACAAAACAGATGAAGTTGAATTACACAATGCTGTGAAGAATGCAGCTAACCATCTTTCTCCATTCGATGCATCTCTTGTAGAATATACAAGCTATGCTGACACATCGAGCATCCCTGGCCACTATGTGATTTTTTGGGAAATTATCCATATTGGTGCAACACAAATTCCTCCTTCAGTCTTCGAGGATTGTTGCCTTGCCATTGAGGAATCACTCAACAGCGTTTATCGCCAAGGCCGAGTTTCAGATAAGTCCATTGGCCCCTTAGAGATCAAGATAGTGGACAATGGCACATTTGACAAGCTCATGGACTATGCACTTAATCGGGGCGCATCAATAAATCAGTACAAGACACCACGATGTGTGAAATATGCTCCTATTATTGAGCTTCTGAATTCCAGGGTTGTGTCAAATTACTTCAGTCCGAAATGTCCGAAATGGGTCCCTGGTCACAAGTAATGGTGCGTTGAGAACTGAACAAGGAGAGGACTTCTGCCTTATCTGTCCTAGGTTTCTGTAAAACTAGCGAGGCTTGAACAAGAACTGCATTGTGATAAACTAATTAATAGTTTAATCCATGTTTAGTCCCTGTTAATGTCGTTTAATCTCTTACAAGAAAAACAGTTCTTGTTCCAATAAAAAGCTTTTCTTTCCGACTTAACAAAACATAGTCCCCATTTGCTTCCTTTAATTCTCCTCTTAAAAACGTTAGTAATTGAATGGAAACAGGAAGTACTGTAAAAGGTTTCAATCAAATTCTAATGCTGCCCTATAAAATAATTGATTATGCGTCAAGAATCTCATAATTCCTAGATGCGTGCCTAGCCTTTTTGTTGTCAGAAAATTTGTGAAAGTATATAAGACAATGGGATTGATAATAAATATAATTAATAGATGACAAATTATTCAAAGAGACAATAATTTAAGCGTGTTTCAGCTATATCCACAAATGAAAGAAAAAAATCTACTATAATTATTCAGATATTTAAGTCACTTTTCTCATCACATCTCAGAATACATTATATAACCTTTAACATCTTTCTCCTATCGTACCTTAAAATTAATTATCAACACCATTTATATAATGAGTGAAGTGTCTAGTTTTGAAACTTACACTTAATTTCTTCTTGAATTTATAGAAACATCATCATCTACTTGTTAAAAGAAAAAATACATGGACGCTCAAATTTTTGTTCATTCAAAAAGAATGAATACTATTGAGTGAGGAGTATTTCCGAGAGAAGCAAGAGAATATTTAGAAGCTTTAAAATGCTATTGGAAGATATCTAATAAAATTAAATGAGATTGAATAAACAGTAAACCAAAAACCTTATGCTTTACACAATGCATCCAAGGGAAGTAAAGATTTATTAGAACCCGTAATCATACTTGAATTCAAAAATAATAATCATGTAAAGAGTGAAAATCATATTTCAAACTCGTTTACTCATTCTCGTGTATTTCCTAATCTATTGAGAAATACCCACGGGTTATTGAGTTGAGTTTTACTTGTTCATGGGCGAAAACATGGGCCATGGGCTTTTTTTTTATTGTATTGGGCCACGTGTAAAGATGTGTCAGGTTTAGTTTTACTGTTATTTGAGCCAACATCCTTAAAAAAGACCTATTTGTGAGCTATATTAATAATAGGCCTAACAAATATTCTATATAAGCGAAGAAGTATATCCCTTGCACAGAACGTGAGCAAGAAATACTTTTTTACAAACGTACAAATGAGCGTCACATGTCTACTTTTAAAAAGTCTCACCTTTTTCAACGACCATTGTTCCAAACTGGAAAACATCCAATCATGGTAACGTTTCATTTCTTTTAGGCAGATACGAAGCTATGAATAGAAGGGGTTACTTATCTTTGAATAAAAAATAGAAATTGCCTCATTTCCCCCTCATTCTTGATTTTGAAAGGTTCTTTATTCAATTCTTCTTTGTATTCATCTTTTTCCAAACTTTCAAGGAAGTCTTTTTCCAAATAACCTCCAAAAAATGGTTAGAAGTGTGAATAACTTCCTAGTAGATGCATTAAAAACCACTTATTAGATACCTAAATGGATAAAAGTCCAGATGCTTCCTTACAAGGACCCACATAGAGAGCCTGAAACTATGAAACTAAGGGAATTACCCTTGTTCAGAGAACACCTTCAGTATTTCACGTTTTCCATCCTCTAATCATATTGAAGTTTTCGCATGTAATAGGTCTGTTCTCCTTTTAAACCCATTCAAACGTATTCTATTATCTCTAAGATGTAGCTGTCCTGATTCATATGATGAATCATTTCTACTGCCTGACCCTTTATGATGTCTTCCTAATATACAATTTAACTTACTCCAAAGTAAATTTGTGTTAGCTCCTTAAAGAAGCAATAAAACTATTTAAGGACTTCGAGGGGAAAAAAGCTAGTTTAATGAGAATGTTGTGGAGGTCAGTGGAGTTTGGAAGCAATCAGAGCTTCTTTACGAAGTGAACACCTTCTTTAGTGTCTATAGCAAGGACTACCATCATTGTCCCTTCTATCCTAAGGAAAAAAAAAATTCTTTGGAAGATCTTTTGGAATAAGCCGATCAACCACAAGCATATCCATACCCTAGAGAAGTTGTTAAAGTATGCTATTTCTCGTGTGCCCTTACAAGAAAAGAGGCAGTCTAGACTTTGACTCCTCTGAACTTTACCATCCAGGTAAGAGCCCTTCTTCTTAAAACCAACTAATCTATAAATAAAAACTCTCAGTATAAAACTCGAAGGCAAAAGCCTATAAAATCATAGAGAGCCTGAAACTATGAAACTATGGGAATTACTCTTATTAAGAGAACACCTTCAATATTTCACATTTTCCATCCTCCAATCATATTGAAGTTCTTGCATGTAACAGGTTTATTCTCTTTTTAAACCCATCCAAATGTATTCTATTTGCTCTAAGATGTAGCTATCCTCATTCATATTATGAATCCTTTCTACTGCCTGACCCTCTACGATGTCTTCCTCACATACAATCTAATTTTCTCCAATGTAAATTTGATTTAGCTCCTTAAAGAAGGAAGAAAACTATTTAAGGACTTCAAGGGAAAAAGAGCTGGCTTAAAAAGAGTGTTGTAGTGGTTAGTGGAGTTTGAAAGCAAGCAGAACTTCCTTATGAAGTGAACACCTCCTTTAGTGTCTATAACAAAGACTACCATCATTGTCCCTTCTATCATAAGGAGAGAGAGATTTCTTTGGAAGTTCTTTTGGAATAAGCCGATCAATCACAAGTATATCCATACCTTAGAGAAGTTGTTAAAGTATACGGGGCTTCAAAGAGTATGCTATTTCTCGTGTAACGCATCTATAAACAAAAACTCTCAGTATAAAACTTGAAGGCAAAAACCTATAAAATCATAGAGAGCCTGAAACTATGAAACTAAGGGAATTACCCTTGTTCAGAGAACACCTTCAGTATTTCATGTTTCCCATCGTTTAATCATATTGAAGTTTTCGCATGTAATAGGTCTGTTCTCCTTTTAAACCCACCCAAACGTATTCTATTATCTCTAAGATGTAGCTGTCCTGATTCATATGATGAATCATTTCTACTGCCTGACCCTTTATGATGTCTTCCTAATATACAATTTAACTTACTCTAAAGTAAATTTGTGTTAGCTCCTTAAAGAAGCAATAAAACTATTTAAGGACTTCGAAGGAAAAAAAGCTAGTTTAATGAGAATGTTATGAAGGTCAGTGGAGTTTGGAAGCAAGCACAGCTTCCTTACGAAGTGAACACCTCTATTAGTGTCTATAGCATGGACTACCATTATTGTCCCTTTTATCCTAAAGAAAGAAAATTTTCTTTAGAAGATCTTTTGGAATAAGCTAATCAACCACAAGTATATCCATACCTTAAAGAAGTTGTTAAAGTACACGGGACTTCAAAGAGTATGCTATTTCTTGTGTGCCCTTACCAGAAATTAAGGAGTCTAAACATTAACTCCTTCGAACTTTACCATTCAGGTAAGAACCCCTCCCTTTAGAAGCAACTCATCTATAAGCAAAAACTCTTAGTATAAAACTCGAAGGAAAAAACCTATAAAATCATAGAGAGCCTGAAACTATAAAACTATGGGAATTACCCTTGTTAAGAGAACACCTTCAATATTTCACGTTTTCCATCCTCTAATTATATTAAAGATCTTGCATGTAAGAGGTTTGTTCTCTTTTTAAATCCACCTAAATGTATTATATTTACTCTAAGATGTAGCTATCCTGGTTCATATTATGAATCATTTCTACTTCCTGACCCTTTACGATGTCTTCCTCACATACAATCTAATTTTATCCAATGTAAATTTGATTTGGCTTCTTAAAGAAGGAAGAAAACTATTTAAGGACTTCAAGGGGCAAAGAGTTGGTTTAAAGAGAGTGTTGTAGTAGTCAGTGGAGTTTAAAAGTAAACAGAGCTTCCTTACAAAGTGAACACCTCCTTTAGTGTTTATGGCAAGGACTACCATCATTGTCCCTTTTATCCTAAGGAGAGAAAGATTTCTTTAGAAGTTTTTTTGGAATAAGCTGATCATCCATACCCTAGAGAAGTTATTAAAGTCTACAGGGCTTCAAAGAGTATGCTATTTCTCATGTGCCCTATTAAGAAATGAGAGAGTCTAGACTTTGACTCCTCTGAACTTTACCATTAAGGCAAGAACCCCTCCTTTTGATTTTAATAATTTTTGCCTTCGAGTTTTATACTGAGAGTTTTTGCTTATAGATGAGTTATTTCCAGGGGGAGACCATTAAGACAGTGTATATATACTTACCCCTTCCACTTATAAAGAGTTCTTCCTAAATATTAGTAAGTCCCATAAATAACTCTTTCGTACTTTGATTTTTGATCTTCTATGAATAATATAATTTAATTGTCTTTTGTTTTAATGTAGTTGCATCTCTTGAAGCAATTTGGGTCTCTACAGAATGGGAGATCCTTGACTATACTATGGCTGGTTCCTCAACAGGAATTGACAATTTTGTTAGAGTCGATGAGGAGGCTGGTCAAGGGCCTAGTAGTGCCTATAAATTAGTTCTAGTCGTTCCTGCAGTTCCAAGGACCATTAACTTAATAGATGCCTCAGAAGCCATCCCAATTGATCTAGTTTCATTCATAGATCCTTTGTCGTATATACTTCTATTTCTGTTGGCCCTTTTATTTCCTAGGGTGCATTGACCCAATTAGAGGAAGGTAATAGGATCTTGCTTTTTGTTTTTTGATTCATTCTTTAGTATCTTTATTATTTTTCTTTTATAATTCTATAATCTTTTATTGAGGACATCTCAGATGTGCTAGTATATTTCTTATTGCCAAGGAAATCACGAACCAAAAGAAAAAGGTACAGGAGTATACCAAGAAGTGCCGAGGTTTCACCTTATAAGAAGTTTAGGGTGAAGGCTCCTTCAAATATGGCTTGAAGTGAAGTTTTTCCTTTGATGGTACCATAACTTATGTCGTAGATTCCTGAGACAGTAGTGAAGGCTCTCGGGGAAGAACCCAAGGTTGCTATAGTGGTGCCTAAGGTTAAGATGAAACCAGGAGTAGTTCATCCTTGGAAATTAAGTGTTAGTGTAAAACCTGAGGAGGTTTCTTTTCCTAAAGACTTCGCTTTCGAGCCCATTCCAAAGTTATTCATGCCTCTGGTAAAGGATACTTCTGCTTTTATATTGTGCTTTTCGTTTTTTACTTTTGATTTTCTTTATTTCATTAGTTTCTGATATTTGCAATTTTACTAACTCACAAATTTTTTATTTTTCGAAGGGACATATTGAGATTAGTGATGGGATTTGTACTCATATGTCATTCTATATTTATATGAATATTATATTTTTATACTTATGTAATAAATAAATATTTTATTAAATCGTTAATTATTTCTTATAAGGTAAGATACTTGTAACATTTCGGACATTATATTGATTTGAAGGAGTTCAGATTAGGTCTAAAGAGTTAGAACCCTGTATAAAATGGGACAAAGACCTGAAAATATACTAACAATAATATAGTTGCAAAGAGTTGCAAGCGTTACTAAAAAATATCATTGTCCAAGTATGTTCTCAAATTATAAGTTTCTGATCTATTTTCTCAACACAGGGTTTATCGAGTAGAGCTAATTAATATAGATTAGTGTATATCTATATCTAAATTGTTTAGATAGTTAATCTTAATAGATCATGAGCTTAGTGAAAGCTCTTCTATGTATAAAGGTATTCAATGAAGACTGGATACTGAACAAGACTCAATGAAAACCTTCAATGGATATCCCATAAAATCGTTAATTGAGGGTCTTCTCAAGTTAAGTAGTATTCGTGGTCTCTTGACCTAAGCACCACAGTGGGCTTGTGAGTGATCCACCATACTTAGTTTCACACATGTCAGAGACTTATGGTCTAATCGTTAGGTATCGTTGGGTATGGTCTGATACTCATAGCGTCTGGTAAGTATGGATATGGAATTCACCAGCTCATATAGGTGAGTTAAATATCCAAATGCTCTAAGGTTGTATTCTAGGAAGTCTTATTTCCATTAACATTAAACCTAAGAAAACGTTTTCTGTGGTATAAATAATATTGTAAAGTAGTTTGCAAATATTGTTTATAGAAATACGAATCAAAGAGATAAATTTATGGTTCAGTAATAAGGGACTTGATGGTGTTGTTCTATGTCTCCGCTATTCCAGGATACATATAATGGAAAAATTGTACGAATATAAATTAACCTCAACTTAGATGGTTCAACTCAACATTTTGTATTATTCATAACGTGTATAGGAGGGCATTGGTTATGGACTTATAGAAATATTTTGTGAGACAAAATGGGTGTGAACCTATAAAGTCTCACTATATGAAGTATACTCGTTGAACACGTGGGTAACACACCGGATCGAATTGTTTGATTCGGAAATTTTTTAAAAAATATTTATTTATTTCAGGGTTTATCGGGGAGTAGTTAAGGTTTAAGTGTTAAAAGATTATACCAAGTGAGACTCGACATTTTAATCTACATAGTGTATGCCTCAAATTGTGTCAATAATTTGTATGGATACCAAATTTGGCATTGGTGGACATAGCTACCATTTAAATGAAATAATTGTTATTTTATTTAAATTAAATTATTTGGCTATTTATTTATTTTATGGTCTCTCAAAGAGTAGCAAAAGTTAAGTATTAAACCTAAGATTGTACCAAGTGAGACTTGATATTTTAATCTATCTATTGTATACCTTAAATTGTGTTAATAATTTGTATGGGTACTAAATTTGGCATTAGTGGACATAGCTACCATTTTAATGAAACAATTATTGTTTTATTTAAATTAAATTATTCGGCTATTTATTTATTTTAAGGTTTCTCGGGGAGTAGTTAAGGTTTAAGCGTTAAACCTAAGATTGTGCCAAGTGAGATTTTATATTTTAATTTACCTAGTACATACCTCAAATTGTGCCAATAATTTGTTAGGGTACTAAATTGGGCATTAATAGATATACCAATGAAACAATTGTTTCATTACATATATCAATCGGTCATAAAATTTAATCAAATGAATTTATTTCATTTAAATAATCAATATGTTACATTTTGATTAGATAAATCAAAACTAAATGCAAGTTGTTGCATAACTATTAGGCAAAACCAATTGAAGAATTAAATTAAATTTTTGAAGCAAGAGATTGCATTTCCATTAGCCACCTATTGCTTCTTTATTATGCCACCGAGATAAGTATTTTGACTAGCGATATCTTTATCTAGTCATGCTCAAACAAATGTCAATTAAGTCACTTTTCATTGGTTGATTAAAAGGCAACATTTGCCTTTATATATGTGTGTGGCAAGAGAAAGGTATGAAGAAAAATGGTTATTTTAGTTTTGAGAGGTTAAGTGTTAACCTTAATACCAAAACTATTCGAGAGATGAAAATTAAAATCTAACCAGCTTCAACTTGTTTTTAAAAAGGGAAAGCTACCAGTCTAACTTGAGGAAGCCCACTAAATGAGATAATGTAAATATGTATATTTATTTCATTGTGCGATATTGCATGTGAGATATATGATAATTAAATTATTTAAAAATATATCTATTCACCTGTTGCACTGCACACGCAAACAAGATCCACTAAAAATTAGTGACTTGTAGGGTCTTACCCCCCTTCTAATGTGGAACCAGAGAGATGAGGTGAATGAGAGGTCAGTACTGATTCCAGTTGGGGAGCAAGTTTAAGGATGAAGTATTCACCCTCCCTATTCACCCTCCATTGCCCTTCCCAACTTAAATAAAGTTTTCCCCTCGTTTTTTTGAAAGGGGGACTTAAGTGATGTATGGGAATCCACATGTTTTAAGGATTAACAGAAAAGTATTGCAACAATGCTGGAGATTGCTATTTACTAAAGCTAGTTTTTCTTTAATTCCCAATATAAGGGCAAATGATTGGAGCCCGTGAGTGCCCCTTCCATATTTAGGGTAGGTGTTATATTGTTTTAGTGAAATTGTGTTGGGATGCCAATTTATCTCGGTTCACAACCTAAATATATTGGATGTATGCATGTAGTACACGTGTCCATTTTAAAAGTTTATAGATATACGCATCAAATACAAAATATATACATTATATATGTATCTTATACATAAATATTCACAACAGAAGCTAGAAATTTAATTTCTTAAAAATGAACACGATATATTTTATTCATTACGCTAATGAACAAAATATAAAATATATTAATTAAATTAATACTAATGACTGAGAATCGAGAGAAATCACATATCAAGCCTTTGGAACGAATTTATTTTAGAGTACCGCCAAAAGTAGACCCGTTGGCATTTCTAGAACCTAACGTGGTGGGCTTAAGTCGCTAGAACAACCGTCTTTATTTTTTAACACTCCGTTTAACTCTTAAACTATGGGATTGACTCTTAATCCCCATGCTTAAACCTTTTAAGCTATATTATTTGTTCTAACAAATTTGGATAATTGTTTTGTTTAGGCAACTCTTGCTTAAATCCACAAAATAATTTTCTTCCAATTTAATTACAGGGCCGGATGTTGGCTTTCAAGAAATAAAAATAATTTTCATTTGTTAATCTAAAATGAAATGGTCGAACTTCAAATGGAGAAGAAGATGTAAAATGAGTTTTCAACACTTGAAAACATCTCTCTCTCTCCCTCGTCATTTTGGCCGAATTTCAACATAAGGGAGCAAAAAAAAAAAAATTCTTTCAATTCACCATCTTCTCAAATATACATTATTATATGCTTCATTGAAAAATAATTTTCAATTTGCACAGAAAATGGTTGGCCATACTTCAATGTTCCCGTGAATAAACAATGAATTGAAAAACAAAATATCCCTTTTTGTTTTTGTTTAGTCAGACAAGCTTATATTTAATAAGTATAAAATAATCAAAATTATTTTATTCAATAGCATTTCGGCCGCCTATAAAGATTTGAGATCAAATGATATTTCAAATATCATTCTAGCCCCTTATAATTTTATATAATCTCTTTTGACAATATTTGCTTTAACTATAATTAATTACTCAATAAATTCTCATTTTCTTTAGCAATTAAGTCTTTAATTAAATATTTACTTTATTAATTTAATAATGAGTTAATAATTAACTCTAATCAAATTAACTAATCACTTAAATCTTAAGTAATAAAAATATTTAGACTATTTAACATTTAAATAACTGATTTAGAAAAATAACCATTAAACCTTTAATTAACCAACGTGAGTCCTATCATACTCATTACTTGAGTCAATTTAACCGAAAGTTTACTATGTTCTACGTGTCACTATTTAATTAATCAACAATAATTATTAACTAAATACTATACTTAACACTTAAGTACTGACACGCGCGCATCGCAAGAGTACCTGAAACAAATATTTGGTTCTATTAAAAATTACTAGATAGAACAATTCAACCCAATGCACTACCTTAGTACACAACGAGTACACTTCATATTGTGAAATTTCCTAGGTCCACGCCCGATTCGTCAAATAAAACTATTCTATAAGTCTGTGATCGATGTCCCACGCACACATCACAGATATTATAAATTAGCGCATTAGACCATACAAGATGAAGTCACAACATCCTTCCGTCATCTATATCCAGGATGTGTAGGGATATAGATCAGCACTGTCAAATTATCATATGCTCATCCATGAACTTATCTTCAGATTTCTATTTTCAAGAACAATATACGCAAACACCTTTGTTATACTGTTCAACCCTTTGAGAAACACCTTTCCCGGGTTAGTACTCATGGCCATGAGATTTACTGAAATACAATCTCAGAGCATCTGGATATACTACTCCTCTATGAAAGCTGACGGATCCTATATTAGTACACACCGGACTCCATAAGCATCGAACCATACCCAACGACACCCAGTGGTCACACCATGAAATGTATGTGACATGCATGGAACCAAAGTATGGTGGATCACTTACAAGTCCATAGTGGCACTCAGGTCAAAGGACCATGTATACTTCTCAACTTAAGAGGATTCACCATTAACGACTTCATAGGATATTTATTGGCGTCCTCGTGAGTCTGTTCAGTATTCAGTCCTAACTGAATACCTGTATGCATATACGAGCTTCCGATAAGCCCGTGGTCGAATAAGAACAACCATTTATACTATATAGATATAACATACACTGATCTATATAAAATGGATCCACCGACAAACCCACATCGATGAAGCAAATCAAGAACATAGTGTTTGAGGACAAACTTGCATAATGACATCTCCTAGCACTTATTGCAACTCCTTGCAACCATATCATTACCGGTATATCCTTAGATCTTTGTCCCATTACAGATAAAGATTTAACCTTTTAGATCTGGCTAACTCTTATGAACTGCTAACTCTTAGCATATTTATAACACTCAACTCTGCTAATTCTTAGCATTAGTCTAAACTCTTTTGACCAGATTTGAGCTCCTTCAAATCATACAATGTCTGTAACATAACAAGCATAGTACCATGTATTTATATTATATTAACGATTATATGAAATATTTACTATATAAATATTAAATAATTTAACATTTATATAGTATTTGAATAGCGCATAAGCACTAACTCCAACAGTTTGTTCTTGCATTTTTAAATGTAGGTTCTTGATTTATGTTTCCCCATTGTATATCATGCAGGATTATCTACTTATTGAAGAATCCTACAAGAAGAAGCTTCGGGATGCTTAGCATCAAGTTGAGGTGCTTATAAAGCATGAAAACAAAAGTTTTAAAGATGAAGCATTACTTTATAAGCATAACTTCCTACTTTGTGCAAATATCCAAAGGCTAAAGAAGGAGAACTATAAGTTCTGGGTAGAGTTGGTGGAAGCTCGTGTAGGAAATGAAATTCGACAAAATATGGAGCATCTATCTAGAGAGTTTGAGAAAGTTTGATGGCGAATAAGGAGTTATTGAGGAAAAGATCAAAGATGAACATCTCCCTCGAGAGTAATGAAGGTAAGGTGTTCTTCTTGGAAAGGGAAGTAGAAAATATAAATTAGAGGAAGGACAATCTAGAGGCAGAGGTAAAGGTACTAAGATAAGGGAATGACTTATTTGAGAGCTTTATCTGTTAGCTTTAGGAACAACTCTCAGAAATAAATGTGGAACTGATGAATAACTATAACGAGCTATAAGTGGCTACTAATAGTCCTATTATAAGGGTGAACCTATCAAAATTAGTTGAGTCTTGTGCTTTTACATTAGGGGAAGTAACTGGTGAGCTTTGAACTATTTTGCAAGAGTCCCAGTAAGTTGTTGTCATTGTACAGGCTCAGATGGAAGCTTTCAATGAATTATGGAAGAAGAAGTTGGATAAAGACAAGGAAGTTTTTGACTAGGAAGTGTGCATGGCATTCATCTGGTGCTTTCAATAATGATTCCCTTTTGTTTGTGATCTAGCTATATATCAGGAGCTTCTCAGAGATTTTAACGCATTATATAGATTCTATAAAGGATAGTCTACGAGGCATCTCGAGGATGACCATTTTCGGAACAACTATAGTTCAGATGAGGAAGGTGCCTTCAAGGTAGGCTTAGATATTGTGGAGCTTCCATTAGTCAGATGATTCTGTTTGAATTTTGTACTTGTAACTATTTTGATTTTTCTTGTACTTCTAAAAGAACATTTATTATTTGATAATGAAAAGGAAATTTTGGCAAGTATACTTTATTTTTCTTGTTTTTATTTTCCTGTTTTGTTGTATTTACAAGAATGATTGAAATTTGGTAACTGCTTTATATGGTAATGACATACCAAATAAAAAAAATAAATATGTAATTAAAATAGACTAAGCAAAGAAAAAAAACTACGTATATGATAGAAACAGATATTTCTCTATTTAGATTGTGTGTTTGTTGTCTTTTGGAAATATTCGTTCTATTTCTGGATATGATACCTGTCTTTTCTTAATAATGCCTTTTGTGCTTTCGTGTGATAGAGTAGTGTTTCCTTCTTATCACCAAAACACTTATTATTTGTCCTTTATGTTGGAAGTAAGCTATCATTATGTCTTTGAGGTGATTTGTTCTCTTAGATATTTGTATTTATCGGATATATATAACAATTGCTTGAATCTAAAGAGGAGACCCCCTTAAGATGTATAGGGTATTTTTTCCCATTAAATATCCTCGTATCCACAAGACTTGTTGTTGGAGTTTATATACGAGGGCATCATCAGTTTCGGAGGATATTTTTCCAATAGAAGGTCCTTATATCCGCCTGACCTAATGCTTAGATATGGATGGAAGGCAATTCTTGAGTTTAAAGAATAGTTTGCTTCAATGATCTTTGTATCTACAAAAATTAATTTTGGAGAGAAAGAATGTTCCCTTTTTGTAGATTGGTTACATTCGCTGGATATTCCCACATGACAAGTTGTGTTAAGATGGAAGGTCATTCTCGTATCTATAAAATAATTTGCTTTCAGCTACCCTCGTATCCACAAGATTGACCTTTTAGTTTTGATGGAAGGCCATTCGCGTATCCATAGAATGGTTTACTTCCAACGACCCTCATATCAATAAATGAGAATTACTTTTTCTATAACGACATAATAGTTTGCTAATAATGACATTTGTATCTATACGATAGAAACATATATTTCTCTATTTAGAATGTGTGTTTGCTATCCTTTAGAAATATTCATTCTGTTTTTGGATATGATACCTGTCTTTTCTTAATGATGTTTTTTATGCTTCCTTGTGATAGAGAGGTATTTCCTTCTTATCACTAAAAGACTTATTGTTTGTCCTTTATGTTGGAGGTAAGCCATAATTATATTTTTGCGGTGATTTGTTCTCTTAAATATTTGTATTTATAGGATATATATATATATTTATATAACCATTGCTTGATTTTAAAGAGAACACCACCCTCAGATGTATTGGGTGTTTTATTCCATGAAATATCCTCGTATTCACAAGCCTTATTGTTAGAGTTTAGATACGAGGGCATCATCAGTTTCGGAGGATGGTTTTTCTATAGAAGGTCCTTATATCCACATGACCTAATGCTTAGATATGGATCAAAGGCAATTCTTGAGCTTGAAGGATGGTTTGCTTCAATGATCTTTGTATCTACAAACATTAATTTTGGAGAAAAAGAATGTTCCTTTTTATAGATTGGTTACTTCCGCTAGATTTGTTGGGATTTGTGCTTACGTACCATCTCTTTTATGTATAAATATTTTCTTTATGTTTATACAATTATGATTTCAAATATCACTAATTATTTTATATACAAATATAGTAAGATGCTTGTAACGTTTTAGACATTATATAATCTGAAAGAGTTCAGATCTGATCTAAAGGAGTTTAGATCAGAACTAAGAGTTAGTAACGCTAAAAGATATAAATGCTAAAAGTTAGCACTGATAAGAGTTATCAGGTTATAAGAGTTGGCAAAATCTAAAGAGTTAGAGCCTTATCTGAAATGGGACAAAGACCTAAGAATATATTAGTAATGACATAGTTGTAATAAGTTACAAATGTTGTTATGCAAATATATTCTTAAACTTAATGTTCCTGATCTACCTTCACTAATGTGGGTCTGTTAGTGAAGACCTTAATATATATATATATATCAGTGTATGTCTATATCTGGATAGTCCAAATGGTTAATCTTAGCAGACCACGAGTTTAGTGAAAACTCGTATAGAGATATAAGTATTCAGTAAGGACTGAATATTGAGCAGACTCACAAAGATCTCCAATAGACATCCCATAAAACCGTCAATGGAGGATCTTTCGAGTTGAGTAGTATTCGTGATCCTTAGACCTGAGTGCCACGGTGGACTTATGAGTGATCCATCATACTTTGGTTTCACACATGTCAGATACTTTTCATGGTCTGACCGCTGGGTGTCATTGGGTATGATCCGATGCTCATGAAGTTCGGTGTGTACAGATATGGGATCCATAAACTCAATTGAGTGAGTAAAATATCCTGAAACTCCAAGATTGTATTTCAGAAAGTCTTATGGCCATAAGCAGACATATTCGAGAATTAATTTTATTCTCGGGAAAATAATATTGTAAAAGTGTTTACGGATATTATTTATTGAAATACAAATCTAGAGATAAGTTTATGGTTGAGCACATGGAGACTTGATAGTGTTGAACTATATCTCCGCTCTTCTAGGATATTTATGATGGAAGGATTATACGAATATGTTATAACCTCAACTTGTATGGTCTAATGCGCCATTTTGTAATATCCGTAACATGTGTGTGGGACATTGTTCACAGACGTGTGAAATAGTTTCATATGACAATTTGGGCATGGACCTAGAGAGTCTCACAATATGAAGTGTACTCGTTGTGCACTGGGGCAGCCAATTGGATTGAACAATTAATCCAACAATTTCCAGTAAAGTGAAAAATATTTCAAGGTTCCTTTTATTATTCACTTGTCAATAATTAAATGTAAAATACATTATTGGTTTACAAGAGTTGTTAACTAATAAGAAATTGACAAGTGGCACAATCTTGCTCCATAAATGCTTTACCATATATTTACCTATTTACCTTACTTGGTAAATAAATATAAGGTAAATGTAAATATTTAAAATAGTTTTGAATTATTAATATTTTAAATATTAATAAAATTATTATTATTAATTAGAATAAGTGGCAAACACTATTTAGTAATTGAGTAAGCACTTGTTATTAATAATAAGCAATGTTGGCCACTTAGAATTTGTTAAATGGTGCATTTGTGAAGTGGTGTGACCACTCAACATTGATTAATAGCCATTTGTGCACTAGCAATTGATTCATATGGATGAATCAATTTGTTGAGTGAAAAATATAATTGATTAATATTTGTAATTGCAAACATGGCTAAGTGGTGGTGGAGCACTAAGAGAAGTAATCATTCTTTGCACTAAACTAAAAATTAAAAGAGTTCAATTTGTGTAGAATGAAGGCAAGATTCGGCCAAGGGAGAGTAGAGAGAATTGAGAGCATTTCCTAAGTGTATTTCTCAAAGTGTTGAGAGAATATGCAAAGGCTTACCAAGGTTCATAACAAAGAGTTGTAAAGAACTAAAGAAAACACTTAATTCTTCTCATCTCTTGGTAGTAATAATTCATAAGGACAAATTGTTTTAAGTGTTAAAATAATCCTTTGCTGAAAATTCAAGGCTGCCATTCTAGCTTTACAATCCCATCGAATTTAGTTGTGAACTAGAATTGTGCAAGGGAACACTTTAAGGTGAGTTCAACAAATTGAAGATTGGAGTTCTTGAAGAATTGTAAAGCTACCTTCATAACCGGGTAAGTTATTTATTTACAATTCATTTTATATCATGCATGAATATATATATATATATATATATATATATATATATATATATATAAGATATATATGTGCTTGAATGATCATACATGTGATTATATGCTTGAGTTTGTTACATAGTGTATAACATGTATGAATACTTTCGCTGCGTATTTAATTTTTAAAATTATACGTATCTATACATATCACACACTATATCACAATGGGATCTTCCCACAAGATAAGTTGTGTTAAGATAGAAGTTCATTCTCGTATCTATAGAATAGTTTGCTTCCAACTACCTTTGTATCCACAAGATTGGCCTTTTAGTTTTGATGGAAGGCTATTTGCGTATCCATAGAATGGTTTACTTCTAACGACCCTCATATCTATAGATAACAATGACTTTTTTTATAATGACATTATTGTTTACTTATAATGACATTTGTATCTACAAGATAAACCTTTTTTATTTTGATGAAATATCATTCTCATATGCACAGAGTGGTTTACTTTCAATGACCCGAGTATCCATAAAATTGACTTTTTGATAGGTTGTTCTCATTTTCGTATAACAGTTTACTTCCAAATGATCCTTATATCCACAAGATCAAAATATATGATGTTGGATAGAAGGTCATTCTCATATCTAAATAATAGTTCTCTTCTAAAGGTTTTCATATCTACAGGGTTGGGTGTTCTTTTTGGGAATGGATATCCTATAGAGGTATCTTCCTTCCCGAGAAAGAACATCTTATGCTTATGGGAATTGAAATAGAAATCGTTAGCTTTATTAAAAATATGAAGAAAAAAATTACCTTTTCAATTTAAAGATATTCTATAAAGTTAGGACAAAGTGGTTGGAGATGGTGCTTACGTGTCATTCTAATTTTGTATGAATATTAAATTGTTTAATATTTGTACAGTGTACATTTCTGATAAATTGTTAATAATTAATTATATAAAACTAAGTTTGTTACTTTTCAAATATTATAGATTTAAAGGAGTTTAGATTTGACCTAAAGAAGTTTAAGTCAGCGCTAAGAGTTAGCATTTTAAAAGTTAGAACCTTATCTGAATTATGGCAAATACTTGGGAATATATTAGTAATGACATAATTGCAAAGAGTTGCAAATAATGTTAGAAAATGTCATTATGCAATATATTCTCGAATATGTATCTATATCAATTGGTATACCTTTTCAGATCAGTATATATCTATATCTGAATTGTTTAGATGATTAGTCTTTATAGACTGTAGGCTTAGCGGAATCTTGTATAGGCATGTCAGTATTCAATGATGACTGGGTACTGAACATACTCATAATAACCTCTAATAAACATCTCATTGAGCTGTCAATGGAGGGTCTTCTTGAGTTAAGTAGTATTTATGGTCCTTTAACTTAAGTGTCTGGGTAGGCTTGTGAGAGATCCACCATACTTTGATTTCATGCATGTCAAATACCTTTCATGGTCTAATCTCTAGGTGTCATCGGGTATGGTCCGATACTCGTGAAGTTTAGTGTGCATAAATATAGAATCCATCAGCTTGTATAGGTGAGTTGTATATCTTGATGCTCTAAAATTTATTTCAAGAAGTGTACTCGTTGAGCACTAGGGTAGTAGTTGTGAACTTAGAGAGTCTTATAATATAAAGTATACTCGTTGAGCACTGGGGTAACAGACTTGGTCAAATAGTTCGATTCGAGAAGATTTGAAAAAGTAAAATTTGTTTCAGAATCTCTTAAGAAGTGAAAGCTTAAGTGTCAAGCTTATTATTATTTAATTAGTTAACAAGAGTTGCCAACCAATTAAAATGTAACACATGGCCACTTTAATAAACAAGTGTCCTTCATGCATGGCATGTATATGATAAGTGCCCTTCATGTGTGGATTAAATGTGATACTTGTCTTCATGTATGAGATGCATGAAGGACAAGTGTCAAGATGCAAGTATCAAAAGAAATGAAATTGTTTCAAAATTGAGAATGCTTCACAAGGCCGTTTTTCTCCTTTTGTTAATAAATGTTGTTAAGTTAATTAAAAGGTAGACAAATGGCTAAAGTCAAATATGTAAATGTTGCATGTGTTAGGCTTGTAACAATTTGGCCACTTGAATTAATTAACTTGTGTTGACACTTGTCAACATAAAAGAATAAAAATATAAAAAGAAATGCAAATATTGCATTTTGAGAGAGAGATGAGACAAAAGTTGCACTTTTCTTCTTCTTAACATAAAATTCAACTAAGTGGAGTTCTTTATAAGATGAGAAGAATTTAGGTGTTGTTACATTTGGCAAATTCAAAAGAAAACAAATGCAAGAGTTTCATTTTGTTAGTTAAGTTTATTCGGCCGTTTCAAATTGAAAAAAGAAAGAAAACTTATCTTTAGTTTTTAACAAACACCATACTTTTTCCATTTGAGAGAGATAATAAACGTTGTTGTACAATCCCACCGATCTTGCTGTTAAGGTTAGTACTTATGTGTCATCCCTATTTTTATAAATATTTGATATTTATATAATGTATATTTTATTAAATCGCTTGTTATATTTTATTATATGGTACAATATTTGTAACACTGCAGACATTATACGATCTGAAGGAGTTTGATCTGGTTTAAATGAGTTTATATCAGAGTTAAGAGTTAACAACACATAGAATAATGACTGCTAAAAGTTAGCAAGTTGTAAGAATTAGTGCAATTTAAGGAGTTGAAGCATTTTCTGTAAATGTACAATGACCTGAGGGTAATGACGTAGTTGCAAGAGTTTCAATCAGATGCTAGAAAATATCATTAAGTAAATATATTTTCAAACATTATGTTCTTGAACTATTTTTACCGATGTAAGTCTGTCAATGAATACCTTTTCATATAGATCAATGTATGTCTATATCTGTATAGTACAATTGGTTATTTCTAGCTAACTGATGAACACATGAAAATACATATTTATTAAGAGATTCAGTCACCATTTAATGTCACTAATTTTAGCATTTTTGTACTTTCAGCTTGAAATAAAGTGTTCTCCTTAAAATGTGATTAATGACTGTTATTTGCACAGATTAAGATAAAATGGATATAACTCTCAATGTAGAAATCGAAATGATGAAATTCTAGAATCTGGAGTAACATGACTTAATCTTACACAAACTTGAAGAATAATGGAAAAGCCAAATCCAACATGTTATGGGCCAAAAATTGAGATACAATAGAATCGGGCTACAACTTTCACCCAGCTTGACCTAACCCAGCAATAACTCAGATCGATTAGTTAGTGGGCCTTAAAAAGCAAAAATTAGATCTGACACTTCGTTTGTAAATTTTTCTTTATTTTATTTATTTATCAGCATCATTATTTTAGTTTATTTTTGCTCAAATGTCTCTCAGGTTTGTTTCTTTCGAATAACTGGCATTTCAAGTAATGTCTTCTATACTTTATCTCTTTCTATTTAAACATTGAAGACAATGTTTTATCTGGTTTGAGGGAGGATAGTATACACAAGTTGCATTTTGCATTAAAAAAAAAATTGTGGTCCGATATTTGATTAAAATGGAAAAGTAAAGAGTTCATTCTTGAACTCTTGAAACACATTCTAGATCAGATTAGAATGGCAGAGTAAGGAGTTTTAATTGTAACTTTTAAAATGCATTTTAACAAACTTTTTTTGTTTTATTTTATGTTTCATGTATTGTTGTTTATTACTTGTAGTCTTGGTAATTCTTGTATAAAGGAATTTACTTTTTTGCTTAGGTATGATTTCAAAATTGTTTAGGTTGAGTCACTGTTTCTATTTAGATTACTAAATAATGACTTTCAAATTATTTTTGAGCACAATGTTAAGCCTTGTGGTAAGACGGATGATTCAATTTATATAGCCAAGAGAATTCTCATGTTTAAGTATATATTTTTTTAATCTCACATATCTTTTGTGAGTAAGTAGAAAGGTTGAGAAAATAGTTTATAAACCGTCATTGATCCTTTGAATTAGTTAATTTTTGTTTAAATTGATATTATTTAAATTACGAAATAAGTTGGTTGCATTTGTGTATAATATAATTTGGTGAGAAATATTTACAATGCTTCCTTGTATTCTTCAAAATTACAAAACAAATTAAAAAAAAAAGCAAAATACAAAAAACAAATTAAAAAAATAGAAGAATCAATTCAGTTTAATAAAGTCTTCATTCAATTTTAGAAGACAAATATTTTGTAAAACAGTTTTCTCACCAAGTTATATTTGTATTATTCTTATAAGCCAATTGAAGTTCTAAAGCTGGCGTATGTGAGCCACAATCACAACTACTTGTAAATACATGTGTTTTAAATTCAATATTTTGTTTTATTTTGTTTCATTTTATGAATAGTATGGCTACTCATATAGATGTTTTAAATTCAAATCTTTTTGTTCAATAATGCATGTGGGTCGTTATGTGTATTTTTTTAATTTTTACAAGCAGTTACCTACGAACCTAACCCAGCAATAACTCGGATCGATTGGTCAGTGGGCCTTAAAAAGTGAAAATTAAATTTGACACTTCGTTTGTAAATTTTTCTTTGTTTTATTTATTTATCAGCGTCACCATTTTAGTTTATTTTTGCTCAAGTGTCTCTCAGGTTTGTTTTTTTTGAATAACTGACATTTCAGGTAATATTTTCTATACTTTATCTCTTTCTATTTAAACATTGAAGACAATGTTTCATTTGGTTTGAGGGAGGATAGTAGACACAAGTTGCATTTTGCATTAAAAAAAAATATAGTCCGATATTTGATTAAAATGGTAAAGTAAAGAGTTCATTCTTGAACTCTTAAGACGCATTTTAGGTCAAATTAGAATGGCAGAGTAAGGAGTTTTAGTTCTAACTTTTGAAATGCATTTTAACTAACTTTTTTTGTTTTGTTTTATGTTTCATATATTGTTGTTTATTGCTTGTAGTCTTGGTAATTCTTGTATAAAGGAATTTGCATTTCTGTCTAGGTATGATTTCAAAATTGTTTAGGTTGAGTCACTGTTTCTATTTAGGTTACTAAATAATGACTTTCAAATTATTTTTGAGCACAATGCTAAGCCTTGTGATAAGACGGATGATTCAATTTATATAGCCAAGAGAATTCCCATGTTTAAGTATATATTTTTCTAATCTTACATATCTTTTGTGAGTAAGTGAAAAGGTTAAGAAAACAGCTTATGAACCTTCAATGATCCTTTGAATTTGTTAATTTGTATTTAAATTGATATTATTTAAATTACGAAAAAAGTTGGTTGCATTTGTGTATAATATAATTTGGTGAGAAACCTTTACAATGCTTTCTTGTATTCTTCAAAATTACAAAACAAATTAAAAAAATAGAAGAATCAATTCAGTTTAATAAAGTCTTTATTCAATTTTAGAAGACAAATATTTTGTAAAATAGTTTTCTTACCAAGTTATATTTGTATTATTCTTATAAGCCAATTGAAGTTCTAAAGCTGGTGTATGTTAGGAATAATTAATTTTTAAACAATTGATTTTCCTATCTTTGAATCAATATTAGTTTATATGTCTGTCCTTAAAATTGACTTTTTTCTTGATTGCTTAACTGTTTTCCAACTCTATGAGAGAAATCCTAACTCTTTAAACAGTCATACACTTGTGAGGATATGGAGTTGAGGCTTTTACTTGGAGAAATTCTCAAGGCTATATTTGTTGTGGTTTGTGGTAAGATGGTTACGGCTTAGTTAACACACACACAATTTTTGAAGTTATAGTTGAAAAAACCATAATAGCAACAATGATTTTGAACTGACTTTTTGTTTGAAATGCTTAAGTAGTTTTGCATATTCTATTTAGGTTTGAATTGCTAGAGACTAGCAATAAGCTAGTTGGGGGCTGTGATGAACACATGAAAATGTATATTTATTAAGAGATTCAATCACCATTTAATGTCACTAATTTTAGCATTTTTGTACTTTTAGCTTGAAATAAAGTGTTCTCCTTAAATTGTGATTAATGAATGTTATTTGCACAGGTTTAGGTAAAATAGACATAACTCTCAATGTAGAAATTGAAATAAAGAAATTCTTGAATCTGGAGTAACATGACTCAATCTTACATAAACTTGAGGAACAGTGAAAAAGTCAAATCCAACATGTTATGGGCCAAAAATTGAGATACAATAGAATCGAGCTACAACTTCCGCCCAACTCACGTATTTGGGCCGTATCTAAAAAAAACGTACTCAATTGGTATAGTTCTTGTAGCTATAAAATACTGACTTAATTATCAACAACTCTTATGTTGATGGTATAGTCCAAATCAGCCATTATCATGGACCAAATTGCATTGCAAGTGGGTAAAATGGTTGTTGGCCAAAATTTGATATATCTTTGGAATTTTGCTCACATCGTATTGGATATTCATCTAATTTGCATGAACTCAGTGCCTATAGAAAGAAGAGACAAAATTATACAATTTGTATATTGGCCACAGAGGCGACATCGGTCATTTACATTATCATAAATATACTACAAGTGGGTGAACGAGTTATTGACCTAAAATTATTGAAGATTGATGTCACACATGACATATTTTCATTCATTGCCTATATAAGGAGACGCTTAGGACATTTTTAACATTAGAAAATTCTCTCTTCTTTTCTTCTCATTAACATGTATTGTAATTTAGGTTAGAGTTCTTGGCAAGGCTAAGAGATGAACTTTTATCTGTAATAAATCTACTTCTATACTTTGCTTTGTTGTCAAGAGCTACAAATGTTTGTAAGTTTGGTTTTGATTAAACTCTTATCTATTTTATTTTCTATAATCCAGAGGTTATGATTCTCATGTCTCATATATGTTCAGTCATGCTTTTCTTATGTGTTTCTTATTGAATTATAATTGTTATTGGTTACCTTATTTTATATGTTAATCTTTTACTGTAATATCATCAAATCGATATATTGTCGATCTTGGATAACATATAAGGGCAATAAATGTTTAATATTCAAGTTGATCTTTTACTGCAATATTGTCAAAATGATATATTGTCGATCTTAGATAACTTATATAAATAAACATGATTTGTGTTATTATTTGCAAAAGAGTTTAGTCATATCAAATGCATGTGTTATCAAATGTGCTATATTTTACATATCTTTTAATTGATTATTTTGATGTAAAACTGTCAATTGAGTTATAAATATTGAATCAAACTGTAGAGTAGATTTATAAAGCATAATTGTGATTCTCGAAGCCTTGTTTAAATCATCATAAGACATTTTCCTCAATTCATAGACAATTCTATCTCATCCACTTAAACCAATTAATTAATTTTATCCTTTGCTATTGCTTTAATATTTTACTTCACCAACCTATTTTGCTAAAAGCTTCCTTGTGGGATCAACACCTCAATCTATACTGCGATAGTCGTGTTATATTTTGAGCGTAAACATTGACCATGAGCTTGGAGCTTGTATAGGCATACAGGTATTTAGTAAAGACTAGGTATGAAATAGACTCACAAGGACTTCAATAGACATCTTATGTAAGCCGTCTATGAAAAGTCCTTTTGAGTTAAGTAGTGCGTATGGTTCTTTGACTTGAGTGTCAGGGTGGGCTTATATGTGATCCATTGTACTTAGGCTCTACGAACATCAGAGACCTTTCATGGTCTGACAGCTACGTGTCACTGAATATGATCCGATGCTTATGAAGTCCAGTATACGTATTTATTGGATCCGTCAGCTCACATAGGGAGTTGTGTTTCCAGATGCTCCGAGATTGTATCTCAAAAAGTCTTATAGTCATAAGTAATTAACTCGAGAAAGGATTTTCTCATAGGGTTGAACATTATAACAAATGTGTTTGCGTATATTGTTCACTAAGATAAGAATCTAAAGATAAGATTATAGATGAGCTTATGGAGATTTGACAGTGCTAATCTGTGTCCCTGTACATCTAAGATATTGATGACAGAATGACTATACGTATGCGCTACAATCTCATCTTATATGATCTAATGCATTGATTTGTAATATATGTGACGTGTGTGTAGGGCATTGATCACAAACGTATAGAACAATTTCATTTAACAAATCAGGCGTGGACCTAGAGAGTCCTATAATATCAAGTGTACTAGTTGTACACTGAGGTAGTGTAAAGGATTAAATAGTTCAATCTAGTAAAATCAAGCAGAACTGATTGTTTGTTTCAAAAATTCTCAAAATACGTGCGTACCAATACTTAAATTATTAAGTACAGTAATTAGTTGATAAGTGTTGTCAACCAATTAAAGAATAACATGTAGTGCATAATAAACTCTTTGGTTGAGTTTATCTAAGTGTGCGGTATGGTGAGACCCACTAGGAGATTCACTTGGTAACCAAGTAAGGGCTTAAGAGTAAGTTAATTTAATATTTAAATATTAACGTTTACTTTTATAGAAAAGTGAACTAACTTTGCTTTGGTTAATAGTTAACCTTAGTTAAGTTTAATTTTATATTTAAATATAAAATACTTGGTGGCCAAGTATATTAACTTAACTTAGGTTAAGAGTTAACTTGGGTTTGGTAAATTAAATAATATAATAAGTAAGATTTTATTATTTAATTGTTAAATAATAAATTAACTTAACTTGGGTTAATGGTTAATTCATGAGTTGAGTTAAAATTTATATTATTACTAATATGTGAAATTAAAAAAAAAAAGTAGGATGATTTTGCATGGGAACTGGCTAGCCAAGAAAGAAGAGAAATGAGAGAAAATAGTTTTCCCTTTACGGTTCATCGTCTCTTCTAATTTAAGCCATAGCCATTAGAGCAAAAATAAGCTACTATCTTATTGATCAAGAGTTTATCAGTGGGAAACAATTAGCTTAGAGTTTAAGTGTTAGGCCTAATGTTGGATCAAACTGTTCTAGATAGTCAAGCCCACCCAGTTGATTGCTAGAATTGTCAACCAGAACACTTCAGGCGGACTTAAGCAGTTATTTGAGCAAAATGCTTTATAAGTGATTAATTCTCAATCTCTATTTTAATGTGATTATAATATTATAATGTGCTCATTATTATTTTTTAAACTTCCACTACGCATAAATATATATGAGATACGTATTTTATATATTGAACATAAATGCACATGCATATACCTTAGAATAATTGGCACTTACAGTTGCAAACTAGAATTATTCCTAATTCTATTTTGGTGCGAGACTCTTGATTCGATTCTACATCGAATAGCTTTATGTGTATATTTTTTTAATTCTATTAATGTAATGGACTTACATTCAATATATGTTTGTTGAATAGAAAATTAGATTTTATTCCACTGTGTCATTGTATGTATGACATGCAATTTAAAATTCATGCACACTTTTACATGCATGCACCCAATAGATGCACTAAAACAGAGGTTTTATACTATATATTTGCAACTGGAAGGCTCTTTGGTCTAATTTCTTAACAACCTTGTATAGACATTCCATGTCTTGACCATTTTTTTTGTGTTTCATTCTTTATTGATATCAAGAGCTTCTCATTGAATTAGGTCGCCCTCATTGATTTATTTCCTTTAAATCCTAGTGTCATAATATTATTTCATGTTTTTCTTATAAATAGTTGAGTGGATGGATGCAACGTCTCATGCCTCATCTGTCAAGTCATTGGCCAATGACAATGCTTCATTGTTATGCTCCAATTGAATTATCTTTATCTTTAAGGTAAGGATAGAAGCTTCTATGGGAACAATAGCTTCATTTCGTACATTAGCGAGTAAGGCAAGATCTCAAATGATCTGTTTTTTGTTATTCTGTAGGCCCAAAAGACTCGTGGAAATTCCTAGAGCTACTTACCCTTTTTTCATTCTAATTGCCTTTTTAACATAGTGAAAATTATTGTTAGTCACTTTAACCTATCCGTTTCCTTGAGGATAGTTGTTGAAGGAAAGTTTTTGTTGGATTGTGAATTTGTTACAGAATGAAGTGACTATAAAGTTGATAAACTGCTTCTCTTTGTCAGACACCAATAAATTATGTGAATTATATTTTGGTAATTATATTTTGCTAGATGAATTTCTTTGCTTCAAATTATGTGATATTACTCTAAATTTTCACTTTTACCCCTTTTTTGAAGTTGTTTATGGCAAGAAAGATGAAGTACTTCCCTCTAACTATGAGAAAGAGAGGTCCTACAATGTCTATACCCCACTGGATGAAAGGCCAAGGGCCAAAAACTACATTCAAATTCCTTTTTTATAGGTGGATGAAAGTGGTATGTTTCTGACACTTTTAACACTTTTCACAAATTTAAAGGCAACCTTTTTGATGGAGGGCCAAAAGAATCTCTGGTGTATAATATTTTTATAAGGGTGCATCGAAAATAGTTCCCACACATCCCTTTATGAACCTCTTTGAATATATTTTTTCTGTCACCTACAGGTACACACCTCATGTAGACCCTAGAGAAGAATCGTCTATATAGGTGGTCGTCAATAAGGGTGAACCTCCCAGCTTTACTTTGTAGCTTTCTTGCTTCTTTTCTGTTTGCAAAAAACTTCCCATCTTTCAAGTACTTGACATATAGTGCCATCCAACTATTAAAAGTAGTTATCTCCATAAAATCATATGGTTTCTTTATCTTTTCATCTTTGTCGACCTTGGTTTTATCATAGATAGGGAGATAAATTGTTCTTATTAGTGGATGCTTGATTGTTATGCTATAGTAGCTAAGAACACGTGCACGCTATCGTATCAAGTAATATAGAATTTTAAGTCCAGATATCGATCTCACAGGGACTATGCAATCTAATTCTATAAATCAAGTACTAAAATTATACCTACTTAACTTTTATTCAGAAAACTAAAATCTGAAATTTATTTAACTAATCTAGTTCTCTCAATTAACTAAACAAAAATAAAGAGTAGAATTCACAAATAAAGATAATCTAGGGTTTTGACTCGTCCCCTAGTATTTTATTAGACTCATTAATCACTTAGTTAATTCCTTAATACCAATTGATTGGCTTAGACACTAATCTCATCACAAGCCTCTCTCGATGGTCAAGTGACTATATTACTGTCATACCCCAGACCCAAAAGATCTGACACACGACATCACTTAAATTGATTCAATAATATTTAAACAATCATTTCAATTTCTTTCAGAATTATAACAATTGAATTATGACTGGGATAATTAATAAACCGGAGATACGCAGAGTTTTCTCAGAGATTAACACTCTACTACGTCACCAGTACCAACTTTGTTACCGAAAGCCCAAAATATATTCATTGCAAATTCTTACTTAAAATCAACCAATAATCACACTTAGTGAAACTTAAACCAAATCCAACCACACACAATAAAATAATACATACGTATTTATTCAATATAAAAAAATCAAATATCTTATCCCACGTGTCCTGAAATAAAACACTCACCAACCTAGCAACTTAGGGAACCCAAAGAATAGTAGAAGCCTTGCTAAATCTGCTAAGTACACATGTACCTTATTTACCTGAAATTACCATAAACTATAATGAGTATAAAACTCAGTAAGCATACTAGTTTTTCATATATCAAATACAAATACATATATGTACACAATGCATATGTATGATATGTTGTGATAAATTAAAATCATAATCTTATTAAATCACATATCATGTAAGCGCTTACACATTCTTTCAAAACATATAATAGGAATACCATCACTCAACTACTACTTAGTAGAACATACATATCACATACCACATAATGAGTCAAATGTCACTTGTAGGTGACATACCATATGAGAGAAATAGTATAAGTGAGGTTTTTAAATTACACATATATAATGCTTATGCCCGAAAGTAAAAGCCAAACCCTCACCCTGATCATCGGTAAGTCCTCTCACATGCACTAATATGCCACCACACGAATGTGATGACTCACTCTTCCTTTAGGTACTAATAAGATCCTTCCTATATATGTAACACATAACATATACCAATCCCGAAGGAAATGCCACATATAAAGGCTCCATAAATCACATAAAATGCCTATTAAGTTAACAGTGAGTTCAAGCATCCTCAAAACAGAAAATGTTTCTCATGGACATATTATACTTCAAAAGTTCTCTTTGTTAAACACCTTTCACTTTGAAAGCTCACTTTCAAACAAACACATTTATATCATGTATGTCCATGCTCACATTCATAAACACATGTCTTCACATTTCATATTAAAATATACTTTGACATAACAAAAACATATTCCTAACCACATTTACAAAATCATACATAACGACTACTATATTTATTGTGATTTCAGTAAAAAGTCTAGTATACTTACCTATTAGCACTTTCGGCTACAAGGCATAATTCTCCTTAACCTATCAATAGAGATTAATCTTTTCATAAGTCTCAACATTCACACAAAATACCTTAAATAGCTTACAAAATTACACATATTGCACTTATCACATCGAATTGGTCTAATTACTTAGTTTCTTAAAATCTGTCATTCTAACCACTTACACTTAACAAGATTTTCTAATACATCAAATGATATCCAATAACTCCAAAATTAAAATATATATTTTTTTACTCATATATATTTCTTACATATGAATATGATATCATAAATTCTACACATTCCATTTCATAAACACCATCAAATCCAAACTATTATTCTGGCGGGATCAAGATATTTACTGAACAGTATTCAGTCTCATAATTTTATAAAATCAGATACTAACTCAAAAATTACAAAACTATCACATAATTATTCTTGACACATTATTCAGTCCATAATAAATATTTTACTTCAAAATCCCTACCAAAAGTAGTTTAAAACTATTTTATTCCATAGCTTTAAAAATCTGTAAATCAAATACCGCAATGAGCTGACACTCTTTAGAAAATCATAACAATTTAACCACATTGATATAAATTCTCAATTATGAATATATCATATTAGACATATAAACTTATCATATTCCATAAATTCATAATTTTTTAATATCATTCAGCAAATCAAAAATTATTTGTCACTGTATTATACTGTCAACATAAAATTTTTAACATTTCAGGGTCATTTTGGTAAATTCACTACAAATTCAATTTTTAGAATTTTCAATGGATTCAAAATCTCAAATGATCCTAAACATGTCTAATTTCATATACTCAAAATTCAAAACTAGAATCGAATCACAACAAGTTATAAAATTCTTAGATCAAGAGACTATCAAGTAGAAATTCTGTAATTCATCACGATTTATCAAGCTATCTACATAGATCATCATCAATTCTTACAATATCTTACGAAATACCCATCAAATCCTCAATTGTACATATTTTTAGAAATAAAAACTTAAAGGAATTAATTAATTTAACATAAAGAAACTAAGAAATGGTTATAATATACCTCTTAAACCTTAAATTTGAACTTTCTTCTTCTTTTTCTCTCCCATTTCTTTCTCTGCTTTCTCACTCTAAAAGAGGTAGCTCGAGAAGAATGAGTGAATTAGGGTTTCAAAAGTGTATTTTTATACTAAGAGGCTAATTTTTTGTATTTATGAATTTGCTCCCAAAGCTTTCAAAGTATTACAATTTGGTCCCTAAAATAAATATAAAGTCTTATAAATAAACTCAATACTAATAGTATATCCTTAACCTATACAAACACTACTAATAACAATACATAAATTAAGTATCACCCACATACAAATAAAATATGTATATTTATATATATATAAATACTTATTCTTACCGGTTATGGATACTGGTTACTACAATTACGCATTCTAACAATCACCTATATGTTTATGGTAATTAAATCAGAATGTAATTCATTAAGATCAAGTCTAAATTATACCATACATGCCATCTAGGTATATGTCTATCCTAGATGAAACTCATAGTTGTTACCCTATGATCATGCATCAAACTATCCTAAGCTAAACACATGAATAACTCCGTCGAGTTCATCATGGTTCCTTAATCATTCAAAATATTAATCAAGTATAATGAAAGCATTAAACACAAGATAGAATGAATCAATTGAATTTATCAAGTTCATAAACTAAAATTTAACACAATCTAAATTCATACTATATTCACATAGTGTAACCCTAGATGAATAAATTAACCCATCACAAAATCAGAAGTATCAAATCAATTTATAAAGATCAACAAAAACAAGAACATAATGATAAAGAAAGATAAGAAAAACTAATCAAAGTGACACCTTGATATGCTTTTCCCTCAATCTTGACTTGAAGCTTGAATCTAGATCTTGATTCTTCAATCTTTGGTTTTGATCTTAAATTTTGTGTTGTGAATTCTCTCTCTAAGTTTTTTTTTTCTCTTTTCTTCCTTTTTCTCTCCTCTTCTCTTCTTAGGATTTTTGGCTTTCTATTTATAGGTTTTTTCGTTAAAATACTGTTCACGAGTTACTGTAGTAAAATATTGTTCATTGATTACTGCTCACCCGGTTACTGTTTACAGCCACGAGCGCTGCAGTGCTCAGTCGCTGGGCACTGCGGTGCCCAGCCCTGTGCCCCTTTTGTATTTTGAGCGTAACTTCTTTGTTTGACATCTGATTTGCCTCCCGTTTGTTCCTATACATCAAATTTTTTGTTGTGCATCTATTTAAGATCAAAAACCATAATTAAATAGCCAAATAGTTATGATTTATAAAATAAAATACGAAAGTTAAGTACAAATCATACTAATACTTTTATGCCCCTATCAATGCTCGATAGTGAAAGCTTCTATGGCTAGTTTATCTGTATTTGTATTCTATCCTCATAGAATCTAAGAGATGGTTACACTTAGGAAATGCTCCATAAATTTCTTTGCTTTAGCTAATATTCTTTTCATTTGTTCTTTCATGATGGTGTAATATTTATTTTATTGGAAGTAACTAGAGTGGAATTTGTGTAGACCTTGAGCTTTCTAATTATCAGTTGGTGCGCCATCATCAACCCTTTGATTAGTGCTTTATATTCAACCTCATTATTAGAAGTGAAATTTTAGAGCTTCACTGTGTATTTTAGTATTATTCCATCTGGGCTCTTGATCCAAATTCTTCGGCTGGTGCCTCTACAATTAGAAGCTGCATCGATGTTCATTTTCCAAGTCCTCTACTGTTCTACTGGCTTTAGAAGTAGGAAGCTATCTTGTACTTCTAATTTGCATTCAAGTAGAAAATTGGTTAAGGCTTGTCCTTAGATTGATGCCCTTGGTTGAAAGTTAATATCTAGGTGGATTAGCCTTATGGCCATCTTAGTCACTCTACCTACTACATCTGGTCTTAAAAGGATTTGTTTGAATGGATAGAAAGTGTACACGAAAACTGGGTATGCTTCATAATAGTGGCAGAGTTTGTTTTTGGCATTACTAGGGTGAGGATAAGGTTCTTTACTGCTGAATACCTAGTTTACGCATCTAGTAAGGCTTTACGTGTGTAGAAGATAGGTTTTTGTTAACCACATTCTTCTCTTAATAGTGTTACGCTCACTTCTACTGAAGAAACTACAGGATATAGAAAAAGAGTTCTATTAAGAAGTGGTGTTGACAAAATTGGAGTTTGATTTAGGCATTCTCTAACCTTTGTAATGTTTTTTTTTTTTGAGCCACACATGTTCCCTTTTTGTGCCATAATATCTTATAAAAAGGGGTTTGCATTTATTCGACATTTTAGATACGAACCTATTCAGGGTAGCTACTCTTCTAGTTAAGATCTAGATTTTCTTCAGTGTTTAGGGTATTATGATGTTCCTAAGTGTTTGAACTTAAGCAAGATTTGCTTTTATCCTTCATATGTTAACAATGTGCCCTCGGATGGTTCCAAAAGATATTTTAGTCATATTCTATACTTTCACATGACCTCAAAGACTTCCTATATACCGGTATTATTATCATTAACATGTTTATTTTTTGCCATAATATCATTAATGAATGCTTCCAATATTTTACCTAAGAGTTTTCCAAAAATCTGGTTGACCAATCTTTAGAAAAGGGCATTTATATTCTTTTGTTTAAAAGGCATCATCTTATAACAGTATATCCTTCATTTAGTGATAAAGTTAGTCTTTTTCTTATCTTTCTTAGCCATTTAGATCTGATTATAGCCGCTATATGCATCCAAGAATGAGAGTCTCTTATATCATGTTGTAGCATCCACCATTTAATTGATTTTTGATAGCGAGAAAGAGTTTTTAAGTATGGCCTTGTTCAGATTGATGTAGTTTACACAAACTCTGCACTTCACATTCTTGTTTTCTATTACGAGTACGTTGGAGAGCCAGTCTAGATAGTTTTCTTCTTGTATGAATCCGATCTCTAGTATTTTGTCAACTTCATCACTTATAATTTCGTTTAATTCAAGAATAAATTGTCAATGCTTATGTTAGACCGACTTGTAATCTTCTCGTATATCCAATCTATGACACATAATATCTGGATCAATCCCTTCTATGTCTTTATTGGACCAAACAATGACATCTTGGTTCTACATTAGTAATTTTATCATCCTCTCTCTTTCTCCTTCGACTAAGTTGATTTTTTGGTAGCGGGAAAGAGTTTTTAAGTGTGGCCTTATTCAGATTGATGTAGTTTACATAAACTCTGCACTTCATATTCTTGTTTTCTACTACGACTACGTTAGAGAGCCAGTCTAAATAGTTTTCTTCTTGTATAAATCTGATCTCTAGTATTTTGTCAACTTCATCACTTATAATTTGGTTTAATTCATGAATGAATTGTCAATGCTTATGTCAGACCGACTTGTAATCTTTTCGTATGTCCAATCTATAATACATAGTATCTAGATCAATCCCTTCCATGTCTTTCTTGGACCAAACAACGACATCTTGGTTCTGCATTAGTAATTTTATCATCCTCTCTCTTTCCCCTTTGACTAAGTTGGTGCTAATAAGGAATTTGCAATTAGGGGTTGAAAGGTCAAGGATTACTTCCTCAATTTTTCAGTTGGGTGGTGAGTATTCTTTTTCAAGAAGAAGTCCTTTTAGTCATTGATCTAGTTATAGCTATTTGGAGAAAGGCTTGACCTTAAGTGATGGTGGAACATGTCCCTTAAACTATTCATCAATTTTCTTAGAGGTTCTCGCAGCCTTTGCGCTTCCAGGTGTATCCGTAGTTGACTTTAAGGAGTTCGCATAGCATTGCTTTACCTAGACTTGTTCACCTTTCATGTTAATCGTCCCCCTTCTAGTGGCCGAGACACATCTAAGTATAGCATCCTACTATGGTATTGTTTATTGCGGGTACTATGACGACCAGGTAGTCAACTACTAGTTGCTACTGGGCAACCATGACAGGTAGGTTTGTAACTCCTTTGACCTATATTTTACCTTCTTCAAAGGCTACCAGCTTTATGTTATAGCGTCTGAGGTTGTTTTCATTGAGTTTTACTCCTTGAAAGCTTCCTAGAATAATATGTTAGTGATGCTGCCTCTGTCTACTAGGATCCTCAACACAATGATTCAGCTAACGTTCAGGTTGACTATCAATTGATCTAATGTGGCATCATTAAATTAGTTAAGTCTTCTCGGGAAAACTTTATTTCCCTAAGCTCTTGCGTAATGAAAAAAGTTGCAATTTTTTCCCAATTTTGCATTATTTTTACTTTGGTGGCTCTTTTGAATGGCAATCTCTACCTCGTCTTTTCATTCCTTCTCTAGTGGTCGGCCACGAACAACAATCATGAGAACTGGCTAATAGCCATCTTCACAGATAAAGCTTCCATGGAATCCTCAATAAGTAGTCCATCTTTCTTATACCTTTTACTATAGAAAGCTTCTATTCATTAGTCTCTCCTGTTATCAGTTCTGTAAACCTCCCTTTTATATCAATGAAATATAATGGAAATCTATAGATGGAGTTTCATATTAGTACTTCCTCTTAAATTTCATTGTCTTTCTTTGTAGTACCCTTTAGTTCTCCTACTAGTTCTACGTAGGCGTGGTTTTTAGTTTGTACTCAGACAAATGCTCATTGTTCATTAGATTATAAATCTGGAGCCTCAGAGCTCAACACCCATAGATTGTATGTTTATAGTCGTTATGGAAGGAACGGTGTTTGGAACTATCCCTTTGTTCCATTGGCATTTCTATGGACTTGGGCTTTTAGAAGATTTCGAAATTCTTGTGCTTTGCTTATATTTTCTCAACTGGCATGTTTATAGAAAGGACAATTTTTATTCTAATCTTTGATTTTATTGATATATACCAATTTAGTCCTTATACGCATTTGAAATTTATCTAGTAGCCAGGTGGTAAATATGGCAAGCTACAATAATCTCTTATAAGGCTTCCCTCAGTGTTGTTCGTCATTGTTCAGTATAAGACAAGGGACAATTGGTGAAACAAATCCAACGATATATATAAATAAATTTTGATTTAATATGGTCTTAACCATGAAAATTGCATGCATATTATTTTGAACCTTAACCATTTTGCTATATTCTAATTCTTTTGGACGCCTAACACTTATATCAAAATCATTTCTTCCAGATTAATCTTGATAAAGTATGAACAAACTAGTAAAATTTAGCGGTAGACTTGGGCAAAATTGATTATCTGCCACCAACAGAAGCAAAAAGAATGATTTGTTCTTTGAAAAGTTAAATTAACAATTAGCATGTGGCTCTAGAGCACTAAGCATCTGATAAAACTAGTGGAATGCAACCTTGGCATTAGAAGAAGCCCAGGAGAAACCCATCATCTGTGACCTAAACTTTTGTCGTCGGAGAGAATCTCTGTAATTGCGGTGTCCCGTACAAAGAGTCATTTCTTGCAAGGCTTTACCATTCTTGAGCAAAAACTTTGCTAGACTAACTTCGTTTTCACATTCTAAAAATCCGTGGATCTCTACTACATTAAGGTTGTTTAAGAAGGGCTTCAAAGTTTGGCTTTGAGATTGCCAATATTGTTCTTCCTCAGAAGTATACATGTCCCACAAGTCTCTATTCCATTTCTGAAAAGGTGAAATAGTGAAAATAACTATGGAAATTAATAAAAATTAAGCAGGTCAATATGTCACATTGAAAATATGAAGTAGAATTTGGTACTTACTCGCCTTTCAATCTTGTAGTCATTAACGATCTTGAGAATGAGAGTGTTAAGTGTGGGAGTGCTTCTGAACAGGCATGCTAAGCCGCGGACATTATGTTTGTTAAAACCAGTGTGCAATTCCAAAGATTTGAGACAGTTAAATGAATTAAGATTCGTAAAATAATTCCCTTGTGAGAGTATCTGCACAATGATATGTTTTAATTAAGTAATTCTGTTATGTAGATTAAACAAAAAAATGAAAATATATGAAAGTACTTCGGTAATTTTGTGAGGCACCCTACATATATATATATATATATATATATATATACACACACCAATCATGTTATCTAGCATATCAAACGTATAAGAGAACTCTGGAGGCTTCAATTTCACAATCTAGTTCAGAAAGAATTGCAATCGAATCACATACATATTCACGTCCAAATTTTCTCCTAGATGGTTAATTTTATGCAACAATATGCTTCAGTGGAAACTTCAAAAACAAATGGAATGTTGTAGTTCTTGTTGTAGGCTTTAGGAATATGTAACTAGAATGAGGTTTTATATAAATCATGGAAAGTGCATTTTGGGCTTCCCTCATATTCTTAATGTTAAGACCGATTCAATGGCCTGGGGATTTAATTTATCTCGAAATTAAGAGAAATCAGTGTCATGAATAAGAAAAAATTACTCGGCATATGGATCGGTTAAAATTGCACTCCAGCTCTGTGTGTGTGTATACATATATATACATTCGAAACAAATAAAATAAAGAAGTACCTCGATGCATGGGCTTTCAAGTGTTAAAGATTGAGCATGAGAGAGACCTGATAGGAAGTTTGATATACTTTGAAGCTTGGCCGAGGTTAAGTCTTGATGAAGTATGATAAAATTAAAACCGACTGAAGCCTCATTCAAGAAAGTTAAGTTTTGCAAAGAACTACTTCCAGTAATTGCATTACACACCCAATGCAAAATAGCCAGTCTTGAGGCATTAATCTTGATCCAACTCTTATCACAATAAGCATCAAAACATTTTTCAACTTTCAATCTCTCTAGTTTTGTACCAAAAATATCCAAGCCACACAACTCAGTACAGTTCTCTAGGGTTAAGTCTTCTAGGGCTCGACAGCTAACCTTAAGTTGTTTTAACCCATAACAACCATCAAGTTCAAGTTTCTTTAGATGGGGAAATGATGAATTCGTAAACAAATCCAAAAGATAAGGCTGGTCGAATAAAATAACAAGAGAAAGTGACAAAGTGTGGAGTGATCGGAACCCTCCCGCCACTATTGATGAAGGAGGTAACCTGAATCCTGTATAACGAGATTTTAACTTGAAGGCTCGTAAAGATTCACTCGATATAACACATCGTGGCAAATTGAAGTAATCATCTGTGGCAAACTCAATGTCGAGTTCGTGAACATTATGCCTTATAGCACGACGGATCAAGCCATTGAGACAAGAGAAACTCAAATGAGCACGAAAGCGAAGGATCCTTATCTCCGAATGCTTGTCCCGGAGAGATAAGACCTGGGAAATCAAATCCATCTCGTTGAGTATGGAACGTGGTCTTTTCGCCGTATTGCCGGGGCTGTACGTTTCAGAAGAAATTGTAACTGGGTTAATAGAGTTGAAGTCGAGGTCAGGGAACGAGCACCAAAGAGATCGCCATCGTTTTGATAAAATGCTGGTTCGTGCGATGGATTTGATGGGAAGAAGGAAGAGAACGCGATGAAGAATAGCGTCGGGGAGGTCGCTGATCCTGTCGACGCCATTGCCATTTTCACATTGATCATTGTTATTATCAGAAGACCAAAGCTTTTTTCGTTTTGCAGATCTTGTTTCCATCGGGCGATGTTGATTTAGCTTTGCGGTAAGTCTTTCAGTTCAGTGTGTGTTGTTATGAGATGGTTTAGATAAGGGTTTGAATGTTTCAAAAGAGTGAAGCATATGGTGAGAATACGAGAACACTGTTAAATAGCAAAATAAAATGAAGGATGTATTTTTCTTATATTTATTGTTTATCCTTCTAATATTTTTTTTTATTATTCCGTTACTCTTTTACTGGGAGAGAAAATGTACTTTTTTTAGGGGCAAAATCTCGTCTGATTACTAAGGCTACCTAAACACTCAAAAACAAATTGTTAAATGAAGGGAGAATGGAGTTACTTAGTGTAGTGATGCTGAGAGTTGGGCTTGGACTAGGAGTTTGGTAGTATTAGAATGGGACTAAATAAGGGGTTTGCTAAGAACTAGTGAAAATTAAGTAGTACAATGCCCTATCAAACACAAAAAAAATATATATATACTAAATTGTAGGCAAGTCTCCGACATTCAAGTAAGATAGCGGCTCAATGTTAAAATGTTTTTTATAATTTTTTTACCTTATAGAGAATTTGAAAAAAAAGAAAAAAAAAATACATTTTATAAGAGATTATGTTCTAAGTTCAATCTTGTTTTATTTAAATTTAAAATAGGAGAAAAATAACACTGTTAGAGGCTCTTGGGTAATTTTACTCTTTAAATTTAGAATACAAAATATTCTAAAATTTATTATTTTTTATAAGAATTAATTTTGAAATTAGTAGGTTGTAAGTGCTACCTCCTGAATTTTAACGAGAACACTGTTGACTCACTTCTTAACTTTAGACAAACCACACCTTTCTATTAACAGGAGAATAAAAACTTATCACATTTATCATAGAGATTAGTGGTATATTTGATATTTTTTTTCACCTAAGACCTTATCTTTAGGTTTAATTGTCATTCAATGTAGCTTTTAGCTAGCATTTGATGGGCTCGATAATGACATAAAAGAAAATTTGGCTATTGTCATATACATTAATCGTGCGATTCAATTATAAAACAAAAAATGACTTAATTATAATGACGTGTCCTTTGATTATGGGATTGAGTAGTAATGTAAATCAATGCATAGGTGTCATCTAACAAACTTAACAAGTTAAATAATGAAGGTTAATGATCCTAGACTAGTATTAAACTCATTAGGATATCTTTGAATTAGATTGGATAACTCTTTAAAGAAGCAGATCTAAAGACTTTAATAGACCTCTGGGTGCAACATAAGTGTCACTTTATTTCCTCCCCCCTCCCTCTAACACTTTTCTTTACAGAATATCAATCTTATTACATGATTAGTTTATATTTATATTTAAATTGAATAAAATATTTTAAAATATGTGTATTTTTTATTTTTAGTATATTTGTTTTTGTAGTACATGTTAATTTAATATTAGTAACTGTATTTTTTATTTTTTTTAGTGTATTGACTTTTAGTATTTATAGTAATTTTTAAAAAAGCTTATAAAAAAATATAATTTATTAAAACCTGACAAAGGTGATTCTGCCTTTTTTTTTTATTATTAGAAATGAAAGAAAAATCTATTGATTTGATGACTAAATCATTTTTTACCAGAGGGATAATTAATAACTCGTTTCAAATTCTAAAAGAATTCGGGTGAATCATTTCATAAACACTAAATGTAAATAAAAAACTATTACAAATTTATATTTAATAAAAACATACTATGAGCATGAAGTTTTAGATTAATTTTAAAAGTAATAAAATTTTATTTTTTTGTTTAATCACTTGTCAATCAATGATAAAATAGTAAAAAAAAAAAGTAATACTTAGGAATATCTTTCTAACAATAAAGAAATAAGGTGGTAATATGAAAAAATTAGGAAGTACTTGGTAAATGTAGAAATAAGGGGAAGTGGCAGTTTTCCTAAAATATATTAAAACAAAATTTTAGTTTAAAAAAGAAAAGTTTGGGTCACCTAGTATAAATAAATAAATAACAAGTGAAAAAGGCAAAGCAAAACATAATCTGTTTCATCCTGTGGGGATTCGTATATATGCCCGCAGCTGCAGCAAGAATCGGAAAGGAGAAGTTCAATAAATTGAAACATCATGGCCCTAAGCGAGTTGTTATGAAATTTCACAGAACAAAAAATCTCAATTAAGATAACATTTATGGCAAGAATTTGTAGTGCTTTACAATATTGTAACATCATCGTCAACTTATAAGGCCTCTCGATCAGAATTTTTCAACCTGGGAATTGCTTTGTACCAGGTGAGAAACATTAGTCAAAATTTCACATGAATCACTTCATCCTATCAGGACTCCTATTCCCACTTTACCCATCAGCATCAAACTAAAAACTTGAAGAGTAGGCACAATCCATTTGTAGCCTAGTAACTGAAAGGCGAAGCTTGCAAATCAGAGTCTCCCAATAAATCTGTAACGACCCAAATTTTACATCAGGTAAATGGTTTAAAGTGAAAATTTTATAAGGAGAAATTCTTCCTATTATTAAGAAGCGTCTTTTGAAAATGGTGGTGTATTCCGTTCATAAAAGACAAAACCGTGAGGGGGAATAACTCGTGCGTGAATTTTAAAGCGGACAATATCTCGCACAGAAATTCGAGTGGGCTCTTTCATTTGGTATCAGAGTCGAGAACGGCTTTGTTTCAATAATGGAGAGATATTGTAACGACCCAAATCCCACATCGAGCAGACTCGTCCAAAGTGAAGGCCTTATAAGGAGAAACCCTCCTTACCCTTGTGAGGCACTTTTTGGGAATGGTAATGTGTTCTGCCCATAAAAGACAAAATCGTGAGGGGAAAAGGACGCGTGCGTGAACCTTAAAACAGACAATACCTTGCACAAGAATCTGAGTGGGCTCTTTCATTTTATATGAAAGTTTATGAAAATTGTTATTAAAAAATGATTTATGATATTAAAGAATTTTGCTTTAATAAATTTGAAATCAAAATATTTTATCAATGTTATTGATGATAGTTTAAAAGTGCTTGCAATCTTTTAAACAAGAACCCTCATATAATATGAATGATTTTAGTTACCGAATCGATGATTTACCCTTTGTCATTAATATTTTAACAAATTAAGTTTTAACTTGATGTGTTATCTTACAATTAAGCACTCAAAAAGCTATATTTTACCTAAGAATGAAAAGTTACATTTTTAATAGTTTTAATTTTTATATTTTTTGAGTTGTAAATATGATATAAAAGTTAAAATTTTATTTTAAAAATTTATCATTCTTTAAAACCTTTAAAAAAATTTAATTTGATGAATAAAAATTTAATTTTTATGAAAAGTGTGAAATATAGTACTTTAATTTTATAATAGAATTAATAACATATTCTTTCAACGCGTGTCTTGTACTCGCAAAAAATTCGGAGTGTTACAAAACCTCTTCCAGAATTTGAAATAAGATGACTTGATCAAACTATGTACTATTGTTTTTTATACATGTTTTAAGAGACGAAGCAGTTTACTTTACATCAATATATATGTGAGAGGACAGAGCTGGGATCAAGATGAAAGTTGACAAGTCCTGTAAGGTCTCGTGATTAGAAGCTACCTAAAACAATGAAAGAAGTTTCGCCCCTTGATATTTAATTGCCCATCTTCTTTTGTAGGCCAACCAGTGGAACCATCCTGTCATGATAAAAATGTCTAAGCACCTTATGCTGTTAACAGGCTTGACAAATTCCTGCATAATCTTAGGGAGAAAAAAACATCAGAAAAGTTCCCACTTTAACACATCTGAAATTGATCGAGGAAAATGATAGAAAACCTACACATTTTTGCAACACGAGGTGGCAGCATTATCTTTTTACACTCGTTAAGCTTTTGACATCTGAACAACAATATACATTTAGAACTCCTAAATTGTTTCTTGACCTGTCTAGTTTAGTAACAGTGCAACTGTAACAGATAATTACATATAAATTCAAATACATAAAAACTTACAAACAAATTAAAAGGAATAATATGCATAACCTTTTACAAGTCACTGAAAATGCCATCCCATAAGGAGGGTAACAATGAGATAATCATGCAGCCATATATTTAGCAATGATTCTGGAATCACATAGCCTTTTTTCTTTTAATAGAACAATAGCAAACCCCAAATTCTCAGGAGGATTGAGAGTTAATAGGGAAAGTACATAGAGAAGTCAGAGCTCTAAACTAATGAAGAAATCAAGAATAATTAAAAAAATATGAACCAATCTCTTAGTTTTCAGACAGATACCAACTACTGGTTACTTGCATTTCTGATATAAAGTAAGCAATAAAATGCAACTTCAATTTCTGATGGTGCAATATGGGAATCAATTCTCCTGTAATAGGCACCGGCACATGAGGGCATACAGACTTGCACACCTCCTTAATTTGTCAAAAATATAACTCTACTATTATATCCTATTTGACCTTGAAGAAAAGTTCAAAAATACAAAATGAAACAATATAACAGAATTCTGAGATTCTGTAAATTGTCCAACATTGTACATTTCTTTTATTCTGTTATAAATAATTCATTTTTCAGATTTATTTCCATATTATATGAATCATGGATTTTATGTCTGTTCATGATTCAAATGAAACGACAGCCCATCCATGGCACAAAAAGCTAACCTGATAAAAACTGCAGCTTCGCTAAAAGTGGAAAAGAACTATTCCAGTGTCCCAAAAACTGTAGGCAACCTACTTTATCCATCTCAACCTCGTTCGAGTCTATATGCATCAAGACTCTTGAATATTGAGTGTCATAATCTACCCGTTAGGGATTGGATGACCTCGAGGGGGATATTCCAGATTATGGGCTATAGATATGACCCCTATATCAACTGAAAGAACAACCCACAATGTATAATATTTGTCAACAACAACAAACTCCATCATTAAAATGATTGAAAAAGATTGGCATACCTCAAAGTAATCTTCTTGTTGACAAGCTTCAATATAACCTTAGTAATGAATGACAGTTTACACATGCTCATAGATTCTTTTCCGCTGTCTACCCTCCTTACCAGTAATCTCCACAAGTACAAACTCCATTCTTGAAATGATGAAAACGATTTGCATCCCTTACAACAATCTCCCTGTCAACAAGCTTCGATATAAGCTTAGTCGCTGAATGACAATTTACACATGCCCGCAGATTCTTTGTTATCCTTAGTGTAGTTCCAGAAGCAGTACTAATAAGCCCGTAAGCAATTGCTATCCGTTCACTATGATTACAAAGTGTCTCCTCTGTCTCTTCAAAATTTAAATCATGAAGTACAGATTCATTATGTGGGACAAATCCAGCTTCCTTTAACCTTCTCTCTAATGTGTCCACCTCCTCCAGAATCTCCTTAGCTCTAGGATGTGAATTGTCTCCAACTCGGAATGCCTGAAGCTTTCCATTGATCTCAATCCAACTATACCCCAGGTCCTTAGTCAATCCTTTTTCCCTCATCAATACCCTTACCTTAGCAACACGATCCCATAAGTGAGCTGAAGCATAAAGATTTGACAGCTGAACATAATACCCTGTATTATATGGGTCCAATGAGAACAGATGATTTGCAGCATATTCTCCCAATGCTACATGGCGACGGATCTTGCAAGCACTTAGAAGTGCCCCCCAAACAGATACACCCGGTACAATTGGCATGTTCATAATAAAACTGTAAGCTCGATTCAAATAGCCTGCACGACCAAGAAGATCAACAACACAAGCATAATGCTGGTGGCGAGGCTCGATTCCATGATCTCTTATGCAGTGAAATAGATCCCATCCCTCTTCTACTAGACCTGAATGATTGCATGCAGTGAGGAGGCCGACAAAGGTAACATCATTCGGATGAACTCCAGCTTGCTTCATCACTTGATAAAGATCAATTGCTTCTTGGCCCCGACCGTGCAATCCATATCCCACAATCATGGCACTCCATGTGACAACATCTTTATCCATTGTTCTATCAAAAACCAGGCGAGCCAAATCTACACTTCCGCATTTTGCATACATATCAATGAGGGCTGTATTAACAATAACATCCTTTTTATATTCACTTTTGCAAATATAATCATCCATCCACTTAGCTAACTCAAGCGATCCCACTTGAGTACAAGCTAAGATAGCAGAACTTACAGTGATAGAATCTGTTCTAATACTTTTAGAGATCATCTCACGGAATAGCTCAACAGCATCCTCTGCATAACCATTCTTTGTATAGCCAGAGATCATGGCGTTCCACAAAATGACATTGGATATCTTCATCCGATCAAAAAGTAATCTTGCAACTTTAACTTGCCCGCATTTCGCATACATGGCTGTAAGTGAAATGAGCAAATCAGATTCACGTACAAGACCCAATTTAATCACACAACCATGCACAGCTTTTCCTTGTTCCAACTCCTCTACATCAGTGTAAGCCCTTAAAATACTCACAAGAGCAATCCAGTCTGGTTCCACATTCATTTTCCTCATTTGACTAAAAATCCTCAAAGCTTCCATAGGCTGACCATTTTGCGCATAACCAGAAATGATAGAAGTCCACGAAACGATCGTTCTATCAAACAACCGATCAAACACATTCCTAGCACGCGCAATTTGACCGCATTTGGCATAAAATGCCACAAGACCATTCTGCACAAACACGTCTGATTGAAACCCGAGTCTAAATATCTGGCCATGTATTCGCCGACCCATTTCAAGCCAAGGCAAGCCGCCGCAGGCTTTGAGAACTAGTGGGAGAGTGAAGCCATCGGGCCCCACCCACGCCACTTGCATTCTTGAATAAATTTCAAGAGCTTGGACGAATAAATTGTGTCTCGAATAACACCTAATAATGGCATTCCACAAAAACACATCTCGGTCAGGAAATTCGTCAAACAATTTACTTGCATACAAAATTTCTCCTATTTTCGAGCTTGCGTTGACGAGTTTGGTGATCAAGAACCCGCTCTCGTGCAATCCGGAGACTAGTAAACGGGCATGGGTTTGAGTTAAGTGATTTTTGTGGGTTGAACTATCGATGAGGGATGAGTAAAAAGAGTCGGAATCGAGGCTGTCATTGTCTAAATATAGAAGCGATGAGGAAGAAGAAGAAGAAGAGAATTGTTTGAGAAATTTGAACAGGGGCGAGGGAAATTCAAAAGAAAGTACCGTTGTAGAATGCAACGGTAAGATTTTCGCTGGAAGAAGACACATAGAAACGGAACAGATACGAACTGAAACAATTCTGATTGCAAAATGAGTAACATGTCAGCGTTGGTGGACAACTTTATTAATGTTGTTCACTACCTTAACTCTCTCTATAAAAGAGTTTAGTCATTTATTTTTTAATATAATTTTGAGAGAATTTATATATTTTTTAAGTGATTTGAAAAAGTTGAATGTATTAAAATTTTAAATTATAAAATTAAAATATTACAATACTTGTATTTTTTATTTTTAATAATAAGAGATTCTTCTGTTTTTATCTATGTACGTAGGTTAAAAGTCGAACCACATAAACTTGTGTTTTGTTTTATTTTTATTTTCATTATTTTTCTCAATTTCTTTTTAATTGCGACCCTGCATCACCCCTCAATTTTCTAACAAGTGGTATTAGAGCTTTTGGTTGAATGAGGTCACTATTTACGTATACGGCTACTATTTACGTATACAGTCACTGTTCATACGTACAGGTACTGTTCATACGTACGGGTACTATTTATATGAAACAGTGGGAGCCGATCCTAGCAGAAAGCAGTTCGTGGTGAAAAGTAATGGCGGCAAAATACGAAGTTGAGAAGTTCAATGAAAGTAATTTTACATTGTGAAAAATGAAAATAAAGGCGATTTTAAAGAAAAACAAGTGCTTAGAAGCAATTGATGAAAGGCCCGCTGGTATCACTGATGATATCAAGTGGAATGAGATTGATAGTAATGCAGATGCTGATTTGCATCTAGCACTTGCTGATAATGTACTATCCAGTGTGACGAAAAAGAAGACAAATCTTTGCACAACAAGATCTTCTTAAAAAGGAGATTGTATACTTTTCGAATGGAAGAATCCACTTCAGTGACAGAGCACATCAATACGTTAAATACTCTATTTTCCCAACTCACTTCCTTGGGGTATAAAATAGAGGCAGGTGAACGTGAGAAGATTTTACTTCAAAACCTACCAAATTCGTATGATCAACTCATCATCAACTTGATAAATAATATCCTAACGGACTTCTTAGTCTTCGATGATGTTATAAATGCTGTACTGGGAGAAGAACGAAGACAAAAAAATAAAGAAGACAAACAGGAATGTTCGCAGCAAGCAGAAGTTTTGACAATGATGAGAGGTAGATCAACAGAACGTGGCTCTAGTGGGAGTCAAAATTATGGTAGACCAAAATCCAAAAGTAAAAAGAACGTCAAGTGCTACCATTGTTGCAAGAAAGGCCATCTGAAGAAGGATTGCTGGGGATTGAAGAAAAGTACAGAGGACAAACCATAAGGGAATATTGCAAGCACCTCAGATGATGGTGAAATTTTATACAACGAGGTAGCAACAGTTGTTGAAAGTAGAAAATGGTTCTCTGATGTATGGCTCATGGATTTTGGAGCTACATGGCACATGACCTCTAAGAGAGAATGGTTCCATCAATATGAACCTACCTCTGAAGGATCTGTATATATGGGGAACGATCATGCTTTAGAAATCACTGGAATAAGATCCATCAAGATGAAGATATACGATGGTACTGTTCATATTATCCAGGAGGTGCGACATGTGAAAGGCCTCAAGAAGAATCTTTTGTCATTGGGGCAATTTGATAACACTGGGTGTAAGACCCAAATTGAAAATGGGACAATGAAAATTCTCAAAAGTGTGCTTGTAGTAATGAAGGCAGAAAAGGTTGCTGTAAATTTGTACATGCTTAATGGAGAAACACTGCATGAAGGAGATGCATCTGTTGCATCAACTAGTTCAGTAGAAGAGTCAACGATAATGTGGCATCGCAAATTGGGCCATATATCGGAACGAGATTTGAAGATTCTCTCTGATCAAAATTTACTTCCTGGGCTCAAATCGGTTTATTTACCTTTCTATAAGCATTGTGTCACAAGTAAGCAGCACAGATTAAAGTTCAGCACATCCAGTTCTAGAAGTAAAGAAATTTTAGAATTGATCCACTCTGATGTTTGGCAAGCACCGGTGATGTCCTTAGGGGGAGCGAGATATTTTGTATCATTCATAGATGATTACTCCATGAGATGTTAGGTGTATCCAATCAAGAAGAAGTCATATGTGTTTAAAGCTTTCAGAATATTCAGAGCACGGGTAGAACTTGAATCAGAAAAAAAAGATCAAGTGTTTAAGGACAAATAATGAAGGAGAATATACTGGTGAGGATTTTATTGCATTCTGTCAACAAGAAGGCATCAAGCAGCAATTCAGCACAGCTTACACGCCTCAGCAGAATGGAGTAGCAGAGCAGATGAACAGAACCTTGTTAGAGAGAACAAGAGCTATGTTGAGAACTGTAGGTTTAGCCAAGACATTTTGGGCTGAAGCAGTCAAAACCGCTTGTTATGTGGTAAATCGGTCACCATCAACAGCAATCGAGTTGAAGACACCGATGGAGATGTGGACTGGGAAACCAATTGATTATTCTCACCTTCATACATTTGGAAATCCTGTGTACGTAATGTATAATCCCTAAGAAACAACGAAGCTGGATCCAAAATCCAGAAAATGCCTTTTTTTGGTATATGCTGATGGAGTCAAGGGGTATCGCCTGTGGGATCCCACTACCCACAAGGTTGTCATCAGTAGAGATGTGATATTTGCAGAAGATAAACTGCAAAGAAATGATAAAGATGATAGCATAGTGAAGGAAAATTCAGAGACTACAACGATATAAATGGAAAATAATCAAGTACAAGAAGATTCAGATTCTTCTGAAGCAGCACTAGAGCATGAAGAACAAGAACCAATAAAGTCTGAGGCTACAGATGATCGTCGATCAATTCGTGAAAGACGACCACCATCATGGCACTCGGAGTATGTCATGGAGACTCATGTTGCATACTGCCTTCTAACAGAGGATGAAGAGCCAACAACTTTTCAGAAGGCTTCTAAAAGTCAAGATATTTCTCTATGGATGACAGTTATGCAAGAAGAAATTGAAGCCTTGCATAAGAATAAAACATGGGAACTGGTTGCACTACCACGTAGAAGAAAAGCTATTGGTAACAAATGGGTCTACAAGATCAAACGGGGTGGCAATGATCAAGTGGAGCGGTATCGTGCGAGATTGGTGGTGAAAGGTTATACTCAGAAAGAAGGTATTGACTTTAATGAGATATTTTCCCCTGTGATTCGACTCACGACAATCATAATAGTCCTGGCAATGTGTGCTACATTTGACTTACATCTAGAGCAGCTAGATGTGAATACAGCTTTTCTTCATGGAGATCTTAAAGAAGAAATTTATATGCTCCAACCAGAAGGTTATAAAGAAGAAGGAAAAGAGAACTTGGTTTGCAGGTTGAACAAATCTCTGTACGGTCTCAAATAGGCGCCGAGGTGTTGGTACAAGAGATTTAATTCTTATATCATCAGCCTTTGATACAACAGACTTAATTCAGACCATTGTACATACTGCAAAAGGTTTGAAGATGATAATGATTTCATTATTTTGCTGTTGTACGTGGATGACATGTTAGTGGCAGGCCCCAACAAAGATCGAGTCCAAGAATTGAAGGCACAGTTGGCTAGGAAATTTGATATGAAGGACTTGGGACCAGCAAATAAGATTCTAGGGATGCAAATTCACCGAGACAGAAATAACAGGAAGATTTGGCTTTCTCAAAAGAACTACTTAAAGAAAATCTTGTGGCGCTTCAACATGCAAGATTGTAAGCCAATTAGTACCTCATTCCCTGTTAATTTCAAGTTATCCTCTAAGATGTGTCCTAGCAAAGAAGCAGAGAGGAAGGAGATGTCTCGAGTACCGTATGCATCAGCAGTGGGAAGTTTAATGTTCGCTATGATTTGTACCAGACCAGACATTGCATAAGCAGTGGGAGCAATTAGTAGATACATGGCGAATCCTAGTAGAGAGCATTGAGGTTGTGTTAGGAAGATCTTTAGATACATTAAGGGTATTTCAGATGTTGCTTTATATTACGGAGGATCAAATTTTATTGTTAAGGGCTATGAAAATTCAAATTTTGCAGGAGACCTTGATAAAACTGGCTATGTGTTTAAACTTGCAGAATTAGCTGTAAGCTGGGTTTCGAAACTGCAAACTGTTGTGGCATTATCTACTACGGAAGCAGAATACATGGCAGTTACACAAGCTTGCAAGGAAGCAATTTGGATACAAAGATTACTGGAGGAGCTCAAGCACAAGCAAGAGAAAGTTTGTGACAGTCAGAGTGCCTTGCACATTGCAAGGAATCCAGCTTTTCATTCAAGAACGAAGCACATAGGTGTTCAATATCACTTTGTTCGTAAAGTGGTAGAAGATGAAAGTGTGGATATAAAAAAAATTCATACAGATGATAACCTAGCAGATGTGTTGACTAAGCCCACCAATACCAACAAGTTTGTATGGTGCAGATCCTTACATAGCCTAGTAGACACGTAGGCAACATAACTTTGGCGAAGAAGAAAGAATGGTGTGGAGACTTGATTGATTCTCAATCAAATCTCCAAGTGGGAGAATTGTCAGCAACTAACACCGTGTACCAGCTGCAAATTTATAATTTGTAAATCTGCAAAATTACAAATTTGCAATGGTGGATAGCCTTATTAAGGCTGTCCACTTGCTCAACTCTCCCTTTTAAAGGGAGAGTTTAGCAATTTATTTTCCAATGCAATTTTAAGAGAATTTGTATATTCTTTGAGTGATTTGAGAGAATTTGTATATTCTTTGAGTGATTTGAGAGAATTGGGTGTATTGGGGTTTTGGGTTGTAAGGCTAAAACACTACAATACTTGTATTCTCCATTTTTAATAGTAAGAGATTCTTCTGTCTTGGCCTATGAACGTAGGCTAAAAGCTAAACTACGTAAACTTGTATTTTGTCTTATTTTTATTTTCATTATTTTTCTTAATTTCACTTTAGTTGCATCACCCCTCAATTTTCTAACATAACAGCCATGCATGTTCTGCCATTAGTATAATAGCTTAAACATCTGGTGCCCAAAATAACCAAATCACACGAATCAAAATGGGAATCATATCTACCCTCATTCTTCGAAACCAGTCAATGTATTGTAATTGATACAATTTTAAAAGTGGATTTTGTTAAATCCATAAAACAGGGCTATCTGCTTCACTGTCCCGCTTGAGTCCTTGGGACACACTCCGATTTTAAAAAAAATTAAAATTTACATTTGCTTTCGTTTTTTAAATGAATTATTCAAATTCAATTCATTTCATTGACAAATGACGTAAATAATTTCATTCGGGTTATTTAATTTTAAATTCAATCCGAATTTGATATATTTATCTATTTTATTCGAATTTGTCCAATCTACTAATCACTTCTTTTTTTTATTGGGCTTTTGGTGCAATAGTGAAAGGCTTGATGAGATTTGTCCCTAACAGGTTCGGCTTTGAATTTAAAACTTCAATTTAAATGTTAAGACATTATTTCTTTTATTTTCTATTTGCGTTTTTATAGTTGTATTCAAGATTCATTTAAAATAATTTTGTTGCCATTTTTTTTTTGGAAAAAAGAATATTTTTGTCCTATAAATTTAACTTATTTCTTAATTTTATCTATAAATTTTAAAAAAAATATTTTATTTTAATCTATTAATAAAATTTTATTAAATTTAATTAAAAGTTCCTTTTGACAATACATTGACAATTTGCTTTTAACTATTATATTAATTATAGACGATGATGTATGTAGATATACACGTCAAAAATATTATTATTTAAAAAATAAAATATAAAAAACCTTGGACAACTATAATTTTACCTTTAAAAATAACTATTTATATAATTGTTTTTACTATTTATTGTGTATGTTTTGTAATTAGGCAAAAGTTCATGGATTTGCTCATGTATAAATAGCCAAGAAGCACATTTTAGCACTAAACAACAAATGAAATCAATTCATACAACATTTCAAAAGCTTCCATTTAGTAAAAATAGATCCTTAAATAAATTCATACAACTTTCAAATATTATGTAGCAACCCAAAACATAAAAGTGTTCATCATTAAAAACTATGTTTCCAATCGAAAAAATCCCCAAATAATCAATATTTGTTATCAATTCATCAACACAAAATCATAAAATAGGTAATCATGGATCAAAACTCTAGCTCCAAAGCCCTCATCATGTCTTGCTGCAACTTTAATAGAGTCAATAAACACTTGATAAAATTTAAAAATATGATATGTTAATGTAACAAAAGAGCCTATTTTAGGGTTTAAACGATTTAGTTTCCACGAATCATTGCTTCTACCTATGAATCAAGGTTGTTTGCATTCATGGTGGTATATGGTGACCTTTGCTTCAATCGATTAGGGTTGAACTAGGGTTTCAATTGGTTAAATCAAGGTTCGACGAAGGCTTCTTGAGAGAGATTTTTTCAAAGGTGAACAAGGGTGTGTTCGAAGTAAAAGATGAAAGATCGATTGAGTTTTTAAGCAAAAGTCCCTTATTTTATACATGACCAATCATTGTTGGACTCGTGGAAATTAGGTGATTCCTTACATGTCTATTTATATCATTGCCTGGGTTGAGTTACAATTATGCCCTTCGACTGTCAAATCTAAGAGAATCTTGTTAACGAACTAAGACAAAAAAAAAAGTATTGTTTTAAGGCTTTTACCAGTCCTAAAACTCTTATTTCTTCTCTTTTTCAAACTTGATTTTTAGTACCAAAAGAGGACATTGGCTCATACAAGGAGAGAGATAGATACTGTTGAGGAAATCTTGTCATTATTAGAGATGAAATTCGGATAAAAATGAATTTGATTTGGCCAAGAATAACAAGAACCAAGGGAGAAAATTAAGAAGCAAAAGAAGTTTGGTGAGAACTTTAAATTTTGCACAATATCAAGTTTTATTGAAAATTGTAGGATGTGCAATTAATGAAATGAATCATCTTGGAGTTGTTATGGTGCTTCTAAAAAATATTAATTCCACCCACCTCATCTTTGCCTACATTGCATTAGAGCTAACAACTTTACATATCCATTTTTGGTTCTAATGCATTTCAATTTATGTATTAATGTAGTGCTTTTTCTGCAGCTCAGATTCTATTTTTACCGCACACCCTTTATCTATATACAACAAGCTTCAACACACCTTAAATTTTTTTAAGGACAACGCTTTCATTCCTAGATCAACAAAATTCTTTTTAATGCTTATCGTTTTCAACTTTACCCTTCCATTAGAAACTAACTTCTCAATACAGTGATATTTTACATCCACATACTTAGTTTTATCATAGAATATCGAGTTTTACAGGGATAAATAGCTAACTGATTATTCGAAAATAGATTTACTGATGATGTGACCATATTAAGTTTTTAAATTAATCCTTGCAACCATATAGCTTCCTTGAAGCTTCCATTGCAGCTATTTACTCAGTCTCAATACTTGAAAGTGTAACTACTAGTCGCAACTGTGTATTCTAACTAATATAATCTTTGCTAAGAGTAAACTAATAGATTATCAATTATCTACTTTGTCCTTTGTCAGTTGATATTATGTTGGTTCATGATCAATTTAAAGTTATGGATCTTCTTCTAGTTTCTCTTATATATTATTCTAATAAGAGATTGAGGCTGTAACTCTATCTTAAGGTGAGATTGCTCCACCTTACTCTGAGTTCTCCTTGAATTACTTACTTTTATATGGTCTTTCTTTAAGTAATCACAACCAAACATAGAAAATACATATTACCACCATGTGTTGTTATATTTGTTGGCCTCTACAAGTCAGTATGGATGTATTCCAGAACTCTACTTGCCTTGTAATTATTGGTACTGCAACTAAGTTGTGATATTTTTCCAATATATAGTATTCATAAAATTCCAACCCAACTAGCATTTCATTCCTAAAGAAACCATATTTTTCTAGCTGTAGTAAGCTAGTTTCCTTATATGGTTTAATCTCTAGTGCTATAACTTAGTCCCATTATACCTTACATAAGTAGCAACAAATAGTATATAGTAAATGTTTATCCACAACTGGTAAGAATAAATATTTATGTATATGCAATATTCGTATTTTATTTGTACGTATGTGATACTTGATTTATGTATTGTTTTAGTGTTGTTTGAATGGATTCAAGTTCTATTATTAGTATTGGGTTTATTTGCAATACTTTAGATTTATTTTTTGGATCAAATTATAATACTTTAAAAGTTTTTTAGGCTAATTTATAAATACTAGAAATTAGTCTCTTAATATAAAAATACACATTCTGTAATCTTAATTCACTTATTTTGGTCTAGCCACCCCTTTTAGAGAGAGAGAGAGAGAGAGAGGGGGGGGGGAGAAAGAGAAGAAGAAGAAAAAGAAGAAAAATTTAGAATTTTAAACTTTAAGAGGTATATCGTAACTCTTTCTCAGTTTCTTAGTGTGAATTAAGTTAATTTCTAGAAAGATGAAAATTTTAGGATTTGATGTGAATTTTATGAGATATATTAAGAATTGATGATGATTATATGGTTAACTTAATGAATCATGATGGATTTGCAGAATTCTACTTAATAGTATCTTGATTCGAGAATTTTGTAAATTTTTATACTTTGATTTTTATTTTGATTTTTGATGAAACTAAATATGTCTAGAATCATTTAAGACTTTGAATCGATTGAAAATTCAACAATTTGAATTTTTTGTGAATTTACAAAAATGACCCTAAAATTTTAGAAATTTTCTGTGTTAACAGTATACTCAAGATGAACAAATTTTGATCTGCTAAATGATTTTAAAAAATTACGAATTTCTTGAATATGAAAATTTTATATGTCTAATATGACATATTAAAATTTGAATATTTAGATCCATGTGGTCAAATTGTTATGATTTTCTAAAATATATCAGTTCATTGCAATATTTGATCTATAGATTTTTAAATTTATAGAATAAAATAGTTTTAAAATATTTTTCACACTGATTATGGAGTAAAACATTTATCATGGTCTAAAATATATGTCAAGAGTGGTTCTGCTATAATTTTATGATTTTTTATTGGGTATGTGATTTTATAAAATTGGGAGACCAAATACTATTCAATAAATGTCTTAATTTTGTTAGAATAATAGTTTGGATTTGATGATGTTTTTGAAATGGATTCTGTAGAAATTATGATATAATATCCATTTATGGAAATGATATATGAGTAAAAAATGACACATTCTGATTTTATGGTAATTAAACATCAATTAATATATAAGAAAATTTTGATTAAGTGCATGCGGTCAGAATTGACAGGTTTTAACTAACGAAATCAATGGGCTAATTTGTTGTGATAAGTATAATTGGTGTAGATTTAAGTGCTATTTTAAGTATTTTGTATGAATAGTGATGCTTATGAAATGGGTTAATCTCTATTGATATGTTAAGGAGATTAAACTTTGTTGTGTAATCAACGAGAGGTAAGTATACTACACTTTCACTGAAATCATAATAAACATAGTAATTATTTATGCATGAATTTGTGAATGTGCCTTGTAATATGTTTATGTTATGACAAAGTATATTTTGATATGAAATGTGAAAGATATGTGTTTATGAATGTGAGCATTGACTTTGAGCATGGATATATATGACATATATGTGTTTTTGAAAGTGAGCTTTCAAAATGAAATATATTTAACAAAGAAGTTTGTGAAGTGGAATATGTCCATGAGATATGTTTTGTGTTTTGAGAATGTTTAAACTCACTATTTACTTAGTAGGCACCTTATATGATTTATAGAGCCTTTATGTGTGACTTTTTCTTCGGGATTGGTATGTGTTATGTGTTCCGTATGTAAGGAGGATCTTATGTGTACCTAAAGGAAGAGTGAGTCACCACATTCATGTAATGGCGTATTGGTGCATGTAAGAGGATTCATCAATGATCAAGGTGAGGGTTTGGCTCTTACAGTTAACATGAGCGTTATATATGTGTAATTTAAACCTCACTTATCCAACACAAAAAAGAATAAATATTTATATATGTATAATATTCATATTTTATTTGTATGTGGATAATACTTAACTTATGCATTATTATTAGTATTATTTGTATAGATTAAGGACATACAATTAGTATTGGGTTTATTTGCAAGACTTTAGATTTATGTTAAGGACCAAATTATAATACTTTAAAAGTTTTGGGGTTAATTTGTAAATACTAAAAGTTAGCCTCTTAGTATAAAAATACACATTTTAAACCCTAATTCACTCATTTTGGTCGAGCCACCTCTTTTAGAGTGAGAAAAGAGAGAAAGCAATGGGAGAGAAAGAGAAGAAGAAGAAGAAAGTTTGAATTTAAGCTTTAAGAGGTTTATTATAACCCTTTCTTAGTTTCTTGGTGTTAATTTAATTAATTTCTTAACGTTTTAATTTTTGAAAATATGTATAATTGCGGATTTGATGTGAATTTTGTAAGATATTATGAGAATTAATGATGATTTATGTAGATAGCTTGATAAATCATGATAAATTGCATAATTTTTACTTGATAGTCTCTTGATCACGAAATTTTATAAATTGTTGTGCTTTGATTGTGGTTTTAAATTTTGAGTATATAAAATTAAACATGTCTAGAATCATTTGAGACTTTGAATCAATTGAAAATTCTCGAAATTGAATTTGTAGTGAATTTACCAAAATAACCCTAAAATTCAAACAAATCTCCTGTGTTAACAATATGATACAGTGACAAAAACTTTTTGATCTGTTAAATGATTTTTAAAAATTACTAATTTATTTAATATGATAATTTTATATGTCTAATATGACATACTCAAAATTAAGAATTTATATCAATGTGTTTAAATTGTTATAAGTTTCTAAAGTGTATCAGCTCATTACAGTATTTGATTAAAAGATTTTTAAAGTTATGGAATAAAATAGTTTTAAAATATTTTTGGCAGTGATTTTGAAGTGAATTATTTATCATGGATTTAGATATATATCAAGAGTAATTTATGGTATTTTTATAATTTTTGAGTTAGTATATGATTTTATAAAATTAGGAGATTAAATACTGTTCAGTAAATATCTTGAACCTACCAAGATAATAGTTTAGATTTGATGGTGTTTCTAGAATAGATTTTGTAGAAATTATGGTATAATATTCATACATAAGAAGGATATATGAGTCAAGAATGATATATTCTGATTTTGAAGTAATTGAACGTCATTTGATGTATAAAACAATTTTGTTAAGTGTAAGTGGTCAGAATGACATGTTTTGAGAAACCAAGTAATTAGACCAATTTGATGTGATAAGTGTAATATCTATAATTTTATAAGCTATTTAAAGTGTTTTGTATGAATTTTGATATTTATAAAAGGATTAATCTCCATTGATAGGTTAAGGAGATTAAGCCTTGTAGCCGAAAGTGCTAAGAGGTAAATATACTAGACTTTTACTGAAATCACAATAAACATAGTAATTGTTTATGTATGATTTTGTAAATGTGCTTAGAAATATGTTTATATTATGCCAAAGTATATTTGATATAAAATGTGAAAGACATATGTTTATGAATGTGAGCATTGATATTGAGCATGGACATACATGTGTTTATGAAAGTGAGCTTTCAAAATGAAATGTGTTTAACAAAGAAAGCTTTTAAAGTGAAAAATATTCATAAGATACGTTTTGTGTTTTGAAGATGCTTGAATTCACTATTTACTTAGTAGGCACCTTATGTGATTTGTGGAGCCTTTATGTGTGGCCTTTCTTTTGAGATTGGTATATGTTATGTGTTTCATATGTAGAGAGGATCCTATTGGTACCTAAAGGAAGATTGAATCATCACATTCGTGTGGTAGCGTATTAATGCATGTGAGAGGACTCACCGATGATCAAGGTGAGGGTTTGGCTCTTACCTTCGGGCATGAGCATTATATATGTGTAATTTCAACCTCACTTGTACTATTCCTCTCTACGGTATGTCACTTACGAGTGACATTTGGCTCATTATGTGATATATAATATGAAAGTCCTACTAAGTAGTAGTTGAGTGATGGTATTCCTATTATATGTTTTGAAAGAATGAGTAAGCGCTTACCTGACATGTAATTTGATAAGATTATGCTTTTGATTTATTACAGCATATCATACACATGCATTGTGTACATATACATATTTGTATTTTGATATATGAAAAATTAGTATGCTTACTGAGTTTTATATCATTATAGTTTATGGTGATTTCAGATAAATAAGGTACATGTGTGCTTAATGGATTTAGCAAGGCTTCTACTGTCCCTTAGGGTCCTTAAGTTGTTAGGTTGCTAAGTGTTTTATTTGTGGACACATAGTTTAAGATATTTGATTTGTCCCTATTGAATAAATACTTATGTGTTATTTATTAGATGTGATTGTATTTGGTTTATGTTTCACCAAATATGGTCATGGGTTGATTTTGTATTAAACTTACTAGCAACTTGATAAGGATTCTTATGTTGAATTCCAGTTTGAAATTTTATGCAATATTAATTATGAGTGCACATTATTGAATGAGTGTAAGTTATGTCATGTTTAAGATCTTTTGGGTTTGAGGCGTGACAGTTTTAGTGGTATCAGAGCTAAGATATGATTCTGTAAACTTTTAGGTGTCAAGTCAAGAGAATTGAACAGGTTTTTGTATGATTTTGTAAAGATGACACATTATCCAAGAGTTACTAAGATTGTTGATATTGTAGATATTGGTACTTTTGTGGATCTTAATGTTACCATCTATATTTTGTTTTAAGTTGTGACGAATATGCTTAGCAAAAATGATGTCGAATATCTTATAATGATAATTTGTATGTCATAGAGCAAATTGAGATAATTTTCTCAATGTCAAAATATAGAAAAGTAGAGTATTGAAGATATCAATTGAAACAACTTTTATTGAAAAGGAAAACAACAACAATAGCAGTAACAAAAATACAGTAAAGGCTACGGAGTGAGATTTAAGTCTATTTTATGCTTCTTCTCACTGTCATGAGTAGACCAATCTAACTGATACAATGTTAGATTAGATAAAGAAATAAAAGACTGTAATTAATCAATCAGTTCATCAACAGTTAGAGTAGAAATAAGAATCCGTCGTACTAGAAGTGGGATGAATTGTCTTTCCACTGCATAGTCAAGAAAAGATAACAACCGTTATAAAAACCATTAATATTTAACAAACCAATGGGTTTTTGGTGGATTTGTAATTGTGCCCATGAGGCAATTTGAAAAAGTTTCTCTAAGGTCTCGAAACCTCCTGGTAGAGCTATGAAGGCATCTGTATGCCTATGCATTTGAGCCATTCGCTCATGTATAGATGAGACTTGTAACTCATCCCCAACTGTTTTTCCTACAATATTTTCAATAGCTAGAGGTTTTGGAATGATACCCAAAACTCGACTACCTTTATTGTGTGCAACTTTTGTTACAAACCCCATTAACCCACGGTTACCTTCTCTATATACTAAATATATATTTCGCTCAGCTAATATATTACTAAGATTTTTTGTAGCTTTTACAAACTCTTTAGTATTTTTAGGGTTGAATTTATAAAAGACACAAATTTTTATGAATCCACAAGCTGAAGTTTCCTCTATTGTTACGCTCACCCTAATCTTTGAATGTTTTCGAGTTTGTATAAAGATGCAAAAACAATGTATTTATAGAAGAAAAAAAATTGATAATAGCTATAGAGCATATGTGTAAGTATGTTCAAGTATATATTTTTCTCGGTTCTTGTGAGGTAAAAACATAATGGGTTTTATTTTATCATTTATAAGGGACAATAGGCAGCAAAATTTTAAATAAATATTTGTTGATATTTAAGTGTGATAAAATTATGTCGAAAGCGTGATGAGTTAGGTAAGATGATTAAGAAATGTTAAATAAAGGCCCCTTTCATAGACTTAGGGATTTTGTCATCTTGGCACTAATGGCCGACAATGCATTTATGACTTGAAGACTTTTAGGCTAACATCTGGACTTTTGAACTTGAGGCCAAATTAACTTTAATAATTACAAGAATTTTTGTGGTCCTAACATGGACTTTTTGACCAATAGATTAAAAGCAAATATGACATAAAGATAAAGCATACTTGACATAAAGATAAGCAAAAGTGCTCTTGTCATGATTAACTGCTAAATGATGAGTAGCTTAAATTATCACTATCGTATCCTTGGGTGAAGTCATTGAATTAGGCCTAGAAACTTCTCGTGTCTGGTAATGTGGTATCCATTGAACTAGTTCTCATCAATGCAGTTGCTTCTCTTTGCACTTCGCTGTCAGTTGGATAAAGTTGAGAATCTTCGAATAATGATAAAGTTAAGTTAGTTTGGTAAGATGTTCCATCAATCTGTATGTGGTCACCTGGCACAGTGGGCTGTGAAAAGTTGTCCAGGTTTAGAGAAAGTTCATTTGGATTTGGAAAGTAGTTATGATGTCTAGAGTAATCAGTCTCTTTTTGATATGATAGAGCAATATGAATCTGGTTTCTGTGAAAAATATAATTTGCATTATTCATTCGTTCAAAAAAGTCTTGTGGTACATTCTCTCAAGGTTCTTGGTCATTGGGAGACATCCATATCAAAGGTGGAATAATTTGATTTTCTTCTGCCAAGACCTTTTCAAGTGCTCTGAGCTCCATTTTGTGCTTTTCTTGGAATAACTATAAAGAGTATGGGAAGGTGAAATAATCTTTAACAGTAGGGTAGTAATGAATCTCATGGTTTGAGAATATCATTCCTTTTTTTTTAGTAATAGGACTGTATGCAAATATCTAAGATTGACTGAACTATTAACGTGCCTATACAACATGTGTTGTAACTTGCTATGCTACCAAGATTTTGGATAAAATCATTGGAGAAAAATGCATATAGGATTTTCTTCATCATGTTGCTGTATCCAATCCAGAGTATTTTGTAATGGAAGCTCCATTGTAATGATGTATAGATCCAACAGATACTAGAGTAGGTAAAGGATGGATTTTGACCATTTTTGGAGATGAATGATTCGATAGAGATGGAAAAATAGGTAATCCAAATTAAAAAAAGGACCGCCAATTACAGAGTAACCATGCTCTTAAACTACCTCTATTGCATAATGTTAGATTAATTCTTTAGCTGCTGAGTGAAGTGTTATGGTTTGGATAAGCTCTGGGAGTTCAGGAGGAGTAAAAAGTACCAGAGGAGTGACTGTGAAGTTACTCATCATGAATATGGTAAGAGAGTTGGTTTTCTTTATTACTAGAAAAGTAGTTGTGAGGTTTAGGCTATTTATAGGGTTTCGTGAAAGAAAATCAGCAATCGTTTTATTCTTTCTTTTTTCGTGGATGGCGTTAAAAGAATAGTTAAAAAATTATCTTTGTCATTGCAGTAATTGTGCTAGTGGAATCTTTTCTGTTTGAAACTAAGTATATTAGAACAAACAGACATGTCAATCTCAATGAGAAAATGATGTCCAATAAGATGGACTATTTTAAAGAGTTAAAGTAAGAGATATAATGCTAAGATCTATGGTTTAAGAATTAATTGATTTAAAGGTCTTTTTATTGAAGTTGATTTTTGATCATTTAAGATAATGCCTTCAACATTCTGATTTGAAACTTTAGATTTGAATGATAATTTACTTGTGTAGAATGCAAATTATTTTTATTTTGAGAATGATATTAAGGTAATGAATAATATTATGACATATGAGTACATGTTGAAGGGATTAAAATTTTCAGAGAAGTTAAGAATTATATTTAAGAGGCTAGTATGGGTATTTTATATCTATGTCATTCTTGAATGAATAAAAGGTAAAGTGTACAAATGCCCATTAAATATTGAACGAACGGGTGAAAAGAATAAAAATAGGTGTATATAAATTTTATAATTCAACTTTATATTTATTGGTCCATTTGAGTACTTTGAAGGCACAGATAACATGGTTGATCAACTTTGCTTTTCGCGTTATTATTATAAGTCCATAATGTGTGCCATGTGTTTATTCTCCAGATATATGTTTTGTACTCTTCTCATATACTAAGCTATGAGTCACTTAAACTTAGAGATAATCTAACATATGAATGGGTGTTTATCAGGAGTTTGGACCACAATGAACAAATTCTATATACCAAGAAGATTGTTTTATAAAGCTTTTATAAATAACCCATACAGTTGAAAAGGCAACTTGAGAACGAGAAGAAGAAATGAGATCTAAGTATCCTCATATGTTTGCTTAAGTCATGAATTTCGAGGATAAAATTCTTATAAAGAGGGGAGAATTATAGTAACCACTTATCCAACACCGAAAAGAATAAATATTTATATATGTATAATATTTATATTTTATTTATATGTGGATGATACTTAACTTATGTATATTATTAGTATTGTTTGTATAGATTAAGGACATACTATTAGTATTGTGTTTATTTGCAAGCTTTTAAATTTATTTTAGGGACCAAATTATAATATTTTAAACTTTTTGGGGTTAATTTATAAATACTAAAAGTTAGCCTCTTATTATGAAAATACATATTTTTTGGGTCGAGCCACCCATTTAGAGAGAGAAAAGAGAGAAATAAAGGGGAGAGAAAGAAATAAAGAAGAAATTGAAATTTTAGATTTTAAGAGGTATATCATAATTTGCTTGGTGCTAATTAAGTTAATTCTTTTAAGTTTTAATTTCTAAACAAATGAAAAATTATGGATTTGATGTGAATTTTGTAATATATATTGAGAATTGATGATGATTATGTAGATAACTTGATAAATCATGATGAATTGCAGAATTTCTACTTGATAATGTCTTGATCTGAAAATTTTATAAATTGTTGTGCTTTGATTCTGGTTTTGGATTTTGAGTACATGAAATTAGACATGTCTAGAATCATTTGAGACTTTGAATCGATTGAAAATAATTTTAAAATATTTTTTGCAGTGATTTTAAAGTGAAATATTTATCATAGATGGAGATATGTGTCAAGAGTAATTCTGTGGTATTTTTATAATTTTTGATTTAGTATATGATTTTATAAAATTGAGAGATTGAATATTGTTCAGTAAATATCTTGATTCTGCCAGGATAATAGTTTGGATTTGATGGTGTTTCTAGAATTGATTGTATAGGAATTATGATATAATATTCATACATAAGAAGGATATATGAGTCAAGAATGATGTATTCTGATTTTGAAGTAATTGGATGTCATTTGATGTATAAGAAAATTTTGTTAAGTGTAAGTGGTCAGAATGAAAAGTTTTGAGAAACCAAGTAATTAGACCAATTCGATGTGATAAGTGTAATATGTGTAATTTTGTAAGCTATTTAAAGTGTTTTGTATGAATTTTGAGGCTTATGAAAGTATTAATCTCCATTGATAGGTTAAGGAGATTAAGCCTTGTAGCCGAAAGTTCTAAGAGGTAAGTATACTAGACTTTTACTGAAATCACAATAAACATAGTAATTGTTTATGTATAATTTTGTAAAGGTGCTTAGAAATATGTTTATATTATACTAAAGTATATTTGATATGAAATGTGAAAGACATATATTTATAAATGTGAGCATTGACATTGAGCATGGACATACATGTGTTTATGAAAGTGAGCTTTCAAAATGAAATGTGTTTAACAAAGAAGGCTTTTGAAGTGTAATATGTCCATGAGAAATATTTTATGTTTTGAGGATGCTTGAACTCACTATTGACTTTGTAGGCATCTTATGTGATTTGTAGAGCTTTTATGTGTGGCCTTTCCTTCGAGATTGGTATATGTTATGTGTTCTGTATATAGGGAGAATCCTATTGGTACCTAAAGGAAGAGTGAGTCATCACATTCGTATGGTGGCATATTAGTCATGTGAGAGGACTCACTGATGATCAGGGTGAGGGTTTGGCTCTTACCTTCGGGCATGAGCATTATATATATGTAATTTAAACCTCACTTGTACTATTTCTCTCATACGGTATGTCATCGACGGGTGACATTTGGCTCATTATGTAATATGTGATATGAAAGTCCTACTAAGTAGTAGTTGAGTGATGGTATTCCTATTATATATTTTGAAAGAATATGTAAGCACTTACTTGACGTGTGATTTGATAAGATTATGATTTATCACAGCATATCATACACATGCATTGTGTACATATATGTATTTGTATTTTGATATATGAAAAATTAGTATGCTTACTGAGTTTTATACTCATTATAGTTTATGGTGATTTCAGGTAAATAAGGTATATATGTGCTTAGCGGATTTAGCAAAGCTTCTGTTATCCCTTGGGTTCTCTAAGTTGCTAGGTTGCTGAGTGTTTCATTTGGGGACACGTGGTTTAAGATATTTGATTTGTCCCTATTGAATAAATACTTATGTATTATTTTATTATGTGTGATTATGGGTTGATTTTAAGTGAGAATTTGCAATGAATATATTCTGGGCTTTCGGTAACAAAGTTGCTACTGGTAATGTAGTAGAGTGTTAATCTTTGAGAAAACTCTGTGTATCTCCAGTTTATTAATTGCGCCAATTATAATTCAATTGTTATAATTCTAAAAAATTGAAATAAATATTTAAATATTGTTAATAAATGTTTAAGTTTATATTTTAGGTTATGGGTTAATTTTAGTGTTGAATTACTAGCAACTTGCTAAGGATTCATATGTTAAATTAAAGTTTGAAATTGTATGTAATATTATTTATGAGTACACATTATTGAATGAATGTAAGTTATGTTGTGTGCCACATCTTTTGAGTTTGAGGCGTGACAGTGTTAAGGCTTTTACCCGTTCTAAGGCTCTTCATTCTTATCTTTTTTGGACTTGATTTTTAATATTAAATGAGGATATTGTCTCATAAAATGAAAGAGAGAGAGAGAGAGAAAGAGAGAGATAATTTTGAGGAAACCTTGTTGATGGAGATGAAATCCAAATGAAAACCAATTTGATTTAGCCAAGAACAATAAAACCCATAGAATGAAATCAAGAGGAAAAAGAAGAGGTTTGGCAGGAACTTCAAATTTTGTTAAAACGACAGTGATGCTCATTGTCAAACCTAGAATCAAGATCAATTAGGGTTGAATTAATCATACTCCAAAATAAAAAGTCTGAATCATTACTAACCTCTAAGCAAAGCCAATAAAATGATTAAAAAATGAATCCTTAAGAAAAATAAAAGAGTTAAAAGTTAGTTTCTTTTTATGAAATTCTTCACTGGTATGCAAGTCGTAGGAAGATCAGTAAAGGTAATTGTAATTTCTCTAAATTGAATCCTTAGAATATCTATCTCTTCCACAATATGTAAGATTTCGAAGCTAAAGGCACTTCTTTCCTTTGCTTGGTGTCATTAGTTGGTATTTCATCTATACTGGTGGCTTCTTTTAATGATGCAACTTCATTAAAAATTACATATTTTGTAATTACTAACCTTAGTGGGTTTAAATATGTTCACCATACTTTATATCCCTTAACCCTTGCTTATCCACAACTGTCTTTTTTTTAATTTTATAAGTGTATCATTATTCATCCAGGACCTCTAAAGATATCAAGTTCTTTCAATTTAGAAACATGTTTCATATCTTTTAAAATCTTTATTATTTTATCATGTAGCTCTATAGGAATTATACCTATTCCAATCACCTTGTACAAACCCTTTCATATTATTCATATGTATTAAACTAATCTTGTTAGCACTCATATGATAAGTAAATTCAAGATCTAAGAGCCAATCTTTTAGATTTTCTTCCACTGAAATTGTAAAAATATTTGAATTGTCATACTCATTAAACGTTATTGTTGCATCTACATGATTTGTACCATTTTCTTTTAATTTCTTAATTCTTTTGCAACAGTTTCTCTTTAATTGTCTTTCCTTTCCACATAAATATCACTTTTTTCCATTAATCTTTGACTTAGACTTATATTCTCCTTTGTACTTCCTTTTTCTTTTTTCCTTTGGTCTTCGTATAGCAAATACATTTTCTCAATATCTTTCTTTCTATTATTTATTTATTTATTTTCCTTATCTTAAAGTAGTTAAGCAATTTTTTAAGGTAAAACTTTCTTTACCATATTTAATTGTTGATTTTACTTCTTTATAAAAAACTTGAAAATGAATTTTAGAGAATAACAACTTGATTCTCATTTACTGATTGTACTTTCACTAATATTTGCCAAGTCTATGCAGATTCTCTTGAATTCATCAAGATTCTTTTAAGAAACCATTAAAAGGACCTATTTGAAATCTAAATAACCTTTCTTTTGAAAGAATCTTACTAAATAAAGATTTAGAAATAAACAGAATTGCACACTTACCGTAAAGCCTCTTTATTATAGTCTCTCATTGACTTGCCTTAGACCATTGTCAGATAACTACAAAATGATGGTATTAAATGCAGTTTCATTTATCTCTATCGTCTTTTCATCACTTATTGAATATCCTTCACCTTTTGGCTCTTGTAAGGCATTAGTAACCTTCTCTTTGTTGGAGTTGGTGCTTACATGTTATTCCAATACTTATGAATATTAAATTATTTAATATTTATAAAGCAAACATTTCGTATAATCATTAATACAATATAAATACATGGTACAATGCTTGTTATATTACTAATATTGTATGATCTGAATGAGTTCAGATCTGGTCTAAAGGAGTTTAAACTAATGCCAAGAATTAGCAGAGCTGAGTGCTATATTTATACTAACAGTTAGCACTACTAAAAGTTAGTAGGTTATAATAGTCAGTCAGATCTAAAAGATTAGATCCTAGTCTGTAATGGGACAAAGATCTGAGGGTATACCCGTAATGACATAGTTTAAAGGAGTTGCAATAGGTGCTAGAAGATGTCTTTATACAAGTATGTCCTCAAACACTATGTTCTTAATCTACTTCATCGATGCTAATCTATCAATGGATCCATTTTATATATATCAGTGTATGCTATATCTATATGTATAGATGGTTGTTCTTAGCCGACCATGAGCTAATCGGAAGCTCGTATATACATACGGGTATTCAATCAGAACTGATTGCTAAACAGACTCACCGGGACGCTAATAGACATCCTATGAAACCGTTAATGGTGAGTCCTCTCGAGTTGAGTAGAATACGTGGTCATTTGACTTGAGTGTCACGATGGACTTATAAGTGATCCACCATACTTTGGTTCTATGCATGTCATAGACCTTTCATAGTGTGACCGCTGGGTATAGTCCAATGCTTATAAAGTCCGATGTGTACAAATATGAGATCCGTCAACTCTCATAAGAGAGTAGTATATCCAGATGCTCTGAAATTATTTTTTAGTAAATCTCGTGGCCACGAGTACTAACCTAGAAAATGTGTTTCCCAATGGGTTGAACAATATAGCAAAGGTATTTGTGTATATTGTTCTTGAAAATACAAATATGGAGATAAGTTCATGGATGGGTATATGGGAATTTAATGGTGCTGATCTATATCCCTGTACATCTAGGATATACATGATGACTGATTATACGTATGTGTTGTGACCTCAACTTGTATGGTCTAATGCGCTGATTTATAATATTTGTGACGTGTGCGTGGGGCACCAATCACAGACTCATAGAATAGTTTCATTTGACAAATTAGGCGTGGACCTAGAGAGTCCCTGTAATATGCCGTTTAAAAGAAGAAAAAAAAGGCCTTAAGTCCATTTCCTACCCAAAAGCCCACCAAAACCCATTTTATTTTATTTTAGCTAACAAAATGAAAGAAAACACAATTCTTCCTCTTCCTCGAGTGTCTTTGCCGAGAGAGAGAATAGGTAAGTTCTCTTGGCTCTTTCTTTCAATTTCTTCCTTTTCTCTATTAATTTATGAATTTTTCTAAGTGATTAGGTTATGGGTAATGATTTTTAATATGGATTTAGACCTCTTAACATTAGGATTTTCCTAATTAAAGAGAGAGAGTTAGACAATTAAAATTTTAGAGAGAGGAAGTTAGTGTGAGAAAGAGTATCTAAGCTTTTAGGAGCATGATTATCACTCTGATTTTAAGTTTTTATTGTTAATTTTATGTTGGAGTGTATAATTTTATGAAATTGAGGGATTTAAGTTTTAGAAACATCTCTAACCCTTGATTTTGGGGGTAATTTTGAAATTCATTAAATTAGTGGCTTAAATTATTATTTTCTTCATTTTAGGACCCGTAGAAAATTTACGGAACGAGTTGGACCCCATACCAAAAAGTTCGCATCGATCCAACGAGTTGGTAAGTGTATTAACTCGTTATGTTATCATTTTGTATAATAGATTTTGTTTAAAATCGTCAATGTAGGTATTAATTTTCTTATTAATGAATAATAGTACACTTTATCTCATTTAAGAGGGTACCCGAGCGTGACGTATCCCGGCAACGCGTTTCAATAAATATCATCACTTTTTGTGAGTGGAATTTATAGTATATATGTATATATATAGTTTATTTCTCATATTAAAGACTTCATTTATTACGCATCATTTATAAAGTCTATGAAACATAATGAGTATTTAATTTTTTTGTTAAATTATTTATTTTATTTTATTAATTTAAATTCTTAGACATATTTAAATTAAGTATTTATTTTACGTTATGAAAAACGCATTTATATTATAGATTGTTTATATTAATAGAAATATGTTTAAATGATTTATTTGTTTAAGTGTAAAGCTTGAGATGAGATTTAATGAGTTTATAATTGTTAAAATATAAATAGTTTTCAAACCACTAGGCAGTACCCTCCCCCATTCGTTAGAGATATGAGATTCAGACCTTTGGGGCCCGTATATACACACACATAGGTTTTGGGCCGTGTGTATGGGCGCTTTACTCTTTGAGAGTCAATTTGCTATGCGCATGCGTAAGACGAGGATTTGAGATGATATATAGATAAGTACGTCCAATGCTCTGCCCGATGGATATTCCGGGTACAAAAAGATTTTTCCCATGAGTATTAGTTTAGTGTAATATTTTAAATACTTAATCATTTATAATATTACATCATATCTTGTAGAACTTCTATTTGTAGCATGATTAAAATGAGATTTAATGATTCTTATAATACTTTTAAGTTATTTACGTTATTTATGTTAAATTGATGTTTATGGTTTAAAGGTTTATTATTATCATTTTTATTATCATCATTTTTATTTTCTCTCATTTTATTTTGAAATTATTCCACTCACTAAGTTTTGTGAAAACTCACCCCCCCTCCCTTCACTTTTTCCCATCTCATGAGACAATAGGCGTCCTCAGCTTAGTGACTAGTTACGGTGGGTCACATAGTGGAGCTTTTATATATATTTTTTTTGTGAGCCATATAGGATATATGGATTCTTTTTTGTTTGGGACTATAGTAATTTAATATGTTTATCTTGTAGATTATGAATTTGTATTATAGTATTTATATTTTTTTTGGCTTTTAATGCCATGAGTTTGATAACTCTATCTTAGATACTGAGAATATGTTGATGTATGAGTTAGAAGTGTATTAATTTTTATTAATGTTGATGTGGTGAATTGCGGATGAGATATGAGAAGTTTGGAAGTTTGATTGATAGTATTGGGTTTATAGAAGTGTTATTCTTTTAATTGTAGGTTTGGGAATGTCCATAAAACAGGGAAAACTATGCCGAAATTTCGGTAGAATTTCTAGTGTAGTGAGCGTCCCTAAATTGTCCATAGGATAACGGTCAAGATCTGTCTTAAAGTTTATAGAAAACTGCAGAGCGGACTGTTTTAGTCCCGCAATATAAAGTGTACTCATTATGCACTGAGACAGCGTACTAGATTGAATTGTTCAATCTAGTAATTTTTAGCATAACCAAATAGTTACTTTAGGAACCTTTGGGATACGCGCATGTCAGTACTTAAGTGGTAAGTATAATAATTAATTAATAATTATTATTAGCTAATTAAATAATGACACGTAACACGTTCTGAGCCTTCGGTTAATTTAACTCAAGTATTGAGTAAAGTGAGACTCACGTTGGGTTAATTAAAGGGTTAAGGGTTATTTTTCTTAATTAATTATTTAAGTGTTAAATAATCTAAATATTTGTTCTCACTTAAGAATTAAGTGATTAATTAATTTGACCAGAGTTAATTGTTAGCTCATGATTAAATTAATAAAGTAAATATTTTATTAATAACTTAATTGTTATATAAAATGAGATTTTATTAAACAAATAATTAAATTAAAATAAATGTTGTTTAAAAAAAAATTAAATAAAACTTTAAAGACTTGAATAAAAATTTTCTTTGTCACAAATAATGCATTGCCTTTATCCACTCTTGTTCAATTGGGCACATATTTGATTTATTTAATAAATTAAATTTATTTAATAATAATATGTTCATTAAAAGTTTAGATATTTCATGTTATTATTATTATTATTATTATATATATTCATTTGATGAATATTAAATGCAATAGGTGGCATGCCATGTGGTAGTTGCCATTAAAATCATTTGATCTTTGAAAACAAAAGAATAGATGAATAAAAATTAAAAAGAGGTGGCCAGGCATGATAAACAATTTGTGGCCTTAAAATTCATTTGATATTTGGGAAAGAAAAATATGAAAATTTAAGTGTAGAAGCTTTTGGTAAGGAAAGGAAGAAACAAGATGAAAATGGTTTTCATTTTTTTTTTGAAGCTAATAAGGTGTCTAACCAATTTTGAAGGTATGGAAAATGATTTTTGTTTTAAGTTTTTAAGTGTTAAAAATAACAAAAATTTGATAGCAAAAATTGTTTATCTATTCATTTTCTTCTCCTAAAGAAAAGGTCATTATTGTTGTATTTGAGATGTTTATTTTGATGAATTTAAGTGTTGAATACATCAAGAACAAAATGAATATAATCTAAGTGTTAGACTATAGAGATTAAAAGTTAATCCAACGGTTTAAGTGTTAAATTAGTGTTAGAAATATATAAGTTGTTATTCTAGAGACTCAAGCCCACCACGTTGAGTTCTAAAACTGCCAACAGGTCAACTTCATGCAGTACTCCAACTATAAATTCGTTTCAAAATTTGACAAGTGATATTTTCAATCATTAGTATTAATTTAAGTAATATATTTTATATTTTATTTATTAGCGTAATAAATAAAATTTATCGTATTTATTTTAAGAAATTATATTTGTTACTTCCGTTGCGTTTATGATTTGAATATGTATGTATTAGATGCATATGTATATAAATTTTAAAATGGACACGTATACTATATGTATACATTTAAAAAGTTTTAAATTGTAAACTGGGATAAATCGACATCCTAACATTATCAAACCAGCAAAGCTTTCGTCTTCTTTTGCAAAAAATAAAAATCTCCCTACTCATTAAATTTTTTTACTTTAAACTTAGACGTTATTATTTTTTTAAGTTTTGATAAATTACTCTTGAGATTTTTTTTATTTTTTTAAACATTCGACTATAATATTACTGTTAAAAATTTATACTCCAATCTAATACTCAAATTCAAAATTGAATATTAACTAATAAAAAATAAATAAAACACTAAAAATTTAAAATAATTTAATTTTAATAAATCTACGTCCATTTTCTGAGCTGATAAACATTTCCAGCACTCTATTATATTTAAAACTCATTGGAGAAGCAGAATTACAAAAGCATCTCGGTACATTCTCTCATTTTCTCTTTCTATACTGTTTTTTTCTCTCTTTAAATTATTTTTTCTCTCTCTTACTTAAAAAGAATGAAAAAAATTTAATGATTCTGGATGTCTGGATTCATGCACTACGTATAAGATATTATTTTAAGGCTTTTACCTGTTCTAAGGTTTTTCATTCTCATCTTTTTGGGACTTGATTTTTAGTACCAAAAGAGGATAATGTCTCATGCAAGGAGAGAGAGAGATAATTTTGAGAAAACCTTGTTGTTGTTGGAGATGAAATCCAAATGAAAACGGATTTGATTTGACCGAGAACAATAAAACCCATAGGACAAAATGAAGAGGAAGAAGAAGAGATTTAGCAGGAACTTCAAATTTTGCTAAAACGACAGTAATGCTCACTGTCAAACCTAGAAGCAAGATCAATTAGGCTTCAATTGATCATACTCAAAATAAAGTCTGAATCATTACTAACCTCCAAGCAAAGCCAATAAAACGATTAAAAAAGAAAAATCACTTCTTTCCTTTGCTTGGTGTCATTAGTTGGCATTTCATCATTACTGGTGGCTTCTTTTAATGATGCAGCTTTATTGAAACTTACATCACTAAGTGGATTTAAATATGTGCACCATTCTTTATATCCCTTAACTCCATTTAGATAACCAATGAATAATTTCTTAATAACACCAGATTAAAACTTGCATTAGAAGTCTATGAAATTCACATAATCTGATAAATTAGTATTAAAATAGTTATAATGTTCAATTGAGAACTAATTAAATCTTTACCTAAATAATTCTTTGCAAAATCAGTATTTTAGCATCTCAGAAAGTTAAAAAGTAAATTTTGTAAATAAATAATTTTTATGATAAATTAATATTTTATATTAAAAAATTTTGCTTAGACTTCAAAATTTTCAAGTTTGCCTAAGGCTCCAAATTTTCTCGAGGCACTGCTGTTGTGGATCATTAAAATGAAAAACTGATTAATGGGAAATTAAACATTAATTATGTGTTCACAAAAAATAAATAAAAACAGGCATAGCGAAATATATTAAACGAGAGAAATGAAATCATGAAATGTCAAATGATTTTAAGGAAAAAAAATCTTATATTATAAAGTATAAACAAATGATTTTTAAAATAAGTGAAAAACGGCATCGTTTCTTATGTAACGGAAACCATGAAAAGGAGAAAGAAGGCCGGAGATTCGATCACCAAAACGCGAAGAAATGGAGAGGCACGTTGAAGCTCTGCTAAGAAAGATCTCATATGCGGCAATAACAATCGCGACATTCACGCTACTTATAGTAATCCTACAAACCCCAGAAACCTGCATCATTGAAACGGCATCCAAATCTGCCAAATTCCCCAAATCCTCATGCGACACATCGCACCGCCAGCACTTGCCCCTCGAAAAGAAGAACCACCGGCTCTGGTCCTCAAAATCATGGAACCAACAAGTCAACTCATACGCGCATTTATTCAAACAGCTTCAGATCATCAACCTCCTCTTCAACCACTCCAAGGTCCTCTGCATCTCCGCCGGCGCCGGCCACGAGGTCATGGCGCTGAAAAACATCGGCGTGGATGACGTCACGGGGGTGGAGTTGACGGATTCTCTGCCGTTGGTTAGCCGGGCGGATCCGCATAATCTGCCCTTTTTTGATGAGGTTTTTGACGTGGCGTTTACCGCGCATTTTGCGGAGGCGTTGTTTCCGTCGCGGTTTGTTGCGGAGATGGAGCGGACGGTGAGGAACGGTGGGGCTTGTGTGGTGCTTGTCGAGGAATGCGGTGCTGCAGAAATTAAGGAGATCGTGGGTTTGTTTAGAAAGTCGAGGTTTGTTAAAGCGGTTAATGTTACTGTTAATGGGTCTAATATGACGAGGATTTTAATGAGACGAACTAGAGTTTCTGCTTAATGGGATTTTTTTTTTCTTTTGGTTTTAATTTATTTCATTTGTTGTTATAAATTCAATTGCTTTTATGCCCTGTTAGTGAACAAACTTTGCTGAGCTTCAATGTGATGTAAAGCTCAATAAATTGGATTGGGAAAGCGAATTAGCTTAGACGTTTTATGAGGGATGTGTTGCTTGTGAGTTAAAAATTTTGAGATTGAGGTCTTGGTTCCGTCAGAACTCCAACATTGGCTGTCTCGTCTTGGTTTCTTCTGGTCTGGTATCAACAACGTGTTGGTTTTCTAATTATAGAAGCAAGGTTGCAATTTTAGGCATTAACAAGTATATATTATAGGCTGTAAGCTACAGTACTTTAATAGACTCATTTTGGTGATTCCGTAATTTAGTTCTGCCATTATAAAACTTATTAGTTTGTTATATGTTATTCCGTCAGTCAAAGCTTCTTTCTGCAGTTTGCTGAATTTCTTCAATGAAGAAACTGTCAATGATTTGTGTCCAAGAATGTTGCCTTTTATGTTATCATATTACACATTCGTTGAGGATGAAAGTCATGTTTTGGGTGGAGCAAGTGATGTTCTTCATCACTGAGGATCAAGTTATTGTTTGCAAATAAATTTCACTAATGTTGCAATTAGTTTCAGCTTACCTTTTGGAAATTGGTCTTTCAGAGTGCTTCAATAAAATAGCGTATCTGATCTTTTATTGTGACAGGAGCATCTTCCATATTATGGCCACAATCTTGCAATGCAACTGCTATAGTTTTCTGAATGCCATTTTGTATTGATCTTCAATATTTCCATGTGAATGGTTGATGAGCTTGTGTTTATTTGTTGTTTACTTCAAGACATTCTTGTTCCTGATGTTGTGGTCCACACTCTAGGTTCAACATTAAGCAGTAGTGAGCAGATAATGAAGATAAATCAGGAGATATGTCAAAAACTAGGGATGCTTGAGTAAGAAGAGAATTTATGGAGTTTGATTTCTTTCACTCGCTTTAACTTGCATAAGAAACAAGAAAACACATACATGTTTCAAGGCACAGAAAATACACACGCATGTACTGACTAGTGTCCATTTTCTGAGTAGTCATTTTCACTATTGGATTCTGTTCAAGTGCAGTACTAGTGCTTTTTATCTCCATTACTCATAGCTGTTGCTATTTCTGTCATTCTTGGTTTGAGCATTGAAGTCTGTTTATAATATTGCTTGTTTGTGTGGGCATGTTATGTAGGTATTTGGTCCTATCTTGTACAATAGCATGATCCTTATCATGCAATCAAGTCTAGTTCTGGTCTACTACCATCTAGACCGAATGCTATATTGTACACCATGTACTTGAAATTTAGGAACCATATGTTGTCAGCTATGTCTGCTTGCTCATTAACAAAGTGTACGGCTTGTTTTCCCTTTATTCTTTTTTTTTTTTTTTTTATGTTTACTTCATGAAGCAAGGGCTATTTGCTGGAGTTTTAGTTTGACAGATTTCAACTATACAGCACAGAAGTAGCAGTTCTTGCAGCAGCTCTTGCTTTCTCCTAAACCTGCTGCTGCTGCTGCTACCACGACTATCATGGGGCTAATGGCAGTGCCAAAAGTGATGTCACTCTTCCATTTTGACCTGTAGTTACGAAGCCTGAACCATTTCATCAAACTTCGTTCCATCAAATATTCTTTTATGGGTGATCATTCTAACGTGGCAAAACACTTAATGACTCAATATCTATTGTTATGGATGGACATTTTGCCTTATAATACTGTTGTCAAGAATGCTACTGTCACATTTGATTACAGGAAAAACGTCCCTTTCGGATGTTGGCTATCAAGTCAATAGCAAGAATTAACAAATCATATTATACTCTGAATCGTGCATAATTGACTGCTTTACTTTCTGAATTTTCCCGATTTATACAGAGTGGATAAGATAAATAGCAAACAAACATCAGAAAAACTCGATCTGATAGAAATTTACAGCCTTAACATGGTTAAAAAGTTGACAAGTCACTGACCTGGAAATTCTTGAGTTTGTCTTTGTTTATGAAGTTTCAACTGCTACAACCATCAGGTACAAGTAAACTTTGTTTACCTTGGATCACTATTATGGCCATCAGATGTAGTAACAGATAAAGCTTAGAAGATCAGAACTAAGGTTGATACCAGTCCGGTAACCAAACTACCTGAAAGTAATAAACCTAGAAAATGAGAGAACACAGAAACTGATCTAAGGCAATAGACCTGGAGCAGAGAACTACAAGCTCAACTAAAAAAAATGTTGCAGCGATAGCATCATTTCCAGGCAATAGTGATATGAGATCGTGCCATATCGATGTATTAAGAATCTCGACCATCATGAAAAGCTTGAGAAATTCCATGAATCATGAACTTCTCGGACGAGAAAATGTTGGGAGCAACAATCTGTGCTCCATTAATGCCCAAACCTCCGGTAAAATTAGCACCCCTCCGGATCTCCAGATAATGATTGGGTGCCAACGTTTTTAGCAATGACTTATCAGGCAAAGAAGCAAGTTCTTCAGACGTAAATATTTGAGGCAGAATATGCAACCTCACGATTCTATCTAGCAATGAAGAAGAAGAAGATGCTACAAATGTAAAATCTGGTGGAGCAAAGATTGTGGTTGAATTCAGGTTAATGTTATCTCCAAGAATCCCGTCAAGAACGGAATGCAAGCCAATTGCAAATGAAACGAATCCATTTGAGCTTAGCAAACGGACAATCTTGGTCCACTCAACCATGTTCTTGGCTTCACTGAAATCAGAAACTACAAGACTAGACCCGGAGTCACATTCTGGTGATTGAATATAATTCCAACCCTGGTAAACATTTTGAGGATCCAAAAATGAAAATGGCTGAAGAACACCATGTATTGACAAGGGTCCTTCAAGAAATATATCAGGATGAGTTACCAACACATGATTGATCTCTATCAATCTTTCTTTTGCACCAATTTTGGTAATGGCAACTTTCTTTTGATGAAGATGGGTAGGCAAGCAACTACCTTGAGGCTTATTCAAAAGATCATTCATGGAAAGCTTGAGAGGAGAAGTATGGTATCGGAGAAGATTTTTTAAGAGCCAAGGAGGGAGAGAGGCGTTGGAGACGGCAGAGTCATTGATGGCAAAGATTGTTGAGTTCGGAGAAGAAAGAAAGATTTCAGGGGAGATTTGAAGAAGAGTGGCAATGGTGTCGAAGCCTGATCTTCTTAAAGCTCTGGAAGCGTTTAAAAATAGTTGATAGGAAGTGTTGGTTGGCGGAGCTGGGTCGTTGAGAGATGAATGCAATGACATGGAGATTGCCATGAAGGCCAAGACTACTGAGACTGTGAAGTAGAATGGCGCCCGGCACTCCTGTGAACAAGAACGGGGCATCTTTTTGCAGTGAAGTTAGTGTAATTCTCAGAGCAAGATTGCACCAACTGTTTTTTTGTGGTTTGTGTTTGTTTCTTGGGAGCGAAAGGGAGAAGGGAACCATAGAGAATATGATTACATGAAGCAGCTCACAGACGCAAGACATGAAAGCAACGAGAATACGGTAAATAAAAATACCATGGGCATTAGGGACTCCGGGCTCTCAACTTATGGGCCTCTTCTTTAGCCTGCGTAACATAAAATTAAAGCTCAATTTCCTTTTCATGGCTTTTCTTTTCTGAAACGTCCTTCTTCAGACCTTAAAATCAATCACTGTTTCATGCAAGAGCTACCATTCTCGGACCACTTGGAATATTAATTTTTTTTTTAACTTTAAATATTTCATTGAAGACACAGTGTTCTTAAAATCTTTTGTTGGAATTGGTAATTTAATAATTTTGTACGAGCACGATTGAAATGGATATTAATGAAGAGTTATCATAAAGTCATGTACACGTTAGGCGTATAAGAGAGGAGCAAAACACAAAAGGCAAAAGAATGAGATACTATTCATACGGCGGGTATTGTTCATACAAGTACTGTTTATGAAAGTATAGTTCAGACGACAACTTATGGGTATTTTCTGTTTTGTTTTTGTTTTAACTCAATTGGCTTCTTTAAGTGAGATTTAGACTCCTATAAATATGAATTTTTATTCTAATTATGTTTAAGATTTATAGAGACTTTGTAAACACTATATAAACCATTGTAATTCTTTATAATAACTTAAGCATCTAAAGGATCAAAATATAAATATAAGATAGAATAGATGACTTAGATAGGCACTAAATACGTGGTATACTATAGTGTAACCTTTTGAAGCTGTCTTTGTTCTTGAATGAACAAAATGAGCACCAAAATATTTTTGAAAAATGCTCAGGGCTCAGACTATTCTTGTATGCCTTAAGTTAAATCTCTTATGGAATATGATAAATATAAGAGGTATTGTAAAGATCATAAAAAATACTTAGAAATCTATAATGAAAAATACTAAAAAATCTTGTAAGATGATAGTGATGTATGAGATATTTAGTGATTTTATTAATAAAAAAGCTGAATCATGAATCCTCTATGAGCGTAAGTGTTTTGACCGAATCACGTATATCTTGTATCTTATAGTTTATTTTTTTATCTTTATTAATGTATTGATCTTTTATGTTTTTAATTATTTGTAAGTTAAGTCTTCCGCATACGCATAAATTTTATTTAAAGTGCACGTTAAAAAAATTCTTAACAAAAGGACATTAGTGTAAATGCTAATTTCATTGAAATATTAATACTAAAACTAATCTCTTACAACAAATTGATATCAAAATTATAACTTAATTAATACCAAAATAATGTAAAATTGAAAAATATAATTTATACCGCAACACCTTGTGTGCTGCATTTGGAAGCACCATAGAAAAAATTCCTAATACGAATGTGAAGGCATCTTTAAATTGATTCATTTGGTAGAATTGAGATATTGATTCATTTGGTAGAATATCATCTCTCTTCTTATGGCCGTGAATTTTTAATTACTGATGCCATTTTGAGCCCAAAATACTAATTGATTCACAGCTATCAAACTGTGCTTGCAGCCCAAAATATTAATTGATTCATTTAGTGGACCAACTGTCATCATATTAATTTTTCCCGTAATAGGCGTTGAATTATAAATAAGAGTGAAGTTCACGATGAAGAACGAACGAACGAACCTTCTGGACCTAATGCTACAAAGGGTCTATTTTTAATTCTTTGCAGGAAAGAGAATTTAAACTTTAAACTATGTAGCTGGTTAGCACCTTTTGACTTCTAAAAGACTAAAACTCCTTTTTAATGATATGGACGCCAAATGAGAAACCCATTGCGGCAAAATCTATCATTGAAGTCAGGCTCCCAGGGCAACGCTCGCTCTGCCTTAATGTGTTCTCACACAGTCACACATTAGGAAGAATTGACATAAAAGTAATGCCTCAAGCGAGTTCTTGGATACGGCCTAAAGCCCTCGACTTCATGAGAAAAATCAAGAAGCAGAATCGCACAGCAAGTTCAGGCAATCTGCTTCAACTAATTAATATGAACAGGAATCGTTTTATGTGAAAAAGAAACAAATTGTTGAGAGCTGAGAGAATACCATCCAACAATTGCTTTAGTGAGAGAGAGAAATTAGCTTGAGTGAACTTTACTTTCTGGCCATGTAAGTAACAATTGTATTAGTCTCCTAAACGAACATGAATCAATCTCAGTATAGGCACACACCAGAAAATATAAATCAGAATATAGTTTTAGAGCAATCTCTTTGTGGATTGTACATTAACTTTAAAGCTTAGTTATACCCAAGATTTGCTGGGAAAAAAGAAAAAAGAACAGAGCAAAGCAGCAAATGTATAAATAATAAGTGTTCAACATAGAATTTCGATCTATTATTCACATACGATACAAAACAAATATTTCTATATCTTCAGACCCCATCATAAATTCGTATCAATCACTTGTTTACTCCTACTCTAATGAATGAGAGAAAGAGAAAAGAGAAAAAACTCTCCAAAAATGAAAACAAAAATCCAGAACAGTCTCAGTTAGCACCATCATTCTTTTTTCTGGTAACCCGGATATAGCAAAAAACAGCTGCAAAAATAGCAGTGACAAGCCCACCAATGATGACACCACCACCGGCCACTGACTGATCCGAGGAATGATGCTTCCCCAGCCGTCTGATCTCTGGAGCCTCGGCTGCTTTGGACTCGTGATCGGATGACTCTGAGGGACTTGAAGCGGGCTGATCTGCTACTCCAGCAACCACCCCTATTGGCTCATCCTCAGTTTGAGACTTAACCCCAACTGGGTTCACCTCAGATTTATCAGCCATGGCCAGTACCACCAAGATCTCAGCCACAATCCAGAAAACCAACATAAGTCTAGCCATATTTTAAAATTGTGCAAGATTGATACAAAGGCTGAAATGCTTGGTTTTGGATTTAGTTGTTGTGTTGGTCTCAGATATTGGCAATGCAGTAAACTGAGGAAGGTGAATATTTGAAGACGTTTGCTTACTTGTGGGAGATGTGCGTTGTGTTTGTTTGGTTTTTATATAAGTAGAGAGAGAGGAATGGATGGGTCATGGGTTGTTGGATAGATCTTTGTTGGATATGAACGTGTGGTATTGAATCAGCGAAGAAGTTTCCGTTCGCTTGCAATAGAGTGGGATTTAATGTGAGGCAGGTGGTGGAGTTCGGGCTTCGGGAAAAGTGAAAGAGAGTGATTCTCTTATACTTCGGCAAACACAATAGGTGAAACAATTAGAGGATGACACCTGTTCTTTTACATTAGTTATAATACAACTTTAACTAAATTTTCCCAGCAGGTATTGCTTTACTCCGGGCCCTTGGGAAATGTGACCTTCCTTCGGCCAAATGCACAATGTTTGTCTTTTCTTTTTGGGTGGTCATCTCATGACTCCTGCTTTTTGACGAAGTGCACTGCACTCTTTTAAGTAATTGGTATAAAATAAAGTTCACTTTAAGTAATAATTTTCACAGTTTTACCAACTGAAAGTGAAATGATATCTTTGTTTTTTTTTTAACGATATAAGATGTTGTTAGAAATAACTAATTTAATGGTAGCTAATTGCCAAAGTTGGTCCGCAAATTTCCAGGTTGAGCTGGGTGTTAGTGCACAAAATCGTGTCTTGTGGTTGTTGGGAGCATCCTTCGAAGAACTAATCGCGGCAATTGATCCTGATGATTCGGAAGTTTGATTACAGCGTCGTCAAAATTTTGATTTTGGACTGAATAGAGTATGATGGATAAAATTACGGCGTCGTTTGAATATGTAGAATTAAAAAGTATTTTTAATGTGATAAAATAAATTAACAAAAGGGTGAAGTCTATAATTTTCAAGGTTGTACTTGGAGGAGTAATTGTCGGTGGTAAATGCAAGCCAGTGAAGCAGCCAACTGCCCAAGAACGGGACAATTGCCCAAAGTCAAAAGAGACTAGAAAGCCTCTAAGGAGACGCGGGAGTCCAGTTTACAATTGACCGATTCTTCGATCAGCGGGAAATATCAACAAAAATGTCTGCGTCAGGATAAACAGTTTCAGAAGTACAATATAACAAGTTAAATGAAAAGTATAAAACTTTCATGATTAAACCTAATGCATTGCCTGCCAGAGCCAGGAATTTTCCAATTCAAAAAACCAATTTATTCATGCACATCATGATAGACCTGTGCCGGTGCCTGTAAATGGATTGTCAAAGTATATGATGTCTACTTTGAAAAAGAAAATAATGAAAAAACACTGGCCATGTATATGAAATGTTCCTTTCGGTGCACTTTTTTTTTCGGTTTTTTTGTATTTTTGGTTATAAATTAATTGAAACAATTAAAGAAAAAACTTTGTTTAAAAAATTTTGAAAATGAAAAATTAAATAATTTAAAAAGTGCTTAAAAATAAATATTTTTATTTAAATTATTTAAAATTAATAATTTAATTATATTATAATAATAATTTTTAAATTATATAAATATTATTATAATTTATATAAAAAAACAAAAGAAAAAAATTATTTTAAAATTTTTTTTATTAAAATTTTTAATTAATAAAAATAAAATAATTAATTAAAAAATAAATGCGTACTTTTTAAGTTATAAATTATATAATAATTTAAATAAATAAATAATAATTTTAAAAATAAAAATACCATATGGCAACACGTGGAGCTGACGCACACCTTGTAGCACGTTATAGGGTGCGCGTCAGGAGCAGGCCTTTGAGGCAAGCTGATGCACGCTTTGTAAAACGTGCTACAGGGTGCGCTTTAGCCCGCTGGATTATAAATTAATAATTTATTTTTAAATTAATTAATTAAAAAATAAATGTATATTTTTTTAATTATAATATTTATAATAATTTAAAAATTTTAATATTAAGAAGATACTCTATAACATTCCCTATAACGTGTGTTAAGGGGGCGCTACATGCACTGTAGTGTGTTCTGTAACGTGCACTATAGGGTGTGCTATAGAGTATTTTCTTGAAGCGCGTCCTGTAGCGCGTGCTACAAGGTGCGCTACAATATATTTTTAATTTTTTAAATAGTTTTAAAAATTATTATAAATATTATTATCTAATTTATAACTTTAAAAAAGTACACATTTATTTTTTTAATTAATTAATTAATTTATTTTTATTAATTAAAAATATTAAAAATAAATTTTTTTTCTTTTGTTTCTTTACATAAATTATAATAATATTTATATAATTTTAAAAATATTATTATAATATAATTATATTATTAATTTTAAATAATTTAAATAAAAAATATTTATTTTGAAGAACATTTAAATTATTTAAATTTTCATTTTCAAAATTTTTTAAACAGAATTATTTTTTTAATTAAATTTTTTTCATTAATTGTTTCAATTAATTTATAACCAAAAATACAAAAAAACTAAAAATAAAAAGAAAGTGCACAAGCACTTTGCTAGCTTGTCACTTGTCATCTTAAACACTAAACCTTAAATTTCAAATCTTAAATGTCTACTCTAAATTCTAATTAAATTAAATTTTTATTTTTTAAAATTAATTTAATTAATTTTTTAAAACTAATTAAATTTTTTTATTTTTTTTATTGAAATTTTTTTAAACAAATAATTAATTTATTTGATTAAATTTTAGTTTTTAATTAATTTAATAAAAAAATATTTTAATTTATTTATTTAATTAAAAACTTTTTTTAAAAAGAGGACAAAGCGCCTTGCTTAACCTTGTGTCACATCCCACATTGAATAGATCTTGGGTGGATCTTGGGTATATAAAGGTGGGTAAGCAATATTATTTAACAGGCTAGTCTTTTGGGTCAATGGCAAGCTCCCGGCCCATGACAAGTGGTATCAGAATAGACCCAAATTCTCATTCGTATGTGGGCCCCCAAAATCGCCCTAATGGAGATTGTCACATAGGATGCGGATCCCCTATGCCACTAAGGGATGGACAATACGGGCCAAGTGAGCCCTAAAATTCCTGTGTCTTGAGTCTCAATAGAGATTGCCACGTGAGTAGTAGGTCCCTTATCCTCGGGGGAAAGGGCAATACGGGCTAGGTTGGTCGTTGAGTTTAGACTACACCGTGACGAAGGCATCATGTGATTAGGTGGGGGTGAATGTCACGTCCCACATCGAATAAATATTAGGTATATAAGAGTGGGTATACAACATTATCTAATAGGCTAATTTTTTGGATCAATAACAAACGTCTGACCCGTAACACTTGGCAAAGAGCGAGGCAAAGTGCGCTTTCCTAAAGCAAAAACACTTACTTGCGCCGTCAGTGAAATTGTAAATTTTTTTATAATTTAATTTTTTTATGTAAATAAATAATTTTAATTATTTTTTATAAAAATAAAGTTTTAATTATATTTATTTATTAAATTAATTAATTATAATAAATTAAAAAAATATTTTTATATATTATACAAATAAAGATAAAATAAAAAGTATTATATCTAAATTATTAAAATATAAAAAATTTGATTGTAATTAAAAAATCAATTTACCTCAAAAAGAAGTTAACTGTACAAATTTTCCTATTTTTAATACCTGCCGCCGAGCTGTACTTGAACGCAAATCTTTCTCCGATCTATATATAATTCAACGTTCTATCATAAAGAAATTTGACTTCCCATAGATCTTCTTTGAACTGGAGGCTAATTTTATGTTAAATAATAGGTTCCTGACACTTTGCATCAATGCCCTTCGAGATTTTGGTGATCAAACTTTGAGCTTTTCTTCGGGATCTCTAGTGGTCGGTTGGTGAATTGCATTTGTCGGCTCGCTAACCCAAACTTTATATATTTTTATTGGAAATATTGACTATTTGCAACTTCTTTGTTACACAAAGAGAAGAAATTTCGTGATTCGTCACTGTATTTTAATTTTGAATTACATTTCTTCGAATTTTTTTTATTTTTTGGTGGTTTATGTTAATGCGTGAGTGTAATACTCATATTATTTTTATTTTATTATTAAAATATTATTATATATATTATTATAGAATATGTGGGGTTAACAAAATTATTGTGTATAATTTATACAAATATATTTATGTGTATAGTTATATGAATTAATAAAAAAATTATTAAAAAATTGTTAAATTTTCTCATAACCACATCTTGGTTCAAAAATTTTATAAAATTATGATTTTTTGAAATATTAAACTTATAGATGTCTAATATAATATATTAAAATTTTATAATTTAATTCATTAATTTAAAATTATTATAATTTTTTTAAATGAGGTAACCTCATTTCAGAAATTTACAGACAGATTTTGAATTGTTTAAAATAAATTTATTTTTAAATGCTTTCTCAACGAAATTTTCCTTGAATTATTTAATGTAAACTAATATATGTGTCTTGAGTAAATTGGAGGTAGTTTCATAATTTTTAAGTAAGTATTTGAATTTATAAAATTCGGACACTAATAATTGTTTAGTAAAAATACCTAATTTGATCATATATTAAGAAACCATTCATTTTTAACTTATACATATCATTTAGATAAAATTATGTCTAGTGTTAAATGTGACCTAACACAAGCATTTAGCCAATAAATACCTTACTTTGTTCTATCTTGATAATGCATTCATTGATAATTTACTCAAATGCTTTAAATATAATTAAACCTTGTATTGAATATGACATACACAAGCACTTAACAAACAAGTACCTAATTTGATCATATCTTGATGACCCATTCATAACCAACTTATATATATGTAGTGTTGAATGTGACCTAACACAAACATTTAGCAAACAATTACCTAATTTGATGACTTATTTACAAACCTAATATCTCCACCTTAATTGAGTGGATTTATCATCATTTACCCCTCAAATAGACACTATAAATAGATGGTGTCTATGTGAGAAAGAGTGTAGAAATTGATTGAAAAGAATCAAAAACTAGAGTGTGTATATGAGTTGAGAGTGTTAAGTTATAGAACAACCAAGTGATGATTTTGAAAAGGAAGGAAAAGAAAAATAAGAAGAAGAAAGTTAAGTGTTGATTGGTATCTTGATTTAAGGTATGTTCTTCTACTATCATTTTTAGTTATACTTTATATACTTTTATAAAGTTCATACCTAGTTAACACATTTTTGTAGTGAATTGGTAATGAAAATAGTTTATGAGGGGGATATGTAGAATGAAAATGATAAAGAGATTATGTAAAGTATAAATTAATTGCTAAGTTTATGAGTAGTATATTAACATAAATAAATTGACATTTTAAATAATTATTTTATGAATATGATTCTTTTAAAATGAATTATACTTCATAATAATTATTTAAAGCTTTGGTTTTTTATCAAGAACTCTTTAATTTTGACTTTTGAATATATATATATATATATATATATATATATATTAAGTAGTAAGTGAGATTTTAGAAAAATAGAGAATTCAACAACAACATGTATAATTCTTTGAATAAACTGTATTTATACACATGTATTTTTATACCAATATTTTTACTATTTAAAAGCTAATACAATAAGGATTCTAAAGAATTTTGTTTTACTAAAAATCTCCAAGAATTTAATTTTATATGAATTTTTAAAGTAGTGACTGCAATGCTGAAAAACAGAAAATTCAGTAATAAACCCGAATTACGAAAATCATTTCACCTGCTAAAAGATCTTTAAAATTCTGAAATTTTATATACTGTCATTTATATATGTCTAGTTATTCCAGTTTTAATTTCGTGATTTTTAAACAACAGTAAAATATTTTATGAATTAAATTACGAACTATGTTCACATACAGAAACTCTTTGACAGATTTTGTCATGTAAAAATATTCATTTATTTTTAATAATTTTACTAAACCAAATATCTCGAGTAAATTATATGTTGAATCCTTATATATCTAAAAAATATGGGTATAGAGTTTACACGAATTCAATATATAGAATATGAGATACGAATTTTAGAGTATTTACTGTTTGATGCCGTAATAGGAATAGAGGGAGAGTTATAAGTTGAGAGAGATATCTATTTTGAGAATGATTACGAAAGATAATTAATTATTATCTTGATGAGTAGGATATTTGCGGTCTATGGACAATTAGAGATAACCTTTAAGGTATTTGACTTTTGTCGAGGTAAGTAACTTTATTAATAATGTATCCCTTTTGTTTTAAATGAAAAATATTGTTATTATGATATTCGAAATATAGAAAATGCTTCAAGAAACTTATGATTTATTGTTACTTCTGAAACTTATTTATGTTTTCCAATTAAATGATTTTCTACTGATTTTGGTTAAAAGTATGAATTTTATCTTTTAAGTTTATATATCTTTTGAAGTTTTTAAATAAATGATTTGTTTATAGTTTTAAACATATTTTTAAACAAGATGCAAAATTATAGATCTCTATATGGTAACTCAAAATTACGGGTTCAATTTTGAGTTAATTGGATAATGTTTGTAAAATATTGCAAGCTACTATTATGAAAGAGTAGAAGTTATGATATTTGAAATAAAATGATTATTGAAACTGAAATTTAAAGAAAATATTTTGGCTCATTGTCTATAGTCATATGATATTGAATGATTGATATGATATATGATTTGGACCAGCTGGTATCCTATTTGAGAGTACACTACAAATGATCATTGGCCGGGTCACCAGGGGTACAGATGATAATATAAGATTATGAAATTGGCCGGATCACCGGGGGTACAGGTGATACTATATGACATATACTATATGACATGAGCAATATTTTATATGAAAGTTTATGAGAATTGTTATTGAATCATTTTTTTGAAATGATTTATGATATTGTAGAATTTTGCTTCAATAAATTTGAAATCAAAATATTTTATCGATGTTATTGATAATATTTTAAAAGTGCTTGCAACCTTTCGAACAAGAACCCTCATACATTATGAATGGTTTTACTTACCGAGTCGATGACTCACACTTCTTCATTAATATTTTTGCAGATTAAGTTTTAATTGGATGAGTTATCTTGAAGTTGGGCACTCAGAGAGTTATGTTTTGCGTAAGAATGGAAAGTTATATTTCTAATGGTTTTAACTTTTATATTCTTTGAGTTGTAAGTATGATATAAAAGTTGAAACTTTATTTTAGAGATTTATCATTCTCTAGAGGTTTTGAGAAATTTTAATTTGATGAATAGAGATTTAATTTTTATGGAAAGTGTGAAGTATAGTACTTTAGTTTTGTAATAGATTTAATAGCATCCTCTGTTGACGCATGTCTTGTACTCGCTAAAAAATCCAAGGTGTTACAGTGAGACTGAACCAAGATCTCAGTAGTCTTCTGTATAATAAAGAGGCAAAACTTTGCTCAAAATCTGCTTTTAAATGGTTATTTTTTTATCGGCGATGATTGTATATGTTAAAATTTTAGTGATTCAAAATTAAAGATTATTTGATTTTGAGTTGAGAGATCAAGAAAAAATTAAACACATGATCAAGAATATAATAGACGAATAAAAAAAATGTGCGAAACAGGAAGCGAGGGAAAACGAGAAACACAAGTTGAACAAGCCCAAGTGTAGGCGTCGCGGTGCTAGGAGTTCACTACCACAGCGTCGGAAACAAAACCTCCAGCGTTGTAGCGCTAGCACTAAATCGCATTGGCTTTTTAGTTTTAATTGTGTGTTTAAGTCGATTTTAGATTTCTTAAGCACGTGAACTCTTGTTTTAATTATATTTAGTTTTTTTAAGATTAGAATTTACACTATATAAACTCTTGTAACTCCTTGTAATCAATCAAGGCATTAAATTAACACAAGAGAAAATAAAGAGTTAAGGTTACACTTTGAGTGTTTTGAGCATACAAGATAGTATAATATAGATCCTTAGTAGCTCTTGGGTATTTGGATATTTCTTATAACTCTTATGGGATTTGTTTAAGTATAAAAGAGAGGAATAAAAGAGTTAGGATCATCGGATCCATCGTGAACGTAGGTGAATTTATCGAACCACGTAAATTGGTATGTTGTTTTCTTGGTTATTTATCTCCTGTTATGTGAATTTTCTTTTCTTATGGTTATTTGTGAGTGTGAGACTTTCACTGCGCGCTAAGGGTATTTTAGTGTTCGCACTAGCTTCACTCTCAACATTATATTTGTAAGGAGCCCAACAAATCACACATATCTCCACATTGGTATGATATTGTCCACTTTAACCTTAAGCCCTCATGATTTTACTCTTGGGCTCTACCCAATGTCTTATACCAATAAAGATATAGTTCACTATTTATTTACCAATGATCTTCTCTATTTGTTGCCTATGTGGGACTTTGTTTGCTTTAATAATCCCTCCCCCCCTCTCCCCTGGAATAAAGGACCATTGAGCCTCTACTCAAACGATATCCCATTTGTCTATCTTCTAGATAAAAAGATTTCGCTCTCTTTAGTACTTATCTTTTACTTATTTTCACTGCTTTAAGGACGCATACCTTATGTGAAGTGTCAGAGTACCGCCTATCTCGAGAATCTATTTTATTGGTCAACTCCTCATCACTATGTTGGCTGACACAATTTACGTAAAGCCCGAAGCACACCACCCCCTATCCATAGAGCATAACTATGGATTCCATTGCAACTAAATCAGGGCATACCACGCTTCTCCATTTTCTTGTTATATCTCTACGTTTGTATGATATTATCCACTTTGAGTCTAAACCCTTATAGTTTTGTTATTAGGCTCTACCTAAAAGGCCTCATACCAATAGAAATATAGTTCACTCCTTATATACCCATGATCTTTCTTATTTCTTACCAATATGGAACTTTGTTTGCCTTAACAATCTATTACTCAAACAAAAGACTATTAAGATTCCCCTCAAATGATATCTCATCTGTCTATCTTTTAGATAGGAAGATCTCGCTCTCTTTTAGTACTCATCTTCTACTTATTTTCACTACGTTAACGGCGCACGCCTTCTATGAAGCATCAGAGTACCGCCTATCTCAAGAGCCCGTTTTATTAAGTCAACTCCTCATCACTGCGTTGACTAATACACTTTACATGAAGCCCGAAGCATAACACCACCTGTCCATAGAGCACAACCACGGATTCCATTGCATCTAAACCGGTGTATACCAAGCTTCTCCATCTTCTTGTTCAATACTAAGGATTTCTTCCACATGAATGTAAGAAGTCCAGTGAACCATACATATCTCCACATTGATATGATATTGTCCACTTTGGATCAGCCCTCATAATTTTACTTTTGTTTTATCCAAAAAATTTTGTATCAATAAAGATATAATTTACTCTTTAATTACCCATTATCATTCTAATTTCTTATCCACGTGGGACTTTATTTGCTAAAAAATATTTAGTAAATGCAATTAGTTTGTTTTCGTTCCAAAAAATGTGTGCAACCTGCCGCAGTTAACATGCTTAATATGGATAGTTTGCGAACATCAACTTCGCACATGCTCATACTTGATATCGGAGCTGCAGACATGAACCTTCAATTCTCAATCGTGCTCAAGGCTTATGCCATTAGATGTGGGGCAATTCTCTAAATCAGATGACCCAGGCCATTTTTCTCCTGTTAGCGGTCTTGGGTTGACTGCCGTAGAACAAAAATGGAGCCCAAAATCAAGTAAACTAGCCGTGGCCCTATAATAGCTTAATCAATTTAAATCGATTGTCATTTCTTGTTAAAAATCATGATAACAACTAGCAAGACCCTCTCAGCGTCTTTAATATAATGCAAATCTTCTTGTGATCTTGTCTGCAGTTGTTACATATGCTGTCTATTTGAACATTACAAATTGATGGCCTATGACCTATTTGGTCGCTCATGTTCATTGTTGCTGGTCATTGGCAAGTAGTTCCACACGATCAAATTATCAATTAACAATATCATTTCTAGTAATTTGTTTAGTTAATTGTTGTAATATTTTTGTCTTTTTGATTGCTTATTGTAAGCAATTTGAACGAGGACTTCAGTATTTGTTAGAATTTGATAGCAAAGGTTCAAATTGAATATTTTAAGCACCTTTGATACTTATTTTTATAGTTAAGAAGAAAGATAATTAGACCCCCAAAGTTTGGTCAAATGGATAATTAGATTTTTATAATTTTAAAAATACTCACCGAGACCCCTTTATTAGTGATTTTTATTTATTTGGGCTATTTTTTTTACTGCACCATAATTTATAACTATTTTTGTTTGTTGATGTCATTAGGATATAACTGTAAATGCATAGTTTGCAAACCTTTAATCGTCTGAATGAATGAAAATCACTAATGAAAAGAGTTTCGTTGAATATTTTTAAAATCATTAAAGTTTGATGTTCCTTTAATAAAATCTTGCGTGCCCAACTATCCTTGTCTATTATAGTAAAATAAACACTATCATATATGATAATTTGTTTTTTAATGCTATAATTTTACCGTAGGTTATACTACAACATTATGCCTTAATTGATCAACATAGATTTTTCTTCTCTAATAATTGAAACATTGTGCAGCATAAGAATATGAGTGTTACGAGAATTGTGATACAAAAGGAACATCGAGATTACTTCAAGTTCTGAGAATTGTTGTTTCCCCAATGCCATGGTTATTTTCTTAGTGTTTTTCTCATTTTTTTTGGTTACTTGCCATTTAATTGTAGGTGAAGATATTAATATATTGGCATTTCATTGCAGCCAATAGAGAGTTGTATGATGACCTTAGTGGCCATGGCAAGAGCTATGTGGAACCATGATATTTGGTGAGAAAGTTGCTTCAACCTTTGTAATAACTCTTTTCTTCAATACTGCACATAATTATAATAAGACTAGCTAAATAAAAATGTTTTCTGGTGAATAATTAGATCTACATCTTTTCAAGATAAGATGAAGACTTATTCTATGGCTTCTCTTTGTTATAAGGTTATGCAGAATTAGCTAAGTCTTGAAATCTCTAAGCAAAATGTTCCATCTGTTGTGAAGCAAATGTTTGTTATTTCAAGCTGTATTTTAAAGAACTTCCCTTTAATTTTGCAAAAATGTAAAATTCAAAGTTTTAAATGTTCATATACTTTTCTTCTTATAAAGCAGTTTGTTGGTTTCCGTGCGGTTGTGGTAGACATGAATTTCAAAATAATCTGTAGCCATACTTAGATGTAGCACTCAGGAATACTGAATTTCCTAGCCAAAATTTTAGGAACTCTGTTTCGTTTCTATGTATATTTAAGTTCATTGTTGGATTCTTGTCCATGAATTTGGAATCTTCATTTTCATGACCTGTTTCTTGGACTAAGAAGAAAGAACAATATTTAGGGCTGTATGGTACACTATATTGTGATATTGCTTTGTGTTAATGTATTACATTCAATATTGGAATCACAAGGTTTAAATCATCTTATCAGTTTACTTTGTTATGATGTCTTGTAGGAGTTTGCAGACTGGTTGAAGGCCGCAAGTGCTATTTTCTTCTTAGTATTCAAAGGGAATCGAAATTTTAAAGTACAATGTCTTTTGATTTATGTTTCTACTTTAAGATAAGTTATCACCTCATTTGCTGATGATTATTGCTATATTTGCTGCCATTTGAATTTAAAATAAAACCAGAAATGCAAGTATTCAGGAGTCAAAGATGCTGTGCATTCTTTTAGGATCAGTTTTGAATTTAAAACTTTTGAATTTAAGTTAGTTTGTTATCCATAGAGGATTATGTGCTAATTTAGTGGTTCATTTGTTTACTTTTCCTATATAAATTTCTAGACTCAAATGATAATGAATTAGACTTCCCATAAAAAAAATCAACAAAATTAATACTAAAGCTTCCTTTTCTTGAGAAGCCTGTGAAGTGTGTGAGTGAATTCATTGAGGAACTATTAACAAAAACTTAAAACTTTTCTGTTGAAATCCAAGCATGTCAGGAAATAACTATTTGGCTTCACCTCCAATTTTTACAGGGGAAAACTATCAAATATAGGCTATGAAAATGGAGGCTTATCTGCAAGCTTGTGATTTGTGGGACCTAATAAAAACTGACCCAGAGGATCTAACCTTAGCTCAAATTAGGAACAACAGAGAAGAAAGGAAGAGAAAATTCAAGGCCAAGACTTGCATTTACTCTGCAGTTTCAGATGCAATATTTGCAAAGATAATGGCATGTGAAACAACAAAAGATGCATGAGACCTACTAAAGCAAGAATACCGTGGTAATGACAGAACAAAGCAACTACAAGTTCTCAATTTTAGAAGGGAATTTGAAGTTCAAAAAATGAAAGAGACAGAAGGGATTAAAGACTACACTAACAGACTCCAATCTGTAGTTAACAAAGTTAGGATGTTAGGGGAAGAACTTTCCGATACAAGAGTGGTAGAAAAGATTATGGTAACCTTACTAGAAAGATTTGAATCAAAAATCTCTTTACTTGAAGAATCCAGGGACCTGTCAAAGATAACCTTAGCTGAACTCACAAATGCATTGCAAGCTCAAGAGTAAAGGAGAGCCTACAGAAAAGAGAAAACTGTTGAGGGGGCATTTCAAGTGAAGGAACCTGATCAAACTCAAGGAGGTTACAAAGGAAAGAAACAATAGAGCAAGAAGAATTACAAGAAAGGAGCAACCGACAGCAACAAATGTAGTAATGCCAAATACCCTCCATGTCCACATTGTAAGAAAACCTTCCATTTACAAAAATACTACTGGTTTAAACCTGATATCCAATGCAGGGCATGTAAAAAAATGGGGCATATGGAGAAAGTATGCAATAACAAATAACATGAAGGACTTCAAGCTTAAACAGAGGATAAAAATCAGGAGGAGCAACTTTTTATTGCATCTTGTTTTTCAAGTAGCAGCACATGTGATGGGTGGCTTATTGACAGTGGCTGCACAAATCATATGTCTTTCGATGAATCTCTATTCAAAGAAGTAAACAAGTCAGTAGTTCCTAGAGTTAGAATTGGAAATGGTCAGTACCTAAGGTGAAAGGTAAAGGAACAATTTCAATAAAAGGCTCAACAGGTATTAAATTAATTTCTAATATTTTACTTGTGCCAAAAATTGATCAAAACTTGCTAAGTGTGGGACAATTACTTGAGAAAGGATATTATATTGTGTTTAAAGATAGAATGTGTGTAATTACTGACCTAAATGAAGTTGTGCTATTTTATGTAAAAATGAACAATAAGAGCTTCAGTTTGTGTTAGAAAAAAGATGAGTTCAGTGCATATACATGTACATTGGATAGAGCAGAATTATGGCACAAAAAGTTAGGATATTTTCATCACTCCATATTACAATATATACAGAAAAAAAAAACTAGTTAAAGGGATAACTTTCATTGGAGAAGAAGAAGCAATATGTGGAGTTTGTCAACTTGGAAAACAAACCAGATTACTATTTCCAAACAATAAAGCATGGAGAGCAACAAAGAAGCTTCACCTAATTCATACTGATGTGTGTGGACCTATGAGAACTCTATCATTAAGTGGTAATAGGTATTTTATGGTTCTTATAGATGACTTTAGCAGAATGTGTTGGGTTTATTTTCTCAAACAAAAGTCTGAGGTTGCTGGTGTGTTTTGGAAATTCAAACCATAGATTGAAAATCAAAGTGGCTGCAATATTAAAGTGATCAGGTCAGACAATGGAACTGAGTACACTGCTGACAAGTTTAACAAGTTTTGTGAAGTTGCAGGAATTGAACATCAGCTCACTGCAACTTATACTCCTCAGCAAAATAGAGTTAATGAGAGGAAAAACATGACCATAATGGAGATAGTTAGATGTTTGCTGTTTGAAAAGAAAATGCCAAACAAATTCTGAGCTGAGGCTGTGAATACTTTTGTATTCTTACTGAATAAGTTACCAACCAAAGCTTTAAAGGAAAAAACACATTTTGAAACTTGGTATGGTTTTAAACCTTCTATTAACAATTTAAAAATGTTTGGCTGCTTATGTTTTACACTTGTTCCAACAGCAAAAAGAGAGAAGCTAGATCAAAAGGCAGAATATGGGATCTTACTTGGTTATAGCAATCTCACCAAGGGTTACAAAATTTACCAGCCCTTAACAGAAAGAATCATTGTGAGCAGAGATGTCAAATTTGATGAGAATACAAAATGAAATTGGGACAAAGAGGAACCAGATCAAGATGAAGTTATAATCAAAAGTTCAGAATTGCAAATTAATGAAATAATTGATGATAAACCAGTAAGAGGCACCAGGCCATTGGCTGACATTTACCAAAGATGCAATTTGGCAATGATGAAGCCTGCAAGCTATAATGAAGCTGCTGAAGATCCAAAATGGATTGTAACAATGAAGGAGGAGATTATGATGATAGAGAATAATCAGACTTGGGAATTAGTAGACAAACCTTTGCATAAGAAGGCTATTGGTGTGAAATGGGTTTATAGAACCAAATTCAATGCTGATGGTTCTGTAAACAAACACAAGGCAAGATTAGTGGTTAAAAGGTATGCTCAATTGTATAGTGTGGACTTTTCAGAGACATTTGCACCAGTAGCAAGACTTGATACTATTAGATTGTTGTTAGCTCTTGCAGCACAAAAACAATGGAAGATCTATCAGCTTGATGTGAAATCTGCCTTCCTAAACGGCCATTTAAAGGAGGAGATTTTTATTGAGCAACTTGAAGGGTTTGTTATTGATCCAGAGAAGGTATATTTGCTGAAGAAAGCCTTATATAGATTAAGGCAAGCTTCAAGAGCCTGGTACAGTAGGATTAATGAACATTTGCAAAGCATAGGCTTCAACAAAAGCCTAAGTAAATCAACTTTGTATATCAAAGTTGCTAATGATGATTTGGTAGTTGTTTCACTATATGTTGATGATTTACTAGTAACTAGCAGCAATGCAGATATAGTGAGGCAATTTAAAATGCAAATGTTTGATGTTTTTGAGATGAAAATCCTAGGAGAAATGGCATTCTTTTTAGAAATGGAGATTCAACAATCGCAACAAGGAATCTTTGTTGGGCAACAAAAATATGTCAAAATGAAAAGTTCAATATGGATGCAATATGAAATTCAATATGGAAGAATGCAAGGCTGTCAGCACTCCTTTGAACCAAAATGAAAAGTTCAGCAAGGATGATGGAGTTGAAAAGGTTGATGAAGGTTTATACATAAGCATTATAGGTTGCTTGATGTATTTATCAGCAACAAGACCTGATATAATGTTTTCTTTAAGCTTATTGTCTAGATACATGCATTGTGCAAGTGAATTGCATTTTAAGGCAGTAAAAAAAGTGCGCAGGTATGTGAAAGGAACTTTATAACTTGGATTGACGTTTAAGAAAGGAGATGAGTTGAAATTGCATGGTTATGCTGATAGTGATTGGGCAGGTTCATCTGATGATATGAGAAGCACTTCAGGTTACTTGTTCAACTTAGGTTCAGGATATTTTTGCTAGAATTCAAATAAGCAAGATATGGTAGCTCAGTCTACTGCAGAAGCAGAGTATGTTGCTGCTGCAACTGCAGTATATCAAACTTTATGGTTAAGGAAGTTGTTGACAGATTTGAAGGTAATTCAAGACAGTACAAGTGCAAGACAAAGAATTTCAAGATTAAGTATTTTTTTTGTTAGAGATGTTCAAAACAATAATGAAGTTAAATTAGTGCACTGCAAAACTGAAGATCAGTTGACTGACATCTTAACAAAGGGACTGTCAAAATCAAAATTTGAGATGCTAAGGAAGAAGATCGGTGTTTGCAGCAAATTCAGCAAGGAGGAGTGATGATTATTGCTACATTTGCTGCCATTTGAATTTAAAATAAAACCAGAAATGCAAATATTCAGGAGTCAAAGATGCTGTGCATTCTTTTAGGATCTGTTTTGAATTTAAAACTTTTGAATTTAAATTAGTTTGTTATCCATAGAGGATTATGTGCTGATTTAGTGGTTCATTTGTTTATTTTTCCTATATAAATTTCCAGAATCAAATGATAATGAATTAGACTTCTCATAAAAAAACCAACATTTGCTTAACAATTGAACTTATAATATTGTTGGCTTTTAGGTGTTTCGGCATAGGCATACATACACTGTGGAGTGGCTGAACAAGCTTGTAAAAATTATAACTAATGCTATAATAATGATGTCAAATAAGTTGAACCATGTAACAATTTCCTAGAGTAAGTTTAGTTAGCTGTTCAGCAGGGAACTTTAAGAATAAACAAACGCATAATATTGGTTTTCTCATTTATCATCTTATGTGCCATGTTTTATTTCTTTGATCTTACTCTTGCTATTTACTATGGACTATTGTCAAAGTTTGTGTCGTATTCATTTGCATCATACAGGTTCTTTTCAGAAATTTATTTAAGAAAAGAGAAATGAAAAAAAAAAAAAATTAGATCTTATCTCTTCCGTATCTTGTAGTTGTAGGTGGTAGAAGACAGTTAAGCTCTTGCACATTAGAGAGGAGGTTCAAGCACTTGAGCTTTCTGAGAAGAAATCTATTGATAAGGTATCTGAGTATGTTACGGACATGAATTAGAAATTACCGGATAAAGTATGTTTAGATTGTTAGCCTTTGACCAATATGACTTCTATTATGTGGAATAGAATACCATGTCCCCTTCTTGTCTTCTTATATGGCTGTTGAAATCATAGCTGCATTTTTGTATTTTTAATTTCAGTTTTCACTTTATTGTTGGAATACTTAAAACTCTTATTCATGTACATGAACACCAGATATATACTGATTCTGCTGAAGCCAAGGTCATGGAAGTTTCTCCTTTTCTTTGATTTATTTTACTTTATTTAATATTTTATACTCTTCAGATTTGTGCTGTGCCGTTGAACAATTCATGGCATAGCCTTGTTGCTTAGTATGGATATTCAGATTGATTGCTTTTGCATGCTGGTTTTGATTAAGAAGTTTTACATCTTTAAGTGGACTATTACTAAATGTGGATAACTGTATGATATTTTGGTCACCATTTCCTGTCAGACTGGTGAATGTTTTCTTTGAAGATTTGATGTTCCATTGGACACTTTGCTTAAAAATGTTGATGTCTTAAGTCAGATTAGGTGCATGTGCAGAAGGTTGGTCTTAAATTATTTTGGTTCATCATATGCTTCATGGTTCATGGACTTTTGGGATTAAGTAATCATGTCCTTAAAATAACATATTTGCATGTGCATTTCCCTATGTTACAACTCCCTTTCTCTCCTCAAATGCTTTTACATTGATAGATGTTGAACTAGGATTAGTACCGCCTTAAGTTGTTAAAATACACAACCCACTGTTTAATTAGTTGCTATTCATAATGCCTTGATCTTGAATTCCCCAACATTTTTCATACTGAGGAGATAACAGAATGTGTTAATGCGTGGGGCCTGCTCAACTTGCTTTGGAACATTCTATTTCAAATTCTTTAAATTCACATCATTTTACCTTTGGCTTGCTGTATTTGACAAGATACTTGGTTAGTTGCCCAGTTATTGTGTAATTGGTTCCTTAAGAATTGTGGGAGAGAAGCTAGCGGCTGTATTTGATTTCTAGGAATATATTTCCACCATGTGGAAACATGTTTGATTAAAAGGTGATTTTCTGACATCAAGAGTTTCACTGATTTTGTCCCCTCATTGGCTCTTGAAAGAACATTTGTGAATTGTGGGTCAGAAAATATGGTTCTCTTCATATCTCCACATGGTTTTGGATACTGGTTGGAATATAGAATTTATTTACCATTAGTTCATCTGTAGCCCTTTCAACGGCCCTTTACAGAAATATTCTTTTTGATGAGAGTAGAGTTGTTCAACGAGGGTTCAATTTGAAATTTTTGTCTTCAGACAGAATGCGAAGTGGTGTTGCAGAATTTGGAATTTGAACTTTTTAACCACCCATTTTCCATTTTGATAAATTGGTTGCAAAGCGTGCGATATTCTGACTCTTTTAAGTTTTTTGTTTTGTTTGTTCCTATGTCTAAATGTTTCTTTTTCACAGATGCACTTTCTTTTTGCTTTCTACGCAAAAATGTTTTGTTGAAGCAAGTGTTTGTTTTTCGAGTTATGCTTCCAAGAACTGTCTTTTTGTTTTGCGAAATCCGGTTTTGACGTTATAAGTAGTTTTCCATTTTCCAATTTCATACCAATCAATCTGCTTTTCTTCTTCAAAAGAAGTTTAGTTGCTTGCCGAGGAGAATTCACTGGCTGCAATATATAGTCACAATTGAAGCAGCAACAAGTTTTGACAATGATCTGTAGCCACACTTGAGATGGCATTTAGGTTAAGCTGATCATGATAGTTAACATTTTAGGGATGTTTCCATTATATCCATGTACTGAAGTTTATTTTTTGGATTCTAGTTGTGCCAGAATTTGGTGCTATATGATGTGATGCTGGTACAATATTGCTTTCTCCATACATGTACTTTCTTCAGAAGTAGAGTTACCGAGTTAAAATCATCTGATCTGGTTCACTTTGTTAATGTCTTCCGTGGAATTTGCACGCTGGTCTGATGCAGCTCCTACTATTTTCTTGTTAGTACACATGGGGCTCATGGAAGAAAAAATATGAAGAGCAGTGTCTTTGAATTTTTGTTTCTGTTTTAAGATCATGCTTTTGCTGTCATCTATCTGAAGAATTGCACTTATGATATTGTTGGCTTGTTGGATTGCTACATGAGCTTTAATTTTGTTCATGATTACTCTCAGTTTGTGTCCCAATTATCTTGGAATATGTTTCAATGTATATGTTTGGCTTTCATTTTAGTTACTAATATCAATTTGAATGTTTCTTCTTTAGCTTTTACACATATGTCAAGTCAGCATAAATGGAAGTATTCTCACCTTCGTTTTTACAGTGATAGTGATGTGCTTCTAGCTTTCAAGAGTCTATTTAGTTTTCAGCATTCTTTTTATTGGAATTTTCATCTTTATTTCCTTTATCTATGTGCTGTACTTGGTAATCCATTGTGTCTAGACAGGCCTTATTAACGTATTAAATTGGTTCAGAGTGACAAATGATGAAAGTTGATTTTCATTTCTTTTTATTTAATAAAAATTATTTATTAGCATGTCCTACGGATGGAAAGAGACAAGATCATAACTAGAATTATTGTTTTGATCACAGCCAAGATGTACCCTCAGGGTTCTATAAATTGAGACTGGGTTTTTCTAGACCTTTAGTCTTTGTACACTACATTCACTTAATTCATTCTTCTTATTTTTGATCATTTTACTTCACTCCGTGGTTTCTATTAATTGCTAATGAATTGGCACAATTTAGATTATAATTGTGGCTTAAGGATGTAAAATATACATGATGATCTATTAGTTGGAGTATGCTAATATTTCTGAATCATAACTACTCTGGTCCAAATGGGATTTCTTGGAGTTCTTTTCAATGCTTTTATTGGTTTTGCTTGCAGGTCATTTATGATGCATACCTAACTTGGGTATGATTAATTAAAGCAAAATTGAGTACTGTTTGTAGGTTTATCTGTGGGGCATTACTATAACTTCCTACATGTCAATGCATGACATAATTTATAATCATTTGTAGTTGTTGAAAGTGAAAGCCAATTTGTTCCCTGTTTCAGTTCAATATCATGAGCTTCATTTCAAACTTTGTTATTAGTCTTGAGCACTTATACTGAGTTCAATTGGGAAACCGTTATGCCAATACAATAGAAGGAATTTGAAGCACTATCCTCGTATAATTGAGCAGCTGTTGAAGGTGTGGCATTAAAGCTTTCCTCTTCAAGTTCTTCCTAAAACAGATATTTTCTGTCATCCTCGTCTATCCCTTGTATCCCCACTATATTCTAAATGAAATCTTAGACCACCATATTGATATCTTATAGGGATGTCAATGCTTCATTTGTTTTTGAACTTACAATCTCCAAAACTCTTTTAGCCATAGAGAATGGATGTGATGTGTTTTGATGTTTTCAACCTTCTTGCTTCTTTTTCCAAAGGTTGATCTTAATAGTAAATATCCATGATGCTCGTCATATTCTCCAGAAGTGGGTGTGAATATTGGATGTTGATGAAAAAGAGAGAAATTACCTATTGTGTGCTTTATTGAGATTCATAAAAGAGTAGTTAATGGTTTTCAGTTTATTAGACAATATGGATAGCTGCATTTCTGCTTCTTACTGTGGTGAATTTGAATGTATAGTTCAGCTTAGCTTAGCAAAAGCATTGTTCTTTAAACACTAGGTAGCTGTTTGTTGCACAAATCCACCTAAAACTTTCCGTGTGCTTTTCTTATAGTATTTAAGAGGGCCCTCCAATGCATCATTTGATTCTCAAAATTGACTACTATCAAACTTTTTGGCCATACCATGTCTCATTAAAAGCATTGGGTCTGGTGAATTCATTTGCCACATCAATTAAGATGGTCCGCATGCATCATTTCTGCGTAGATAACCATTGCCTCATGTCCAGGCTCCTATATCGTCTCTCTTCCGTGGGATCCATGCTTTGAATTATTGGCACAATATAAATGTGATGAGTGGTTCTGAGCATGAAGGACCGGGACCGACCAGTAGAAATTAAACTCAAATAAACTGATCCAGAAATAAAGGTTTTTGTTTCTATGGTCCACATTGGCGAATTGATGTGTCAGCAATGCTTTGTGTCAATTATCTCACAGTTCCCACGTGTTTATGTGCAGGGATGAGCGATAACCTTTGCTTGGCATTAAGGGTTAAAGCAAAGAGTAGCGCTTAGCAAACAAGATTTGACTTACCCTCTTAATTATTTCATATCAAATCATTTTCTGCATTATTTAAGTTAATTACTGTTTGGACAAACATAGTCGCACCTGTTATAGAATAATCTCTGTTTCAGGTTGCTGGTTTAAAGAACCTTTTTTTCTTTTTCAAGGGGCGGATAAAAATACTTTATTGAAATAAATGCATCATACTTTATTCAAATGAAAGATAACTTATTGTCAATCTAGATACCAGAAGAAAGCTTGTGATTTATGTGATTGTAAGCACACGTGACCAGCAAGTTTCACACGATTTGCTTGTGAATATTGATGATATCAACGTGTTGGTGTTGGCAGGCCAGGGTTTTTGTGTCTCCATCTAGCCCCTTTCAACTTAGCTCTGTGATAACATATTTTTCTTACCCAATACATGGAAGCTGATCTTTTTGGTTTCATTAGAAACAAAAGAAAGAAGCTGATCTAACACTATCGAAGACTTTATTGATCCGCTGCATTTGCCGCGATGGTACTATATGTTTATCCTCCTCCTTTGATAATTTGATTGGTCATTCAAGTATGTAAGCTTTATCAGTGTCCACTTTCTATGGTTTATAGCCATACGTTCACATGTATATGAGCAATTTGGTTTTCATTAGCCATTTCATAGGGAAATGTCTAAAATAGTTATTATTTTGAAGGTCGTAATATTTTGTAGCAAATATTATATGGTTAATTTTTATTAGCTAAGAAGATATAATAAATAGATGAAATTATACTTTTTAATAATATAATTAAAAAAAATTATTGTTTCAACACAAAATCAAACAAAAAGAAATGGCTATTATTGTCCGATGTGAAAAAATATTTTATATTGAGAATAAATAATTTCATGAATTAATATATAAAAAAATATAAAAATAAAAATAAATAAATAAAATCGTGGACCAAAAATAATGGATGAAACTTAAAATTTTTCTCGCCCATCCTCGTGCTAGGGAGTCTTAGCTTTCTTATTAGGTGATTTTCGTTGAATTTTGTTCATTTTTTTTACCGTTTCTTTAAATAATTTTCAATCAAATTTATGTTTTTTTAATTTATATTATTTTAAATCTACTCATATTCACTACTTTTAGTGTGTTTTCAAGACAAATGACTAAGAAAGAGATACAAAAATGCTTTAGAGTAAAATGATCTTACGGTCTAATAAAGATTATATTTTAATTTTAAGGGTATAAAAGATTATCACTTTAAAATGAGGGCTATTTTTGAATATTTCCCTATTTCATAAGACACAGACACAGTCTCATTCAATTTGCTCATAACTGGCCTTGAAGATTTTGTAGCAAGAGGGGAGGATTTTTAGCAAATTGCATTGTAATTGCTTAAGCGGAAGTTGATATTATTATTAGACTCAACTAGAATGAACAAATATAGAGTTATATAATCTCTTTAACGTCCAGCATCGTACCTTTCTATTCAGTACTATGTGCCCCTCTTAACATTAAATTAGCTTCACATATGGCCAAATATGGTGGCCACTCAATAACTTAGAACAGTAAATGAGCAAAAGAAACTATTGCTGACCCTGTGAGATTCAGCTTTTCGCACCGTTCGGTGAAAGGCTGTTTACCCCACTCAGAACAAATGGTACAGGGGACTCAGAAACATCATACCAGAAAGAGAAGAAGCATCATTCTCTATCACTTGAGCTTCGGGTCCACCGCACCAAAAAAATTTATGTTACTTTTATCTCTATCTTCTATCTACCACTCAAATTTCAAGGCTGTCCTCCCATGGTCCCAAGGTCACACATTTTAGGCGAATAATTAATGGTGGTTCCTTAATTTCTTCCACGTTATGCAAGTTAGTCTCTGATAATGATTGAGTAGAAAATTCGAAAATCATATTAATCTATTATAATACTATCATACAATCTACACAACCAAAATGAACAAAACAACATGGAGTGCATGTTATGATTGATCTTTCCCCAACCCCCATCTTTTTACAGAACAGCCCACACAAAACCTCTTCGCTGCTAATAAACCAACCAACATAATCACTAGTGACGATGATGCACACACTCAGTGGGAGTGACTGGGAATCTAGCAGTGTCAGCACAATAGTCATAGATGAGGTGATTGGCTCGAACCCACATGAGCTGATGGCTTTGGTGCAAACTGAGTTCGGATAATGTAGGCTCATCCCACCAGAACCTTTTCTCAGCACTGCTGCTGCATTTCTTAGCCATATCAGCTGCTGCTACCGACACTGGGCACTCGCATGCATCGATTTCAAAGCCTTTGTAGGTGGCAATGAAAGGTGCATGACTCCAGTCAGTCTTGACACGCCCACCCTGTGTGGCCCAGTCATCAGCGTTCCAAATTGAACTGTATACACCCATAGCTTGGTCCTTAGGAAAAGGAATTCCTTTGTGTTCCAAGTTGGTGTGCACTCTTACTGGGGTCTCATCCACTAAAAATCTGAACAGAATCAAAATAAAAAAGAGTTTTTAGATGCCAAACAATAACAAATATATGAACATCAGATGCTAATTGCTACATAAGATGAAATAGTTTTGTATGGTATGTTTTGTACATGTGTATTTCTACGAGCCAAAGAAATAACAGAAAACATAACAGAGTGTACAAATCTGTCTATATCTCTGTAAATTTATAATGGGTCCCTACAAATCTGTCTATATCTCTGTAAATTTATAATGGGTCCCTGTCAACTTGTATGTATCGGCCAAGATTCGGTCCCTTTTTGTGGGTTTTGTTTCTTTCTATGGACCTTTGTAATAGTGTACTAAACACTGTCAGCCACTGGGAACACATGACCCCAGGTTTATGGTAGCTCTCACAGTGCCTTTATTCCTAGCATTTCAGACCCTTGAAAATTGAAAACAAACATGCATCACTATGTACATGCACATTCATGCACATTCATAACCTGAAAAATAATCATAACCTGAAAAAATAATATGCCTGTTATGTTTATAGTGAAATGAAAAAGAAGACTTACACAACTTGGCGTTGGTTCCAGAGGAGGGAATAGGTGTGGAAATCCTTGGTGGGGTCGAACCAGAGGTCCATCCTCTGCTCCCTGTTGCCCACGCCATTCACATATACATTGGTCTGCACCAAGTAAGGTTCCCCTGTGGTGTTGCCCAGGAACTCAAAATCAAACTCGTTGTGATTTGGCCCGTCTGATGACATCTGTGTTTAAATAATGATCAGAGGAATATCAGAGTTCGACAATTCACAGCCAATAAGTAAAAGAACGTAGATTTTTGGTTTCATACGTAGCAAATGAAATAGGAGAAAATGCTTCATGAGAAGAAATTATTGGCTCCACGGGCAATGTTGAGGACAACGATACTAAATGCGAAATTTATGGACCTTAATGAAGTTCACGAGAGGGACAGTACCACATACTAGCCTATTTCTTAAATGCAGATAAAGCCAAGTTTCAATTTGCCTGCAAATCGATAGATTTGGAATGCTTTGGCTGAAAACAGAATACCATCAAGCATCACTAAATGGGGTTCCCCAACAAGGCTAGGATTCATCAAGCAAGCGAGCTGAGTTGCGAGCACTTGTTGTTAACAACTCATTATGCAGCAGGTATCACAAATATTTTCTAATATTTGTGAAATTAGAATTGGTTTAGCTATTATAAAGGTATACTTACATAGAAAGCAGTAACAGTCCCAGCAGAGTCACCCCCTACTAGTTTGATTTGCATGGAGACTTTCCCAAACAAATATTTACTCTTAGATGCAAACCCAGCACCTGAAATCAACAATCAATCATTTCTTCAATCTTTTAAATTTTATGATATAACGCAATAGTAAAAGGCTATTGAGCTCTGCTTCAAAGGGATATCAACAGAACAACTGTTAAATGGACAACATAATGCAGAAAATACCAGTTTCTGGTACGCCCAAAATACATAAATAAAGGTGAAAAGTTTTGTTTTGATACAGGTGCTATTTACCAGAATAGTTATCAAGCTTAAGATTGAGAGTCTCTCCTTCATAGGCAAAATGATCAAATGCCCAGCTTGGCTGATAAAGCTCATCAAACTTTGCTGAGCTAACCAATCCTACCATTACAAGACCCACAAGGAAACTCAAAAGGACCGACATTTTAGCCATTGAAGTAATGAAAGAGAGAGAGGGAATATGAGTGAAGTTAAGCTTCTACTCTGTAATGCTCTGTGGAAACCTCACTAAACACTCGCCGTTTTATAGCCAATTCCATTGGCTTCTCTCACAAGCACCATCCATCCCCTATCCCATTGGCCACGTCATCTGGATTTTTGTGCCACGTAATTCGCCACGTTTGATTTAATATATCAAGGGACTGGGAGGAAGCCGAAATTAAAAATGTAGCCGTTACTATGCACCACTTAGCTTAGCTGGCCAAAGCTGGGCACTGTGTACTGTGTAGTGAGTGGGGTTTCACTTTGTACGACATGTCTCTGTTCAGGAAAAAAAGGATGGTATTAAATGCAGATCTCTGCCAATAGTAAGACGCCACATGGACCAAATACAGCTGGTGCACTGATTGTCCAGTTGTCACTGGCAATATGAGTTAAAAGGCTCCCTCTTTGATGATATCTTTAAAGCTAACGAGATCAGCACTTTCGAGTTTACGAAAATAAATTTACTCTCCATCTCAAAAAGCCACGTGTCAGTAAATGATATTCGATCTAGAACGGGAAAGGATAGGAGAGTATAGCAAAAATAGAGTACAGGCAGCAGAGAGTAGGTGAAAATTCAAGTGGGGTCACATTGTCATCTTTGTTTATTATTTTACTTTGACGACGAAGGTGCCAGCTGGACAAGGACAAAGCGGACTATGCATTGCATTGTCCCCTCAAGGTTCAAATAAAGCTGGGATTGGGAATTAAATTCCCAAAGAAAAATACTTAAATTTTTGTGTGGTTCTGGTTCTGGTTCTTGAGATGTGTGCCATATTATTCAGAATTTGTATATAAATATAGAATATGTTCATAGATTTTGGGAATGGGCAAGCAAGAAGATATTCGGAGAATGCGAGATATTTATTATTATTTTTGGGCATGTGGGTCCGGTGGGGTCCAAGATTTCATAACTACTAAAGCTTTGTTATCATTAGATTTCTTTTCTTTTTCTTGCTAATTTTCTTTTATGAATATGGACATTGATGATTTTGATGGTGACTTCAACCCATGATTTTTCGGTAGCTCATTAAAAAAAATGATGAAAATCTAAATCACATTAATTTAGATTAAACTAGGTGAAAGTCTTTACAAACTTAATGATGTTAGATCAGTTTCTTCCATGACCTTTAACCTAATATTATTAGTTTAGTTGTGCTCAAAAGTCTTCATTGAAATAATGGGTATCGATTTGCTTATCTTAAAGAATATTAAAAGTAACTTTTATATGTAATTATGCGATTAATTAGAGTAGTAAACGGTGAAGCAATGTGATTATTATTTTTCTTTATCTTACAAAAATATCCACGGGTAAAAATAAGGTTAACAAAGTGAGAAGGATGGGAATGAGTGTCATGCATGAATCCAATAATAATTGTACGGTCGCTCACAATGCTTTTGTATTTTGAAAAAAAAAAAAAGCACGCAACTCACTCTACTGCCTTACAAAAGTTATTCTGACAGACCAATTGTAAAGCTACTCGTGGTTTGAAGAAAAAATTGTAAATTTCTCGATGAGCATTTAATGGTGGTGGGTAATTGATTGACATTTTGATAATCAATGGTTTCTTGTGGCAGATGAGTTTTTCAGTGTATGTATGGATAAAAATGGGAGGTAATAAAATGATCACCTGATCTATTACTATTATATTGCTACGCACCAGGCTAGCAGTGTTGTGATAGGTAGGTACTTGTTTTTGCCTTTTGCTGCTTCTTAAATCTTAATTATAATTATTCACGTCAAGAATCAAGATTCAACGCAGAAGCAGCCGCAGCTTAGCGATGAACTTTCAGATGATGGGGATGATAGGATTGTTTTCAGCCAAGCATAAACAGTACAATTACTTGCGTAAATTGAAATCAAGAAATCTAAATTTGGCACTTAAATTGGGAAGTGGGTATGTCTTCTTGGGAACTTTGGGTAAACAAAGCCAGCTCATATTGAGATTTGAGGCAGGGGAAATCCAGGGAAATTTTTACTTTGTGCAATGCATAGTGTCACGACCCGATTTCTCGAAATCGTGCGGCCTTAGACACTAGTTAGTGCTAAGCAGCCTACAAGACCCCAATAACCAAAGAAAGAGATGAAGAAGAAGCACACCGAGTGTTTGAGAGAATGCTCTCGTATTTTATTACTAAAGAGAGATTACAAAGCTATACACTTACAAGTTAAGAGTATTTCTACAATTTGGAGGATGAATTCTCAAATGAGAACTCCACCTATTTATAGCTAAAGCTATATACAATGGACGGCTAGGATTAACTATAATCCAAGGGTCCAAATCTAAAGTGGGGAATATGCTAAGGAATATTCCAAAGATGCCAACTACCAAAAGTATATCCAAAGGAATATGCTTTTTCTAGAAAATTCCCCCACCTACCACACCTATGTGGCATTAACCCAAATCCATTGGGCCTTCTAGAAGATCTAGCCCATTTAACCCAAAATGAACTAAACCCTCCCTTGGTGATTCTGTCGCGCGCCAAAAGGGCATCATAAATAGTTCTGTCGCACGCATGTTGACGTGAAACATGTCTTTTCGAAATACAGAACTATTTATGATGCCCTTTTTAATCTCCATTTCTATAACTCTCTGACTTCACTCCCTTTGGATTTTGGCTACTTGTTTATCAGACTTGCCAATAATAATACAAAATCACATAGTCTTATATATCATATCACCACTCTGATTACAACACGTAGCTCTTGGGTATGACGTGTCATGCTATGATTTGTGGGTCTCCATTGCATTTCATAGAAAACTGTATGTCTACGGTAGAGATGGGGTTGGCACAGTGAACACGTGAAATATGTTTGAAAAAAAAAAGGTGTTGCGGTGGTGACGACGGCGGTAATAGGTAAACAATAATACTAATTAAAAATAAAATAATGGGGGCCAAAAGGGCACACGTGATGCATTTCCAGTTTCCGTCTTGTAGAATTTGAGGGCATCTTGTCTCTCACGAGATCACACTTGTAGACAAAAAAGCTAGAGAAAAAGAAAAGCCCCCACCGTTTCTCCAATTCTCTCAGACTCGGGGGCTTGCAATTGCTACAAGTTGCGTGTGGCTGTTGCTTCTGCCATTTTCTGGCCTTGTATGTTGTAATACAGTGTGGCAAAGGAGTATGACGCTGACATAAAGTTAAGTGTCCGAAATATGCCAACTTTATTAAATAAGATATTGAATAGAAATCCAGTGAGATCGAATTACAAAATCCCACTACACATTATAAAAAAAAACATAAGAAGAAACAAATAAAAAAATTAGTGAATTACTCTCAATCACCACAACTGAACTGATAATAATGATATATGTCACTTGATACTACTGGTCCTAATTGGCTATGAGAACACAGCTAAGCATTAAACAACCATTAGATGTATCATATCCTAGACTAGAGAGCCAACTCTGGAGCATTTACTCATGAAAAATAAGGGAATGGAGAAGGATTCTACATATAATTGCCATTTTGAATTTGCTGCTACTGAGGTACAACAAACACCTTCCAAAACATCATTATTTGCCAAAGAAAATCCTGTTTACAACATCGACGGGCAAAGCATAAGCTGGATCAATTGCCTTAATTCCTGGATATTCAAGAAGTGAGAGTCCTGCATTGATGAAAAAAATTAAACAACTTCAGGCATTGAGAAACAATATTTAGCAAACAGTAGTTTTATGATCATAATATCTCTTGATAAGCAATCAAATACCAGAGGCCATGTTAGAAAAGTAGAAGCCAGTTGAACATATTTGTTTGCATCCTATTTGAAATATTTGGATGGAACCCACAGCAATAAAACAGGTGTAAGAAGAAAAGAGAATATCCCATACACCTGAGAAACTATATGAAGATTAAAGAAAAAGAAAGAGGGAGAGAACAGGACAACTATTAGTTAGCAAAATCAAAATAATTTGGCCTTCCCAACCAATTCTTCAAAAGTTCCTTTCTAGAAAATAATTATAGAAAAATCTTCTCACAAATATCGAAATAGGCTAAAAAGTTGACAATTTATGGTTAGTATATCTATGGTTGACCAGGAAAGACAATCAGCACTGCATTTACAAAAACATGCAAAACAAAAATTTAATGAATGCAAAATCAGTGGCATTAGATACCTGCTACTCCAAAATATGTATGGAAGACATCAACAGCATCATCAGGTCTATCTGAAATTCCTCCATTTTCCATGTCCTGCAAATTTTGAAAATTAACTATAATATTATGGAAGTCTTAGCTAAAGTACTGGAACTCCAAACTTCAAAAGGTAAGAAAATTAACAATACTGAATCCTGGGAAATTACGCCCAAAAATAATATGACAGGCTTGTTCAACTCAAACTAACCTGACAGTCCAAGATGAACTTAACAAGCTTGTCCTTGTTGATCCAATGGACTCTGTCGATCATTATCAAGCTCGAAAGGACCCACCATGAGTAGCAAACCTGCAATAATTCAAAAAAATCAAGGTGAGGAAACCTACAAGAATGTTGTGGTAGAAGTTGGATTGAAGGAAAATACCCACATCAGGAAGTTTCTCAGGGCGGCCGTTTAGACCTCCAGAATTGACTTGCCGTTCACATAACCACCAGCCAAGAAGGTCCTTGTCAACATGATGCAGTGCCCCAGTGATAGCAAGAGCACCAACACAACAGAAGACTGCAGTTACAAAAGACAAAACTTTTACTACATTCGAAGTCTAACTTTAACGTACAGCGGGTGCTTAAAACAACATTTACTGGCTTGATGAACTAAGAGACATGCCAATGCTTTAGACAAAATTAGAAGAATGTCTTCAGAGACAGTTAAAAGATAAATTTCTAGAAAAATTTATTTTCCCAGCGTCCCACTTTGTACATAAATAAGGGACTGATTGAAACTCAGAACAAGGATATAGTAGCAAAGAGACAAATTCTTTAGGGGAAAGAACTGAAAATTCAAATTATCATTGTTGTGATTATTATGCAAAACTCCGGCACGCAAATCTATGGATTTCCACACTGAAAAGAATAACAAAGAGTGGTAAATTATAGGCTCAATTTCTCAAAAAGAACTTCATTCTACAATTCGAGAGTAAATGCATAACATACTTTGCCCTGCATGAGACTCCCCACCAGGAGTGCATCCAAATCCACCATCCAGATTTTTGCACCTTACTATGTAGTCTACGGCCTTATCCACATTGATTTTATCTAGTCGGTGTAGTAGTGAGAGACAACACATAGCAATATAAGAAAACCTGAAAATGTATTTGGTAGAAGAGATTATTTCGAGAATAGCACAGGATGTCCACATAAAACCAGGCGAAATTTACCGTGTATCCACTTCACCCCACATGTCTCCGGAAAAAGAGCCATCTTCATTTTGCAGCCCAGCAATATCTAACTTAGAGGTTATGGAAAAGGAAATGCTTAAAGTCACAGTGTTTCATACTGTCTTTTCACTTGAAAATTATTTTTTCAGAAAAAAAAAATTGATACTTGGTCTCCTAAAGCCGCTCACTTATATGCCCGTTTACTATCAGTATTTCAGTTATCAAAAACATAATAGTAATAAATTTTAAATTGAGATTGTTAAGTGAAATATTGTATGTATGGAAACCAAATCCCAATTGTCATAGAAATTCTTACATATATGAATATCCAGAGAAACAAAGCATACTGCATGACCGAGTAGCTTTGATGAAATGGTGAAGAATCCCTAAGAACAATTTGACAAAATAATAAGGATACAATTTGACACCTTATCAGCATCAAGAATATCAAGCTTATTAAAAAGGGCCAATACTTGCACAGCACTAAGAGTATACAGTATATGTGGATCATGTCCAATATTACCAGCAAAACCACCTGCATAGCAAAAGGTTCTAATGTCAATCATAATTATAATCATTAAATGCTTTTACATTTTAAACTTTTGACTAAGAGTATCAGATATCTGATATTGCACCGTCTTAAAACACTTATGATATCAAGTGATTACTTCATCTAAGTGGATGGTCATTTTTATTTTAAAACTCGTATCTAAATACAAAGCAACTATGGAGGAATTAACAGATCAGATAATGATTAATGCAGAAGCAGTACAAAACATGCACAAAAATAAGCTTCTCCACAAACCAGACTCATCTTGGCACTTCATGACCCATGAAATAACCTCTTCTTTATCTACAGCATCAAGCTTTCCTAAAATATCCAGAGTCGTCAGTCCCCAGTATGCTCCATTCATTCTCAAATGTTCCATCACTACGGATTCAAAACTATCCTTTTTCTGAAAATACCAATCAAATTTGTAAAAAAAAAAAAAAGAAAAGTAATCATAAGAGTTCAAGTAGCCGCCACAAAAGTAGAAGATACATAAAAGAAGTAAAACCTACCTTTTCAACTGAAATAATGTATTTGACATGTTTATCAGCCACCAGCTCTCCCATCTGTCATCCAGCATTAAACACAATCATTTTTAAGATCTTTGCAATCACATATACTAAAGGTAAAAGTATCTTTGTTTCGATTCACTTGAAGGTTGGGTTATTTATATAACATTTCATCAAATCATTTGGCTGAACCTACTTGCCTAGCAGGTAACTTTCACTCTTCATCAACCAAAAGAATCTTTCATGGCTACATTAATGTTCCCATAAGATATTATGAGAAAACAAAAGAGATGAATGAATTCATTTCTTCTCAAATTATCCCTTACTGATCAAGCAAATAACATAAAATTTAAGGGTGGGCACAGTTCAGTCCGGTCTGGTTTTCTCCGTAACCAAACCGGATATTTTCGGTTTTTTCAAAATTAAAATCAAAATAACTGTTTTGCTTACAGAAAAACGAACCGAGTTTTTCTGGTTTGGTTATTTCGGCTATTCGAGATCTACAATATTTTTTTTTGACGCTGATCTACAATTTTATTTGAGAAGCTAAATTTCATCAACACTATACTTTGTCCTAAAATGGGCTATGCAATTACAAAATATATCACAGCCAATTCTAATAACAATCACACTCTGTATATATAGATAATTGAAAGATCATTAATAATTAAGCGATAAAATTAATAAGCTGCCAAAAAAATTAACAAGCTGCATTTGCCAGAACTATGCAACTTCGACAGAGTACTCCCAGAACGAAAGCATGCTATTCACTTCAATTTGCCAAAAATTAACGAAAGCACGCTATTCACTTCAATCTCATAGTCCACAACACAGCCAAGCATCAAAACCTCCAATTTGCCCAAATATATATATATATATATAGACACACATATATATTACCACCGATTGAGAGAGACGAGCTGCCGATTTGCTTTGAGAGAGACGGCAACAGTGTGTAGAATAGAAGAAAAGGACGATTTTGAGAGGAAATTTTAGGACTGCCCCTGGGAATGGGAAACACACAATTCTCCAACAAGCAATAATTCAGTTGAGAAAAAGGTATAGGGCAAATCGGTCCGATTCAATTTTTCAATTTCTGATTATTTTTGCCCACCCTTAACATAAATAAGCAGCTAAAAGAACAGTCCTGAAATATGGTAAACAAATTTTGTTTGCGAAAGCAATAAGCATGTAAATTAAGTCAAAAGTGGCAAAGAGGGTAGTCACCGAAACGTCAGTTCTTCAAAGGAGTAAGGTACCTGGTGACGGTTTTTAATTGGCCTATGGGCTTCTCTCTTTAAAAACAAGGCGCAAGCTCAATACAATTTATTTTCATGGTGTTCCCAAAACAGAAGAAAATTCAATCATATATCCCATTGTACTTTCCAAATTACAGCAACTACCATAAGTAGCCAATGAATTTTCACAAAAAAGTTATTGAGATACGACTTGTGCACAACTTTTAGAGATGAAACTAATATCGAAGATGGCAGTAACAAGTTTCAGAAAATAACAGCGGCAAACGAATCAATAAAAGTTAGATATGGCAGAGAGCAATACCGCAAGAAGTTTCAAGTTCCACAGTGATTCGATCGAACCTCAGTTCTTCCACTTGCTTAAGCTTTTCTCGCCTGCGACTCTTCCCTTTTCTTTGGTGTGCCCTTTCAATTGTGAACTGGGCTCGTCAGTTTTGTGAGGCCTGATTTTTTTGGGCCGTATGCTTCCAGCTCAACCCAACTTCCAGTCATAGATGAACTTACGTAGCTTTATATGTCCATAATCAAGTCATGGATCCGGCCCATCTCATCAAAATATTTACACGAATACGATCATTCAGTTAATTCACCAAATTTTCAATCAATTCACTGGATGTTTATATTCCATTTATTAAATAGAGAAAAATGAATAGAACAGAAAAAGAAACGTTTATAACATTAAATTTCAAGACCGAATTCTCACTTAGTCTAATCGTTTTACTAATATGTAGTTGGCAATTGATAAGTAAAATAATTAATAAAATTTTTTTTTGACTATACCTAATCAATCCAAAATAAGTGTTAATTTATTTTAAGAAGTAAATAAGATTAGATTTAGAGATGGACAACTTCGAGTTCAAGAGTAAAAAAGTGTCCTACTCGAAACACTTTTTGGGTTAAAATAATTTATGACTCAACTTCAAGTCGGGACAAGTCGAGTTGAGAATTCTTAAATTTTTTATATCAAAATGACGTAGTTTATTTTGAGATGGGTTAGGTAGGGACAATTTATTGAAACAACGTTGTTATTAGCTATTTATAAAAAATAAACAAATATTTTAGGTTTGAAAATTTTTTAAATGAATACGAGACTTTTTTGAACTTGACTCAACTCGTTTGAGATAAAATTTTGTCCCGAACAATTTTGATACTATTTTTTTTTTCGTCTTAATTCAAAATTTTAAAACAGATCGGGTTATGAATGGAAAAATCACCCGACCCTAATTTGATTAGGAGAGAATCTAATTTTAAATTTCATTCTTTCTGTACTTTTATTGAATTCATGATAAGGAAGTTAACTAACCCCCTCCACCCAAAAAAACAAATAAATAAGTAAATAAAGATGTAGCATTAAATGTGTTGTTTTGAAAAAATTTAAAAAAAAAAAATCAATTTTGTCTTTAATTTAAAATATATATATCAACTTAATTCATACAACCTTTTTTTTATAAATACTTAATTAATTTCTGTAGAAACGAAAATAATCATGATTTAAGGATGAAAATAATAGTTAAAAATAATTTTAAAAAAATATCTCTAAAGAGATTAATGGAGTATTTATAAAAAAAAAGAGTAAGAATTAAATAAGTATATATCACTTAAATTAAGGATGAAACTTACATTTTTTTTTCAAAATTTAAAGAATATGAAGAGATCAGTTGTTAAAATAGATTAAAAAAAAAAAACTGATAATCATGGTAATGTTCGGTGTGCAAATCTTGCGTATGGAAGATTTTGCTGATTCTATTTACATTCCATTAATCTATGACAGGAGTGCACATGAGATATATGTCTTTGCATTAACAGTTAAATATTAATTTTCATTTCACCAGTGAAATTTGATAAATTTAATATTCAAAGAAGCAATTATATGAAATCAGAGAAACGTATCATAAGAAATGACGTTGATTCCGAAATTTACGCTATATCAGAGGAGGACTAACTGTCCGAAATTAGCTAGGTTTCCTTAATGTCCTCAGCCATGAGTTTACTCCAAGGTAATGGGCTTGAAGAACAGTGTCTGTATATGCTCGTTGACGCTGGAACATTACTATCATCACCGTGCTGATACGCAACTTGTGCAGTTCTAGTTAGGGTGGAAAAAAAAAATTAAAAATTAAAAAATTGAATCGAATTTGATCAATTTAGTTTGATCTAATTATTTTTAATAAAAAATTAGTTTAATTTTTTTAAAAAAATTAAAAAATTAAAAAAATTAAACTAAAAATTAAAAAAAATTATAATTTAAAATAAAAAAATTGGTTCGATTTTTTTTATTAAAAAAATTAATTTTAATTTTATTTATAAAAAAATTGAATCAAACCGTACTCACCTTTAATTTTAGTAAGGTTTAAGAAAGCATTGATGATCGATGGAAGCTATGCATCTGGGGCTATGTACATACCACTGAGCTCTACCCATAAGCTGCCTTGTGTGCTTCCTCGCTTCTTCTTCACATGAAATAGTCTTCTCTCTCATATAACATTCTATGCTCGATGCAACATCTCCTCTCTCTTGCTCCTCCTGAAAAAAAGAAAAAAATAAATTGCAAAAATTTTATATAATTGTTTGATAATTGCTTTCAAACACATAAAATATTGATACATATTCAATTTAATTAATATGCTCAAGTCATATACTCTGGCAGTTCCCAAATCATCCCAGAGCCAAAGAATTTTCCCTACGCAAGAGAAGAGATTAGGATATGGGTCCATCATTCCCATAGTCTCTTTGGTATCGCCTTGTCCCATGAGAAAGAAAGCATGCACCAATGTCATATAGGTACCTCTTATTATGACCCCATTAGTTAAATATTGCTCTTGGGTGGGCACATGTCCCTCGCTAAATCATTTAGCTTCGGCAAGTTGAGCTTTAAATATGTCTATCCACTGCAACACAAAATGGGCCTCTTAGTTTTGCAAAAATGATAATTATATTACTTCTCAAATCTTGGCATTCAAAAAAACATTACCGTTCTTTTTAATTGGGGGACAACGTTACATTCATGTTCTTTAAGAATCCTATGGAAAATTTCATTAGTAGTGTTGTGTAATGCCATGTAACATATCTTCGTATGTTCAAGAATTTGTTTTATTGCTGAAACGACGCGCTCTGCAAAATTTTCCCTTTTCTTATAAACATTCTCGTATCTACAACTTAAAGTATACACTTTCTTAAACTTAATGTCAACAATTATACTTCCAAACTTTTCATATTTCATTTGGAACTCACAATCATTAACATCAAATAAAAAGTAATATATTTATAACTCATACGTTAACATAATCTAAATATCTAAGATAAATTTAACTAAATCATGGTATCAAATGCCCAAAAAAATAAATAACATAATATATAACCCAAAGTTATAAAGCTTAATACAACAAAATTTTTATAGGCCCAAAAAAATAAGAGAGTCCATATATTTAATATGGCTCACAAAATGACCTAAAGCACCACCACATGATCCACCTCAACTAGTCGTTGAGTTGAGGATGTCTACTATTTCTTAAGATAGGAAACAAAACGAGGGAATGTGAGTTTTTACAGATTCAGTGAGTAGAATAATTTTAAAATAAAATGAAAAAAATGATAATGATAATAATAACAATAATAATAATAAACTTTTATACTATAAATATTAATCTTAACATAAATAATATAAATATTTCAAAATGTCATAAGAATTATCGAATCCCGTTTTATTTATACTACAAATGAAAGCTCTACAAATCTGATATGATCTTATAAAAGATTTTCATAAATCGGATCACATATAATACATATAATGAAATTCAAACATTTTATTTATTTATTTTTTAAAAACCTTATACTAAACTAGTACCCATGAAAAAACCTCGTCGTGCCCGGAATATTCCTCTGGCAGAGTGTTAAACGTACTCATTTCTATTATCATCTTATATTCTCGTATTACGCATGTACAAAACAAACTAGTTTTCAAAGAGTAAAGCGCTCATACATATGACATAAAACCTATATATGTATAAAGACGGACCCTTAATGCCTGAATCTCACATTTCTATCTAAAATGGGAGGATACTGCCTAATGGTTTGAAAACTACTATCTCATACTTTATACTTTAACAAATAAATCATTTAAATATAATTCTATCAATATAAATAATCTATAATGTTACTTACAAACATTTAAGCAGTCAAACTATAATATAAATGAGTTTTTTTCATAACATAAAATAAATACTTGACTTAAATATGTACAAATTTTTTAATTAATAATGTAAAACAACTAATTTAACAAAAAGTTTAATATTCATCATGTTTCATAGTCATTTATAACATGATATATAGTAAAAAAAAACTTTAATATGAGAAATAAACTATATATGTAAATAGGTAGTATCAAAAATGTGTTATTAAAACACGTCACGTTTAGGAACCCTCATAAATGAGACAAAGTATACGATTATTCATTGACAAAGAAATTAATACCCAAATTGATGATTTTAAACAAAAATCTATTACATAAAATGATAACGTAATGATTTATACACTTACCAACTCATTGGATCAATGCGAACTTTGCGGTATGGAGTTTAACTCGTTTCGTAAATCTTCTACGAGTCCTAAAATAAAGAAAAATAATAATTTAAACTATTCATTTAGTGAATTATAAAATTATCCCCAAATTTAAATATTAGGGTTTTTTCAAAATTAAAATCTCTCAATTTTCATTAAATCCTACTCTCTAACATATATATATATATAAATAAAAATCTTAAATTAATCCCGACCCTTAAACTTGGATACTTCTCCTCACACTAGCTTTCTCTTTTCAAAATCTTAAATATCTAATCTCTCTTTAATTAAAAAAAAAACCCAATACTTAGAGATCTAAATTCATAATTTAGAAACTGACCCACAATATAATAATTCAAAAACATACATAAATCAACAAGGAAAATGGATAAATTAAGTGGAAGAGCCATAGAGCTTTTACCTTTTCTCTCTCTCAGCAGAAACCACATTTTCAAAAGACAAGTTTTTGTTTTGTTGTTCTATTTGCCCTTTTTGACTAATTTAAAAGGAAAATGTTTGATGGGCTTGGAAAAAATAGGCTTAAGTCTTTTTTTTTCCCTAAAAAAGTGGCTTATGTCAATTTGTCTCCCTTATAAAAATTTCAACCTCAAAATTTAGCATACCTAAGAAAAAAAAGATGAGAATATTAAGCTCGCATTAAATTCTTGCACTTTCAAATAGCCTATTCTTTTGTATGATTCTTCTACATAAATTTCACTAAGGAATCTGCTTCATTTTTAATATTTCCACTAGTTTCTCCATAAGTCAAATCTGCTCCCAACTGAACAAGTTGTTGTTTTAACACATGGCTCAAGTCATACATGTACTTTTAGAGCATTGAGAAATGAAACACATTGTAGATTCTCAATAATTTCGGTGGTAAAGCTAAGCAATAAGCAACTGTACCGACATACTTTACGATCTCATACGGACTAATGTATTGTGTGCTTAGCTTACCATACTTCCCAAGTCAAAGAACACCCTTCCAATAAGAGATCTGTAGAAACATTTGGTCTCCAACATTAAACTCAAGATCTCTTCTATACTTGTCAGCGTAACTCTTCAGTCTATCTTAAGCTACTTTCATTTTCTTTCATATAACTTGTATCTTTTTATTAGCATCTTGCACTAATTCTGGGCCTAATAATTTTCTTTTGCCCACTTCATCCTAAAAAATCAGAGTTCTACATTTCCTATCATACAAAGTCTCATATAGAGCCATCTATATACTAGTTTGGTAACTATTATTATAGGCAAACTCTATCAAAGATAAGTAAGCATCCTAACTACATTTGAACTCAATCACACAAGCTCGTAGCATGTCTTCCAAGGTTTGTATAATATGCTCTAATTGTTCATTTGTCTATAGATAAAAAGAAGTACTAAAATTCAACCTTATGCTTAATGCTTTTTGCAAGCTGGGCCAGAATTTAAATGTAAAACAGAGATCTCAATTCGACAATATGGATACAAGTGCTCCATGAAGACGTACTATCTCAGCAACATAAATACTAGCCAACCTAACAAGTGAATAAGTAGCTTTGATAGGTAAGAAGTGAGTAGACTTCGTGAGTCGATCGATAATCACCTATATACTATCATAACTCATCTAAGTACGTGGAAGCCCTGTTATAAAGTCTATAGTAATATGCTCTCAATACCACTCAAGAATAGGAAGGGGCTGGGAAAGTCTTACAGGCTTCTAGTTTTTGGCCTTGATCTGCTGACAAATTAAGCACTAGGAAACAAACTTAGCAATCTCTCTCTTTATACCCTGCCATTAATGATGGTCCCTCAATGTACGGTACATATTCGTAGTACCTGGATCATGGCATAAACTAAACAATGAGCTCCTCTATGATCTCCTTTTTCAAATCTTCTATATTAAGTACACAAAATCTATTACCTATGGTTAGGGTCTCATCATCTCTCGCTATAAAATCAACTAGCAAACCCCTTTTTACATTATCAATCAACTTTATTAACTGAGGGTTATGAGCTTACATTTCTCGAACTCGATCAACTATGGTAGGCCTAACCCAAAAATTAGCCATCACTACTCTAGAATAAAACAATTGTTAGCTCAACTCTTAGAGATCTCAATTCAAACAATAAGGGCATACATGTCACTCTTAAATGAGCAATAGAACTGTATGATTTCCTACTAAGTGCATCAGCTACCACGTTTGTCTTGCCTGGGTGGTAGTCAATGGTACACTCATAGTCATTAATCAACTTAATCCATCTCCTCAGTCTCAAGCTCAAGTTCTTTTGAGTAGGTAAGTACTTAAGATTCTTGTGATTAGTAAAAATCTGACAAGTCAATCCATATAAGTAATACCTCCAAGTCTTAAGTATAAATACCACCGCTACAAGCTCTAAATTATGTGTTGGGTAGTTTAGCTCATACTTCTTAAGTTGCCGAGAAGCATAGGCCATTACATGTCCATGTTGCATCAACATACAACCTAACCTTTGTATAGAAGCATCACTATATCCCACAAACCTCTCATTACTAGATAGAAAAGTAAGTACTGGTGCTGAAGTTAATCGTGCATTGAGTTCTTAAAAGCTCTTTTCATAATCCTCATTCCACAAAAACTTAATATCCTTTCAGGGTCAACTGTGTCAGTAGGTTAGCTATCTTGGAAAAACCTTCTATGAACCTACGATAATAACTAGTCAAGTCAAGAAAACTCATAACCTCGATTACATTAGTAGGGAAGTATTAATGATCAATGGAGGTAATGCATTTGGGACTATGTATTGGCGGTGGATCTAAGACATGTGGGTGTATGCATGTGCAAGTGTGTTTATTGCCTAAATACGTATCATATACGAATTTTACGCAGAGGAACCGTGTAAATTAAATAATAAATACAATAATTAAATATATTAATCACATTAATATATTAGAATATTTGAGAACTCACCTCAACGTGTAACGTTATACACGTATTTCTTCAGAATCCGCATCAACTCGTGGGCAGTTTTAGTCACTAACATGGTAAGCTTGGTAAACTAGAACAGTAACCCTATATTCAGCCCGGAATTAACTCTTATTCCTCAAAATGGCAGATGTGTGTTTTTCATCATTTTCTTCAAAAGAATAAAAAATAAAAAATTTAAAACAATCTAACATTACTTCACTTTGATGCATAAAAAAAAATGAAACAATTTTTTTTTCTTTTTTTTTCTTTCTTTTCCTTTTTCTTTTTCTTTTTCTTTTTCTTTTCTTCTTCTTCTTTCTCTATTCTTTCTTTTTCTTTTCTTCTTCTTTCTCCATTTCATCTTTCACTTTGGAGCAAAATTGCCCAAAATCACACGCAGAGATTTTACCTTTTCAAAATCACAAATTCTTATCACTTCTCTCTTTATATATATATATATATAATAAAATAATATTAATAAGTACCAACTATTTGACAGTCAAAATATTATATTTTTATATATATAATATTTTATAATAAAATATAATATAATAATATATAATAAAATAATATAATATAATATAATAATATATGATAAAATAAAATAAGAGAGATATTTTGATTATTTAACTATTAAATAATTAAAGTGTGAAATGACTATTTTGCCCATTATAAATAGTACCAAGTTTACCTCCTAGTAGGTCCCACCAAACTCGCACTTGGATAAACTCAACCGAATGTTCACAATGCGTCACGTGTCATTATATAATTAATAAATAATAATTATTGACTAATTATTGTATTTAAGAAGGAGAGCGTAGGTTCGATTCCATACAAGTCATTTTTTATTTTTTATAACTATTAAATTGAATTGAAGAATCGAACTGAACCGGTTTGGTTTAAGTTTTCAAAATATAAATGATCGGTTCCAATTCTTTAGAACCGATCGGATCAAGTTCGAACTTAAACCAAACCGAACCCAATATTTGTCCAACCCTATTGAAACATATATCTTCTTCATCCCTCCCTCTTGACAGCAACGTTAAGTTGTTGATTGATGAGAAAAATAAATAGAAGATGGAGATATTAGAATAATACTTCTAAGAAGATGATGTGGAACAAATTCTAAATATTTCCTTATCTTTAGTTAAGATAGAAGACACCATTTGTTAGCATTATGACAAAAGGAGGGTGTCTTATGTGAGAAATGGGTACGTATTTTATGGCTTTGCAAGAAAAGTTCATAATACTTCTAGATTCTTCAATGAGCATTAAGAAGTGGTGGAAATATATATAGTCTATCTTAGTTCTAAATAATTGTTTTTTTTTTTTGTGAAGGGCACTATCAAATTTGCTCCCTACATGCCTTATATGCAAAAAAGATTGTAAACTAACTAGTTTGCCAAAGATGTTTTTGTGAAGAGAAATGTAGTTTCATGCTCGATAGCTTGTAAAATAGCTAAAAGGGTATTAAAATGCATGCCTTTTTACCCTACGAACTATGTGACTTAGTTAAGCAAATGTAGGTTTAAGCTCGAAAGCAAGAAGCAGCAAATTAAGCAACTTGCGTGAAAGTCGTTGCATATTCCCATTTTGCAGGCTTGATTAGTGGGCTGCAAAAAATATATCTATGGAGTTTCTTACAATATGTGGCATCTACGATCACCAAATAAAAGTTTGTAAGAGTGATTATGATCTTATGAGCTAATTGGCAAGCTAATAATAATTTTATAGTGAATGGAATATAAGAGAATCTAGTATGATCTGTAGCTATAGTGGAAGCTTATTTGGATTTTAGTTATTCGAAATCTTCGGGTCAACAAATTCTTAATTCTATCCTAAGCTTAGAGAGGCTTAAAATTAGAAAGCACCTCCAATAGGTTGGTACAAACTAAATGTTGATGCAGTTATTGACTCTTAAGGGGAAAAAAAAGTTAGGGTTAGATGCTAGAATAAAGAATTGTGCTAGAAATTCAGTGGCAATTGCAATATCTACAAGTGCCTATTATGGAGATGTCGAGTTAGCTGAAGCAGAGGCTATCCGATTTAGAGTAAAAATCATAAAAGAATCAAGCTTATATCCACTAATTATTTAATCAGATGCAAAGAATATGGTTGGCTTGGAGGTAGGCATAATGAGCTCCTTAAAGGAAATTAGCTGAGTTGTTAAAGATATCCAAAAGACAATAAAAGATGAGGATCGGTTCCAAATTAGCCATATACCTAGATCTTGTGACACGATAGCTCATTAGTTACCCAAATTTACTTTCAAAATTTCAAGTGTTAAAATCTGGCTGGAAGACATTAGTTTTCTTGGTTTAATGAATTTTCTCTCTTTAAAAAAAGAGTTTAAATTTTGAGCTTTCAAAGTAAAAAAGGTTAGAGGTTTTTTTTTTTAAAGTGGTGAATTATCTATAATGCCTTTTATTTTATTTTAAAAGTTTTACTCTAATTCTAATTTACGTTACCTCCAAAAAAAATTGTTTATTAAAATAATTATATAATTTTTACTAAAAGTTATAAGTAATAACTAAATGACTAATAAATTTTTTAAAAAGAACTCTACATACACAAACTTTATTACTATAAACTCTAGTTGAAAATAAGTATAGTTAAAAAGTTATACTAAATAGACCCTAAATATCCAACCATAAAAGTTAGGCTCCTCTTGTTCTTTGAAATGACTAATTTTTAAAAGATTGAAAATTCATAGCTCATCAACCCACTGTATTGTAATGTCTCGGGTTAGACTTTGTGCATTTTCAGTTTTACTTTTTTTATAAAAAAATTGCTTATTAAATTTATTAAAATATCTTTGAATTTGATTATTATACAACAACATAAAATTATTACAAAAAACTTTTATTTTATTTTTTTGAATTAATTTTACAATTTTAGTTAATTAAGGTGTTGTAGTGTCGGCCTACATGTCAGCTTAATGGATTATTGCACTTAAAATTTGAGCTTAGCCCAAGCTCCGTTTTTTATGTTGTGTTGGCATTTTATTTTGTACACACGTCGAAACAATACATTATACATCTCTATTTATTTATATGTGTGTGGTGAATAATATTATCATGTGATATTATTTAATTTATATAATTTTTTTTATAATTTATAATATATTATAAAATTTTATCACATATTTAAATATTTATTATATAATGAGTTACATAATTATTAAAATAAAATTCTCTATACTAATAAATTTTTTATTGTTTAATCTAAGATGAATTTTTAATAAAATTTTATTGACCATTTTAATTTATTTTTCTTTAAAAGTTTATATATAGATAAGTAATCTTATTCATAAAATACCAACCTTTACCTTCTATTTTTACTTCAACTCGGGATAATCACAAATGTAAAGAGCATTTCCAACCATTCAAGCTACACACAAGGGGCATTGGTAGTTTAGTTATCATTCACACTTTCACACTTCTTAGATAGACGACTTTTCTTTTTAAGTTTATAATTAAAGTAATATTTTAAAATAAAATAAAAATATTTTAAGCAATACAATGTTAAAAAAGGCTACACATTTTTATTCAAAAGCTCAAAATTAAATTTCTTATATTAGAGATAAAATAATTTTTTTTTTCATTTTGTGTAAATTGTTTTAAAATAATTCATAAACACTTTATGATCAAAACAGAAAATAATTTTAAGCATTAAAAAAATTATTTAATCTATAAAAAGGTCATAATAAAATAGCAATAAAGTATTTTCGTACTAGTTTCATGATATTTAATTGAATTAACTGTCCTTTAAGACTAAAACAAAATACTAAAACATTATATAAACACACTCTTAAACTTAAAAGATTATTAATTTGATAAGTGTATTATAAATTAAATGGTTATTATTGTTAATACCCTCAAAGTTATGGACTAATATCACAAATACTCAAAAATTTAAAATTTGGTTTGTAAAATTCAAACGTTTTGGGATATATGTACCAATTCCCAACCTTTAGGGAATCCTTCATCAAAGTTAAAGAATAATAAAATCATTTTATTATTTAAATTTTAAATAAATATTTTTAAAAATATTAAATTATAAAACCCTAATTTCTCTTTCTTTTTCACTTTCTCAATTTTACATCAACCATCCAAATTTATGAACAACAACATAATTTTTATCTCAAGTAAAAAGTCAAAAGAAAAATATCAGTTTAAACCTTTTAATTTGCAAAACCTAAGAACAATGATCAAATACAACCTAAATCATGAACAACAACATAATCTATAATTTAAACAAAAGTTCTAAAAAAAATCCATTAATTTAATTCTCTAAAAATTTAAAAAAAAACCATCAATCTTGTTGCTCGTGCTTAGGCGTGTGCAATGATTTTTGCTTGGCCGCTATTAGAGCGACCCTTACTTGGCTATGCATGACAACCTATACTTGGTCGTTGCTACAATGGCCCTTGCTTAGTCGCGCTTCAGGCAAATCAATGGAGACACGTGCATGGCGAAGATTTGTTGCCATCTTAATAAGTCCTAATACAGGACGATAAGCCTGTGTTCTCTTCGGGTGAGAACAAATCGGCAGTTTGAATAATAACTCATTACCTCATTGATATCTTTTGGCTGCTTTAAATAAGCCAAGTCATATACAAAGAAACCGAAATAAAAGGAAAGTTGGTAAACAGAACTGCAGAAATACAAATAGCATAATAATTGATGTGAAACTCGTAACCTTCACGCTACCCAATCTTCCCCAAACGTGCCCATATTCTTCCTCACGTCGCCTGTAACTCTCTTCACGTAACGTGCCCATAATACTAAATTCTCACGTCGCCTGTTCACGTATGTCTCACGTTCACTTCTGCATGCATGTCGCATGCAACTACTTTTTCACGTCTCACTTCTGTATGCATGTCGCATGCAACTGCTTTTTTTTCACGTCCCACTTTATCCTAAGTATTTGAGGTTTGGCCTAAGGGCCCTTGCTGACCGTCGTGGCTTATCATTACCCCCCTCATTAGGTGGATCCTTGTCCTCAAGGTCCATGCCCCGAAATTTTTCCAACAGTTGTTTAGTGGACTCCCACGTTGTGTCTTCGATTGGCAGAGTTTCCCAATGGATTAAACTTTCTTCGACAATCTGGGCTCCCTGTTTTATCCAACGGTGATCGAGTATAGCCCGTGGTTTCAGTATGACTATCCCATCGTCAGTGAATGGTGGCAACTCGTTACTGGCAGTCACCCTATTTTTGTTGTTGGCGTTGTACCATTTGAGTATGGATACGTGAAATATGGGATGAATGCGAGACCCCTCTGGTAAGTGGAGCTTGTATGCGACCAAGCTGATTTTTGCCAAGATTTCGTAGGGCCCATAGAAACGGCTGGCTAATTTTTGGTGAACTCTTTTGAAAACGATTTGCTGGTAGTACGGATGTAGTCTAAGAAGCACTAACTCTCCAACCTCGAATGACACATCTTGTTGTTTTTTATCTGTTAATTGTTTCATCCGATTTACTGAGCGTGCAAGGTTGGCCTTGAGTTGTTGGAGTAATTCATCCCTGTTTCATAGTTGCTGATCAACTTCATGCACTGGTGATAGGTCTTCGCTGTACGAAGGAATGATGGGTGGCAATCTACCATACAGTGCTTGAAAATGGGTCATTCCCGTGGAGATGTGGTAAGTTGTATTGTACCAGTATTCAGCCCAAGGTAAATAGAGGTTCTATTTGCGTGGCCACTGGTGTACAAAACATCTAAGATACTGTTCGACACATCGGTTGATGACTTTCGATTGTCCATCAGTCTACGGGTGATATGCGGAGCTAAGCTGCAATTTGGAGCCCGACATCTTGAAGAACTCTCGCCAGAAGTTACTTACAAAAATTGGATCACGGTCACTAATGATTGATCTGGGCATCCCGTGTAGCTTAACAACACCGTCCACAAATTTTTCTGCGACACCCTTAGCTATAAAGGGATGTTTTAAAGTAAGAAAGTGGGCTGACTTACTGAGCCTATCGATGACTACCATAATGGTATTCTTACCCTGTGAAATCGGTAACCTTTCAATGAAATCTATCGTTATGTGATCCCACACTTGACAGGGAATAGGCAACTGTTGCAAGAGTTCTGCCGGTGCCAAGGTTTCAGCCTTCGTCTTTTGGCACACAATGCAACCTTTGATGTATTCTTGGACTAATCTGTGCATCCCCGGCCAATAAAATTGTTGCTCTAATTTTTTGTATGTGCGCAGAATGCCGGAGTGTCCGCCCATCTTGGTGTCATGCGTCTCATGCAGCAGCTTGGAACGTAAAGCAGGATTGGCTGGTACGATGACCCGTTCTTTGTAACGGAGGAGACCATTGCGCCACACATAGTGGCCGTTAGGTTAATCCGCAGCTACCCGGCTCATGTTCTGAATATATGGATCCTCATTTGCAGCTCGTTTAATTTCCTCCCATAAGGTAACCTGAGGAATAAAGATATTGTGAAGAACTGGGCTACCTTGTTTTCGTGAAAGGGCGTCGGCTGCTGAATTCTCACATCCCAGACGGTAAATGATCTCGTAGTTATAGCCTAAGAGTTTGGCCACCCATTTTTACTGTTCAGGCGTGGAGATGCGTTGGTCCAAAAAATATTTTAGGCTTTTTTGATCTGTCTGGATGTAGAATTTTTGGCCTAGGAGATAAGGCCGTCATAGCTGTATTACTTCCACGATTGCTAGCATCTCTTTGGCATAGGTGGACCAAGATGTTTTTGCTACCCAAATGGCCCGACTCATGAAAGCTACTTGTCACGCCCCAGACCCAACAGATCTGACACACGACATCACTTACATTCATTCAATAATACTTAAACATTCATTTTAATTTCTTTCACAATTATAGCAATTGAATTATGACTGGGACAATTACTAAACCGGAGATACGCAGAGTTTTCTCAGAGATTAACACTCTACTACGTCACCAGTAGCAACTTTGTTACCGGAAGCCCAGAATATATTCATTGCAAATTCTTACTTAAAATCAATCCATTACTACACTTGGTGAAACTTAAACTAAATCCAACCACACACAATAAAATAATACATAAGTATTTATTCAATAGGGACAAATCAAATATTTTATCCCACGTGTCCCCAAATGAAACACTTAGCAACCTAACAACTTAGGGAACCCAAGGAACAGCAAAAGCCTTGCCAAATCCGCTAAGCACACATGTACCTTATTTACCTGAAATCACCATAAACTATAATGAGTATAAAACTCAGTAAGCATACTAGTTTTTCATATATCAAATACAAATACATATATGTACACAATGCATATGTATGATATGTTGTTATCAATCAAAATCATAATCTTATCAAATCACATATCATGTAAGCGCTTACACATTCTTTCAAAATACATAATAGGAATACCATCACTCAACTACTACTTAGTAGGACTTACATATCACATATCACATAATGAGCCAAATGTCACTCGTAGGTGACATACCGTATGAGAGGAATAGTACAAGTGAGGTCTTTAAATCACACATATATAACGCTTATGCCCGAAGGTAAAAGCCAAACCCTCACCCTGATCATCGGTGAGTCCTCTCACATGTACCAATACGCCACCACACGAATGTGATGACTCACACTTCCTTTAGGTACCAATAGGATCCTCCCTACATACGGAACACATAACATATACCAATCCCGAAGGAAATGCCACACATAAAGGCTCCACAAATCACATAAAATGCCTACTAAGTTAACAGTGAGTTCAAGTACCCTCAAATCACAAAATATTTCTCATGGACATATTACACTTCAAAAGCTTTCTTTGTTAAACGCATCTTATTTTAGAAAGCTCACTTTCAAAAACACATGTATGTCCATGCTCAATGTCAATGCTCACATTCATAAACATATATTCACATTTCATATCAAAATATACTTTGACATATCATAAACATATTCTTAACCCCATTTACAAAATCATACATAACAATTATTATGTTTATTGTGATTCCAGTAGTAAGTCTAGTATACTTACCTCTTAACACTTTCAGCTACAAGGCTTAAATCTCCTTAACCTATCAATGGAGATTAATCCTTTCATAAGCCTCAAAATTCACACAAAATACTTTAAATAGCTTACAAAATTATACACAATGCATTTATCACATCAAATTGGTCTAAATATTTGGTTTCTCAAAACCTGTCATTCTGACCACTTACACTTAACAAAAATTTCTAATACATCAAATGATGTCCAATTACTCCGAAATCAGAATATATCATTCTTGACTCATATATACTTCTTATATATGAATATTATATCAAAATTCCTACACAATCCATTCCATACACACCATCGAATCCAAACTACAAACCTGACAGGATCAAGATACTTACTGAACAGTATTCAATCTCCCAATTTTATAAAATCATATACTAACTTAAAAATTATAAAACTATCACATAATTACTCTTGACACATATCTCAGTCCATGATAAATATTTGGCTTCCAAATAACTGCCAAAAGTATTTTAAAACTATTTTATTTCATAACTTTAAAAATCTGTTAATCAAATACTACAATGAGCTGATACACTTTAGAAATTCATAACACTTCAACCACATTGATCCAAATTCTCAATTCCGAGTATATCATATTAGACATATAAAATTATCATATTCCACAAATTCATAATTTTTAAAGATCATTCAGCAGGTCAAAAATTATTTTCCACTGTATCATACTGTTTACACAGGAAATTTCCAGAATTCCAGGGTTATTTTGGTAAATTCACTACAAATTCAATTTTCGAGATTTTCAGTCGATTCAAAGTCTCAGATGATCCTAAACATGTCTAATTTCATATACTCAAAATTCAAAACCAGAATCGAATCACAACAATTTATAAAATTCCTAGATCAAGAGGTTATCCAGCAGAAATTCCATAATTCATCATGATTTATCAAACTATCTTATAGATCATCATCAATTCTCACAACATCAAACGAAATACACATCAAATCCTTAATTATACATATTTCCAGAAATCAAAACTTAAAGAAATTAACTTAATTAACACCAATAAATTGATAATTAGTTGTGATATACCTCTAAAGATCCAAAATTCTCATTTTCTTCTTCTTTTTCTTCTTCTTCTTCTCTTTCTCTCTCCTTTATTTCTCTCTTCTCTCTCTAAAAATGGGTAGCTCGACCAAAATGAGAGAATTAGGGTTTTTAAAAGTGTATTTTTATACTAAGTGGTTAATTTTTGGTATTTACGAATTCACCCCCAAAACTTTCAAAGTATAACAATTTGGTCCCTAAAATAATTCCAAAGTCTTGCAAATAAACCCAATACTAATAGTATATCCTTAACCTATAAAAACACTACTAATAACAATATATAAATCAAGGATCACCCACATACAAATAAAATACGTATATTTATATATATAAATATACATATTCTTACCGGTTATGGATACTAGTTACTACACTACTGGTCTACCTTGTTGGGACAACACGTCTCCAATTCCATCACCTGATGCGTCGGTTTCTACAGTGAAAATGTCGTTGAAGTTAGGCATTGCCAGAGTTGGTGTGGTTGTCATAGCTTTTTTTAGAGCTTGAAAAGCATCTTTTGCTTCTTGATGCCACCCAAATTTACCTTTCTTAAGGAGATTGGTGAGGGCTCGTGCTATAATGTCATACGTTTTAACAAACTTTTGGTAATATCCTGTCAACCCTAAAAAATCACGTAGTTCAGTAATGTTAGTAGGTCGTGGCCATGCCATCATCGTAGCAATTTTACTGTCGTCTATTTTCACTCCTTAACAGGTGATTATGTGACCCAAATACTCCAACTCTTGTTGCCCGAAAGCACACTTGCTAGCCTTGACAAAGAACCGTTGCAGCCGCAATATGGCTAGAGTCTGTTTTACATGCATCAAATGCTTGTCCCAAGAAGGGCTATAAACTAATATATCATCAGAGAAAACTAGTATAAATTTTCTAAGATGAGGGCGAAATATTGAGTTCATAATTGCTTGAAAAGTCGAAGGTGCATTACACAAGCCAAATGGCATAACCAAATATTCGTAATGTCCGTTATGAGTTCGAAAAGCAGTTTTAGGAATATCCGGGGGATTTACTCGTACCTGATGGTACCCAGCTCTAAGATCTAATTTGGTGAAATACGAAGCACCATAGAGTTCATCTAGCATATCCTCCATTGTGGGAATTGGAAAGCGGTCCTTCATAGTGGCAGCGTTGAGTGCCCGATAATCAGTGCAAAAATGCCAGTTTCCATTCTTTTTCTTTACTAATAGTACTGGTGATGAAAACGGGCTCGTACTGGATCAGATGAGACCTGTGTTTAACATATCGTGAACTTGTTTCTTAATCTCCTCCTTTTGATAGTACGCATATCAGTATGGTCGAATGTTAATAGGCTCAATTCTCTCCTTGAGAGAGATGTAGTGATCTACTTCTCGGGTGGGTGGTAGACTTGAAGGTTCCTGGAATACTTCCGAAAATTCCTGTAATATTCTCTGCATGTCAGGGTGTATTTCGCTATTCGACTCTTGGGTAGCGAAGGATAGGCATATCGCAAAAATGGAATGGCTCTGGCGAGCCTCTTTTGAAAGCTCCTTGAATGTCGTGGCTTGAATACCCTTGGCGGTTGTCCCTTGTAAGCGCCTGATTTGGTCCTCCCAAAGAAACTCCATAGTCAATTGCTTCCAGTTGCAAACCACGGAACCTAGCATTTTAAGCCATTGAATTCCCAGGACGAGATCCAATACTGTCAAAGGAAGAGAGTAGAGAGTTAAAGAGAAAATAGTGCCTTGGAGGTCCACTCGCACCTCTTCAAAATGCCCCTGGCATTTCATTTTGTCCCCGTTAGCTATTTGTACGGTGAACTTCTCGGTTGGCACTACTGGCAACCTCAGTTCATTGGCCAACCTTTCACTTATGAAGTTGTGAGTTGACCCACTGTCTATGAGTATGATGATGTCGTGGGCATTGATCTTGGTAGCTACATGCATGGTCTTAGGTGCGGACCATATGCATGCAACGTAATTTCTGGTTTGAGGGGCTCCTCTTGGTTTCTTGCCATTTGTTGTCCTTCTGTAACGTTGTTACAGAACACATTGTTGCTGTCCTCATGTCATTCTAACATCAGTATCCGTGGTCCTTGACATTTATGTCCTGCTGTAAACCGTTCATTATAATTAAAGCATAAACCTTGGAGACGTCGCCGCTGCATTTCTTCCCAACTTAATCGTCGGACGGGTGCTGCGGGTGCTGCTCGATTTGTTGGTGAAAGAGCCAAAGGAGCTCCTATTGGTGGTGTAGGACGTGTAACCCTCATTTGTCTCATTAGTTGGTCATCTCTCATTCGCGCGAAATGAATAGTGTCTTTCAACGTCTATGGTTTAAACATGCGGATCCCGTCAGATATCTCAGTCTTTAAACCACCCATGAAGGTTCCCACAAGAGCCTTTTATGTCCAGCCAGTGACCCGATTGCCTAATTGTTCAAATTCCTGTTGGTATTGACACAGGGAACCCGTCTGCCTGATCCGTGACAGAGCCTCGTCAAAATCCTCGCATTTTGAGGGTCCAAAATGCGCCCATAGTTCATTTTCAAAATTTGCCCATGAGAGAACTCGTCCTTCTTCTTGGAACGTCTTGCAAATCCATTGCCATTATTGATTGGCTTCTCCTTCCAAGTGATAGGCGGCCAAAGAAACCTTTTTGGTTATCATGAGTGTTTTGGAATTCAAAGAATTGGTTTATACGATTGAACCACTCTGTCGAGTCTTCTCCAAAGAATCGCAGGAACTCTAGTTTTGCCGTTTTAGAGGATACGACAATTCGTCCCCCATTGTGGCCTTCACGGCAGTGGTTACCCTGATTTAGAGGCTCCTGATCTGCAAGGAATACTTCAGAGAGACGGTTAAGAGTCTCTTCCAAATGTCGCAACCTATCCGCCACGCCGAGCTCCATCCGGTGTAGCCCTTCTCGTATTTCACCTAGCCCAGCCTCCAACAGTTCAATACGCTCTTTATTGGTTCCCATAGTATCCTGGGACCTGTGGGTTATGGTACTCTGATACCAATGATAAGTCCTAATACAGGACGATAAGCCTGTGTTCTTTTCGGGTGAGAACTAACCACCAATTTGAATAATAACTCATTGCCTCATTGATATCTTTTGGCTGCTTTAAATAAGCCAAGTCATATACAAAGAAACCAAAATAAAAGGAAAGTTGGTAAACAGAACTACAGAAATACAAATAGCATAATAATTGACGCGAAACTCACAACCTCCACGCTACCCAGTCTTCCCCAAACGTGCCCATATTCTTCCTCACGTCGCTTGTAACTCTCTTCACGTAACATGCCCATAATGCTGAATTCTCACATCGCCTGTTCACGTATGTCTCACGTTCACTTCTACATGCATGTCGCATGCAACTATTTTTTCACGTCCCACTTCTGTATGCATGTCGCATGCAACTGCTTTTTTTTACGTCCCACTTTATTTTAAGTATTTGAGGTTTGGCCTAAGGGTCTTTGCTGACCGTCGTGGCTTATCACATGTGGTCGTCTCACATTTTGGAGAAAAAATTTAAGGGTCATGTTCGTCTTTCTCTCCCATTAACTTTGATCTCGAAGGTCCTCTTCTACAATATCTTCATTCGCTAAGCGATTGAAACGAGAAGAAATTGAAATGATTTACAGAACGAGGCAATTGAAAAAAGTAAATTTTTAAAAATATATTTTGGGGCAGCTTTTTAATATTTTTCTTCAATCAAATCACCATTTTTGGGTTTGTTAAACTTTGGGATAATATAATTTTATGTATTATAGTAGTGAAGACTAAAAAATTTAAGCTTTTGTGAATTTTGAATTTCAAAATTATATTTTAAACCCTTACTTGATTTAGAACACGTATTTATTTTGTTATTCAGAATTGATTATGAAATAAGGTGAAATATAAATAAACAATAATTTAACACAAAATTTGTAATTTAATCATTTCATTTGCACTAACATAAATCTGTTTAAAAAAAATCTCTAGCCTCTCTCTAACTTTTACTATTAAAAATCCTAGCCGCCCCGTTGTCCACCGAAAATGATCCCTCTTCGATGGACATCCACCTTTTATTCTTTCTTTGAGCATTTGTTTCCTTTTCCTATAATTGTTTTTTTTTTATTTTTATTTTTTACAGTTCATAGTTTTTTTAGTTTCCTCTGGCGACTTTTGCATCTCCGGCGAGTTTCTCCACTAGTTCTTACCGTTCCACCAGCTCTTATGGTCCCACTGGACAGCCCTAACATATTCACGACAAAGAAGCAGAAAAGACAGTCGCCTCCTCCGCCTTGTCTAGATCTGCCTCGTGCTCGTTGGATCTTGCTGCAATGCTGCCGTTTCTTTGTCAATTACTCACTAGAAATTGTCGCTTATGCCTACAGACTATTTTTCTGAGATCTGGCCACCGCATCTACCGTCGGATGCGTCTGTAAACTGTTTTTCTGAGATGCGCTTGGCCATATCTCAGAAGCACTATCCCCCGCCAACCAAACTTCGTCACTAGCTATATTTCAGATCCAATATTATATATTGCGGTGGTGTGGTAGTCTAGGGTTTGGGTGTAATTTATCTGTAATTTTGTGTTGGAATTTTTTTGTAACCTCTATGTTAGTCTTTTATATAATAATTCTGTTACGCGATGCAGTTTTTTTTTTTTTTTTATGAGATAGTTTTTTTCACTTAGAAGTTAGATCTCGAATGTGTGAGGGTTGGATATCTTTATTTATAATAAGAGTAGATATTGTTTTTTTGGAATAACTCTCATTTAAAATATTGTTGTATTTTTGTTGTTGAAGTAATAGGTTCGACGGGTTACAAAAATTTTATTTTATTTTTTTTTAAATGTTTTGATAATTATTTAATATATTTTAGTAGATCTATTATGTAATATTGTATAATTTTTTTATAATATTACATTTAAATTTTTTAAAAAAATATATATAAAATTTGTTCTAAATTTTAGGATATTTATAATATTTACTAAAAAATTCTCTAAATTAACTAAATTTAATATTATTTAAATTATTTTGACCGAGTTAAAATAACTTAAACAAAAATAATTAAATATTTTTTTATTATTTTATTTTAATTTTAAAATAAAATAAAATAAATAAAATTTTTAAATAACAAAAAAAATCCACCGACACTCCTCTCTCCCTCTCTCCTTTCTCTCTTTCTCTCATCCCACGATTAACATAAAAACTATCTCACAATTTTCACTCAAAATTTTAACTCAAAAATTTTAAAAATTGAAGATATATTTGATTATGGTAGAGTTAAAAAAATGGGAGAAAATTGGTAAGTATATTTTTAAATTTAATTTTTATGATTTTGAGTATTTTTGTATTTAATTGTTAAAAATATTTAAAAATATGTAGATGTAGTATAAAAAATAAGTTAAAAATGTGTGTGAAATCAAAAATAGCCGAAAATGGCGAATTCGGCCCATTTGTTTGCCTAACATGCGCTAGCGCGTGTATTTACATGCTTTTGGCGGCAGGCACACGCACCACTGCATTTGATGCACACCGTTGGTCGGGAGCTACACGATCGGTCGCTATTTACTACGTGACCAATTTTTTTAAATTAATTTATGTTTTGATTTATTTATAATTATTTAATTTAATAATTTAAATTATTTAATTATTATGTAAATATATTTTTATTATTGTCAATATTAGGTTAGGTTGTTAGTTGTAATAAAAATCTTGATTTAATAGTTAGTTATATGTTGATTATTATTTTGTCAATATTAATAATTTTTTTAATTTTTTTAGGAAGGAGAATGTCTTAAAAGATTACGTAATTGCCGAAAAATATATCTATCGAACGAACGTATATACTTACTCGAAGTTATGGGTTATACGAAATATAAAAAATAAATTGACTTTAAGGCAAGTAGAAATATTTAGAACCACGTGTTTTGGTATTTTTTTTTATGTATCAGATATTCCATTCTCAGGTATTTTAGTACATGAGATTTTATTAAGACGTGTACATACCAAAAAATTATATGAAAAATTATAGTTTTATATAGGTAAAAGACGTATTAGATTCTCTTGTTAAAAATTTTATTTGATTACTTATTTGAGGATGGGGGATTATCCTATAGTAAGTGGGTCAGGTGATAGATTATACCATAAATATTTTTCGGGTAGAAATGAGTTGACTTACAGGGATTTGGATCCGTGGTTTGTGAGTGTTACATTTGACAATAATGTAGATACAGTAAAAATGAGTCTATTTTATGTATTTTATAAATTGTTAATACCACGTGATCGAAATAGAATCATACAATATTTTGTACTTCGTCTTGTAGATAATTTAGATGAATTTAATATTTATCCTTGGGGCACAATTACATGAACTGTACTCTATAATAATTTATACACAGCTCCAATTAAAAAGTTAGAGAATGTCAAAAAAGCGGACGCTCTAGATAAGGAATCATACAACTTATACTTATTTAGTTATACATTCTTGATGAGTAATTCTATTTTTTCGATTCATTATTATATTAGGATACAAAAAAAAAATTTGTTTACATAATTTTTGAATTTATTATCATATTAGGTGTGGATCTATGAGGCGATCCCGAGGTGTGGGAAGTTGTTTGCCGATAAAAATAGAGACTATTTTTCGCATATTCTAAATTGGTCTTGTACGAGCACCCCTATTATATGAAAACGCCATAAACATCCTTTTCGATGGTGCTGGGGTATGCTTTTATGTTCAACAAAAAATAGATATAATTTGTGTTATATTTTTTTATAATGATTAATAAATCTAAAATATTATAAAGCTTTGGAGGTTTATAGGAAGTTGGTACCCCACAAACATGAGAAGACTGTGGACTATCATGCAGCGGTAAACTTGTGCATTCCATCAGGAAAATGGGGAGGGAATCTCAAGTTGGAAACAGTTGATATCTCAGACACCCAATTCACCGATGATCTACAGCCTGACCACGAATTTGAAGCCCTACCAGCGACTGAATCAATGGTTAATAATTTTTTTTTTTTTGAATTATAATTATTTATGTTACTGATGAGTATTAGCTTGTGAAAATTGATTATAATAACTTATGTATAGTTTGAGTCTGGCACATCAACATCACAGTATCATATCTTGGAGAAGAATATGGATGATCTTGAAAAAAATGATATTTACCAGGAATGATAAAGCTAACTCAGAGCTTTCGGTCAAGATTGATAAGGCTGAAGAACATATCTTGTATCAGATATCTCTCGTGGTGCAACAGCTTAAGCTAGCTAAGATCTCTGAGAATGCAAGGCAGAATATAGTACATTTTAAACCTAAATTACATTGAGTGCAAAGTTTAACAAGTCAATACATTAATTGGTATTGTTTGATTTTATAGGGTAACAAATTCATGGCTACTGACTTTCAAACATTTTCTTCTGCCAACGAGTCTCACCATCAACCATTTGCTCTTGTAGCTGATAGCTCTGCAAGCGTAAAAATTATACCTGCTCTGTTGAGTGAAAACATAAGTAGGTATAGGCGCATTCGCAAGAATGCAGCAACCCAAGTCAGTCTATATAGCAATTCGTTAAAAAAGTATGTGAAGAAGAAACTTGTAGAATTGCAAGTAACACCTACAATTGACTTAAACGGGCAGCTAATTCCTATTGATCAGGTTAAATATGCTGAGCTTCTGGATTGGATAAAAAATAATGACCCAACACAACGGGTTCGTTTGGACGGACTCGATCCGAACTACACATGGTTTAATGAGCTACTACAAGACTGACTTGACGATTCGGTGAAAACTTCTTTTTACTTTTTTTTGTTTTGTGAGTTGTCTAATAGTATTGAAACTTATACATATTCTTTGTTTTGCAGCACATAAATGAATATTTAAAGGTTTTGCGTTTGCGTCAAAGAACGTTTTCTGACATGTACTCATAAGATTGTACAATTGCAGATGCATATTTTTATGTGGGCTATTATGTTACTTGTTTATTGTGCATATAACATTATCATACCGTTGTGTATATTAACTATTAACGAGTTTAACAAGTATCTTTTATTTATCTTTAAGAGTACATTTGACAAATATGGCAAACGTCCTTCACTGTCAATCCTCTAGACAACGATAAATGGCTTGAAATGTTATTGACTTATGCACTCGGAACAAAGACTGAGTTACTTGGTGCTAAACCGTGGGCATTGTACCTTCATATGTGTAGATTTTATAGTTTGAGGAGCATACAAAACCTAAATTTATTCCCTTGGCCGATGACTCGTATGCGGGAAAATGTGCCGCAACAAGAGGTCGAGAGCGGGGACTGTGTGTCTTCGTCTGTATGTATATTGAATATCATATCTTAGGTCGACCATTTGACTCATTCCCTGATATTTGTACCTTTTATAGATAGAAGATGGCTGTTGATTTTGTAAACCGTTGCTTCATAGATATTTAGTACTATAATTTTTTTATATGCATTGATTTGGGTATATAATTGATATACTATAATTGGTTGTGGCCGTTGATTTAGGTGTATGTGTGCGGAAGTGATTTTTTAGTTTAATAGAAGTGTGTTTTTTAAATATGACAGATTTGGAAACGTCCATATTATATGGGAGGTTTTGCCGAAATTTTCATAAAAATTATCAAATCAATACTAAAGACAAGTGCATTAAAATAAAATAAGTAAATATATAATACGAAGTACAAGTGTATTATAAAACAAGTGCATTACGAAATAAGTGTACAAAAGTGACGAAGCTCAACTCTCATATATAATTAAGCCTCATAGTACAGTTCTTTCTCATATTTTTTAGATGCGTCTGAAACAAAAAAAATTTAAATATTAGCCTTATATGATAATGAAATTAAATATTAATAAGATAGATTTTATAAATGAATATACATCACCTGCTCTGTAAAGGTACAGGGTTTCGACACGTTTGTCAGTTATATCCATGTTGTCTACAACGACTACATATATTCTTTGATGGTTCCTCTCCTTGAGATAGAATCCGATTCATCCGACGTTTTTCTGACTGACGACGTGCTATTAGAGGCTGAATATCTATATTTTTCAAATACTCTAGGACTATCTAATCTGACACTTGACCAACCGGAAGTACCGGCTTGCTATAGGTACGGAATAAAGTCTCAGATGTGTAATAAGTCGAACAAAGACTCTCATGCGATAATTTGATGTATTTGCATGCGACGAGTGCATGGGAACAAGACAGTTGTCGATAATCAAAACTTCTAACAGCTACATGTTATGTCGCCAATGTCTACTATCCAGTTTACTTCATCATCCATAACTACAAATCGTAAATCATCAACAGGAGAAAATTGTCATTCGACTTACGTCATCGTTATGTTTGATGACTTTATGATGTGCCCAGTTTGTCAAGACATTCGTCATATTTTGTGTTACCAATCGTCGATGGTAAAATCACAATTGCGTTAGCTCCCGCATCCACTCCACCAAATTAGTCACCGAAAGCTTTCTTACTTCTTTTGCAACTGAATTAATGCTCTCAGCGATATTAGTAGTCATAACGTCGTACCTTCTGAAAGTACCAGATGATCATGCCCATCTCACCGTACCAACATCTTCCTCTAAATACTTCGTTACATCGGGTTTCATTTGTCCCATCTTTTTTAATTGGTATTGAAAATCAAGGACACAATAAGCCTTAGCAGTAGTGAAGTATGTAGATAGGTATACCCATTTTTTAGACTTATCTGATGGTAACTTGTATTTTGTCATCAAATTTCTTTTCAAATAATAGATGCAGAACCCATGATATGCGTGAGAAAACACATCCTGTATAGTCCTCTCAATACTGGCATGTCGATTAGATATAAGGACAAGATTTTGATGATCTGCAATAACTCCCCGTAGTTTAACTATAAATCACTCTCAAGAAGTATCATTTTCTAAGTCAGCAATTCCCCAAGCCAATGGATAAATCTGATTGTTTTCATTGTTACAAACGGCCACAAACATTGTACTAAGATAAGAACCTTTTAAAAATATTTCGTCCACTGCAATCATCGATCGAATTAATGAATTAAAACTTCTGATGCAGGGTTTTAATGCCATAAAGAAATACTTGAAGTGATTATCCGCGTCAGTTTTCAAATGAGTAGCCGTACCCAGGTTATTTTGTTGCAACACATAGCTGTATGTAGGAAGTAATCTAAATGAATCCTCAGGAGCACCTCTTATCAATCTTAATGTGTCACGCCCCAGACCCAAAATATCTGACACACGACATCACTTACATTCATTCAATAATACTTAAACATTCATTTTAATTTCTTTCATAATTATAATAATTGAATTATGACTGGGACAATTAGTAAACCGGAGATACGCAGAGTTTTCTCAGAGATTAACACTCTACTACGTCACCAGTAGCAACTTTATTACCGGAAGCTCAGAATATATTCATTGCAAATTCTTATTTAAAATCAATCCATTACTACACTTGGTGAAACTTAAACTAAATCCAACCACACACAATAAAATAATACATAAGTATTTATTCACTAGGGACAAATCAAATATCTTATCCCACGTGTCCCCAAATGAAACACTTAGCAACCTAACAACTTAGGAAACCCAAGGAACAGCAAAAGCCTTGCCAAATCCGCTAAGCACACATGTACCTTATTTACCTGAAATCACCATAAACTATAATGAGTATAAAAACTCAGTAAGCATACTAGTTTTTCATATATCAAATACAAATACATATATGTACACAATGCATATGTATGATATGCTGTGATCAATCAAAATCATAATCTTATCAAATCACATATCATGTAAGTGCTTACACATTCTTTCAAAACACATAATAGGAATACCATTACTCGACTACTACTTAGTAGGACTTACATATCACATATCACATAATGAGCCAAATGTCACTCGTAGGTGACATACCGTATGAGAGGAATAGTACAAGTGAGGTCTTTAAATCACACATATATAACGCTTATGCCCGAAGGTAAAAGCCAAACCCTCACCCTGATCATCAGTGAGTCCTCTCACATGTACCAATACGCCACCACACGAATGTGATGACTCACACTACCTTTAGGTACCAATAGGATCCTCCCTACATACGGAACACATAACATATACCAATCCCGAAGGAAAGGCCACACATAAAGGCTCCACAAATCACATAAAATGCCTACTAAGTTAACAGTGAGTTCAAGTACCCTCAAATCACAAAATATTTCTCATGGACATATTACACTTCAAAAGCTTTCTTTGTTAAACGCATCTTATTTTAGAAAGCTCACTTTCAAAAACACATGTATGTCCATGCTCAATGTCAATGCTCACATTCATAAACATATATTCACATTTCATATCAAAATATACTTTGACATATCATAAACATATTCTTAACCCCATTTACAAAATCATACAAAATAATTATTATGTTTATTGTGATTCCAGTAGTAAGTCTAGTATACTTACCTCTTAGCACTTACAGCTACAAGGCTTAAATCTCCTTAACCTATCAATGGAGATCAATCCTTTCATAAGCCTCACAATTCACACAAATACTTAAATAGCTTACAAAATTATACACAATGCATTTAACACATCAAATTGGTCTAAATACTTGATTTTTCAAAACTTGTCATTCTGACCACTTACACTTAACAAAATTTTCTAATACATCAAATGATGTCCAATTACTCCAAAATCAGAATGTATTAATCTTGACTCATATATCCTTCCTATATATGAATATTATATCAAAATTCCTACACAATCCATTTCATACACATCATCAAATCCAAACTACAAACCTGACAGGATCAAGATACTTACTGAACAGTATTCAATCTCCCAATTTTATAAACTCATATACTAACTCAAAAATTATAAAACTACCACATAATTACTCTTAACACATATCTCAGTCCATGATAAATATTTCACTTCCAAATCATTGCCAAAAGTATTTTAAAACTATTTTATTCTATAACTTTAAAAATCTGTTAATCAAATATTACAATGAGCGGATACACTTTAGAAATTCATAACACTTCAACCACATTGATCTAAATTCTCAATTCCGAGTATATCATATTAGACATATAAAATTATCATATTACACAAATTCATAATTTTTGAAGATCATTCAGTAGGACAAAAATTATTTTTCACTGTAATATACTGTTTACACAGGAAATTTCCAGAATTTCAGGGTCATTTTGGTAAATTCACTATAAATTCAATTTCCAGAATTTTCAATCGATTCAAAGTCTCAGATGATCCTTAACATGTCTAATTTCATATACTCAAAATTCAAAACCAGAATCGAATCACAACAATTTATAAAATTCCTAGATCAAGAGGTTATCCAGCAGAAATTCCATAATTCATCATGATTTATCAAACTATCTTATAGATCATCATCAATTCTCATATGATCTTACGAAATACACAACAAATCCTCAATTATACATATTTTCAGAAATAAAAACTTAAAGGAATTAACTTAATTAATACCAATAAATTGAGAAATACGTATGATATACCTCTTGAAATTCAAAATTCCAATTTCTTCTTCTTTTTCTTCTTCTTCTCCTCTTTCTCTCTCCTCTATTTCTCTCTTCTCTCTCTTAAAATGGGTAGCTAGCTCGACCTAAAAATGGTAAATTAGGGTTTAAAAGTGTATTTTTATACTAAGAGGTTAATTTTTGGTATTTACGAATTTGCCCCCAAAACTTTCAAAGTATAACAATTTGGTCCCTAAAATAATTCCAAAGTCTTGCAAATAAACCCAATACTAATAGTATATCCTTAACCTATAAGAACACTACTAATAACAATATATAAATCAGGGATCACCCACATACAAATAAAATACGTATATTTATATATATAAATATACATATTCTTACCGGTTATGGATACTGGTTACTACAATTCTCCCCTCCTTATAAGAATTTCGTCCTCGAAATTCATAACTTAAGCACATAGATGAGGATACTTAGATCTCATTTCTTCTTCTCATTCTCAATTTTCCTTTTCAACTGTATGGTTTATTCATAAAACATTTACAAAGCAATCTTCCTTGTATATAGGATTTGCTCATTGTGGTCCAAAATCCTAATAAATACTCATTCATATGTTAGATTATCTCTAAGTTGGCTTATAGCTGAGTATATGAGAGGAGTACGAAACATATATCCATAAAATAAACATATGACACACATTATGGACTTATAAAATTATACACACATATTTTTATTCTTTTTTTTTTCCATTCGTTCAATATTTAATGGGCATCTATACACTTCACATTTTATTCATTAAAGAATAACATAGATGTAGAATATCCATACTAATCTCTTAAATAAAATTCTTAACTCCTCTGAAAATTTTAATCCATTCAACATATACTCATACGTCATAATATCATTCACTACCTTGATATCATTCTAAAAAAAAAAATGTAGCATTTCTACGCAACTAAGTTGTCATTCAAATCAGAATATTGAAGGTATTATCTTAAATGATCAATGATTCTTAAACTATAGATCTCAACATTATATCTCTTACTCTAACTCTTTAAAAAAAAATAGTCCACCTTATTAGACATCATTTTCTCATTGAGACTGACATGTCTGCTTTTTTCTAATATGCTCAGTTTCAAACAGAAAAGATTGCACTAGCACAATTACTGCGATGGCAAATATGGTTTTTCAACTATTCCTTTAACGTCATCCACGGAAAAGGAAATAACAAAACGATTATTGATTTTCTTTCATAAAACTCTATAAATAGCCTAAACCTCATAATCACTTTTCTAGCAATAAATAAAACTAACCTTCTTACCATCTTCATAATGAATCCCATTATCATAACTCCTCCTGTTCCTTTTTCTCCACCACAATTTTCAGACCTAATCAAAACCAGAACACTCCATTCCCGTGCCAAAGAATTCATCAGACACTACGCCATCTTAGCAGTCCAAGAACACGGCCTCACAGTTCTTGGTGGCCCTTTGTTCAACTTAGAATACCCTTTCTTTCACCTGCACTTTTTTTTCCCATTTTCCCAATGGCCTAAACCTGTCCTTTACTTGTTATGGTACCTGTTGGATCTGTATACAATCGCCATGGAATTTCCATTACTTAGAACCCTCCAAAAATTAGAAAAATGTGATGAAGATCATCCAGCCCTGATTTTTCTCCAATGGTTTTACCCAAAAATATGGTGGATAACTAAATTTCAATACATGATTGCAAATAACACAAATGCTGCAGTCCCCAGACAACATCTTTGGTCAGTCTTACTTCTCCAACGGAAGGGTATGATTATTTCAGATCACGAGATTCATTATTACCCCACTGTTAAGGATTACTTCACATTTACCCTTTCACTAAAGGGATCAATTAAGCTCTGGCCTGAAGAAGTAATTCAGCAAAAGAGAGAACTTGAAAGAATTCTTGCTCAGGAAAATCAAATAATTCCTCCGTCTGTTTGGATCTCCCCAGAAGATGCTGCACCTTGGGAACAAGTTGAAGCTGACTTTACAGAAGACCTGAATTTTGCCAATATACTCAAATTCCAACAAAGACAAAAATATCATCTTTCACATCTCAGAAATACAGATTACTCTACTCATCATCACCATATCCCAAACATGACTTATTATGCCAGATACAGACAAGCAATGGATAACCTTCACCAATGGCCTCAGCTAACTGTCCCGACAGAACCTACCCAATCTCAGCCAGTTGTCCCGACAGAACCTGACCAACACCAACCCAATCTTGACTTATCCCTCTTTCAAGACTCCCAACCTTATCTAACCGACACTCAAATCCAAGGGGAATCCAGCACATCCCTCATCCAGACCAGCTCACCTGCAGAAGATCAAGATATGGTAGACCCACCTTCCACTCAGCCAGAGCCCTCATTCAATGTATGGGAACAACAACTCCATAAGTTTCTCTCTCACGGATACGACACAGATGAAAGCGACCAGGGAGACTCATTTTAACCTACATTGCTGTTTCTGTTTTTCACAGAAACTAGATCCGTGTTGTTCTATCACATCAAAGAGAGACTGACTACTGCTTTATCTTTATGTCATGTGTGCTTTATTTTTCTTTATGTCTGCTTTTAATCTATCGGCCAAAAATCAATGTTAAGACCACAAAAATTCTTATAATTAATAAAGTTAATTTGGCCTCATGTCCAAAGTCTAGTTGGTAGCTTTTAAAAGTCTTCAAGTCATATATGCATTGTCGGCCATTAGTGCCAAAACGGCAAAGTCCCTAAATCCATAAAATAGGCATTTATTGACTTTTCTTAATCATCTTACCTAACTCATCACGCTTCCGACAAAATTTTATTACACTTACATATCAACAAATATTTATTCAAAATTTTGCGCCCTATTGTCCCTTATAGAATAATAAAGTAAAACTCATTCTTTTCTTTTTACCTCACAAGAATTGAGAAAAACGTATATACTTGAACATACTTACACATATGCTCCACAGCTATTATCAATTTGTTTCTCTATAAATACATTGTTTTTGCATCCTTATACAAACTCAAAAATATTCAAAGATTAGGGTGAGCGTAACAATGGAGGAAACCTCAGCTCGTCGATTTACAAAAATTTGTGTCTTTTGTGGATCCAACCCTGGAAATATTGAAGAGTTTACAAAAGTTGCAGAAAATCTTGGTAAGGTATTAGCTGAGCGAAATATATATTTAGTATATGGAGGAGGTAACCGAGGGTTAATGGGGTCTGTGGCAAAAGCTGCACATAATAAAGGTAGTCGAGTTTTGGGTATCATTCCAAAACCTCTAGCTATTGAAAATATTGTAGGAAAAACAGTTGGGGATGAGTTACAAGTCTCATCTATGCACGAGCGAATGGCTCAAATGCTTAGGCATGTAGATGCTTTCATAGCTCTACCAGGAGGTTTCGGGACTTTGGAGGAAAATTTTCAAATTGTCTCGTGGGCACAATTACAAATCCACCAAAAACCCATTGGTTTGTTAAATGTTAATGGCTTTTACGACGGGTTGATATCTTTTCTTGACTATGCAGCGGGAACACAATTCATCCCACTTCTAGCACGACAGATTCTTATTTCAGCTCCAACTGTTGATCAACTAATTGATCAATTACAGTCTTTTATTCCTCTGTCTAATCCAACATTGCATCAGTTAGATTGGTCTACTCATGACAGTCAGAAGAAGCGCAAAATCGACTTAAATCTCACTCCGTAGCCTCTACTGTATTTTTGTTGCTGCTATTGTTGTTGTTTTCCTTTTCAATAAAAGTTGTTTCAATTGATGTCTTCAATACTCTACTTCTCTATATTTTGTCATTGAGAAAATTATCTCAATTTACTCTATGACATGCAAATTATCATTATAAGATATTCAACATCACTCTTACTAAGCATATGAGTCATAACTTAAAAAAAAAAATCTAAATAGTAACATTAAGATCCACAAGGTACCATTATCCACAACAACAACAATCTTAGCAGCTCTTGGATAATGTGTCATCTTCACAAAATCATACAAAATTTAAGGAATATGTCAAACTTTTACACAACAAAGCTACAAATACAATCCTAAGGATTTGGCATCTGCTCGATTCCCTTGACTCGTCACTTAAAAGTCTACAGAATCATATCTTAGCTCTGATACCAATAAAAGCTGTCACGCCCCAGACCCAAAAGATCTGACACACGACATCACTTACATTCATTCAATAATACTTAAACATTCATTTTAATTTCTTTCAGAATTATAGTAATTGAATTATGACTAGGACAATTAGTAAACCGGAGATACGCAGAGTTTTCTCAGAGATTAACACTCTACTACGTCACCAGTAGCAACTTTATTACCGGAAGCTCAGAATATATTCATTGCAAATTCTTACTTAAAATCAATCCATTACTACACTTGGTGAAACTTAAACTAAATCCAACCACACACAATAAAATAATACATAAGTATTTATTCACTAGGGACAAATCAAATATCTTATCCCACGTGTCCCCAAATGAAACACTTAGCAACCTAACAACTTAGGGAACCCAAGGAACAGCAGAAGCCTTGCCAAATCCGCTAAGCACACATGTACTTTATTTACCTGAAATCACCATAAACTATAATGAGTATAAAACTCAGTAAGCATACTAGTTTTTCATATATCAAATACAAATACATATATGTACACAATGCATATGTATGATATGCTGTGATCAATCAAAATCATAATCTTATCAAATCACATATCATGTAAGCGCTTACACATTCTTTCAAAACACATAATAGGAATACCATTACTCGACTACTAATTAGTAGGACTTACATATCACATATCACATAATGAGCCAAATGTCACTCGTAGGTGACATACCGTATGAGAGGAATAGTACAAGTGAGGTCTTTAAATCACACATATATAACGCTTATGCCCGAAGGTAAAAGCCAAACCCTCACCCTGATCATCGGTGAGTCCTCTCACATGTACCAATACGCCACCACACGAATGTGATGACTCACACTACCTTTAGGTACCAATAGGATCCTCCCTACATACGGAACACATAACATATACCAATCCCGAAGGAAAGGCCACATATAAAGGCTCCACAAATCACATAAAATGCCTACTAAGTTAACAGTGAGTTCAAGTACCCTCAAATCACAAAATATTTCTCATGGACATATTACACTTCAAAAGCTTTCTTTGTTAAACGCATCTTATTTTAGAAAGCTCACTTTCAAAAACACATGTATGTCCATGCTCAATGTCAATGCTCACATTCATAAACATATATTCACATTTCATATTAAAATATACTTTGACATATCATAAACATATTCTTAACCCCATTTACAAAATCATACAAAACAATTATTATGTTTATTGTGATTCCAGTAGTAAGTCTAGTATACTTACCTCTTAGCACTTACAGCTACAAGGCTTAAATCTCCTTAACCTATCAATGGAGATCAATCCTTTCATAAGCCTCACAATTCACACAAATACTTAAATAGCTTACAAAATTATACACAATGCATTTAACACATCAAATTGGTCTAAATACTTGATTTTTCAAAACTTGTCATTCTGACCACTTACACTTAACAAAATTTTCTAATACATCAAATGATGTCCAATTACTCCAAAATCAGAATGTATTAATATTGACTCATATATCCTTCCTATATATGAATATTATATCAAAATTCCTACACAATCCATTTCATACACATCATCAAATCCAAACTACAAACCTGACAGGATCAAGATACTTACTGAACAGTATTCAATCTCCCAATTTTATAAACTCATATACTAACTCAAAAATTATAAAACTACCACATAATTACTCTTAACACATATCTCAGTCCATGATAAATATTTCACTTCCAAATCACTGCCAAAAGTATTTTAAAACTAGTTTATTCTATAACTTTAAAAATCTGTTAATCAAATATTACAATGAGCTGATACACTTTAGAAATTCATAACACTTCAACCACATTGATCTAAATTCTCAATTCCGAGTATATCATATTAGACATATAAAATTATCATATTTCACAAATTCATAATTTTTGAAGATCATTCAGTAGGACAAAAATTATTTTTCACTGTACTATACTGTTTACACAGGAAATTTCCAGAATTTCAGGGTCATTTTGGTAAATTCACTATAAATTCAATTTCCAGAATTTTCAATCGATTCAAAGTCTCAGATGATCCTTAACATGTCTAATTTCATATACTCAAAATTCAAAACCAGAATCGAATCACAACAATTTATAAAATTCCTAGATCAAGAGGTTATCCAGCAGAAATTCCATAATTCATCATGATTTATCAAACTATCTTATAAATCATCATCAATTCTCATATGATCTTACGAAATACACAACAAATCCTCAATTATACATATTTTCAGAAATCAAAACTTAAAGGAATTAACTTAATTAATACCAATAAATTGAGAAATACGTATGATATACCTCTTGAAATTCAAAATTCCAATTTCTTCTTCTTTTTCTTCTTCTTCTCCTCTTTCTCTCTCCTCTATTTCTCTCTTCTCTCTCTTAAAATGGGTAGCTAGCTCGACCTAAAAATGGTAAATTAGGGTTTAAAAGTGTATTTTTATACTAAGAGGTTAATTTTTGGTATTTACGAATTTGCCCCCAAAACTTTCAAAGTATAACAATTTGGTCCCTAAAATAATTCCAAAGTCTTGCAAATAAACCCAATACTAATAGTATATCCTTAACCTATAAGAACACTACTAATAACAATATATAAATCAAGGATCACCGACATACAAATAAAATACGTATATTTATATATATAAATATACATATTCTTACCGGTTATGGATACTGGTTACTACATAATGCACGCTCCCTAGTGCGCCAAGCATTAGTATACGTTATTTGAACGCCGAATTGTTCACATATGTCTGCTTGAATGTCTTTCAGCCTATAATTTGTATTGACCGATGTAAACTTATTTTTTATAAATTTAGCAATAACTCGGCTCTTAGCTTATCGGTGACCATCCCGTAATTGACTCAAAACACAAGTGTGCTATGTATTTACTCGCCTAATAATAAAAAAATGTCATCCTTCTGTTGACATTACCCGTAATCTCCACTTGTAGCTGTCATCATCACATTTCAATTCAAAACGATCTTTGGTAGATTTGTAAATCCTAAAGCTCCATTTTCCCTTCAGTGCAACCATACTTATAGCTTCATGAATTTTATCTTTGTTGTTATATAATTTTCCTACAAATACATCACCAATCCCAGTACAAGATATTTTTTCCGATATATTCAAGTCAAATTGTGGTATTTCAGGCTGAAACTGAAATATGTTTTCTACCTTAACCATTTCTTCTCTACCATAATCATTATTATCATAATCATCATCACTCTCGTCATCATCCTCATGATCATCATCATCATCACTAGCATTATCATTTACATCCTCAATCTCTTCATAATCACCACCACTATTATTTCTACCATTATCATCAACCTCGTAACCATGATTAATATTCTCATAACATTCCTAATTTTTTTTCTTATTATTTATATTATATCCAACATCTTGACCAATATAATATCCAAGATCAACGCCAACATCTCTATATATCTGACTATTATAATATGTGTAGCCTCATTGTTCGTTGAACATCGGAGAAAAATAATGATAATCCTCTCGGGAATTTAGAATATACACAGGAGTTGCCGATGTGAATTGCTTAGCATAACCTTCTTTTTGCTTCATCTTCTACATTACTTTCAAGTCATCGAGTATCTACTATTACACAAAAAGGCTGGCCTTTTGTCAGGCTGTACTGAGGCCCACCAACCTTTTGGTTTAACTAGCACCGGGATCCCTATCCCCCACCGGTCCCCACCAGTCAGGTGCTGGCACACCCAGCACAACTCCACTCATGCACGAGCCTTCCCTTTCGAACCCGAGATCTCTATCCTCTAGTGCCTTTCAAGTATGAGGGTGGTACCCATTAGGCTGGCCAGTTTGATGGGTATCGGTCTTGAACTTGTAAGGCATAAGTGGATGAGATCCTGGGCTCGAGCACTGGGGAGGTAGCGCATGAGATGCGTCTATGGTAAGAGTGCCAGTTCCCTATTCTTGTGGACCCTAGGCGAAGGGGTAGGCCATACCATAGTTTATAAAAAAAAGGTCAGCCTTTTTTTCAGAGTATGTAAGACCTACCAACCTTTTGGTCTAACCAGCACTAGGATCCTTATCCTCCATTGGTCCCCACTAGTCAGGTGTTGGCACACCCAGTAACAACTCCACTCATGTACGAGCCTCCCCCCGAACCCGGGATCTTCATCCTCTAGTGCCTTTCGAGTACGAGGGTGGTACCCATCAGGTTCTGTAAGCTCAGTCATAATATTGCATCATCGTCATTTTTAAATAGAATGAGTCTCAACGTTATAGTACTTGAAGGAACCTTAAACAGAGTTACTTTATAATGCACCTTATCAACTCTTGGAATATGACAAATTCTTCTTAACAACACTTTATATTTAATATTTTTCGAAACAACCATGTGTATATTTTGATATCCGATGTATCTTTCAAAACTATCACTACAACTCTCTCATCTTTCCCTAAAACATATAATGGTAGAAATTTACGACATGATCAACGGCACCTGAAAAAATATAACGTAATTGTAATTTAATTATATATACAACTAAATTAAAAATAAAACTGAATATATAACTATTTATATATATATATATATTTAATATAAATATATAAAATAAATAAACAAATAAATTTGGTGGTGGTCCACATGAGTGCCTTATTGCAACTGGTGTTCATGCCTGTTGTGCATGAACGCCTTGTTGCTGCCATCAGGAATGACAAATACACGTATTTGGTAAATTCTCTAGCCTATTAATATACTAATGTGATTAATATATTATTTATTGTGTTTATTATAAAATTTATATATTTCTGCTGTGTTAGACAATAGACACAATTACACATGCATACACCCACACGTGCCTAAGATTCGCCAATAAAAATGTAAGCGTAGGGAGTTATATTAATATATTAATAAGCTAGAGAATTTACCAAATACGTGTAATATTATATACGTATTTTTTCTGGAGTCCGCATGGAGACCAACTCGTGTGCAGTTCTAGTTATTAACTCGGTGGGCTTGGTGAGCTAGAATAGCAACTCGATATTCAGCCCGAGATTAATTTTTAATCTCTAAAATGGTCGAGAGTGTGTTTATATCATTTTCTCCAAAAGAATAAGAAATGGAGAGTTTGAAACAATTCACAATTGTTCCAATTGGAAGCGTAAGAAAAATGAAACAATTTCATTTTTCTTCCTTTTTTTTTTCTTCTTCTTCTCTTTTTTCTTTCTTCTTTCTCTTTTCTCTTTCTTTCCATTTCTTTCTTTCTCTCGGCCGATTTTGGCCAAATTCTTCTCTCTTTCTTTCTTTATATATATATATATATATATAATATAATATGTAATATAATATAAATAATATAATAATATATTATATAATATAAAAAAAAGATATTTGATTATTTAACAATTAAATAATTAAAATAAGAAATAACCATTTTGCCCTCATAAATAGTTACAAAGTTTACCCCTTAGTGGGTCTCACCAAATCTCACACTTGAGTAAACTCAATTGAAGGTCCACAATACATTACGTATCATAATATAATTAGTAAATAATAATTATTAACTAATTGTTGTATTTGACACTTAAATACAGGCACACATGCATTCCCGTGGTATTGTTGAATATTATTGGATTAAATAATTTAATCCGGCACGCTGCCTTAATGCACAACGAGTACACTCTATATCGCGGGACTCTCTAGGTCCTACGCTTGATTTGTTAAATGGAACTATTTTATAAGTCTGTGAGCAATGCCCTACGCACGCGTTACGAATATACAAATCAGCGCGTTGAACCATGCAAGCTGATGTTACAACGCATACCTATAGTTTTTCTGTCATGATATCCTGGATGTGTGGGGATATAAATTATCAATGTCAAATTTTCTTTTGCTCATCCATATCTTATCTCCAGACTTATATCTCATTGAACAATATGTGCAAATCTTTTGCCATATTGTTTTACCCTGGCGGAACTCTTTCTCGGGATGATTGCTTGTAGCCACAAGACTTTGTGAGATACAGTCTTGAAGCATCTGAATATCAAACTCCATATGGGAGTTGATGGATCCCATATCTGTACGCACCGAACTCCATAAGCATCTGATCATACCCAGCGACATCCAGCGGTCATACCATGAAAGGTCTGTGACATGCGTGGAACCAAAGTATGATGGATCACTTACAAGTCCACCGTGGCACTCAGGTCAAAAGACCATGTATACAACTTAACTCGAGAGGACCCTCCGTTGACGGCTTACATTGGGTGTCTATCGGAGGCTCTCGTGAGTCTGTCCTATATCCAGTCTTAACTGGATACCTATATGTCAATACGAGCTCCAAGCTCACGGTGGGCTAGGAACGACCATCTATACCATATAGGTACAACATATGCTGATATATATATATATATATATAAGGTATCCACTGACAGACCTGCATCGACAGAAACAGATCAGGGACAATTATTCGAAAATATACTTGCACAACATACATTTTCTTACACCCGATTGCAACTTTTGTAACTATACAGTTACTAGTATATTACTAAGTCTATGTTCCATTACAGACAAGACTCTAACTTTTGGATTTGTTGAGCATTATAACCAGCTAATATTTAACTGTGCTAACATTTAACATTTATATCTCTCAGCGTGGCTGACTATGAACCCTTATCTAAACTCTTTAGATATGATCCGAACTCTTTCAAATCTACAATGTTTGTAATATTACATGCATAATAAATACCATATAAATAGGTATTAGCGATTTAATGGGAATGTACACTTGTATAAGTACACAAGTATATGTACATTTAGGGATGACACGTAAGCACTGACTCAAGCAGTTACAACTGGTGCGCGCATGAAGCGACGGCCCAGCAACAACTGCATGTGTAGCCACTCACAACCATTACCCAACAACAGCTACACACTCTCTCATGCATCGTCCGTGATTGTTTAATTATATTATTTTTTTATAAAATTATTATTGTTATTATAAATAATATTTTTTATAATTAATTAAAAGATTAATTATTTAAAAATTTATGTTTTTAATTAATTTATAAAAAAATAAATAAATTTTTTTTATTAAAATTATAATAAAAATAAAATAATCAACGTAATATATATTTGATTAACAAAATTTAAAATATTTGACTTCAGTTAAAAAAAATTTTTATGTTAAATTAGTGGTCATTTACTTATGTGTTTTGGCGATATTAACCTTAAATTAAAATATTTTATCGAAAAAGTACTTCTAAGATTTAACCTAAACCGTAATAAAGAAGGGCAATTGTGTAAATTAATCTAAACCAGAAATCCATCGCAATATATAATGCTATCATATCTATTCCCCTCTCAGCCGCACCTCTCCCAAAACCCTAACGGACCAAGCTACTGAATCGACTAAAAAATGGGTAGAGTGATCCGAGCACAGCGTAAGGGAGCGGGCTCCGTCTTCAAGTCCCACACCCATCACCGCAAGGGTCCTGCCCGCTTCCGTTCCCTCGATTTCGGCGAACGTAACGGCTATTTGAAGGGCGTGGTGACCGACATCATCCATGATCCGGGTCGGGGTGCCCCGCTGGCTCGGGTCACGTTCCGTCATCCGTTCCGCTACCAGCACCAGAAGGAGCTGTTCGTGGCGGCTGAAGGGATGTACACTGGGCAGTTCGTGTACTGCGGAAAGAAGGCGACGCTGGTGGTCGGAAATGTCTTGCCGGTCCGCTCGATCCCGGAAGGAGCGGTTGTTTGTAACGTGGAACATCACGTCGGTGATCGTGGCGTGTTAGCCCGGTGCTCCGGTGATTATGCTGTTGTTATTAGTCATAACCCTGATAATGACACCACTAGGTGATGCTATTCTCTTGTTTTATTTTGTTAACTTAAGTTATTGGCTTTAGATTTTTTTCCAAAATTTATTTCTGGGTTTGGTACTTTGATTGATTATTCGTTTTTTTTTTCTTTTTGAGTGCTTTTAATTGAGGGGTTTTGGCTCTGATATGCAAAATATTTCTTTTATGGAGTGGGAAGATACTTTGAGCTGATGTTATGTTGGAATTTTACCTCTTGCTTGAAGATTGTTGGTAAATTGACCCTTTTTAATTGATTCTTGTTGGAGTTTCTACTTCGTTGTGCAAAGTAAATTGTTATGAATGTGGGTTTTGGTTAATGGGTCATTGAGATTGATGAATTATGCCAATGAGAAGTTGAAGTAGGAAGTGTCTGATGCTTCAATAGTTGTTTTCTTTCATTTTTTAAGTGAAAATTGGAGAGTTCTATTCTCTTAGATCCATCAGAATGGGTTGATTACTTGGTTGTTTGAGACGCTTTAGATATTGGGGCTTGATTATTGGGACTGTTGGTTAATTTTGAAGTAATGCACTTTGTGACATAAGTTATATTGTTGTGGGTTTATTATAACCTATTAGTTTGTTTACCCTTATGTCTATCTGCTGTTTTGAGTTGACATGAGGCCTGGGAATGTATGTTTTTTGTGATATATTTATGCATCTTGGATTAGATTGTGCTTGAAGTTTGAGCTTTGAAATGGCATTAGCCATGTATCCCATCTAGCATAAACTTATGGTGTAGCATTTAGCAACAAGGATTGACTAGCTAGATTTGGCCCATGTTGTGCAATTTGTACCTTCCGAGCTTTCATGGTAGTTGTTAAAGCTAGAAATGGCCTCTTTGTGGCTTGGACTGGGGGAGGGCATTGGCTGAGCTTTGCTAAAAGCCTGGTGTTGCTGTATTGCAAATGAAATGTTGTTTAATGATTTTACTTCACATGTTTCTGCTTTTTCCTTTTAAAGTGTTATAGTGGCACTCAATTGTTGATGTCAATGTCTCTGTATGTATGTAGGATCAAGCTCCCATCTGGAGCCAAGAAGATTGTGCCAAGTGGTTGCCGTGCTATGATTGGTCAGGTTGCCGGTGGAGGAAGAACAGAGAAGCCATTGTTGAAGGCTGGAAATGCATATCACAAGTTCAGAGTCAAGAGGAACTGCTGGCCAAAGGTCCGTGGTGTTGCCATGAACCCTGTAGAACATCCCCATGGTGGTGGTAACCACCAGCATATTGGGCATGCCAGTACTGTTCGCAGAGATGCACCCCCTGGCCAAAAGGTTGGTCTTATTGCTGCGAGGAGGACTGGTCGTCTTCGTGGACAAGCTGCTGCCACCGCTGCTAAGGCTGATTAGAGTGTTGCTTGTAGCTCGTTTTCATTTTATTTTGTGATTTTTGACAATTTCACATGCTTGTTATCTGGTTATCATTTCAGTCCGAAAATCAGGATTTCTTTTAAAAATAATTTTGTGAATGTGAACTTCATTTTGTGTTGACAACGCCAATTGTCATAAATATCTCAGATTCTGTTAAGTTTGAGTTGAATTTCGTTTTTCATTTTCCCATTTCTCATCTGAACTAATGTTGAATTTGGATGTAAGGTCCGAACAATGTTGTCCTTATCAGGTGGATGGACAAAGGTTTACGGAATTATGAGATAATACCATTCTCAATGTTGACAACTGGCCAAAGCATTGGATCTTCAGAGCCGTCGATACGTAATTCAAGTCTTAGAAGCTGAAACTCAGGCAGGTTGATTATGAAAAGTCTTTGAAATTTCATAAAAATAATGTCCTATTCGCATTTTCTGTTCATTAGTGCCACCACAACGTTAACACCACAAGTTAAAATAATTTTCGTGGTATATAAATTGCCACAATACTTCTAACGTCTACCATTAGAGGGTATCATGATCCTGTAAGCTTCGGAAATTTCTTAAAATATATAAACATTTTTTAAGTACCAAATCTTTTACATCAAATTTAGAAAAAAGGAAATAACAATTCTTTTTTTATTGTGAAGGTTTCTAAAATATAGGAACCGAATTTCTCAATCAAATACGATCCATTATAATGTTATTAAGAAGATTAAGCCTACGTAGAAGAATCCAAAAATGAAATTTAATGCTTTGATAATTATAAATTAGTCTGAATTTTAAGGTGTTTTGGTATAAGGCTCTAAGGCTTGGATTCTTTTTAGTTGTATGGCAACTTAAAACATTATTAGAAAAAATGACGTCGTCTCCATCTCGGACTCACCATTTTATCCCTATTGTTATAAATTAAATAAAATATATATTTTTAGATTATAAATTAAATTATCCTTTAAAAAAAGTATAAATATTTAGTAAATTATTTAATCATTAAAATAGATAAGAAATATATATTTAATAAATTAAATAGAATATTTGTAAAACATAAATAATATAAAATATTTATAAAAAACAAATAAAATATAATTAATTAATTCAAATAATTATTTAAATTTAATTATAATAAATTTATTTAATTAAAAATAATATATTTTATAATTATAATATATATGTACATTTTAAAAAGGTATTATTATAAATGAAAAATTATTGAAATATTAATAATCAAATTTAAATTATTATTATTAATAATATTAAATATTTAATTAGTTTTCATCTTAACTTATTTAGTTAAATTAATTATTATATAAATATATGAATAATTATATGTTTATCAAATTTTAATATTTTAATACAAAAATTATATATAAAATTAAATCACATAACACTAAATATAATCTAATCCAATCCTACGTAATATCCAATTTAATTCAATCCAACAATATACCAATTAGGCCTCTAACAGTAATGTAGTAATGACCTAAGGCATGATTATATTCAGATTTTTTTTTTTTTGAAGTACTGCTGAGGAGGTTAATAAAGATAAACTAATATAAAAATATTGTTACCATGATAATCAAATTGGAAAAGTTAAAACAGTACAAAAAAATGGAAAATCACAGAGAAAAAAGTTATAACAGAAAAAGCATCAAATTATTTTATTTTAGGGGTTAAATTTGTACATTTCCGTTTAAGTCAAGAATTAAAAAAAAAAATTATTCCTTTAATTATTGAAAGCGATTCTACTTATAATTATTCAGTTAGTATTAAATTTTTTTTATGTGTTACAGTTATTTAATTAATATTATAATTTATTGAGATGTAAAATTTACAATCTAATTTTTGTGTAAAAAAAGTTATAACGAAAAAAAAAAGAATTTCTAAAATTTCTTTTAGCTCGCCTATCTTACAGTTGCAACATTGATACCTCACTTTCGAAGATTGAAAATGCTAGCCGTTGGATCTTGGATGATATCTAATGGTTATCGAGAAAAAGAGGCGTCGAATGCAAAGTACGGATTACCATATTAAGGATAGAGTTGGAAAAAGAGATATTAACACTGTCACCCCCTAAGATTTATATAAATTATATTTTAACGCGACTTTAATTTTAATGTATTCAATTTAATTTTCCCTTAATTTTCTTCTCCCTTTTATTTTTATCAAATCTGGTCATCGCAATCTTCTTGCTCAACACCTACATGCCAACTTGTTTAATATTTTTTCTTCTTTTTTCATTTATCATTAAATTATTTTGGATAAAGTAATTAATTTGTGACTTTAATTTATCTATTTAATTCTTTACAAGATGAATTTATTTTTCGCAGTGTTCCTCTCCTAGTGAGTTTTATACTTTAATTTTTAAACGAAGATGTAAATGTTAATTTAGGAATTACTTTTTTAATTATAATATTTGTACAATGTATCTATAAGAGGGCAAAAATAATGCTTTGGTCTTTAATTAGAATCGCGTGATCGTTTGAAATAGCCATTATAAGTGGCTATATCACATATGATAACTGGTGCATTTAACATAATCATAATTAAGAATTTCTCATTTATTAAATTTAAGCACGCTCTTTTTCTTACAATGCCACTACATTATTCATTCTGCATCCAACTATTCAGTTCTCAGCATCTGCTGCATGAGTAGGTAATAGACATAGTAATAACAAAGTCTCTTGGAGCGCCCTTGGAATTCTCTACCAATCATTGCAAAGCTTAGGAATAGTTGACAAAGTTGCATAGGGCGTAATTTGTGTGGTGTTAATATATGGTATTAATAAATTTTTATTATATTTATATATGATTTATTTATATAAATGAATTAGACATTCGAATACAGATTCGATTAATTTAATATACGAATTATATGACACAACACAATTAAATATATTTAAATAAATGGATCAAATTTAATTTATTTATGCGATTATACACGATTCTTTTTGTTTGTGATTATATTCGTTTAAACGACTAATAATATCAAATTTGATTTGTTTAATAAAATTAAATATTTTTAAGTCATGATTAATAAAATTTAAAATCACATCAAAAATTAAAATAGTTAATGCATCTAATAAAAAATTATTCTAACACAATTAAAAAAAATAAAACTCACTCAACATAATTGAAGAAATGTTTTATCATTCATCAAATCCACTTCAAATAAAACTTAATCAATATAATGAAATAAAAACACATTCAAAATAGATGATAAATAGTCAAGCAATTAAATAAACAGAACCAACCGCTAAGTCCAATCAAATTAAGAGAACAAATTATCAAGGTCCAACTTCAAGTGATGAACCTGTAAAATAAATTTTAAATTAGATGAGCATATAACTCTTTGAAAAATTTAAAACAATTGTTATAGACTATTACTTATCATGATTCATAATAATTACTCATAATTAAAAATAGTAACACTTTTTATAAATGAAATATTATTATTAATATTTAAATTTAAGATATCTATTCGTGGTTCATCCAATTAAAGCTCCATCCAGTCTTCTTATTATAACTATAGTAATCCATGATTTTTTTTATTATCAAACCCCTAATAATAATAACAAAAATAATATCAAAATAACAATTTAATAGCAGCAGAGTAGCAACAAAAATATTAGCTAAATCAACATCAAATTAGCAGTAAAATAGAAGCTGAAACAATAATAAATTACCAGCCAAAACAGTAGCAAATTTACAGTCAAAATAGCAACAAAAATAGCCTAAATAGTAAAAAATTTATAGGCAAAACAACAAAAACTTTGCTGCCAAAACAACAAAAAAAGTCTAAATAGCAACAAATTTGCAGTCAAAACAACAATAAAAAATAACTTAAACAACAACAAATTAATAGTCAAAATAATAATAAAAACTAGCCTAAACGGCAAGAACATAACATCCAAAACTTATACTTTCATGATGCTATCTGGTATGTGTATAACATACACGATAAATATTCTAGATGTCATGGAAAATATTGATTAGATTGGTAGTATATGGTTTTGCATCATGGAATTTAAACCTATACTTTCATGATATTATCTGTTAATTATTTTTTGTCCCAAAAAAGGCATTTCTAAAGCAAAAAAATCAAAGCACTTTCACGCTAAATTATAAACCTCAGGACTTCAAATTAATTAAAGCTCCTACAGATGTAGATCAACTAGAATAATTGAATCAAGTTCAATATCAGAAGGTGATTTAGAGTTCATATTATTATTATTTTATTTTATTTTTTGAAAATTTCAGAGTTCATATTATTAAAGAACACTATACTTTTGATCTGTCTCTTTGTTACTAGATCTCGTGGTTAAAGGCGTGTAAAGATAAACTAGATAATCTAAAACTATTTAATAAATTTGAGATATATTGTCGAGAGAGAATTTAGAACCAAATTTACCGATCAATGTCATTCCAAAATAATCTTTGAATCTCCTACTTAACCCTCAAACTAAGTTGCCAATGGTGTTTGTAGCTATTATTTTTGTTGATGGTCGCTAGAGAAGAACGACTTAGTGGCGGCTTTGGCGGAGAACAGCTGTAGAAGGAGAAGAAGTGAAGAATTTTAGTGGGTGACTATAGTTTATGTTTGAGTCTTTATATCTTACGCGAGCCCTTACACAATAAATTAGGGTTTTGGTTTATAATTTTATAATTTAATTAAACGTGATTAAATTAATTAATATGTGAATAGACACAAATTTATTTCATTTAATTAAACGTGATTTAAACAAATTTAAGAATCATAAATTTTAAATACGCATTCGACACGATTAATAAATAAGTAATACGAATTTAACTCGTTTATTAATTATATTAAATTTTTTTTATCAATATTCACTTAAAGTATATTCAATTCTTTTGTTAAATAATCGTGTCATGATTTATTTTACCGCCTTAATTATAAAAGCATAAACTAATTATCATTTATTTCTTGACAATTATAGATAAGTTATATCTGAAGAATAGTTTTTCCTTCAGGGTCAGAGAATGTTAGTTTGGTTGTATCATTTTCAAATTCACTCTTATCATCCTTAAATGATCTAATTGATGAAATGTTTCATAGTTTAATGTTATTTAGAAAACACAACTCTTGGAATAGATTACTACGTTTCAAACAAGAAATCATTTCAAGAGAACACTTACCAGAAAATAAAATAACCCAGATAGTAAATTTATATTTTGAATCCTCAATAGTTTGGTCTCTCCAGAAGTCCTTAAATGGAAAATTAAATTATTCAGTTAAGGGTAATACATATCTTATTTTTTGACGACCCAAAAGAAAGTTACACAAAATTTTGCATGTTAAGACTCGAAGTATTATTTTATTTTTTTCTCCCATTTTTTTCATGAATATAAGATAGAAAAATTATCAGAAGAGAAAAAGGAAAAAAAAAAATACTTGGGGCCATTTACCTGTTGTTGAACATACAGAAATCTCTTAAAGAAAAAGAGGAAGAGATGGCTTGTTCGGAGAATAATGTTAAGTATTTTAAATTATATTCTAAAAGTGATATGTTAAGTATGTATTAGATGTAATAAATAATTTTAAAATTTATATTATTTTATTATTAAATATTTAATTGGCACATTATTTTTAAGATTTAATTTATGATAAAAATTTAAAATGTTTAACATTATTTTTTTTTGTTTATTCTAAAATCCTGTAGCTAAAGTTTTAAATTTTAATTGATTGTCCACACTGAGTTTTTTTCGAGTCAATACACGTCATCAATGAACATTTATTTAGCATTTAATAATTATAAGGCTTAATTATCGTAGTTAAAAAAAGCTCCTAAATGGAGGGCAATAAAAGATCAATGATTAATCAGGCTGAACAGCTTCTTACATTAGCCGAGTAATCTTAACATAAATTTCGGCAGCTTCATGCTTTTAAAATTCAAAATTAAGCACCTGCATTTATTTCGTACACCAAAAAAATTCAGAACCGTCCCTAAAAAAAAAAATCATCATATCTAAAAAAATAAAAATTTTAAAAGGGCCTTAATCTTTAGGCCGATTGCCCATTTTGTTGTAAGGAGAGAGAGAGAATACATCACCTATTCTTCTACTGTAACTTCTTTTAAGAAATTTAACAAAAGGTTCTTCGAGCTTGTCAACTTGATCGTCGACTATACAACTGGAGAAGAGAGGTATCGTTTTTTTACAAAAAAATTTAGGGCAAATCTCTACTGAGTAAGATTCGCAGAATCTCCTTCTACACTTCAATCTACTTCATATGATTAGAGCGCAATCAAGTAATTTTTTATCAAAAAATTCTTTTGCTATTGATATCTTTCAAAATATTAAAGATATTATTTGAATTAAGTGTTTGAGTGCTTTAAATAGCTAACACATAGACTATATTGTAAACAGGTGGTGAGTCACCCCCTAATTTTTTTGTGTGTCTCTTTTAGAGGTGTGTTAGACTTGTGTTTCTTTACGTTCTAGTGTATGGACCGTTTAATTTGTACATTTTACAATTTTTAACAATAAATTTTTTTTGGATAATTATAAATTTTTAAAGAAAAAATAATAATATTATAAATAATTCACAAAAAAACTGAAAAAAAATGCAGCATAGAATATTCTGAACATTTGAGACTTAAATAATATTAAAAAAGTCAAGTTCATTTTTTTAAAAAAGCATGAACGTTCACATTTGAGAAACTATGAATTTGAAGATTGAGATTTTACTAAAATATTTATTGGCGAGACAAGTCACTGTTTGAGTATAGTTGATTTTAAAAAAAAAAATAGAAAAAAATATTTGCATTTCAATTTTTTTTTTTTAAAAGTTTGAACTGAACACCCATATTTTAATATAAAAAAATACACTGCAGATGCTTTTAACATGAAACTACAACTACAATTGTATTTTTAATCCTTCATTTCAGTGTTATTTTTCGAGAACGCAGGGAAATATATGCGTTAAAAGTGGGTGAATATAATGTATGTTGACATTCTTAAAATGTTAGAAATTTGTATTTGTGTTAACAGTTCAATGATAAAAGGTTAATAATATATTTATTTTTACTTTAGTAAAAGTTTCAAATTCAAATCCCCCTTTACTCATAAAAAAAATGCAGAAACTTAATTAGGATAATCAAGGATTAATTAATTAGTTAATTCATAGGCCTAAAGCCTCCTAATTGGATTCAGCAATTTATAACTTCAGAAGCGAAAATATCCTTGGCATTATCAAACTTTTTTTTTTTGGTGCGGATAAAAGAGAAGTTTTCATTAACTGGCAAAGAAATGAGAGGAATCCACTCTTACAAAATGCTCTAAGGAGCTTGGAATATCATGCATCCAAGTGCCAGAAATTGAGGAAGACAAACACAATTTAGCTAGCACATTTTGGAATAAGAAGGATTTTGAAGTCCTTGGAACATCTTGAGACGGCATAAAATTTTCTTTTATCCCCATAAACTTCGCTTTCAACCCCTTTTCCCCATTTTCTGCTCATAAATGACCTAATTTTTTTTTCCTCACCACCAACGTTTACTTGAGACGGCATGATACAACTACCCTCATAGTTTGTATCATGGTATTTCGAAAGTTTCCTGAATTTATATATGTATATCAATTTTTTTAACATTATAACAAATCTACTAATATTTACAATTAGATATATACCAAAACCTACGACAATTGTATCTGTTATGGTGCAGCTTATAAATATAGATCCAGAAAAGAACAAAACTACTCTAATAAAATTTGAAAAAAAATTATTTTAGAATAGGCAAAAAAATTTAATTACCAATTTTTTTTACATAAATAAATAAAATTAAATAATTTTTATGAAGTTTATTAAAATATAAGAACCAAATTTGTCAATCAAGTACGACCCTTTCTAATGTTGAAACAGATTAAATTAAAATTTTTAAGTTTATGAAGATAGAATTCGATAATGAAATTAAAGTCTTGATAGTTATTGCTTGATTTAGAGGTCTCACATATGTGGAATCTTAATGATCTAATAAATCTAGATTCATTTCATTATAAAAGTGTTGAGAGTGTGCTCTAAAAGTATGATTATTTATATTTAGATATTATTAAAAATAAATAATAGAGGTTATTAATTTAAATTTATACTTGTAATTTTAGTTGTTTTTATTCAAATATCATGAAATTCTTTAATTATTATATGTAACTTTAAACTTAGTATATAATAGTTATATACAAAAGGATTGAGTTTAAGCATAATAATCTAAACAAGTCTTTAATTTGAATAGAGACACATACTTCATTTGATAGATTATAAGTACGGTCTATTTGTATATTGCATACAATAGTCTAATCAGGATTACTCTATGTGTTGACATAAAAAATGAAAGTATTTTATATAATGTTAATTATATAGGACTGAACCATGATAAAATTAATTCTCTGTTAATCACTTGTTAGTAAAGAGAGTTTATTTTATCACAATATAATTATATATGGATGAATCTTAATTCTGAGTAATTAATGAACTCCTATTCATTGAGTTATAACTATTAATTCACATAGGAAAAGACTGTAAAATATATTCAGTAAATTACTAAGTATTTTATAAATATAACAAAATGAATGGCTATGAACATTTCTCATAAATATAAAATTCACTCCTTCTGAGAAGAAGTTAAATAAGTTATTCCCTTGTTATTGATTCTAATCTTGAACATAATGAGTGTTTAATTTTTTTTAAGAGTTAAAGAAAATAATAAACTTATAAATTTCACAAATTAAATGTTTAGAAGAGGATCAATGTAAATAAGTAAATTTTGTTTTTATCCTTTTTTTTTTCACTGGCCATTAACAACTACCCAGTATCATGATATTTGGAAAGCATCTTGAATTTATATACATATATCAATTTTTTTTTAATATTACAACAAATTTACTGATATTCACAATCAAATATATATTGGGACCTACGGCAATTGTATCTGTTGTAGTGCAGCTTGTAAATCTAAAATAAAAAAGGACCAAAACTACTCTACTAAAATTTGAAAAAATCTACCTTAGAAAATGAAAAAAAATTTAGTTATCAAAATTTTACATAAATCAAAATAAAATTAAACCATTATTATGAAGTTTATTAAAATATAAGAACCAAATTTCTCAATCAAATATGACTTTTTCTACTATTGAAACAAATTAAATTTGTTGATAAGAAAAAATGGTTTCTTCGGGCCAACAAGCTTTAAATTTATTTGTAGTAGGAACTAAAACTTTGACCACTGCCTATATGGGTTGAGATTACAGGCTTGCTTAGGTTTTTGGTGGTGCTATGACACCTACAAACATAATAAATAGTTAAGATCTTGTCGAGGGTGATTTCGATAAAAACACTCCGATGCTTAAGTCAAATACTTGTGTAAAATGAGAGGGAGAAAATCAAGAGAGTTTCAATATGAGAGTGGAAGGTCAAAGATGAAGATGGAGATGAAACTTGTTTTGAGTCATTTCTCCTCTTTTTATAACATCGGTCTTCTGAAAATATTATGGACTTTGTGCTTATCTTCGCTAGTTTTGAAGTTGTTTTAGGTTATCACTGAATTCTTGGCGTAATTTGGGGGATAGCTTTCCGAAATCAAACAATTTTATCCTAAAGTGAAGCTGATTGTTTCTTTTAAGGGCTTACTTTGTTTGAGCTGTTTTGCACTTTCCTTTTTAAGTTTTTGGGGACGGCCAAGCACTGTTTGGCCTTTTTCATATGGGCAACCTGTGCGGTGTTAGGAATTTTTGTATACAAGCAGTTTGGTATATTCACCTCGCCGGTCTCTTTATGTTTTTTGTACCGCTTAGGTTTGGAGTCCTTTGGCTATGTGGTTTTGAACATTCTACGTAAGACTTGAGCTGGTCGACTTTAACTCGGTAATTGTTTGAGCAGGTGCCTTCGATTCTTATTCCATGAGGCCCTCGAGCGACTGACCTTAGTACTTAAGGCCCCCAGTATTTTAAGCCTTTGGGCCTGTCTTTTGTTCGATGTGCTTATACACTGAGTATTTGAGCCTTTGGCAATTAGGCATTTTGGAGATTTTTAAGGGGGAACAGAGGTCTGTTAGTTTTTAGTTTTGAATAATCAAAACTAGAAACTATATATATTTTTTATTTTCATGCTCGAAATGTATTGTGTCCCAGAAAAACCTGAACGTGTTCCTTTATTTTTAGATCAACTTATGTTGTTGCAGTTCAGTGCTGAAAATGTTACCCTAGGGCATACATTGTAGTTATTCAATATTTAGTACCTATTTTGAGAAGACCTGATTAATTTGGAGCAGAGTGCTTTTTTGTTGTACTTGGTACTTTCTTCGTATCTTCAGTATTTATTGACCATTATGACATGGATCTTGAAACATCATACCTGCTATATCTGAAGAGATGGTTGAGACCTGAGAATCGATCTCAATCGTTGGCTCATCTTTCATCTTATGGTTAGGGTGTTTGAAATGGAACATCACGTCTATTCAGAACCAAAATGATGTTTAGGTGGTTGAAAAAATTCGATTCGTTAAATTTTGAACTAAACAATTCAGATCACGAGCTATTGAAGAGACGTGCATTTATAGTGTCTGCTAATGTGAAACAATGGGACAATCCTTTGAAAGAACGTCTCTTGGAATACTTCATGACTGTGACCATTTGTTTTATCTAAACAGTCATGATCTTTCCAGCCAAAGGGCTATAAAAGGTCTTTTTTTATGATATTTCCCTCTTTACTTATTCTCACTGTCTTCTTTGAGACTAGAATACTTAGATCTTTAGTGTGAACATTTTTGCGACAAGTTTTCTATTTGGATATACTCCGACGACCAGTTGTATTTCTTTGATTTCTGCTCTTCAACTGGTGAGTTCTTATTACTCTTCTCTTCATAAGTTATTTTTGCCATGCTTATTTCGGTTGTTTTGTTTATATTCTTTAGTAAATGATCGTAGACTTATTAACCCATAAATCTTAATATTACCTGATTTTTGTTGTTGTTTCCCTTTTTCGGTGTGATTTCCCTTTGTCCTTGGCCTCTACTCCATATTAGTTTTTAGGAAAAATTTAATTTCATGGCATCAAGACATAAAACGATTTAGACTTAGGACTTTCTGCTATAAACATGGCTGTTGAGGAGGACGTTGATAGCCCTGAAGTCTTACTTGTCAAAAGGATAGGTGGGTCAGTGGAAGTGGTGTGGCCTCCATCTTAATGAGTGATTTGGCATCCTCTTCCTTTGTCATTAATGTTGAGTCGGTCTTGGTTCTTGGTGAAGATGATATAGAGGTTGATCCTAAAGACCCTGCTCAGGAGCTTTTATGGCTTGTTGAGGTCTTAGAGTTTGAACTGGACAAAATGTGCTGGATGTCTAGGATGACCCTAGAGGATTTAGAATCACTAAGAACGACCTATAATATTCTTGAAATCATAACCTTTATGCTACCCTTATCTGATGATTTTTTGAGTAACCTTATAGATAGAGAAGTAACGATCCATATAGAGTTCATGGGGCTAGACATCTATTTTCCTATGCAACCATAATTTACTAGGATGCTAGCTCTTCTAAGAGTGGCCCCCTTTCAGTTAGTTCCCAATTCTTTGAGGGTATTGGCTGGTCTTTATGTCTTTTGAGCAAGGGTAGAGCTATCCTCACCCCAATACTAGGTAAGACTGGGCACGGTTTAATTCAGTTCAATTTTGACTTGAACCAAACTGGACCAGTTATATTCGATTTTTTCATTAAGAAAAATCGAATATAAATTTTTTTCTAAGGAAAACCAAATCGGACCAGTTTTTTTTTTAGTTCAATTTCAATTTTTTAGGCTAAATCTAAAAAACCAATCACCACAATTGAACTCCTGGAAGTTTGAATCTCCGACCTCAAAGCACAAATAAGGTCCCCTTTCCAACTGAGCTGTGTTAATTTTTTATTTATAAACATTCTTTTTTATCTTTAACACTTTAAGAATTAAGATGTAATAAAAGAATGCAACTTTTGGGTTTGAACCAGTGACCTAATAGTCACAAACCCCTCTCCCAAACCAACTAGTTTTTTTTTTGTTATTGTAATAAATAAAACCGAATGATTGTTTTAGATAAAAAATCGAACCGTACTGAACTGGTCAATTCGGTTTGGTTCTTTTTTTTAAATAGTTTGATTCGGTTCAGTTTAATTTTTGGGTTTATAATTTTTCCCCACCTTTATTACCAAGAGCTGCGCCACTTCTACCATTTTATGAGCAGCGTTGAAGGGTAGAGGAATTTTTACTATCCATTCTTCTATGACTTTTAGAACACTATTCCAAGTCGTCATTCTTCTATTATGAGTTGGAAGGAAATTGATTCTTTGCTGGAGGTGAGTGAGGTTAGGTAGTCCCTAAATGAAGAAGGAAAAATTGGGCATCCCCCTAACTTTGTGATGAATACATGTTCTTCTTGATTCCTTGATTTCTTTTGTATGCAACTTTTTTATTTTCTCTTTCTTATATTAACACTTTTTGAATTTTAGAGATCGAAGTATTTGAGAATAGATGTGATCAGATAGAAGCTGTAGTTGCCTATATCTCACCTGTGCAGGACTAACTGTCACCAACTAGCCTCATTCAATCAGAAATGGTGCCTTCATTTCCAAGGAAAGCTCGTGGACATAGTAAGCGAATCAATACTTAAAACTTTTGAAATTCAAGCTACTTTTCTTGCCTTTTAACTTTACAAAGTTCTTATTTATAGGAATAACCGAGCAAGGTGGCAGTAATAGAAGAACAAAAGGGTCGAACTAAAAGCCCAAACTCAACTTCAAAAGGTCGTGGAGACCTTAATCTTGACAACGTCACATGGCTCATTTTCAGCCTAAAAAGGAAGGGCCAAGGTAAGGCCCCACTCGTGAACGCAGACCGTTTGGTTAGATTGGCAGAGGTTGAAGAAGCCCCTAAGTAGAAAGAAGCACCAGCCTCACACCCACTCAAACTATCTTTCAAGGTAGGGACTAATCTGTATGTTCTGTTTAGGTTAGTCTTTGGAGCATAGGCCAGGCTACCCTAAGCTCTCTACAAATCACCCTTTAAGGTAGGGGTCGGGCCTCCTCAGTGTAGGCTTCAGTGTAGATTCCCAAACCTACCCGGTAAATTAGGTCATCAAGCTCGAGGGGTTCAGGGAAAACCCCTGATAAAAAAATGGTCTTCCTCTGACCATCTCTCCCAGGGTACTAGTTCTAAAGAGGATGGACAATCTAGCCTTTATGCTCCTAATCATGTAAAAGTTGAAGCGTTACGTGAATTCTACCTGGGCAGCCCAAGTCTCCTCTATGGATCCTATCACTAGATTTTATACGGCCATAGGGCCCGTTCTTAATGTAAGTCACTTGTTCTATCTTCTCTTTTTTTTTTGTTCAGTCGCGTCTTATTTGTATGTTAATCGGGTTTCTTTTCATTCACAATCTGCTTATCATTTCTCTTGGTTCTGAACCAGAGGCTCACTAGGCTGAAAAGAGCCATGCACAATTGAGGTAAGGGACCTTGCAAGCTAGAAGGGAAGCATATCAAGAGTGTAAGCGGGTGAGCAAGCTGGGGCTCAGATTGAAGGCCTTGGGATCGGCCGGGTTGTATCAGAGAACACGGTTTTTGATCTAGAGTGTCAAAAGAGGTTGGTAGAGCAGGAGATAGCTAACTCATTGGCTATTGCTGAGAGTAGCATTGTTGAGCTGGTGAACCAAAACGATGAGCTGAATAGATAGTTAGCAGTGGCTTAGAGGAGAGGGAGCTAGTTGAGCAAATTATAAGCAATCAGACTACTCAAGTTGAAGGGCTTCAAGACTCCTAGTCAGAAGGTCATACAGAAGGCTTTTGCTAGGGTGCTACTAAAGGCTTCCAAAGGTCGGCCACTATTTTTTAAGAGAGTTACCCGGACATTGACCTACAATGTATGTGGAACATGGTCTCTAGCGGATAGGCTTTTAAGAGGGAGATCAGGCCCAAAAGGTTGAGGCTGAGGTGACTGACCCTGCTCTGACTGTAGATATTGCAAATACTGCTCTCGCTACTCAGTCAACTGTTCTAGATCTTGCATCACAGCCTGATGTTGCTCAAGCCTCAGAGACTCTAGTTGCTTCGACTTAGGGTGAGGCTTCCCAGGTCATTCCTCTTTTTGTTGATGTGGATCTGAGAAGCGCTGCAATGGTGGATCTAGAGTCTATTGATCCCGCATCTGTCACTTGATCCAATCTTCTTTTGCTTTATTTTCTTTCATGATTTTTATTTTCTTTGTACTGGTAAGACCACAAAACAATATTTGTATTTTTTGTTATAAATGCTAAGTTTGTTTTTCACATAAACTGGTCCTACTATTTTTTAATGATCTTTATGCTTTCCTGCTTTGTGAGTGAAATTTGTCATCATAGACATGTTCTTGTAGAGGAATTATCGATGACCAGTATCTTTATTGAAAGGGATCCTGCTTGAATCTTGATGAAATGATCAGTTTAAGTAGTATATTATAGATTGAAAATATCGTCATAAAAGACTTAGATTACTTTGAGCATACTTAGTAGAATAAGGAATAATCCCAAACATTAGTGATAAGCATAGCAATAAGAAGTTTGCTCGGACGTGTGGAAATTGTTAAACATATTGAAAGTGACATACCAATCACATGGTGCTGAGTAAATCAAGTAACGTACCAATCGAATGGTGGAGACGAATAAGTTAATGTTTGCTGTAACCTTTAAAGTAGGTTGGTCGTGTCTTGGGTCAATTGCATAACAATTCTTTTTTTGGTTGTTATCTTTTTGAAGGGACCTTCAACGGGTATTAATTCTTGTTCGACTGAGTTTAGGTAACCTCTTAAGTGCCGCACCCCTGTAGAGACTACCTCTAAGAGCATCAACCCTGTTATTGGCTAATCTTGAGTAACCTCTTGAGTGCCACACCCTTACAAGGACTACCTCTAAGAGTGTTAACCTTCTTTTCAAATAACCTCTTGAGTGCTACACCTCTGTAGAGATTACCTTTAAGTGCGTTACCCTACCTGACTATCCTTGGGTAATTTCTTGAGTACCGCACCTATACAAGAACTACCTTTAAGAGCGTTGGCCCATCTTTTTGGTAAGTTCCTAGTCAATCCCTTAGGTGCTGCACTCTTGTAGTGACTACCTATAAGAGCGGTACCTTTCCCGACTGTACGTGGGTAACCCCTTTAGTGCCATACCTCTATAGGGACTACCTTTAAGAATGTTACTTTGCTCGACTATCTTGGGTAACCCCTTGAGTGCTAAACCCCTATAAAGATTACTTCTAAGGGCATTGTCTCGTCTTCTCAATTATAGGTAACCTCTTGAATGCCACACTCATGTGGAGACTACCTTTAAAAGCATCAACCCTGTGGTTATTTGATTTTGAGTGACCCCTTAAGTGCTACACCTCCACAGGGATTACCTTTAAGAGCTTTAACTTTTTCGAAAGATTCTCGAGAACCCCCTCGAGTGTGAAACCCTTGTAGAGCATTACCCTGCACCTTGGGCAATTCCTTTACCCATCATTCTTTCATGTCAGTTAACTTCTTCTTTAACAACTTCTTAATACTCTTGTTGGAGGATTCTACTTAACTTTTGGTCTTGGGGTGGGCTGGTGATGCGAACAGTAGCTGAAATCCCAATTGCCGATAGAAGTCTTTGAAGTTGTTTTTGTCGAACTGCTTCCCATGGTTAGTGATAATTGTGTGAGGGATTTCGTACCGACACATAACATTTCTCCATATGAAATTCGGTACACTTTTTTCGGTGATTTTGGAAAGCGGTTTGGCTTTAATCTACTTGGTAAAGTAGTCTATTGCCATAATGACATACTTGAAAGTGTCAATTATTCTATAGTGTATACATGTGGTATTGTCTTCATTTAAGCATACATATGCATCATATACGCAGCGAAAGCATTAAAAAGATAATGAACACATTTAAATTACATTTTAATCATATTAAAGCATAATTGAGAATAAATCACTTGTAAATCCTTTTGATTATAAATTTTCAGAGTTCGCCTAAAATGTTGTTCGTTAGCAGTTCTAGTGATCAAATGAGTAGGTTTGATCAGCTAGTAAAGCAGCCCAAATCCAACTTGGTTTAATTATTTAAACCAGTTGATTAATAATTAATCAAAGCTCAACTCTTAAACTATTTATACAAATACAAAGAAATTTATGTTTTTCTTCTAATTCAATACTTGAACAAGTGAAACATTTGACAAATTACTTTTAATTTGGCCGACTTGTGCAAAGAAATGGAGAAGATGAAAAATAGTTTTGTTTCCTTTGTTTCTAACACTTAGAAACAAAACAAAAATGAGACTTCTCTTTTCTATCTTTGTAATGGCCGGCCATCACTTCATGATATATGAAATGAATAATTTTATTAATTAAATATTAGTTTCATAAGTTAATTTTAACTAACAAAAGCTAACCACTAACCTTAGTCAAGTTAAGTAGACTTAACTTTTAAGTTATAGGTTAGATATTTTGTCAACCAAACCCTAATTAACTATTAACTCTAATTTAGCTTACAAAATATCTTAATTTAACTTAACCACTTAGTTAATTATTAATCAAAGTTAAGTTCATAATTTATTTAACAAATAAATAAATAAATAAATATTTTAATTATTTAATAATTAAATAAATAATTAAGTAAAATTATCCTTAAGTCCTTATTTAATTTAAAGTGGGTCCCATCAAACACTATACTTGAGTTAATTTATCCAAAGACTCACTATACGTCACGCATCACCATTTAGTTGATCAGCAATAATTGTTAACTAATTAATATACTTAACACTTAAGTATTGACAAGCGTGAATCCCGAGGGTTCCTGGAACAAATATTTGACTTTGTTGAATTTTACTAGATTAAACTATTCAATCCAGTACGCTGCCATAGTACACAACAAAGTACACTTCATATTGCGGGACTCCATGGGTCTATGCTCAATTTGTCAAATAGAATTATTCCATAAGTCTATGAATAATACTCTACGTACGTCACGGATATTACAAATCAGGGTGTTGAACCATACAAGTTGAGGTTAATGCACATACATTTGTAGCATTACCAGCATTCTTGCTATATAATTAAGCTTATTAGCGATTTAATAAAACATACATTGCATAAATATTAGCAAATAAGTATTCATGCTAACAGGGATGACACGTAAGCACATACCCTAACAAACACTCACTTACTCTAGTGTCATTTATACTAATATCTAATACCTATAAACTATACGTATTTCTCAAACACATTTAGAGTTAATGCCTTAATTAGTAGGTCTGCTATATTATTTATAGAATCTAATCTATAAATTATTAAATTTTCTCTAGCCAAGATATATCTAATTATGTGGTATTTCCTCTCCACATATTTATATCTCTGTTGTGCACTTGGCTCTTATGCTTGTGCTATGGCTCTATTATTTTCACAGAATAATAGGATATGATCCATCGAACTTGGGACTATTTTGAGATTGTCGACAAAATTTTATGCACTATTTTATTCGTTGCTTCTGAAGCAGTGATGTATTCTACTTCCGTTGTAGAATCAGTTGTAGACCTCTACTTGGTGCTCTCTGAACTCACTGCAGCACTATTGAAAATAAACACATAATCAGATGTAGACTTTTTATCATCCAAATCAGACTGAAAGTCTGAATTTTTGTATCATCTGACTTGTAAATCACTATCTCCATAAATGAGAAACTTATCCTTTGTACCCTTAAGGTATTTTAGGACATATTTGACTGTCATCCAATGGTTGTCACCTAGATTAGACTGTTACTAGCTAGTAACACTTATAGCCATACTGATGTCAGGTCTCGTGCACATCATAGCATACATCAAACTTCCAACAGTTGATGCATATAGTATCTTAGACATTCTAACTCTTTCATATTCCGTCTGAGGAGACATTTTTCTTGAAAGATGAATACCATGTTTGAAAGGTACACAAACCATCTTACAGTTAGAGAAATTGTATTTTTTTAAAACACTATCAATGTACGATGATTAAGAAAGTCCTATCAGCTTCCTAACTTTATATCTATAAAGCTTTATACCTAGTATATAAGAAGCCTATTCCAAATCTTTCATGGAGAAGTTCTTACTCAGATAACTCTTTACTGATTGTAACATACCAATATCATTCATAATAATAAATATGTCATCAACATAGATAACTAAAAAGACTATCATGCTCCCACTAACCTTTCTGTACATATAAGATTCCTCTTTATTTTTTATGAACCCAGACCCTCTGATTACCTCATCAAAATGAAGATTTCAACTTTGAGAGGCCTGCTTAAGTCCATAAATGGACTTCTTTAGTCTTCATATTAAATCGGCTATTTTGCTGGATGCAAAACCTTTAAGTTATTCTATATATATCTCTTTCTTGAGATATCCATTTGGGAATACCGTCTTTACATCCATCTTTCATATTTCAAAGTCATAATATGCAGCAATAGCTAATAAAATTATAATTGACTTTAATGTCACTATTGGTGTAAAGGATTTCTCATTATCAATCCCAGACTGTTAAGCATAACCTTTAGTAACCAGTCAGGCTTTGAATGTCTCTACTTCTACATCTCGTCCATGCTTTCTTTTGTAAATTCATTTACAAGGAATCTTGCCATTGTTTTGAGTTGATGTTTAACATCGCCTCTCTATAAGTCAAATGATCATTTCAATTAAGTAAGAAAACTCCAAGAGTACCTTTAGGCATCTGACTATACTTGGTAGGTAGCCTTGACATCGTTTTCAACTTGCATAGAGGGTGTATCAAAGGTGTTCTACTCTATTGAGCCTGATGTTCCATCCCTAGTTCTTTTTTTATTCATATTGAATTCATCAAGTTCAATCATTCTACAATCTCCATGATCTATGAGAAACTCTTTCTCTAAAAAAATGGCATAACAAGAAAAGACCACGTTTTATTTCTCATTATCGTAGAATTGGTACCTCATAGAATTCTTGGGATACCCAATAAACCGATACTTGTATCCCCTAGGTGCAAGTTTATCCTGTTGTGAACTCTTATATAAGCAGGACAGCCTCAAATCTTAAAATATTTAAGATTTGGCTTCCTTCTTTTCCACATCTTATACAGAGTGGTTAGAACGCTTTGGATGGAACTCTGTTCAATATGAGAGCAGTAATTTCCAGGGTATATTCCCACAAGTATTCAGGGAGATCGGTAAAGTTCATCATCGATCAGACCATATCTAATAAAGTTCAATTTCTTATCTCCAAAACACCATTATGTTGCGGAGTATCTGGAGGACTATATTGAGCGAGAATCCTATTATCTTTTAAATAATCTGTTAATTCACTGCTCATGTACTCACCGTCTCGATCTGATTAAAGGCACTTAATTTACATGCCGGATTGTTTCTCTATTTCAAGTAGGAACCCTTTGAACTTTTCAAAGGTTTTTAACTTGTGTCTTATAAGAAACACGTACCCATGTCATGAAAATCATCGATGAAGAGTATGAAGTATTAAAAACCGCCAATTGCAATGTGATTCATTGGACTGCATACATCACTATATACCACTTTCAATAAATCAGAGGCACGGTGTCCAACACTTATAAATAGAGATTTGGACATTTTTTCTTGAATGCAAGATTCACAAACTGGATAAAGTTCTATGGTCAAATCAAGTATCCGACCATTCTTAACTAGACGGGTTAGATGTCTCACACTTATATGACCTAATCTCATATGCCACAATTCCATTTCATTTAAAGTTCTCGAACTACTACTAGCACTAGCTTGCACATTCATGAACTTTTAGTTGTATTCAATATATAATGCACATTCACTAACTGACACTCAACTAATAATACATCATTCACATCACATAAATATAGAGAATAATTTTGAATATACTTATGGTACCCTTCATTGTTAAGTGCAGGAAAGGAAATAATCTGTGTAATGATGTTAAGTACAAAATATTAATTATTTAATACAACAGTTTTATTACATGAAAGAAGTAAATAAAAAAGTCTAACTGTCTCGACTTGTAAGAAATCTCCATTTTTGACTCGAAGTATTGCTTCTTTATGTAAGAAGGACATTCGATATTTAATGCCCAGCCTAAAGTGGCATCAAATATTATAGAAATTTCAATGATAGTAGAGCAAATACCTAAGGGAGTCTTCTTTAAACTGGCAATTTGGGGCAATTACATTTCATTTGCCTATCCTCGCTACAAAAGAAACACTTTTCTTTTGCTTTGTTCTTATTCTTTTGAGACTTGGATATTTGTCGCCTCTGAGGACCAATTTGGGGTGTCTGCTTCACTTTTATTTTCTTCTTCCCTTTGGACTTTTAAAAACTCTTGGGGCAGAAGATGAAGCAACCTGAACCAAGAGGGCCGAGCCCTATTTACTCATGTCCTCCTCTACTGTCTTTAATATGTTATGGATATGTAGAGGTCAATCCCTGTATGTTAAAGTTCATAATCAACTGTGCATATGACTTAGGGAGCCATTAGAGAATTAAGCTATTCCCCAAGTTAGTTTTCAGAGAAATGTCCATCGTCTCTAGTCTCTCGATAAATCCAATTATCCTGAGTACGTAGGGACTCATTAGACTACCTTTGAATAGTATTATAATATCCAATCCCTATTAATAGTCTTGGCGCATAGATTTCGGTATAGAGTAATAAAGACCCCGTAGGATTACTCAATTTTAACCTTATTAGAAATATTTTCTTTATGGTGCGTGTGAGAGATATTACACCTAATTTGATAACTTCACACTCGATCGGAGCGTCGGACAACCCTAGAATATTTTTGGAATTTTTCTCTATTGGCTTGAAAAAGGAAATTCTAATTTACTACATGAATTTTCATTTAAAGTTTATGTATTGAACAAGCCTTTATTGAGAAATACAATCCATATATTAAAGAATGGACCAATTAGAAGCAATCTCATGGATTGTTAAGTTGGAAATTCTAGTTAATTCCTTTGACTATTCTAACTAGATAGTTACAAAGGAACCAATTAAATCCTTCCATTTGAACTAATGGCAAATTAGAAATTTTAAGTAAGTTGAAAGGCAAAATTGTCAATTGAGGGAGCACTATATATATGTTAAAAGTGTGTAGAGTTTTCAAGAGATCAAAAAGCAAACACTTAGAGCAAAATTTGAGCTAGAAGAGAGGTGCTGCTAAAGTGAAATTTTAATTTTGTTTCATGATTCTTCATGCTTAATCAAGCCAAAATAAGGTTACATACCAATTCCTAAGCTCAACTGAAGCCTCCATTAGTGAAAATTCAAGAAAAAGAGGTAAGAAAAGCATTGTTTTATGAGATTGATAAGTAAACTTTTAAGGATTGCTTAAATTGATATTCTTGTATGTATTCCTGGTTTAGATTGAGTTGAATTCTAGTGTGGAGCTTGAAGGAATCATCAATTTGAAGAAATTGGCAAGGTAAGAATTAGGATTTTAGGTGATTTGAATGCAGAGACTTCAATTGGTTGTAATTAAGGCATTAGAATGAAATTGGCTTGATTTTGATGTATTTGAAACAAGAAATTGAGAAAAGAAATATGTTGGAGCATAGGGTGAAATTCTGCCACTTTAAGAAAGTTAGGGATTGAGTGGTGTTTTGATTGAGTTGTTGTGTGTAAATGATGTCTTATGTATGTTAAATGTATATGGTTGATGGAAAAACCAAAAAATGAAGAAAATGGGACATAATTATCCATTTTAGAAAGGTGAAGGGTAATTATGTTCAACCAAGTTATAAGGCATTTAATAATTTTCAGGGCGCTGGGCGGTGAGTTAGATTACATTAAATGACTCCGTAAATAAAAATCGAAAAGTAGTATGCATCCGGGCTTTGAATGCCGATTAGGGAGTTTAGTAGTTAAATGAGATTCTAGTATTCGATTTGGTTCTAAATGTCATTTATGGCACATAGGTGAAGAAAATCGAGAATGGTAACAGGAGCATAAATTTGGAGCGAAATTGGGCGCGGAATAATTGTGAGTGAAAATTTGCCATTTTTTTATCTTTCGTTTATTATGTTTCCACATAATGAAAATGTATGTTTTATGAGCTTTCAATGCATAAACATGATTTATAATCTTGATATGTATCCATAGATATGCATTTACATGTTCGGTTTAAGAAACAGTTTTAAAATTTCTGCATTTGTTTTAAAGGCCATTGATACCCTCAGATTATAGTGGTGGTGATTGTATTAGACCTGGCCGGTATATCCCGTGCACATGGGCAGGTTATTGGGGTGTGTCACTAACTCCAAGAAGTCGGGATGTCGAGTCATATGAGTCGCTCAATTTGTACGGGGTATTGTCTCGCTATATGTATGCGATGTAGGATTCTGCTGCATAGCCAGTGAGATGTCTTGAGATGTCACTATAGGTGCTGCTAATTGAGGTGCCCCGTGACCTACTCACGTGTGCAGTGCTAGTTGAGTCGCTGCATGAGTATAGAGCTTTAGGGTTACCATTGGTACAGTTTAGAAAGAAAAAGGCCGAGCGAGAACTTTACTAGCTTTCGATTTACCGATAGCATTTATGCATTTATATGCACACGGCAGTTATTGTGTTATACAGATTTTGGATATTGTTTTTCAAAGACGCAGATAAAACCCGCTCGGCAAGATTTCATCAACATATGATATTAGAAACCGTTTTACAGCTTTACATCAATTTTAGAAGCATGATTTATGCATGAACTTTAGAATTTGCTATCTATGCATAATGTTATTTTATTTGAAATCTGAATTGTACTCACTGAGCTCCTTTAGCTCACTCGTTTTGTATTTTATGTTTTCTAAACCCCCTTCCCAAGTGCAAGTCTCGGTATGCTAGCTGCTGATTCTCCTATTACCGAGTAGTGGGTCAAATCTGAAGATCATTTTTGTATCTGTAAATGTGTTAAATAGCACCCTTTACTTTATGCATAGTAGTTGTAGACATGTATATTTGTATGTATGTTTTGAACTAACAAGAAGAGATTTCGATATTATAATGATCGTTTTTACTTTTTATGAGTATGCTCATTTTGTGATTCAAATAAAACTATTGAGTTGTGTTGGATTTGATTTGGAAAGGACCAGAGGTTCGAATTGATAGTATTAAAAAGTATTTGAAATAAAAGTGAAATTTCTTGGCAAGTTTTATATGGATTTTTTAAAAAACAGAAGAAGCTCTGCCTGTTTTTTTTTTTTTAAATTCAGATGTTATTTTTCATTTATATTACAAGATTTTCTCAATAGTAGCAAGAACTAAAAAGGGGTTTGCCTCGTGAAAATTTCTTAACTAGTTATATTAGGAGGAACTTTTGTCGAGGTGCCCGGCAAGGCCGCTAGGACCTACAGTAGAGGGTCTCGGGGCGGGTCTTGTTAAATATAGCCTGAAAAAGTACTTTGGCGACCCTGTAAATCTCAACCTCGGGTCGGTCACCAAAGAGCTCATTCAAATGGAGCATAATGCTACTAGCATTGTCTATGTGGACATGCTCCTACAGTAGTTCAGTGGACATCGAGGCGAGAATGTAAGATTTAACTTTTAAATAATCATCCAACCTTTTTTGATACGTCACTATTTCCTTTGGGGTGGCAGTATCAGAAGCACCTTTGGACAGTTTCTGATCAATAACGTATCCGAACTTTTCTGAATCTAGAATGATTTTTAGATTCATAAGCTAATCTAAATAGTTTTTTGCATCTTTGAGTTAGTGTGGATCAAGTATGTGCACCAAAGAGTTGGTGGATGCCATATTATCTTCACAAAACAAAACAAATAGAAGATGTCATCGGATATAAAATTATTAAATCGCTAATAAAAAGTTTTAAATCATGGATATAATAATTATACAATTTTTAATTTAAAACACTCTTTCATTGCTTTACATAATTCCTTTAATCTCTCAAACGGGATAATGATAGCTTAAACTCTTTTAAACTATATAGTGGGAAGTAGACCCTAATAGAATTTTACTCGGGCCGCACACTGTAGCAATCTACGCCTTTGTAAACTCAAAATGTAGACAACTCTTTTCAATTGCATCTCATACAACTCTTAACCCTGATCCTAAATACATCTTATCTGCACACTGTAATGATCTAGGGTAAGTGTATTCCAGATTAACTTGTCAATAATCAAACATTGTTATCAATACTACCCACACACTATAGCAATCTAGGGCAATATTTTCATATATATTTACCTCATCTCATGTTAAATTGGTATAGACTAAATTACACTGACCAAATTACTCACACTATAGCGATATTGAAAATAGACCGATATGATCCGTTCTAATACCGTATTGACAAGACGGACCATTTAAACACTATCACAAAATTTAATAAAATTCAGTCTAATTAAAAGAGATATTTATACACCGGCTTCTATCACATAAGAAAGTGATTTCTCAATCAGCTATTTATTTATGTACAAACACAACTAATCCTCAAAGTAGGGCTCTCATTATAATTAGCAACATAGAAAAAAAATGATTTCGGTTTATAATGCAAATCAATAACTTTTATTATTGCATCTCATAAACCCCACATGCTTATTTAATTTTAAAAATAATTTTTAAAAAAATCAAATTCTAAGTATACATTGCTTGTACCGCTGCGCTAGCCCAATGGTGTTGCGGCGCTAGGAGTCAGTACCCCCAGCCTTTGGACTATAAATTTTCAGAGTCCACCCGAAGTGTTGTTCATTAGCATTCTAGTGATCAAATAAATGTGTTTGATCAGTTAGTAAAGCAGCCCAAATCTAACTTGGTTTAACGCTTTACACCAATTGATTAATAATTAATCAAACTCAACTATTAAGCTATTTATAAAAATACAAAGCAATTTATGTTTTTCTTCTAATTCAACATTTGAACAAGAAAAATATTTGACTAATTACTTTATAATTTAGCCTGCTTATGCAAAGAAATAGAGAAGATGAAAAATGAATTTTTATTTCCTTTGTTTTTAACACTTAGAACCAAAAAAAAAAAAATTGAGGCTTCTCTTTTCTATCTTTGTAATGGCTGGCCATTCACTTCATTATATATGAAATGAATTGATTTTATTAATTAAATATTAGTTTCATAAGTTAACTAAACTCTAATGTTAACATTTAATACTAATTTAGTTATTTTTAACTAATTAAAGTTAACCACTAACCTTAGTCAAGTTAAGTACACTCAACTCTTAAGTTATAGGTTGGATATTTTGTTAACCAAATCCTAGTTAACTATTAACTCTAATTTAGTTTACAAAATATCTTAATTTAACTATTAACCAAAGTTAAGTTTATAATTTATTTAACAAATAAATAAATAAATATTTTAATTATTTAATAATTAAATAATTAATTAAGTAAAATTACTCTTAAGTCTTTATTTAACTCAAAGTGGGTTTCACCAAACTTTATACTTGAGTAAATTTATTTGAAAGCTTACTATGTGTCACGCATCACCATTTAATTGATCAACAATAATTGTTAACTAATTAATGTACTTAACATTTAAGTATTGATACGCCGCATCCCATGGGTTCTTGAAACAAATATTCAACTTTGTTAGATTTTACTAGATTAAACTATTTAATCCAATACGCTGCCCCCAGTGCACAACGAGTACATTTCATATTGCAAGATTTTCTAGGTCCACGGTCAATTTGTCAAATAAAACTATTCATGAGTCTGTGAATAATGCTCTATGCATACATCACAGATATTACAAATCAGCTCGTTGGACCATACAAGTTGAGGTTAAAGCGTATATATATAATCCTTCCATCAACTATACCCTGGATGTCCGGGGATATAGATTTATACTGTCAAATCCCCATGAGCTTATCCATGAACTTATCTCCAGATTTATATCTCAATGAATAATATATGCAAACTCCTTTGCTATAATGTTCAACCCTGTGGGAAACTTTTTTTCTGGGTTTATTACTTATGGCCATAAGGCTTCTTGAGATACAATCTCAGAGCATCAGATATACAACCTACCTATGTAGCTGACGGATCCCATATCTATACACACCGGACTTCATGAGCATTAGACTATACCCAACTATACGTAGCGGTCAGACTATGAAAGGTCTCTAACATCCGTGGAATAAAGGTATGGTGGATCACCCACAAGCCCACCGTGGTACTCAAGTTAAAGGACCACGAATACTACTCAACTCGAAAGGACCTACAATTGACGATTTCATAGAATATCTATTAGGGTCCTCACGAGTTTTTCTAGTATTCAGTCCTAACTGAATACCTGTATGCATATACGAGCTTTAAGCTCATTGTCAGCTAAGAATAACCATATGTACCTAACAGATATAAACATACACTGATTTATATGAAAAGGATTCACTAATAGACATGCATTGGTGAAAATAGATCAGGAACACAGTGTTTAAGAACGAACTTGCATAATGACGTTTTCTAACGCCTTATTGCAACTCTTAACAACTACATTATTACTGGTATACCCTCAGGTCTTTATCCTATTACAGACTATATTTTAACTCCTTAGATTTCATTGACTCTTATAACCTGCTATCTCTTAACAGTGATAACTCTTAGTATTTATAACTTTTAGTGTTGTTAACTTTTAGCCCTAATCTAAACTCCTCTAGATCATACAATATCTGTAACGTTACTAGCATTAATGCTATATATTTAATGTTATTTGTAATTTAATAAAATATACATTGCATAAATACTATCAAATAAGTATTCATACTAATAGGGATTACACGTAAGCATATACCCTAAAAATACTTACAAGATCCCTTTCCTTGAGGTTGGTGACCTATAATACAATACTTATTGGGTGAATGGCCATGGTCCTACCATTGTGGTTAGCTCTTCAGCCAGTGCTTGTATCATGTCCATAAATCTTTAGCATACATCACAATGTCTGACAGGCTCCTTAGCATCTTGAAGGGTAATAAGTCAATAGTAGCCAATTATGAATATTTTATGGGCTAGTGCCTCCATCCCAGAGTGGTTACCATAGATCCCTTCACGAACTTCCCTAAGAAGTCTTTCGCTTCTTGTGGCCCTAGCCACCTTATGCAAGAATGAGAAAAGCTATATTTGTATAATATCCCACAAATGATTAAATATTGTGCTGCTCAGTATTTAAGTTTGTGGGCTTTTTACCTTTTTACTAAAAAGGTCTTATTTTGGATGTAGTCTCCAATCAAGTCTATCCAACTGGGTTGGGGATAGATTTGCATGACATATTCTTCATCTTGAATGCTTGGTGTACGGATGAACTCTACGGGGATTATTTAGGGCAAATAAGCTTCTTCACTAGAGCCTAGTCGAGCTATGACATCTACTCGGTGATTTCCACTCTTGGGATCAATTCCACTCTAACTTCATCAAACTAGCCTATCAGATTTCTGACTTTCACCAAGTAAGCCACCATATTTTCTTCTCAGGCCTTAAAATTACCATTTACTTGGTTTACAATAAATTGAGAATTACTTTTTACTAGTACATCTTTGGTTGCTACCTCCGAGCAACTCTTAATCTAGTTATAAGGGCCTTATACTCTGCCTTATTGATGGAAACTTTGAATCCAAACCGAATGGCGTAGTTAATCCCATCTCCCTCCTGGTTGACAAGAATGATCTCTGCTCCATAGTAATTATACAAAACTTTAGGAGGCTATATGAATATAGGCACTACTATTAGAGCTTATTTAAAATTTTTTTAAACTTTTATAATCAAAATATAATTTAAAAACACTAAAAGGAGTCAAAATGATATTTGCCAAACAAAACCCTCTCCCTTCTTTTCTAATGACGCCGCCCATCCTTTCTTTCTCTCGCTTTTGTTTTATAAACAATAAATTTATAAATAAAAATTAAAAAATATCTAAATTGTCTAAGAATAAAAAACACTAAACTAAAAGCTGAATTATTTATTTTTTTCATTCTTAATTCTTTAAATTAATGATTCTTAATTATATTTGAACCCTAAAATCACAATAAAAATCATAAATTTAATACGTTTTTTTTAATAAAATTATAAAAAATTCATACATATAATATTTTTACCCTAAATAATCATATGAAAAAAAAATTCAAACATGAATATATGTATTAGCAATTTTAATAATTTAACATAATTTTTGCTCTATTAACACTTGTTAGACATAACCATAAATTGGATTCATATCCATAAAAATATAATCTAAGATCTATCATATCAAATTATCAAAATTAAATATTAAAAAGAAACATACCTGAAGAATTTATAATGATTAAAATTTAAAAATTAACAATCTTAAATAATAACTAAGAGTACAATAATTTTTTATAGTCAAATCTATATAGGTTTAATGAGTTTCTCTTTTTGTGATAAAAAAAAGAAAAATTTTACGTGAATTAATTTGATCTGAAAATCACAACCCTAACAAATATTTTTATATATTAGTTAAATTATTACCCCATCACTTATAATTTAATTAGTATTAAATTTTTAAATATAACAAGTTAATATTAAATTAAATGTATCTCTAGAGTTTAAAAAAATATAATTTAAATAAATTACTTAAATTAATTTTTATTTAAAATAATTTATAATATATAATTATTATTAATATATAAAACATAAAAAAAATAATAAAATCTAATACCACCGTTGCATCACCCTTGACGTCAGCCTTGTCGACATCACGTGGAAGTGAAGCGTTAAAGCTTTTTATACATTTATTTTAAGAAATGGATTCTTAAAACTTTTCTGGAAAGGGACATTTTAACTAATCATATTTAGTAATAACGTGGCCCACGTACTAGGTATGAATTTTATGTATAAAGATTCAATACTAACTATATGATAATAATTATATTATATAAATTTAACTATAAAAAATTATTAGACTCTCATATTTTTATTAAAATTTGTTAATTTTCATGTTTTAATTATCATAATTTTTTGAATAAATTAGTTTTAATATATATTCTAATAATTTGATACAATAATTTTAAGTTGCATTCTATGCATATCAATCCCGTTTGTAATTATATCTAACATGTGCTGCATTAAAACAGGGTCAATCCTAAATCACAATCCTAGACAACTCTTTGAGAATTGAGATGAGATGATAGCAACAAGGCATGAAGACAGTTGCATTAATTGAAGCCATTGCTTTCAAATTAACACGTTTAACTCCCACAAAATATCTTATTCTTCTTCTTCCTCTTCATTTCATAAATATCTCCAGGCTGTAAACTGTAGTGCCTTTACACACAGTAGTATTGTGAAAAGTTTTTATAAATATTTTCTTCCCAAATAAGAATTATAAATATTTAGTCGTAAATATAGTTTAAAGGTAATGCCACCACCTGATTTATATAAAAAAATAAATTTAAATCTCTCTTTTAAAGAACAGAAATATTCTACAAATATTGTTTTAATAATCTTTGTTGAGACAAGAAATTTATTTAAAAATAAATAATTTTAAAGGAGGACAAAGGATCTATATAAAGGACTTAATTTTTTTTTTTAAAAAAAATTATAGCTAGGAAAACCTCAATCCTTGAGAAGAAGAACTTAAATTTAGAGAGAAGGATCATCAAACTAACTAGAGATAGAACAATTCGAAGTCAAATTTGCCATCATATTTAGAATTCTATTACTTTCACGCTAAATATGAGTAGGGTAAAGAAAATTTGATAAAGATAATCTTTGCAAATCGACAAAAAAAAAAATTTCATCGTATTTATTATTGTTTTGTAAATTTTTTCCTACAAAAATTACTATGGTATAAAATATGTTTGTGGCCCTTTTTAACAAATTGAGAACAAAAATATTATATTTTTTAAATTTTATCTCAATTTATTTTAAAAATTTTTTAAAAAATATGATACTCATTCAAGAATAACTTGAATGATAGAATACTATAATGAGTTATTTCAAGATTTATGAAAATTTACCAATCATGGAAATATTAAGTGATATAACAATATGTTAAGTGAGTCGATTCTATTATATTGACTGAAAAAATAGTTGGTATTTAAATTTATAAATAAGATGATCTCTTTATTTATCAGGTTAATATTTTAAATTAGACACTTAAATTATAAAATTTTCCTTTATAAACAAAAAGTCATTCAATATATGATATCAAAGTTAAATTTTAATAGACAAAATATAAATGAATTTATTGTCAAACAAAATGATTAATTTTAAGTCACCATCAACAAAAAATTTATTTTAAAAAAGAGAATGATTATTTATTGAGTTAGTTCTCTTATATTCACTTCTCCCTTGTAAGTATAAGGTCATAACACGATGATATATTAATTTGTAAGAAAACGTTTGTGCACAAATTTGTACTTTTGAAATTACTCTTTTGAGAAATAAATAATTATTTTAAACATTTTTATACAAATAAACTTAAAACACCATTTTAATATTTTTGGTGTTCCCGACATGAAATAATAAGAAAACAAAAAAAAAATTTATTAAATTTTTTTTAGATTGCCTTCGGTGTCCACGAGCTAGCAATTGTCACCTTTTAACCTCTTCAATGAATTTCAAATACTCTTATGCTTATTTTGTTTTTTAAAAAATAACGTTGCAATAAATTTGTTAGTTAATTTTGATCTTCCTTGTCATAATTTTACTTGGTGGAACTCTCCTTTGAAAAAAAAATGGTTTTTTCAGATACTGGTTTTTTTTTTTATCTTTCTCTTTTAATGTATTTTCTTTTTTTAATTTTCATGCACTTTATTTTTTAATTTAAATTCTCCTAATTTTTTGTTGTACTTTAACTTTGTGCAAATTTTGAAAGGTAAGATTTATCACTTTCTTCTTTTTATATATATATATATATAAATGTCTGTAGTTGGAGAAAAACATATTAGATTAAAAAAAAAGTATATCTAGCTAGTTAACGATATAATTATTTCACTCTTTAGCATACACAAAAAGATAAAAACTGATAAAAATAATTGAAAGATATAAGGAAACACAGACCAAATGTTAGTTTGTATTGCACTTGTTTAAATGGTTTAGTAGTAAAATGTTTATATTGTGTTTTTTTTATTAAATAGAGATCTCGAATTCGATTTTTCCAAGATTTCAAGTTTGATTTTTTTTTTATATAAAAAAATTAATTTATATTTTTCTTAATAATTTTCACATTTCATTAAAATTTATTAATTTTTTTTAAATGAGGGAGGTAGAATTCGAATTCAGAACATTCACTTAAAAAAAATATAAATATATTACAAAATTTCATATCACTAGACTATTAAAACAAGAGCCATTAAAAAAATTGTTTAAATTATTCAATTCTTACATTTTGTCTGAGAAGAACTAACCAATCATTATAACGCAACATATGATTTTGGGAAAATACACGACTCTTTAACTCTGTATCCCTTTCTAATTTTTTGCGCATTATATATTGTGCGCTCGCTGTAAATTTTACAGGATGATGAATATGAGAACAGAGCAAAGAAGCTAGAGGAGGAGGTGAAATGCATGATATTAAACAGTGAAAGTGTAGATCAGTTGTTGGAGATTCTTGAATTGATAGATGATATCCAATAGATGATATCCAGCGATTGGGCTTGAGATATCACTTTGAAGATGATATTAATAGGATTTGTGAGAAAATTGATTAAAAATTATTGGAATATAATTTAAAAAATAAATTAAGTGTGTTGAGTACACGAGAATTAAAGACGGACGTAAAAAAGGGCAAAAATGCAAGAGGTGATACCCAAGTGTGGGTGACGCAGTGCTCAAAACAGAACTTGAGCATCATGGTGCACAAAATAAAACTTGAGCATTGCGGCGCCCAGATGGGAATGCCTCAATGCCGCAATGCTAGGGGTTAAGCACCGCGGTGCCTAGTCCAAGGAATTATTTTCCATTTTAATCTAGCTTATTCCAACTTCCACTTGTTTCAGGACTCTTTAATACAATTTTCACACATTTAGGGTTAACCTAGATCATCCTAAAACCTATATAAAGGCTCTCTATTAACTTGTAAACACATTTTAGTAATAAAACACAGATATTTGTGATCATAACATTCTTTGATTCTTAGTGAGAGAAAACTCATTGGTTACAAGAGAAAGTGATTACTTTGTGAGTCTTTCTTGTAAAAGGCATACTTTGTGAGTGCTTCTTGTAAAAGGCATACTTTGTGAGTGCTTTGAGATTTAATAATAAAAAAGTGTGATCTTGATCTACCATGAACATAAGCAAGTTGCCAAATTATGTAAATTGTGTGTGTTCTTCTTCTACCTTTCTTTCTCTATTTTCTTAATTACTTATTTTCTGCATTATATTTCTTGTGTTATATTGTTCGTTTGAGTGCTTCCACTTCAACAAACTGGTATCAAAGCCAGGTTCTGAGTAGACATGACCACATCCAAGTATGAGGTAGAGAAATTCAATAGGACAAATGACTTCAATCTGTGGAAGATGAAGGTTAAGGCATTGTTAGTGAGTCAATGGTTAGGCTCTGCATTAGAGGAGACTGCAGCTCCATCTAGTGGAGAATAGAAGACGCCAAAGTCATCTAAAGTTGAAGCAGAAAAAAAGGACATTCAAGAAAGAGCTCACAACACAATCGTTCTATCATTGAGCGATGAAGTACTAAGGGAAGTAGCAGGTGAGACAACGGTAATTGGTTTTTGAAAAAAGCTTAATTCCCTTTATATACAAAAATTGTTTGTTAACAGATTGTATATAAAGAAGAACCTGCATCAGTTGTTCATGTCAGAGAAAACGCCGATGAAAGATCATATAAATGCCTTCAATAAGATCATTCTTGATCCTGAGTCTATCAACATCAAGATAAAAGATGAAGATAGAGCAATTATCCTGCTGCATTTACTTCTCAAAATGTATGAGATTTTTGTTGATACGTTACTCTACAGTAGAGAGAGTTTAACAATGAGCGATGTGAAATCATTATTAAACTCAAAATTATTAGGAGAATAGATCGAGGGCAATGCAAAAAGTCTATTTGTAAGAATAAAGCCTTCATATAGAGATGGAAGGAAAAATGGCTCAAGATCAAAGTTCAGGACTCCTAGGAAGTGCTATTACTGCAAGAAAGAATGGTACTTCATAAAGGATTGTTCGGAGAAGAAATCACAAAACAAGAAGAAAGCAGATGCTACGCTTGCCTATAATGATAGCTATAACAATGCAGAGACACTATTCGCTATTGATGGTAAGAATACTGAATAATGGGTTCTAGATTTTGGTCGTACATTTCACATATGCTCGCACAAGTCTTGGTTTATAAATTTCTAGCCTACTAGTGGTGGTAAAGTGTTAATGGGTAATGACATTATGTGTTAGATGATGAAAATTGGTGGTATTAAACTTAGGCTGCATAATGAGCGAGTGGGAGAGTTGACAGATGTTAAGTATGTTTCTGACCTCAAGAGGAACTTAATCTCACTATGGACTTTAGACCAGAATGGGTATTCCATTAGGATCGACGGAGGAGTTTTGAGAGTATTGAAAGATTCTATGATTGTAATGAGAGGAGAGAAACATAGAGGAGTTTATGTGCATAAGGTTGAAGTTGTGAGTGGTTCTGCATTATTCTTTGTAGATGATGAGAATATGCAAACCAAGTTGTTATATCTTAAACTGACACATCTAGGTGAGAGAAATCTGAAAAAGTTATTTAGTCAAAAAATATTTGGTAAGGATAGGTTCCAGCTATTGGAGTTTTGTGAGTATTGTGTGTTTAGAAAAGCATATAGGGTGAGGCTTAGTACTGACGAACACAAGACTAAGGGAACTCTCAACTACATACACTTAGGTCTTTGGGGACCAACTTAGATAGCTACTCGTAGTGGTACTAGGTATTTTTTAAGTTTGATTGATGACTATTCAATGAAGCTGTGGGTCTATGTGTTGAAGAGTGAGGATTAAATGTTTGATACGTTCAAGACTTGAAAGGCTCTTGTTAAGAATCAGACTGGCAAAAGGGTAAAGAGGTTGAGAATTAATAATGACCTCGAATGTTGCAATAGAGAGTTTGATGGGTTTTATGTTAAGCATTAGATTGCAAGGTATAGAATGGTAAGATCAACACCATAGCAGAATGGAGTAGCTAAGAGGATGAATAAGACCTTACTTGAAAGGGTTAAATGAATGCTTACCAATGCGAAGATGTTCAAGACATTTTGGAGAGAAACTATAATGACTGCAGTTTATTTGATTAATAGAAATATCTCTTTTTACGGTGACCCTCTAATGCTTAAGTCAGCAATAGGTCTTATAAAAATAAACAAGGTAGATAAGCAAACAATAAAGAGAGATTTAGATTTTATGTTAGGCATTACTCAATGCATGTTCATGAGTATTTTAAATTTCTTTGTCTGCTAAAAGCAGTCTCCTTTTTAATTTAAAGTAAGAGTTGAAAGAAAAGAATTCATTCGTTAAAAGATCCATTTCTTTGGTTCGGAGAAAAGGCCTCCTTTTTTTTATATTTAACATTCTTTTTATAGGCTTACTTTGTAGAGTTCTTTTAGAACTAAAATATTTATAATAGAGTTCTTTTAGAACTAGGACATTTATTGTAGAGTTCTTTTTGGATTATGACAATTTTTTACTTTTCGACTTGATTGTTTTTGAAAATCTTAAGACCCTAGAGTCCTCATAAATAAGGACAATGTAAGTCTTCAGTATGATAACTTTATATTTACCTTTGTGGGCTTTATGTGGTGGGTCACGAGGACTTTATGTGGTCAACCTTTGGAGGGCTTGTAAGATCAAAGACTTTAGGTTAAAAATATTTTTTTGTAGATTAAAATCTTAATTTTTGGACTATAGTGAGCCTTTTTGTATGTGGGCTACAATGGGCCTTGATGTGGACCGACAAATTGCAATGAACTTTCTTATAAATTGGAAAAAAATTTCTTGAGAATTAAACTTGGGTAAAAATTTAGGGGAATATTTTTTTTAATTATTTTATACATTTATAAATGATTCATAACTTCCTTTAAAAGATTATTAGTATTCTTTAATATCATTTTTTTCTTTAGAAATTCTCTAAAAAGTGAAAAAAAATTTAAAACAATTAAAAGTGAAAAATAATATATAAAACAAAGGAGGCAAACATACAATAATTCCCCTACAAACATTTTCTTTTTGATTATGTTCTTTGATATCTATAAATTCATGAACGTGTTTAGATGTTAATGCTTTAACTCCTTGCGGGTCAAATTCTTATTTAGAGAATGAGGAAGAATGTGAGAACAAATACGGTTTCGGATCCTAATTCTATTTAAAAGAATACAAACGCCCGTGAATATTGATAGGGAAATATATGATTCTCTTCTGCTTATCTTATGTGATAGGCAAAGAAGAAAATTGAATAGTCAGGATGTATATCACCTTGTTAAATGTCATACCATGTTGCCTGAATCTGAGAGCAACAGCATGGAGTCTGTTTTCTTTGTAGATGTTATAATATATCTCCCACGAGAAAATTCTATCAAGAGTCCTCTTAATGTCATTTTTGAAGCGATATCCCAAGCCCAGCCGCTGGATATCATCTATCAGTTCAAGAATCTCCATTTTGATATGTGCATTGTGCAATGCATGATATTAAACAGTGAAAGTGCAAAACAATTGTTTAAAAATGGAGATTCTTGAACTGATAGATGATATCCAGCGGCTGGGCTTGGGATATCGCTTCAAAAATGACATTAAGAGGACTCTTGATAGAATTTTCTCGTGGGAGATATATTATAACATCTACACAGAAAACAGACTCCATGCTGTTGCTCTCAGATTCAAGCTGCTTAGGCAACATGGCTATGACGTTTCACAAGGTGATATACATCCTGACTCTTCAATTTTCTTCTGTGGCTGTCACGTAAGATAAATAGAAGAGAATCATATTTCTCTATCAATATTAACGGATGATTGTATTCTTTTAATTAGAATTAGGACTGCAGAGAGTTGAAGCAAAATTTTATACTAAATGTTTTTGTTTTGGTTGAGCTTCATACAAATTGTTAAAAAGGTTATTATTGTTGATTTGTTTTGCGCACGTTACTTGTAACAGTTCTTACAGATTTTTTTTTGTGCGGTTGGCTTAAAGAACAGATAATATATTTATGACTTACAGATGTCTTCAAGACTTTCATGGACCCTGAAGGCAAATTGATGGCGACCCTTCACAAGGACGTTAGAGGAATGCTCAGTTTTTACGAGGCAGCGTGTCTTGCCTTTGAAGAAGAAGACCTTCTGGATAAGGCCCTCGCATTTTCAAGAACACATCTCAATCAACTTAAAACAAAACCAGATCCAGCCATGTCAGAACTAGTTACTCACGCTTTGGAATTTCCGTTGCATCGTAGAACGCCTAGACTTGAAGCACGCTGGTATATTGAAGTTTACAATAAAAGAAAAGACGCCAATCAGTTGTTACTTGAACTTGCAAAGCTGGATTTTAACAGGCTGCAAGCAATTTACCGAGGCGATCTTAAAGACATGTCAAGGTCAGCTAAATAATTAAACTACATACGCACAAATTAGAACATATATGTCATAAAGTTAATTACATTAATAGATTTGATGCCAAGAACTAATTTGGCTTCTTAATTTCTTTGTCTATTAGGTGGTGGAACCAAATTGATCTGGCGAAAAAGTTGAAGTTTGCTAGGGACAGGCTGATGGAATGCTTCTTTTGTAGTGCTGAAATGGTTCCTGACCCACAATTTAGTAATTGCAGAAAAGGACTTACTAAGGTCACAGCATTTATCACTGTCATTGATGACATGTATGATATTTATGGAACTTTAGATGAACTGGAGCTTTTTACAGATGCTGTTGAAAGGTTTGCGTTAATTGTTGTCATTTACATCATATAATTCACCATTTACTTCATAAATTCGAATGCTTATTGGGGTCTTGATCAGATGGGATATCAATGCTGTCATTGACCTTCCGGACTATATGAAGATAAGTTTCCTGGCTCTCTATAACACTGTCAATGAGATGGCTTATGACACTCTGAAAGAGCAAGGAGAAAACATCATTCCGTATCTAACAAAAGCGGTATTTGCAACTATTCTTCAGAATTTAACATTACTTTTTGTGTATGCTTATATTCAGTCAGTGCCACTCACTTGGTAAAATTATGTAACAAAACATATATAGTGACTTTCGTATTCATTCAGTGGGCTGATTTGTGCAAAGCATTTTTACAAGAAGCAAAATGGTCTTACAGCAACTACATACCAACATTTGAGGATTATCTTGACAATGCATGGCGATCAGCATCAGGCGTGCTGATTCTTGTTCACTCCTACTTTTTATCGAGTCAAAATATCACCAAAGACGCACTTGAGTGTTTAGAAAATTACCATAATCTCTTGCGTTGGCCGTCTCTAATCTTTCGATTTTGCAATGATTTGGCCACTTCAAAGGTATGATTCTAATAGCTCATCGATATTCAATCAATTCTGTTTAATCAATACATATATGTTTCTGGGGTGTTCATTCTACACAGGCTGAATTGGAGAGAGGTGAAGCCACAAATTCCATATTGTGCTACATTCATGAAACTGGTTTGTCTGAGGAACTTGCTCGAGAACATTTGAGGAATATGATTGACAAAAACTGGAAGAAAATGAATAAGAACCGGGTTGATGATGAGCATCCATTTTCAGAGCCTTTTGTAGAAACAGCTTTTAATCTTGCTCGGATTGCACAATGCACATATCAAAATGGAGATGGGCATGGAGCTCCAGATGGTATAGCAAAGAAAAGAGTTCTATCATTAATAGTTGAACCCATTTCACTCAAGGAAAAGACATAATAATAATATCCAAATATATGATTAATTAAGGACTCAGTAAATAATCGATATTGTGCTACATGCACTATCGCTGGATTAGTTAAAATGCTATGTATCAGATGATATATAATCGTAGTAATTAATTTAGAATGTTTCAGAATAAAGATAGAGTTGCTAAAAATGTTCTGGAAGTTCTATGTATCCTAGACCGCATGATTATTATGCAAATTATATTTAAATGTTGTACTTTTAAAAAAAATATATTTACATATTGTGCTTGCATTAGAAATTTTGCGTTTTTTTAAATATATTTACATATTGTGTTTTCGTTAGAAAATTTGTGAGCAATAATATTGTTACTTGTATTTGTTATCAAGAAAAGAGAAAATTACAGTTGGAGCATTAAAATTTTAATAAAGGGATTGAAACACCTCAAAAGTATTATAGAAAAGATATAAAATTTACTCTAACAAAACTTGCAATATTATTGCTTTTTTTATATAAAAATTTCATCAAAATAAATTATAAATAAATAATTAATTAGCTATCATTCATCATCAAAAACAACTAATAATGTGGTGAATCATTCATTATTGACACCATTAAAATTTATATTTCATAATTTAAAAAATTATAGACTGTTTTTGATTATAAAAAAAAAAGTATTAGAAAAGTGCCAAACGTGACTAAAAAAAAATCACATCTTTATCGTTAAATGGCAGTTCATTGAGGTGCACTACCACCTCTATCTTAAGATTAGTGACCAATAAGTCTTATGAAAGCAGTAGTCACTTCAAATTTTTATTGTTTGAAGGCGACTATGTGGTAGCTATCATCTTTCAACAATATGTAGCACTTCTCTAACATTTATTTTTTTAAATAATTTTATCATTGTGTAGATAAATTTTACATTCTATTAATATTAATGGTGAGCAGATCTGCAACCGTCTTTGTCATCGGTGACTAGTGATATTGGTGGCTACTCCTCAAAAAAATTAATTTTTTTTTTGTATATTTATTCAAATTGATATATACATTTTTTATTTAACATATTTTTATAAAAAAAAAAAAAATAAGCCTATTATATTATGTCAAGTGTTCATTTTATTTTACAAAATTTTATTCAATTATTTTATTTTTTATTAAAATAAATGAGTGAATAAGATTATACCTAATGTTAGTAACTATTTAATTAAAAAAAATTAACTTCGATAGGTAAATAGGTCATTTAAATATTATAATAGTATATTTTATCCTAATTGAAACAATCCGTCAACAAATTAAATTCTTCACATCATATTTAATAATTTTAAAGTGTTTCAATCTCTTTTATAAACTTTAGAGGTATAATAGTTTTTTTTAATTAAAAAATATATATTTCAAAGATAAGGTTTATATATAAAATTATATTTTATGTAATAGAAAAGTTGATGTGAGCGGAAGAATAAGAAGATAATGGGTATACACTATATAAATATGATCCCACACCCTATTTGTTCTCACATTCTTCCCCATTCTGGAAAAAAAGCATTAACATCTAAACATGTTCATGAATTTATAGATATCAAAGAATTATAACCGAAAAGAAAATGTCTGTAGGGTAATTATTGTATGTTTGCCTCTCTAATTTATATATATATATATATATATATATATTACTTTTCACTTTTAATTTTTTTATCACTTATAAAGAATTTTTAAAGAAAAAATAATATTACAAAATCCTAATGATCTTTTAAAGGAAGTTATTAATAATTAAAAATAAATAAAATAATTAAATTTTTTTTTTCTAAATTTTGGCCTAAGCTTAATTCTTAAGAAAGTTCATTGCAATTCACAAGAAGGCTCACTATAACTTGTCAGCCTACACGAAGACTCACTGTAGTCCACACATAAAAAAGCTCAATGGAGCTCATAAGCTGAGATTTTGGTTCAAAAAAGAATGTCATCGACCTAAAGTCCTCAATCCTAGAAGCCTTTTAAAGGTCGACCACATAAAGTCCTCATGATTGACCATATAAAGCTTATAAAGGCAGACAAGAAGTTATCGCTAACCAAGGATTTACATTGTCCTTATTCCTGAGGACTCTAGAGTCCTATGATTTTCAAAGACAATCAAACAAAAAAGTAAAGAAATGTCTTAATTCTAAAAAAACTCTACAACAAATGTCTTAATTCTAAAAGAACTTTATAAAAAATATCATAATTTAAAAAGAACTCTACAACATAAGTTTATAAAAAAGGAGGCTAAAAAAATATAAATGGGAACCTTTTCTCCCAACCAACGGAATGGATCTTTTAATGGATGAATCCCTTTATTTCAACTCTCACTTTAAATTAAAAGGGAGACTATCTTGAGCAAACAAAGAACCTTAAAATACTCATGAACATGCACAGTGCAATGTCTAACATAAAATCTAAATCTCTCATTTGCTTATCTTTCTTTTTTATTTTTATAAAATTTCTTACTGACTTAAGCATTAGAGGGTTATTGCTTCGAAAAATCCCCTGGCATAATCTAATATTATTTATAATTACAAGAAGAGTTTTAAAGCCTGTACACATTAAAAATGATCATCTTAGCTTAGCCATTCGAGAGATCCAGCTGCTGTTCTAAAAAATAATTCAACTTGTAGACTCAGCATTTTTCAAATTCTTGAAACGACCGAAGAAGTAAAATTGGATCAGAGCTAAGCAGATTAAAATTGTTGATATTATTACAATAATATTTGTTCTTATTAAAAGTTCTTGCTTGACCAATAAAAGATCATACATATACATCCCCACTAATTTGTACTAAACACTAAATAGTTTGGAGACAAGCTATGAGAACTTAATGGCCTAATGATAATTTATAATTATGATATTAAGTAAAAAATGCATGATCAACAATATAGGATAGATGCCATCTGTATAGACAAAAATTCTAAGTATCAAAAAGAAATTTTATTGATCAATTTCTTTTTCACAAATAGAAAAGCTCAACCTAAATTACAAAAACTATAAAAAAGAAAGAACATTAAGTATAAACATGAGGAGTAGGGGTTTTTTTTCTTTAGTAGTCAGGGTAGAGAGATCCTCGATGAGAGACTTTTGTAAACAATAGGAAGATAGGGAGTACTCTGTTTGAGCTAAGGAGTGACCACTCTAGCATTTAAATCTTTCACTTATAGGGGGCACCCAGTTTCCCTCTTCTCAATCATCTACTGAACACTGATTATCTTTTTTAACCAAGTAAGGTCTAAGTTAAGGTAGTGTGCCTTAAATAAATTGACACGTTTTTCAAAATCTAAGTTAACCACCTCCACAAATTAGTCCCCAAAGCCACCTGCAGTATTAGCTTGAGTAACTCCATCTTCTTGGTTGGCTTTTCATTCTTTTTTGAAAGCAAGTATAATCTTCACAAAGAGTCCTCACCAAGCTCTGAGACTCACCAACTGCTATATTGAGTTAATGAATCTCTGTTTGAAGAGCAAAAACCCAACTCTTTATAGTAGCTGTCTTGAGCTTGGCCTCATCTACCTTGGTAGCATAATTTTAAGCTTTTGGCTCCCTTCATTAACTTTCTTATTGGTCTCCGACAAAGTCTCATTGAGACGAGAAACTTAGACTTTAGCCTCCTTTAGCTTCTATTCATCCTTTATAGTACCCAAATATCATCTTGATCCTAAGCTAGAATACAAGTTGCTTGAGTAAAAAGATAAGTAGTTAGTGATTGAACAACTTACTAACTAAATGTAAAATAATATCCATTAAATAGAAATCACTTTAAACAAATATCCCATGATATGTGTGAAAAACTTCAAGACATCGTACTTTAAGGTGGTTTTGGCTTAAGCAGCCTTAACTACAAGCTTGATCATATTCCTATACCAATCATGTTTACCAATCAGAATGTCAAACAAGGTGAAGGCCGAAGACCCGAGCCTCATTTGTGGCCTTCCCAAGTTAGGGACAATTTAACTTGAGGGACTCACCGAAGAGTATGATATTATTATCCCATGTATCAGACTAATCATTCCACTTGATTGTTGTAAAGAGGGTGACGAATTCAAAGGATCAGTAAAGGCCTCGATCAGCCTCTTTCCTCTATCAGTCAAAGAGCTCATACAATCGACTCCCAGACCTTCCCGACCAACCCTTTTACTTACACCTCCTCTCGCTTTAGAGGTGCTTATTCTACTACCCAAATTGAGTAGTACAAGTACAATATGAAGATATCTGCTCGATCCCCTTGAGCTAGAAGTCTTTGATGACCCTCGAGCAAAGAGGGATAACAAAAATAAAAAAATAAAATATAACTTGACTTATAAAAAAACACTAAAAACTAGGTTGATTAGATGATCATATCAAAGTCTCAAAGGCTAGTATAGCATTAAAAAAATTACCTTGGAATTAATAAACAACCATTAATAACCCAAAGTACCATTATCAAGTTCTTTTATTCTTCCCAATAAATGATCACCTTGTGTGTGTGTGTGTGTGTAATAAGAAAGTAAATAGTCAAATGCTTCCTAGATTTACTCATATACTTAAGATCATACATAAAGAAAATGTATCGACTTATTTCAATTTATAATAACAATATTATGGGCTTACTTTTTATACTTCTATCTACTAATATAGAAAGACATATGACTAAGGATCTATCGGCTCTTATATTAGCTTGTAACGTAAGATTAAGGTTAAGGTGGGAGATAAAGATAAATATAATTGGCTCAAGTCACACCATAAATACTTGGACTTTACCTAGAAGCCTCTTGATCTTTATCTGCAATCTCCCCCAAACTTAGATGTTTCCATCTTTTCATTAACTACTCATTTTCTAAAGAATTTTTTTTTTTATTTCTTAAGTTAGGGGTAATTTAGTTTTTTTGTTTAATAATTTAAACTACTATACCCCTAAACTTAGTTTGCTAAGTACCATATAGACTTATTGCTTTCCTTTTCTGTACCCTTCTTCATATAATCATAACTTTTTTGCTTTTAAAAGTAATTCTAAGTAAACTCAAGGTTTATGGTGCAAAGGGAAATTTCTAGATAAATAAGCTTAAAGTCTTAAGCTTGTAATGTGGTTAAAATAAAAAATGTGTATTTAGGCTAAAAATGATAACTATGGATAAATATTCAACTAGGGTAGATTAAAAAGGCTTAATCGGTCCATCTGCCTTGATTTGAGTCTTCTCGAAAAGATTTTAATCTTAAACCAGAATAATGCATCTCGTTGGTTAGTATCTAAATACTTCTCTATGATCTTGCTATGCCCTTTATTTTTATTAATCTTGTGCATTTTTCATGAGCTTATAGTTGAAGGGCTTCCAACAGTAAAAGATTAGTTTTATAATTACTATCCTTCTGCTTCCAGCAATTCTACTATAGTTTTACTTTGGAGGTGGTGGTGGTTCATCCGAAATTACCCACATCAACATTGAAACATTAGAGGATATTCTTAAAATTTGTTAATGATCAAGGTTCTTCTTTTGAAGTATTTGTAAGAAAGGTGGTGGTGGAAAGTAGGGGCTGCATTTGCTTTAAAGTGTCACCAATTCCTTTTCTTTAGCAGTTGACTCCTCTTTTGTCGACTTCTTCTTTCTAATATGGCTGTCTTTTGATTGAGATATATCAGTGGATGTTGGCAGTTATTGTTCATTTTTTATGGTGAATGCTTGGCATTATTCATGGCTCTCTTTTGATTAAGTGCCCTCTCATTATGTATGCTAGTAATGTTTCTTAGGGTTAGTCTTTCTGGAAGCCATTGATAGTAGTTGGTTGCCATCTCCTCTAATAGGTCATATGCTTCATCAATTAACTTGTTCATCAATACCTCTTATGCCGCAACATCTACTATGGCCTATAACTACCTTGTCAAGCCATTATAAAAAGTTAGTATTAGCAACCACTTTGGAATCTGATAAGCGTATTTTATATATGATATTACACCTTTGTTAATTTGATAATTGCTCATTTTGAATATGAATACATGACTTTTTATATATATTAATTTTATTTTGAAGGTTTCAAGTTAATAGAGTTATTTAAGATGAAAATTCTAAGAAAACAAACTAAAGACCAAAAATGCTACAGTGTAATGAACAGTAACTGGTGAACATTGTCAGATGTACAGTACCACTACAGTGTCAGCAACAGTGTTTGACGTCCTAGCACTAGAAAGTGGGTGATTTGGTGCCTGGGCACCAAAAAGTGGCTCCCAGGTGCTAAAACGAGCTTCATTGGCAAAATACTCGGCGCTTAGACGCCACCACCTGTTAGAATCCTCATTTTCTTACCCTAATTTAAAACCTATAAATACTACTCTTTAACCATTTTCTCGAAAAAAAATATAAAGGGAAGCACGAAATTTGTAAAAGTGAACAACACTTAAGCTTAATTTTGAAGAGAAGAAATGATGTCTCCAAAATTTCTTGAGCATTATTGAAGACATTTGAAGGATTGAAACCTTGGAGACATCTCCAATTTTGGTTTTCTCTTTCCTTTTATTTAATTTTCTCTTTTTTTTAAATTTTCATTTATGAACATTGTTTAAATGAGTTGTATCTATGGATTACTAGATAATTTTAGTTATGGTTGAATTTTTATGTGATTAAACTTGATTCTAAGGCTTGATGTAGTTTTATTTATATTATGTTTGGATGATTTAGTATATTTTGTGTAATTTATTTATGTTTCTTTATGCTTAATGTTTCTAATTAATTGAAAAATGAATTGGTTGTTGCGAATTTATAGGTTGATGCTTGAAAGAGATTGACCCATTTATTGGATTTAAGAGAAACATAGCCTTAGGTTGTTATTATGTTGGAAGGCCAATAACACTTAGGTAATCATCATGGTTTTCTTTAGGATTTGCATGTGGTGCACTTCAAGTGTTTGATAAAATGCGTGACAGGCGCAAACACTTTAGGTGTGCCATTATGCCTAGGATTGCATTTGATGCTCGGGAGAGGTAATGAAATTAATCATTGGATAATCAATTTAAGGGTTGCATAATGTATGTATATGTAAACAAGTTAGATAGGGATGTCAACTTGAATATGTATGCATAGTATCTCATTCGGCACTCGGGAGAGGGAATGAGATTAGTCTTAAGCCATTGATTAATGAATTGAACGAAATTACTAGATAGGAAGAACATAGAAAGAATAGAATGAAATAAATGCTCTAGGATCCCATTTTTATAGAATTTTCCATATCGTAAGATTATCATTTTGTTGTTAGATTATATGTTCTATAACTTGAGAAAACTCTATTGAACAATATGTGTTGATGCTATTTTATGATTAATGACTATTTGATGTTAATTCATTTATGCTTTTTATGTGCTTAATGCTTTTAATTGCATTGGAAAATAGATTGAATGAATTAAACATTTGGGTTATGTGCTTGGGAAAGTTTAATCCATATGTTGGTTATAAAAGGTATAGCTTTGAGTTTGTTGAGTTGGGAGATTAATGAACTTTGGGGATAGTCGTGTAAGGGTAGCTTAATGCGTGTATGTATAATGGGTTAGATAAGGATATCAACTTGTTTGTATATGCATAGAGTCTCATTCGGCACTTGGGAGAGGGAATGAGATTATTCTTAAGCCTTTGATTAATGAATACATTAGATTAGTTGTTAATTATTAATGACAAATAGCATAGAAACAATAGAGGAAAATCAAGTCCCTAGAACCCCATTGCCATAGAACTTTCATATCTTTATTTTACCAAGTATTTTATTTTAAGTTGTTTTTAATTCAATAATTTATTTTACCCCTTTAGATTAGTCTAGATAAAGTTAGGTTGCCAATATCATAGTACTTAACATCAATTTAAGGATACAATCCTCGTGGGAACGATATTCACTCATCACTTTATTACTTGCTCACAACCCGTGCACTTGTTGTTACAAATTCGCGTGTGTATAATTTCACGAACAAGTTTTTGGCGCTCGGGAGAGGAAATGAGATTATTCTTAAGCCCTTGATTAATGAATACATTAGATTAGTTGTTGATCACTAATAACAAAGAGTATAAAAACAATAGAGGAAAATCAAATTCCTAAAACCTTAATTGCCATAGAATTGTCATTTCTTTAATTTATCGATTTACTTAGTTTAAAGCATTTTTAATTTCACAATTCAACTTATCCTTTAAATTCACTTAGATAAAGTTAGGTTGCCAACATCATAGTACTTAGCATTAATTTAGGACACAATCCTCGTAGAAACGATACTCACTCATCACTTTATTACTTGCTCACGATCCGTGCACTTGTGGTACAAAATTCGCATATGTATAATTTCGCGAACAGAATCCTATGATAAGGACATCTCTTCAACATATCTTTGTATTGCTCCATACTTTATAAAGAGTTTTTGAGTCATACTGAATGAAAGAAGTGATGTCATTTCTCATTCTTACTATCTTGGCTAGTGGAAGAAGTTTGATACAGATTTTTGGCTAGTGGACACCTTGTCTCGAAGTGAAAAATGAAATAGTTGTAATTGTACTACATATTGTATTTGAACAAATCACAAATCTCTAAAAAATTTATGATATGCTTATTTGGATCATCATATAGATGCCTACTGAATTAAACTGAATCTTTTAACATTTGGATTATTCTCGACTATATTTTAAAGTAGTTGGCATTTATTGTTGGTTGGCATATATGGCGTGAATGTTATTAATAATTGGGATTGAATAATCTTGCAAAGATCTATGTTCTACTGCTCGCATTTGAAATTGATTTTGAAGGGCCATGATGTAGATTTGAAAGGTAGCCTAAAAAACATAAAAATAACTATACAAAATAAAAAAGTGTAATTATACAAAATAAAAATTTTTGAAAGTAAAAATAAGATAGATTAGTATTATTAGAGAAAATAAATTAATTCCCCAACAACAGCATCAAAAACTTGTTGTTGCTATTTCTAAGCACACTTTTACGCAAGTATACGTATCGCAACAAATAATATAATGTTAAATCAAATGTCAAACCTATAGGGAATTAATATATATTTTCGACCAAGTATTAAAATTGTATCCTCTTATTTTTATTTAGAAAATCAATACCTCAATGAAAATTAAAATAAACCTAAATTTATGAATGCAAATACTAAAATTATCACAACTAGACAAATCACATGGTAGAAAAAGCCTAAAATTATAACTATTCCTCAATATTCTAAAGATTACTACTATTTAATATCTTAATCCCTCAATTTTATTGTGGGTCAAAACACTAACCTCTTCATTAGCTTCTTTCGATAGTCAATAGAATATATTTTAAATTATTAATTACCTATATTCTTATGGTAACCCAATAAAAATAAGACTCATTAAGTTCAAGTCCTTTTAACCATACATGTCATATAGGTATATTCATATTATATATCGAAACTTGCAGATATTACTCTACAATCATGCATCAAATTACCTTTGACTAAACATATGATGCTTTTTCCAATTTTATCATTGTGTTCCTCGATCAATCAATAACTGATCAGGTATATTGAAAGCATTAAGACTAAATAATTAGAATAATAAAAATTGATTTCATAAGATAATAAATAGTATAACAATTAAGCTCACATATTGAGTTTAAGCTATGACCCTATAAAAGAAATTAGTTCATGATGACAAGAGAATAATGACAAGAAAAAATAGAAAATATGATATAGCCAAAGAGCAAACTGAATTTGACATCTCAAATATTGCTTTTATAGTTGGTTGTTCTTCAAAAAGAATATGCCAATAATCCCTTGATTTTCTTGATATTCTCTCTCTAAATTGCTCTAAATTATATTCTAATGGCTCTAACAGTCTTAGGATTGTGAATGTATAAAAGGCTGGGATGAGCAACCTTTTTATAAGGAAGCTTTAGAGTCTTGAAGTCAGAATTAGAATCAAATCAGGAAACCGCATTAACATTAGGGCATTGGACAAAAAACTCCATCACTGTAGTGTGCTTCACTCAATGCTGGGGCGTTAAGCCTTGAAAATTTAGATTTTGGTTTAGTCGCATAGCTAGGGTGATGACCTTTTGGTGTTTGAATGGTAAGGTGCTAGAATTATCACCCCTATGTTCTCTATCTATCGCTAAGGTGGTCTACTAAATTAGGAACGCTGGAGGGTTCACTTCTTCATCATTGCAATGTTCATCTTGATTTTTTCAGATTTTGCAATTGGTCCTATTTTCTTGTTTTGATTTTAATTTCTATATTTTTGCTCCAAATTCTTCACTTTTTCATCTTTTAATGTATCATCCCTATGAAATCAACAATAAATGCATAAATAGCCTTTTATTTATATAAAAATAAATAATTCCTAAGTAATTTTGTGATAAAACTATATATCTATTTCACACTTATTAGATGGACGATGATGTTTTCTGCTATTGTCTCCTTAAAGGGTAAAAGAAAATCAGAATAAAATACACACCATTTTTATATGATGACCAACATCACCAAGAAAAGAAATTATCTAAGAATTAGCTTTTTTTTCCCTCTTCTTTCTTTCTTAGGTGGTTCAGTAATTTAGTCAACTAGGCTCTCTAAGGAATGGGAAACCTGAAACAGTAGAAGACATTATGACTTTAGTAAGAAACACAAATTAATATCTATTCATAAAAAAGATTAATAAAGTAGAGATGCTGAAGAAGTTTAATAAGGAAGCCAAATTAGGATCTGTTCCCCTAAGGAGCATATATTTCACTTCAACGAAAAGATGATAATGTACTCTAGAGACAATGCTCTCATTATTTTTCCATCCAATCTCAAAGGATCCGCTTAAGCGTGGTTCTACCATTTAAAGGAGAATTCAATATCATCCTTCAATAAGTTAACTGTAGCATTCATTGCCAAGTATATCTACAATAAGAAGAAAAAAAAGACTACATCAAATTTGTTCTCCCTTAAACAAGGGGAGAATAAGTCAATTAAGAGATTTTTGAACCAATTCAACAAAGAGCTTAATGAAATTGGAAGGTACAATTCAAAAATTGTAGCATAGGTATATCGCAAGGTGGTAAAGACCTCTACCACCTATTTTTGCTACCTTGTTCAAAAGAACTTCACGACTTTTAAATTGATAAGTCAAAAATTTGAACGATCGATTTGAGAAGAAGAAGGTAAGGCTATTACAATAAAAGAAGCTTTTATAATTACCATATTAAAAGAAGATCCACTTCTACGAAAAGGAGAATTTAGGAAAAGACCTCTCAATACTGCAAAACTAATAAAAGATAAGCGATAGAGTCATACTAGCCCTTAATTCTAATCAACACACTAGCAAAAAATATTTGGCAAAAGTACAAGGATTTAGAAATGTTTAAGACACAAAGGTCAATAATAATCTTATAAAACTTGAAAGATAAAAACAAGTACTGACCCTTTTATAACAAAAGGGGACAGGATCTATCTATGTGTAGAAACCTAAGGGTGTAGATCCATGTGCTAATGGGAAATGGATATCTATTCGAATATCGATTAATACTATAACCATAAAAAGCCCCAATAAAAGAACTCGCCAAGGATCACAAACTAGCTGAAATAAAGATTGTAACAATAGAGAATATAATCACAAAGATACTAGACGTAATTCATAATCCCTTTATGACTCGTAGTATACATAAGAAAAGGATGATAGTGAGAAAGGAATAGAGAAAAGGAATGATTTACCAATCAAAGAGGGACCTCAGGACAACAAAGAACTAGTTTAAGATTCAATGAAAGCATTGGTTGTACGAATAGTCATTAATCAACACTTTTAAGATGTACTACATAGTAGACCCCTCAAAAAGGGAATGTATAGATAAAAGATAGAGACCATTGTTCAGAAGAGCCACTAAAATATAGAGAACAAGTGTAGAGGAAACCTTATCTCCCACACTCATGGCTATCAAACAGAACTTAAAATAGATATATTCTCTAGAGAAGACTTGAGAAATATCATGCTTTTGCATCTTGATCCATTGCTCATCATGCCAAATATCAAGAATAATATCATTTGATGAGTGCTAGTAAATGGTGGAAGCTGTTGTTTATTTTGTATAATACAAATTAACACAAATATACGGTAAGTAAAGTATCGTTCTTATGAGGAATTATTATTACAACTTGCTAAATACTAAAATTGTGTCTTCTACTCTTATTCAAACTATTGACAATTTAATGAATAGATATCTAAATTAACTAATTAATTAAATTAATGATAGAGATAGCAAGAAAATGATCTTAAACACTCTAATTGTCAAATGTATAGAATTACAATTATCCCTCAATACTATACTTAAATTCACTTGTTACACTTAATCTATCAATATAAATTGTTAACCAAAAACTCAAATGCATTCATAAGCCTCTTCCGATCGTCAAGTAATTATACTTCAATCAATCAGTTATCTATATGCCTATGATAATTATACTGAATTGAGATTCATTAGGTGTAGGTTTCACAAATTGTTATATATGCCATATGAATATATTCCTATCTCATATAAAACTCATGTTTTTACACAATGATCATATATCAATCTATTAATGTCCAACACAAAATTTCTTTTTCTAAGTTCTTTAAGCTTTCCAAATCAATCTAATACATTGTCATGTAATTAGAATCATTAAACACTCAATAAATTGAATGATTCAATATTGACATAATTAATCAGGATAAATAATGAATCTAAGCTACATATTGAGTTCAAATCATAATCCTAATTATATAAAATTAATCCATGATAATAAAAAAAATTCTGGAACTAAAATCAATCAACAAATCGAAGAAAATTATTATAAAACAAGTACAAAGATAAAGAAAAGAAAGTTTCCTGTTCTATTGTTCTGTTTTGATCCTTGCTATTGAATCTTCTCTTACTTGATGTTTAATGTGATCCAAGACTTATTTATTGGTGATTTTGATCTCTTCCTGTGTTGCTATCCCTTGTTTTGGTTCAATAATCACCATTTTATAGGCTTAGGGTATTGAAATAAGGCAAACTTTGCCCTCTAAAAGTCATAAATTACTGTAATATTTTCTAAAACATTGTATTCTAGATGAATTGTGATCCACAACGACTGTTCATAAGTACCATTCATAGTTACTATTTATAAACATTGTTTATCGATACTGTTTATACATACTATTTGCAAATATTCATAAAAAATTGAAAAATTTCCAAAATAAGCGCCGCCGCGCTGGAACTTGGGTTTCTAGATGAACAATACCCAAAGTACCATTCATGTGTACTGTTTCAAAGACATAATATTATGTGTTGGTGGTTTCAGAGACATAGTATTATGTAATCAATGAAATAATTATTTAATAAAAGAAAAAGTTCTTTATTCATATGTGTAAGTTATTTCCTTTATTTATTCATGCATTTAAATGAAGTACGCATATAAATGTTCAGATAATTCATTTAAAAGTTAGATAGAATTATGAAACTTATTTCCTACGGAAGCAGTATTATCGAGACAATAATACTGTATAGTAGGCATATTGAATGCTTCCGAAAAGGATATCATGAGATAATATAAATTTGGATGATATAATGGTTATGTCACTGGGGCATTAGTGTGGACTATTGGTTAGAGAACCAATTGTTGAACATGACCATCAAATGATGAATCACATGGTATTGAATGTAGTCAAAGATTCGTTGTTTGGTCATATTAATGTATGATGTAGTCCTTCGACTTGAGACATTGTGATTGTAACGTTTTGGATGCGTATGGTTCATATGGTGTATATGGACGAAGCTAGTCATGCTTCGAACAAAAACCCACTTAGTCATTCGTTGTTCTTTCACGAAAAATGGTCAATTGTCAAGACGTGATCTGTTGGCTTGAGTATAAAGGATGGGAGTTACCGCTGACTCCATCCTGGATTTGAGATTTAAAAGGAACGTCGATAAATGTTGAAAAATTAAATCTCTGGCCAAAGAATAAGAAATGTCATACGATGAGTTCATGGTAACAAGTTCTGGATATATCGATTGATAATTCTCAAAAGTATCCAATTCAAGATTTTGACATCCATGAATCCAGAATCGATCAAGATTAGACAATAAAGGGATATTACCTACATGAAAAATATGACCGAGAACAAAATTTTCAATAAGTTGTCAAGCCATTGTGGTTAGGAACTATGGAACATTTCTAGATGTATCCTATACTCGTTGGGTATTTTAGATCCGTTTAGATTCGGCTCACGGCTAACCCATAATAGTCCCAGAGGTTATACCATATACCTTTCTTGTTAAGATATGTTTGAGAGAGAAAGAGAGTTGATTATCCAGATATGGCTAGCATCTTCCAAGGATAATAATCGTATTTCCACGTAAATGATTACACAGAAATAATCCAGAAATATTCTAAGAGTTAAAATATTTAGAAAATTATTAATTAGATTAATTATTAATTATCTTAATATGTTAAGATAATTATATAGTGGGCTTTAAAAGGCTTTTAAAGAGTTAAAAGGCTAAATTACATTGATGGGCTTTAAGTGAACTAATGAGTTCACATGGGCTATAGATAATGAAATTGTCTTTAGGCCAAAGGATTTAAGGCCTTAAGTGCCATAAAAGAATTTGTGAAATTTTTGGGCAAAATTTGTAATTTTTTTAAGGTTAGTTAGTATATAAACTAACCTAAAACTCTAGTTAATTAGAGAAAAATATTATTAATGTGAGAAAATACATAAATGGCTCACATTTCTCTTTAAGGGTTCAGCCAAACACATCTCTCACTCATGGGTGGTGCTCACTTTGGCGTCTTGGTGTTTCCCAAGTGCAACTCAACCATCCAACCATCAAAGCAATCTTGGATCAAGGTATAACTTATTTATCAAAATGCTTTCAATGTGCACTTATCTCCCAAAATCGTGTACTATACCAACATGCATGTCTATTTTTCAACATTTTCTATCATTCTTACACTAGTCCTTTAATGTTCAGATTGAAGAAGACCATTTATAGACTTAAGCAGGCTTTCCGAAGTTGAAATCTTTATTTTCATGAAGTAATCAGAATGTCTGATTTTATTAAAAACAAAGATGAAGCGTGTGCGTATAGAAAGGTCAGTGAATGTATGATTATTTTTCTTGTTCTTTATGTGGATAACATACTCATTATCGAAAACGATATTGATATGTTATAATCAGTTAAGAGTTATTTGACTAAGAATCTCTTTATAAAAAATTTAGGAGAGGTTTTTTGTATGTTACGTATAACGTTTTATAGAGATAGAGTTAGGAAGCTGATATGACTTTCTTAATCTTTGTACATAAAAAATGTTCTTGAAAGGTATAACTTTGGTAACTGTAAGATAATTAATGTACTTTTCAAATATGACATTTATCTTTCTAGGAGGATGCGTCCTCAAGAGAAAGATGAAAGAGTTAGAATGTCTAAAATATCATATGCATTAGTTGTAAGCAGTTCGATGTATATCATGTTATGTAAGAGACCTAACATTAGTATAGTTGCAAGTGTTACAAATTGGTATTAGTTTGATCTAGGGTACAAATGATAAATTTATAATTTATGAAGAAAACAATGACTTACAATTGAAGGGATACACAGATTCGGCTGATTCTACCTTCTCATCGATGTTGCGGTCAGCTGGAAGAGTGCAAATATAAAGCATCTATAGCTGATTCTACCTTGTAGGAAGAATACCTTACGGCTGCAAAAGTTGTAAATAAAGCTATGTGGAAAAGCAAGTGTATCGCTAAGCTCGAAATAGTTCCAAGTTTAAAGGATACTATCCAACCATATTGCAATGATGACGAGGCAATTGTTCAAGCATAGCAGCCAATGGCACATCATAAGTTTAAGCATGTGGAGATTAAATACCACATAATTAGAAAAATCTTAGCTATAGGAGATGTAATAGTATCTGGAGTAGATTCTATAGATAATATAGCGGACTCGCTCACTAAGACCTTGATTTCTAGGGTGTTTGAGAAACACGTGAAATTTATGAGTATTAGATATCATCGAGAATGGCACTAAAGCAAGTGATAATTGTTAGAGATGATGTTTATGTTCCATTTCAATAAACAGTAAAGATTTTAATATATTCATTAATACTTAATAATATAGCACTAAGTTTGTTAACTTTTAGACATTCTAAATCAAAAGGAGTTTAGATTTGATCTAAAAGAGTTTGGGTCAGTGCTAAAAAATTAGCATTCTAACAGTTAGAACCTTATCTGACATACAGACAAAGAACCGAGAATATTATAGTAATAATATAGTTGCAAGGAATTGCAAATGGTGCTAAGAAATGTCATTGTACAATATGTTCTTAAAAAATAGTATTCCTGATCTATGTTGTCGAAACGGGTTGATTGGTATACCTTCTGGATAAGTGTGTGTCTACATTTAGATTGTCTAGATGGTTAGTCTTAACAGACCATGGGATTAGTAGAAGCTCGTATAGGCATATAGGTATTCAATGAGGATTGGATATTGAACAGACTCATGAGGACCTCCAATAGACATCTCATAAAGCCGGTAATGAAAGGTCTTCTTAAATTTAGCAGTATTCGTGGTCTTTTTACCTGAACGCCATAGTAAGCTTGTGAGTGATCTATCATATTTTGATTCTACACATGTGAGAGACCTTTCATGGTCTAACCTATGGGTGTCGTTGGGTATGGTCCGATGCTTATAGAGTCCAATATGCGTAAATATGGGATTCGTCAGCTCATTTGGGTGAATTGTATATCCTGATGCTCTGAGAATTATATTTCAGGAAGTCTTTTGGCCAAAAGTGAAAACCTCCAAAAAGAGTTCTCCTTAGGGTTAAACAATATCGGTAAACTAATTTGTGATATTGTTTACCGATATTGTTTGCGAAAATACAAATTTAAAGATAAGTTCACGGTCGACAGTATAGAGATTTGGTGGTAATGATTTATATCTAGGTCTTTCATAAAATAATTGATGGAAGAATTTTACGAATATGGTTGATCTCAACTTGTACAATTCAATGCACTATTTTGTAATATCCGTAATATGTTTATAGGGCATTATTCACTGACTTACGCAGGAGTTTCGTAAGACAAACATGTGTAAATTTAAGGAGTCTCAAAATATAAAGTATACTTGTTGAGCACTGAAGTAACGGCTGGGTTAAATAGTTCGACCTAGGAAAATTTTGAAAAGCAAGATTTATTCTAGAATCTCGTGGGAAATACATGTGTCAAAGTTTAAGTGTTAAACCTATATTTTATTAGTTTAAGTGGTTAACTAATGCATGAATTAATGAGTGACAAGTGGCAAGTGAAGTGGGACATTGTCTTCATGTATGGGATGCATGAAAGATAAGTTGTCAAGCACTCATTGGCCAAGTATTATAAACTTTGTAAATATTGCAAAGAGGTCCCTATTTTTAGCCATATATAAAGAAAACTTTGAAATTATTTCAAATAAGTCTTTATTTCATATTTGCCAAAATGAGAGAAAAATCAAGTGTTGAGTAATCCAAATTTAATCCTATTGGAATGTATGCTACCATTCTATCTCCATAATCCCACTAAATTGTTATAGACTAAAATTGATCAATAGATCATTTTGGTGTAAGGCTTCAGATTGAATTCTTCATCTAATGGCTTCAAAGGTATATTTTTCTTATACTGTAAATGCCACTGTATTTAATTTGTTATATAGAGTGTGATTGTTAGTTAATTACATGTATAATTCCACTACATAATTTGTGTTGGGCATGCATTTGAAATTAATCAACATGTACACAATCACATGTATGCACTTAGATTTACATGAACATAATGCATATCAGCTGAGGGAACAAAGACTGTCAACATCAAATGAGAGTAGGTCAAAGTGAGATAATGTTGTGCCAACTCGTTAAAATTGCCTAAAGAAAATAAGAAAGCAAAAAGGCCTTATGGAGACACTAAGAAAGAAGAAGGCACAACTATGAAGAAAAAGTGTCCTCTCATAAGTAGCAATTACTGGATGTCTAGCCAAAGGTGTTGCTTTATGAGGAAGAGCAAACGGAAGAATATACCCTTCTGCACATAAAAAAGATAGAAAAGGTAGAATTTAATCCTTTGGTAGCAAACAAGAATGTGCAATTGGGAACCAATTTAAATAAAAAAGAAATTGAAGCAATGATTAAGCTACAACAAAGAAACTAAGATGTTTTTACCTAATCACATAAGGGTATGTCAGTAATAGATCTTGATGTCATGACATATAACCTAAATATTAAGAAAGATTATCGGTCTATGAGGTAAAAGAAAAGAAGGTTCACTACTAAACATAACAAGATCATTAGGATGAAGTGGACCAACTGCTAAAAGTGGGCTTCATTCAAAAAGTCTACTACCTAAACTGATTAACAAATATTATAGTTGTACTAAAGAAGAACGGGAAGTGGAGAGTCTTTGTAAATTATATAAACCTTAGTAAGGCTACTCCGAAAGACTCATTTCCTCTTCCCAACATCGATCTAATGGTATATACAACTACTGAATATGAGAAGTTATCATTCCTAGATGTATATAGTGGTATAATCAAATAAGAATGGATCTGAAAGATGAAGAGAAAACTAGTTTTGAAATTGAGATGGTATATTTTGTTAGTGAGTAATGCAATTCAAATAAAAAAAACACAAGAGTCACCTTACAGCGGCTGGTGACCAAGGTCTTTGGGATGATTAGAAGAAACATAATGCATATATAGATGATAGAATGGTCAAGAATAGGAAAGCATCAGATTACATCATAGACTTACAAGAGGTGTTCGATGTGTTGAGGAAGTATTAGATGTGCTTAAACACAGTCAAGTACTCATTCGAAATCTCATCTGAAATCTTCTTCGGATATGTGATATGCATAAGAGGAATCGAAGCAAATCCATCCCAATTCCAAGCACTTAGGAATATAATGGTCCCATTGACTGCTAAAGAAGTACATATATTAACATGAAGGATTACAACACTCAATCAATTCATCTCTAAGATATCCAACCAATGCAAGACATTCTTTTACACTATAAAAGCAAAAAAAAAAGGACACTTGTGAGGGTTAGAGCTAATGAAAGTTCTCTAAAAATTAAAAGAGTATCTCAACAAGCCTCCTATCCTTTCCTCTCTTAACGAGACTTTGTTTCTTCACCTTGCAGTTTTTAAGGTAGCAATTAGTATTGTATTGTTCTGCAAAGAAGACAGACAGCAACATCCGATATTTTACACTAGTAAGATACTTATGGACATTGAGACAAGATACACTGCCATAGAAAAGCTCGTACTTACCCTAGTGCAAGCCAAGAATAAGCTCACCTACTACTTTGAGGCATATCCATTGTAGTGTACATTTTCTACCCCTTGAAATGCATTTTAGAGATGGTGCTTACATGCCATTTTTTTCTTGTATGATATTTATTTGATATCTATACAATGTATATCTCAAAAAATCATTAATATTTATTATATAGTATTATGTTTGTTACTTTTCAGACATTATAGATCTAAATGAGTTTAGATCTGATCTAAAAATGTTAGATCAACACTAAGAGTTAGTATTCTAAGAATTAGAACCTTATCTGAAATGGGACAAATCCCACATCGAACAGAATATTATAGCATTGATATAGTTGTAAGTAGTTGCAAATAGTGCTAAGAAATGTCATTATGCAATATTTTCTCAAATATATAATTCCTGATCTATGTTTATTGACACGTATCGATTAGTAACCCTTTCATATCGACTGGGCTCTTTCATTTGGTATCAGAGCCGATGACGATTTTGTTTCGATGGTGGAGGGTATTGTAACGACCCAAATCCCACATCGAACAGACTCATTCAAAGTGAATGTCTTATAAGGAGAAATTCTCCCACCCTTGTGAGGCACCTTTTAGGGATGGCGATGCGTTCCGCCGATAAAAGACAAAACTATGAGGGGAAAAGACACGTGCTTTGAACCCCAAAGTGGACAATACCTTGCATAGGGATTCGGGTGGGCTCTTTTATTTTATGTAACGATTCAAATCCTACATCGGGCAAACTCGTCCAAAGTGAAGGCTTTATAAGGAGAAATCGTCCCTACCCTTATAAGGCACCTTTTGGAGATGGTGATGCGTTCCGGCCATAAAGGATAAAATCGTGAGGAGGAATGATGCATGCGTGAACCCCAAAACGGACAATACCTTGCACCCAGACCTAGCAAGATATTGTTAGTTTTGAGCCTAACCTTGCACGATTTTGTTCTTAGGCTTCATGGAAACGTCTTTCACCCAAAATGCATCTTACAAATTAAAGTGTGGGTCTTCCCTTATAAACCCATCATCCCTCTTGTGCCTTAGCAATGTGGAATTTTTCTAGAGTGTTGCAGATTGAGTACTGAATAGACTTACGAGAACTTTCAATGGAAATCCCATAAAGTTGTCAATGGAAGGTTTTATCGAGTTTAGTAGTATTTGTAGTCCTTTGACATAAGTGCCACAGTAGGCTTGTGAGTGATCCATTATGCTTTGATTCCACATATGTCAAAGACCTTTCATGATCTGATCTCTAGGTGTCGTTGGGTATAGTCTAATGCTTATAAAGTTTAGTATGCATAGGTATAGTACCAGTCAGCTTATATAGGTGAGTTATATATCTTGATGCCTCAATATTATATTTCAAAAAGTTTTGTGGATACATGGTTGTTAACTCAACCATGATTTAACTTGGCCACCAAGTTTGCATATATATTATTTTAATATTAAATAATTGTTAACTCAATTTTGATTAACTATTAATCATGGTTGAGTTAAATATTATCTAATATATTAAAATAATAAATATTTTGATTATTTAACTATTAAATAATTATATATATAATTACTATTATGCCCTTACTTTGTTACCAATTAAGCCTTTAGTGGATCTCACCATACCATACATTTGGGTAAACTCAACCAAGAGCTCACTATGTATCACGTGTCAACTTTTAACTGGTTAACAATAATTTTCAACTAATTAATGTGTTAGAGCTGGTGCTCACGTGCTATTCCAATATTGTATGAATATTAAATGTTAATATTTATACAATAAACATTTCGAATAAAGATTGTTAATATCATATTAACATGGTAAAATACTTGTAACATTACAGACATTGTTTGATCTGAAATAGTTCAGATCTGATTTAAAGGAGTTTAGACCAGAACTAATAGTTATCAAAGCTGAGAGTTATAAATGCTAATAGTTAGCACTGTTAATAGTTATCAGTTTATAAGAGTCAGCGAGGTCTAAAGAGTTAGAACTTTGTCTATAATGAGACAAAGACCTGAGAGTATACTTATAATGATATAGTTGCAAAGAGTTGCAATAGGTGCTAAGAAATATTATTATGTAAGTATGTCTCAATTATATTATTCCTGATCTATGATCACCAATGCGGGTCTATCGGTGAATTCACAATATATAGATTAGTGTATATCTATATCTGACTAGTTCAGATGGTTGTTCTTAGCTGACCATGAGCTTAGAGCTTGTGTAGGCATGCGGGTATCCAGTCAGGACTGGATACTGAACAGACTCATGAGGACCCCAATAGATATCCTATGAAACCGTCAAAGGAAGGTCCTCTCGAGTTGAGTAGTAATCGTGGTCCTTTGACCTGAGCGCCACAGTGGTCTTGTGAGTGATCCATCATGCTTTGGTTCCACATATGTCAGAGACCTTTCATGGTCTGACCGCTATGTGTCGTTGGGTATGGTCCGATGCTCATGGAGTCCAGTGTGCGTAGATAAGGGATCCATCAGCTTACGTAGGTAAGTTGTATATCCGATGCTCCGAGATTGTATTTCATAAAGTCTTGTGGCCACAAGCATAAACTCGAAAAAAGAGTTTCCCACAGGGTTAAACAATATAGCAAAAGTGTTTGCGTATATTATTTATTGAGATACGAATCTGGAGATAAGATTATTGGATGAGCAAATGGGGATTTGATGGTGTTGATCTATATCCCCGCACATCCTGGATATAAATGATGGAAGGATTATACGTATACGTTATGACCTCAACTTGTATAGTCTGACACGCTGATTTGTAATATTCGTAACGTGTGCATGGGGCATCGATTACGAATTAATGGAATAGTTCCATTTGACAAATCGGGGGTGGACCTAGAGAGTCCCAATATGAAATGTACTCTTTGAGCACTTAGGTAGTGTACCGTATTGAATTGTTCAATACAGTATAATTCAGCAATTACTAAGGTTACGTTAACTAAAGTATATGGTTAAATGGTGGGACTCACTTTAGGTTAACTTGGTAACCTAGTAAGGATATAAAAGTAATTTTACTTTATGATTATTTAATTGTTAAATAATTAAAATAAATATTTATTTATTTAACTGTTAAATAAATTATTTAACTTAACTAAGATTAAAAGTTAACCATATGATTAAGTTGAGTTAACCTTATTTAAAGGTTAAGTAAAGGTTAACCTAACTATAGTTAAGTTAGTTAACTATGGTTAAATTAATTAAATATTTATTAACTTAAAGGTTAAGTTAAAATAATCTAATTATGATTAAATATTAACTAAGGTTAGGTTAAGCCAAATGAAATGCAAATGAAATTCAAATTAGTTTGGAATTTATGCATTAATATATAAAGTGAAATGAAATTGAAAATAAAAAAAAAGTTTTTAGATTTTAGGTTTTGCATTTTGGGAGCCAATTCAATTTGAGAAATTGAAATTGTTTGTTTTGTGTTTTAAGTGTTAGAACAACAAAACAAATTAGATAAATGGTTACTAAATGTAATAACTAAAAATAAGATTTGTTTTATTTATTCAAGAGTTGAATAAAAGGAAAAATAAATTTAATTAAGTTAAATAGTTTAACTTTGAATCATGTTTAAGAGTTAAACATATATGTTGGATTAAGATGTTATCATTCTAGACAATCAAACCCACCCTTGTTGATTGTTAGGATTGATCAAAAGATTCATTTTATGGTGGACTTTAAAAAAAGTTAATCCAAAGGCTTCATTGGTGATATTTTCTCAATCTCGAATTTTCAGTTAATCAAATATGTATTTTCTGTGTTCATTGTATATAATCTTCCGCTGTGCACATGTATGTATGAGATATGTATATTGTTTGTATGATGAACACAACCCACATGAAAGCACCGTAGTTAATTTGTACAACACACCCAACATAATGTACTTAACACTTAAGTACTGACATGCGTATATTTCAAAGGTTCCTGAAACAAATAATCAGATTTGCTGAATTTTACTGGACTGAACAATGCAATTCGATACATTTTTTTCAGTGCATAATGAGTACACTTCATATGTGCAAATGAAACTATTCCATAAGTCCGTGATCAATGCCCTATGCATACATCACATATATTGCAAGTCAGTGCGCTAGGCCGTGTAAGTTGATGTTATATTGCATACGTATAGTCTTTCATCATTTATACCTTAAATATATGAAGACATAGATCATCGTCGTCAAATCTTTATATGCTCATCCATAACCTTATCTTCAGATTCGCATCTTAATGAACAATATACACAAATTTCTTTGCTATATTGTATATTGTTCAACCCTGTGGGAAATTCATTTCTCAAATTTATTGCTTATGGTCATAAGACTTTCTGAGATACAATCTCAAAGCATCTGGATATATAACTCCCTATATAAGCTGACGGATCCCATATCTATGCACATCGAACTCCATAAGCATCAAACAATACCCAGCGACATTTAGCAGTCAAACCATGAAAGGTCTCTAACATGCGTAGAACCAAAGTATGGTGGATCACTTACAAGTCCACCGTGGTGCTTAGGTCAAAGGACCATGAATACTACTTAACTCAAAAGGATATTCCATTGGCGGATTACATATGAAGTTTATTGGGTCCTCATAAGTCTGTTGAATATTCAGTCCTAACTGGATACTCGTATGCCTATACAAGCTCCAAACTCATGGTTAGTTAAGAACAATCATCTGTACCTTACAGATATAAACATACATTGATATATATATATATATAAAAAAGATTCATCGACATACTTGCATCTATAAAAATGGATCAAGAATATAGTATTTAAAAATATACTTGCATAATGACATTTTTTAGCACCTTATTGCAACTCCGACAACTATGTCATTTCTAGTATACCCTCAGGTCTTTGTCTCGTTATAGACAAGGCTCCAAATTCTTGGATTTCACTAATTTTTATAATATGTTAACTCTTAACAGTTATAATTCTCAGTATTGCTAACTCTTAGCTCTGATCTAAACTCCTTTAGATCATATCTGAACTTTTTCAGATCATACAATGTCTGTAACGTTACAAGCATTGCACTTTACGATAAATGTAATTGAAAATTTAATAAAAATATAGATTGTATAGATATCAAATATTGATACAAACATGGATAGTACGTAAGTACAAACCCTAATAATAGAGACCTACTACGCATGTGGTAGTCCCTATTAGAGTTCAAGACACAAAAGTTTTTGGAGCTAACATACAAATAAAAATTTAAGTCTGCTTTAATACCAATTGTCATGAATTGAATACTTATCATTGATCTAAAATACCTCTCGCATTAATCTAAAACACCTTGTTAATGGAATAAATTAAATTTTATATATAATAAGTTCTAAAATATAAGTATATTAAAAAGTAACTTTATATAAATACAAATTTGTTTATTCATTTATTGAGGAAATTTATAAAACATAGTCGGCACTAGTTTTCTTTTCTCTTCCTCTCTCTCAATTATGTAAAAGTAAAGGGAAGAGTTTAGTATAAATTAGAGCTTTGCACGTACATGCTTGCACGTTAGCTAGGCTCCAACAATGAGTTTTCATCAACAACATGATGGAAGAATCTAAAATATGGTGCAAGATCGTAATTTCAAATGATAACCAAATTGCAGACTTTAAATTTGTAGATTTATACATCTTATGTCTATTTTCTTTATTTGACCTCTTGTGAATATGTGTAATAGTTAGGAAGTAGATTCCTTGATCGAATTTACTAACAGCGACATTCTTTTTTTTATATATAATTGTTTAGATATTTATGTATCCATGTTTTATTTTAATAAATATGTGTTAATATTTATGGGTTATTTTAATTTAGTATTTATTTTAAATTTTTTGTATGTTTTGCTGCTCAGATAAAGTGGTGTTTTATTAGTATTAATCTTTATGTTAGAATACATGTTTGCCTTATGATAAAGTAGAATAATCCATAGAGTTCACTCTAATGTGGTAGTCAATTTTTGTGTCGAAATTCTTTATAATTTACTTATTGTAATCTTGATAAAAAAAATTAACCGTTAAGGCAAAAGATTAGAATGAGTTAAAAATAAAATATTAGAAGTATGTGCATGTATATGGATAATATCCTTTGTGTGAATTATACGCACAAAAATTCTCTTTGTACATTGGTATGATTAATTTGATAGATTCTATTATAATAAAAATAAGTAATTATAATTAAAAATACATCAATTTTTGTATCTATTTATTATAGTAATGAGAGAAAAAATTATAAAAAAATATTTATTTGTTTTTTATTTTTTAATTAAAAAAATAAAAAAACTTCTATTGAACAAACTTTGACTCCCGATCGTCGAGGAAGAGTAAAGTACCAACAATCCCCACGTATAAAATGATTATATAAATTCTGCATTTGAACTTGACGTGTAGCTACTCCTTTATATTATAATTTGTAATGCTTCATAAGAATTTCTTATTTACTTTCTCAACTTTTTAGTTCAAAGAACAGATACAAATTTTGTGACTTAGAGATTTATTCAAGACTTTCATGGACCAGGAAAACAAATTCATGGTAACTCTTCACAAGGACGTTAAAGGAATTCTCAGCTTGTACGAGGCAGCGTATCTTGCCTTGGAAGGATAAGGCCTCTTGGATCACCCCCTTACATCTTCAACTACCCATCTCAATCAACTTAACCAAACTAATCTAGTCGTGTCAGCAATAGTTGCTCAGGCTTTGGAGCTTCCCTGCATCATAGAACATCCAAACTGGAAGCGTGCTGGTATACCAAAGTTTATAATTATTAATTTATTATTTAATTTTAAATTTTAAATTGATAGATGAAAGTTTGATATTAATATTAAATATAAATTTTAATAATTTTTTATGTAAAATGTGAATTCAAATAAATTTGAACTAAGTAGATAATCTCTCTCATAGATTAAAAATTAAGAATTAATTAAAAATAAAAATATAAAGCTTAAATTCAAGATATTGACTCTGATATCATATGAGTTTGTCATTCAATTTAAAATTTTAAATTGATAAATAAAAGTTCAATATTAAGATTAAAGACTAATTTTAATAGCAATAAAAAAAATAGACATCATTCACTTGTTAATTTGAACTTGCAAAGCTAGATATTAAGAGGGTACAAACAATATACCAAATTTAATATTTTAACTCTTATAATTTTTTGAGAAAATATAATAAAAGTATATCAAATATCTAGATTAATAAATCACACAAAGAATACAAAAAATTTAATATTGTTCACCTTAATTTGCACTACATTCACCGATGAGAGAATAATCTACTATAATGTTATAATATAAAATATAAGAGTATTCTAAATATTTATGTGACTCCTCACATTTCTCTTATAATTTTTTAATTAATTCTCTAACCTTATTATATAGTAAGTGATATCTAATTCTTTTTTAAACTTATATTTTTAATCCTTATATAACTTGGACTCTATATTTAATAAGATAAATTCTATAATAACACTATTAATTTAAGAATCTTTTAATCCCACTCAAATAGAGTCCATTTAAGCCTTTTCTAAATAAGTTTAATTTAATTCAATATTGCCTCCTTTAAACTCAACTTTCATATAACCTCATTTAAGCCCAACTATAGTTTTTCTCACCATATAAATTATGTATAATAGAGTTTTTTATGAGAATTAATCTACTTACCACTTCTGTAGGCAATTCTTTTTTTTTTATACAAGCACTCATTGTTTTCCTATTTTATTTTTTTAAACCTAGCAACTTGTTAGATCCATCTCATTGAGTTTTTTTTCTTTTTCTTTTTTTAATCCAATTGAGATTTTAAATTATTAAGACAACTTTATTTTTAAATAATTTCGAGTGCTTCTTCAACTCAATTTTAAGAGCTTTTTTTCTAGCTTCTACATCCTAAAGATGCTGAACTTTACTCCTTGTCTCTTTTTTCCTTGATGAATATATACTTTAACTTAATTTTCTTTCTTAAAATTTTTTCTTGATTTATTTGTCTCTGAGATATATGTCGGCACTAACATAACCAAGGTCTTCAACTTGGTCCATCTTTGGCTCTTAACTTTTGGCTTGGCTTTCATAATCGCTCTAAGAACTTTAACTTAGCTTTGATACTGCTTGTTAGTATGTTTGCTCCTATAATTTGATTAGAAGATATAATAAAAGTATATTAAATATCAAAATTAATAATTCACACAAAGAGCATAAGAAATTTAACGTAGTTACCTAATTTACACTACATTTAGGATGAGAGAATCATCCACAGTGCTTTAAATTGTTTCTGCGTGACTCTTTACATAGTTTCTTTCTTATAATTTTTTAATTAATCCTCTAGCCTTTTTATGTAGTGAGTGATATCTAATTATTTATTGAACTTGTATTCTTAATCTTTGTACAACTTGAACTCTAACTTTAATAAGGTAAATTCTACAACAAAAAAAAATTACTAATTTAAGAATCTCCTAATTCCACTCAAATAGGGTCCATTTACGTCTCTCTTAAATAAATTTGGTTTAATCCAACATTGTCTCCCTTAATCCACTTTCATTATGACCTCCCTTAAGTCAAATTATATTTTCTCTTACTATAAAAATTATATATCATACTCATTTAAGGGTTTTCACAAGAATTAATACATTACTACTTATGTAGGCTAATCCTTTTTTTTCCATAAAAATCAATCCACCTTCCTCTTATGCTGGCAAATCCTTTTTTTTATAAACACTCATTTTTTTTTTTAACCTAGCAACTTGTTAGATCCATCTCATTGAATTTTTTTCTTTCTTTTTTAATCCAATTGGAATTTTTAATTATTAAGACAACTCTGTTCTTAAATAATTTAGAGTGCTCCACAACTCAAATTAAGAGTTTTATTTTTTAAGTTATGCGTAGACACTACTCCTAAAGATGTTGAACTTTGCTCTTTCTCTTTTTTTTTTTCTTGATGAATATACACTTGAACTTAATTTTCTTTCTTAAAATTGTCTATTGCTTTCTTTGCCTTTGAGATATATGTTGGCACTAATATAATTAGAATCTTCAACTTAGCTCATCTTTGACTCTTAACTTTTGGCTTGACTTTGATATTCTTTTCAGGGAATTTAACTTAACCCTGATACCACTTATTAATATTTTTGCTTTTATAATTTATTTAGAAAATATAGTAAAAGTATACCAAATATCAAAATTAAGAAATCACACCAAGAACACAAGAAATTTAATGTAGTTCACTCTAAATTGTGCTACATCCACAGATGAGAGAATAAGTTACAATAATCTCATAATCTAAAATACAATAGTACTAGTTACATCCGTGAACAATCCACTATAATCTCATAATATAAAATACTGTAGCACTCTAAATATTTTCTATGTAACCCCTCACATAGTTTCTTTCATAATTTTTTAATCGATCCTATAGCCTCTTTATATAATTGGTGATATCTGATTTCTTGTTGAACTTGTATTCTTAATTCTTGTACAACTTGTACTTTATATTTAATAATGTAAATCCCACAAGGAAATTACTAATTTAAAATTCTCTTAATCCCACTTAAATAGGATAATTTAGGTCTTTTCTAAAACAATTTGATTTTGGCGACCTTAAAGACATGTCAAGGTCTGTTAATTAAACAATGTTAGGAAGTTAATTGCACTCTTGTATTTGATGCCCTTTAGCAATTTGTTTTCTTAATTTCTTTGTCAATTAGGTGGTGGAACCAAATTGATCTAGCCGAAAAGTTAAAATTTGCTAGAGACAGGCTGATGGAATGCTTCGTTTGGAGTCTTGGAATGGTTCCTGACCCACAATTTAGTAATTGCAAAAAAAAAGCTAACTAAGGTCAAAACATTTATCACTGTCATTGATGACATTTACGATGTTTATGGAACTTTAGATGAATTGGAGCTCTTTACAGATGCTGTTGATAGGCTAGTGTTAATTCTTGTCATATACATCATATAATTCACCATTTACTTTATAAGTTTGAATGCTCCATGGGGTCTTGATCAGATGGGATATCAATGTTGTCAATGACCTTCCGGACTATATAAAGACAAGTTTCCTGGCTCTCTATAACACTGTCAATGAGATGGCTTAAGACACTCCGAAAGAACAAGAAGAAACACCATTTCGTATCTAACAAAAGCGGTATTCGCAACTATTCTTCAGCTTTTAATAATACTTTTTTGTATATGCTTATGTTTAGGTAGTACCACCCACTTGGTAAAATTGTGAACCAAACATATAAAGTGACTTTTATATTCATTTAAGTGGGCTGATTTGTGCAAATCAAACTTACAAGAAGTAAAATGGTCTTACAACAACTACACGCCGACATTTGAGGACTATCTTGACAATGCATGGGATCAATATCAGGCGTGCTGATTCTCGTTCACTCTTACGTTATATTGAGTCAAAATATTACCAAAGATGCACTTGAGTCTTTAGAAAATTACCATAATCTCTTGCGTTGATTGTCCATAATTTTTCGACTTAACAATGATTTGGCCACTTCAAAGGTATGATTTTTTACTACTCAATGATTTGCAGTCAATTGTATACGATCATTACACTAAGGTGCTTGTATCCTTCTTGTGACATTAATTGCACACAGGCTGAATTGGAGAGAGGTGAAGGCACAAATTTGATATTGTTATTGAAATTTTGGTAATTTAAAATTATATTTTTGCATGATTTAAATAAAAATTAATGAGAAGTTAACACGAGACTAAATACGCGCTAAACTATGAGAAACGAAGAATCAGAAACAAAGAGAGGATCAAAACAAGTAAGAGACCATCCAAACCTGAGTGTCACGGCGCTAGGTTTCAAGTGCCGCAACGCTAAACATAGAATTACCTGTGTCGCAGTGGTAGCTTTCCAGCATCGTGGAGCTTTGTCAAGGTCGCACTAGCACTGCGGAGTCTATTTTTGAAAATTTTTATTTTTAGTTCGAATCAACTTTTTTGAGTAGGATTTAGACTCCTACACGCATGAACTCTTATTCCAATTAGAAATAAATTTTTTAAAAATGTCCTAAACACTATATAAACCCTTGTAACCAATTAAGATTAATTAAGCATTAAGAAAAACTCCAAGAGAGAAAATAGAGAGCTAGAGAGTCTTGAGTGCTAAGTGCGCAAGAGAGTGTCATAGAAGTGCTTAAGATTTGAGTGGTCAATAAAGCAATGATAGATCCCTAAGAGTTCGTCTATTGATTGTATTCCTTAATTATTTCTTGTGAAAGATCTTTGTAATCTGAGTTCTTTGTGAACTATAAATAAAAGATACTAGAATCCCGTGATCAATCGTAGACATAAGCATTTGTTGTCAAACTAAGTAACTTTCTTGTGTGATTGTTTTATCTTTTTATTGTGAACTTTCTTATTCTTGTTTTACTTGTGGGTGGAGTTTTTACGCTCTTAGAAAAAATTTTAGAGTGCACACTAAAAACCCCCACAAATGGTATCAGACCAAGGTTATGCGATATTACCTTCATGGTATATCAAAAACATAAGTTGTTCATCTATGAAAATTCACCAGTATGAAGTAGAAAAGTTCAATAAGTAGAATGAATTCAGTTTGTAAAAGATGAAGATTATAGCTCTACCGATAAGTCAAGGGTTAAATTCAGCCTTTAAAAAGACTCAAACAACAACCAGCGAAGAGAAGATACCTGCAACAAATAGATCTGAGACAGATAGAGAAATCATCAAAAGAAGGCCCACCGCAACATAGCTCTATAATTGAGTGATAAAGTTCTGAAGGGTGTGGCTAGAGAGAAGATGGCATTAGAACTTTGAAAGAAACTTAACACCCTCTACAAGATAAAGTTCTTAACGAATCTTTTGTATGTTAAGAAGAAGTTGCATCAGGTGTCTATGACTGAAAAGACTTCAATTAAAGACCACATTGATGCCTTCAATAAGATAATCATAGATCTTGAGACTATAGACATCAAGATTGAATATGAAGATAAGAAAATTATCTTCTTGTGTTATTTGCCTCTAAGTTATGAGCACTTCATGGATACACTCATGTATGATAGAGAAACTTTAATGATAAGTGATATTAAAGTCTCCTTGAACTCAAAAATATTTGAGAAAAGATCTGAGTTTAATAGTGCAACAAGTTTTATTGCAAAAGGAAGAGATAGAAAGAATAATCAACCAATGACAAATTTAAGAAGTGTTATCTTTACTAGGAATGAAGGTCATTTGATAATGGAAATTCTAGAGAGAAAGATGAGTAGAGATGCTGTAATAGTTTGTAAGGAAAACTCTGAGGTAGTAGAATCCTTAATAGCTTATAATGTTAAGTATGCTAGTAAGTAAATTTTTTATTATGGCTGCAGTTACCATATGTGTCATGATAGATCTTTGTTTACCAATTATAAATCTATTGGAGATAGAAAAGTACTAATAGGGAATGATATAACTAGTAAAGTTATAAGAATTGGTAATATAAGGATAACAATGCATGATGGGAATATTAAGGAGTTACTTGGTATATGACATGTTTCTAGCATTAAGAGAAACTTGATATCCCTAAGAATGGTGGATTGAGTGAGATGTTCATTTAAGGTAAAAAAGATTACTAAAAGTGGTGAAAGAATCTATAGTGATGATGAAATGTGAGAAGTACAATGGCCTATATGTACTTGATAGAAATATTGTAGTTAGCTCGACATAAATTGTTGAGAAAATGCACATCAAGAGAAAATATTAAAGAATTGCTCACCAAGGTAATAAGGGTTGAAAGAGATTGCATAATAAGGGTAACAATGGCAAAAATATATAAGTTTAAGTGAGATTATGGTCATGATGTCAAAAGAGAAATAAAGATCACAATACGATGGCTACCCTAAGCAAGAAGCATTCTTATCTTTAGAGACCGAAGTTACATGCCTAAGAGGAGCTAAGTCTACATAAAGACTTAACTATATTTAGCCTTAAATGATAGAGCATTGGTGTGGATAAATCCTCGAAAGCTTCTTGAAGAGAAATTTGAATCAATGAGAAAATTGTTAGAATTTTGGTGATTCAAAATTATGTTTGTGCATGATTTTGAGCTGGAGACCAATAAGGAGTTAACATGAGGTCGAGTATACTTCGAATGTATGAGAAATAGAAAGTTAAAAGTAATGAGGTGGTTAGAATAAGCAAGAGACCTTTCCATACCTAAGTGCCTCAACATTGGAAACTGAACACAAAATCACTAGTGCCACGGCGCTAGCTTTCTAGCACTATGGCGGTACATCAGGTCGTACCAGCATCGTGGTGACAGCTTTGAGGCATCGTAGTGTCCAGTTTCAGAAATTTATGTTTTTAGCTTAAATCGACTTCTTTGGGTGGGATTTAAACTCTCACATGCATAGTTTCTTATTCCAATTATAAATAAGAATTTAAGGACATTTTAAACACTATATAAACCCTTGTAATAATCCTTTAAAATTAATCAAACACTAAGAGAAACTCTAAGAGAGAGAATAGAAAGTTAAAGAGTCTTGAATGTTGAGAGTAAGAGAGTGTCATAAGAGTATTTGAGATCTGAGTAGTTAAGAAAGAATTGATAGATCTTTAAGAGATCGTCTATTGATTATATTTCTTAATTATCTCTTGTAAGAGATCTTTGTGATTTGAGTTTTTTATGAACTATAAATAATAGAGACTAGAATATCTCATACGTATGGATGAAGTCTTCTGCACATGCTTAAAATATTTTTTTTAAAGTGCATACCAAAACTTAACAATTGTGTTACATGCATGAAACCGGTTTATCTAAGGAACTTGCTCAAGAACACTAGAGGAATATGATTCATAAAAACCGAAAGAAAATCAATAAGAACGGGGTTGCAGAGTCTAATGTAGAAACAGCTTTTAATCTTGGGCGGATAACACAATGCACAAACCAATATGGAAATGGGCACGGAGCTCCGGATGGTAACAGTTCTGTCATTAATAGTTGAACCCATTTCAATCATGTAACAAATGATAACATCCTAATTTATGATTAATTGATCACACAATGAGTAGCACATTGTAAATGTAATAGTTAAAATTTTATGTGTTGCGGCACAATTTTGTGCTAGTTGCTTGATTGTAAATTTTTAGGCCTCTTGTCTTGCGTTATTGGCTTTATAGTCTTTTTTTTTCTCTAACCAGCTTTGTTGAAGCAGGAGTCACCCCACCCTATTGCTGGTCTTGTTCATTTTTGATAGTGTCTTCATTAGACTTCTATAGTATTTTGCTCTCAGTTTTTATGATATTTTAGTTGCATCAGATTTTTTCTGAAATTTCTATTCTGATTTATTTATTTGAGTAGTATGTGCAAAGTTGTTTGAATTTTCTGTCATGCCTAAATTTAGGCTTGTATATGAAATTTAATACATACATGGTACAAGGAGGATGGTAGGAAATTTTCAACATTATGCATCAGTAGATTTTGATATTTATTTGATTGTAAATATTAATAAATTTATAATGTAATATTTAAAAGAAAATTTGTTATATATATAATTTAACATGGAGAATGAAATATTTAAATTTAATTTAAATTCAAGACCTCCACTTTAGTAAAAGTAAAGTACACCATAAGTCCTCTATCAAACACTCTACCACTTAATTGTAACCGCAAATATGAGCATGAGGCTCAGTTAAGTTCCTTAAAGTCTCATATTTTCATTTGAGTTTAACCTTCTTTCTCTCCTAAGTGGTACAGAAATAAATATATATATTGTAATTCCTTTTTTAAAAATAAAAATTTGTAACCGCAAATATAAATATTTGTAAAAAAATTGATAATTTAATTATTACGATTTTATTAAATTTTTATCTTTTTTTTTAATATCCCAGTTAATTCTTGTCGTTCAAATGAACAGTGTTAAGGATTATTATCCAAATTACTTTTGACGTGATTGGTGATTAAAAATTGGCCCCAGTCGAAGAAATGATAAGTGTATAAGAGATAATGAATTACGAAAATACCCTTATTAACAAATTTAGATACCAAATTTGACATGCAATGCCTTTATTAATAAATTTAAAAACTAAGTTTCACATGCAATCACCTTATTAAGAAATACTCTTATTAACAAATTTAAATACCAAATTTTACATGTAATGCCATTATCTATTAATAGATCAACTATTCATTTTCGGAATAAAATAATCAATAAATTATATGAAGATGGATATAAATTATCTATATAATTATTTATTTTTTTTATCTATTCATTTTTTAGATGAAATAATAAACAAATTGAATTAAAGATAAATAAATAAATGATGTTGGATATTGATTTATCTATAATAGATTTTCTATTCATTTCTTTTAAATGAAATAATAAATAAATTAAATTAAAGATAATATATTACAAAAAAAAAAAAAAAGATAACATAAGAATTAGGAATTTATTTTTAAAAGAATTATTACAACTGCAAGAAGCAGGATTGGCTTCACCAGCAGTAATGTCTTCTCCTCTCCACTGTCTCTCTAGCTTCAAAAGCCCCACTATTTCAACACCACCAACATCCACAACAACAACAACAACAACAACAACGATCACAAGCTCTTCTCCATCAAATGCGTTCTTTCAGCCTTTCTTTTCTCATCATTCTCCTTAACCTCATTCTCCTCTGGGCTCCCCCACTGAGCACCTCATAGTGAAAACGAAAAATCATTATCAAGGATTTAGATTATTTCCACCATTTTAAGAAAGGATTTTGCACCCAGTCCTCTTGGCCTTCCTTTTGCCGTCATTCTCCTCAACCTCCTTCTCTTCATCTGCTCTCTCCTTCCGCTCCCTCGCCTCCATCGCAGAGCACATCCATAGTAAAACGGGTAATCATTATAAAGGATCTGAATTATTTCCACCATTTTAAGGATGGATTTTATTCATGTAAGAATTTTTGGTAGTTCAATATTCCACATCTTGATGCTCTATTCATAGGCATGTAAATTGCAGAATCTCAAGAGTTGAGTATGGAGATGAGTATGGTTGGGGAGAGAGTGAGAGAGAAATAAAAAAGAGAAAAACCATTGATGTTGATCCTTCACCATAAATTGTAATGAAAAAAAGAGTGGTGTTTCTGAACTGTAAAAACACTATCTTACAATTAAAAAGATAATTTTAATAAAATATTTTAAACAGTAAAAATTAATTGAGGTATTTAAAAAAAACTATGAACTAAATAATGATTAAATAAAAATATTAAAAAAATCAACTGTAAATTTCTTATATTTATATCAAAATATGTATAAGAAAAAAGAGAGCGGTGTTATTGAATGGTAAAAATATTATTTTATAATTAAAATGTTAATTTAATGAAATATTTTAGATGGTAAAAATTAATTGAGGTATTTAAAAAAATATTAACTTAATATATAAAAATATAAAAAAAAAAATTATTACTCTCTAAATTTCGGCTTATAAAGCCTAAATACTGTAGCTCATTAAACCCAAAAGACAATAGCACACACGATCCAAAAAGTCTCAATTCAAGCCCAAAAAATAACATCAGCCCACATATGTTCTTAAACTATAAGCACTTTCTTTGAGCTAGTTAAAATATTGATTGTGACCCGACCACCAAGTTCGATCAAACTCCAAAGAAGAAATGATGATCTACAACTTCTGAGGTGATTAAAATATTTTTCGTAAATCGACTATCATGTTCAATTAGACTCCAAAATAGAGACCTACGCTCTTATCAAGTTAGTAAGAGTATTTGTCACAATTTGACTACCCTACTTACTTAGACTCACTATTTTTAGAGCTAGTTAAAATACTGGTTGTAATTCAAGTACCCTATTCAACCAATCTCCAAACAAGAGGAACAATCTCTATCTATATCAAACAGAAAACATGTCCAAACTTGATTATCCCAAAAGTCAAAGGAAAATTTTTAAAAAGACTTAAACTTACGAGAGTCGTAAAGAATCGTAGATAAGATCAAGATTATAAGAAAAAGATCTCTAAATCCAATTGACATCCTTATAATCATGAAATAAGTTCTACCAGAACAAAAAAAGTGCTAATTCAATTTTGATAAGACTTAAATAACAAAATCTTGAAAAGTAATTTTTATAAGACTCCTAAATTCTAAAAGAATTTCAAATGCTACGGGTTAAAACTACATACCAACCCAATAAATAAGAAAGAAACTTTATAGTAAGAAATATATGGATAAATTCAAAAAAAAAATTCATTACATCAAATTTCATATTCAAAGAGAGAAAGATACACAAAATTACATTAAAGCTCATATTCAAAGAGAAAAAGATACACAAAATTACATATTATGCATTATCAAATAGCATTTTTATACTCTTTAAAAGTCTAAATTTTTAGGATTATTATCTTCAAGATTATAAGAGTATACATAATGAGCCATTCACTACAATTCTCATTATATTCTCGCCCTATCATTTATTTTTTTGAGACGATTTTTAATTTAAGTATTTGAGTGTTTACGTGAAAAATATTTGACACGATTTTATTTTTTTCTTTAATTGTAAGGTTCTCATCCAACAAAGTACTCATCAGAAGAAAAGCTATTAAATCAATCTAATCTTATCTTTATCATTGAAAAGTCATAGGCCTAACTTCTCAACAATCAACAAATTTAATTTATTGACTCTTGAAATACCAAATTTTGGAATCAATAAAAATAAACTTTAAATTTCCTATATTTATATGCACAATTATCGTTCCCGCAAATTGTTTTACATTAAAAAATTTCTAAGCACAACACTTCTATTAGTATTTGTACCCAAATGTTTTAGTTCACTAGGAAGAAAATAAGATGGTAATAGATAAAACGTGCTCGTATGACCCAATGGGCCTATTTATATTTCCCACCCAATTCATGGCCTACTTCCAAAGGTGAATTAGCTAGATCCTCGTAGGCGTTATGTATGTATGCATCATTTTTATAAATTCATTTCGCCTTCCGCCAAAATTTGACTAGTAATATAGAATCTTTTATAAAAGGAGCAACATCCTTAATTTTATAATAATATTTTTTATTTTTTATTGTTAAAAAAAAAGATATTTGAACTTTTAAATTTTTTAAACAAGAACATGTAAATTTTAATAATTTTAAATTTTTCATCAAAATTCTTGTTAAATAATAGTTTTTGTTAATTTTAACTACAAATGAATAAAATTGATAGAAGTGTAATTATGCTCTTATTTTAATTAAAAATAAATTTAAATTTAAATTTAATTAAACGCTAAAATAAATTTTGAAAATGAAAAGGTAATAAATAATACGTACGTGTATAACCCAATGGCCTATTAATACTCCCTGCCGAATTCATGGCCTGCTTCCAAAGAAGAATTAGCTAGATCCTCATAGGCCCTAATGCATCAATTTTTATAAGTTCAATTCGCCTTTCTGCTAAAATTTAGCTAGTAATATTAGACTTTTTTTTATTATATATATATATATATGTAGCAACACCTTATTGTTATTAGAACAAAAATATTTTGACTCTTAAAATTTTTAAAAAAAGACATGCAAATTTTAGTATTTTTAAAAATCTTATCATGACTCTTGTTAAATATCGATTTTTGTTAATTTTAACTGTAAGATAGGTAAAATGGTAAAAATATAATTATACTTTTGTTTTAACTAAAAGAAAATTTTTAATTTAATTAAATACTAAAAAGATGGCTTTAACCTCTAATCTTGTGATTAATGATCACACACTTTAACCAATTAAATTATTCTAATTTTAATTTTATTTATGAATTTGAAAATCTATTAATATATTGCCATTAAGATTATATGTTAAAAAAATTTTAAATAGAGATTGAACTTTAATCACCTGCATGACAAGTAAGAGTACTGACTATTGTGCTACAATAAATTTTATTAAAATAATGTCAAAATATAAAATATAAAAAATAAAAAATGATAGTACCTTAATTATCGCATAAACCATTGCCTACTATTGCCCACGGCATCGGTCGTCGATCAACATTTCAATCGACTTAAAAACAATCGACTGACTAGTGACTTGTGGCCAATAGTGACTAGCCGAGCCAAACAGTTGCTGGCAAAGATGGATGGTGGTCGGCGGTGGCTAACGGTGGCTTCTACAATGACTAAAGTTTTGTCATTTTTCGTTTTTTAATTTTCTATTTTAGCATTATTATAATAAAATTTGTTATAGTATAATAGTAAATACTCTTACTTGTCATGAGGATGATCATAATATAATCTCTGTCAATAGTATTTTTTTTTATGTGAAGGTCTGCTAATTTTATATTTGAATTTAGATTGAATTTTTATTTTTATTCTTTTTTTAATTAAAATTAACGAAAATTATTACTTAACAAATGTCTCAATAGAATTTTTAAAAATATTGATATTTACATATTTCTTTTTTAAAATTTTAAAAATTTAAATGTCATTTTTTAAAATTCTAAATACATTATTAAAAAAAATCTGAAGTTACCGAATGCAAACTGCGTTTAAACACCCCTAAGAGAGAAAAAAAATGGCATTCGTGAGAAAATATGTTAACGAAAAGTCAATATATGTCGAAAGACTTGCCATTCATGGTCAAAGTTGTTGCTATTTCACTTAATCTTTCAATTGACCTGCATCGATGGTGGCAACACTAAACAACATCGAAATCAACATTGATTTATCGAATAGTTGGCAAGAAACCAAATATTTATTTGACTTAGTGTAGGATGTTCTTTGTAATTTATTCATACACTATTATATTGTTTCGGATCAATAATAGATACATACCTTGGGAGTATAAGAAGAGTGGCGTGTAAGGAAAATGCTCAAAGCTCCGGATCTTTGGTCTCTCCATTAATAATCCCTTGGTTCCAGCCCAATTAACCGTTTAATCAACCTCCTATTATATCATTATCTTTATTGACTCATCTTCTCCAAAGAGAGATTAGTGATACATAAAAAATGTAAACATCACGTAAAGGACTGACTTGTAACCAAAGGTCCAAAACTTCATAGGGATTATCATCTTATATATAAATTTCTTGTTCGCTACGGCACATGTGCATAACTTTTATGCAATGAGAAGAGAATTAAGCGTCAAATGACCATGAGCCATATGAAATCGCATTACCAAAACCGAAGCAGTGCCCATTTACGATTGTTTTGTTTGTTTGATGGCGTTTTTGGTTCATTATTAACACTAGCTCTAAAGCCATTACTTACCAAAATCCTTTCCTCTACTTATCTAATTTGTGTTCAATGCACCATGATCAGTCTATGCTCTGTAATTTCGATGATAGTTGCTGGATTCTATTGCTGGCAAACATAGCAACTCCCCTTCTCAAATTAAAGCCTCTCTAATCATTTCAGTGGCCAAAATGCTTAGTTTGTTGCATGCTGATATCATCAGCGAATATAATTCATGATGGCCAACTATGCCTGCATGTAAGGTCTGGCTAAGCTATTATTCCATGGCACATTAAGAATTGGACCCTGGACACTCAATAATGAACACAGCGAACCCGCCTTTTCTCTATGGCCCAACAGAATTAATAATAGATTCTTCTTGTATCAACTTAATTAATGTCAGGAAAGAAACATTATTGAAAGTGAACCATTCACTGTGTTGCCGTGTTCCTTAAATGTTATTCTGAAAAGAAAGCCAAAGCCCCAAATCTGTATAAATTTGCAGTTATACTGTTATAATGCCACCGACTTCCATCTCTTCTCAGCCACATTTTTAGTTCCATCTCAGTAGACCCCAATTGTTATAGGGAATATTCGTTAGATTTATTAAATAATATAATTAATTAGTTGGGAAAACATCTTGTGAAGCCAAAATGTTTCACTAACATTGACACATCCGAATCCGATGCTCATTAAAATAATGTTGCTATAATATTATATTCATTTCCATATGATTAAAAATGTACGTCGTTTCAATGCCTGCTTGCTTTGGTTCCTGCTAAATTTTTTTTGTCTTGATTCTAACTCATAATTTATCAAATAGCTTTTGAGCTTAATTGCATAGCTCAAAGCCGGACATGGGATTGGAGAATTCTGACAAGATAAAGAAGAAAAGGAGAACTGAAAATGATCTTTGTGAAACATATTTCAGCCTTTTGAGTCACCCAAAAAATTTTCCCGTTCATACAGAGTATATGCCAACTGTGTTGCAGCTTTGTGCCAATGTGAGAGTGACTTGAAGAAAAGGACTTAACATGGCGACCGATCTTACACATAGCAATACAAAGAATGAAAAGAAGAAACAGCATTATGCTAAAGCACACAAAAGTTCTCTCTCTTTTTCTGTAACTATACAAGCAAGATTTCAATATCTGTTCAGAAAATACTACACCACCCACATTTAGCTTTCAGAAAAGTGAGAAAAAAACTGTTACCAATACAGAATTAACAATCCTCAAGCTGTACATATATGAGAAAATTAACAATTTAATATACTAGAGACATAATTTATGCAAAATTTCTATCATGAACAAAGCTTTGGTAAGGATAGGACGCTGCTACGGCTTGAGATTTTTGATTTCATAATTTTTGCCATCTGGGTTTGCATCTTTTGACAAACTTTCTCCAATTCCATCACCCTCCATTGCATTCCTTGTAAGTGTGCTCTTAGCTTCTCGTTATCAGCAGAAAGGTCGGGTTTCCCAGCATAGAGAACAATTTGCTGGTTGGTTTCATATTTCTTACCCTTGCTTTCAGTTTCAATGAAGCTACATGGTGAATCATTACATAATTTGGAGTTATTTGTGCTATGGAGTAAGTTTTTGAGCTTGTTTTGCTGAGAGATGAGAGCCTGAACTGCAGATTTTGATGGAAATTTTGCATTCTGAGAAAGGTGCAAGCAAGCTTCAACTGAGAGCTTCTCATAGTTAAGAGCGCAACAAATCTTTATCTTTTCCTCTTCAGATAATCCTGCATGGACCTATTTAAACCAATTTCAGTTCCGAAACAGCACATAAGAGTATAATAGGAATCTGAAAATGTCTTTAAGCTGTTAAATATTTTAACTTGAAGCTAAAATTCATAAGGACATGTAATAGAGTAGATTCACCAAGCCATTTCATTTTAAAGCCATTGTTCGAAAAAGCTAGAAAGCTGTTAAAAATTTTGTGAGATCAATGTACTACCTCAAAATACAAGTCAATGGCACGATACATTTCGTCATGAGACTCCCTGGCAGAATCTGGCAGGGCCATGGTGAGAGCCAGTAATTTTGAAGGCTTTAAGGAGGGATCTGGAGCTACTTCTGCCATATATAAATCCATCAAGCTGGCAACTTTCCTCACTAGCGTCAAAGATACTTGACCACTTCCTCTACGCAGAAATGCTTTCAAAAACCTAAGAACAAGATTCACATCATATAAGTATTTCGTCCCATGTGGAGACAGAATGAGTAGATTATCTAGAGTTGCTTCATCCATCTTATAACCTATCATACTCTCCAACTTGCTACGGCAACCTTTGCTTATGTTCAAGCTTTGAGCAACATGAAGAATCCCAAATAAACTCTTGCATGAAACAGAGTTCTGGTCAAGAGTATAAAGCATATCAATGACAGTTTCTACAATTTTACACTTCTCATCCTTTGTGGCCGTATAGAACTTTGATTTCTGATAAAAGAAGAGAAACTTGCTTATTATAACATGATCGAACTTTCGTGAGATCATGTAATTTATTACCATTTTAACCAAATTAGGACTCAAAACTAAAAGATCTTCAAACCACCATGTTGCTCGAGAGAAGCTGTTCTTTAAACTCTCAGTGCTTCGAGTGTCAGAGGAGAACCGAAACCCGGAGCTATCTGGGGAAGAAGTAGATGCACAAGGACTTGTCTCACTGATCAAAGCCAGTCTTCCAACTAATGAATCCAAAAATCTATCAAGTGCACCTGAAGAATTTGCAACTGGAAGAAGATCCTGGCACTGCTTCAGAGCAATCAAAAGCTCGGGCCATGACCAATAGTTGATCTCTTCAAGTGATTTCTCTGTTTGTTCCAATAAATTGCGCTTTTCAGATATAGACTTGTTCATCTCCATGAATTGTGCAGCACAATGTAGGAAGCAAATATTGCTAGGAGTTATATCAATTCTGCCATTGTTGTAGCAAAACCTTAACAAAACCTCAAAACTCTCTGCTCCTCCAGGGAAGTCATGAAATATCACTTTAAGATTTTTCTTAGTACCAATTGATTTACCAAATAACTTGCTTAATCTACCCGAATATGAAGCAATAATTTTCTGCAAATAAGCATGGAAAGAAAGAAAATGTAAGATGTTTCAGAATTCCCAACAAAATTTTCTTTAAAATATTATTAACAATTTACAATGACAAACTAGAACAAAGAAGAAAACAAGGTAAAAATTGTGCATCACTAATTGAATCACGCAAAAAAGGCCGGAAAGATTTAAACTAACTAACAAGTAATTAAGGAGGAAATATAAGACAATTGCCAATATCTTCTCCAGTGGAACCTTAAAGAGTCTAATAAATCCACAAAAGAATTAAATTGATTTTTGGCATAAAAGAGAATGAATTCATTGAATTAGACGAAACAAAAAAAAGGGGAGATTGATTGTAAATCTATAGCGACACCTGCAAAAGAAATGTGATAGGTCATTATAGACAATAAATTGTGAAATTGTTATTAAACAAAGCGATGTGTACTAATCATACCAGCAAAGCAGGCAAAGTTAAGTGCCATGAAAGCAACCCTCTCTTCTCAAAAGGTGTAAAAAAGCAAATGAAGGTATGAACATTTAAGCCTCGTAACAACAGCAATAAATGATAGAATAAACAAGAACAAAATAGAAAGTTAAAAAGAAAAGAAAACAACAACTCTATAATGGTGATAACCAGTAGCCATAACAGAACCACCAAAAGATAATAATAGAACCTTTGCCCCACATCACTGCAATGTAGGTGGAAAAATTAATAGGGGTACAACCCTGGAGTCATTTCAGCAAAACATGGAAAATTAACAGCAACAAATTACAAGAGAATGCAAGAAACATGAAACATTAATCATAAAGTTTGCACAGTTCATACACAAAGACACCAGAAGAACATACACATATTAGTTAAAACCCGGAACACCAAATTTTAAAACAAAACAGCTGCTTGCGACAGACAAACAAAAAAAATTTGAAAAGTAGAAGACTTTGGAACTTAGGAGAGCAAAATTATACCTTGTCTACCATGAAAGTCTCTTCCCCATTGACATCCACTTCAAGATCACAGCAAACTGCCATGACTCAAAAATTAACAAACAAAACACTAACCCACCTCAAATCACGAGACTCTTTTTGAAACTAGTGTAAAAGAAAAGATAGAGAGGGAAGAAAAAAAAAAGGAAAAATCTTTTAACAACCCAAGAGAGATGGAGATGTGAGGAGGCCAAGTGTGGAGCGGGAAGCAGCACACAGAGTAAAGGTCATCATATTCTGGGATGACCAAGAAGACAAACAGAAAATGGTTTAACTTGAAAACTTGTTTTGGGGTTCCGAAAACGATTCACAACTAGCAGTCAAGTAATTGCACAAGCAAAGGCAATGTGGTGGTGGTTCTCAAGTCTCAACTCTCACAGATACAAAGACAAAGACTCAAAGAAGCAACAAGGTGTATAAAGACAAGAAAGGAGAGAGAATATAATATGACGCAGAGAAAGAGTGACAAAAAAAAAACAGTTGTTGTTGTGTGACCCTTAAACCTCTCTATCTATCTGACATTCTTAGCTAAACAAATATTTTTGTTAACAGATTATTGGTTTTGGCAATCTTTCATGTTAAAATAACTAGTAGTAGGTAATAGAAAAGAAAAAGGAAAAATTGTGATATTCTTAGGGGAGGCCCTAAGCTTAGAACTGAAGTTTTTTCGCTGGCTTGCTTCTCTCTTATTCCATTTTCATCGCTGCAAGTCTCTATTTTTGTGCACTCACCAGTCACCATATCTGTATTTGATTCGTTTCCTCTCTAATAACTTAATATAGTTTTTCCAATTTTTCTTTTTATTTTCTATATCTAGTGTCTACATGTAATGGATGTCAAAAGACTGAATTGCCCATTCTAGGCTTTTATTTTGGGGACTGGGTGGTAGACCACAATGGATCGTGTATTCATGTTGTTGTAGTTACTCCTCCGCTCCCCCCATTTAAGAGGTTTTAATTTTATTTTTTTTTAATTTTTGTCTCTCTCTTAAATTTTGTTTTGTTCTAATTTTCGAGATGTATGCAGAGCGGTTGAATATGAATCAACTTGCAGCTGGTAGGGTAATTGGACGGCTATGATTGGCATTTTGAAGGATTTGGATGGGGCAACATTAATGAGATCGGCTCATTATTATAAAAATCCCATATCATAATAAAATTTTGTAATATAGCTTACAAGAATAACTTAGGGAGCATGTCGTCCGTGAGCAATTGCTACGTGACGGCATTTTTACCATGTTTTTTTAAATAATATTAAAATGTAAATTAATTAAAAATGTTATATGATAATATTGTTTATTATAATGTTAATTATTAAAATTTAGTAATTTAAAATTGTGTTTGGATATAATTTTAATCCATAAACTAATAAAGAAACGATACGATATTGAGAATGCGATGGACGAATAAAAATAAAAAGCTGAAAGTAAAGAGGAACTTAAAACATAATCGATGTAGTTCTAAGGCTTTAGGTCGCGACCCAACTAATGAGAAGATGATAAAAGGTTGAAAATACAATAGACGGATGAGAAATGAAAATAAAAAATTAAAAGTAAAGAAGTACTTGAAACACAATTGATGCGATTTCTAAGGCTTGAGGCCACAACCCCAACCGTGGTAGAGGCTAGGCGCTACGGCCTAACTTGTTGAGTTGTTATCCCACATAAAAAAGGAGTTGAAAGATATAAGAGTTTATAAAGAGAAAAGTTATACCACCTAATAAGCTAGTCTTTTAGGTTTGATGTTGGACCATTGACCTAATCTTCTAATAGATCAAGTGAAAAGAACTTGATCTAGTATAAAGAAGCATAAAGTGTTTAATAGTTTGATCAAATGATAAGAGTGATCAAGTGTTTAAGAATTTAATCTAGTGTTAAGAGTGATCAAGTATTAAGAACCTAATCTATTGATAAGAGTGATCAAGTGTTCAAAGGACTTGATCAAGTATTGAGTGTTGAGAGTTAATAAAGAGTTGAGTAAGAGTAATAGGCTCAACAAGGAGTGTGTGAGCATTGAGTTGTGAATGTTGTGTTGTAAGTGAGAAAAAATGATAGTTTCTAAAATTTGTATTGTAAGTTTTGTGTTTAGTATATAAGAGTATTAATAAAAGTGTTCTATTTATATTTCATTATATTCAACATTTGGTATCAAAGTTATAGGTGCTCGGATCCTAGAGTCCAACAATAGGTATTAGAGTTAGGTGTTGAGGTTCGAAAGTATGGATAGACACTCGGTGTGTCAAACAAAACCCCAGTGTTGCTCCCCCTACTAAAAGAGGTTTCGTTGAAGGAAAAATTGTTGAGCTATTATCCCACATAAGAAATGAGTAATAAGATAGAATAGTTTTATAAAGAGAATTGTCACACCACCTAATAGCCTAGTCTTTTAGGTTGGATGTTGGACCTTTGGCCTAATCTCTTAACAGCGGCACCAATGCAGGGACACGAGCAGTGCCGCCAATGCCATTTACGGTAAGGCCATGGCCTCAAATGCTATCCTAATTTGTTTATATGCCTTTGTAAAGCCATTAGAATGCTAATTATTAAAGAGACATTAAAGAGAGTACTAAATAGAGAGTTTAGAGAGCTTAGAGAGCGTTTAAATACTAAATGTGTAAGAAATCCTAATTTGTTTATATGCATTGTAAAGTAATTAGGATGTTAATTATTAAAGAAATATTAAAGAGAGTAATAAATAAAAAACTTAGAGAGCGTTTAAATATTGAGTGTATAAGAAAGTACTATATAAATTTTAAAAAAATAAAACTTCATAATTCATTATCAATATAAATAATTTGTCGAATTACACCTCTATTTTATTGTTTTGTGTGTTTTAATTATTTTTTATATTTATATTGTATATATTTTTACATTTTTAAATACTTGTCAAGACTAAATCATTCACCAATATAGTAAAATTTCTTTGATAAAAAAACTTGTAAATTATACACACTCTAAACAAAATCGCCCAAAGATATACTCTTCAGCCCGTGGATTCTGGAAAACTGGAGTCTGGAGGCAGTGCAAGAAAACCAACCCTCTATTGTTCGTGTTCGCACGTGATGATTGCGGATAGGAAAACGGGAGTCACGTGATCCACATACCGTTGTATTACACTTTTAACCCTCCACTCCTGGGTAAGTACAAACATCGATCCTAGACAGCGTCCTATCAACTTTCGGATTCGGGCATTCGGTTTGAGGGAGTTGAAAGACGGTCTGTCCAATCAACTTTAGAGAATAAAGGGTATTTCTGACATTCTGTTTTAATTTTTGCTGAAAAGCGACACCGCATCGGCTTTACAACCTCATAATGATGTCGATGATACATGAAAGACGGGATCTTTTATGCTTAAAATCATGAACCAATCATCTCTTTGGTCTCCAAAGCATGGGAGAAGGCAAACGGCATCGTTTAGCTATACTTTTGGCCACAAATTCAAGTTAAGAATAATATTTTTCAAAATCTAAGGAATAATATCCTGAAATGATGTCATTTCTCGATAATTTTTGTGCTCAAAATCTCTTAGAGGGATGTCTTTGATTAATTTAAGACATACAGAGAAAGACAACATTAGTAAAGCTCTTAACCCAGAAGCTTTTTTGTTATTTGGTTTCTCTTTTTGGTGTTGGATTGATTGAGATTTCTCTTTTTTCTTAGCCTTTCACGTCACAGATACTTGTTAATGTTTCTTTTAAAATAATAAATAAATATGTTTCCACAATAGCAACCTTTGCCTTCACTTCATTGCTTCAGCAGGTGAGAGGAAAAGTAATATCATTCGACTTTTTACAAGATGTTTAATTTAATCACAAGTCTTAACTCTTCTGCTAGTTTGCTTGGCCAACTTATTATTAGCTTGTAATTTTATATGAACAAAGCCACAACAATTAGGAGCCTGTTTCGCTATTGGTCAAATTAAAAAATCTTTCCAAAAAGGGTGTTACTAAATCAAAATACTTTAATTTAAAAAAAAATGTAAAACTAATCTTAATGATTTTTGCTAATTTTAACGGAAAAAAAAAGATAAAGAAATCTCTATCAAAACATAATTTATGTTTTATTTAATAGTTAACAGATCAAAATTATTTAAAAGTAGCATTATGCATCTGTATTAGAATTGTTATGCTTATTTTACCTTTAATGAGTTAAAAAGAAGACACATGTATTTAATAAGATTTAAATTCAAAATCTTTAACTATAAATCAAGTACCTTAATTTTATTTATTTTTTATACATAGAATGCAACACCCCTCAATAATAAATTTAATAATTAAAATTAAAATTTTAAAAAAAGAATTAGACACCCACTAGTCATTGATGATCGTCGCCACTGGCTATTGGCCGACCGTCGATGACTGATAGCAAATGAACTCAAATAAATAGCAAGATAAAAATAAATTACTAGTAAAGTACAATTATATTTCTATTAATGTGTATGTCAATAAATGACAAGATAAATTATTATATTATTTATAAAAAGTTAATAGACATTAAGATCCTAAGGCTTTTTTTTTTGAAAGGGACCTGCACACCTCGAGGTTCCAAATTGGTTATAAAGACCCTATCAAAAAATAATTTATTTGATTTAATAATCAACATTTCAAAATCATTTAAAAGTACTATTATACCTCAGTATTAGAATTTTTATGACTATTTTACATTTAATTGGTTAAAAATAAAGACACGTACACTTAGTAAGACTCAAACACAAGACCTTTAAATAAAAATCAAACACATTAACTATTGTACCACAAGTACATTATTGACATTAAGTTTATTTAGTTTCTATACATACAATGCAACACCCCAAATAATAAATTAAATTTAAAATAAATAAATAAATATAAATTTAATAATTAAAATTAAAAATTAAAAAAAGAATCAGGCACCCACTAGTCATTGATGATCGTTGCCACTGGTTGTTGGCTGGCGAGCAATGACTGGTGGCAAATAGATTCAAAATTTACATCATTAAACTTCAAATTTTGAGATCTTCACAATAATGTAATTAGTTTTTTCAACAATCACCCTAAAAAGGGGCCAAACCAAAATTAAAGTGGTAGCTGTCATATATCTATTGCCAAACGATGGCGAGTAGAGGTGCATCACTCGATGATTTAATGGATGGAGGTGGTGGTGCACTTGCACTTGCCGACATTTGGCGGCGAAGATATGGTGGCCACTACTTTGTTCACAGTTTTAGCACTTCTTTCTTAATCTATTGATGAAAACAATTACAACATCATGTAGAATTCAAATTTTAAATTCCGATAATGTAAATTTTGAGTGCATCTGCCACTGGTTGCTAACGGCTAATCAGTAAATGACAACGGCGGTCATCGATGACTAATAGCCATCTAATTTTCTTTCAAATTTTTAATTTTAATTAATTGAATTAATTTTTAATTTTTATTTTTAATTTTATTTATTTAATCATTGCTTAGAGTGTGTACTATATGCATAGAAAATAAATAAATTTAGTATCAATAAAGTACTTGTAGTATAATAGTTAAGGTGCTTGATTTTAGCCATAGATTTTTGGTTCAAGTCTTATTAAGTGTATATTTTTATCCCTCCATTTTAAAAATACAGGGTCATAACAATACTTTATACCCATTTAATAATCAAAAGATGTTTTACTATTTTGACTATTAAATCAGATGGATACCATCTTCGGTCTCCACAACCCTTTTACAACCTCAAGGTTTGCAAATGCCTTTTGAAATAGCTTGAGGGTCACAATATCCTTTACCTAGGGATGGGCAGAATCAGTTTCGGTTCAATTCTGACTTGATTCGAACTAAAACCAAAATCGATCTATTTCAATAAATTGAAATTAATAAGTTCAAGCCCACCTAAACTGAACCGAACTGAACCAATTTGGTTCGATTTATTTTCAATTTTTATATTATTTTTAATGTATTTTTTCTAGTTTGAACCGAATCGAACCGAAATCAAACTAAAACTAAACTAATCAGGTCTAAAAAAATCAAACCAAACCCTAAATCGAAGTTCGATTCAATTTGCCGATTAACCGAACTGGTGCCCACTGTTATCTTTATTATAAAATTATATTTATTGTACAAATTTTATCGAATTTTACCTTTATTAATTTAGGAGAATCTAAAATTAAATTAAACACCTATTTTAATAACAAAATTAAACCTATTTTTACAAAAATTATTTTTAATCATCCAAATTAAATATCTATTTTACCAATTAAAAACAGCATTAAATTGAAAGTAATTTAATCATAGAATTAAATAAAATAAAAATAGCAAGTGCTACTATGGCAAGATCAATATCAAGATTGAGATCAATGATGTTCATGGTCCGAATATTTATGCAAATTAACTCCTAATTAACCACTTTTTTTTTTTCAAATTTTGTAGAATAAATTTGAGGAAGACGAACCACCAAGAAGCTACCAGAGCGTGGGCCTGGTAGTACGGACGATTAGAATCGTTAGCAACAGCCTGGCTGAAATATTTGCTCTCTTATCTGATACACTCGGCGACGAAGCTCTCTCCTACTCACTAATGTCACCCACATCTTCTACATCATGTGGAAAGTTGATCTAACAAAGCCTAGAACTATGAAATTAATGCACCAAGTCTTTCAACAACATCCTTCATGCCTTGATCGCCAGCAACCCAATTTCTGTTGGTGACAAATGTGATTGGATCTTATTTTCTTCCTCCATCAAATCTCATACGTTTTAAGGTTAACGGTGAAAAAACAAGAAAAAGAACAAGAACAAGAACAAGAACAAAATAGGGTTTATATTAACGTTTTTATTTTTTAGTATTTTTGGGGGACGGTGAGTTTTAGGTTTAATGATGTTCGGTGAAGGATAAGAACGCGTGGAAGGGGATGAGGGATGAATTCCGTCACCAACGTGAATGCCATGTTGTCGGCTTGGTAGGTGGACTAGAAGAGTGTATTTATCTGAGAATGGTGTGAATTGATGAAAAATAACATTGGGTTTTGCTGATTTACTTTGAGGTTCTCTTCTTGTTCTTTGATGGGTTGTTCTTGTTCTTTTGTTCTTGCAAAAAAAAAAAATAATAAATAAAATAAACCTTAATTAGAAATTGGAATTAAAAAATCTTTAAAATAACTTAAGAACTAGAAGTTTCAAGAATGCTTAATTGAAAATTGAAAATAAAAGATATTTAAAAATTCACCAATCACAATGTGGCATGTGAACTAACTACACATGTAATGTCATGTCTAATAATTTCAATTTTTAAATTTAGACTAAATTATTAGTTTAACCTTTCTCCGGTTAATGAAAACTTTTACTTAATATAAGTGTGTTGATAAATTTTTTAAAATTTATATATCTGTTTATTAAAATGTTAAGGGTTTAAATATTTTTTTTCTTATAAATATTATATTAATATTTTACAAATACCTATATAAAAATAATATATATTCAAATATAGTTTAACTTTTTTTAATTTTAAACTTATTTTTTAATTTTATGAATTAATTCATACTCTTACTGTAACTAAAAATTGAAAATATATATGATAGATTATCTTATATTAAAATATTGAACAGAAACTAATTTTTATTTATATGTTTTTACAAATTTTATTTATATTTGTAGGTTTAGCTCTATTTACAAATACAATAATGTTGTTTAATAGTTTGATATTAAATTCAAATATTTTTACACATCTTATGTGTAGTTTGAGAAATTTATTTTGTATTTTAATACAGATTTATAATTTTTTTTTAATTTCAATTTTAAATTTATAAACATCTTATTTTTATTTATAAAGTTTGGATTATATACATATAATATATGAAAATTCTAAGATATTGATGTCTACACGAAAAATTCGTGCTAACGTCCTCAAAATGATATTGTTATGATTATTTTTTACTTTTCAAAATGACATCAGTATGATCGACATCGCACTTAAAAACATAATAATTTTAGCATATTTGTACAAAAAAAATATCGTGCAAATGCTCTCACTAGAAAATTTTATTCTATATTTATTGAATGTAAAAGTTCACAACTAATTTAAAAGTTTTATTTTATATTTTTGTAGTTTTTAATTCCATTCATATATATAAATTTGCTTTTTACTACTTTAACATTAACTTATACATATTACATTATATTTACGCATCTAATTTGTAGTTCATGAAATTAATATTTAATATTAAATTTTGAGTTAATTTTTTAATTTTGTCTTTTAATACTTATAAATATTATGTTTTACTTACAAGTTTTTTATTATAATTTCATATATTATGTTGAATATATATGTTCAACGTTAATTTACAATGTTTATATTACTTTTGTATTTAATTTTGTTTACGAATGTAATTCACCTTTGACAAGGTTGATGATAACTTGTATGTATTATGTTACATTAACACATTTAATGTATGGTTTATGAAATTTATATTTAATTTGTTAATGAAAGATTTATATATTTTAGTTAAACACATAGATGTTGATCCTCAATAAATCTCAACTCTCAATTTTATGGTAATTCGTTTTTGAAATTATCTTATAATAATACAACAACAAAAATAATTACACTAAAACTTAATAAAATGATATAAATATATAGTCTAAAAATTTTGTTCACTAGGCTATATCGATTTTATACAAATGTCAAAGATACGAGTTACGGTAAAAAACAAAATACAAAAAAATATTGATAATAGATGACATGATACACTTATGATAATTTATATTCTTTAGGAAAATATAATTAAATAAAAAAATAATGTTAATAATTAGAGGATAATTTAATATGAGAAGTGTTATGAATCATATTGGCTAAAATAAAATATTAGTCAATGATCACTTTTGATACTTAATTAGTTAATTATGCAACAATCAAACTATTTATGTATTTTGAAGGAGAGAGCATAATATTATTAGTCAATTAATAATTAAAAAATTACTTCAGTTTTTTAATATTAAGATTGTATTTAGATTAAATGTATAACACAATCTCATCTTAAAAATACTATGCATTAGTTTGTAGCTATATGGCAATTAGTCATTTTCTCTAATAATTATTAATTTGTAAATAATTTTGACATCCCGATTTTATAGATTAATGAATCAATTCATTATTTGTTGAAGCAATTTTTTTTTCATTTGTTTTAAGTAAAAATATTAAAAAGATGTAATGAAAATTCAAAATTCTCTTTTCTCTAAAGAACTAATTTATAATTGTTGCACAACTTTTTTATTGTCAATAAAAATTTGGTATAGATGATTAATACAAAAAATGATTAATTCCTTTTTATGAAACAATAATTGAAATTGAAAAAGAAAACATGGACAACTTTGAAATTAAAAAATGCTTAAATTTGACTTTTCAAAATTAATAGTTACTTGAGAAATTGAACAAAAGAAATTAGTAAATTAACTTTCACATTTCAAAGTTTAAATTTGTTCCTTAAGATAAAAAAAAAGAGAGCAAATTTGATGAGTTGGTGAATTAAAAGATTTTTTTTTTTTTTACAATAATTAAAAGATAGTATTCATTTCAATCCAAGCCTAGTTCTCCAAAGGGCTCATCACAGCCTATGAGCCTTAAGTCCGAATATTCTACAATTTCATCGTTTATGGTCTAAAACCTAGCCCTTCACTCAGACACCATAGACCTCAATATTTTAATGAGGAATGGTTTGGATAGTAAACAAGAGAATGATTTTGGGATTCACTTATGGTCTTCGATTCTAAAGTTTTCAACATCAATAAACACTCCTTAGTATCTAATATTAATTGAGCTAACTACATAAGTTTCTCCAGACCACTTCAATCCTCACCAAAGACCAAGAACTCACAATCACACCTCCGAAGATCTTGAAATTGGACTTTCAACCAATCTTATCCTTACAATATCAAGAATCTCAAAGTTCAATAAATATGACACAAGTTAAATTTAAACAAGTTGAGGATATATTTAAATTAAAAAGGTGCATATTTGCCTAACCTTAATAGGACTTCGTAATGCATGCCTAGAAAAAAGAGGCTAAGGAGTTGAGAAAAGGATTCTAGTTCTTCTTCTTCTTCTTCCCCTACATTCAAAAATTTATATCTATCTAGATACCATATTCCATGTTTTTTCTTTTAACACTTAAAATTCATATCTACATTCAGAAATTCATATCCTCTTCTTCTATATAACACTTGAACAACACTTTTTCAAGATAAAAATATAAAACTCTCAGAGCACATTTTTGAAACTCTCTCTCATTTTCTCATTTTTTTTTAAATCTTCACTAACTTAAACATCAAGGTTGTTATAAAAAAAAACTCCATTATAACTTGAGGCTCTTTGTGGCGCAAAAAAATCTTGAAGCCTAACGACCATTTAGAGTGGTCAATCTAGCTAGACAATCTAGCCCAACAATCTTATGACCTAAGGCTCTTTGTGGTTGCAAGAAAAGGCAAGGGTCACAAATAATTAATTAATTTAAACTGTCAACATTCAAGTTGATTTAGAATTTACACTTTTTTAATGATAATATAAGGAATTCATTGATAATAAATTTTCAAATAAATTTTTTTCTCATTTAGATAAATTTATCAATTCAAAAGAATAAGATTTTATGTTTTTCAAAACAAAAGGATGAGATTTAGTCAAGAGCAAATTTGATAGAGGTTTTGATCAAAAGATTTCAATTATTAACAATAGATTGCAGTTATAACCCAATTGAGAAGGAGAGAAAAGATCAAACATTGAGTATAAATTAGTTTAAAAAAATGTGTTGCAACTTACGGATCGAGAAATCAAATTAAATTAAAATTTATTAACTTATTTAACAAGTAACTTACTAATTTTTCTTGTTAAATTTTAGTTGTCTTTATTTAATAAAATTATTATAAATTGTTAGATTTATCCAACAGTCTACTTCAATTGCGTTAATGATTATGATATCGTAATTTTTATCACATAGAAAGACCCTAAATTATTTTCCTTTTATTCTGAATTTGGCTCCTCTTAACAAAATTTATTAGAAAAAATGCCTAAAATTTTGTTGAATTGATACGGTGCTTTGACTTCTTTCAATAATAATCTCAGCATGTAATTAACGGCATGGGAGAGGGGTTAATATTGACCAGCAAACAGAACTTTTCCGAATTCAATTTTGAGTTCGGCCAATTGGAGGCAATTCTTTTTCCTATTTTTAGCTGAGAAATGAATGTGCACAACTGCACAAGACAACACAATGCCAGCTTCAGAGTTTTCACGTGAGATAAGAAAAACAGTAGTCTAACGGGCTTTTGCTTCTTCATTTTTAATAAGGAAAATTGGGCTACAAGGAGAACGGCAGTATTCAGGCCGGGCATTGGACTCATTTTTTGCCCAAAACAAATATTTGGCAAAAGGTAGGTCCCACCGGACGTCGAACCCAATTCGCTGAATTCAAAGCCCAGAGTGCTAACCACAACATCATGCTGTGTTTGCACGGGTATCTCTATTAGACCTTCAATTCTAACCATGGCTTTGAAGTTTGAACTAGTTTAATTAGCTGAGTTAACTTGTTTATTATCTGAGATCGAATCCTGCTCGTTCAAAAAGGAAAGACAAAACAATCTGTCAGTTGATAACTCGAGATCATATTCCACTTTTGGATTTGGTTTCGGCACATCCTATCAGTTTAGCTGTATATATTTGGGCATGAGGACGACTATTCATAGAAAAGCAAAAGGTAAAAGTGGTCCTATCCTATCAAAATTTGTTTCCCGGTTTCGGTGCCTTCTTGGTTCTACTCATTTGCCATTTTTTCCCCTCTTAGACTTCTTATTATGATACTTCAAGCTTTGTAGGAATTGAATTGACATTGAGGGCATTTGAATTAGAGTAATTGATGGTAGCATTAAAGCTTAATTATGAAGGGTTTAATTGGTAACCGTCGAAAGCTCACGAGACTAATCGATATTGTTGAATGGAATAAAAGATTTATTATGATGGGTTAATGTTATTAACCTAGAATTATAATTTTCTGAAAGATTTATTGGGTGCGCACGTTTAACCTTTTGAGGTGTCAATCCTTTTTCTCTTATCTTTGCAACTAATTGAATTCAACCTGTTAATTTCTTTGATATTAGAACAGATTATTCTTTGATCATATTCATATTTGTGAATGTCTCAGCAACAGCTTTCAGTTCTGTTTGTTGTTACTTGGATGGAGGAATAAAATTTTGCAAGATAGAGATGTTTAGCCTAAGTTGGACATTAATGAGTTGGATACATATCCCCACTTCTAGTTCTTACATTGTAGTGACTAAAAGTTACTTATTGTGGACTGATTAAGAAATGGCTAGCTACTTGGCTACTCTAAACGATCAGAAAAGTTAAAAGAAAAAAAAAAGAGTCCAGTAAACATGGGAAACAAAGTAATTGAGATTTTTGTCTCATAGGAAAAACAACTTGTGCAATTTCTCTTTGCCATTGCCTTTCATGTGAACATTGCAATAGATTGATCGATGGAGGTCGAATATAAAGGTGGCAGGATGAAGTTATACATTCAAAGTGCTGCCGGTTTTCCTTATTGTCTCATGCCCATTTTGCAGCCTTGTGACAAAGAGAAAAAAGCAATCTTATTTTGTCATTGCTTCATCATCATCTTCCCCTGTACCACTAAAGCTAAACAAATTAAAATACAGCGTCTCATTGTAGGGCTAAGTAATTAACCAAGCCACTTAAGTCCACACCAACTCAATCCTCCAAGCCATTTGGGACCCAAGCGGTTGCAAAAACTGAGCTGTGACCCTTCCATGTGAGCACCAACGTATCCTCTTCCCTCTTCATCCCCCATCCACTAGCATGTTCATCTAGCAATGACCTAACTTCTTTAACAGTCTCTTCACAAAATGGAAGGCTTAAAAAGCCAGCATTCATCATCCTTTGAGACAATTTTGATCCTGATTCTAACCTCTCTATTCTTTGATACCCTTCAAAACTTATAATGTTTTCAATCTTCTGACCAATATCGGCTTCGTATTCTAGCCTTTGGCGACTCTCCTTGGGCAGAAAAGTTTCTAAGGCATCAAAGGGTATCCAGAGGTAATTGAAACAGGTTGTTATTCTTGATGTGAGACTAGAAGCACTTAAATCAGAATCCTCATCGACCACAACTATGATACAAGGGTTAAGGCCTTTAATTATATCGAGGAAAGCATCTCTTAAAGAAGCATCTTGAGCATTTCCCTTTCTTTCGTCAAATAAATACCGTAGCCAATTTTGGCAATTTATTACCAAAGCCTCATCGTCCCTAAGGTTCAGCATGGAGGCAGTCAAATGACTTAATAGTGACTCAAAATGAAAGCTAGAGGATTCTTTGGACATGATATCCTTAGCGGTAGAGGAAGATGGGTCATCGATCACATTAAATTCAAAAGGAACATCTCTAAACTTGGAGAAATTCCCCAAACGAAGGCCAACCTCTTCAGTTGATACATTAAGCAAGGGAGGAGCAGGTGGCCTATAAGAAGGCACCGTGAGTCTAAGTGAAGGAGGCCCTTCTGGCCTTTTAGCCAAGGTGTCTATGAGAGTAGGCCATTGCATACAATAAGTGATGCTAAAATCTAAGATGTGAACTTTTGGGTACCCCTGAATTGCATTCAAAATGGCACTATTTGATGCACAAAATCCAAAACGGTGCCAAGGGATTAGATCAACGTACCCCGCTAGCTCAGTCACGCTCATTAGCCTTCTCTGAGTTGTGCTGCTACCACTGAAACTCAACGTTGCAGGGCTTGGGCAAACCCTAGAGGCCCGATAGATAAGTGCTTTCAAAAAACATGATGCGAGCCTTTGGTTAGGGTCACCGACTGGGGAGGCAACATTATTCAGCACCCACATCACTTGTTGCGCCAAAGTCACATCGTTACTTTCTAAAGCACTGGCACAGTGAAGCAGAAGCTTCTCTATGCAAGCTCCATCAAGGCTACCAAGACATCCTCTAAGTGCTCCTGACAGAGAGCTTTGAGGGGCGTTGAAAAGACTAGGGCTTTGCAGAGAAATGGAAGTAGTGTTTGCTCTTAGTTCAGCTTTCATGATGGTTAGGATACTGTTGATTCAACGTGCATGTAAGGTTTTGGTGGCTTTAGGAGGAAGAGACGGGAGAAAATGATGCAGAGAAATGTTTTCGTGTTGTTTGTTTGGCGCGCGTGTGGTGGGTATTGGTGGATGGGATTGAATAGCTATTTATCTTGACGTGGGCTTTTGTGTTTTAAATGTGTTTGTTTGTGGAGGAAGATTGATAAAGAGTTTCAGAGCCAGATTATCTAATACTTGAACCATATATATAGATGGATAGATAGGTAGTGAGGAACGCTCCTTTTTAAGGCGATTATCCGGATAGAATGAAGCCAAAATTAAACATAAATGAACCCTAGATTTACATTAAGCTCTATATATTGATTTACTTTTATTGTGTCCTTTCTTTTCCCTTTTTGTTTTTTCGTATATCCTATGAATTTTAAGTGATCTCAATAAGAGTATTTTTTTGTTTTTTCGAATATCCTATGAATTTTAAGTGATCTCAATAAGAGTTATTAATTAGACTATGGGATTTTTTTGCACGTGCAAATATTTTTATGTATAAGTATTTAAGAATAGAAAAAATCATACGAAATAATAAAGAAAATAATTAAATATATACAAAATATAAGAATATACGTGATTCGATAAATCACTTATATCTATGATCACGAAATTCTAATTTCTTTGTTGAAGGAATCGTTATTCTCCTAGTGAGATTAAGTTTAAGCGAAGAACTCCAACTAAGTTCAACCTTAAATACTAACCTCTTTTCGCAGCAGATAATCAAGATATCAAGTAAAAATAACAAGAATGTAAAGTAGATAAATAAGAGCACAACACAATCACTTACGTAGTTTGGCCAATTGCTTACATCCATGATGAATCCAAGGATCCTAACCTCTTTTATTAACTCACTAAATAATTTATAATAAAACATAATGAAAAACCCTCAAAATGATATAATATTTTGTGTATCCTTACTCCCATACAAATAATGAACACCCAAACAACAATTGTATTGTAGCGCATACAAGCACTTAATGTCTACCTAATTCTTCTCTTTTTTAGAGTCTCTATTAATACTTGATTTTTAAAATAAAAGGTTTATAAGAGTTTATATATGGGTTATTTTGTGCCTATTAACCCTAATCCTATTGGAATAAGAGTCCACGTATTTTGAAAGTCTAAAACTTTCCAAAACTCAGAAAATCTGAGCCAAAACAGACTTCTCCTCGTCTGGCGCCGCAGTATTGAGTGGCCAATGCTGCGGTGCTGGTGCAAAATCAACCCAGCACCGTGGCATTAGATGGCCAACGCTGCGGCACTGTGCTCACTGCTTTCCAGCGCAGCGATGTTGCGGCCCTAGTGCCGTGGCACTATGGCCTAGTCATGCAGTCCTCGCTTTTCTTGCCTCTTTAAATTTCTCTAAGTCCTGTTTTGCTTCCTTATACATATCCCACACGTCCTACACTTCTTTATATATGTCCCACACATTCTTGTCTTCTTGTAACTCTCATTTTTGATATTCTTCACAATTCTTGTTCAGACAAGATTGTTGAATCACCAAAACTCCAATAAACCCTTTCTTGATTCAAAATCTCCAAATAAGAAGGTTTCTAGATCCGATCCACACCAATACTCTATCACCTAGAGTTAAGTCTAGATAAGTCTCCACTAGGACTTAACTTTCTCTGGGCTAGTGACTTTGATCTCCAAATGCATTTATGTACTTTACATTAGGTATTGATAAGTTGCACTCAATTCTGACTCTCATTACCTCGGTGAGCACAGTTTGGATGTCACCTAGTAGTCTGCATTACCTCAACACCTAGCGTTGGGCCACTCATAGCCATCCTCTTAAGCATATAGAGCGCGCCTTTCCCCCCCACCCCCCTAATTGTGCTTCTTATCCTCAAACCTTATAGATCATTTTTCTATCCTCAATTTTTTCTTTTTTACTCTAACCGAATACTCTCATCATCGAGCTTGCATAAGGATATCAAACTCCTCCTCAGATTAGGAACATGTCTTACACTACGTAAATTCCTAGTTTCTCTACCTTACATCCTCAGCCTTATGTCCCCAACTACCATGATCTCACAAGTCATACCATTTCCTATTAGAACTTTACCTCTCATAGCTTTATAGTTGGTAAACAACGATTTGTCGAAACACATATGGACGCTGCACCCCGAATTAGTATCCATTTATCAGCATACTTTTCTTTTAAGGTTACCAATGTATCTACAACTTGGGTATCTTCCCAAAGACTATCAACAGTAGCACACACATCCTGACCTTTTGATTTAGGATAATCATTCACAAAGTGCCATTCCTTATAACAAAGAAAATACTTCTTAGATCTCCTCATTGATTGGTTGCTCTTCTTCCCTTGTGCAAACAACGCTGCTCCACTCTCGGATTTAAATCTCTTTGTTAATTCTTTTGAGTTCAACGATGCCTTAACATTATTCATCATTAAGAACTCTTTACCATAAAGCAACGTATCTATAAAGTATCATTCTTCTTGATTCATCCTCATAAAATGTTTATATATATTTTTCTGTATATAAGTATGAATCTTAAAGTAATTATTAAAAAGATGAACCGGGATTAATTATATATAACCCTTTTACAAGACACCATTATTATTATTTTTTGTTTGTTTCATTCTAAACCCAAAGTAATCCTTATATAGTATTGTCATAGTTCGTTTTCTGAAGTTATTTATCAACTAATTGTGTTCACGAAATTTGTAAATGGTTATAGACTCTGGAGAAAGTTGTGTGACTCAGCCTCACCTACCCATGCGCTTCTACTTATGAAATATGCTTCAACTTCTGTTATTTGCCATCACTGAGTCTGAGGCGTGTGTCATTATTGATCATCCATCATTCTAATTAGATTGGCATTTTATAGTGCTTTTGCAAGCAATTTTGGGCAATTTCTAATCATTCCGCCTCTCCATTATCTCGAGATAATGTGATTATGGTGAGTATAATGAGCAGAAGGTAAAGAGTAAGTCAAGGAAGCTGTCTTAGCCGGCCAATATTTTGTCGAATTTGTGCCCATGGAATGCCATTTCAGACAAACCTAGTAATTATTCATTTTATTTAATTGATTTGGTTTGTCCATTGAGCTTATTGATTGATGGTTACCCTTCATACCCATCCTTCCTTGCACATACATGAATTATGATGTATTTGATTATCAACTTGGTTGCTTGTACCATATATTGACACAGCTAAAGACAAACTAAACCTCTTTCCACATGAACAAATTTTGCTATATCACTAGAATGTCACTTTTTAAATTGCTTTAAATTATTGAAATGTTGTTTCTTTTCATCAAATTCTAGCTACTCCGTCATTTGTTGGAAATCGAGGGATGAGATATATCGGCATTAAAAAAAAAGTAATACAAATTATGAAGCAATTAAATTAACATATAAAAGCTTAAGTTAATTAACAAGTTATCATTAACCATGACATACTAAACACTTGGAACATTTTGAAGACTATAAAATAATGATAATAAAATCGAATGGCTAAACTTTTATTTGCTCAACTGATTTTTCTCATAACTTCTGTAAGAACTTCATAATACAAACAGTATTAGCTCAAGTCTTCAAACCGATTTAATCAAAATAAATAGTAATAAATCGAGTTTAATTTATAATAGGTAATTAGCAGATATAAGAATATAATGAATAAGGAAGTACGCTCTTGCTTGTTAAAGTATATACTAATGCTTTAAAGTCTATTATTGAATGTTTATCCTCTGAAAAACAAAAATGATTTTGGAAGTAATGAAAATGAAAGCCCACTCTAACAGTAACCCTTTTATGATTGGAAAATTTTCATAAATAACCCTTAAATTTTGTTATTATTTTTTTTAACCAACTTTATATTCAACATTTTTTATTAGTAAAACATTTCGTAACAGGATATTTATATCCTAAATAAAAATTTTAAATCTTCTCTTTTTGTCTCTCCACCGAACCAAAAATAATATTATTGGACCGACATTTTTAAAGTTGTCATTACTTAGATCGAGTGTTATTGAACATATTTGTCACTTTAAATCAAGAAAATAGTTAATTCTTATAAGTTTTTTTAAAACTTTTTAGAAATTTTAATATTCGTTAGAAATTAGTAAAACATTATATTTGAAGTTAAAAATAGATGTTATTGATGAATTAACCATGCAAAATGAGATAGAATAATGTAAAAAATATTGAAATTCGACCAAAAATATAATTTTTTTAGTGTGTTTGGCTGAAATCAGATGGCGGCTAGTACGGTGCCTCACCGCCTTCTGGTTTAAAAAATTTCGGGGCCATCTCAAGCCCGAGATGTCCCTTTGATGCGCTTATCTCGACCCTGAAATGCGCTTAATCACGACAATGAACGCATCTCGTTGCAACATCACGGACAATGTCTGCAATGCTGCACTGGTTTGCGCAATGTGGTGCCATCATATGCTACCATGTGGCTTTGTATAATTTTTTATTATTTTAAAAATTATTTAAATTGTGTCTTTTCTTCATTTAATATTTTTATGTTTATTTTATTTTATTTTTGGAAATTGCAATATGGCAAGGTTTTTTTGATTTATTCTGATTTATTTTTGGGGTTTATTTTTAATAATTTTTTTCTTTTTCAGGTCCTATGGAGTATAATGCAATTGTTATTTATTTTGGAAGCAAGTGATAGAGTTCTAGTGATGGAAAAGAGAGTTATATTGATTATAGTAATTTTGGAATTTCATCTAAAAGATATTAAATTTGAAGATCTTTTGAATACAATATGCTATACTTTGAGAGTCGACAATGTAAACTATAAGATGACTTTGAAAATCAAAATTAATGCAACGAGATATAAGTTAAAACCTATTAAGATTAGAAATGACAGTGATATTCGATTCTTTTTTAATACCAACAGAAGATCGTACTATTCTTTATGTGTAACAATAGATCCTAGAGCTCTTGTTTATAAAGATGATGTACAGCCTTCAATTAAAACCCACCATCGATTAATACTCATTTTATGTCAGCTAGCAGTAGCAACCAAGTGGGCTATACATCTCTATAAATTCCAACAATGGCTTCCTCAACAATGAATGAGTATCACAATATCTCTGCTATATTGTTTAATAAAGACCCAGCCTATGCATACTATGATTGTGATGACATTAAAATGTTAAGGATGTGAAAGGGGACTGTGGTGATGTTAGAAATGTTAGGGATGTGAAAGGAGACTGTGATGATGTTGAAAATGTTAATAATATAGAAGGAGACAATGTACCAAAAGGTAGATATTGTTATGTTTCAACGAGCTCCCTAAATGTTAAAGCTAGAATAGTAGATTTTTGTGAAGTGAAACCCATTTGCGTTTATGCCTCTAAAACCACCATCAGACTTGGGCATATCAGATAAGATATCGAATAGTGGAATTGGCGATGTGTTTGTAAAAAAGTTATTTGATAGCAAAGACGAACTTCACCAGGTTATTAATTTACTAGCACTTAAGGATAATTGGAGCTTTAAAGTCTCAAGGTTGACCAAAGATCATTTTGAGGTAAAATGTGGCGATGATAGATGCTGATGACGATTACGTGCAGTGTCGACAGATACAAGGAAGCATTTCATTGTGCACAGAATTGATTCAGATCATATATGCCAATTAGATCGATTATGCAATGGTCATTGACAAGAAAAGTCTCGGATTATTAGCAAATTCATAAAAAAATAAGTTTGCATCTATGAGTCAACTTTATAAACTGAAGAAAATCCAAGCAGACATACGTGAGGAGTTTGGTGTGGAGATAACTTACCTCACTGCTTGGCGATCTAAGAAGCATGGATTGAGGTTGATACGTGATACTCCAGAGGCTTTATATAAATTACTTTCTATATACTGCCATATGTTGGAACAAAAGAACCCAGGTAGTCACACATTTGGAGATTGATAATTGTAAGCACTTCAAATATTTCTTCGTGGCGATCACTGAAGTGAATACTGAAAACCTTACCGCACACTAAAATTGTCTCAAAAATTCATACCTAATATAATCATTTTTAAGATATAGGTTTGGCTTATACAAAAATAATTAATTAATTAAGATCAAAATGTTAAATACAAAAAAATTATGATGTATCAAAAATGCGTACGAAAATTTATACACGTTGTAACTCTTAAACTTATTTTATGCAAATCTTTTTGTATTTATTTTCTCAAGTTTTTGAAATGTGGCCTTCTTAAGTGAGTTATAAAGTACGGTCCATGCAATATTACCCTATGGATACTTATTAAACTCATTAATATTGTCCACTAAATATAGTACAAAAGTTTGAATCCCACTACGTTCGTCACGTGGGATCAAAACACAATGCACAAAATAGAATAAACTCCACTTTACTGCATCTTCATTGTCCATCTCCATTAATTTCAGACATCTATACCAATCATCAAGAAATATGTACGACAATTGTTTTACGCCTGAAAAATATGTATCCCATAATCGAGTGTCTAATTTACTCTTTAGCTGTTGAGCGAGAGGGTAATTTTGTATTTCTAGTTCAGTGATAAGTACAAACTCTTGCCGGCTAAATTAGATGCGTTTCTTTTCTATGTAAAACCACATCTTATCATGTAAATTAGAGGTTTGTACCTCACGCAATAATAACTCGTGCACCAAAATATCGGAGAAAGTCAAATCTGACATATCTAAGAAATGCCTCATACACATCTACCTAAATAATATTTTTTATTCTCTGTTATTTTTTTATAGAATTTAGACCCCATATCTTCGAATAAGCTGTCATTGACGTACAAAAAAATATATGCTCAGAAAGTCTATATTTTTTTGATAGGTTATTTTTCCTGTAACAATTAAGAAAATTAATAAAATTAATAAATTAATATTATTAGCAAATAACAAGCATACATATTAACTAACATACAATATTATTTAAAACAATATTCACAAATAATAATATATTAATTCAATCAACAAACATAAAAGAGAACGAAAAATTAAACACTAACATATTAATCAACATATTATAATAATTAATTAAATTATTATTTTTTAATATATAATTAATTACAAAAGGTACTCATTAAATAAATAATGTTACAAAAAATTAAAATTATTATTACTTAATAACACATATACAAAATTATATTATAATGGGTAAATTTATAATATTAATCAACTTATAAAGTAATTAATTGCTTAATAGAATTATATTTAATTTTAAAAAAATAAAATAAAATTAGACTTAATTTAAAAAAAATTATAATTGCGCCACATGGCGCAACAGTGCAACATCGCGGACTCAAAGTCTGCCATACTGCTATGAGATGCACTCTTGGACGCATCTCGGGGGCCATCTCGGGCCGAGATTGAAGATAACCAGGCGACGGCCGGCCGCTGTCTAGTTTAGGTAAAATACATCCAAAACTTTTATTGTTTTACTCATTTTTAACGTTTTTTACATTATTCTAACCCATTTTTCACATATAATTTATTAATTTCACTTATTTCTAATTTCAAATGCAAATTCTAACTAATTTCTAATAACATTAAATATCTTTAAAAAAAATTAAAAACTTATCAAGAATCGGTCATTTTCTTGATTTAAAGTGACAAATATATTGTGTAAAACCTGATTTATGCAATGACAATTTAAAAATTTTTTATTTGACTAAATTTATAAAAATTCAAATTTTTAAGTGAAGAGAGTATGAGAATAATTTCATTTTAATTTTAAGATAAAATTTTCCTATTTTAAAATTTTTGATAAATAAAAAATAATAATTTAAAAATTATTTTAATAAAAAAATAATAAAATATGATAACTATTTATGAAATTTTTTCTTTTATGATTCCAGCCTGGCGTTAAGCACGAGGAATTGTTTTGTTATGTTATCTTCTGTTTTCCCCTTCTATGTATAATATACCTGAAGAAAAATAGAAGCATAAAAATTTGGAGGGTTATAATCCTGATTTGAAGTGTCATGCATCTATGTAAAGATTTCTGCGGAACTGTTTGTTTCTGCAGAGCTGTGACTTGTGATCCTGTGATTTTATAGCTCATGAAGTCATGTCTTTGTCACTTTAACTAGACAATCCAATGAGAATCTAGTGATTTCGATTGTACATTCCTTTTACAGGTAAAAGGAAGTTCTCTGTGTTGGTGAAAAGAGTCTTGTCTCCATGATTCATTCAGTGCACATATTATACAAGCAGGTCATTGATAAGTTTGTACTTAAGTTGCATTACATTGTAATGAATGATGTTGGAAATGTAAATAAAGTTTTATATTAATTATAAATAGAAAAAATTATGGTATATAAATAATATTTTTATTGATATGAATTTTTTTAGGATAAAATTTATAAATAAATTTATAAGAATTTAATCTTTAAGTAGATAATATTATATTAATATAAGAATATATGTGATTAAGCCCTACAAATAAAATTTTTTCCAAATTAAGAATATGAAACATCTGGTTCGTAAGTTTGTAACTAAGGACTCGTTATGTGGATAACCAATGAAGCGACTGTTATTATTCAGCCTTTTTAAGTTATAAAATATCGGTTCCACCAACCAAATAGAAATCAATGAAATGTTATTCCCAACAGATGGGAAGCATGAAAAGAACAAGACCCGAAACCCTTGAATCCTGCTGTTTTATTTCTTGTAGGAAAGTTAATTCAAAGAGAAGCTTGAAAATATATTTATATATACACACAAAATCCAGTGCATCATTTGCTATATATATATATTTGCCCTAAAAGATATTTCAATTGGATAATGACAGCACGAGAAACCACAAAAAAAGGGTAGACATTAATTTAAGAGTTGAAATCAAAATTTAGCATAGTGATCTTCATCCAAAAATCATTATTAATTAATCTTCACCTCTTTGTCTTTGATGAAATATTAATTGAGAAAGACAAAAAGGCTGTACTTGTAGCAATCTCAATTATCACATCTATATTTATGTAGTTAGGATCCTTTTTATTATCTTAAGGTACCATAATCTTATAAACAAATATGTGGAGGAAGTCAGTTATGTGTTGTTCTGAATAATTAATACTGGTTCATTCTTATTTCCTTGCAAACAAAAACCAGAGTCCAAAATTCCGTACTTCTATGAAACTTCACATCTGCTTGGACTGGATTCATTTAGAATAAGTCTTCGAGGATTTGAAGTTCAAGGAAAGTCATATATAGCTCTTCATAATTTTGTTTTTATTTTTGCTACAAAAACAAGCTGTGATATGGGCTGTTGCAGTGATATGTCTTTGAGATTCTTGTCACCTGCGAATTCAAAAAAGTAAAAATTAATTATAAGGTCTTTATTGAAATGGTTCTTAAGATTGGAATCCAAGTTTCACTAAAGAAAGATCACTGTTTCAACTCTGTGGTTGTTCTGGGTTTTCAATTTTTTTGGGGACAGCATAGTAGCTCAAAACTAATCAAAAAGAGTAATTTAACATTTCATAAACGATATCTCAAATTTTGCATTCGAAATTAAAATGTTAAATAATTATTAAATAATAAAATAATATAAATTTTAAAATTATTTATTATACTATTTTATCATTCAAAAATAATTTGACACATTATTTAATCTAAAAAATTTAGAATACCATTTAAGAAATCTAATTTCTAATTAAATCCCATCTATCTGCAAAAAATTATTATATGACCTCTTTTTGGAATATTATTAATATAAGAATGTTTCTTTAATTTTTTTTTCTCCGCTTTAAGCTGAAACCTTGGAATGGAATGGATGAGTCCTGAAATACGTAATGTTTAACATTTTTAAGTCTTACCTTCCCGATCAATGGATTGGGTTTTTCATGGGTCCAACATCAGCCCATCCCAGCCCAGCCCAATTACTAAGTAGTTTACTTGTAATCACGTTATAGTAGAAATTAACCATTAACAACCCCAAGAGCTACTTTAATACACGAGGTGCTTTAGATTTATACTTTAACATTTTAGTTATTTATAATATATTATCAATATGAATTGTTGATGTTGATTTAAGTATTATTTGTATTGTGTCTATATTATTGTATAATATTATTATTTTTATGAATATGTTTTGTAATTATTATTTGATTTGATCTTTTGTATAAAAAAAAAATAAAGGGTAAAAAATTTTTATTAGTTATTTTTTTATTATCTCATATTCATATTTATAATATATTTTAATTTTCTTATCGAATATAATGTTTATTCTTTATATTTTAAGTTCAAAAAATGTATTTACAACCTGAAACTTGCAAAATAAAAAGTAAGTTATAAGTTAAAATTTTAATAATTAATCTTATTAATAAGAGCTTGAAATTCTATATTTTATTTTATAATATAAAATTTTAAATCTGCCTCTTTATTTTAATTGCTCAATCAAATAGAAGATTATGTCTCTTAATCATTAGTAATATATAAAAGAATATGTTTCATAATTACTATTATTTTATATATGGAATATCATGTATGTTAAATATTGCATTTGATATTTATCTTTTACATTATTAATTTGTTGAATTATATTTATCTATCATCATGCTTATTTTAATTTTCTTCTTTCATATCCAAAAAGCCCTTAAAAATTTCTTTAACAAAATTTATAAAACCTCGCACTTGATGTCTCTAGAAGAAATGACCTATAATGAGTATTAGATATCAATACCTACAAGCCATTGGTTTAGAAAAGATAATTGAAAAATTAAATAATATCCCTATAAGACAAAAAGAAAGTTATGATTTTCTTTCATTATCACATACATGAGAGCTTGAAAGCTCAATATTTAATAATAGATGACTTGCAAAATCTTTTGAAAAAATCTAAAAGAAAAATATGACCATCAGAAAGATGTATTCCTCCAAAGAATAAGGCATAAGTGGATGAATATGAGATTACAAGATTTTAGAATTGTTGTTGAATACAATTATGCACTATTTAGAATCACCTTACAGTTGAAATTATATGGTGAAAAAGTGATAGAATAAGACATACTAAAAAAGATATTTTTTACTTTTCATGCCTCTAATATTATTTTACATTAATAATATCTCCAGCATCAATTTACATCAATAATATCTCCAGCATCGATTTAAAATATATTAAAAATTAGTCTCACGTCTTTTATTTTGTCACAAAAATAATCAACTCTTATTAAAAAATTACGAATCACATTAATTAGTTCTCAGTCATTCCCTGAAATGACTGCATACTTATAATAACCCTGGACATGGTTGAGAAGGTAGGAGAAAGTGTGGTTATTGCCCCCGTAGTGGTCATAAATACCCAAGATGGGAGAATACCAAAAGGAGGTAGAAATACCAGGATAAAGACAATAGTTTAGAGAATAATCATCATAAGAATTATAAAAATATTTATTATCGATGTATTGTAAAAGGACACTGGTCACGTATACGTCATACTCCAAAGCATGTAGTCAAACTTTTATAAGGCATACATCAAGACAAAGGAAAAGAATGTGTAGATAAATCTTATTAATGACTCTGATCTTGCAAATCTAACTTAGGATAAAGAAGGGAACCTTAATCATTTTATAGATAATAGAAACATGTATTAAGATTTAATTAATCTTTATGTTAAGTCTTTTTTTTAGGTACTTTTTGTATGAAATGTAACTTTTTGAATAATGATAAAAAAAAATAACTTTTTGTATGAATAAAAGAAAATGTAACTTTTTATAATGCACTATTTTGATGTCTAAAATGAACTTTTATTTAATGTGAGAAATGACTTTAAAAATTAATTATCCATTCTCGAAAAGAAAGTTAGAGATTTTTATTTGACTGAAAGTGCTACTACACATTATCCTTTGAAATAACAACTATTTCTCAAAACTAACAATGATTGGGGTAAAAGTTAACAATAGATCAAGTTTTATAGATTTGATTAAAGGCTCTAGAAGAGCAACAATCTTGTTAGTAAGTGATACAAAGTTACATATTAATGATGCTTTATATGCAAATCAATTCAAAAGAAATCTGATGAGTTTTAGAGACATTTGCTAAAATGGATATTATATTGAGACTTTGAATGAAAATAATATAAAACATGTTTACATTACTTCTAACATCTTAGATAAGAAATACATACTTAAAAAGCTTCATGATTTATCATTTGGTTTATATTTTACAATTATGAATTCAATTGGAAATGATTTCCATTTAAGAAATAATATCACAAAAGCATTTATGGATATTGTTTATGAAAATACGAATCTGAAGATAAGTTCTAGTGTTGAGCATACAGAGACTTGACGGTGATGATCTTGTTGGCGAGGATCTAAGACACGTGGGTGTATGCATGTGTAATTGTGTCTATTGCCTAAATACATATCAAATACATATTTAAGTCTGACGGAAGCATAAAACTTGTAATAAACACAATAATTAAAATATATTAATCGCATTAATATATTAGTAGTATAGAGAACTCACCTCAACGTGTAACGTTATACACATATATTTTTGGAGTCCACATAAAGACTAACTCGAGAGAAGTTCTAGTCACCAACACGGTGGGCTTGGTGAGCTAGAACAACAGTCCTATATGCAGCACTGGGTTTAACTTTTAAACCCCAAAATGGCCGGTGTGTGTTTTTCATCATTTTCTCTAAAAACATAAAAAATAGAGAATTTGAAGCAATCCACCGTTGCTTCAAATAGAAGTATAAAGAAAAATGAAACAATTTTATTTTTTTCTTTTCCTTTTTTTATTCTTCTTCTCTCGATTTTCTCCTTCTTCTCTTCTCTATTTCTTTCTCTCAGCCAAATGGCCAAAACACACCAAAGTCATCTCTTTTCTCATCTCTCATTCTTTATATATATTTAATATATATATATTAAAATATTAATATAATATATTATATAATAATAATAATAATAAAATAATACTAATGAGTGCCAACTATTTGACAACTAAAATATAATATTATTATATATATAATATCATATAAAAAAATATAATATAATAATCTATAATATAATATAATATAATAAAAGATATATTTTGATTATTTAATCATTAAATAATCAAAGTAAAAAATAACCATTTTGTCCTTTATAAATAGTTACTATGTTTACCCTCTAGTGGATCCCATTAAATTCGTACTTGGGTAAACTCATTCGAGGGTCCACAATACACCAGACAATCTAACTCTCTCATCTTCCAATTGAAGAGACACTCTCCTTAAAAGATGAACATCAGGTTTATTGATGTAAAATAATTTAGGAGAGTCTTATTAGCTTCCTAACTCTACATTTATAAAGCTTTATACCTAGTATTGATAAGGGCGTAAAAGTACTAGTATGATTTGTACCAAACTTTCGTATTTTACCCTAAATTATAAATATTTGGCTATTTAATTATAGCTTTTGATCATAAATAGATGCACGACAGAAATTGTGACGTATAGGAACAAACGGGAGGTGAATCGGACGTCAAACGAAGAAGTTATGCTCAAAATACAAAATGAGTATCAAGGTTGGGCGCTGCGGCGCTCGTGGCAGTGAACAGTAACTAGTAAACAGTATTTTGTTACAGTATTTAGTGAACAGTATTTTAAAGATAAAAACTTATAAATAGAAAGCCAAAAACCCTAAGAGGAGAGAGGAAAAGAAAAAAAGAGACAAAAACTTACAAAAAGAATTCACAATACAAAATCAAATATCAAGGCCAAAGATTAAAGAATCAAGATCAAAATTCAAGCTTCAAGTCAAGATTGAGGGAGAAGCACATCAAGGAGTCACTTTGATTAATGTTTCTTCTCTTTCTTTATCATTATATTCTTGTTCTTATTGATCTTTATGAAATAATTTGATACTTTTGATTTTGTGATGGGTTAATTTGTTTATCTAGGATTAGACTATGTGAACTTAGTATGGATTTGGATTGTGTAAATTTTTAGTTATGAACTTGATACATTCAATTAATTCATTCTACCTTGTGTTTAATGCTTTCATTATACCTGATCAATATTTGAATGATTGAGGAACCATGATGAACTCGACAGAAGGATTCATGTGTTTAGCCTAGGATAGTTTGATACATGATCATAGGGTAACAACTATGAGTTGCATCTATGATAGACATATACCTAGGTGGTATGCATGGTATAATTTAGACTTGATCTTAATGAATTACATTCTGATTTGATTACCATAGACATATAGGTGATTGTTAGAATGGGTAATATAGTCATTTGACCATCGACAAATGCTTGTGATAAGATTAGTGTCTAAGCCAATCAATTGGTATTAAGGGATTAACTAAGTGGTTAATGAGTCTAATAAAATATTATGGGACAAGTTAAAACCCTAAATTATCTTTATTTGTGAATTCTATTCTTTACTTTTATTCAGTTTAATTGATAGAGTAAATTAGTTAAATAAATTTTAAATTGTGATTTTCTGAATAAAAATTAAGTAGGTACAATTTTAGTACTTGATTTATAGAATTAGATTGCATAATCTATATAGGATCGATATCTGGACTTAAAATCTTATATTACTTTATATGATAGCGTGCACTTGCACTTAGCTACTATAGCAACACACATCAAGTATAAAGGAAACCTCTCTTAAATTCTTCATGGAGAAACACTTACGAGTTACTTCTGACCGATTATAATACACTGACATCATTTTCAATGACCAGTATGTCATCAACAAGGAGCATAAAAAAGACTATCATGCTCCCACTGACATTTCTTGCACACCAGACTAGAAGTCTGGCTGGACGTAAAACCTTCAGACTGTTCCATGAATATCTCTTACTCGAGATATCCATTCCGGAATGTTATCCTTTACATTCATCTGCCAAACTTCAAAGTTACAATGTGCTACAAGAGCCAATAAAATACTAGTTGACTTTAGCATCAATATTGGTCCAAAGGTTTCCTCTAAATTGATCACAGATCGCTGAGGATTACCTTTCTAGAACCAATATCGGGCGTAAAAGGTCTCTACCATCCTTCTGGCTCTCACTACCTCTTTGTAAACTCTTTACAACCAATGAGAACAATTCTCACGGGTAGCTTAACCAAGTCCCAGATTTGATTCTAATGCATATAGTCAATTTTTATTTTTATGGCTTCTAGCCTGTTCCCGAATTGTTGTCTAACATCAACTCTATATAGGTCAAGGATAATTTTCTTCTACCAAGAAAACTCCAAGTTCATCTTCAAGCATCAACCATACCTAAAAGGTGACTTAGACATCCTTTCCGACCCATTTGGAGAGTGTGCTAAAAGGTCACTACTTAATTGAGCCTAAGTTCCCATCCTTGGTTCATTGATTTCTAGATTGGCTTTACCAAGTTTAATCTTTCTATGATTTTCACGATCCATGAGAAACTTTTCCTCTAGAATAGTGGTCTACCAAGAAACGAATACACTTCCCTTCTCTAAATCATAGAACTAGTATCCTATTATATTCATAGGTTATACAATGAACCTATACTTGTACATTTTAGGTGTTGTTTATCCTGTTAAGTAACTCTTACAAAATAAGATATCCCGTTACGTAACTCTTACGTAAGTAAGACAACCTCAAGTCTTAACTAATTTAAGATACGGCTTTCTTCCTTTCTGTATCATATACAGAATGGAAGAAATAGCTTCTGATGGAACTTTGCTTAATAAGCAGCTATATTTGGAGCAGATTCTCACAGATATAGATCGGTAACACTCACCATCAATCGGACCGTATCTAATAAAGTCTGATTCCTCCCTTCCTAAACATCATTATGTTAAGAAATACCTAGAGAACTATAGTGAGTGAGAATTTCATTCTCCTTAAACAAACAAAAAACTTGTTGTTAATGTACTCACTACCTTGATCTAATCGAAGGAATGTGACGTACATTTTAATATGTTTGGTCATCTCCATGAATACATTATTCATAAATTGGTTAAGTCTTATGGTCAGATAAGAAATTCAACCATCCTTAACAAGACGGATAAGCATCTCACGCCTATATGACTTAAACTAATATATCACAGCTCCGTATAATTTAAGGATTCTGATCTATAGACATTTTTAATTGTATATAATGTCTATTTATTAACTGACATTCAGCTAATAAAACATCATACTTATTATGCAACACAACTGTTGTATTGCATACAAAAAGTAAGTCAAGCTGCCCAACAATTTGGACGTGTAAGAAATCACAATTTCATTCTCTTAACTTTACTTCTACAAGTTGTTGCATCTAGTCTCTCTCAATCCCTACAACATATTGCAAATATGACAGGGACATGCAGTATCTCATACCCAAATTGAACTAGCATCATATGCCCTAGAAATGTCTTTGTTTTTCAAACAAAATTCTGTGGGAGTTTTCCTGACAATTATAAGGTTTCTAGGGTAATTGGATTTCCAATACCTAACCTTACTGTAATGGAAATACTTTTTATCTATACACTCTCTTGTTGATATTTGGATAAATGTTGTCTCTGAGGATTTATCCTAGGTATGCGCCTCATCTTCTTCTCCTCACCATCTGGGTCACCAGATATACCAGGAGTAAAAGGTGAAACACCTTGAATAAAGAGGGTCACACTCTCTCTATTAAATCCTGTTGGGAGGTGTTATCAGAGATACCTTATGGCAAACTCTGATCAACAATAAAGCTTAAATCTTTTGAATCCGGAACATTTCTAAGATTCATTTGCCGGTCAGAATAATTCCTAGTACACTAAAGTTTGATTGCATCAACTATGCACACCAACTAGTTCGTAGTAACCATTATTCTTGACCGGCCAAAATAATGGGAGATGTAAGTGAAATGGTCATTAAATCGCTAATGAACGTTTTAAATCATAGGTGTGCTAATTATACATATTCGATTTAAAACGTCTTCTCACTGCTTTACATAATTCTGGTAATCTCTCGAACGAGAAGATGATAGTTTAAACACTTTTAAACTATATAGTGGAAAGTAGATCCCATTTAAATTTACTCGGGCCTTACGCTGTAGCAATATTGACCTTTATAAACCCAACAGGTAGACAACATTTGTCAATTGCATCTAATGCAACTCTTACCACTTGATCATGAATACACTTTATCCTCACGTTATAGCAAAATTGGGTAAGTGTATTCCAGATTAACTTGTTAATGATAAAATATATGCTACCGATACTACCATCACGCTGTAGTAATATTGGGAAATACTTTCGCATATATTTGCCTCATCTTATGTTTAACCGGTATAGTCCAAGCCCAACTGACCAAGTCCCTTACGCTGTAGCAATATTGAGAAAAAGGCTGACGTGACTCATCTAATACCGTATTGACAAGACGGATCCGAATAAAACATTATCTCATAATGTAATATTCTTCAATCTGATTAGGAGAGATTTTTGTATATCCTTGGTCTACATTCTCCTACGAAATATGATTCTCAATTAATTAATTTTTCTATATAAGCACAACTAACCTCCACCAGTAAGGCTCCCATTGTGGTTATCAACACAAAAAAATTAATCCTGATTTATAATGCAGACCAATAACTTTTTATCACTGCATCTCATAAACCCTGATTTATAATGTAAACTGATAACTTTTATCACTACATCTCATAAATCTACACATGCAAAATTAATTTTGAAACATTGTTTAAAACACTGTAGCTGTGAACAATAAAAATACTGTTCATATGCTACTATTCAAGTGAACAATATACCGTCGTGGCACCAAATGTAATCGTTGTAGCGCTGGGAGGTCAAACCCCCAGCGCTGCAGCGCCCCGTGCTTCCTCTTTGGCATACCCATTTTAACACTTGAAACGAGCTATTTACACTGGGCCTTTTGCATCCATTCACTCAAACAACACCCATATATGTCCTAAATGGCTTTGATACCATTTGTTGGCGGGGATCTATGACACGTGGGTGTATGCATGTGCAATTGTGTCTATTGCCTAAATACATATCAAATATATATTTAAGTTTGACGGAAGCGTGAAACTTATAATAAACACAATAATGAAAATATATTAATTGTATTAATATATTAGTAGTATAGAGAACTCACCTCAATGTGTAACGTTATACACGTATATTTCTGGAGTCCATATAGAGACCAACTCGTGGACAGTTCTAGTCACCAACACGATGGACTTTGAGAGCTAGAACAGTAGCCGTATACACAGCACTGGGTTTAACTCTTAAACTCCAAAATGGCCGATATGTGTTTTTCATCCTTTTCTTCAAAAGGATAAGAAATGGAGAATTTGAAGCAATCCACCATTGCTTCAAATAGAAGCATATAAAAAAATGAAACAATTTTATTTTTTCCTTTTTTTTTCTTCTTCTCTTCTCTATTTCTTTCTTTCTTTCTCTCTTTTCTCCTTTCTCTCGACCAAAACACACCAAAAATCATCTATTTTCTCATCTCTCTCTTTATATATATCTAATATATATATATATATTAAAATATTAAAATATTAATATAATATATTATATAATAATAATAATAATAAAATAATACTAATGGGTACCAACTATTTGGCACCCAAAATATAATATTATATAAAAAAGATAATATAATATAATATAGTAATATATAATATAATATAATAAGAGATATATTTTGATTATTTAACCATTAAATAATTAAAATATGAAATGACCATTTTGTCCCTCATGAATACCATGTTTAACCCCTAGTGAGTCCCACCAAACCCGCACTTGGGTAAACTCAATTGAAGGTTCACAATGCACCACGTGTCATTATACAATTAATAAATAACAATTATTGAATAATTATTGTATTTAACACTTAAATACAGACACGCATGCATTTCTGTGGTAGTGCTGAATATTGCTGAATTAAACACCTTAATCCGGCACACTGCCTCAGTGCACAATGAGTATACTCCATATCGCGGGACTCCTTAGATCCTACGCTCGATTTGTCAAATGAAACTATTTCATAAGTTCGTGAGCAATGCCCTACGCACACATCACGGATATACAAATCAGCGCATTGAACCATAAAAGCTGAACGTTGAACTATACAAGCTAAGGTTACAATACATACGTATAGTCCTTTCGTCATGATATCCCGGATGTGCGGGGATATAGATTATCACCATCAAATCCCCTAGTGCTCATCCATGTCTTATCTCCAGACTCGTATCTCACTGAACAATATGCGCAAACTCATTTGTCATATTGTTCTACCCTGATGGAACTCTTTCCCGTGATTATTACTTGTGCCCACAAGATGTTTTGAGATACTATCTCGAAGCATTTGGATATTTAACTCTCTATGCAAGCTGACGGATCCCATATCTGTACGCACTGGACTCCATAAGCATTGGACCATACCCAGCAACACCCAACGGTCATACCATGAAAGGTTTGTGACATGCGTAGAGCTAAAGTATGGTGGATCACTTACAAGTTCACCATGGCACTCAAGTCAAAGGACCATGTATACTACTCAACTCGAGATGACCCTCCGTTGACGGCTTACATAGGGTGTTTATCAGAGGCCCTCATAAGTCTGTCCTATATCCAGTTCTAACTGGATACTCATATATCAATATGAGCTCCAAGCTCACAGTCGGCTAGGAACGACCATCTATACCCTATAGGTACGACATATGCTAATCTATATTAAAAGTATCCACCAAAAGACCCGCATCGACAGAAATATATCAAAGAGAATTATTCGAGAACATACTTACGCAACTAGCATTTCCTGGCACCCGATTGCAACTCTTACAACTATGCAGTTATTAGTATATTCTCAGGTCTATGTCCCATTACAGACAAAGCTCTGACTATTGGATGTGCTGAGTATTATAACCAGCTAACCCTTAGCTGTGCTAACATTTAGCATTTATATATCTCAGTGTGGCTAACTATGAACCCTTATCTAAACTCCTTTAGATCTGATCTGAACTCCTTCAGATCTATAATGTCTGTAACGTTACATTGCATAGTATTATATTAATGGGTATTAGCAATTTAATGGGAATGTACACTTGTATAAATACACAAGTATATGTACATTCAGGGATAGCACGTAAGCACCGACCCTGATAAATCTATGTCTTCGCTCTTCTAAGATATAAATGACGAATGAATTATACGAATATGTATTAATCTCAACTTGTATAGTTTAACATGCTATTTGTTATTTTCATAACATATGTGTGGGGATAATGTTTATAGACTTATGAAAGAGTTCTATAAGAAGAAATAGGTTTAAACTTAAGGAGTCTTACTATATGAAGTGTACTTGTTGTACACTGGGATAATGTACCAGATTGAATAGTTCAATTTAATAAATTCTCTGAAAATTAAAATTAATTTAAAATCTCTCGAAGAAATCATAAAATTTAAATATTAAATTTGAAATCTAAATAAATAAGATTTGTCACTTTAATATTTCTATTGTTTATCATATATCATATAATTAATTTATTAGAATATGACACGTAAAATATTTTTTAATTGATCTAATTTATTGTTAAGTGTTAAATTAGTCAAAGGTTATCAATAATATTTTACTTATAAAATATTTAAAAGTCAAAATCTATTTTTATCAAAAGCTACAAGATTTATTATGCTTAAATTAGAAAAGCATGTAGTGGCATGTATTGTTAATCCTTTCTACCATTTTTAAATTAAAGTACTCATCCTTATTATGCTTAAGCATGTATTGTTTATTTATTATTTTTTAATTAAAAGTATGATTTGTCATAATTTGAAGCTAAGCATGATTTGTTATATTAACAGGAATATAATGGCCATTCATTTGCATTATATTCGGCCAACTTAAGAAATGCCAACAAGCTACTTTTAAATAACATGAAGTGGCATATTATATTACCTTATCATGCTTCTTTTTGTAAGCCACCAATATGAATATGATTGGTAAAAATGGTGGGAACTTATGCTATATATAAGGGTGGCATTCGACAATTCTATATTGAAAATAAATGTTGCAAATTGTTTGCAATATGTAGAAGGCTTTTGAAGCCTTCGACAATTAAAAACAAATATTTAGTTAGTCACGAGAGATTAAAGGTAAAGTAAGAGTTGTTTCAAGTATCAAAATTCTAACTGATGATAGGTAGTTACTGTTTTAATTTAAAGAATTTCATCGAATTTTTGATTAAAATTACACAAAGTACACTTTAAAGGTGAGTTTTCTAATATCTTATTAGTGTAATGAGATGCTTGTTAATATTTTGTTACGTATTTATGTATGTGATGTATAAATTAAAATTAAAATGTATATGCTCATCTAATGCATAACGCATTTTCAAAAAGGATCCATTTCATCTTATAAAAAATGATGAGAAAACACTTGATTTAGAAGTACCATATTTCAATGTAGTTATTTTTTTTTTTAATATCTAGCACAATGTACAATGCCAAAAATAGCATCGGTGGTAAATTTATTGGTAAGATTTAATTTTACTCAAACTCAATATTATTAGAATGGTGTCAAATATATATTACGTTATTTTTATGAAACGATAGATGTGAGACTATATTATTATAAAGAACTTACAAAAAATTCACATCTAGATGATTATGCCAATGCTAGGTACTTATTTAATCTATTAGAGCTTACTCGTAGATGAGATATATTTTTATATACAATAATACAACAATCTCATGAACATCCATAAAGTAAACTTTCATTACCATCCCCTCTAATCACTTTGAGATTCTTGCATTATATAAAGTAAACACGAAACACATATGGTAGCAATTTGTCATTCATCGCATTTAGAGCACATGCAGCCTACCTTGTATAATAGATATTGAAATGATAATATATAAAAATAATGTTGTTTGTATTCCTCGAGTAAGAGTTTGATACCTTTAAAGAGATGGAACCAAATCTATTTTCTCATTTTATACCTATAAGTTGTAGCAAAGTAAGAAAGTTGGCATGTGCTAATTTAGCAGAGTATCAAACTTATGAAGATTACATTGAAGGAGAATATTTTTACCACAGGGGAGCATATTTTTAAAAGAGAACAACTATAGCAATCACAAATATCCATTATACTCTCTTTTTTTTTCACCAGATTTTTTCTATTAGATTTTACTAGTATTGAGGATGTTTTACACTACTATATATATAAATTATAGTGAAAATATCATTTTGATTCTTGATTTTATGGATATATACTAACTTACTCTTTATTTGTCTAATATATACCATGTTAATTCTTGTAGAGGCAAAAATAGTAATTGTTCAATAACAAAAATGATTATAAAAATTATCAAAAGCGTTCTTACATGAATTAATATGATATTTATTGGAGAAGTAAGATCTAAATTGGTATATATTCATAACATTAAGGATTAAAATGATATTTTTTTAAATTATATTTATTTTACTTAAAATGATGAAATTTAAAAAGAGTGTCGCAAAGGCATTGGCTTTCACTATTAATATTTCTAGAGATGCTTTAATATTCGAGGTGACTTGGCAAAGATGATTTAATAATTATAAAACAATCAGAATGATCCCCATGATAATTACTCATAAATTGCTTACTCAGATTAGATGAAATAAGTTCGGTGACTGTTACAGCCTTACAGGTGTGTTAAGTGAATGGAGGTGGCAGAATTCTTAATTGGGATTGAGTTTTATGGGGATTATATTGAAGGAGGATTACATTTTAAATAATTTTTAGAGATGAAATGAGTTTGAATATAATAAATTAAATTTAAATTAGGTTTAAAAATAAGTTGATTTTTTTAAATTTATTTTAAATATTTGATTTAAAAATAAAATTAAAAAAATAGTGTAGTAAAAAGATAAATTTATTTATTTACATAAATTAAAATTGGCTACGTACCAAATAAGAAGATATAAAATTTATTTTTATTATATTTTTAAAATTTTTAATTTTTATTCATATTTTAATTTTTAATTATATTTAATATTAGACTTTTGCTTTTAAATTGTAGTGAACCTATTTGTTAAAAAAAAAAAATCAATAATTTTATTACCATTCTTAATTTATTAGTCATCACTCATCTAATTTAAGTTTTTTTTTTAATATTATCTTATAGGTCTAAGAAATTTTTTAATAGAGATTTGATATTTGGATTACAAATGACATATGATGATTTAGATGTCAAAATTTAAAAAAATTATTAATTTTTATAATTTTTATATTTTAATTCATATTATTAATTTTTAAAATTAGTAGTTAAAGACTCGATGTAGTTTATATTTTTATGTAATGTTTAAATTTTTTTGATATATTATAATTATATGAAATAAAAGATTATTTCATAAAATTAAATCAATACAAATAAAAAAAATATTTAAAAATTTTAAAAAAAAATTAAATATAAAATACCTACAAAAATCCCCATCTCCGTTTAAGAATTCATAATTATAATCTTAAATTATATATATTAAATATAAAATAAATATAAAAATCTATACTATTTAAATATAGAGATAAAGATTGTGATTCTCATTTCAACCGACCCCGTTACCACCTACCAAATGGAAAAGAGATTATACGTGGAATTCGATGCTCATCCTGTAACCACTAATCACCAATAAAATTTGACCATGTAAAACTGAAATGACCTATTCACTCTTTTGTATTTTTGCCTTTTCAGAAAGAACTTGAACCGGATAAGATCGTATAACCCAAAGCAAAATCTCTCTCAGATAACATGACATTTTTCCCTCTTTTAATACCCATTATGTAGTAGTTTATAGGAAGGAAAGATACTCAAATTATACCTAACTCAATTCATTTAATATCAAACCAGTAAATGTGAATGATCATAGTCAATGGTAAGTATGCTTTTAAGATGAAAACAAACGATTAGCAATATTTTAAATCATCCCCCAATTCAACTTTGCCCCAAGTTGAAGGGATTTGGACAAAAATCATCCTTCATCATTAGTTTTCAACCCCCCTTTTTTTTCCCCCTTCTTTTTGAAATAGACCCACGATATATAAATATTACTTTAAGGTTGTTCTTTATTGACATTGAATTGAAAGCGTTCGGTAAGTCTGTTTATTATTTTTCTTCCCAAAAGAATTCAAATAACTTTGTTTCTTGTTATGAAATATATGTTTTAGCAATTATTTCTGTAACTGCCATTAACAAGCATTGATTTCTTTTAATGGGCTTTCAATTCAATGAAAAGTAAATTATATGTAGTTATCAGGAACTTTACTAGTTTATAAAATTTAAATTATGGATAGAACCGTCCAAAATAGATGATTTGAGGTCAAGCAAAAATTAAAACAGGCACTCATTTATTTAAATGGTCTAGTAATAAATAAAGAATTTATAATGTATTTTTTTATTTATTAAAATGAAGATTTTAAATTCGATTCTTCCATTTTTCAAGTTAAAAAAAAAATCAAAATAAATACAACGTAATCCAATTTCTGTAACAACATTTTATTATTGTTTGAAGGTGCATGCAATAATATCATGCTGCCTCTCGATTCTACAGTATTAAAAAAATTTAGCAGACACCACTTTTAAAGCAACCAAAAAAACACAATAGTTTCAATTACATAAAAGTTATTTCATATAATTAAAAAGAACAAGTAGTATTATTGTTTCAGGGCATCTTGAGAGAATTTCACATTGTCATTTCTAATTCTAATATTTTAAGCAAGAGTTCCAGTATATTGAAAGGTAGATGCTGGAGTGGATACTGAAATATATATGTACATTTTCCCCTCTGCTTTGGGAGCTCGTAAAAATTTTTAGACTTAAAATCATTGAAGCTGTCAATAAAAAATTAAAAAGTTAAGTTTAATTTAAATTTATTTATTTTAGTAATGATTTTTTTTAAAAAAATTTTTAACTTATTAAGTTTATTATTTTTAAGTTTAATTTTTTCTAAGTTTATATTATTCCTATTAAGTTTAATTTTTTTAATTAAATTTAATTATTTATTTATTTATTATAAACTCTATATATACTCAAGTATTCAATAATAAGAACTCAATAAAATATTTTTTATTCTCTTTAAATTTTTATATAATATCAGAACCTCTTTTAAGTTAATTTTTTTTCTTATCACCAAGTCGTTGTGCAATAGTAATGCGAAGTCACATGTGTGACAAGAGCTACTGCGTAGCAGTCAGAACGAGTTTATAATCAATTTTTTATTTTTTTTAAATTTTAAGCACTCGTTAATTTCTTAATAGAATATTCAATTCTCTTCCCTTAGTGTATTTCTCCCTTCCTGTGAACATTATCCCGTCTTGGTTAGTTATTATTCTCATCGTTTCCTCTTTAACTATAACTGTCACAAAAAACTAAATTATTTTTCACAATATGCAAGAATTCAACCAATCATTTATCATCCTTAATACTAATAATTCTCTATAAAAAAAAGAGTAGGAATTGCAGCACTAAGACATAAAGTCGTGACGCTGCTACCGTTACCCTATGACAATCCCTTCTCTCTCTCTCCGTCTCTATAAATTACTTCAGTTCTGTTATGAGATTAAATTTTTACAAATTATCTCTCCTTTATTTTATTTTCAAATAGATCTGATTTTTTTTAAGGGCTAACTCTCTTCAAATAGATATTTTATTTTAGGGATTAACTCCCTTTTATTTTCAAATAAATTTTTTATTTTTCTACTTTATTTTATGAGTTAATTTTCTTCCTTTTAAAATAGATTATTTTCTTCCATTCCCAAAAGTTCTTTTATTTGTACTTTATTTCTAAATATTTTTTTTAAGTCTTTTTTCTTTTCATTTTCACAAAATTTCTTTTCCTTTTCAATATTTTATTTTTCTTTTTCTAATTTTAAAATTCTTCAAACTCAACAACTTGTGTTAATCTTAGCTTCTTTTTTCATCTTCAATTTCTTTTTTATACATCTCTTTCCTTATGTGATTATTCGTTTTTGCTTTTGATATTCTTTAAAAGAATCATTAATAATATAAAATTTATATTTATTCGTTTTACAGTTCATTATCCACCGTATCAAATCAGTTAATGTTAATGATCATAGTCAATGGTAAGTATGCTTTTAAGATAGGAACAAACGATTAACAATATTTTAAATGATTCACCAATTTAACTTTGTCCAAGTTGTTCTTTCAAAAAAAAAAAATTAAGTCCCGCGGGGATTTGGACAAAAAAGAATTCTTCATCATTAGTTTTTAACTCTTTTTTCTTTTCTTTTTGAAATAGACCTATCGGATATGGATTACTTTAAGGTTGCTCTTTATTGACACTGAATTGAAACTTGCAAAGCGTTTGATAAGTCTGTTTACTATTTTTCTTCCGAAAAGAATCGAACTAACTTTGTTTCTTGTTATGAAATAAATGTTTTAGCAATTATTTTTATAACTGCCGTGAATGAGCATTGAATTCTTTTTATGGGCTTTCAATTCAATGAAAAGTAAATTGAACGTAGTTATCAGGAACTTTAGTCATTTATAAAATTTAAAATGTGGATAGAGCAGTCCAAAATAGATGATTTGGGTTCATGCAAAAATCAAAATAGACACGACGTGATCCAATCTCTGTAACAACATTTTATTCAACTTCTCATATTTGCATGCAAAATCATGCTGCCTCTCAATTCCACAGTATTAAACAACTTAGCAGACACCAGTTTCAAAGCAATCAAACAAAACAATAGTTTCAATTAAATAAAAGTTTTTTCACATAACTAAAAAGAACAAATAATACTATTGTTTCAGGGCATCTTGAGAGAATTTCACATTGTGATCTTCTAATTCTAATATTTTAAGCAAGGGATCCAGTATATTGACAGAAGATGCTGGAGACTGAAATTGTATATGTACATTTTCCCCTCTGCTTTGGGAGCCTGCAAAATTTTTTCTAGACCTAAAAACATTGAAGCCACAACTACCAATGCATTAATCTATACATATTGCACTGAGAATGGTGCAAATCAGTGTGATGAGCAAAGAGAAAATGAACCCAGATTGCAAAGCAACTTATCTGTGGTGGATATGAATTGGTATTTCCCTCTGGAATGTTAGTGCTTGTCACTTGAATGCCAGTTCTTGAAATCTAGAGTTTTCTAAAAACTTTTGGCTATCGATGTATATCAACCTAAGGGCCCCAAAAACTTAATGGTTAAAGATGGTGACACTTAATGCGGTGCCATCATTATTGTGGGGTTCAGATATTATTATTGTTGTTGGACATGTTCTACTGAAATTCCTTCAAGTGAAGGACTCAAATGGGGAAAAGAAGTACTGTTGGATCTGTTCAAAAAGTAAAAATGATAACAATAATTGAGTTAAATGCACTTGATTTTTTTTTTAATAGTCTGAATAGATAGCTCACTGTAAATAATGAATGTGCACGAGCCTGGTTCATTATTTTGAACTCTTTGACATTCTAGTTTTACTAAAACAAAATATTTAAAATTTAATTAGTTATTGCACATACATTGATATATATTATATATAACCATCTTCAAAATGTTGAACTAAGATGATTTTCATCAAAATAATTAATTATATATAGCGTGCTCCCCGAGTTTAGCTTGAATATTTGTGAATGTGTTTTGTGTATGTGATCAATTAAATTGAATTAAAAAATAAAGGATAAAAATTGATATTTTTTATAGACGAGATTTTTATTCTCATTCAAGTTTTTTAAAAGAAAAAATCAATTATATGTAATTTCTCTACTGATCACATTACATCGTAAAATAAACGAAGAAGAATTTGCTAGGTTAAAATGAATTTGAGTATAGGACTTGTTAGTAGTATTGAAAGCTATTTCAAGACTGAGTAATAATTGATATTAAATTACAAATTAGAATTCTTTCCTAATCTAAATTTCCTTCAAATTTTAAAAATCTTATGACATATGTATTATAATAAGCATGAGTGGTGAAAATTTATTCTTTTACTATATTTTCTTTTATCAATTATATGTTTGTGTTTGTTTAGGTAAAAGTCTAATTATGAGAGGATCTTGGTCTTTAAGTTCCTCACGCAATCTATAAATCAAGGGAGGCATTAATGTGCCCGAACAAAAAGATTCGAATCTTCTTCTAAGTTAAACTTTCACTTAATCTTTAATTATTATGTGATTAGTAAAAAGTAATAATTGTTAAAAAATAGTAAAAGAATAGATTTTGACTACTTATACTTAATACAGAATATGTGTCAAATAATCTTTAAAAATTTAGGTAAAATTAGTTTTAAAAAGGATTCTAATTTCAAACAAAAGTGTTAAAGATTGAATTTTAAGATAATTAATTAGTGTCTATGGATATTGGATATTTTCGAATGCGAAACTTTAATTTTTATTTATTTTTGCTACATATCTACACCGGTCGAAAGAAATATGTGATGCAAATCAATCTTTCAAATAACACCATATATATATCATGCTTAGAAGAGACATGCCAAATTTGCTCATATGAATTAATTATCCTCCCACTATATGTAATCAAAATGCATTTGAATAATCACATATCTTGTTCGAATGAAATTAATTTCCATAAAGTCAATGCATAATCACATATCTTGTGGGAATGAAATTAATTTAGTCCCACTTGACCATGCATTGACTTTATGAAATTATCTTATTAATAAAATCGTTCATATATTATATGTGACCCATTAATAGACACAATATTTCACAATAATTTAATATATATTCATATAATTGCTTATTATTGACACTTATCCATCTCCACTAACTCATAAGTCATAATGTATATCTTATAATTCTGTTTTTCAACGTTAAATTTAGCCCATGAACAACTCTCCCATGTGATTAAGATTAATTAAAGCAGAAGATGGGAAATATTTAATTTAATCATTTTCATTTATATTTATATATATATATATATGGAATTAGGTAGTGTATCAATTTTTATTCAATTAATGCAATGTCACTTTAGAGTTAAGGAAGAAGTGAGGTTAATGACATAACATCCAATTGTCAACCAATTTGTAAAATATTTTAATCCAGTGGTTTTCATCTCTCTATTTTTTTTTTCTTTCTGTTCTCTAAATATGTGAGAAAAGATTTAAGTCTTTGTGTGATTAAGGATTTAGTGTTTAATCTAAATAAAGTTTTAATAGACCCCTGACTGTAATTCTAAATTAATCTTCCATAAATTTGCCAATGGCTATTTAGAGATTTCACAATGAAAGTTACTACTACTTCAAACACAAGTTATTATAATTTAATAGTAAAAGGTTGGCATGCACTTTTATTCGAAGATTCTGAATTTAAATACCCTTTCTTTATATAAAAAGAAAAGCGCACAATGAAAAATACAATCTTTTTTATTTTTTTTATAATTTAAATAATCATTTTTGTGTGAGGATAGTTCTTATCCTCGTGTAAATATAATTTTGTTCTGAGAATAGAATTTCATATTCATAATAAAGGAATTGATCCCTGATTATTAAGATGATTCTCTGATATAAAGTTTTAGTTTAAATCTTTTTTTATAAGAGATTATTAAGTTTGAGTGTACTTTAATAGGTTAATGTATGTAATATTTTAATAATTTTTTAATTATTATATCAGTAATTTTTAATAGAATATTAGTAATTTTATTAATTATATTATATTTTCTGATTAAAAAAAAAAAACATCGGCGATGAAAATGGTGAAAGCAAACGAAGGAGGAGAACCATCTGCAATCCAAAGGAGGAAAAAAATTGGAGAAGGCGACCTAAATCATTTAGCATACAAAAATCTCCATCCATTCGATCTATTCCCTGGCCCCTGCGCGCACAACTTTTCCTGTTGTTTTGTTGATACAAATCCATTCAGTTGCTATGTAACGTGCTGCTGAATGCTAATCAAATAAAAAGCACCTTAATAATTTAGTATGAAATTCAATCATTATTCCCATTAAAACCCTAAAAAATAAAATAAAAAAAATTACAATTAAGTAAAAAATGAGTATTTATACTTATTAAAAAAAAGTCATTGATTGTTTAATTTTAAATTTAAAAAATTGTTTTAAAGTATTAGGCTATTTTATTAGATATTGTTAAAAATATTTATTTGTTATTAAATTACTAAAAAAGACACTTAATAAATATCAAATAAATTTATTTATTTAAATTTTAAACAAATTAAAATATAATTAAATCTATCATGTATTTTATCAAATTCAACATCTTAAAATAAAAATTTAAATAAAATTAATACATAATAATTAATAAATTAAATAAATTTTGATACAAAAATTAAAAATAAAATAGAATAGTACTTACCAATGACAAGAATTTTAGTATAAAATTTTGTAAAACATAATAGCTACAAAGATATAGAGATGTGATGTCTTTTAAAAATAATATTAAAAATATATTAGTTAAATATGGTTGATTTTTATTAAAGAATAATCATGGAATTAAGATAATATTATTAGAATATATATGAATAGAAATGTTGAAATTGATTATTTAAAACTATGTTTGAGTATGATTTTGAATTAGATACTAATAAAAAGTCAACATGTGGTCAAAAATACGTTGAACAGATGAGAAAATGAGCAAAATAGAAAGTTGAAAGCAAAAAGGGGCTCAAAACAAACAAGGGGCTCTTTCCTTGGCCTGTGTGCTATAAAGCTAATGCCGTGGCACCGAACTCAACATCGTGGTGCCACATCAGGATTGCATTGGTGCCGCAACACCTAATTTCGAGAAACTTTTATTTTTAGCTCGATTTAATTTTTTTTGAGTTAAATTTGGACTTATACATATATGAATTCTTATTCCAACTAAAAATAAAGTTTCTAAAGACATTTTGAACACCATATAAACTTTTATAACTCCTAAAATAATCGAGCACAAGAGAGAAAATAGAAAACCTGAGAGCCTTAAATATTAGGTGCACAAGAGAGTTTCATAAGAATGCTTGAGATCTATATAATTAAGAAAGTACTGATAAATCATTGAGAACTTGTTTATTATATTATATTTCTTAATTATCTCTTGAAAGAAATCTTTATAGTTTGAGATTTTTGTGAACAAATAAAGAAATTAAGATCTTGTAATCTATTATGAATATAAGTGTTTGTTATCGAATCATGTAAATTTTTTTGTGTGATTATTTATCTCTTTATTATGTTCTTTTTTTATTATTGGTTACTTGTGATTAAAGTCTTCCATAAAATACTTAAAATATTTTTAGAGTATACGCAAAAAATTCGACAACGAAACAAAAAACTTAAAAATTTTCACTATCAAAAACTCAAAATTTAAAATTTACAAATAATGGGAAAATATTTTTTTTAATTACAATGAAATATCATTAAAAATTATAAAAATTTTATTATTAAAAAAATTATTTTAAACAGTAAATAAGTTCAACCAAACAAAAACAAATACTTATTAGTCACATATATATATATATATTTTTTTACATGATAAATTAATGAATTTTTTAATTATACTAAAAAGATTTATTTACTATAAAAAAATTGGAGCCTTTTACGGACTAAGAACCACGTACTAATATAAATTATGAAATTTATTTCATGTTACACGTTACAAGAAGGTAAAAATTCCAATTTTAATTGATGGAGTAACTCTAACTCTAACTTTACAGATATTAAATTTCAGGAAGTTATTAATCTAGCAAATGAAACTGGAAATGGCCCACTCTCCTCCTATAAATTCCACCGCTTCATTTTCATTTTCATTTTCAACGCAAAACCCGGAATACTAGAAAAAACAAACAAACCAACTTTCACACACAAAGCTTCCTTGTTTTCTGAAGCATTTGAGCTTCAATGAAGTGTTTTTCTGATTTGACTTGGTGTTACCGGCCCACCACCACGGGTCCACCGCAACCGGACCAGCAACCGAGCAGCACGTCTCTGCAGGTGCCGCTAGTGCCTGCTCATGAACGTGGGTCGTGTTCCAGGAGAAAGAAGATGAACGCTCATTGGCGACCGGCCCTCTCGGTCATATCGGAAGATGTGGTTGTTTCATTCTTGGAGAGAAGTGATCAGAGAAAGAATGATTCGGACAAGAAAGTGCCAAGTAAAAGTAGATCAACGGCTAAGGTTCGCAGTTCCATGTATAATGATTACTGTCATGACTACTACTTCAGGTAATTACCTTTTCTTTTTGTTCTATCTTCTGTTATTAACCAGAAAGAAGATATTTTTTGCCTTTTTTTTTTTAAATGTTAATGATTTTATTTTTCTGGGTTGTTTTCAGGAAAAATTCTATGCCGATGATTGTACCAGCGTTCTCGCCGACGCCCTTCATGTTCTGATCGGCTATGCTTCAAGTTTTGATATTTTTTTCCTTTCAATTGATCATCCACTTCCTGTATATCCTGTCACGGTGGATGATGGTGTGTGAATTTTAAGTCTATATATTATAGATTCCCATTAGGCTAAATTTACCTACCCATTTTAATTTTGTGCCAATCTTCCAGCTGTGTATCTTTCTACTTTGAATTTTAATTCAATTGTAAATCTGTTTATAAGAGTATACCCTGTCACCCTGTAAGCTTGTTGGGGGAATGATGCCTTTGATTTAATTTACTAGCAGCCATCTACGCTTAAACTAATTAGTGGTTTATGCCATAAACATTAGGATCACAGATATAGAAGGCACTGCCATTGCTCGGATTCATCGCTGGGAAATCAGACCATATGGCTTATTATTAAGATCACACATGACAGCAGGCGTGCCATTCTTCTGCCTCGTCACCGGAAACTTAAAAAGTTGAAAACAGCTGTAACAAATTGAAACTGCGACTTGCTTGAGTCGTAGAGTTGGACTTCTATGGAAGGAGTTAATGTTGGAGAAAAATTATGAGACAGACCAATCAGTTGTCAAATTTCACTTCTGTAATCTGATATCAATAATTCTTCAACAACTAATGAATTTATTTACGTCAAGCTCGGATGCTCTTATTTATGAGCCCTGTTTATGCGTGAATTCCCTGGTGCTACTAGAGAAAATACAAAGATTCATGACCAGATTGTCAAGCCAGTAATCTTAGTTTATTCTTCTACTAGAGAAAATACAAACAGGTCTCTGTCAGGCGTGAAAATGGCATCTGGTTATTATGTCGAGACAGACCTCTTTGAGTAAAAATTTGTTCGTTTGCTGCATTGGATACGGACTTTGAGAATGCTCGGGCTAGATCCAATGCAGAAACAATTTTCCCATGATGGATCCTTGAAGCATCATCTGAAGCCACCTTTCTGTCTTCCGTGGGTTTGTGTCATGTATCAGGTTCAGGTCTCTGATCTTGCTGCTGCTTCTCAGCACCTTTACCGCCCCAGCAGTTCTCAATAAGCTTGTTTCTCCCTTTATTATCATATATTCTCCGTTGGAACTGTTACTCTCTCCACTCCAAATGCTTTCTGATCCTCTTTTCATGAGCAAGAATCCATATCTTTTGGTTGTGTTGAGTCCATGGAACTAAAGTCTCTGATGTTACCTCATTCTTGGGGGTATTGACCCTTAATGATCAATTATTTGACCATAATTTTCAGGAACCAGATATAGTTAATAGACCATTCTCATTTAAACAATAGGGCATCTACAGATTTAAATGATGACTGAAGTGCAATGCAGGTCTGTATTGAACCCTATACATCCTTCATTATTGAACTCTAACCATGGATATTAGGGATAGCTCCTGCACCAGATTAATTAATGACCAATGCAACACTAAGCACAATAAAGTTTAATGCAAACAGAATTAAGAAAATAACTGGTAAGCACATGACCTGGGTCAAAGTTACTGATACAATCTCATTGATGCCACGTTCCTTGAGAACCTGGGAAAGGACATGCATTATATCAGTCCGGAACTGATTAAATGTTGAAAGGTTGAAATCAACCAGCCGCTTTCTAAACTGTCTTCTGAAGTATGGATCCATAGATCTCATGTAAACCCAAACTACAATAAGATTAACAAATTAGGCATTATATACATACCAGCTTCCATGGACGAGCACCACCAAAGTTTCCATGCAAAATGTGAAGATAAAATTAGCATTGAATTTGCAATTACCTTATAAAAGAAATCAGAAATTCTAAGATCCGATATATGATACTCAAAGAGAATTGAAAACCAATCCACGGTTATAAGCGGCTCGAGAAACATAGCATGTGAGAAAAATAAGACTAATGCAATGCGTCCCCTGTTGAATGATTTGTTGCATATCTGAACCAAAGCAACTACTGAATTATAATTATTTGGTCCATAACAAAAAGGCTTGTTACTTGATAATGTGATAATGGACTGTTGATTGAAAAAGTCAAACCCTCTACACTCAGGTATTAGGTTTAACAAATTCTATAGAATGTAATTTTGACAAATGAGAAACTGTTTAAGTAAATATCGTATTAATCCACAAGAGTTTTTGGCTTACAACTCATTCCATGTCCTTTCTTCACCAGTCTAGTTTGACATCTCATTTCAACTACGCTATCATTAGCCTTAAATGTGACTTGATATCAGCCAAGATTCTGCTGAATGGCGCACCAAACAACAAGATTTTTAAATATGGGAAATTCATTCATTGCTGACAGTTCACATACATGCAGATGCAGATAACATAAACTAACGGCAAACAGAAACTGACCGCAACTAGAAGTCAGCTAACTTACAGATTCCCATGTTCATTTATTTGCATTGACGCGCAACAAACTCACATAAGTAATTCTCTGAGTAACCTATGCAATTCCTAATCAGTGTGTGACGATGCCTTAACTCGTCTACCAAGAAGTGAGTACTTCCTATCATATTGTCTGATAGACACGATATCTCTTATAGCAGATCCCAAATCTATAATCCAATCTCAACTGTTATTTTGACTTAACAGCAAGCTCAAGTAGCATCACCTAGGTGGTGTTTGCAATATCCAGAATTTAAACAAGATGACAGGCATGCAGAGTGCAAGCAAATGACAATCAGAAAATGACAGAATGTTATATACAGTTGAAACCGAAGAAGGACAACAAAAGTCATGAAAACCATGGCTTTGCTGTTTCTTCAATGGTCCTAACCTCTTTCCTCATTCTCCAAGCATTCAGTTGCACATTACTAGCTCCCTTACCATTATTACCACTTGTGATGTTTAAATAATTAATACTTTGATGATCATTGCTAACTGATGTTCATGAATTAACTGCAATATGATTCACTCCTCGCACTCTCAGGAGAGAAGAGCTAGTAACTAAACTTGGAGATGACGCTGATCTATCAGATGTCCTAATGGATGAGCCATAGCCTGGCTTCATACCTTGGTGAATTGGGAGTGAGGTGTAAAGATTCTTATCGCTAATAGTTTGGCGTGAAGCAAACACACGATTTAGTGGCTAGCATTCTCCCTCGTCAAAGTTTCCACCTATGAGCACTTGATCAGAGAAAAATAAAGCTATCTCTTCAAGATTATGGGTGGCACTGGATGACTTGAGTCTTGGTCAAAGATCAGACCTCCCCAGATTGTTTCCCCAATTTATTGACATGTTACGGTCAGAATCACACCTCACAAAACTGAACAAAACAACAAAAAAGGAAAAAAAAATATTCAGTTCAAGCCAATCTGAGATATAGACATTGAAGTAGAAGAAATCAAGTTTTTCAATAAGCAATAATTTAAGATTGACATACAGTTGTAAATTTCACTTGAAAAAGACTTTACCTGAACCCGATGTTTGATCTAATAGGATATAAAACAATAAAAACACACAAAAGCATATGAATAAATGCAAGAGAGCAAAGGAAATTAAGCTTTGAATCTTTAAATTGTAAAAACAATTATGTTTTGAGTGAACCATAACATAGATAAACAGAATAAAATCTTCACAAAAAGTAAATAGAAAATCTAATCACTTCAAGTACATAATCAAAACACAAGGGAACAAAAGACAGACAGAAAAAGGATTCACATGCAAAACAGATAAAGCCAACAAATTAATAATTTTAAACATCTGATAAAGTATATATATATATATACACACATTTTCAAGTCACCAGAAACATCATCAACAACTGTAAGACACAAACTTATATGCTTTGATCAACTGAATTGAAAAATGAGAAACTATCCAGAATCAAGTGGTTAACGTAGAGACAAGTTTTAATTGAAATGTGAACGAACACTCGGGAGCAGAAGGAATTGAACCGTCATGAAAGTCCTTCAACGACATAGCTGATAATGCTTTCTTCTTCGACCTTTTCTCTCTGCTGTTGAAGCTTTGCCAAGTGGAGGAAGAGATTGGCAGCTTTCCGAGGGAGGTGACGCTGATGGGGCTAATAAACGACGCCGTAAAGTGGAAACAGTTGTCACAGAATGGGAATGGTTATAGTCATACAGGCAATCCATTATTTTTCCGTTGATGTATTTTTGGTCAGATTTCGTATCATTTGATTCTAGTTGTTTTCAGTTATTTCCCATGTTGCCCTTATGTTTCAGTTTCCTCCGAAGAGCTTGTGGCGTATGCATAATACACGCGTGGTTAGGGGGAGGTGTGACACGATCCAATTACGGGTCTTGGTAACGGTTCCTTGAAAGGAGGGAATTCCTTCCGCTCTCTTTGATTGGGCCGTGTTGTAACGCTCTCTTTGATTGCACGTCGACGAATGTTGCAGTTGAGACTTTATTGTTTTGTCGTGTTCTTTTTTCCTTTGGGTCACACGTGTTGCGAACTTGGATTTGTTTGGGAACAAGGACACCACAATACTTTTTATGAATAGGATTTTCCCAAGGCCTGATTAAGTGGTCAACTACATGATAGCTCAAGTTCAGACATCATTTTTTATTTTTTATTCTAAATTTCATTATCATCGTGAGCGATTTAATAATCGTCACTCATGCGTTCAATAATGTTTCAATTCATTACTGACAAAGGCATGTGTGGTTCACTTTTTTTTTAAAAAAAAAAAAAAACAAAGAAAAAAGACACTAAACTTATTTTAAGTGAAGATCAAATTGCATAAAACATTATACTAAAAGGATGAGAATTTATTGATATAAAACATTATATTAAAAATGATTTAAGTACAGGCGGAATATTGAGCTTGGGACTTCCGGCCCACTAAGAATTTGGGCTCCAAAAAACTAGTGATGACCTCAGGATTTGGGCACTTTTCATTTCCCCCTCTTGAAAAATTTCGTTGCGCCAAAACGCTTTCCATTTTATCATAATCTATCTGCTCTCCTTTATAACCTCACATTAATCCACGTGCCCCTTTAAATTACAAAAACGCCCCTCTTCATATTATAGTTTTGTACGTCAGTTTACACATCCAAACATAATTTCACAAGCCCCACAAACACGGAAAGGGATATCGGCGGTTTACAGTTTCCGCTGCCGTGATCGCGAGACTCAACTCGACAACTCACTTGAGTTCATGCGATCTGGGAGTATAAGTGTTTGTTTGATGAAGGGGTCATGAGTTAACTCGAGACAGCGTTGAACCAACTCAGCTCAGTAAAGTTTTGAGATTAAGAGTGGTTTTGATAACAAGTTAGGATTGGTTTTATCCCAGTTTCCAAACAAGTCATAAGCTGGGATTTGGTTTGGATATACTGAGTCTACGAATTATTTGATAAATATTCGTTCATCAACAGTCCTTAAATCTTATTGTATTCACTTTCTAAATATTTACATTAATTTTATTAATAATCTCTATGTAATTCATTATAATAATAAGGTAATTATACTTCACGAACATCTTTAATTTAAGTAGAAATGCAAGTAAAGTTTTGGAATTTAAAGAATTTAAAATCTTATTCAATAGAAAATAAACAGTAAATATTTTTATTAGCAGTATAAATACAACCCGGGATCTAACCGTTGCCCAAATCGTATGTATCCATCAACAGACGTTTCCTCATACGGCCTAAGGGCATTTCCGTACTTTCATTGATTTTATTACTCTTGTCGTTAAGGGCAGAAATCTTAAATTAAAAAAATAAAAAACCCACAAGCACGAAGGCTTCGTTTTTCAGACCAAGAACACCACCACAACGGGAGCGCGAGAGGGAGAACAAAACACAGATATATAGCAGAGAAAAAGAAAAAGAAAAAGAAAACGCAAAGAAACTGTCTTTTTAAAAAAAATAATAAGAGATTTCATTCTCTTAAGCTCTTCTTTTCCAGCGATCTGTCGTGACGATAAATTCATTTGTAACGATTTTCCCGGCTATCGCCAGAGAAGATATAGTGGCCGATCTGTTTATTCGGCTCGTCAATTTTTCGGGTAATTTTCTTTCCGTTTAGCTCCTTCTCTCTTCATCTGAATTCAATAACTTTTTTGCATTTCTTTTAAATCCAAACCCTAGGTTTTATACTTCACACTTCGTTCAATTTTGACCTATTTTTGATTTTTTTCTGTTAACGAAACCCTACATTTGGTTGTTTCTTGAAATTAGGGTTTTCGGAATTGGAGGTGCGGGTGAAGTGAATTGAATTGAATTGGTTCGCAGTGATGAGCATCGACAGCCCCTGGAGAGGGCAGAGCTAGGGTTTGGAGGTGCTTTCGTTTTTTATTAAAACGGCGACAAGTGGAGATTTCCATGGGCGATGGAGGTGTGGCTTGCATGCCTTTGCAACAGCAGCAGCAACATAATAGTATCATGGAAAGGTTCCCAATGTCTGACAAAACGATTTGTGGAGGCAACAGCAGCAGCAATAGCAACCACAACAACAATAACAAGACCAATAACACCAGCACCAGCAGCAGTAGCAACAACAATGGCGGCAACAATAACAACAACACCAGCACCAATAACAATAACAATAACGAGACGAATAACAACACTGGGAAAAAGAATGGCGTCAGCACAAAGACAGTTAAGAAGAAGATAGTGAAGATAAAGAAAGTTATTACTGTGAAGAAAAAAGATGTGCAGAAGAGTAGTGGGAGTAATACTAATAATAGTGCCAATGCTAATAACAGGAGTAGTAATAATAATAATAGCAAAGAAGTTGAAAGTGGTGGTACTGTTGTTAAAGACAAGTTGAAGAGTGAGTCAAAGACTGAGGAAGTTGAGGAGGGTGAATTAGGAACGTTGAAGTGGGAAAATGGTGAGTTTGTGCAACCAGAGAAATCAGGGTTGCAGTCGCAGCCACAGACTCTGCAGTCCCAGTCTAAGAAAAGTGAAATTGAGAAGGGAGAGATTGTTGTTTCTTCTTCAAAATGGCGAAGAGGAGAGGCTGAAAAGGGAGAGTTTGGTTCGTGGAGAGGTACCAAAGATGATGTTGAGAAAGAAGAGTTCATTCCCGATCGATGGCTTAAAGGAGAAGTGGTTAAAGATGAGTATGCTTCCAACAAGTTTCGCAGGTATGATCCTAAGCTGGAACACACACCGCCTTCCTTGAAGTACTCAGGTGAGGATTATAGAAGGAAAGAGTTTGATAGAAGTGGGAGCCAGCATAGCAAGAGTTCATCCAGGTGGGAGATTGGTCAAGAAAGAAATGTAAGGATCAGTTCCAAGATCGTGGATGAAGAAGGTCCATATAAGGGTGAATACAATAATGGGAAGAGCCATGGAAGGGAATACTCTTCTGGGAACAGGCAGAAACGACATGGTACTGATTTGGATAGTGGTGAGCGGAAGTATTACGGGGATTATGGGGATTTTGCAGGTTCAAAAAGCAGAAGGCTCTCTGATGATTATAACGCTCGTTCTGTTCACTCAGAGCACTATTCACGCCACTCAGTGGAGAAATATTACAGAAATTCTTCATCTTCAAGGATATCTACATCAGACAAGTATTCGTCTAGGCATCATGATTCTTCCTTTTCTTCCAGGGTGGTTTATGACAGACATGGGCGTAGCCCATCTCATTCTGAGCGGTCTCCACGTGATAGAATTAGATATTATGATCATCGGGACAGGAGTCCAAGTCGTCGTGATAGATCCCCATATACTCATGATAGATCCCCATATACTCGTGATAGATCCCCTTATACTCTTGACCGATCCCCTTATTCTCGGGATAGGTCCCCGTATAGTCGGGATCGATCCCCATATGCCCGAGAAAAATCCCCATATGATAGGAGCCGCCTCTATGATCATAGAAACCGAAGTCCTATTAGTGCAGAGCAGTCCTCACAGGATCGAGCTCGATTTCATGATCGTAGGGATCGGACCCCAAACTATTTGGATCGGTCGCCCCTTGATCGGAGTAAGCCTAATGGTTACCGAGAAGCAAGTCGCAAAAGTGGAGCTAGTGAGAAACGTAGTGCTCAAAATGATAGTAAAGTGCATGAGGATAAGCTGGGCCAGAGGGATAGTAATGCACGAAGCTCCCATTCTTCGGCCAAAGAATCCCAAGATAAAAACAGTGTGCAAGATTTGAATGTTTCCGAGGAGAAAAATGCCAAATATGAGTCTCACAAAGAAGAGGAGTCTCAGAGTTCAATTGAAAATTGCAGAGAATCTCCTCATGTTGATGAACCACCTCCTATGGAGCTGCTTTCTATGGAGGAAGATATGGATATATGTGACACACCACCTCATGTCCCTGCGATGACAACTGATTCATCTGTAGGGAAATGGTATTACCTAGATCATTTTGGTGTGGAATGTGGGCCTTCAAAATTAAATGATCTGAAGACACTTTTGGAAGAAGGAGTTCTTGTGTCAGATCACTTTATCAAGCACTTGGATAGTGACCGGTGGGTAACAGTTGAAAATGCAGTTTCACCATTGGTCACAGTGAATTTCCCATCTATTACATCTGACAATGTAACACAACTAGTAAACCCTCCAGAAGCTCCTGGTAATCTATTGGCGGATACTGGAGATATTGGGCAATCTAGTGGCGAGGAATTTCAGGTCACTTTGCGGCACCCACTATTCTGCCCAGTTTACACTGCAGCTGCACCCGAATCTTGCGAAGATCTTCACATTGATGTCCGAGTTGGAGCTCTGTTAGAGGGTTTCACTGTTATTCCTGGCAAGGAAATTGAAACTCTTGGAGGTACTATATTATCTACCTTTTAGCTTCACCTTTGTTTTAGGATATTAAAATTTGTTCTGGAGAACATGGATAGAATTTGTAATCTTTGCATTTGTTAATTTGATCTCTCTTTTGTTTCCCTGTTTCTGAAATTTCACCATCTTGCAGAAATCTTGCAAACAAGTTTTGAATGCGTGGAGTGGCAGAAAAATGGAGGTACTTATTCGCTAGTTTGTGATGTTTCCTTCATGTTATTATTATTAATTTTAATGTTTTAGATCAACTCAATTGTGATAAGCTTAAAGTTGAATCTTTTTTTTTTACAACAAAATTATGTTGAATGCTTGTAGTCACCTCAAGCATACACCTCATGACCAAAATTTATCATGACCACCAGCAGGTATCACTTGTCATGGAGCTCGTGTTGGTGAACAAGAACAGGATGATAAAAAAGTTGACGAGTTATCTAGATGTTCTGACATCAACACGAATGAAGCTACAGAATTCAGGTTAGGCGACAAGGATCAAGCCCTTGTCTGTTTTGATGCCGATGACTGGTTTTCTGGTCGATGGTCATGCAAAGGTGGGGACTGGAAAAGGAATGACGAAGCCCAAGACAGATGTTCTAGAAAGAAAATTGTTCTAAATGATGGTTTCCCACTGTGCCAGATGCCAAAGTCTGGGTATGAGGACCCTCGATGGAATCAAAAGGATGATTTGTATTATCCTTCTCAGAGCAGGAGGCTTGATCTTCCTCCATGGGCATTTTCCTGCCCAGATGAAAGGAATGATGGTGGTGGCGTTAGCAGGTCAACTCCAAATAAACCTGCTGTAGTAAGGGGAGTGAAGGGAACCATGCTTCCAGTTGTCAGGATAAATGCTTGTGTGGTTAATGACCATGGTTCATTTGTTTCTGAGCCTCGCCCAAGAGTACGAGTGAAAGAGAGGTATTCTTCAAGGCCTACTCGATCACACTCTTCAGCTAATGATTATCGGAAATTGTCAGCAGAAAGTGATTCTCATTCAAAAACCATAAATGACCAAGACTCTCAGGGCTCTTGGAAGAGCATTGCATCCATTAAGACACCAAAAGACCGTCTTTGCACTGTTGATGATTTGCTACTGCACCTAGGTGAGTGGTACTACATTGATGGTACTGGGCATGAACGAGGGCCTAGCTCATTTTCAGAGCTGCAGGTCTTAGTGGATCAAGGTGCTATTCAAAAGCATACCAGTGTTTTCAGGAAATTTGATAAAGTTTGGGTGCCAGTTACAACTGCTGCACAGACTTCTGAAGCCACTGTCCAGAGTCATCAGGAGTATAACATGCCATCTAGTAATTCTTCAGGACCTCCCCTTGTACCATCTCAGGGTGCCACCCTTGGTGAAAGTGAAAGTAAGGTGAATTCTAGTTCTTTCCATAGTATCCATCCACAGTTCATTGGTTATACGCGTGGAAAGCTACATGAATTGGTAATGAAATCATACAAGAGCCGAGAGTTTACTGCCGCCATAAATGAGGTTTTAGATCCATGGCTCAACGCAAAGCAGCCAAAGAAAGAGACAGAGCATGTATATCGGAAATCAGGTATAAATAAATCGCATATTTTTTTTCTGTTAGCATCCTGGTTTATTCTTGATCAGAATCATTTATTAGTTTCATGGTGAAGCTTTGGATAATTTTCTTTCATCCTAATTTCACATGGCTGCATACACAAGTAATATATTTTAGCTTATCAGTTTTTCCTATAACATGTGTAGTAAATCTTGGCTATTGACTTCTTAGCCGTTTAGTTATGTATACCATTAGCTCTACTCAGCTATAGGCAATCATGTCTTTTTCCACTGTTTTGACCCATATGCTTCTTGTTTTCCCTCCTGTGTATATATACCCATGTCTATATGCATCTTTCTATTAACTTGGTCAAATTTCTGACACATTTTTCCTATGGGGTTGGGTTGGGGCTTCATATGTACAGAGGGGGATGCACGTGCTGGCAAAAGAGCTAGGTTGTTGGTTGATGAAAGTGAAGGTGATGACGAGACAGAAGGAGACTCACAGACAATTCAAGATGAGTCCACTTTTGAGGATTTATGCGGTGATGCTTCTTTCCATGGAGAAGAGAGTGCAACTTCTGGAACCAAATCTGGAAGCTGGGGCTTACTGGACGGTCATACACTGGCACGGGTTTTTCACTTTTTGAGATCCGACTTGAGGTCCCTTACTGTTGCTTCTTTGACTTGTAGACAATGGAGAGCCGCAGTCAGGTTTTATCAGGGTATTTCAAGACAAGTTGACTTGTCCTCTGTAGGTCCTATCTGCACTGACTCTGTAGTCTGGAATATCTTGGTAAGTATATTACATGTTTGTCACAAAAGGAGTGAGATTTTACATTATTCAAGTATAACTTGATATTTTTGCTTGCAGAATGCCTATGATAAAGAAAAGTTAAATTCAATTGTTCTTGTTGGTTGCACAAATATTACTTCTGGGATGCTGGAAGAGATTCTTCACTCGTTTACTCATTTATCTTCTATAGATATTAGAGGCTGTGGCCAGTTTGGAGAGGTAGCCCTCAGATTTCCAAATATGAATTGGGTAAAGAGCCAAAGTTCACGTGGTACCAAGTTCTTCAATGATTCACATTCCAAAATAAGGAGTCTGAAACAGATTACAGAGAAATCTTCATCCCTTTCTAAAGCTAAGGGTTTGGGTGGTGATATGGATGATTTTGGTGATCTCAAGGATTATTTTGAAAGTGTGGATAAGAGAGACTCAGCAAATCAATTATTCCGACGAAGTTTATACAAACGCTCAAAAGTTTTTGATGCTAGAAAGTCCTCTGCCATTTTATCTAGGGATGCTCGTATGAGGCGATGGTCCATCAAGAAATCTGAAAATGGATATAAGAGAATGGAGGAATTCCTTGCTTCAAGTCTGAAGGAAATCATGAGGGAAAATACCTTTGATTGTTTTGTGCCAAAGGTTGTCATTTGTTTCTCATCTTTTCTTTTTTCTTCTTCTGGTGTTTACATATGTGAACAGGTCTTAAATTCTTATTATCCTTTACTTGATCAGGTTGCAAAAATTGAGGAAAGAATGAAAAACGGGTATTATATCAGCCACGGATTGAGCTATGTCAAGGATGATATCAGTCGAATGTGCAGGGATGCAATAAAGTAAGTCTCATTAGTCTTTATCCTGTATCTGGGTTTTTATTAAGATATTACAGAGCACCCAGAACTCCAATCAAAATCCATGTGGCTTTTGTTGACATTGGGATAGTTGCCCATGAGGTTTCACTAATCTTGTAAAAGTCTGATGTGGTTAAGCTGCAGGTGGTTGAGAGCTTTTTGTTTGTTTGTGTCCTTTTTTTTAAAAAAAATTAGCTGCCCTGACTTGAAATGTTGAGCCAAATCACTTTAAGGTTGTATCTTTCGGCTTCCATATGTTTTATTCTGCTGCATGTCTTTTTGTTCTTTTTGTTAAGTTCACAAATGTAGTTTCGTTCTTATATACCTTATTTATCAATAATTTATTATTCTCATAATTGTGTCTTTCTCTCTCACTCTTGCCACATATTCCTGGCCCTTGGCTTATAATCTGCTGGTTATCAGTAGAGCCACAATATGCTCTGCTGCTTCTGCTCCTTTCGGTTTGTTATTCATATGCATTATTCTATGGATGCAGAGCAAAGAACCGTGGTGGTGCAGGGGGCATGAATCGCATCATAACCTTATTCATCCAACTTGCAACACATTTGGAACAGGGTGCTAAGTCTTCTTATTATGAAAGAGAAGAGATGATGAGGCGCTGGAAAGATGAGTCACCTGCTGGGTTATATGCTGCTGCCTCAAAGTATAAAAAGAAGCTAAAAATGGTTTCCGAGAAGAAGTACTTGAATAAGAGTAATGGCACTTCCTTCACAAATGGCGATTTTGATTATGGAGAGTATGTATCTGATCGAGAAATTAGAAAACGTTTGTCCAAATTGAATCGAAAATCACTGGACTCAGGAAGTGAAACATCTGATGACCTTGATAGATCTTCTGAAGATAGCAAGACTGATAGTGAGAGTACAGTGTCAGATACAGATAGTGACTTGGATTTCAGGTCAGATAGTCGAGCTCGGGAATCTAGAGGAGATGGAGATTTTATGGCAGATGAAAGTTTAGATTTTATGAGTGATGAACGTGAATGGGGTGCTCGCATGACAAAAGCAAGCTTGGTTCCTCCTGTTACTAGGAAATATGAGGTTATTGATCAGTATGTTATTGTAGCAGATGAGGAAGATGTGAAACGTAAGATGAGAGTTTCTTTGCCAGAGGACTATGCTGAGAAGCTCAAAGCACAGAAAAATGGAAGTGAGGAGTTAGATATGGAACTTCCTGAAGTCAAGGACTATAAGCCTAGAAAACAACTTGGTGATGAAGTTATCGAACAAGAAGTATATGGAATTGATCCATATACTCATAATCTTTTACTTGATTCAATGCCTGAGGAATTGGAATGGACTCTCCTGGAAAAGCATATGTTTATAGAAGATGTGCTCCTATGTACCCTGAATAAGCAAGTTAGGCACTTCACAGGCATTGGGAACACTCCGATGATGTTCCCTTTGCAGCCAGTTATTGAAGAAGTTGAAAAGGCTGCTGAGGAGGACTATGATGTAAGAACAATGAAAATCTGTCAAGGTATCCTGAAGGCCATAGATAGTCGTTCTGATGACAAATATGTTGCTTATCGGAAGGTATATTACAACATTCATCTCTTACCTGTTCTAAATATTATTTCTACTTGTCTTCTTCATGCATACTGTTTGTCGACTTTTTCAGTGCTGAATCTTTTTCTGTTATTGTTGGTTTGAAACTGTGGATCAGGGTCTTGGTGTTGTTTGCAACAAAGAAGGTGGTTTTGGAGAAGATGATTTTGTTGTTGAGTTTCTGGGAGAGGTATGTACACAAATCTGTTATGTTGTGCGGCAGTTTTCTTTCTGAGTTATATAGAGGAAAGTTTTTTTATTAGAGGGTAAAATTTATGCTTTGCTTTATTATTTACTTGCACTTAGGTTTTGGCATGAGAGTGAGCTTTCTAAGGTCTGATACTGAAACTTCTTTTAAATTCATAGGTTTATCCTGTTTGGAAATGGTTTGAAAAGCAAGATGGGATCCGATCTTTGCAGAAAAACAATGAAGATCCTGCTCCAGAATTTTACAACATCTATCTTGAGAGGCCAAAGGTTCTCTTAGACAATTTTGTATTCCAGCCTGTAGACCTTTTATACTATTTCCCTACTTGTTTTTTTTGGACTCCTTTGCCTGATCAGTTGTCGTTTTTTTTCCAGGGTGATGCCGATGGGTATGATTTAGTTGTTGTTGATGCCATGCATAAGGCAAACTATGCAAGTCGAATTTGTCACTCATGCCGACCTAATTGTGAAGCAAAGTAAGTCTTCTTGTTTCTAGTTACATGCTGTTTCTTGTCTGTGTGCACAGGGTCACTCCTATTAATACAGAATGAAACGCTTTGTTTTTAACTGTATTACTTACATTGGTGCTGTCTATATGATATATATTATAATTTAATTATTAGTCTAATTATCCTTTATTTAATTATATTTTTCCAAGTTATTACTGTATTCTTAAGCTGTGGTGAAATTTGTAATCTCATTGTTCTTCATACTTATGCCAGATGAAGTTGAACTGTTAACTTTTCTACTTGATTCTTTTTTTGAATGTGCTGGGAGCTTTTGCAGTGTGATGTGAATAATGCTATGAGAAAGTTAATGCTATTTTAGCTGACAACTTTTCAGAGTTAGATTTTTTTAGATCCCAGGAATCTAAATCACTCTCTTTGGTTTACTACCTATGTCATGCCATGAAGTAGTTTTCCTCTCGACTGTTATACCGGGGAAATGGAATTAATGATCTTTTTTATTTAATTTCCTTACGTAGATGTACATACTTTCAGTATGCTAGAAATTTGTGTTTTCTTGGTAGGCAAAATGGGCCTTATACATGGAATTAATTTCTCTCAATAGGTTTTTTTTATTAATGTTTTTGTAAAGTATTTTTTTATTCTCTGAATCTATGCTAAACCTTAGATGAATATTATAACTTTTGTCTACCCAGTTTTTGGATATTTGACTATTTGATTGACATAATTTGTAACTGTCCTTGATCATGTAATAATTTATATTCAATACTAATCACTTTTGAGCAAGATTTTGCAATACTTGATTGGTACTTATCAACAATTTTCTTTGAATCCAGAGTTACTGCTGTAGATGGCCAGTATCAGATCGGGATCTATACAGTACGGGAGATTCAATATGGTGAAGAAATCACATTCGATTACAATTCTGTTACAGAGGTGTGTTTCTTTTCCTGCAGGCTTGTTTACACAGATCAAATTTTCTTATTAACTATTCTTGATGTTTCAGAGTAAGGAGGAATATGAAGCCTCTGTCTGTTTGTGCGGCAGCCAAGTTTGTCGAGGCAGTTACTTGAATCTGACAGGGGAAGGGGCTTTTGAGAAGGTACATGTAACTAATTGATTTGTTTAGTTGTCAAACCTGATCAGAATTTGTGTCAATCAATGATTATTTATGTAACTAGAGATAATATTGGCTTTGCTCAAGTGCCACTTTTCTCCTGCTTGATTGAGGGAGAGTGGGGTAATTTCCCTTGACCATTTCAATTTTGCAACCAGCTGAAATCTGCCAAGCTTTTCTGCATTTGAATATGCTGTTTTTCTTAACTCAAGAATCTTGCCCTGTCAGGTACTGAAGGAGTGCCATGGACTGCTGAACCGACACCAATTAATGCTAGAAGCTTGTGAATTAAATTCAGTATCGGAAGAAGACTATCTTGACTTGGGAAGGGCTGGTTTAGGCAGTTGTTTGCTTGGCGGGTTGCCAAACTGGGTGGTTTCATATTCGGCTCGTTTGGTATGTCCTTTTTAGGCCTCTAGTTTATGTTTTTGGATTAACCTTTTCCTGGCTTATGTTTTGACATATTCATTATGGGTGAAGGTGAGGTTCATAAATCATGAAAGGACGAAGCTTCCCGAGGAAATTTTAAGGCATAATTTGGAAGAGAAAAGGAAATATTTTTCTGATATATGTCTGGAGGTGGAGAAGAGTGATGCAGAGGTTCAGGTGATGTTTCCTCTCTCTATTTCAGCTTTTGTGTCTCTGCTGCTACCCGTGCACCTGGCTGAAGATACACTTGTGAAGTTCTGCAGGTGTGAGTGTATGCTTCAAGTTCTGATGTGCTTATTCTTACTTTCACCTCTTTTTGATTGACACAGGCAGAGGGTGTGTACAACCAGCGGCTGCAGAATTTGGCTGTTACCCTTGACAAGGTGACTTTTTCTCTCCTTTTAAGAACAGGACAGAATTGGTATTGGTCATTAAGACTGAATATTTGTTACTATGGCAATCCTATGAATTGGGAAGATTTAGGATAAGATGTTCTTGAACCTGGTTTTAGGACCTATCATCATGGATTTCATTGATGTTTTTTTTTTTTTTCCATCCACTGGATTACTTGCATCTTTTCGTGTTGATCTTGATGCTTTCTATACTTATTGGCCGGTGTCAATCCACTCTTAATCTCTCAACTAATGTCTACCAACTGTCTGGGGTCTTTGTCTTCATGGTATATGAAATAATGATTCACTTTCATAGCATTTATAAAAAAATTTCTTGAATGCTGCTTACAGGTTAGGTATGTTATGAGATGTGTGTTTGGTGACCCCAAGAAAGCTCCGCCACCACTAGAGAGGCTTTGTCCTGAAGAAACTGTTTCCTTTTTATGGAAAGGAGAGGGTTCACTTGTTGAGGAACTTCTTCAGTGCATGGCTCCTCATGTGGAAGAAGACACACTAAATGATCTCAAGTCAAAGATTCATGCTCATGATCCATCAGGTTCTGATGACTTTCAGAAAGAACTTCAGAAATCTTTGTTATGGTAGGCAGAAATGGGTTGCTTCAATTTTTATTTAATTGTGTATATATTTATCTTTCAAATGCTATGCTTGAACTTGGTTTTGCTAAATTTTGCTCTTTGTTTCGAAGGTTGAGAGATGAGGTCCGAAATCTTCCCTGCACATACAAGTGTCGGCATGATGCTGCAGCTGACTTGATCCATATTTATGCTTACACAAAGTGCTTCTTCAAAGTTAGGGTGAGTTTTCTTATTAGAAATCCTGGAAAACGTTAATCAATATAATCATATGTTCTATTAATCTAAATCAACCTTTACTGTATACAGGAATATAAAGCTTTTACTTCATCACCAGTCTATATTAGCCCTCTTGACTTGGGTCCGAAGTATGCCGATAAGTTGGGGGCAAGTTTGCAGGAGTATAGGAAGACATACGGTGAAAATTACTGTTTGGGGCAACTGATTTTTTGGCATATCCAGACAAATGCCGACCCTGATTGTACCCTGGCTAGGACGAGTAGAGGTTGCTTGTCACTACCTGACATTGGTTCCTTTTATGCCAAGGTTCAGAAGCCATCGCGACATCGTGTTTATGGCCCAAGGACTGTGAAGTTTATACTGTCAAGGATGGTAAGTTTTCTATATACATTTGTGTTTATGTTAGTACTTTGAACCTGAGACTCAGATGTTCAAGCCATCTTTATCCGTAAGGTAGTTGAGCCAGGGCTAAAATGGACCATCAGTGAAATGTGTTAGGGGTTCCCTGGGGTGATTGCTTTTTATTTGAAATTTAACATGCACCGGGGGACTGAATATATGTCTGTTCCAACTCAACTTCTCATTAGTTATGGTTAAGATTGTTGTTGACAAAGAGTGTTTTTTTTTTTGTTTATAAAGGAGAAGCAGCCTCAGAGGCCGTGGCCGAAGGACCGCATTTGGTCATTCAAGAACAATACAAAAATTTTTGGAAGCCCAATGCTAGATGCAATTGTGAGTCGCACTCCATTGGACAGGGAGATGGTACATTGGCTGAAGCACAGACCTGCCATATTCCAGGCCATGTGGGATAGGTAGTAGGGAAGGCGATATAGGGACAACGTTAGGCAAACCCTTACTCTCTTTGTGAATGTTTTGGGATGATTCTTTTTGATATTAGTTCCCAGCTGCCCCTATTTGATGTGGGAGTTGGCAATCAATCATTCCGAAACATCTGCGCTTGCTTGCGCTGGCTTCTTTATTCTTGTGTACAGTTAATCTTCTTTGTATTTTGTAATTCTTTATATAGTAGTAGAGCATTTTTTGTTCTTTGTTCTCTTTGTATTGTTTTTGTTTTATTCCTGATTTAAGGAAGAAAAGAAAAAAAAAATGAAAGGAAAAGGCATAAATGTTCCAATGCACTTGCCCCTTGATCTATCTTGATTTCGTCTGTCTCACAGTCACACTTCATCCAAATCTCTAGAGGCGTTCCATTCTGTGAAATTATCTTAAATGCCCTTTGATCTTAATTCCAAGGTATTTGCAGCTTAATTATCTTAATGAAACAGAAACTCATTTAGTGTTTAGGTGGTTTAAGCTTAATTCCATATATTTCATCTTACGAATTCTTTCTGTGGTCACTCGAACAATGTATCCTGAGGATTAACTTAAAGTAAGATGATTGTAACACATTGGCTTAGCTCCGTGTTGTGGGCATCCATGGGCAAGAAGAACAAATTGTTCCATACCCGTGAATGTATACAATGTAACAGGTGTAATAAGGGCAAAATTGTGACTGAGAAGGTATTAGTCGCAGATATTCTCCGGCCAAGCCAGCTAATCCCACAGTACACACGGCACGTGTAAATCCACACCCAACATGTTCCCGCCCTCCTCGGCTTTACTTTTATTTGTTATTTTTTACAGCAACTGTCGTATTCTCATGACTGCAGCTTCATTTTGGAAAAGTAAAAAGGGAAGGTCCACACGAGCCTAACACGCGCCTTTCAATCCAATCAGAACGTCACTGCCACCTGTCATTTTACAATTATATGATACCCATCATCCACTGTTCCACTACCACGTGTCCCTTTCTCCCCTCTTATTACTGTTAGTCCTCCTCCTTAGTCCTTCACTGGTTTTATTTCTTTGGTGTGAACTGTGAAGCATATGAAAATGGAGAGGGATGACTTCAATAATATTTTCTTCACAAACAATAACCTAATGCCATTGCCTCCCTCTGATTTCAATCCAGTTTGCCACAACCAACTCCTTCTTAACTCCGACCCAGAACTCGCCTCCTTCAGCTTTCCCTTAAACCATCAAGACTCGACTCACTTCTTTGACTTCCTCTCCACCTCCAAACCCTCTTATTCCCAAACTTTTCAACCCTCATTCCACCAGTCCCACCACCAACTCACTGACCCTGAGTCTTCATCTTCAACTCGGAAACGTCTCCGTTTAGACTCATCGCTCCAGCCACCCACCCACCACGTGCTCCCTTCCCCTCCTGTTCGGTCCCGCCGTCAGAAGATGAGTGACAAGACACTGTGCTTGCAGAAGCTGATGCCATTTGACAAGAAAATGGACATACCCACCATGCTTGAAGAGGCACACAAGTATATCCGGTTCTTGCAAGCCCAGATTAGAGCTCTCAGTTCGATGCCTCTTCACTCCAGCTTTATTGTTCAGAACGACTTTGACGTGGATCGTTTTGGGCGCTTAGGGTTGTTGAATAGGCAGCAACTTTTGCAGGTTTTGCTTAACTCTCCTGTTGCCCAAACCATGCTTTACTCGCAAGGGTTTTGTGTTTACTCTTTGGAACAATTGCTTTTGATGAAGGACAAAGAGGGAGCCAAGCATTTCCCGCAGTAGTAGTCTTGCTGATTGTCGTTTCTCTCTTTTCTTTCCTTTTTTTTGTCTTACTAAGGTACGGATATTAACATATATATATATATATATATAGAGAGAGAGAGAGAGAGAGAGAGAGAGAGAGAGAGAGAGAGAAATTTCATATGAGGAATTTGGAACGTTGTAGTTTTTTCTTTGAACTACTTCATATATTTAGGAAAATATTAATGTTAAGTTTACTAGCACAGATTTTTGTATTAGAGTTGTGATGAAAGATGAAAAAGGAGAGTAACTTGAATTAACAACATGGGGTTTATATTAATGTGATTAATGATTATGTTATGGGGATTCGCGTTTACCCTTTCTGGGTGTTCTGTGTTTTATGGTCCATTTTGGCATGTTCTGGAATATGCTTTTCTTGGAGTACAATCTTTTATGGAGAAGACAACCCACGAATGTTTGATGAATCTTTTTGTTAAATATATTAATGTAGTCCCATAAAACTAGTTATTTATACTCTTGTTGGTTTTGATTTATTCCTTGATGGGTTTAATTAATTTCCATCAACGGTCAAAATTCACTTGCTTTATTCTTAAGCTAAGTGAATAGGACTGCTGACGCTTGCCTATAAAGTTGAGGGCTTCAAGTGGAGATAGTTTTGATTATTGAGGATGGTAGATTGATTTTCTTTCACAATAGCATTAAGCATCCCGGTTGATTGCATTTCCAAGTTTCGCGACTTTGTTTAAAAACTGATCGTCATGTCATCAAATCTGATATTGACTTTGCCATGCCATTGCCACCATGAACATCTCACTACGGCAATTGCTTCAAGACTTTAGTTTTTCCCTGGGATACCTTCGATCTCAATGTGTTTGATCAATGTCTCGTCACTCGTGCCAATTTTGTGAATGGAAATGTTTTTACTAGTGTCACAAATTTTTTTGAGATTGTGCGGTCTTAGAAGCGTTGAGCGCTAAGCAGTTAAAAAAATTACACAAAGAGAAAAAAAATAAGCACGCCAAATGTTTGCACGAATACTCTCTATATTGCTAAAGAGAAAATAAAGTTATGGGATGAATTATATAAGTGTGAGTCTTCCCTTTATATATTAGTAGTCCTATACAATCGACGGTTGAAATTTAAACGATTTAACGATGTACATATAAGATAGAATAATATTTCTTAGAATATTCTTAGATATCATTATACATTTTATAGAATTCTAATTAAGGTGAATTATCCTAATAAGTTAGGAGCTAAATTCGGTTCTCCATCCAAACAACGAACATTCTAAAAACTTCGATTTATAATTTAAGAGGTCTCTAATAAGTCTAATCACACACCAAATACTCAAAAAAAAATATTTAAAAACACTTAAAATGTCACATTAAGCAGACGCTCCCACTACCCCAATTTGATGGCCATTTGCCGTCAAAGAATTATTTGTGTTTGGGCCAGGATTTTGAGTGAGTGCCTGGACCTCCGAGAGATGCATGGCCCAATTTCAATATTAAGACAGCAAAAGTGACACACAATCACTCAAATGCATCTCCTTGGGTTAGTAGGTAAATGTGGGATATTCAGTAGAGTAGAAAGTAAAAGGAAATCAATGAATGTTGTGTGGTCGTGTGAACTAGAAGTGAAGAATGTTTGAAAGTGGGATACGGATCCACCGAATTTTGAGCTGAAAAAACGGGGTTGTCTTTTCATATTATATGTACTCCGTGGTCCACTTGTTTCCTGCACCTAGACCCCTAGCCCTAGCCATAGCCCTGGCTGACCTCCATGTTCCTTATCGTTTCCATCAAAATTCAAAGCTCCGTATTTTTGCTAATGGGTGCCAATTCATTCATTGCTGCAGAGATGTTTCAGTATTCTTCGTTTATTGTTGAGTTAATAAGACCGTTCATAATATGATTTAGTTCCATCTATGCATTGAAAAATCAATTTGATAAACTTCATTACATTTTTCACTTCTACAGTAAATTCATTGATCTAATCCAATCTAATATATTCAAAATTAGATTTGATCACATAATATTTTTGAAATTTGATTGGATAAAATTGAATTTCAATTCAAAATCAAAACTAAGTTTGGATTAAAAATTCTTTAAATTAATAAATCTTGTGTAGAAGTGTGCTAAAGCACATTGATTTCTGTTGTCTAATCAGAAACACTGATAGAATCAAAGTCAAAAGGCGCCGTTAGCATCAGACTCATGAATTCATTTGATGGTAAAATATCATTACTCATTCCCAGAGAAAAGCTATTTAACCCAAAATTAAACTACAAAATCAGACAAAGAAATCCTCAATTAATTGAGATTGTAACTTAACTGTTAAAGCATGCACAAAAAATGATTTACCAAAGGTATACGTATTTGTGGAGAGTGGAAAATGGTGATATTTGCAAATCCTTGACAATAATAATAATGAAAACAAAGCCACCGATTAATCCGGGGCCATTTGCTATGAAAGATGCGGAGGGCACGCTCCTCAATGCAATGGTTTATACCCTACTTTCCTTGCTATCCCATCAAAAGAAACCAAGATTGAAGAAAAAGAAGAGAAAGTAATCACCAAAAGCAAATTAAAGTTTGTCACTGTATACATCCACAAAAGAAGCTTTTACCAACTACTAATACTCATCCTCATCTTTATTTATTAGAGAAGAGACACCCATTAGTTTCTTTCGTTCTTGTTCTTGCCCACCAATCTTTGTTAGTTACTAACCATATTCTCAAAAATGGTTAAAGTAGGAGGAGTCCTTGTTTGTCTCTTAATTGTTGCCATGGATGTTGCTGCTGGGATTCTTGGCTTTCAAGCTGAAGTCGCACAAAACAAGGTATTTATGCTAAAGTTATGTTGTTTCTAGGACTTAATTTAAGTATATATATGCAACTTAGATGCACATAAATACATATATATGAATAACTTGTTTTGATATATATACAGGTTAAGCATTTGAGACTCTGGATATTTGAGTGTAGAGACCCAAGCCAGGATGCTTTCAAGCTAGGGTTAGCTGCAGCAGCACTTTTGGCTTTTGCTCATGTTATTGCCAATCTACTTGGTGGTTGCTTGTGTATTTGTTCTCAAGAAGAGTTTCAAAATTCTTCTCCTAACCGACAACTCTCTGCTGCTTGCCTTGTTTTCTCCTGGTATTTACATGCAACCATCAACATATATATACATGTATTTGAAGAATAATTAACACCATGATTTGATTTCTGAGTCTAAATTATAACGATTCCTTTTTGTGACTGATGATGAATATGATCATTTGACTCAGGATCATATTAGCCGTCGGATTGTCAATGCTGGTGATAGGAACATTGTCAAACCACAAATCGAGAGGTTCTTGTGGGTTCACGCACCATCATTTTCTCTCAATTGGAGGGATCCTGTGTTTTGTTCACGGATTGTTTTGTGTTGCATATTATGTTGCTTCTGATGCTGCTGTTCGTGGAGAAGCAAAATATTGAGGTCATGCTTGACACTGTTCACTCCCAACTTTACTCATCTCTCGCTTTCCTTTGCTCATGACCCTTTTGCTAAAATGTAATATATTGATTAATCTCCCTCTTTAATTAATGCCATCTATCATGTATGACCCAAGTCATATGCTAATCTTTTTCTTCTTTCAGTAATTAAATCAACAATCTTTGTAGTTTAATGATTTCCCACTACAATATTGTGCTCTGTTTTTTTATTCTTTCATCATCATCTCATTCACATGATTATATGGTTTGTGTAGGGATATTATACTTGGACTATGTCAACTTAGATTAGAGACTGAGTCAAGGATTCGCTAATGAATTGATAATCGTATTGAAATTAAATATATATTAAAAGAAAAAGATTTAATGTAAAATCAAATTATTAAATGAAAAGATGACAGATTTATTTATAATTTATGGAGTCATTTCCCTACCCATATTCTTGTAAGGCTCAAACGTCACTTATTTACAAGATATCTATGAAGGGACACGAGAATAATTAAATAACGTGAATTATGATTAGTGACTTTATAAGCATGATTGATAAAGTAGATTGCCTAATCCAACTCATCTATCGTTCTACAAAAGAAATTTGTTTTTCATTCACAATCAATTAATTTTATCATTTTCTTCCACAGCCAGAATCATAGTCCACTCATCTAGATTCATGTATATCTTCCCATAAAATATGTTTTTAATATGATTTTAAGATACAATCGAAAACAATTAGGGTCAGATAATTATTAAATCTGAACAGAATCAATTTTAATTCAATTTTGATCAAAATCAAACTGAACTGAAATTAAAATTAATTGATTTGGTTTGGTTTAATTTTTGAATTTTTAAAATAAAAATTTTATTGTATTTTTTTGAATTTGAATCGGACTAATTAATTATGAATAAAATAAAATAAATTGAACTCGAACTAAATTTTAAAATCGAATCAAATTAAAATTTTCAGTTCGATTTTCGAAATTTCTAATTCAGCTTTCATGATAAGCCTAGAAGGAGGATCAATGTTACTGATCGATTGGCGAAGGCTTAAGGATCAAAGAGACCAAACGATCTTTAGTGGCCCCAATTGATGATCCAATACCATCTCCATACTGGTAAATGCATTGGGCAGTTCTTGCCATGTTTAAACACATTTTGACCATGGATTTTGGGAGCTTATTACTTGTAACAATTCTGTTCTCATTCAGCTTCTTCCAAGAATGGTTTAATAAACCATTTATGCGATCTCTTGCTCCTTTTTCTGATATGCCTTCTTCAATCATGCAACACTGTACAGATTTTGCTACGTCGCCTCTCTCAATCTCAGGCTGCGAAAAAAACAAATAAAGAGCATGAACATCTTTGAAAAGAAAACAAGTAGATAAATATGATATAATTATTCCTTAAAAAATCATGTAATTTTTATCAGAATAGTTACCGTGGAAGTTCCCAAATCGTTGCTTAGTCGAGTAATGCGCGATGACCAATATACAATCTCATAGCCATCTTCGAGGCAGCTGAGTGAATCTTTTGTTAAGTTGGATCCTTGGAGTTGCAGCAAATAAGCATGGACAATTGCTGCAGGGCCACCCACTGAGATCCATGCATTTTCCAAGTACTGGGACAGAGTTGGTTTGTAGCCTCTGCTAAACCATCTTGCTTCTACCAAATATGATGTGCAAAGATTTTTCCACTGCAATATTATTTTCACAAGATTATGCATCACTGGGCATGTCTTCTAAATCTAAGTAAACATTAAAAAAATCTTCAGATTTTAGCTCACCTCATCCTTAATGTACGATAGAACATTCAGACCATGATTTTTCAGCACATCGTAGGTCAAGTCGTTTCCAAAGTTAAACATGGCAAGGTAACAAATTTTCATATAATCTGGCAGTTCTTCCATGGCTGTAATTTCCCATCTGATTTAGAGGGAAACCCCGAAAACAGAAGATGTGGATTAGTGGACAGATAAAAGATAGAAATAAGCCAAAAAAATTAACAAATATTAGTTGGTTGTACCTTTTTACTGCATCTGTAAAGAGTTCAAGCTCATCTATAGATGCATATATATCATACATGTCGTCAATTGCGGTTAATATGCAAACAAATTTGGTGAGGCCTATCCTGCATTTAGAAAACTGGGGCTCATAAACTATGCCCATCGCCCACAAATAGTTCTCCATCAATCTATCCCTTGAAAATGTCAGTTTCTCTTGGAAACCCAAGTCGCTCCACCATCTGATCAATTAAGAAATACATTTAACTTAAAAGCAAAAATCTTCATCAAAGCACTTATAGATACTAAAAGAAACTGACCTTGCCAACTCCTTAAGTTCTTGCTGGTGTATGGATTGTACTAAACTGTAATCCAACTTGGCTAGTTCTAGCAAAAGCAAGCTGTTTTTATCATTGGTTGGGTATAAATTAATGAAACTTTGAGCCTCAACCCTAGGCGTCCTCCAATATATAGGGATTTCTAGTGATTGTTGTATTTGCTCTGCTAGAAGATTTTTCTTTAACTTCTCTACTGATTCCTTTAGATATTTAGTGCTAATACTCTTGATTTCTTCTAAAACATCTTCTTCTTGCATTCCTAAGAACGAAGCTTCATATAAACTCAGCAGCCCGGCTATGTCCCCTGCTAAACTTTCACTGTAACTCCCTTCTCTGTTTCTGAATTTATCAAACACATCTGCTTGATACCATCATCAGAAAGTAATTATGAGTAAAACAAAATTTAAAGAAAAAAGAAATGCTATATATACAAACAAAAGATTGTAATACTATTATTTACCTATGCTAATTGGATGCCCTTGTTCACGTAGAAGCCGAAAATGCAACGCTGTTGCATTAAGGTCCCTGATGTTGACGTCTTTTCTGAGGAGATTTATAACCTTGTTTATCTCTTCTTCAAAATGGTAAGCTACTCCCAACCTCTGCATTGAGTCAATGAGCTTTAATCTATCACAAGTTTCTTTGGTGGATGCAAGTAACTCTTTAGCCTTTTGCTTCAACTCCTCCAATCTATCAGCATATAACTCGTACTGCAATTAGGATAATATAAAAGTTAAAGCTCGGTGATAAAAGATGGCTTAATCTAATGCAGAAAGAAAATTCTACTTACAGTATAAGGAGTGGTAAAGGACTGTATGACTTGAGGCTTCCAAATGCTAGGATGGTAATTAGCCGACCGACGTTGCGTCCCTTGCAAGTGATTGGAGCCATTATTATTCGAAGTCATTTCGAAGGAGGTTATTAATCTTGATCTGCCATGCTTAGTTCTTATTGCAGGCCATGTTGACAATAAGATTCTACAAGTTTGGTTAACGTGAACAAAACAAGGTGAGCAAGAGAGGGATGCAAACTCTAGTTTCATGATTGAATTATGTAATACAAACGAGATGAGAAATTTGTACAAGACAGTCAGCTGGATTGCCCTATTTATAACAAGCAACTAAAATCTACATGCCCATCCCACTACACTTTGGTCGATTTGTGGATAGCATTTGTTCCTAATTTGGGAGTCAATATAATGCCCAGTTCCTCATAAATAGTTAGATGCCTAGAATTTCGGTATTTGACAATTAGAGAACCGTAAAAATTTTAGATTTCGACCATTCTCAAAATATTTTTTTAAGTATTTACGCGAGTCTTAATAGACTCAATTAGGTAATTTTATAGTCAATTTTGGCGTTAAGTGCTCACCGAATATTTTTGAAATTTTTGTTTTCGGTTGATTAAGTAGTGAAAATTCAATATTTGTACCAATAATTTTTAGTGTAAGCATCACACCCTAAACAAGTCATTTTTGTTGGATAAAGATTTATATTTTAAGACATATGGACCAATCATATTGAGATAGTTGCATATATTAGTCTATTATATTATATTTAATTAGTTATTAGTAATAATTATTAAATTATTAGCCACCAATTAAAGGCTTTTTAATTGGAGGACTAAATGACAATTAGGCATGTCTTGGAGAGTCATTATGCAATTTTTGAGTTATATATAAAGGCCAAGTGTTTAATTTCAAGAATTGTTAAGAAAAGAAAAAAAAAAAAACAAAACAAAAGAGAGAGAGAAAGAGAGGATTTCGGCCAAGAGATGGGAAGAAGATGAATAGTAAAACCCATGAAATTTCTAAGCCAAATCAAAGAATCCACACCAAATTCAAGTTGTTTTTAAGTGCCTAAGTAAGATTTAAGGAGTGGATTAAGGGTAAATTTACTTTAAAAGGTGAGAATTCCAAACTCTAGAATAGTAAATTAGGGTTTTTATATAATTAAACTTTAATTGAATAAATTTAGAGCATTAGAATGAATTTGGGAAGTAGATAAGATCATAGGTAAGAAGAAATTTGAAAAATGGTAAAAATTTCATTTGGGTTATTTTGGGGTTTTTAATGGTACAAGTACAATTAGCAAAAATTGAGGGTTAGGAATGAATTTTAGGACCCTTAAGATGAGTATTGATGGATGAAAATCAAAGTTAAGATATGGGACATAATAGTAATTTATGATAAAGATTATGAGTAATTATGTCAAAAAACAATTATAAGGGATTATGGACTCCTTTGACAAAAAAAATGGTAGTTTGTGCATAAATTGTAATTGTTAGGGGCAAAAATGTAAATTTAAAAAGAAATTTTGGTGGTGGCTGAAAATGTGCACTAGGGATATTTTGATAGTTTTGTCACTTTAGGGGGGATTAAAGCGTAATTTATGCTTTGTAGGTGCCGAAGATCGAAACCGGTGAAAAGACAAGCCTAAATAAAAAACTTTAACAAAAGACAATTTGTGAGTGGGAAAGCAATTAAAATAAATTAAATATATTTTATTTTAAATTATTAGTATTTATGTGCTTTCTAATTTAAATGTTGTTGTTTCAAGTAATTTACTCAAGTTACGTGATTTTAAGAATTAAGGAAAACATAGTGATATTTTATTTGATATAATGAGAATTAAAAATTTATCATTTAAAAATATTGTAAAATTTTAGAATTATAATTCAGTTTTTTCAATGGTTTAAAGATTTATTTTTCAGTAGTAAAAAATAGTTTTTAGATATTATCAGTTTTCAAAGGCCAGTGGTACCCCATTTATCAGTTATCAGCTATCAGATTCAAATCCTTGTGGAGATAGTATAGACTCGGCCAGTACACCCCGTATGCGTGGGCAGGTCAGTTGGTTGGGTTGAGTGCTATTAACTCTGGGGTGTCGAGTCTGTGAGTCGCTTATGCTACGGGGTGTTGTCTCGCTATATGTCTGCGACGTATATTTCGTCACATAGACAGTGAGATTTCTCATATATATCAATTTATCAGATTGGTCACAGTGGTTGTTGCTAGCGTAGACCGCCTGTGACCGACTCATTTTGTCAGCTACGTCGACAAGTGGGTCTAGCATTAGGGTAGCCATTGGTGCTTTTCAGACAGATTAGAAATGAGCGAAAATTTTAGACAATTGTATGAGATATGTAGTTTTTTTTTTCAGAAAATGAAATTTTTTTGTTAATAATGTTTACAGATTTCAGCAGTAGCCTGTTAAATTTTAAAAATTTTAAATAAAGAAAATTGCTTGGCAGAGTTTTACTAGTATTTGATATTTAGAACAATTATTCAGATTTCACACCCACTCATTGAGTTTATCAACTCACACTTTGTTTTTGCTGTTTTTATTTTTTTCTCCAGATACAGCCATCAGTGTACAGCATACAGTTTCTCCTATGGATTAGTAATGGGCCAGCCCTACGACAATCTCCTGTGCATGTACAGAGCTATATGTATACATTTAGTGCATATATATGTATCATATTTAATTTTGCGTTGTATAGCATGCATAATAAATTTTGGAGCTAAGATGAATATTTATTCATTTTTGAAATAATTAATTTTTTTACTATGGATGTCTGTTGGAGTATGATCAAGAATGCATGTGTTGATTGATTTGGGAAGGGACGGGAGGCCCTATTTGTAGTTGAGAGATGTGAGAAATATTTGAAGTATATTTTTTGCAGGTTTATAGAATATAGATTTTTAGAAAAACAGGGAAAACTCTGTTCGTTTTAATTCATAAATTTTAAAAAATTTAAAAATTTTCCGTGTTTATGAAAATATATCAAACAGAAATTAAGAGAAATTTTAGGGTTCGTCTCATGGAATTTTCTAGGGTTGATAGCAGACTTTGGAAAGTGTTCCAATAGGGTGCCTGGCAGAGTCTACCTAGGTTCACATTATAGGATTTTAGGTCGGGTTCTGTCAGTCAACGTTTGAGTCCACTTCTATGCATGAATGAGGGTAGATTTTTTTTTTAATTTTTAATTAAGTAGATTTTGCCTTTATTGGGTCTAGATTTATAGATTGCGCCATAATAGATATCATTGTTGCATGTCTCGATAGACTACTACTATATTTGGCCTTTCTTAAGTCTAGATTTATGAATTGTATCACAAAGGATATCATTGTTGTATATCTTAGTAGATTTGGCCTTTCTCGAGTCTAAATTTATAGGCTGCACCACAACAGATATCATTGTTTTATGTCTCGATAAACTATAGATATATTTGGTCTTTCTAATATTTAAATTTGCTTGTTGCGACGATAACAGATTTTATTGTTGTATGTCTCAATAAAATTTTGATTATATATATATATGTTAGTAAATTATTGTAATATTTTAAAAAAAAAGCTACATGCCCACCTAATACTCATATATAATTTACTATTGAAATCAGACCTCTCTCGAGTCTAATTTTCATTTGGACACCAAACATTTAGCACCTTTAATGTTAGAGATCTTATCTTATCAACCAACCAACTAATGTTTTTGAAGACAACATCTTAGTAATTTATTAATTAATTTATTTATATACTATTCCAACTATTTTTTAAGAGAATAATAAGAAATTAAAAAATTATAAGCATATATCAGAAGGGTGTTGTTAGAATTGGTGATTTAAAATTATGTTTGAGCATTATTTTGAATTGAAAACTAATGAAAAGTCTAGATAAAGTCAAGAATGCATAGGATAGACGAGCAGGGATCGAAAACAGAAGTAAAAAGAGAGGTGAGGTGTGAAAACATGAGAAAATAATTTTCAGGTGTGAATGCTATGGCACTGGCTCCTTAATGCTACAGCACCAAAGTCAGAAGCCCTAGCACTGCAACACTGACTTGAGCACGCCACGGCACCCAGTTTCAAAAAAAATTTTTTTTAGCTCATATTGAATTTTTTAAGTGAGATTTAATCTCTTACATATATGGACTTTTATTTCAACTAGTTTTAGAATTTTTAGGGATATTTTGTACACTATATAAATCTTTGTAATCTTCTAAAATTTATTAAGCATTAAAAAAGACTTTAATAGAAAAATTAAAAGGCTAAAGAGCCTTGAGCATTGAGTGTTCATGAGAGTACCATAGGTATTTTTTGAGTTTTGAACGAATGAAAGAAGCATTAATAGATTGTTTGAGAGCTCTTTATTATTATATTTTTTGATAATCTCTTGAGAGAGATTTTTGTGATCTGTAATTCTTTATAAACTTAATATGAAAGGTTAGAATCTCGTGATCCAGCGTATTTTTAGATAATAGTAGATAGAAACAACGCTCGTAAGGAGTCCTATTGAAACCAAGAAATATAGGCTCGCTTGCCATCCACACTAGAATAAATAGAGTTTTTATTTTAAAAAAAACCTACTAGTGGAAGAAGACCTCGTAGGGATAAGAGACAAAGCTAAAGAGAGAGCTAAAAAAAGATCTTTTGTGTATAATCCTGCATAATCTCGAATGTTATCAGTTTCGGTATGTAGACCAAATAATACAATGCAAGCAAAATTTTCTAGATTCATGGAGATATAGAATAGCATATAAGTTATCATGCTCGTATATCCACCATTTGAGTCTTCAACAATTATTCCAATAATATCATATCCGATTTGACCTATGGACGAATATACAAGCATATGTTTCATGCTTCTTTGAGTAATAGCAATGAGATTCCCCAATACCATGCTAAGAATAGTTAGGATTTCAAGAAGAAGATGTCATTCATTTGATGGAAGAAGAACCTATAATTAGCTTTTCGGGAAATTTCCAAACGAATAGTTTCAACGAAATTTTTCTATTTCTTATTTTACTATGTTCAACTCTGTGTATTTCTCTATCCGTGGAGTACATTGAATGTATAGAAATGACTATAACAAAGTTTCTATTATTCGTATTAACTGTTACTCTAGGAGGAATGTTTTTATGCGGTGCTAACGATTTAATAACTATCTTTGTAGCTCCAGAATATTTCGGTTTATGCTCCTACAAATTATTTGGATATACCAAGAAAGATGTACGGTCTAATGAGGCTACTTAAAATATTTACTCATGGGTGGGGCAAGCTCTTTTTATTCTGGTTCATGGTTTCTCTTGGCTATATGGTTCATCCGAGGGTGAGATCGAGCTTTAAGAAATAGTGAATGGTGTTATCAATACACAAATGTATAACTCCCCAAGAATTTTAATTGCGCTTATATTTATCACTGTAGGAATTGGGTTCAAGCTTTCCCTAGCCCTTTCTCATCAATGGACTCTTGATGTATATAAAGGAGTGTGATTCGTTTGATAAATTTCTACCTTTCTATCTATCTCTAAGATGTTTGGATTTTTCAAAACTCCATGGACATGCAGAAGAGAAATAATATCCCCATTTGGACCAAGACACAACTTTTACTTGTTCTAATAACAATTAAGGTCAAGCAGGGTCAAGAACAACGAATTTTTTTATGATAAACAAATCTATTTTGTAAGTTCGTTATTACGGGTAGTGTCTACAAAGGATCGGACTAATGATGTATACAATACTTGAATTCTCGATGTAGATGCTATAGAGTTAGTTCTCATCCTTCAGAGACTACGAGTGTAATAGGAGCATCCATCGACAAAAGGATCACCCTAAGATGATTATCTCATAGATATTGAGAACGAATCAAATTAGATGGCTCTATTTCTCAATCTTTCTGATGGTTTTCTAGGTGCTCTATATGAAGAAAAGTTTATTCTAAGTTACAAGATAAGAGATCTTTCTAATGTCTTTCTTTTTCTTTGATTCCTGAACACAAGAAGATCAATTTAGATATCTATCTAATATTGAATTTATATCTATATACAATTTATATATATATATATATATAAATCAAATCATGGCTTTATGTATCAAATATTTTCATATCAAGGCATACAATATTTTTGTTTTATTCCAAAAATGTGAAGAGATAGGGTATAAGAAAGAAACTTTTATTTACAATCTCATATTATTTAATTTAATATTGTATTGACGTATTAATTTTAAAAAATAAAAATTAGAAGAGTATTTATTTTTCTTAATCTCACGAATAAGATTCAAGAATAAGATTAGTTGATAGAGCGAAAGGAGTAAGAATAGGTCTGGGTATCTGTTAGTAAGGAGAGAAGGGATCAATTCTTCCTTGAATTGAAGAGTTCTTTCAAAAAATTCCTCTGTCTGATTTCATTAATGAGTCATAAGACAGTTTATGGTTCTATTTCAGATGATTATTAACAATAAAGAATAGGAAGGGATAAACGAATTGAGTTCATGGATTTACCTAAGTCAAGCTATGGACAAAGAAAGGATTTTTACCTTTAAAACTAATTACAAGGGGAAGCAGACGGTACGAGAAATCAAATCATATCTAAATGATCGAATCCTCGAACGCCCCACAATTTTCATAACATAAGGTGTTCGAAAATGGTTGAAATAGTTGAATAGGAGGACCGTTATAACTATAGCTCTTAGTAAATTTATCAAAGATGAAAATGATTTATTTGATATTATGGATGACCATTTACAGAGGGACCGTTTCATTTTTGTAGGTTGGTCCAGTCTATTACTCTTTCCTTGTGCCTATTTCCTTATTTATGTTCTACCATATGATCTGTTATATAAATAGGCAAATGTTCCCTTCCATTATAGATAGCCATAGTATGGTCGACCATTGTGGGTATAATGGTAGATGCCTAGGACCCAATTATTATTATTTCTTTTTCCGCTTTTGTATTAAGATTATCGAATTTTCTTAATAAATGATTCGCTACAAAAGGATTTTTTTTCGTGAACGTGTCACAATTAATTAACTCATTTTTTTTTCTTTTGTAAATTAGAAAAACAAACAAAGAAATTCTATTTTCTCTCTTATTTACTACGGCGGTGAAGAATCAAATTATCACTATATTTATTCCTTTTTTAACTTCTTCTTCCAAGTGCAGGATAAAATGTGAGAGGTTTGGGTAACCGAAAGAGGAGATTCGTGTTGAAAAGCTTAGTTAATAAATGTAAAGCGTCTATAATGATTCTTTAGGAAAGCAAGCATCATTATTTTGACAGAAGGATTGCAAAAGATCTTTGAGAAAAAATCAATAGGTGTCGTAGCTGCTACAATTGCTTCAACGGGAGCTGCTGTCGATATTGGAAACGTCTTCAGTTCTTTGATCCATTCTGTGGCATGAAATCCATCATTGGCTAACCAATCATTTGAAAAAAAATGTTTTCTTTCACATTCACAACCAGAAAACTATCCTCTGATGAATTGTATACTTATTGGAATTACACCAATGAACAAAAAAAGAAAAATTTAACCAAGTAATTTAGAAAAAGAAAGAAAAACTTATTAAAACAAATACCTTATTAGAAGATTAATACATAAAATAAATATAATAAGAGATAAAAAGAGATGTGACTACCCTTTAAATATTTTATACCTTCCTCTATTCTTTTGAAATATCCACTTTATTCTTTTTCTCCAATTCTTTTTTTTTTCTTATGACACGATCACTTCTTAGATTTTTTAAACAAAAAGCCATCTATTTGTGTTTGAGTTTAGATTAGAATTTTGATTCAATTAAAGAGTAAGCCAAGCGCATTTTTTTTTTTGGTTCGAAGACTAGTAGTTCTAGCAGTCGACTCATTTCTTTCAAATTGTTTCTCATTATTAAGAAAAGGTAACGAAGATAAAATACGAGCTTGTTTTATAGCAATCGTAATTAATCGTTGTTCTTTTAAGGTCAATTTATTTATCTGTCTAGATAATAGTTTTCCTTGTTCACTAATAAATAGACTAATTAAACTCATGTTTCTATAATCAATTTGATCCCCTAATTGGATCAGGGGGAAATGCCTATGAAAATATCGCTTGGATTTAAGAAAAAGTCATTTTTAGTGGCAGTGGGTGGCAAAATTGCTTTACTACCTATTCCATTAGGAACCACAGATTTTTTGGTACATTACATTCATGCATTTACGATTCATATGACGATATTGAAACTCCTGAAGGAGTTATATTTGCTCGTAGCTCACGTTTGATACCGAATAAAGCAAATCTTGGGTTTCATTTCCCTTGTGACGGAAATGGTTATTGCCAAATCACGTATATTGATTGTGTAATTATTCTTATTGATCTTATTCTTATTCTTGTTTGCTTGTGATCAAAGCTTTCATATACGTTTAGGGTTTATTAGAGTGCACGCCAAGGAAACCTTATCAAATTGATACTAGTATAAAGGCTAATTTCAAAAAGGAATTAGTGCTAAGGCTAATATCCCCCCCAACAAGTGGTATCAAAGCCAAGGGTTAGAAAATATACTTAAGTGGTGTTAACAATGGAAACTCACAATTATGAGATAGAAAAGTTCAATCGACAGAGCGATTTCAATCTATAAAAGGTAAAGTTATAGCTTTACTGGTGAGTCAAAAGTTACACTCAGTCCTGGAGGTGACTCAAGAAACTACCAACAAAGAAAAAAAACCTTTAAAGCCTAGTGAGATAGATAGAGAAATAATTCAAAAAAGAGCTCATGGTATTATAGTTTTATTATTAAGTGATGAAGTATTAACGGAGGTAGCTAAAGAGAAGATGAAAATTGGGCTATGGAAGAAACTTGATGCCTTGTATATAACGAAGTCTTTGACAAATAATCTATATGTAAAAAAGAAGTTGTATCAGCTATTTATGGTTAAAAGAACTTCAATAAGAGACCATATTGATGCCTTCAATAAGATCATTATAGATATTATGACAATAGACATCAAGATTGATGATGAAGATAATGCCATATTCTGTTATATTCATTGCCCTCAAGTTATAAGCAGTTAGTGGATATGCTCATGTATAATAGGGAGACTTTAAGGATGAGTGATATTAAGGCCTTATTGAACTTAAAAGAATTAGGGATGTGATTAGAATCTAGTAGTGTAACACGTTTGATTGCTAGAGAAAAGGATAAAAAAAATAATAATCAACTAAGTGAGAGATCCAATAAGTGTTATCTTTGTAAAAAGAAGGGGCACTTAATAAAGGATTGTCTATAAATAAAAAGGAAGGATGAAAATACTGCAATAGTTTATGGAGAAGACTTAGAAATTACAAAATTATTAATAGCCTCTATTGAAAGTATGCTAGAGAACACATATTAGATTCTAGATGTAGTGTCCATATATATCTTGATAGATCATTGTTCACCACTTACAAATCCATTAGGGGTAAAGTACTAATGAGAAATAATATGGCTTGTGAAGTTATGGGAGTTGGTGACATAAGGATGAAGATATGTGATAAAAAGATTATGGATTTATATTGTGTAAGGCATATTCCCAGACTAAAAAGAAACTTGATATCCTTATGAGAGCTGGATAAATAGGGATATTCATTTCGGGTGGAAAAAAGAATATTGAAGGTATTTATGTTGATAAATGGTGAAAAGCACAAAGGGCTGTATGTGCTTGATGGAATGACTATAGGTGGCTCAACATGAGTTGTTGAAGGAATACAGACTACATAACAACATCGAAAATTGCTCACCATAGTGATGAAGGTTGAAAGGATATTTGTGGCAAGACTACCTTAGGCAATAAGTATTCATATTTTAAGATTTAATGTCACGAGCCAATGATGAGTTAAATCTAGACAAAGACTTAACTGGAATTAACTCTAAGTGATATAACATAAGTGTGGATGGATCCTAAAAGGCCTTTTGTAAAACTATTTTGAATCAATGAAGAGTTTGTTGGAATTAGTGATTCAAAATTATGTTTAAGCATGATTTTGAGTTGGAAACCGATAAAGAGTTTAGATGAAGTCAATGATGCGTTAGATGGATGAGCAAGTGTCAAAAATAGAAGTCGAAGACGAAGAGGAGCGTGAAAACACGAGGAGACGATTTTTAGGTGTGAGCATTCCGACATTGGCTACCCAGTACTGTGGCACTGAAGTTAGAAGCCCCAGCACTACAGCACTGACTTGAGCACACCGTGGCTTCTAGTTTTGAAAATTTCTATTTTAGATTAGATTGACCTTTTTAAGTGGGGCTTAGACCCCTAAATGCATGGACTCTTACTCCTTAGGGTTTCTAGGGACGTTTGTACATTATATAACTTCTGTAACCTCTTAGAATTCATTAAGCATTAGGAGAGACTCTAAGAGAAAAAATATAGAACTAAAAAGCCTGAGCACTGAGTGCGTAAGAGAATGCCATAGATAGTACTTGAGTTCTCAGTGAATGAAAGAGGGACTAATAAATCTTTTGAGAACTCTTTATTTTTGTATCATTGATAATCTCTTGAGAAAGATATTTGTGATCTGTAGTTTTTTGTGAACTTAATAAGAGAGGATAAGATCTTATGATCCACTATGGATGTAGGCTTTTTTTATCGAACCACGTATAATAATTGTGTGATTGTTCTTATTGATTTTGTTCTTATTTTTATTCTTATTTACTTGTGATTGAAGCTTTCGTATGCGTTTTGAATTTATTAGAGTACACATCAAAGAAACTCTATCAAATTAGTATTAGTGCAAAAATTAATTTAAAAAAAAATTAATGCTAAGACTAATATCTCTCGATAAATGCCTATTCACATAGTGTCTTTATTTGTATAAGAAAAAGAATTCCTATTCAAACAAAATTAGGAATACAAAGTTGATGTTATATTTGAGCTCTCTTCATGTATTTGTAAATATGTTACCATTTTTATACCTTCAAACAAAAATAAAATAATATTTTATTAGATATAATTATATTTAAATTAAAATTGTCTCATCCATAGTAATTATTATCCATAGACAATCGTTGTACCTGCTGGTCAAGTTTGTGTAGCCTCTAGGTATCTTAGTGTTGAGTGAGTGTATGATGTATAGAGTATACATATAATTTTAAATTTTTATATACGCAACAGAAGTATCACATACATCTTGTACTCAATATAGCATAATCAAATATATATATTTCATATATTTTCATATGTATCATTTAAATAAATTGCAAGTTAATAAACATACCCAGATAGAAGGTAACTTTCCAATACTTTAAGAACTCCAATCTCTAATTCTTGAGCCTACCTTGAAGTATGTTGTTGCACAATTTTAGTTCACAATTAAAATGGGTGGAATTGTGAAGTTAAAATAGCAGCCACAAATTTTCAGTAGTTAGTGTTTCAAATTTTAAAATAATTTTAGTTATTATGTCGTATTTCTTATGAGAGATGAGAGGAATTTAATATGTTTAGTCTTTGTTCCCTCTCAACTCTTTGTTTAGAACTTTGAAAGGAGTTAGCAAAATTCTCTCAACTCTACCTCTCTTTCACCTTGACCGAATGATTTTCTTGTCCCTTACAAAATTGAAATCTTCAATTTGGTTTGCTTCACCACCACTCACAATTGTTAGCCATTTCATTCAATAAAAAAAAATCCAAGTATAGGCCACCCAAAATTTGTTCACCTGTATGAATCAATGGCTATAGAGAATGAAAATGAATTAAACAATATTTGGTGGTATCACTACTTCTCAAGTGCACCACTCAGTAATCTCAAAGTGGCCAAAAATATTAATTACCTATTTGAAGTGCTTAGTCCATTATTCATAATGGTTGTCCACATATTTTAATAAATAATAAATATTCATTTGTTAATAAGTTTATTATTTATTCAAAAATTATTTTTTGAATAATAACCATTTACCTTATTAGTATTTACTTAGCAAGATTAATTGGTAAATACATGGTAAAAATTATTCATAGAGCAAAATTGTGCCACTTGTCAATTTCTTATTAATTAATAATTTTTGTCAACTAATTAAATAATGTACTCAACATTTATTTCTTGACAAGTGCATAACATAAGAAACCTTGGAACATATTTTTACTTTGCTAGAATTTCTTGGATTAAACTGTTTAATCCAATACACTGCCCCGGTGCACAACGCATATACTTTATATTGTGAGACTCTATAGGTTTATGCCCAGTTTGTTATATGAAACTTATCCATACATTCGTGAACAATGTCCTGCACATATGTTACGGATATTACAAAAATGGTGCGTCAGACTATACAAGTTAAGGTTATAACATATTCGTTTAATCCTTCCATTATAGATATCTTGAAAGAGCGGAGATATAGATCAACACCGTCAAGTCTCCATATGCTCAACCAAAAACTTATCTCTAGATTTGTATTTCAATAAATAATATCCGTAAACACTTTTTCGATATTATTTATCCTATGATAAAACTATTTTTCCTGGTATAACTGCTTATGGCCATAAGACTTTTTGAAATGAAATCTTGGAGCATTATGATATATTACTCACCCAAATGAGCTAATGGATCCCATATCTATATATATTAGACTTGATGAGCATCAGACCATACCCAACGGCCAGACCATGAAAGGTTTCTGACATGTGTGGAACAAAAGTATGGTGGATCACTCACAAGTCCACTGTGACACTCAAGTCAAAAGACCATGAATATTACTCAACTAGAAAGACCATCAATTGACGGCTTTATGGGATGTCTTTAGAGGTCTTTGTAAGTCTGTTCGGTATTCAATCTTACGAGCTTTCACTAACTCATAATTTGCTAAGACTAACCATCTGGACCATCCAGATATAGACATACACTGATCTATATATTTAAAGGTCTTCACTAATATACCTACATCAGCAAAGATAGATCAAAAATATAGTGTTTGAGAACATGCTTGTATAACAACATTTCCTACCATCATTTGTAACTCTTTTATAACTATATCGTTACTAATATATTCTCAGGTCTTTGTCTTATTTCAAATAAAGCTCTAACTCATTAGATTTCGCTGGCTCTTATAACCTGGTAACTCTTATCAGTGCTAACTCTTAGCATTTATAACTCTCAGCATTTATAACTCTCAGCGTTGCTAATTCTTAGCATTGATCTGAACTCCTTTAGACCAGATCTAAACTCTTTCAGATCATACAATATTTGAAATGTTACAAGCATCTTACCATGTATATAATATAATTAGCAATTTAATGAAATAATAATAGTATAAATATAAAAATAAATATTTATACATAAAAGGGATGGCATGTAAGCACAAATCTCAACACTTAGTACTTCATTATTTTTCATATTTTTGTGCAATATAATAAGTAATTATTAGAAATATATGTGATTCACAATTTATGACTTTTAGTCTACTCACTTTGTTATACCTAGGCATGGTAACTGGACTGTGTCAGTTTAGCACAGTTCATGAAAAATAAGTCTAAATGGGTTTGTGTTTGGATAGTGGCTTAGTACGGCTTATTAACACAGCTCAAAGTCGTGCCATATCATGTTGCCACAGTTGGCTTATTAGACCATGCTTAAGAATTATTTTTATTTTTTAAATGTTTTCTAAAGTTATTTTTAAAAAATAAAAAGTTGCTGCGTGCAGTTGCCTTTGTTGGTTGTTACGGGGTAGACGCAATTTTTTTATAGTTTCATGATAAAGGGGAGGGGGTTGGGTACCGTATAAAAGGCACTCGAACTTACTCTCTTCTTTCTATACTATTCACTTTCTCAATCTTCTCTCAACTCAACTCAAATCTCTCTGAATTTCCTCTTAAATTATTTCAACTATCTTTAAAAATTATATATCTCAATTTATTTATTTATTTATTAATTTTTATTTATCCAATTATATTTTTATTATCTATACAATAATAAGTTTCAATCTCAATGCTCCAAATAAATTTGAAGATATTCTAGTCTCATCAACACAAATTTTTAGTAGTCAATCTACTTCTACAACTAAAAATGTTTGAAGTATTAAAAAATAAAAAAGAGGGCAAACATCAGATGTTTGAAATTTTTTTACATCGAAAAATCATACAAATACATCTTCTAAAAAACAAAAATTGAAGAAAAACCTATCTATAACTTTTGTGGTAAAGTTTTAGATGCCAAAATGGCTCACGACATTGAGAATTTGAATCGATATGCCAATGCATGTTTTCATAACATGGTCCAAATGAGCCAACTCAAACTCAACTTACCCAGAGTGCTCCTAAATGACGTCTTTTTAGATTTTAGTTTAATCAGCAACACATGTGTACTGAATTGGCTAGATACATTATAGTAAGTGAATAATCTATCTCATTTACCGAAGATGAAAGGTATGAGAAATATATGAGAAGGCACATTCAACTCAACTTTTCTCATATTCCTATAAATACTGTTAAAAATAATATTTTCATTGTATTTGTTCAAAGAAAACAAAAACTAATAGATGAAATTTCATATTTCAAGCAATTTTTATTGTTACTTTTAATTATTGGATGGGTGCTAATAATTTGAGGTATATTTGTTTTACATTGCACTATATTGATAATAAGTGATTTTTACAAAAAGAATTATTATTATTCGTAAATTGGAGCGTCTACACACAACTAATGTTATTTTTAGAAAATTTTAAATTGTTAAAAAATTTATTTGTATTACTTTTGATAATACAAGTACAAATACTCGTGTTATAGATTTATTTTTAATTTAATTAACATTTATGCATGATTCAAGTTTTTTTTTTTTATTTAAGTCTTTTTTGTTATATTCTTAATTTAATTATTCAAGATGGTTTGAATATAATTATTTCTCATATTGATAAAATTAGAGAAGCAATTAAATATATTGCTTTATCATCTGCTAGACAACAAGAATTTAAATCTGTGTTAAGTAATTTTAGATTAGAGAGTAGAAGGTTCAAACTTGACGTGAGAACTCGTTAGAATACCACATATTTGACGGTGAAATCTTGTGTAAGTTTTAGAGATTATATTATATATTATTATAATGATAAAATGAAAGAATCTATACTAAATAATAATGACTGAAAAATTACAAATTTTAAAGTATTTAATGAAGCCACGTTAGCATATTCATGTATATGTAAACATTCATCTTCTATTTCTTTGACTCGTATATTGTAAGGTGATGATTATTTTAAGGTGCATGCATGTGATTTTGTGTTCATCATAGCAAAACATTTATCTCATACAATATTTGTGAGCACCAAAAGTTAAAAATTTAATTTCTTAGGTTGATAAGCACAATAATTTTTTTATTTTATCACATAAATGAAATTGTAAGTATTGAGCAATCACCTTAACAAGTCTTTTGAATGTTTAGCCGAAGTTCCCGCCTTAAAGTGAACTTGTTTCCAATTCTAGTACCCAACTTAGTGGGCTTGGGCAAACTAGAATAGTAGCTTAATCAAGTAAGGGTTTAACTCTTTAAACTCTATTTAATACTTAAACTAATTGCTTAATACCTTAAGCTATCAATTACTACAATACAATGCATGATGGTTCACACGTGCAGAATATAAGAGTTTATTTTCAAGTGCAGAATTGTTAAAGTAATAAATAATTTGGCAAGAACGGGGTTGATCCACCGGAAAGTGGAATTATAATTATAAACTATAAATACTTTAAAGATAATTAAAACAGTTTGCAAATAATAATTTAATTAACCAATTAAAATAAAAGCTAAGGTTAGGGGATCCACTCTTGGCATATGAAATAAGAATATATTCAACTCTTTTTATAATTCAATTGGAATCTTCACACAAATGAGGTTCCAATCAAAAGATATAATAATTAAAGTTCATCACCGTTTATATATTAACTTGTATTTATTTCTTTAAATTATTATTCACCAAATCTTACAAATAGGTTCAAGTATTTATTATGTCAATATTTATATTTGTCCACAATAAATCAAGACTCCCACTTTACAAGAAAGAGTATCCATGCCAAATCTTGTAAATGGTTTCAAAAATTTATTGTGCTAACTATAAAAATTGTATATAATAAATCAAGATATACCACTTTACAAGAAATGATATTACTATTACAAACAAAATAAATACATCATATATAAATTTGCATAACTTAATAATGAAATATTAAATTCATGAATAAGAGTTAAGCATATCTTATTACCTTACCAAGAGTTTCACCCTTTCACTTTAGCAAAAAGAAAATTATTTGGACATAATAAAACTAATGAAAAAGAAAAGAGATGGAAGAAGAGATAACATGACTTTAGAATAATAAACAAGAGAAATAAGACTACAAAGAGATAATACAAAAGACAAGTGTTTTAAACTAAAATCTAGCTCTCTAATTACATGCTTTGGGCATAAACAAGCTACCTATTTATAGAAAAATATGGATAAATCAAGACAAATAAAGATGGAACCACTGGATGATAAAAGTCAAGAAGGGTGACAACTAATTTATATTGATTATCATTAATGCACCCACTTGATTGTCCAATTTGGAATTGATGTGGTCCTAATTAGATTTCACTCAAAAAATTAAAGTTGTAGATAAGTTTCTTATCTTTCTAATTTGAATTGTCTCATACATATTAGATACGTATTTCTATAGTTATGGGCCAAATACTAATAATTGTTCGAACTAGGCATGTACTATAGATCAGTTCTGTTCTAGGCCATTTTCACCCTCTAAACGCTCAAATTTCAAATGTCTTGTGAAATATAATATGTCATCTCATTGAGTTAGCTCTTCATAGGATCAAGAATCACTCAAATTAGATTTCTAGGTAGAAATTTATGCCCATATTACCGAACCTACCACAAAACAGTTAAAAGCTAATTAGGTACAATATTGTAAACATACTTAAGTTATAGGGGTTAAAGACACTAATAATACAAAACAATAATGTAAAACCCTTATTAAATGTATAATTTCAAGTGTTCATCAATGATACTTGATCCAATTTAACACTTAAACAACAAAAATTCATCTTATTATTTATAGAAATATGGCTAACCAAATGAAGAAATAGAAGAAAATGAAAATGTTCTAAACACTTATCAAAATTTCTCTAACACTAAAAAAACTTAGTACTTCTCTTTTCTCTCTCTTTGGCTGAATTCTCCCTTTCATCAAATGAGCAAAATTGCTATTTTATTTGGTTCATTTACTTTACCCTACAACAAGCAACAAATGGCCCATAAACTATAGCAACACTGCTACGCCCATTTGCCTTTATTTTTGTTTTATTTGTTTACAATAAATAAATGAAATAAAACACATGCAATTTGTGCTTTTGTGATGGCCCGATTTTGCTTGTCTAATTGGTGAAACAATTTCATCAATTAAGACAATTACTTAGTCCATCTCATGATAATTGGCAATTCTTTATTCATGCATTATATGTTAATTAAATTAAACACATGCAAGATGTGTTGGTCGAACTAAAGTAAAAGAGTGAAGAAACTGTTGTCGTGGGATCTAATGTACGTGAGTGTATGCATGTGCAATTGTGCCTATTGCCTAAATATGTATCAAATACATATTTATACGCGGCAAAAACATAAAATATACAATAAACACAATAATTAAATATATTAATCATATTAATATATTAGTAAGGTTGAGAATTCACCTCAACATGTAACGTTATACACGTATTTTTTTTCGAAGTTCGCATAGAGACCAACTCGCAGGCAGTTCTAGTCACCAACACGGTGGGCTTAGTGAGCTAGAACAATAGCCCTATACACAGCACTAGGTTTAACTCTTAAACCCAAAATGGTCGGTGTGTGTTTTTATCCTTTTCTCCAAAAGGATAAAAAATTGTGAATTTGAAGCAATTCACAATTGCTCCAAATGGAAGCATAAAGAAAATAAAACAATTTCATTTTCCCTCTCTATTTTTGCTTCTTCTTCTCTCTTTTTTCTTCTCCATTTCTATTTGCTTCTCTCGCCAAAAGCAAAAAAACACACTTTTTTAAAATCTTTCACACAATCTCATATATAGGTATATATATCTAATATATTATAAAATAATAATACAATATATTATATTATATAAATAATAATATAATAATATAAATAATAATAAATTATTATTAATGGATGCCAACTATATGCCACTATTAAATAAAATAATATCATATAATATAATTGACAGAACCTGATCCAGAATTCTACAATATAGACCTAGGTAGACCTTGTCGGACACCCTAACGGAACGCTTCCCAAAGTCCGCTATCCACCTTGAAAAATTGCATAAGGCGAACTCTAAAATTTCTTTTAATTTTTGTCTGATATATTTTATAAATACAGAAAAATTTTAATTTTTTCTAAAAATTATGGATTAAAACAGACAGAGTTTCTCCTGTTTTTCTGAAAATCTATATTCCATAAACCTACAAAAAATACACTCCAAATATTTCTCATATCTGTCAGCTGTAAATACGACCTCCCGTCCCTTCCCAAATCAATCCACAAATGCATTCTTGATTATACTCCAACAGACATCCATAACAAGAAAACCAACCATTTCAAAAAGGCATAAATATTCATCTTAACTCCAAAATCTATTATGCATGTTATACAATGCAAAACTAAATATGATACATGTATATGCACTAAATGTATACATATAGCTCTGTACATGCACAGAAGATCGTCGTAGAGCTAGCCCACTACTAATCCACAGGAGAAATTGTAGGCTATACGCTACTGGCTATACCTAGGGGAAAAATAGAAATACAAAAAATAAAGGGTGAGTTGATAAACTCAATAAGTGAGTGTGAAATTTGAATAATTGTGAAAATATACTGAAAATTTTAAAAAAAAGTACTGAAAACTATTCTAAATCATTTTTAAATATATCAGTAGTTTATCGAGACATAAAACAATAATATTTGTTGTGGTGCAGCCTATAAATTTAGACTTGAGAAAGGCCAAATCTACTAAGATATACAACAATGATATCCTTTATGATACAATTCATAAATCTAGACTTAAGAAAGGCCAAATATAGTAGTAGTCTATCGAGACATGCAACAATAATATCTGTTATGGCGCAATCCATAAATCTAGACCCAATAAAGGCCAAATCTACTCCATTAAAAATAAAAAATTAAAAAAAATCTACCCCCATCTATACATAGAAGTGGACTCAAACGTTGACTGACAGAACCCGACCTAAAATCCTATAATGTGGACCTAGGTAGGCCCTATCGGGCACCCCATTGGAACACTTCTCAAAGTCTGCTATCAACCCTAGGAAATTTCATGAGGTGAACCCTAAAATTCCTATTAATTTCTGTCTGATATATTTTCATAAACACAGAATTTTTTTTAAATTTTCTGGATTAAAACAGACAGAGTTTCCCCCGTTTTTCTTAAAATCTATATTCCATAAACCTGCAGAAAATACACTCCAAATATTTGTCACATCTCTCAACTGTAAATTGGACCTCCCGTCCCTTCCCAAATCAATCAACACATGCATTCTTGATCATACTTCAACAGACATCCATAGCAAGAAAATCAACAATTTCAAAAAGGCATAAATATTCATCTTAGCTCCAAAATTTATTATGCATGCTATACAATGCAAAACTAAATATGATACATGTATATACACTAAATGTATACATATAACTCTGTACATGCACAAAAGATCATTGTAGGGTTGGCCCACTACTAATCCACAGGAGAAACAGTAGGCTGTACGCTGTTGGCTGTACTTAGGGGGAAAAATAGAAACACCAAAAATAAAGTATGAGTTGATAAACTCAATAATGGGTGTGAAATCTGAATAATTGCGAAAATATACTAAAAATTCTAAAAAGTACTGAAAACTGTTCTAAATCGTTTCTAAATCTCAAATATTGGTAAAACTCTACCAAACGGTTTTCTTTCTTTAAAATTTTTAAAACTAAATAGGCTACTGCTGAAATCTTGATGTGATATTTCTATTTCATAAAATTAAGTGCAAGTATACACTATTGTATGCAAGTAATAAAGGAATTAAATAAGTCGGATGTCGAACCCACGGGAATAATTTTTTCTTTTTAACCAATTAGTAACATGATATCTTCTTAATAATTATTCAGATAAATAAAAATCTAAGAATGAATATAGAAAATATAAAGGCAAAAACACAATGCAAAGAGATTTAGTTGATAGCAATATAGAGAAAACCTAGGATTAATACTATCCCTCAATATGCTTTCTAATGATTAATCTTCTAATATTTAACTTCCTTAGTCTTTGTTATTAATCAAGACACTAATGTATTCACAAGCCTCTTCCAAGGTCATGCAAGTATACCTTAATTTACCAAATACCTATATTCTTATGGTACTTGTAATAAATTAAGATTCATTAAGATTATGTCTTATTGATCATACATTCCAATTAGGTATATTCCTATCCTAAGTTGAAACTTGCATATGCAACATTGAATGTTACTCTACAATCATGCATCAAATTATCTAGGTCTAAATATTATGATTCCTCTTTCGAGTTTATCAATAATATTACCAACTCATTCACCATATATTGGCCAGATATATTGAAGCATTAAGATCAAATAATTTGAATATCAAAGAACTAAGTTTATTAAATATTCCAAAGATATGGCAATTAAGTACACATATTGAGTTCAAGTATTAACCCTAGAAAATAAGATTAGCTCATGGCTACAAGAGAATAGCAGTAAAAATAATAATAAATCATGATACAATCAATAGCAAACCGATATAGACGTCGAATTGCTTTTAATTGCGCTGCCTAAGATCTCTTGATGCCGAAGAACGCCTTGAATCTCTCTCTAGAGTTGCTTCAATTAAACTCCTATTGGGCTCCAAGACTCGTGCTCTGTATTTTTGGTGTTCTTGAATTGCTCTAGGTCGCTCTTGGATTATTCTTGAAGGCTGGGAACGAGTGGCTTTTTATATGGATTGATATGAGCTTGAAAATCTCAATTCTCGTCGGACTAGGACTCGCGCTACCACTGGGGCGTTATGCAATTGTCGCTGGGGCGACGCGTGAAAAAGGCTTCATTGCTGGAGCGGTGGGTTTATGGAGCTGGGGCGCTGTCTCGTCGCTGGCGCGATGAAGGTATGGCGCTGGGGTGCCAAATGCTACTTAACTAGATCGTTTTTCTTATTTTGATCACTGTTCCAAAGCTGGGGCTATAATCCTCGTGGCGCTGGGGCGATGGACACATACTTTGAAAACTTTACATTTTAGTCCTTGTTTTCGCTCTTTTTGCATTCTTTCTTTCAATTTCATTCAAGTCCCTATAAATAACAATAAAGCACATAAATAGCCATCTATTCTCATAAAATCATAAAATATCAAAATAAAAACATAAAAAAATATATGACAATTTTGCCCTTATCAAATTCCCCCAAACTTAAACATTTGTTTGTCCTCAAGCAATAAAATAAAACTAAGAGAGAAACAAAGGGTTATACTTGGACTCATTTAACAAATAAAGAAAATGAAATATGCTAGACTAGTAAGATGATCAAAATCATTGTCTCAAAGACTGACGAAATGGTACAAATCTTTAAGGTAGATAAATAGCTATTAACAATTCTAAATAGTCATCTATTCTCATAAAATCATAAAATATCAAAATAAAAACATAAGAAAATATATGACAATTTTGCCCTTATCAAATTTATAAATATTATTAACAAACATTTTTATTTTCTGAAAAAAAAAAACTACATATCTCATACAATTGTCTAAAACTTCCGCTCATTTCTAATCTGTTTAAAAAGCACAAATGGCTACCCTAATGCTGGACCCACTTGTCGACGTAGGCGATAAAATGAGTCCGTTAGAGGACGGTCTCTGTTAACAACAACCACTGTGACCAATCTGATAAACTGATAGATCTGAGACATCTCACTGTCTATGTAACGGAATATATATCGCAGACATATAGCGAGACAACACCCCTTAGCATAAGCGACTCACAGAATCGACACCCCGAAGTTAGTAGCACTTAACCCAACTAACTGACCTACCCACGCATACAGGGTGTACTGACCGAGTTTATACTATCCCCACAGGGATCTGAATCTGATAGTTGATAACTGATAAATGGGATACCACTGGCCTTTAAAAATTAATGGTGTCTAAAAACTATTTCTTATTGCTGAAAAATAAATCTCCAAACTGTTGAAAATACTGAACTGTAATTCTAAAATTTTGCGGTATTTTTAAATAATAAATTTTTAATTCTCATTATATAAATATATCAAATAAAATATCATTATACTTTCCTTAATTCTTAAAAGTCATGTGACTTGAGTAAATTACCTAAAACAACAATATTTAAATTAGAAAACACATAAATATTAATAAACTGTATTTAATTTTCTTTAATTGCTTTTCCACTCACCAACTGTCATATGCTAAAGTTTCTTTTCCAGGCTTGTCCTTTCACCGGTTTTGACCTTCGGCACCTACAAAGTATAAATTACGCTTTAGTCCCCCTAAATGACAAAATTACCAAAATACCGCTAGAGTACATCTTTCGGCCACCATCAAAATTCCTTTCTAAATTTATAATTTTGCCCCCAACAATCTCAATTTATGCAAAAACTATCATTTTTTTTTCAAAAGGGTCCATAATCCCTTATAATTTTCTTTGAACATAATTACCCATAATCTTTGTCATAAATGACCATTATGTCCCATACCCTAACTTTAATTTTTACCAATTAAACTCATCTTAAGGGTCTTAGAATTGATTCTTAACCCTCACTTTTTACTAATTGCAGTTGTACCACTAAAAACCCCAAAATGGCCAAAAAGACCCAAATGAGATTTTTACCATTTTTCAAATTTCTTCTTACCTATGGTCTTATCTACTTCCCAAATTCATTCTAATGTCCTAAATTTTTTCAATTGAAGTCCAATTATACAAAAACTATAATTTACTATTCTAGGGTTTGAAATTCTCACCTTTTAAAGTAAATTTACCCTTAATCCACATTTGAATCTTGCTTAAGCGCTTGGAAACAACTTGAATTTGGTGTGAATTCCTTGATTTGGCTTAGAATTTTCATAGGTATCACTGTTCATCTCCTTCCCATCTTCATTTTTGAAATCCTCTCTTTCTCTCTTTTTTGTTTTCTTTTTTTTAAAACCATTCTCTGAAATAAAACACTTGGCCTTTATATATATACCCAAAAATTGCATTGTTTCCAAGCGCCAGTGTGTGTTTTTCATCATTTTCTCTAAAAGAATAAGAAATGGAGAGTTTAAAGCAATCTACTATTGCTTCAATTAGAAGGATAGAATTTTTTCTATTTTGTTTTCCTTTTCTTCTTCTTCCTTTTCTTTCTCTCCATTTCTTCCTTCTCTTTCTTGGCCAAATGGCCACCAACACACACAAAATCACTTTTCCAATTTCACCTCTCTCTCTTTATATATATATAATAAAATAATTATAATTATAATATAATATTAATAATGGGTGCCAACTATTTGGCACTCAAAATATAATATTAATATATATAATATAATATCATAAAATCTAATATAATATAATATAATAATATAATATAAAAATATATTATATAATAAGAGAGATATTTTAATTATTTAACAATTAAATAATCAAAGTGTGAAATGATCATTTTGCCCCTCATGAATAGTTACCAAGTCTACCATCTAGTGGGTCCCACTAAATTCGCACTTAGGTAAACTCAATCGAGGGTCCACAATGCGCCACGTGTTATTATACAATTAGTAAATAACAATTATTGACTAATTGTTGTATTTAATACTTAAATACAGACATGCACGTATTCCCGTGGTATTGCTGAATATTGCTAGATTAAACACTTTAATTCAGCACGCTGCCATAGTGTACAATGAGTACACTCCATATCACGGGACTCCTTAGGTCCTACGCCTGATTTGTCAAATAGAATTATTCCATGAGTCCGTAAGCACTGCCCCACGCATATGTCGCGGATATTACGAATCAGTGCGTTGAACCATGCAAGCTAAGGTTACAACGCATACATATAGTCCTCCCATCATGATATCCTGGATGTGCAGGGATATAAATTATCACAGTCAAATCCTCTAGTGCTCATCTATGTCTTATCTCCAGACTTGTATCTCATTGAACAATATATGTAAACTCTGTTGTCATATTGTTCCACCCTGGCGGAACTCTTTCCCAGGATTAATGTTTGTGGCCATAAGACTTTTTGAGATACAATCTCGAAGCATCTAGATATCAAACTCCCTATACGAGCTGACGGATCCCATATCTGTACACATCAGACTCCATAAGCATCAGACCATACCCAGCAACACTCAGCGGTCACACTATAAATGGTCTGTGACATGAGTGGAATCAAAGTATGGTGGATCACTTAAAATCCCACCGTGGCACTCAGGGGAAAAGACTAGGTATTCTACTCAACTTAAGAGGACCTTCCATTGACAGCTTACGTTGGGTGTCTATCGGAGGCCCTCATGAGTCTATCCCATATCTAGTTCTAACTGGATACCCATATGTCAATACGAGCTCTAAGCTCACGGTCAGTTAGGAACAACTATCTATACCCTATAGGTATGACATATGCTAATCTATATAAAAAGGTATCCACCGACAGACCTGCATTGGCAGAAATAGATCAGGGACAATTATTCGAGAACATACTTGCACAACTAGCATTTTCTGGCACCCAATTATAACTCTTGCAACTATACAGTTACTAGTATATTTCCAAGCCTATGTCCTATTACAGACAAGGCTCCAACTCTTAGATCTGCTGAGTATTATAACTAGCTAACACTTAGCTCAGCTAACACTTAGAAATTATATGTCTCAGTATGGCTAACTATGAGCCCTTATCTAAACTCTTTTAGATATGATCCAAACTCCTTCAGATCTACAATGTCTGTAACGTTACATTGCATAATATCATATTAATGGATATTAGTGATTTAATAAGAATGTACACTTGTATAAATACACAAGTATATGTACATTCAGGGATGGCACGTAAGCACCGCCCTTAACACAATATGTGCAAACTCATTTGCCATATTGTTCTACCCTGGCGAAACTCTTTCCTGAGATTAATATTTGTGGCCACAAGATTTTTCTAAGATACAGTCTTGGAGCATCTGGATGTCAAACTCCCTATGTGAGCTGACGGATCCTATATCTGTACACACCAAACTCCATAAGCATCGGACCATATCTAGCGACACCTAGTGGTCATATTATGAAAGGTCTGTGACATGCGTGAAACTAAATTATGGTGGATCACTTACAAGCTCACCGTGGCACTCAGGTCAAAGAACCACGTATACTACTCAACTCGAGAGGACCATCCGAGTTGACGGATATCAGACTCCCTATAAGAGATGACGGATCCCATACCATACCCAACAGTCACACTATGAAAGGTCTGTGACATGTATGGAACCAAAGGATGGTGGATCACTTATAAGCCCACTGTAGCACTCAGGTCAAAGGACCACGTATACTACTTAGCTTGAGAGGACCCTCCGTTGATGGCTTACATAGGGTGTCTATCGGAGGCCCTCGTGAGTCTGTTCCATATCCAATCCTAACTGGATATTCATATGTCAATACGAGCTCCAAGCTCACGGTCGGCTAGAAACGACCATCTATACCCTATAAGTACGACATATGCTGATCTATATATTAAAGGTATCCACCGACAAACCCGCATCGACAAAAATATATTAGGGACAATTGTTCGAGAACATACTTGCGTAACTAGCATTTTTTGGCACCCGATTGCAACTCTTGCAACTATGCAGTTACTAGTATATTCCTAGGTCTATGTCCCATTACATATAAGGCTCAAACTCTTGGATCTGTCGAGTATTGTAACCACCTAACACTTAGTTATGCTAACATTTAGCATTTATATATCTCAACGTGGCTAACTATGAGCCATTATCTAAACTCTTTTAGATTTAATCTGAACTTCTTCAGATCGTACAATGTCTGTAATGTTACATTGCATAGTACCATATAAATTAGTATTAGCGATTTAATGAGAATGTATACTTGTATAAATACACGAGTATATATATATTCAGGGATGACATGTAAATACTGACCCTAACAAAAATAATTTACAATTCTTACAAATTTTAGCCCCCACCATTTGCCATGCCCATGATTTAGTGTTTTTTTTTACAATTATTTAAACAATTTAAGTAATTAAACGCATGCATAAATAAATTCTTAATTCAAAAAATATTGTAAGCCACTCACTTAATAAATATTTTCTTGTTTAACTTATAAAATAATAATATTAAATATATTATTATTATTATTTTATTTTAAAAAATGGCCCACAAAGTATAGCAACATTTGCCACACCCATTTGTCTTTGTTTTTGTTTTATTTGTTTACAATAAATAAATGAAATAAAATAAATACAATTTGTGTTTTTGTGATGGCCCGATTTTGCTTGTCTAATTGGCGAAACAGTTTCATCAATTAAGACAATTACTTGGTTCATGTAATGACAATTGACAATTCTTTATTCATGCATTATATGTTTAATCAAATTAAACACATAGAAAATGTGTTGACCGAACTAAAGTAAAAGAGTGAAGAAACAATTTACAATTCTTACAAATTTTAGCCCCCGTAATTTGCAATGCCCATGCTTTAGTTTTTTTTTTTTGTACTTATTTAAACAATTTAAATAATCAAACGCATGCATAGATGAATTCTTAATTCACAAAAATTGTAAGCCACTCATTTAATAAATATTTTTTGTTTGACATGTAAAATAATAATATTAAATATATTATTATTATTTTATTTTTAAAAATGGCCCACAAAATATGGCAACACTTGCCACACCCATATGCCTTTGTTTTTATTTTATTTGTTTACAATAAATAAATAAAATAAAATAAAACACATGCAATTTGTGCTTTTGTGATGGCCCCATTTTGCTTGTCAAATTGGTAAAACAATTTCATCAATTAAGACAATTACTGGTCCATCTCGTGATAATTGGCAATTCTTTATTTATATATTATATGTTAATGAAATTAAACACATGCAACATGTGTTGGCCGAATTAAAGTAAAAGAGTGAAGAAACAATTTACAATTCTTAAAAATTTGGCCAATACCATCTGCCATGCCCATGCTTTTGGTGTTTTTTTTTTGGCAATTATTTAAACAATTTAAATAATCAAACGCATGTATAGATGAATTCTTAATTCACAAAAATTGTAAGCCACTCATTTAATAAATATTTTTTGTTTGACATGTAAAATAATAATATTAAATATATTATTATTATTTTATTTTAAAACATAGCCCACAAAATATGGCAACACTTGCCACACCCATATGCCTTTGTTTTTATTTTATTTGTTTACAATAAATAAATAAAATATAACAAAACACATGCAATTTGTGCTTTTGTGATGGCCCCATTTTGCTTGTCAAATTGGTAAAACAATTTCATCAATTAAGACAATTACTAGTCCATCTCGTGATAATTGGCAATTCTTTATTTATACATTATATGTTAATGAAATTAAACACATGCAACATGTGTTGGCCGAATTAAAGTAAAAGAGTGAAGAAACAATTTACAATTCTTAAAAATTTGGCCAATACCATCTGCCATGCCCATGCTTTTGTGTTTTTTTTTTGTAATTATTTAAACAATTTAAATAATCAAACGCATGTATAGATGAATTCTTAATTCACAAAAATTGTAAGCCACTCATTTAATAAATATTTTTTGTTTGACATGTAAAATAATAATATTAAATATATTATTATTATTTTATTTTAAAACATGGCCCACAAAATATGGCAACACTTGCCACACCCATATGCCTTTGTTTTTATTTTATTTGTTTACAATAAATAAATAAAATATAACAAAACACATGCAATTTGTGCTTTTGTGATGGCCCCATTTTGCTTGTCAAATTGGTAAAACAATTTCATCAATTAAGACAATTACTAGTCCATCTCGTGATAATTGGCAATTCTTTATTTATACATTATATGTTAATGAAATTAAACACATGCAACATGTGTTGGCCGAATTAAAGTAAAAGAGTGAAGAAACAATTTACAATTCTTAAAAATTTGGCCAATACCATCTGCCATGCCCATGCTTTTGTGTTTTTTTTTTGCAATTATTTAAACAATTTAAATAATCAAACGCATGTATAGATGAATTCTTAATTCACAAAAATTGTAAGCCACTCATTTAATAAATATTTTTTGTTTGACATGTAAAATAATAATATTAAATATATTATTATTATTTTATTTTAAAACATGGCCCACAAAATATGGCAACACTTGCCACACCCATATGCCTTTGTTTTTATTTTATTTGTTTACAATAAATAAATAAAATATAACAAAACACATGCAATTTGTGCTTTTGTGATGGCCCCATTTTGCTTGTCTAATTGGTAAAACAATTTCATCAATTAAGACAATTACAGGTCCATCTCGTGATAATTGGCAATTCTTTATTTATACATTATATGTTAATGAAATTAAACACATGCAACATGTGTTGGCCGAATTAAAGTAAAAGAGTGAAGAAACAATTTACAATTCTTAAAAATTTGGCCAATACTATCTGCCATGCCCATGCTTTTGTGTTTTTTTTTTTGCAATTATTTAAACAATTTAAATAATCAAACGCATGTATAGATGAATTCTTAATTCACAAAAATTGTAAGCCACTCATTTAATAAATATTTTTTGTTTGACATGTAAAATAATAATATTAAATATATTATTATTATTTTATTTTAAAACATGGCCCACAAAATATGGCAACACTTGCCACACCCATATGCCTTTATTTTTATTTTATTTGTTTATAATAAATAAATAAAATATAACAAAACACATGCAATTTGTGCTTTTGTGATGGCCCCATTTTGCTTGTCTAATTGGTAAAACAATTTCATCAATTAAGATAATTACTGGTCCATCTCGTGATAATTGGCAATTCTTTATTTATACATTATATGTTAATGAAATTAAACACATGCAACATGTGTTGGCCGAATTAAAGTAAAAGAGTGAAGAAACAATTTACAATTCTTAAAAATTTGGCCAATACCATCTGCCATGCCCATGCTTTAGTTTTTTTTTTTTTGTACTTATTTAAACAATTTAAATAATCAAACGCATGCATAGATGAATTCTTAATTCACAAAAATTGTAAGCCACTCATTTAATAAATATTTTTTGTTTGACATGTAAAATAATAATATTAAATATATTATTATTATTTTATTTTTAAAAATGGCCCACAAAATATGGCAACACTTGCCACACCCATATGCCTTTGTTTTTATTTTATTTGTTTACAATAAATAAATAAAATAAAATAAAACACATGCAATTTGTGCTTTTGTGATGGCCCCATTTTGCTTGTCAAATTGGTAAAACAATTTCATCAATTAAGATAATTACTGGTCCATCTCGTGATAATTGGCAATTCTTTATTTATATATTATATGTTAATGAAATTAAACACATGCAACATGTGTTGGCCGAATTAAAGTAAAAGAGTGAAGAAACAATTTACAATTCTTAAAAATTTGGCCAATACTATCTGCCATGCCCATGCTTTTGTGTTTTTTTTTTGCAATTATTTAAACAATTTAAATAATCAAACGCATGTATAGATGAATTCTTAATTCACAAAAATTGTAAGCCACTCATTTAATAAATATTTTTTGTTTGACATGTAAAATAATAATATTAAATATATTATTATTATTTTATTTTAAAACATGGCCCACAAAATATGGCAACACTTGCCACACCCATATGCCTTTGTTTTTATTTTATTTGTTTACAATAAATAAATAAAATATAACAAAACACATGCAATTTGTGCTTTTGTGATGGCCCCATTTTGCTTGTCAAATTGGTAAAACAATTTCATCAATTAAGATAATTACTGGTCCATCTCGTGATAATTGGCAATTCTTTATTTATACATTATATGTTAATGAAATTAAACACATGCAACATGTGTTGACCGAATTAAAGTAAAAGAGTGAAGAAACAATTTACAATTCTTAAAAATTTTGGCCCATACCATCTGCCATGCCCATGCTTTAGTGTTTTTTTTTTGCAATTATTTAAACAATTTAAATAATCAAACGCATGCATAGATGAATTCTTAATTCACAAAAATTGTAAGCCACTCATTTAATAAATATTTTTTTGTTTGACTTGTAAAATAATAATATTAAATATATTATTATTATTATTATTTTATTTTAAAAAATGACTCACAAAGTATGGCAACACGTGCCACACCCATTTGCCTTTGTTTTTGTTTTATTTATTTACAATAAATAAATAAAATAAAACATATGCAATTTGTGCTTTTGTGATGGCCCATTTTGCTTGTCTAATTGGTGAAACAATTTCATCAATGAAGACAATTACTTGGTCCATATCATGACAATTGACAATTCTTTATTTATTCATTATATGTTAATCAAATTAAACACATGTAACATGTGTTGGCAGAACTAAAGTAAAAGAGGGAAGAAACAATTTACAATTCTTACAAATTTTGGCCTTACCATCTGCCATGCCTATGCTTTAGTGTTTTTTTTAAAATTTTTGTAATTATTTAAATAATCAAACACATGCATAAATGAATTCTTAATTTACAAAAATTGTAAACCACTCATTTAATAAATATCTTTTGTTTGACTTGTAAAATAATAATAATAAATATATTATTATTATTTTATTTTAAAAATAGCCCACAAAGTATGGCAATACTTGCCACACTTATTTGTCTTTGTTTTTGTTTTATTTGTTTACAATAAATAAATAAAATAAAACAAAACAAATGCAATTTGTGCTTTTGTGATGGCCATTTTGCTTGTCTAATTTCATCAATTAAAACAATTACTTGGTCTATCTCATGACAATTGGCAATTCTTTATTTATGCATTATATGTTAATAAAATTAAACACATGAAACATGTGTTGGCTGAACTAAAGTAAAAGAGTGAAGAAACAATTTACAATTCTTACAAATTTTGGCCCCTACCATCTGCCATGCCCATGCTTTAGAGTTTTTTTTTACAATTATTTAAACAATTTAAATAATCAAAGCATGTATAAATGAATTCTTAATTCACAAAAATTGTAAGCCACTCATTTAATAAATATTTTTTGTTTGACTTGTAAAATAATAATATTAAATATATTATTATTATTATTATTTTATTTTTAAAAAAAAATAGCCCACAAAGTATGCAATACTTGCCACATCTATTTGCCTTTATTTTTGTTTTATTTGTTTTCAATAAATAAATAAAATAAATTGTAAATGACAATTGGGAATTCTTACAAATTGTAAGTCACTCATTTAATAAATATTTTTTGTTTGACTTGTAAAATAATAATATTAAATATATAATTATTTTATTTTAAAAAATAGCCCACAAAGTATGGCAATACTTGCCACACCCATTTGCCTTTGTTTTTATTTTATTTGTTTACAATAAATAAATGAAATAAAACACTTGCAATTTGTGCTTTTGTGATGACCCATTTTGCGCGTCTAATTGGTGAAACAATTTCATCAATTAAGACAATTACTTGGTCTATCTCATGACAATTGGCAATTCTTTATTTATGCATTATATGTTAATCAAATTAAACGCATGAAACATGTGTTGGCTTAACTAAAGTAAAAGAGTGAAGAAACAATTTACAATTCTTACAAATTTTAGCCCCCGCAATTTGCCATGCCCATGCTTTAGTGTTTTTTTTTTTGTAATTATTTAAACAATTTAAATAATCAAATGCATGCATAAATAATATCTTAATTCACAAAAATTATAAACCACTCATTTAATAAATATTTTTTGTTTGACATGTAAAATAATAATATTAAATATATTATTATTATTTTATTTTATAAAATAGCCCACAAAGTATGGGACACTTGCCACACCCATTTGCCTTTGTTTTTGTTTTATTTGTTTACAATAAATAAATAAAATAAAACATATGAAATTTATGCTTTTGTGATGGCCCATTTTGCTTGTCTAATTGGTGAAACAATTTCATCAATTAAGACAATTACTTGGTTCATCTCATGACAATTGGCGATTCTTTATTCGTGCATTATATGTTTAATCAAATTAAACATATGCAAGGTATGTCGGTTGAACTAAAGTAAAAGAGTGAAGAAAAAATTTACAATTCTTACCAATTTCGGCCCCCCTTTAGTGTTGTTTTTTTTTTTTGTAATTATTTAAACAATTTAAATAATCAAATATATGCATAAATGGATTCTTAATTCACAAAAATTGTAAGCCACGCATTTAATAAATATTTTTTGTTTGACTTGTAAAATAATAATATTAAATATATTATTATTATTTTATTTAAAAAAACTATTTTATGAATAAAATAATAATTTTACTTGTCCAACAAACAAGTAAAGTCATCTTGGTAATTTTTAAGTCAAATAATAAGTAACCTACAATGTGTCACGTGTCATTATTATATTTATCAACAACTATTATTAACTAATTAATGTATTTAATACCTAAGTCTTGACACGTGTACGTCCTGAGGGATACTGAAGCAAATGCTCGGTCTTTTGAAATTTACTAGATTGAACTATTCAATTCGATATGCTACTTTAGTGCACAACGAGTACATTTTATATAGGGGGAATCCCTAAGTCCACGCCTGATTTGTCAAACGACACTATTCCGTGAGTCCATGATCGATCTACGAACTTATCTTTAGACAAGTATCTCGATAAACAATATACACAAACACTTTTGTGACATTGTTTAACCTTGTAAAAAACTCTTTTCTCAGGTTGATTGCTTATGGTCATAAGACTTTCTGAAATATAGCATCAGAGCATCGAGATATACAACTCACCCATATGAGCTGATGGATCCCATACCTGTACATACCACACTACATATAGCGATTAGACCAAGAAAGGTCTCTGACATACGTGGAGCCAAAGTATGATGGATCACTCACAAGCCCACCATGGCGCTCAGGTCAAAGGATCATAAATACTACTCAACTCGAGAAGACCTGCCATTGACAGCTTCATGGGATGTATATTGAGGTCCCCGTTGATTCTATTCAGTACTCAGTCCTCACTGAATACCCGTATACTATACGAGCTTCCATTAAGTGCGTGGTTAGCTAAGAACAACTATATGGACCATTCAGATATAGTTATACATTATCTATTAAAAAAGGTTCCACCGATAGATCCGCATAAATGAATTAGACCAGAAACATTATGTTTGAGAATAGATTTGCGTAATAATATTTTTTAACACCTATTATAACTCTTGGTAACTATGTTATTGTTGGGTTTGGGCGAATTTACTTAGGGTTCTTGCATGTGGGTTTATGTTCATCATACAAACAATATACATATCTCATACATACATGTGCACAGCGGAAGATTGAATACAATGAACACAGAAAATAACATTTGATTAACTGAAAATTCGAGATTGAGAAAATCACCAATGAAGCCTTTGGATTAATTTTCTTTGAAGTCCACCATGAAATGAATCTTTGATCAATTCTAGCAATCAACAAGGGTGAGTTTGATTGTCTAGAATGGCAGCATCTTAATCCAGCATATGTGTTTAACTCTTAAACATTTTACAAAGTTAAACCATTTAACTTAATTAAATTTGTTTTTCCTTTTATTCAACTCTTGAATAAATAAAACAAATCTTGTTTTTAGTTATTACATTTAGTAACCATTAATTCAATTTGTTTTGTTGTTCTAACACTTAAAACACAAAACAAACAATTTCAATTTCTCAAATTGAATTGGCTCCCAAAATGCAAAACCTAAAAAACTAAATCAATTATTAATTTTGAATTTCATTTCACTTTATATACTAATGCATTAATTCCAAACTAATTTGAATTTCATTTGCATTTCATTTGGCTTAACCTAACCTTAGTTAACATTTAACCATAGTTAGATTATTTTAACTTAACCTTTAAGTTAATAAATATTTTATTAATTTAACCATAGTTAACTAACTTAACCATAGTTAGGTTAACCTTTACTTAACCTTTAAGTAAGGTTAACTTAACTTAACCATATGGTTAACTCTTAACCTTAGTTAGGTTAAATAATTTATTTAACAATTAAATAAAAAAATATTTATTTTAATTATTTAACAATTAAATAATCATAAAGTGAAATTACTATTATATCCTTACTCGGTTACCAAGTTAACCTAAAGTGGGTCCCACTAATTTAACCACATACTTTAGTTAACGTAACCTTAGTAATTGCTGAATTATACTGTATTGAACAATTCAATACGGTACACTGCCCAAGTGCTCAAAGAGTACATTTCATATTGGGACTCTCTAGGTCCACACCCGATTTGTAAAATGGAACTGTTCCATTAATCCGTAATCGATGCCCCACGCACACGTTACGAATATTACAAATCAGCGTGTCAGACCATACAAGTTGAGGTCATAACGTATACGTATAATCCTTCCATCATTTATATCCTAGATGTGCGGGGATATAGATCAGCACCGTCAAATCCCCATTTGCTCATCCATAAACTTATCTCCAGATTCGTATCTCGATAAACAATATACGCAAACACTTTTGCTATATTGTTTAACCCTATGGGAAACTCTTTTCCCGGGTTTATGCTTGTGGCCACAAGACTTTATGAAATACAATCTCGGAGCATCGGATATACAACTTACCTACGTAAGCTGACGGATCCCGTATCTACGCACACCGGACTCCATGAGCATCGGACCATACCCAGCGACACATAGCGGTCAGACCATGAAAGGTCTCTGACATATGTGGAACCAAAGCATGATGGATCACTCACAAGACCACCGTGGCGCTCAGGTCAAAGGACCACGAATACTACTTAACTCGAGAGGACCTTCCTTTGACGGTGTCATAGGATATCTATTGGGGTCCTCATAAGTCTGTTCAGTATCCAGTCTTGACTGGATACCCGCATGCCTATACAAGCTCTAAGCTCATGGTCAGCTAAGAACAACCATCTGAACTAGTCAGATATAAACATACACTAATCTATATAAAGTGAATCACCGATAGACCCGCATTAGTGATTATAGATCAGGAACATTATCTTTGAGACATACTTACATAATGATATTTCTTAACACCTATTACAACTCTTTGCAACTATATCATTACAAGTATACTCTCAGGTCTTTGTCCCATTATAGACAAGGTTCTAACTCTTTAGACCTCGCTGACTCTTATAACCTGCTAACTCTTAACAATGCTAACTTTTAGCATTTATAACTCTCAGCTTTGCTAACTATTAGTTCTGATCTAAACTCCTTTAGACCAGATCTGAACTCTTTCAGATCAAACAATGTCTGTAATGTTACAAGCATTATACCATATTAATATGATATTAACAATCTTTATTCGAAATGTTTATTGTATAAATATTAACAATTAATATTCATACAATATTGGAATGGCACGTGAGCACCAGCTCTAACAGTTATTACTAGTGTACTCTCAGCTCTTTATCTTGTAACAGATAAAGTTCTAACTCTTTAGATTTCGTAAATTATTATAACCTGTTAACTCTTTAGTATTTATAATTCTAAGCGATGCTAACTCTTAGCACTGATCTAAAATTTTTTAGACCAAATCTGAACTTTTTCAAATCATACAATGTCTGTAATATTACAAGCTTGTACCATTTAGTTAATGTAATTAGCGATTTAATAAAATATACATTGTATAAATATTATAAAATTAAATATTCATATAATTTGGGATGACACGTGAGTACAAATCCCACACAAACTCTCACTTGCTCTAGTGCCATTCATAGTGGTATCTAATACCCATAAACGCTACGTATTTCTTAAACATCTTTAGAGTTAAAGTCTTAGTCAAGGAGTTCGCTACATTATTTACAGAGTCAACTATATAAATTATTACATCTCCCCTAACTAATATATTTCTAATTGTGTGGTATTTTCTCTCCACATGCTTGGCCCCATTATTGTCGCGAAATAATAGGATAGAATCCATTGAACTTAGGACTACTCCTAACTCAGCGACAAACTTGCATATCCACACTGCTTCTTTTGTTGCCTTAAAGGCAATGACATATTCTGCTTCCGTTGTTGAATCAACTGTGGATCCCCGTTTAGTGCCCTTCTAATTCACTGCGGCACCGTTGAAGATCATAATATCCAAATGTAGACTTTTTATCATCTAAATTAGACTAGAAGTCTAAATCTGTATATCCTCTAACTTGTAAGTCACTATCTCTATAAATTAAAAACTTGTCCTTTATATCCTTAAGGTATTTAAGGACATGTTTGACTGACATCCAATAGCTGTCACTTGGATCAGACTAGTACTAGCTAGTAACACTTACAATCATGCTGATGTTAGGTCTAGTGCACATCATAATATACATCAGACTTCTTATAATTGACGCATATGGCATGTTAAACACTTTAACTCTTTCATCTACCATCTGAGGATACATTCTCCTCGAAAGATGAATGTCATGTCTAAAAAGTACATTAGCTTTCTTATAGTTAGTAAAATTGTACCTTTCTAAGATACTGTCAATGTATAGTAATTGAGAGAGTCTTATTAGTTTCCTAACTCTATCTCTATAAAGCTTTATATCCAGTATATAAGAAGCTTTTCCCAAATCCTTTATAGAGAAATTCTTATTCAGATAACTCTTGAATGATTTTAACATACCGATATTTTTCCAATGATTAGTATGTCATCTACATAGAGAACTAAGAAAACTATCATACTCCCATTAACTTTTTTGTACACACAAAGTTCCTCTTCATTTTTTATGAAACTAGACCTTCTGATTACCTCATCAAAATAAAGATTTTAACTTTGAGAGGCTTGCTTAAGTCTATAAATAGACTTCTTTACTTTGCATACTGGACCAGCAGTTAGGTTGGACACAAAACCTTTAGGCTGTTTCATGTATATCTTCTCTTCGAGATATCTATTCAGGAACATCGTCTTTACATCCACTATCATATCTCAAAGTCATAATATGTAGCAATTGCAAAAAAAAAAAATTGAATTAAGTTTAACATAGCTATCGGTGCAAAGGTTTCCTCATAATTGATCCCAGATCGTTGAGAATGACCTTTTGCTATTAGTTGGGCTTTCAAGGTCTTTACCTTCCCATTGAGCCATGATTTCATTTATAAATTCATTTACAATTAATGAGAACTATTCTTTTGGGAAGCTCAACCAAGTCCCAGACTTGATTATAATGTATTGAGTCAATTTTAGATTTCATGGTATCTTATCTTTTTTTCTGAGTCGATGTCCAACATCACCTCTTTATAGGTCAAAGAATTATTTTCTTCAACTAAGAAAACTCCAAGGCTCTCTTCAGGCATCTAACCATACCTTGCAGATGGCCTTGACATTCTCTCAAACCTATGTTGAAGGTGTGTCAAAGGTATTTACTCGATTAAGCTTGAGGTTCCATCTCAGGTTTATTTTGGTTTCGATTGATTTCATTAAGTTCAATTTTTTTACAATCTTCACGATCCATGAGAAACTGTTCCTCTAGGAAGGTGGCATTGCGAGCAATGAACATGTTTCGTTCCTCTAGATCATAGAACTAGTATCCCATGAAATCTTTAGGATACCAATGAATCGATACTTGTACCCTTGGGTGCAACTTTATCCTGTTGCGCAACTCTTATGTAAGCAGGAGAGTTCCAAATCTTAAAATATTTAAGACTCAGTTTCCCTTATTTTAACATCTTATATAAAGTAGTTGGAACAGCTTTAGACAGAGCTATGTTCAATATATGAGCAGCAGTTTCAAAAGCATAACCCCACAGATATTTCAGGAGATCAGTGAAGCTTATCATCAATCGAACCATATTCAATAAGGTTCGATTCCTCCTATCTAAAATATTGTTATGTTGTAGAGTACCCGAAGGACTATACTAAGTGAGAATGTCATTCCTCTTTAAATAATAGAAAAGTTCACTACTCGTTTACTCGTCGCCTGGATTTGATTAAAGGCATTTGATATATATGTCGATTTATTTCTCTACTTCAAGTCTGAATTCTTTGAACGTTTCAAAAGTTTCTGACTTGTGTTTCATAAGAAACACATACTCGTATCATGACAAATCATCGATAAAGGTTACAAAGTATCAAAATTCACCAATTGCAGCATGATTCATTAGACTGTATACATCATTATGTACCAGTTCTAATAAATCAGTAGCATAACGTCCAACACTAGTGAAAGGAGATTTGATCATCTTTCCTTGAAGATAAGACTCACAAGCTGGGTAAGGTTCTATGGTCAAATTAGATATCTGACCATCCTTAACCTGACGGGTTAGGCGTCTCACACCTATGCGACCCAATTTTATATGCCATAATTATATTTTATTTAAAGTTCCCAAATTATTACTAGTATTAACCTGTACATTTATGACATTTCTTGTTGTATCCAAAACATAATACCCATTAATTAACTGACACTCAGGTAATAAAATATCATACAAGCATAAGGAACGGTTTTTAATGTCCATATGATATCCTTCACTGTCAAGCACATGAAGGGAGATGATTTATCTGATAATGGTGGGTACATAATAATAGTTATAAAATACAACAGTTTTATTACATAGGAGAATGAAATCAAAATGTCCAACAACCTCAACTTACAGGAAATCACCATTTCCGACTTGAAGCTGTACTTCTCCCGACTGTAGCAATCTAACTGCCCTCAAACCTTGTAATATATTGCAAACGTAAGAATGGCATACAGTATCTAATACCTAAATTAAACTAAATCAAATGCCATAGAAATGTCAATGACAGGAAAACAAATACCTGAGGGAGTCTTCTTCAAAGTAGCAAGGTATTTAGGGCATTTGTGCTTTCAATGCCTATCCTCGCTGTAAAAGAAACACTTTTTCTTTGCCTTCTTCTTCTCCCGAGGCTTAGATATTGATGAGTATATTTTTGATCCATAATCCAACCCCATTTATCTTAATAATTATTCATTTTTGAGTAATTTAAGAGCTTTTTATGTGTTAAATGTTATTATTTTTTAGGGTTAAATCAGGAGAATATAGAAAAGGATGAAATTAGAGCAAATAAGGAACATTGCTACAGTACTTTTGTGAACAGTGATCTTGATACATTATTTTGCTACAGTGACCAACGTTCCAGCATCCAAAAATGAAAGCCCTAGCATTCGTGCACTAATGAACACCCCAACATTAAATAGTAAATGCCTTAGCATTCCGACGATTCTATAAATACACTCCTTTGTCTCCAAATGCAAAAACCCGACCCCTAACCTAACCCCAACCCTAACCCATTTTCTCTCAATCTAACATGTTTATAACCCAGAAATCATCCTCATATTGTGCAAAAACAACATTCAAATCTATTTTGGAGAGATATTACACAATCAATAGCATATTGGTTAACTTTTGAAGGATTCAACCAAATGCCATGGATTGATTGGAGACACCCTTATCTTCATAAATTCGGTTTGGGATTGTTGTATCATGTTAATTATTATTATTTAGCCATTAAACTTTGTTATGCTGATTTAATTTCATTATCTAGGATTGTAGCCTTTAACTCAATATGTGGACTTAATTTGAGTATTTGATTCTCATTATTATGAATTCAGTTTATTATTCAATTTGTATTGTTCTTAATGCTTTCAATATACTAGGAATTGTGATTGGATGATTATGGAACATTAGGATAAACTTGAAAAAGACATTCTACTGTTTAGATTTAGACAAATTGATGCATGATTGTGGAGTAATATCTACAAGTTTCGATATAGGATAGGAATATATCTATATGACATGTATGGTCAATACAACTTGTTCCTAATGAATCTTGATTTATTCGAATTACCATAGGAATATAGAAATTCGGTAGATTAAGGTATAATAACCCAACTATCGAAAGAGGCTTGTGATGAAATACGTGTTGTGACCAATAATTAAACCGAATGATTAAAAATGGGATAATGAATTCATATTGAGGGATAGCTATAATCCTAGATACTCTTCATATGGTATTTGCGCTTACATAGTTTGTACAATTAAGATTGATTTGTATAATTAGTAATTAATTTTAACATAAACAAATAAAATTGATCATTTATTTAAATAAAAGTGAGATAAACAATTTTAGTACTTGGTTAAGAATAATAATAATTCCTCGCGGGATCGACACTCAACTCATCATATATTACTTGTTCCCGATAGCGTGCACTTGTGCTTAGCATAAAAATCGCACAACAAGTTTTTAGCACCGTTGCCGGAGAATTAGATTTATTCTTGTCAATACTAATACCAATCTATCATGCTTTTAGTTCACATTTTATTTTCAATTTTTATTTTATTTTATTGTTGTTTGCTTTAATTAATTTTTGTTTAATTTCTATTGTATTTTGTCTTATTTATTTCATTTGATTTTATTTATTATATTTTTATTGTTATGCTTTTAATTGCTTTTGTTTTTGTTTATATTGAATTGTGATTATTTTTCTTTCTTTTTTTACTATATTGTTGATTGTTTGGAATTGTTTTGTTTTGGGTTGTATTATTTTGATTTGTTTTTAATTTAAATATATTTTTTACAGTGAATTTTTTTAAATATTTTTGTACAATTACTTTTAATTTGTTTTGTTTTTATCTCGCAGTATGTTTAATTCATATATGATGGCTGAGCAAAACCAAGTTAGAACACAAAGACTATTGCGAGACTTTGTTATCCTACAAGTAAGCGATATACAATCTAGCATTCGAAAACCAGACATAGATGTTGATTACTTCGAAATCCAGCCGAAGGTAATCCAATTGTTGAAAGCTTCAGTACAATTCAGTGGGTTGCCAAATGAAGATCCAAGTGAACATATTGTAAATTTCTTAGAAATTTGTGATCTATGCAAATACAATGGAGTTTTAGATGATGCAATCTGGCTTAGACTATTTTTATTTTCACTTCAGGACAAAGCAAAGATTTGGCTAAGGTCGTTACCCTCAGGATCTATTACAACATGGGATGATTTAGCACAGAATGTTTTTGCTAAATTCTTCCCACCAACAAGGACAGTAAGAATGAGGAACAACATCACTTCATTTGTATAGAATGATTCAGAATCTCTATATGAAGCATGGGAGAGATTCAAAGAATTGCTGAGAAAATGTCCACACCATGGGATTCAAAAATGAATGCTTGTGCAAACCTTCTACTATAGGTTATTTGGACATTTGAGAATCATAATTGATGCTATAGCAGAGGATGCATTCATGAATAACTCTGTTGATGATGCTTATAACTTGTTAGAAGAGACGGACTTTAACCAGTGTCAATGGACAGCCGAAAACGTTACTTCAAAAAAAATCACCAAGAGCAGAGAACAGATTGTATGTGATTTTTGTGGTGACAACCATCCAAATTATCAATGCATTGAAACTCCACATTATCTTGGAGGTTGTAACCAACAGCAACACAACCCCATTTCCAATTTTTATTATCAATAATGGAGGGATCATACAAATGTTTCTTGGAATGGCCACCAAGAACCAACTTCAAGGTAAGTGAGTCTTCATTAGCTTATAATAGAAAATCTGCTGCAGTATGAGAAGAAATCCACGTTAGAGAATATGTTCAAACAAAGTATAGAGAATATGAATGCTCTCTTACAAAGCCAATATGCTTCTCTGCAGACTGTAGAGACTCAAGTTGAACGAATTATAGACATATGCTATAATCATCCTCCAAAAGTATTGCCTAGCAACATAGTGATCAATTCGATGGAAAATATTGAGCACTGGAAGGCAATCACTATAAATGGTGGCATGGAACATCCTGCAACCATTGAACTAGCCAAATCAAATGATGATCATCATATAGATGAAGTGAAAATAGAGGAAAAAAAGAAAGCACAAAAAGAAGAAGAAAAAGAACGGCAACAATAAAGCTTTTCGAGTCATTGTAATTCACCACCTCTATTACTTGAGAGACTTTATGAGGATTACCTTAATCTACATATTTCCAAGGATTATTCCCATTGTTTCCAGATTAACATGGTAATTCCAGATGAAACACAATTACCTCAGAGGCTAATAGTGATAGAAGCCATCCAACACCAAGATCATAAAAAGGCATCGCTGTATAGATTGATAACTAAGAATAAGCATAGTACTTTCAAAAAGAAAATAGCCAAAATAGGCTATTGGGGTTCAATCTTCTAGTCTAAGATTAAAGTCTTTCTGGGAAGGCTCAAAGCAAAAAGGTCAGAGATGCAACTTCGAGATTTTCTTATAGAGTTGTGGAAGTTGAAGAAAAAGAATGTTAACACCCGAAGACATCGACTTAAGTTCCATAAAGGAGATGCCTCAGATATGCAGTTTGATCCTCCTTGAGCCAAAAAGAAGGACGTCAAGCTAATGACATTAAATCAAACGCTTCTTTGGAGGCAACCCAAGTGAATTTCAGTTTTTACTTTTAATTTTTGTAATATTTTATTTTTAATGTTGTTTTTGTATTGCAGCGTGTGAAACAATAAGTCAGTGCCTAACAGAGCATGATAAAAGGAAGTTGAAGCATACCAAAAAGATGCAATCAAAAGAACTGGAAAAAGATGCAAATTTAAAATCTTGGTAGCAAGCTGACGCCTACTTCAACTACTCAGCATCAGTCCAGCAGCATAATTGGCTTCAAAATCTAAACATCACCATGCTGAAGCATCATCCACTAAGGGAGTTTTCTAACCTTATTTTCTTTTTCTCAGCATTGAGGACAATGTCAAAATTTAAGTTTGAGGGAGAAAAATACTCTTCAGTGTTTATTTACTTTTATGCTGTTAATTTACTCATTTTTGTCATGTATATTTATTTATAATTGCTATTTTTAGTTGTTTTATTTTGTAAAAAAAAAACTTATTATTTTATATATTGAGTATTTTGTGTTGGATTAAGATATGATTGCTAGTCCATGATAAGAAACGTGATTGCAGAATTTATTTTTCAATTCCCTAGGAAACACTATATATAATAAATAATTCATGCATCAATACTTAAACGGATTTTGACCTTATTTGTGATCACCAATTTTTGAGCACTTGAATAAGGCTTGTGTTAGTTGAATTTTTGCTCAATGATGCTCATGCTCAAGTAGTACACTCCAGAACTTGTTTGATTACGGTTTGAGGTGAAATCTTAGAAAACACATAAATAGGGAAATGAAAATAGGCCATCTTTGGACCGTTTGAGCCTTTCTAGCCTATCTTTGATGTGTATTTATTCGTAGTCACCCATTTGAGCCTAAAATACCCATTTTATTGAATAACTACACTATAAGCCTAAACTTGGAATTTAAGTACCCAAAATAACCTTAACACCATAAACACTGAGCATAGTGAAAACTATTTTGGAGATTATTGCGTTATGGTTGTTTAAAGAGGAAAAATAATAAAATTTGGCGAGTAAGTGCTACCTTAAGTTTGGGGGATTTAAAATAAATAAATAAAAAATAAAAAAATAAAAAAGAAAAAAAAAAAGGAATAAGTGGTTGAAATTGGGTAAAAACCATAAGTTTGAGGGAATTAAACCAAGTGTAGGAAGTTTAAGTGGCAGCTAATGAGACTTAGTGTTTATGGTGTGAATTAAATCAAATTTGTATCCAAAATAACCTACCTTGATCCTAACTCTACATTACAAGCTAATAAAAGACCTAATAGATCCTTAAACATGTGTATTTCTACATTAATGAAGAGTTGTATGAAAAATAAGCTTACGAAAATATTTTGTACTTAAAATAAGTCGAGACACATCTTTTTTTATACAATCTTGAGTAGTTGAGCTAATCTAGGTACAATTCAATTAATACTTGCTTGTTCCACACACATACACGGTTGATTACTTATGGGGAAGAATGAAAGTACTTAATTGTGGTGTTTGTGAATTATTTATATTGTTTATTTATTCCAAAAGAATTGAGAATAATGATGCAGTTTTTGAGACAAAGTGGTTAATTATTAAATCAATCCGACCAATTGTTACTTTTATGTTTCTGATTTTTTATATGCATTTATGTGTTTATTTATTTATTTTTAAGTTGTTTTATTCTCTCTAATTGCTCGAGGATAAGCAATTGTCTAAGTTTGTGAGTATTTGATGAGTATATTTTAAATGCATAATCTAACCCTATTTATTGTAATAATTGTTTATTTTTGAATAATTTAAGAGCTTTTTATACGTTAAATGTTATTTTTTTTAGGGTTAAATCAGGAGAATATGAAAAAGGATGAAATTGGAGCAAACGAGGAAAATTGCTATTTGTGAACAGTGATTTGATACAGTATTTTGGTACAGTGACCAATGCTCCGATATCCAAAAACAAAAGCCCCAGCGTTTGTGCACTGATGAACGCCCCAACGTTGAACAGTAAATGCCCCAGCGTTTCGACAATTCTATAAATACACTCTTTCGCCTCCAAACGCTGAAAACCGACCCCTAACCTAACCCTAACCCTAACCCATTTTCTCTCAATCTAACATGTTTATAACCCAGAAATCATTCTCATATTGTGCAAAAACAACATTCAAATCTATTTTGGAGAGATATTACACAATCAATAGCATATTGGCTAACTTTTGAAGGATTCAACCAAATGCCATGGATTGATTGGAGGCACCCTTGTCTTCATAAATTCGATTTGGGATTGTTGTATCATGTTTAATTATTATTATTTAGCCATTAAACTCTTGTTATGTTGATTTAATTTCATTATCTAAGATTGTAGCCTTTAACTCAATATGTGGACTTAATTTGAGTATTTGATTCTCATTATTATGAATTCAGTTTATTATTCAATTTGTGTTATTCTTAATGCTTTCAATATACTAGGAATTATGATTGGATGATTATGGAGCATTAGGATAAACTTGGAAAAAACATTCTATTGTTTAGATTTAGACAAATTGATGCATAATTGTGGAGTAATATCTACAAGTTTCGATATAGGATAGGAATATATCTATATGACATGTATGGTCAATACAACTTGTTCTTAATGAACCTTGAATTATTCGAATTACCATAGGAATATAAGAATTCGGTAGATTAAGGTATAATCTGTAATAACCAGTATCCACGACTGGTAAAAATAAGTATTTATATATGTATAAATATACGTATTTTATTTGTATGTTGGTGATACTTGAATTATATATTGTTATTAGTAATATTTTTATAGGTTAAGGATATACGATTAGTATTGGGTTTATTTGTATGACTTTAGATTTATTTTAGGGACCAAATTGTTATACTTTGAAAGTTTTGTGGGCAAATTCGTAAATAACAAAAATTAGCCTCTTAGTATAAAAATACACTTTTAAACCCTAATTTACCATTTTTAGGTCGAGCTACCCATTTTAAGAGAGAGAAGAGAGAAATAGAGGAGAGAGAAAGAGGAGAAGAAGAAGAAAAAGAAGAAGAAATTGGAATTTTAAATTTCAAGAGGTATATCATACGTATTTCTCAATTTATTGGTATTAATTAAGTTAATTCCTTTAAGTTTTGATTTCTGAAAATATGTATAATTGAGGATTTGTTGTGTATTTCGTAAGATCATATGAGAATTGATGATGATCTATAAGATAGTTTGATAAATCATGATGAATTATGGAATTTCTGCTGGATAACCTCTTGATCTAGGAATTTTATAAATTGTTGTGATTCGATTCTGGTTTTGAATTTTGAGTATATACAATTAGACATGTTAAGGATCATCTGAGACTTTGAATCGATTGAAAATTCTGGAAATTGAATTTATAGTGAATTTATCAAAATGACCCTGAAATTCTGAAAATTTCCTGTGTAAACAGTATAGTACAGTGAAAAATAATTTTTGTCCTACTGAATGATCTTCAAAAATTATGAATTTGTGGAATATGATAAGTTTATATGTCTAATATGATATACTCGGAATTGAGAATTTAGATCAATGTGGTTGAAGTGTTATGAATTTCTAAAGTGTATCAGCTCATTGCAATATTTGATTAACAGATTTTTAAAGTTATAGAATAAAATAGTTTTAAAATACTTTTGGCAGTGATTTGGAAGTGAAATATTTATCATGGACTGAGATATGTGTTAAGAGTAATTATGTGGTAGTTTTATAATTTTTGAGTTAGTATATGATTTTATAAAATTTGGAGATTGAATACTGTTCAGTAAGTATCTTGATCCTGTCAGGTTTGTAGTTTGGATTCGATGGTGTGTATGGAATGGATTGTGTAGGAAATTTGATATAATATTCATATATAAGAAGGATATATGAGTCAAGAATGATATATTCTGATTTTGGAGTAATTGGACATCATTTGATGTATTAGAAATTTTTGTTAAGTGTAAGTGGTCAGAATGACAGGTTTTGAGAAACCAAATATTTAGACCAATTTGATGTGATAAATGCATTGTGTATAATTTTGTAAGCTATTTAAAGTATTTTGTGTGAATTGTGAGGCTTATGAAAGGATTAATCTCCATTGATAGGTTAAGGAGATTTAAGCCTTGTAGCTGAAAGTGTTAAGAGGTAAGTATACTAGATTTTTTACTGAAATCACAATAAACATAGTAATTGTTTTGTATGATTTTGCAAATGGGGTTAAGAATATGTTTATGTTATGTCAAAGTATATTTTGATATGAAATGTGAATATATGTTTCTGAATGTGAGCATTGACATTGAGCATGGACATACATGTGTTTTTGTAAGTGAGCTTTCAAAATAAGATGTGTTTAATAAAGAAAGCTTTTGAAGTGTAATATGTCCATAAGAAATATTTTATATTTTGAGGGTACTTGAACTCACTGTTAACTTAGTAGGCATTTTATATGATTGTGGAGCCTTTATGTGTGGCATTTCCTTTGGGATTGGTATATGTTATGTGTTCCGTATGTAGGGAGGATCCTATTGGTACCTAAAGGAAGAGTGAGTCATCACATTCGTGTGGTGGCGTATTGGTGCATGTGAGAGGACTCACCGATGATCAGGGTGAGGGTTTGGCTTTTACCTTCGGGCATAAGCATTATATATGTGTTATTCAAGACCTCACTTGTACTATTCCTCTCATACGGTATGTCACCTACGAGTGACATTTGGCTCATTATGTGATATGTGATATGTAAGTCCTACTAAGTAGTAGTTGAGTGATGGTATTCCTATTATGTGTTTTGAAAGAATGTGTAAGCGCTTACATGATATGTGATTTGATAATATTATGATTTTGATTGATCACAGCATATCATACATATGCATTGTGTACATATATGTATTTGTATTTGATATATGAAAAATTAGTATGCTTACTGAGTTTTATACTCATTATAGTTTATGGTGATTTCAGGTAAATAAGGTGCATGTGTGCTTAGCGGATTTGGCAAGGCTTCTGCTGTTCCTTGGGTTCCCTAAGTTGCTAGGTTACCGAGTGTTTCATTTGGGGACACGTGGGATATGATATTTGATTTGTCCCTATTGAATAAATACTTATGTATTATTTCATTGTGTGTGGATTTGATTTGGTTTAAGTTTTATAAAGTGTGGTTATTAGATGATTTTAAGTAAGAATTTGCAATGGATATATTCTGGGCTCCCGGTAACAAAGTTGCTACTGGTGACGTAGTAGAGTGTTAATCTCTGAGAAAACTCTGCGTATCTCCGGTTTAATAATTGTCCCAGTCATAATTCAATTGCTATAATTCTGAAAGAAATTGAAATGAATGTTTAAATATTGTCAAGAGAAGTTTATATTTATATGTTAGGTTATGGTTGATTTTAGTGTTGAACTTACTAGCAACTTGCTAAGGATTTCTGTGTTGAATGAAAGTTGAAAATTTTGTGTAATATTATTTATGAGTGCACATGCAGTGAATGAATGTAAGTGATGCCGTGTGTCGGATCTTTTGGGTCTGGGGCGTGACAGCTATTAGTGGTATCAAAGCTAAGATATGATTCTGTAGACTTTATATGTCTAGTCAAGGGAACCCAGCCGATGCCAAATCCTTAAGATTGTATGTGTGCTTATTTATGTATATTGATTTATTTGATATCTTACTTACTTATCTTTGTGATTTTGAAAAGATGGGGCGTAATCCAAGAATTACTAGAAGTGCTGATACTATGAATGAGAGTACTTCAGGAGAAAACCCTGCTACCATCCAAAATATTGTTCAAGCAGTGAATAATGTGCTTCAACAACAACGACCCAAAGCAGACCATAATGATAAATTCCATGTTATTGAGCAATTCAGAAAATTGCAACCACCATCATTTGAAGGCTCAAAAGACCCGCTGGTTGCTGAGGAGTGGATCCGTGAGTTGGAAAAGATATTCAGCCTCCTCGAATGTTCAGATTCACATAAAGTAAGTTGTGCCACTTACATGCTTAAGGAGAGAGCCAGTCATTGGTGGGAGATGACCATGCGGACACTGAATATTGATAAGAACAAGATAACATGGGAAAGATTCAAGGAAGTATTTAATGAAAAATACTTTCCCCAGTCCCTAAGAGATGAGAAAGAGGCAGAATTTATCCACCTTACTCAGGGCAAAATGTCAGTAACAGAATATGAGAGGAAGTTTGAGGAGTTGTTCAGGTTTGCTCCCCACTTAGTAGACACAGAAGCACGTAAGGCCAAGAGGTTTCAGATGGGTCTTAAACCAGAAGTGAGAAGGTTACTCTCTGTCCTTGATCTATAGACATACAGTGCAGTACTACAGAGGGCTGAAATATTAGCAAGGGATGAAGAATTAGCAGCACCATCTGAGTCCAAACATGTGAGTTATCATCGATCAGAAAAGAGACCCTGGGTTAAAAATAATCATAAAAAGTTTGACAGATGGAAAGGAAAGAAGAGGCATAGGAATGATGACATTGAAAAGAAGTATTTTTCATTATGTGATACATGTGGGAGACTACATGGAGGGGTGTGTTTCAGGAAAAGTGGAGCTTGTTTCAAGTGTAGAAAGATTGGTCATTTTATTCAGGATTGTCCAGAGATGAAGAATGATCAGGGAGGATTTAAAAAAGATCAGAAAGCTCAAGCAAGAGTCTATGCTCTTACCATAAAAGAAACAGATGATTCACCTTCTGTGGTGACAGGTACAATTTCCATATCTGGCCAGCATGGTTTAGCTCTTTTTGATTCAGGTTCTACCCATTCATTTGTGTCCCATGCATTTGTTAGTAATATGGGGGTTATGCCAGAACCTTTGGGTGTAGATTTATGTGTTGCAACTCCTTCTGGAGATTTGATGTGTGCTACAAATGTGGTAAAATCATGTAAAATTGAAATAGGAGATAAGGTGCTACAAGCAGATTTGATTATCTTGAATATGTATGATTTTGATGTTATATTCGACATGGATTGGTTGTCTATGTACCATGCTAATGTTAAATGCTTTGAGAAAGAAGTTGTTTTCCAACCACCCGGGGAGCCTGAGTTTAGTTTTATTGGTTCTAAGTTATGCTCTTTGCCAAAAGTAATATCTGCTTTACAAGCTTGGAAAAGTCTTAAGAAGGGTTGTCAGTGTTTCTTAGCGACTGTAGTGGATACAAAGAAAGAAGAAATGAAAATCCAAGATGTTCCAGGGGTGAATGAGTTTATAGATGTATTCCCTGAAGATTTACCTGGAGTTCCACCAGATCGAGAGATTGAATTCACTATAGAACTTCTGCCAGGAACCAGTCCTTTATCTAAAACACCTTATCGTATGGCACCAGTAGAGCTTAAAGAGTTGAAGGAACAGCTACATGAATTGCTTGAGAAGGGGTTTATTCGCCGGAGTGTTTCACCTTGGGGTGCTCCAGTTCTTTTTGTTAAGAAGAAAGATGGTTCAATGAGATTATGTATTGACTATCGAGAGTTGAACCATGTGACTGTAAAGAATAAATATCCACTTCCAAGAATCGATGATTTATTCGATCAATTGCAAGGAGCTTGTGTATTCTCAAAAATTGATCTTCGTTCTGGCTATCATCAATTGAAGATCAAGAAAGAAGACATTCCAAAGACTGCATTTCGTACCAGATATGGGCATTATGAGTTTATTGTTATGCCATTTGGGTTGACAAATGCACCTGCTGCCTTTATGGATCTAATGAATAGAGTATTCAAGGATTATTTGGATAGGTTTGTTATTGTGTTTATTGATGACATCCTAGTGTACTCTAAGAGTAAAGGAGAACATGAAGAACACTTAAGAAAAGTCCTACAAGTGTTAAGGGAGAAGCAGCTTTATGCAAAATTCAAGAAATGTGAATTCTGGCTAGATCGAATGGTATTTTTGGGACATGTTGTTTCCTCAAAGGGAATTTCAGTGGATCCAAGCAAAATTGAAGCAGTGGTGAATTGGTCCAGACCAACTAATGTGGGGGAAATTCGAAGTTTTCTTGGGCTGGCAGGATATTATAGACGGTTTGTTGAAGGATTCTCTAAGATAGCTTCACCTTTAACTCAATTGACAAGAAAGAATGTCAAGTTTCAGTGGTCAGAAGAATGTGAGAAAAGTTTTCAAGAACTCAAGCATCGGTTAGTATCTGCTCCCATACTAACCATCCATTCTGCTTCTGCTGGATTTGTGATTTATAGTGATGCTTCCAAGAAAGGGCTTGGGTGTGTATTAATGCAGGATGGAAAGGTAGTGGCATATGCCTCACGATAACTAAAGACTTATGAGCAGAATTACCCTACTCATGACTTAGAGTTGGCTGCAGTAGTTTTTGCTCTGAAAATTTGGAGGCATTATCTTTATGGAGAAAGGTGTGAAATTTACACAGATCACAAAAGTCTTAAATACTTCTTTACTCAAAAGGAGTTAAATATGAGGCAACGTCGATGGTTGGAACTAGTCAAAGATTATGACTATGTGATTAACTACCATCCGAGAAAAGCTAATGTTATAGCAGATGCTTTGAGTAGAAAATCTTCAGGACATATGGCAGCACTTTTGACTACTCAAAAGCAAATTTTGTTGGATTTAGAAAAGCTTGGCACTAATAAAAATATTTTAAATCATGAGTATTACATTTTTTAATTTAAAACACCCTCCCATTATTTTACTTAATCCCTTTAATATCTCGAACGGAAGAACGATAGTGTAAACTCTTTAAACTATACAGTAAAAAATGAACCTTATTGAAATTTTACTCCGACCTCACATTGTAGTAACAATGGCCTTCGTAAACTCAATAGGTAGACAACTCTTGTCAATTGTATCTCATACAACTCTTACCATTGATCCTAAATATACCTTATCCTCACGCTGTAGCAATATTGGATAAGCGTATTCTAGATTAACTTGTTAATAATTAAATATATGTTAATAATATGACCCTCACGCTGTAGCAATATTGGACAACATGTTTGCATATATTTGCCTCATTTTGTGTTTAACCGATATAGTTCAAGTCACACCGACTAAATCCCTCATACTGTAGTAATATTAAAAAAAGACCGACATGATCCAGCTAACACCATATTGACAAAATAGATAATTGTACAACATTATCTCATAATATGATACTATTCAATCTGATTAAGAGATATTTTTTAAAGACTTGGTCCCCATTTGATGAGGAAGTGATTCTCAATCAGACATTTATTTCTATACAAACACTGTTGGAATTTGTGCTTACGTGCCATCCCTTTATATATGAATATTTGTTTAATATTTATACTAGTATTATCATTTCATTAAATAGCTAATTATATTTTATATATGGTAAGATGCTTGTAACGTTTCGAACATTATACAATCTGAAAGAGTTTAAATGGTCTAACGCGTCACTTTGTAATATCCGTAACTTGTGAGTAGGGCATCTTTCACGGACGTATGGATGAGTTTCATAAGACAATTCGGGCGTGGACCTAGAGAGTTTCACAATATAAAGTGTACTCATTGTGTACTGGGGCAGCATAATGGATTGAACAGTTCCATCCTAGAAATTCCAGCAAACCGAAAATATGTTTCGGGGTTCCTCGAGTTGTGCACTTGTTTAGACTTAAATATTAAGTATATTATTTAATTAGTTGACAATAGTTATTAACTAATTAGATATTAACAAGTGGCACAATTTTATTCTATGAATTGTTTTATCATGAATTCACCCATTAACCATGTTAGTAAAATCAAATAAGGTAAATATTAATTATTCAAATAGTTTTTGAATAATTAAATAAATATGATTTTATTTATTTGTTATTTTATTCCTAAATGGAAGACATGCCTAATTTGAGAAACATAAATTAAAGTAAGTGGAGCACCATTTTGTAATTAATGGTTAATTTTATTAGACCATTAAAATACCACCAAATATTATTTTGGTAGTTGGTCACTTAATTTAATTTTGGTGGAGCACTTGTGAAGTGTTGATAGCACTAAAAATGATTGAGTTTCATTTGTGTTAACAAGTGTGTGAATCATTTTTCATGCAAGGGTTGAGAAGACAAAGAAAAGTTAATTTTGAGAGAGTTTTTCATTGAACAAAGACTTGTGAGAAAAACCAAAAGAGAAAGAAAAATAAATCCTTCTTATTTTTCTTTCAAATAATACAAACCTTGTTGCTGGAGAATATACTGCTGCTATTCTAACTTCACAATTCCACTGAATTGTTGTGAACTAGAATTGAATAAAAGTGCACTTCAAAGTGAGCTCAAAATTAGAGCAAAGAAATCTGGATTTGAAATCTTCATCGAAGGTCTTTAAAGATATGTTTTCTGTATTTTTAGGTTGTTAAGAATTGAATTACATGTGTATATGTTGATTACATGATAAATTCCGCTGCCAAATTCGTGTATATGATATAAGTGTTTAGTTTTTTCAATATATACACAATCACATGTATACACCCTAAAATACGTCAACAAATACAACTAACTCCCACTAATAGAGCTTCCATTGTAATTACCAACACAGAAAAAAATGATCCCGGTTTATAATGCAGACTATTAAGTCTTATCATGGCATCTCATAAATCCCCACATGCTTAAAATAATATTTTAAACAATTTAAAAATTATTCTGAGTGAACAATGCCAACGCTATGACACTAAAAGATAGATCCTCTAGCGCCGTAGTGCCAAGCCTTGAATGCTGCAACGTTGGGGCCTAAAAAACTCCAGCACTGCAGCGCTCATCATTTAGCGCTACAGCTCCAAAATTAGGGCAGCAAAGTCCTAATGTTCCCTACCTTAGTATACCTATTTCAACACTTTGAAATGTATAATTTAAACATGGGACCTCACCAACAATAATTTCAACACTCAAATATACCCAAATTAACACAAACTTGCTCTGATACTAATTGTAAGGTGATAAATATTCTAGGATGCATGCATGTGGGCTTATACTCATCATAATAAAATATGTATCTCATACAATATTTGTGTGCAGCAAAAGTCAGAAATCTGATTTCCTAGGTTGATAAACACAATAAATTGTTTATTTATTTTATCACATAAATAAAATTATAAGTATTAAGCAATCACCTTATCAAGCCTTTTGAATGTTTAGCCAAAGTTTTCGCCTTAGAAGTAAACTTGTTTTCAATTATGGCACTCAATTTAGTGGACTTGAATAGGCTAGAATAACAGATTAATCCAGCAATGATTTAACTCTTTAAACCTTAGTTTAACACTAAAATAATTGCTTAACACCTTAAGCTATTGACTATTACAATACAATCCATGATCATTATTCCAATTTAACATTTAAACAACAAAAATGCATCTCATTGTTTATAGTAATATGGCCCGCCAATTGAAGAAATAGAAGAAAATGAAAGTGTTATAAACACTTATCAAAATTTCTCCAACACTTGAAAAACTTAGCATTTCTCTTTTCTCTTTTAATGGCCGAATTCTAACTTTCACCAAATGAGCAAAGTTGCTCTTTTATTTGGTTCATTTACTTTACCTTCCAACAAGCAAGGCAACACTTGCCAAACCCATTTTCTTTTGTTTTTGTTTTATTTGTTTACAATAAATAAATGAAATAAAACACAAGCAATTTGTGTTTATGTGATGGCCAGATATTGCTTGACTAAGTAGTGAAACAATTTTGTCAATTAAAACAATTACTTGGTTCATCTCGTGACACTTGGTAATTCTTTATTCATGCATTATATGTTTAATCAAATTAAACACATGCAAGATGTATTGGCCGAACCAAAGTAAAAGAGTGAAGAAACAAGTTTCAATTCTTACAAATTCTGACCCCCACCATTTGCCATGCCCAAGCTTTAGTGTTTTTTTTTTTTTTGTAATTATTTAAACAATTTAAATAATCAAACACATGCATAAATAAATTTTTAATTCATAAAAATTATAAGCCACTCATTTAATAAATAATTATTATTTGACTTATAAAATAATGATATCAAATATGGGATAGACTATGGTCCAACTAGTTGACGTAGTCAAAATGACCGATGATACAAGGTATTGCCGATCATTTTGGTTTTTATAATAAAAGCCCCTATATTAATATAATTAATACATAAAATCATAATTATAAATTTAAAATTAATTAATTCCAAAATAATTTTTAAAAAAAGAAAATAATGTTATTATAACATTTATTTTGATAAAATAAAACATATTTTATACAAAAATTTAGAAACATGAATTAAATATTATTCTAATAATAACAATCAATAAAAAAATAAAGAAAAAATACATATCAAAAAGTTTAACTTTCAATTACAATAAATGTTATAATTCTAAATTCAATTTATATTTCAAATTTGTTAAATGTTATAATCTCAATTCCAATTTCAATTTTAATTATATACAATATTATAATTTCAAATCCAATTTCATTATCAATTTCAATTATGTTAAATGCTACAATTCAAATTTCAATTCCAATTAGGTTAAATATTATAATTTCAAAATCAAAATCAATTTCAATTATAATTGTGTTAAATATTATAATTTTAATTTTAATTTAAATTCAATTTCAATTATGTTAAATTTTTTAATTCTAAAACTAATTTTAATTTCAAATTTAATTATGTTAAATGTTAATAATTTTAAATCTAATTTTAATTTTAATTACGTTAAATATTATAATTCCAATTTGAAATTTAAATTCAATTACGTTAAATGTTGTAATTTCAATTTTGATTACGTTAAATGCTATAATTTAAAATCTAATTTTAATTTGTTACGTTAAATGTTATAATTCTAATTCTAATTTTAATTCAATTTTAATTATGTTAAATATTACAATTCGAATTCAAATTTCAATTATGTTAAATGTTATAATTTTAATTATATTAAATGTTATAATTCTAATTTCAATTTTAATTATGTTAAATATTACAATTCTAAATTAAATTACAATTTTAATTCTGTTAAATATTTAATTACAATGTTGATTTCAATTACGTTAGATGTTACAATTTCAATTTTAATTTTAATTTTAATTTTAATTCTGTTAAATATTATAATTGTAATTCTAACTTCGATTTTAATTATGTTAAATATTATAATTTCAATTCAAATTCAAAATTTAATTATGTTAAATATTATAAGTCTAATTTTAATTTCGATTTCAATTAAGTTAAATATTATAATTCTAATTCAAATTCAAATTTTAATTATGTTAAATATTATAAGTCCAATTCTAATTTCGATTTCAATTACATAAAATATTGTAATTTCAATTTTAGTTTTAATTATGCTATATGTTATAATTCTAAATTCAATATTAATTTTAATTATGTTAAATGTTATAATTTTAAATCTAATTTTAAATTTAATTTCAAATACCTTAAATGTTATAATTACAAATCTAATTTTAAATTTCATTTTAACTACGTTAAATGTTATAAATTAAAATCCAATTTCAATTGTAATTACATTAAATATTATAATTTTAAATCTAATTTTAATTTCAATTACGTAAATGTAATAATTCCAATTTTAATTTCAATTACGTTAAATATTATAACTCCAATTCTAATTTTAATCTCATTTACGTTAAATGTTATATTCCAAATCAATTTTCAATTTCAATTATGTTAAATGTTTTAAATCCAAATTCAATTTTAATTTTAATTCTAATTACGTTAAATGTTATAATTTCAAATGCAATTTTAATTGCAATTTCAAGTGCGTTAAATGTTATAATTCCTTCTAACTTTAAATTCAATTTCACGTACATTAAATATTATATTTTTATTTTTATTTTTAAATTCAATTTCACTTATGTTAAATATTATAATTCCTCTTTTTAATTTTTTAATTCAATTTTAATTACATTAAATGTTATAATTTCAATTCTAATTTTAAATTAAAATTTAATTATGTTAAATATTATAATTTCTATTTCAATTTTTAAATTTAATTTTAATTACGTTAAATCTTATAATCCTAATTCTAATTTGAAATTCAATTTCACTTACATCAAATGTTATAATTCTAATTCTAATTTTAAATTCAATTTTAATTACGCTAAATTTTATAATTTCAAATCTAATTTCAATTTTAGTTATATTAAATATTATAATTTGAATTCGAATTCTAATTTTAATTTTAATTATAATTATGTTAAATGTGATTATTTCAATTATGTTAAATGTGATTATTTCAATTTTAATTTTATATTCAATTTCACTTACATTAAATATTATGATTTCAAATTCAATTTTATTTACTCTAAATGTTATAATTTAAAATCTAATTTTAATTTTAATTACATTAAATTTCATACTTGCAATTCCAATTACATTACATTTTATCATTCCAATTATAATTCTAATTCTAATTATGTTAAATATTATAATTTAAAATTCAATTCTATTAAATTTTAGGGTTCCAATCTAATTCTAATTCTAATTACATTTAAGTATATGTTGTTTTACCTTTTCAGGGTAACCATCCATGTTCATGGTTGTATTTGACATACTTTCCATTTTAATAATATATTTCATCTTATTCCTTTTAAAAAATATATATTTGGTATAATCATTTTAAGAGAGATAGAAAAAAAAAACATAAATATATGTTATGTTTTGGCCTTCCTTTTTTAAAATCTTTTTGTATTGAGATAAATTGAAAATTTTAGGTGGTTTTAGCCCTTTTTTTTTGGCGTGTTTTTATATTTTAGAATATACCATTTAATGTAAATGAGATTAAAATTAGAGTTGAAGTTATAATATTTAATGTAATTGAAAGTAAAATTAAATTTAAAATTATAATATTTACTTAATTAAATTGAAATTAGATTTGAAATTATAATATTTAATGTAATTACAATTGAAATTGGATTTTAATTTATAACAATTAACATAGTTGAAATAAATTTAAAATTAGATTTGAAATTATAACATTTAATGTAGTCAAAATTAAATTTAAAATTGAATTTGGAATTATAACATTTAACATAATTAAAATTAATATTTAATTTAGAATTATAACATATACGTAATTTAAATTAAAATTAGAATTGAAATTACAATATTTTATGTAATTAAAATTGAATTTTAATTTAAAATTATAATATTTTACTTCATTGAAATTGAATAGTTGAATTAAAATTATAACATTTAACGTAATTGAAATCAACATTAGAATTAGACTTATAATATTCAACATAATTAAAATTAAGTTTTGAATTAGAATTATAACATTTAATATAATTAAAATTGGAATTGGAATTGCAATTATAATATTTCATGTAATTAAAATTAAAATTAAAATTAAAATTAAAATTATAACATTTAACGTAATTAAAATCGATATTGTAATTAAATATAATATTTAACATAATTAAAATTATAATTAGATTTAGAATTGTAATATTTAACGTAATTAAAATTGATATTAAAATTATAACATTTTACATAATTGAAATTAAAATTAAAATTATAAGATTTAACATAATTGGAATTGGAATGTTAACATTTAACGTAATTAAAATTGAATTTAAACTGAAATTTAAATTATAACATTTAACATAACTGAAATTGAAATTAACTTTAGAGTTATAACATTTAACGTAATTAAATTTGAATTTCAAATTGGAATTGGAATTATAAAATTTAATATAATTAAATTTGAAATTATTAAAATTTAACATAAATAAATTTGAAATTAAAATTAGTTTTAGAATTATAAAATTTAACATAATTGAAATTAAATTTAAATGAAAATTAGAATTATAATATTTAACGCAATTAAAATTGAAATTAAAATTATAATATTTAACATAATTAAAATTTGAATTATAACATTTAACATAATTGATATTAGATTTAAAAGTATAATATTTTACGTACTTAAAATTGAAATTAGAATTGAAATTATAACATTTAACATAATTGAAATATAAATTAAATTTAGAATTATAACATTTAATTTAATTGAAAAAAAAATTTTGGTATGTATTTTTTCTTTAGTTTTTATTGGTCATTATCATTAGAATTATATTTAATTTATGTTTCCAAATTTTTATATAAAATATGTTTTATTTTATCAAAAAAAAATTATAGTAACATTTTTTTCTTTTTTATTTTTTTTTAGATTTAATTGATTCAAAATTTATAATTATAATTTTATATATTAATTTTATTAATAGATAGGCCTTTCTGATAAAAGTTAAAATGACCAGCAATATGTAAAATTGTTAATCACCTTAACTAACGCTAGCCGGCTGTATGACATAGTTGGCTATACTGTATTTATCCATTGTTTAGAACACCTATAAAATAACATTCATTTATATCATGTAACACGTTTTCACTTTTTACATCAACAACTTGTTGTATGTTGTATCCCACTTAATGTAGGACGTATTCTAATTTTTGCACCTCTCACCCACAAATATAAGAGGGTGTCCCTATTTATTTATAAATTACGAGTTTATATTTAACTTTACAAAAAAATATAATATAATACAAAAGGATGACATTTTATAGGTGTTCTAAATAACCATAGTTAACATAAAAAAAAAATCTCATCATGTGGCGTCACCACAAGATGGCATGTGGTATTTAAATTTAAATTTTTATATTTAATCTTTAATTTCATAGATAAAATAGTAATTACTATTCTACGTTAATGAACACTTAATATTAAATTAACTACTTTTTATTAAAATTATAAATAAAATTTTAATTATATTAAATTTAAAAATATATAACAAAATTTTTTAATTATGCTAAATTGAAGTTTTTGGGTTGGTTTTAACTTTTGACCTTTACTTTTTTCTAGGGTGTTTTTGTATTTTGAATTTTTTTTTGTAATTTTCAAGGCATTTATTAAACTATCTTAACACTCCAACTTTTAATTTTAAAATATATAACAAATTCAATTTTTTAATTTTTAAAATAAATAATTCACAATAATTTCTAATTTTCAAGAAAATATTTATAATTTCCGATTGCTAATTTGTTGCAAAAATATATAACAAGTCCAAAATATATTTCTAACTTCCAATTTTGGATTTGTTGAAATTTAAATTAGAATTTTAATTATAACATTATTAAATTTGAAATGATAATATTTTACGTAATTAAAATTTGAATCAGAAATGGATTTGGAATTATAATATTTATATACTTAAAATTGAAAGTGGATTTAGAATTACAACATTTAACATAATTGAAATCAAAATTAGAATTAGAAATATAATATTTAACGTAATTAAAATTAAAATTAGATTTGAATTTATATCATTTAACGTAATTGAAATTTAAATTAGAATTAGAATTATAACATTTAACATAATTGAAGTTGAAATTGAAATTGAAATTTGAAATTGAAATTGAAATTTGAAATTGAAATTGAAATTGAAATTGAAATTGAAATTGAAATTTGAATTTGAATTTGAATTATAATGTTTAACATAATTGAAGTTAAAATTGAAATTATAACGTTTAACGTAATTAAAATTAAAATTAAAATAAGAATTAAAATTATAATATTTAACCTATTTGAAACTGAAATTAGAATTATAATATTTTATGTAAATTAAATTTGAATTTGAATTTGAGTTATAACATTTAACATAATATAAATTGAAATTATAATTATAACTTTAAAATAATTAAAATTACAATTATAACATTAAACGTCAGTGAAATTAAAATTGAAATTAAAATTAAAATTATAATATTTAAAATGATTAAAATTAAAATTAGAATTAAAATTATAACATTTAATGTAATTGAAATAGAAATTGTAATTAGAATGATAATATTTAATGAAATTGAAATTGAAATTAGATTTTAAATTATAATATTTAATGGAATTAAAGTCGATATTTGAATTATAATATTTAACATAATTGAAATTATAATATTTAAATTAATAAAAATTAGAATTGGAATTGTAACATTTAACGTAATTGAAATTTAAATTTAAATTAAAATTAGAATGATAACATTTAATGTAACTGAAATTAAATTTAAAATTGAAATTGAAATTAGAATTAGAATTAGAATTATATCATTTAACGTAATTGAAATCAAAATTGAAATTAAAATTATAACATTTGATGTAATTGAAATCGAAATTGAATTTAAATTTGGAATTTAAATTATTTAACTTAATTAAAATTAAAATTGTAATTAAAATTAAAATTATAACATTTAACGTAATTGAAATTAGAATTGAAATCTGAATTATAAGATTTAAGGGATAATGATAAATTTACCTCAATATTTTGGGCATAAATACAAATTTACCTAAAAGAGATAAAATATCAAAATTTACCCAAATTTTTTTAACTTTTACTGTTAATTTTAATGACGGAAAGATAAAAAATTAATTTAACATTAGAATTAAATAAAAATTTGGAACGTGGCACAAAATAATACGTGGCATCATATAATTGGTAATATTTTTAAAATTATATTTTATAAAAAATTAAATTAAATAGTAAATCATTAAGAAAAAAATATGTAACTATCATTGAAGAAGGTGGTCGGCCGTCATTTTTCAATGAGTCTTCATCGTAAAAAATATTATATTTACATCATTAGAGTCTATTTTTTTTTATCTACATAATAGTGGATTATTTTTATCAGGAAAATACCAAAAGACGATCAAATGTGGTGGTGAGGGGTGGTGGCCTTTGTTGTTCGTTGTCAAATAGTTGTTAATTTGTCCATAAGTGAAGGTGTTGCAAGCTATCTTCCCATCATTTGATGATGGGCGGGGGTGGCCGCAGCCCCTTATCACCACATTTGGTTTTTTTTTTTTATATTTTTTGGGTCAAAAATAATCCTACCATTGTGTTGATCAAAAAACGATACTGGAATATCGTCAAAAGATGGCGTTCAGTTGCTGGCCAGCTACTGTTTTCGGCGAAAGTTACAAATTATTTTTTCAATTTTTTTCTCATTTAATTTATTTTTAAAAATATTTTTTTTAAAATATAAACCAATTAGACAATATCAAATTAAAATATAATTTGAAATTATAACATTTAAGGGAATTGAAATTGGAATTATAAGATTTAACGTAATTAAATTTGAATTTAAAATTAAAATTATAGCATTTAACGTTATTGAAATTAAAATTAGAATTGGAATTATAATTATAATATTTAATGTTATTGAAATTATTAATTATAACATTTAATGTAATTAAAATTTAGTTTATAATTAGAATTAGAATTATAACGTTTAATGTAATTGAAATTGAAATTGAAATTGGAATTATTATATTTAACGTAATTAAAATTAAAATTAAAATTAGAATTATAACATTTAAAATAGTTTAAACTGAAATTGGAATTATATTATTTTATACAATCAAATTTAGAATTGAAATTTTAATTATAAAATTTAACAGAAATTGGAATTAGAATTATAATTTTAACGTAATTGAAATTTCAATTATAATATTTAAAGTAATTGAAATTGGAATTGGAATTGGAATTATAATATTTTATATAATTAAAATTAAAATTATAACATTTAACATAATTAAAATTAGAATTGTAACTTTTAACGTAAATGAAATTGAAATTGGATTTAAAATTATAACATTTAATGTAAATGAAATCGAAAAAGAATTAGAATTATAACATTTAACATAATTATAATTATAATTATAATATTTAATGTAATTAAAATTGACATAGAAATTGCAATTATAACATTTAACATAATCAAAATTAAAATTGGAATTGAACTTATAACACTTAACGTAATTAAAATCGAAATTGAAATTTGAATTATAACATTTAACGTAAATGAAATCGAAATTAGATTTAAAATTATAATATTTTAACATAATTGAAATTGGAACTATAATTATAACATTTAACATAATTCAAATTAAAATTATAATTATAATATTTAATATAATTGGAATTGGAATTAGAATTAGAATGATATCATTTAACGTAATTGAAATCAAATTTAGAATTGAAATTATAACATTTAATGTAATTAAAATCGAAATTGAAATTATATTTAGAATTTAAATTATTTAACCTAATTAAAATGAAATTGAAATTGAAATTATAATATTTAACACAATTGAAATTAAAATTAAAATCAGAATTATAAGATTTAATATAATTAAAATTGAAATTAGAATCAAAATTACAATATTTAATATTATTAAAATTACAATTGAGATCAGAATTATAACATACAATGCAATATATTATCTTTAATTTATTAATATTATAAAGGAAGATTTTGTTAATTACTTAATTTTAAGGGGTGTGTTTTATATTTAACTAAATATTAAAGGGGTTTTTCATATTTTCTAATTCATCAAATCTCAACCACTGGATTAATCCAATGGCTGAGATAGTCGGCTGTACCGGAGGTATGGCCATCAAATATATTATTATTAGTTTATTCAAAAAATAATTTTATGAATCAAATAATAATTTTATTTGTCCAATAAATAAGGTTATTTTAATAATTTTTAACTCAAACAATAAGTGGCCTACAATGTGCTACATGTAATTATTCTATTGTTCAATAATTATTATTAACTAATTGATGTACTTAACACTTAAGTCTTGACACATGCACGTCCTGAGTGGTATTGAAGCAAATACTTAGTCTGCTAGAATTTACTGGATTGAACTATTCAATCTGGTACGCTGCCTCAGTACACAATGAGTACACTTTATATTGCAAGACTTTCTAGGTCCACGCCTGATTTGTCAAATGGAACTGTTCCGTGAGTCTGTGGTCGATGTCCTACGCACACATCACGGATATTACAAATCAACACATTAGACCATACAAGTTGAGGTCATAGCGCATACGTATAATCTTTTTGCCATTTATATCTTAGAAGAACGAGAATATAGATTAGTACTGTCAAATCTCCACATGCTCATCCGTGAACTTATCTCCTGACATATATCTCGATAAAAATTATATGCAGACACTTTTACGATATTGTTTAACCTCGTGAAAAAAAATTTTCCCAGATTAATTGCTTATGGCCATAAGACTTTTTGAGATACAGCCTCGGAGCATCCAGATATACAACTCACCCATGTAAGTTGACGAATTCCATATCTACACATACTGGACTCTATGAGCATCAAACCATACCTAGCGACACGTAGCAGTTAAATTATTAAAGGTCTTTGACATACGTGAAATCAAAATATGGTGGATTACTTACAAGCCCAATGTGGCGCTCAGGTTAAAGAACCACGAATACTACTCAACTCGAGAAAACTTGCCATTGATGGCTTCATGGGATGTCTATTAAGGTCCTCGTTGAGTCTGTTTAGTATTCAATCCTCACTGAATACTCGTATGCTATATGAGCTTCCGTTAAGTCTATGGTCAGCTAAAATGACCATTTAGACCATCCAGATATAGTTATATACTGATATATGAAAATGGGTTCCACCGATAAACTTATATCAGTGAATTAGACTAGGACCATTATATTTAAGAATAGACTTGCGTAATAATATTTCTTAGCACCTATTGCAACTATGTTATTAGTAGTGTACTATCATGTCTTTGTCCCAAAACAAATTAACTCTTTAGATTTTACTGATTATTATAACATGTTAATTCTTTAGCATTTACAATTCTCAGTAATGCTAACTCTTAATGCTAATCTAAACTCCTTTAGATCAGATCTAAATTCTTTCAAATCATACAATGTTTATAATGTTATAAGTATTGTACCATTTAATTAATGTAATTAGCGATTTAATAAAATATGCATTGTATAAATATTACAAAATTAAATATTCATACAATTGGGATAGCACGTGAGCACAAATCTCAACATATGTAATATTATTTTATATTTTTGTTAAATATAGAGATAAGCCTATGTTTTATGGTATTTTTACTGTTATGGAGATTAAATTTAAAAAATATTTGAGAAAAGTTCTTATGTTATTTATTTATATAGCCATAATAGATCCCAAAATTAATTGGTCCATTATAAAAGTTTTAATTTCTGGGATCTCAGAAAATTTAAACTTCGAACTTTGTTATGATTATGATGAAATTTATAATTTTATCACACATTATTTATTTTTTTATAAGAATAAATTTGATTCAACTCTAGTTATAGAAGAAATATATGAGTAATTTATTTATGATTAGGTTGCTTGAATGATTTTTTTAAAAGGTCAAAGAAATATAGGTTTTAGTTCTAGTATTTCTGTTGTTTATAAATTAAAATTATATTGATACTTACAACTCTTTTACATCAAAGACATAACAATAAAGAAAATTTGATATTTTGTTATGGTAGTACTCTAACAAAAGGGTTTACTAATACCTTCGATATACGTTGCAGCATTGGAATCTGCTTTTAGTGCAAAGGGTAAGATATTAGATGAGAAATGATCAAGATTAACATAAAAAAACTTTAGAAGCTTTAGTATGTGTAAAAGATTAAAAAGATGTAGAGGATTGAAAGCAAAAATAATAAAAAGATATGATCAAAGATTTTCAGAATTTTTAAATGTGAGATTTAATCATTATAATTTAGAAATAAAAATTCGTATTATAACTATAATAATATAACAATGGTTGAATTTGTAATTGATAGATAGCTCAATAAGTACCAACCTAGTTGAAATGTATTATAACTATAATGATATAAATTTAACCATTTATTTTTATATTTGTATCTAATAATATCAAATTTGAAATAATATCAATAAATTTTTATATTTAATAGAATTATAATTTAAACTTTCAATCTAATTTTAATTTAAAATTTAATTTTTATTACAATTAAAAAAATTTTAATTAAAAATTTTAAAATATTTTCTAAGAAAAAATCATTATAAATTATTAAAATATTATTTTAAATATAACAAATTAAAATAATTCAAAAAATTTTTTAAAAAGGGTACGGGCATGCTTGTCGCAATGTGGCACGATGGGCTACACATCGTGACTTAGCATAGTATGGCTAGATGTGAGTGCCGTTTTGGCACAATATGTTCCTGTGTTGTGCTAGGCGACACGACTAATTTGTCACTTCTAATTATACCTTGTTTGAATCTGATGTCAAAATTTTTCTAAAAAAAGAGAACAACAACATCAAACTTTTTATTTGTCATTTTAAAGGGGAAAAAAACTATCAAATAGAAAAAGCTAGCATAAGTTTTGGTATAATTATAAATATTTGATATGTCCAAGTAAAGATAGTGAGCTTCAATGTTTTGAGCGCAGAGGTGGAATTATTATAGAAAAAGCTAGCATAAGTTTTGGTATAATTATAAATTTTGATATGTCCAAAGTAAAGACAGCGAGTTTTAGTGTTTTGACCGCAGAGGTGGAATTATTATAAGGCCTAAGGGGTTATGTTCTTCCCATGCCATGACATAGTCCCTTAAATATGTATTAGAAAATGATAAAAAAAATCTTTTTTTTAACTCATATATTTTTATAATCACAAAATTAAAATATAATTTTTAATAGTCATAAATTTTAAATTTATACCATTTTACTGTTGAAGTATATTTTGCCACTTTTCACTATTTTTTTTTTTTCAAAACTCACTCAAATAATACTTTTAAAAATATGAGTTTAAGAATAAATAGATTGTGTGTTTGGGAATTGATATAAAGATTTGAAATTAAAAAGACTAATTAAGAAGTAAAAATTTAAAAAATTGATAAAAAAAATAAAATAAAATTAGGAATGATGAAGAAAAAGAAACTCAAAATTTTTGACACCTTGTGCGAGGCACAAGAAGGGCCGCACGCCTAGCTGTACCATTGCGAGACATAGTGTGCAGCCCTTCCCCACACCTCGCACGAGATGTGAGGTGTGAAGAATTTTGGCTTCTTCGTTATTGATTTCATTATTTTCCTTCAATTCATTATATTTTTTCACCGATACACTTTATTTTTTCTCCATTATATCACAATATATTATTACTATATTTTTATACTAATATTTTTACAAATTAAACACACCAAAAAAAATCAAAATACTTTGTGAAACAAGTTTTTGAATAATGTTATTAATAAGGGAAATTTTCTCAATTTATTATTTTTTGGCTAATAAAAATTAGTCAAATAACGTTTTACTATAAAAGTTTATGAGTTTAAAAAAAATGCTCTTTTTGATCATTTTTCTTTATATTATGTATATAATTTTTTAATATTAAAATACTTATTTTGCCCCCCTAAACTTTTTAAATTTTTTTTATACTTAATGATTAAATTGTTAATTTGAGAAAGTGGTCTCTATTAGCATTAAAGACTTACTTTTAATACATTATTTTATGTTCAAATGATATCACATCTTTTTCCACTTTAACGTCTTTCTCTAATAATTTATTTTAATTTGCAAATGGTACATTTTTTTAACTTAATTCTCTTATCTTAATAAAAATAATTTTATATTTATAACCAGCCTCATCTATACATCTTTTCTTTAATACAATTAAATTTTATATTTGTAATTCTTTTTCTATTTGAAAATAAAATTTTTAATTTAATTTATATAAATAAATTCACAATTATAAAACATCATATATTAGTAATTTTATATTTTTTACAATTTATGTCAAACTCTTCTTCTTAACTTAAAAGCCAAAAAGAAAATAAAAGCTCCAAAAAATAAAATAAATTTTTTAATATATTTTAATAATTTAATTTATATACCAAATGACTTTTTAATATATTACTATTATAATTTTTTTATGAATCTTGTTCTTTGTACTTTTTACTTTAAATTTATTAATTTTAAAATATAAAATTATCTTTACCAATAATACAATATATGTTTATTGTGTAATATTTTTATTTTTTTAGGGGTAAAATTATTTATAATTGATCAATGTTTTAAAAATATATTAAAAATTCAAAAATTTATATATCATTACTAATATTTAAAATTATGTTAAAAATTTTCCATTTTTATAATTTAATTTTAAAGCTCAAATCTTGATTCTACCTTTATCAGCACGTACGTGAATTAAAATATTAGAACTGCATACATACGAAATCTCTGCGATTAGCTTCTATGGCTTTGGTATGGTCAGGAGGATAGAGTTCCACAGAGCATCTTCCGGATCCATTAATTTAATCTTATGGTATTTTGATTTGATTTATTATCTCAATATTATCATATGAATATAAGAAAACATCGCGACAATTGTATAAAAATAGTCACTTTTAAAATATTATAAATTTTTATAGCCACAAATTATTTGACAAATTTTTATTAATCAAGAAGACAATAAATAAATGAAATTGCCCTTATAAATAATATAATTAAAAAAATATTTGTAATTTAAGTCATAAAATCAACAAAAAAAATGTTATTATTGTCTAAATAGACTTAAAAAAATACTCTATAAATTAAAAACAAGTAATTTTGTATATTAATATACAAAAAAAATATATGAAAATAATGAAATCGAAGACAAAAAAGATGGACAAAATTAAATTTTTTCACACCTCGCACGAGGTGCAAGGAAGGGCCTCGCACGAGGTGCAAGGAAGGGCCTCGCACGCCACTTCGCGCGCAGGGTGCTACGTGAGTTAGGGTCTTGTGCAACGCCCCACGCGCGAGGTGTGACGCAAGGCCCCAACTTGCATAACACCCCACACTCAAGGAGTAAGGAGGGGCCTCGCCCCACCCCCTGCGCGTGAGGAATGATACGAGCCCAACTCACGCAATGCCTCGCGTGCGAGGTGTCGCGCGAGGCCCCAACTCGCGCTCGAGTTGGGCGCGAATTTTTCTCAATGTCATCCTTCTTTTTTGACATTTTTTTTCGGTTGAATTTTGCTTTTTGTTAATTTTTTAGTCAAATTTATTAATTTTCAACTTATATTACTTTAATTTACTCATTTTAATTAATTTTAAAATATATTTTTATCAAAATTTTAAATAATTTGTGAGAAAGAGATGCAAAAGTGTTTTAAGAATAAAATGGTACAAAAATCAAATATATAACTAATAAATTTCATAGATTTATTTTGTAATTAAATTAAATTTATTAAAGAAAATTAGTTATTTTTAGACATTTTTCAAACATCATAGTATTATCAATATTATCTATTATTCATCTTGGATGCTTGAGAAATTATATATATATATACACACACACGCGATGTTTCATTGTCCAGGCTTTAGGCGATTATAGAAACTATTATTTTGACAGATGATTTTTTCTGGTTTGCCGGCATCATATCCACACATTTGAACCGACCATTGAAGCAACAATGTGGTTAGCTAGTCAGTGAAAGAGTGACATGATGATGTTATGTATGAAAGCCACTTATATTGTGACATCTAGGGGCGAAATTGGTGCAGGGTCTTGCCCTGTAATAATTCCTCTTAAATTTATATGTATATTTTTTATTATTCAAATACTTATTTTACTTTAAATTTTTTTAAATTTAATAAATTAAATTTTCAATTTAAAAAAAAGTTCATACTAATATTAAAAACTTGATTTTTAATATATTATTTAATATTTAAATAATATCCAATCTTTCTTCACTTTAACATCTTTTTTTAATAAAAAAATAATTTTTAATTTATTAGTGGTTCATATTCTTATATTTTTTAACTTTCTTCTTTTATTTTAGTAGTATTTATAATTCTTTTTTTACATAGAAGATGGAATTCGTCTTTTTTTTAATATAAACAAATTTTATATGTGTAAGTTTTTTTCAACATTAATTTTTTTTTGTTTTAATTTATATAAATAGATTCACAATTATATAGCGTTGTACATTAATGATTTTATTTTTTTTACAAATTTGCATCAAACTCTTTTTCGTCAAGAAAACAAATATTCTCTAAGAAAAAAATAAATTATAATATTTTAAATTTTAATAATTTTATTTGTATATTAGTTAGTTTTTTAATATTTTATTATTATAACTTTATATGCATTTTTTTTTAATCTTGATCTTTATACTGTCCTTTGAATTCATTAATTTTATGATATAAAATTTATTTTTAATAATAATATAATTCATATTTATTGTTTAATATTTTCTTAAAAAATCCATCTATAATTACTCAATTTTAAAAATAAAATATTAAAAATTCATAAATTTATATATTATCACAAAATTTTAATATTATGCTAAAGTTTCTAACAATTTCTTTCTTTCCTATTCATTCATTATTGACATGAAATAAAAATATTAATGTATTTTATTTTATTAAATAAAAAATTTTATATTATGATTTGGTCCCAAACTTCAATCTTAATTCCTCCGCTGATGACTTCAGAATTCTACCTATTTTACTAAACTGAAAATGCAGTAGACAACAATTTTATGGTCTGTCAAATTTTGAGTACAACTGCCTTAAGAAAATTTTATCTATACTTTTTTTTTCCTTTTAACCGATAACAAGGCCATGTTCAAGGCATTTCTGCCTATTTCATTTTATTTATTTATTTTTAGGCGAATATATAAGCATAGATGATTTGGTTTCCTCATTTTGCATACTGATGACGAACCATCAACGTTTCAAATATGTTAGAACTTGCAAGTCAAAAATAAAAAATAAAAAATAAAATAAACGTTAGAACTTTCCTAATTTAGGCATAGGTTCACTTAAATTGTTTTATTTTTAAGAAGAGTAACGCTATACTTATATAGTTTAAATACACGATTTATATTTTAATTGATATAGTATTTAATATGTTAATTATCAGTTAGTATTATTTAACTATTATATTAAAAAGTATTAAAAATTAATAATTATTTGACAAGTGATTGATTGATAATACATCAATTAGAATATAAATAATAAACTGACATGTGATTTATTGAAAGTAAGACTAAGCTATGCACCAAATTGGCCACTTAAATTTATAAGAAGAGAAATAAGATTGGGCTCAACAAACACTTAAACCAATCAAGATTTTTTATTTAGAATGTAGGAGCATTCTAAACCGTGTCTATCTGAGGGTAATTTAAGTAAAGCCTCACACTTATTACGTTGGTGTATAAATAGCAGTCAAAATGAGATATCAACAAAATAGCTCAATAGTCCACGCCACTATTAATCTCCACACTTGTTACATCAACTCATAAACACCACATCAAATGATAGGTGGTAAGAGAAAAGATAAAAAAGACACAAAAAAATAGATGCACCTTACAAAACACTCAATAAAAAATTATGGTACTTCAAAAGTTGTCATTCACCTCAACACTTTATTAAAAATAAAATTACATAAATAATCAATAAAGAATCAATCTTAAAACGACATATGAGTGGAGGCTGCACTGTCAACAACATTCATTTCCTATGCAACACATATTAAAATCACTTTTAAAATAATGATACTTGCTTAACAAGATATTTTTTAATATAAAAAAAATATTATTACAATCTAAGTATGATACCTAATCGTAAAACCATTATATTTTTTCCTCCACAAAAAAATCTCCAGTCTAATAAACTCACATTAATTTCTATTATATAAATCTCAATTTATTTAAGAAAATGGGAAAAGTTGTTCACTCAATTATAAATATGGTAGTTGCACCAAGAAATCCGTATGTGTGAAATTGTTAATATGAATGTTATTAACGGGTAATTAATAGGAAATTGGTGATTATCTAAGTGCGTAGAGGCATAAAAATCTTATTGTTTTTCGAGATAAGTAAATTCACTCACAGTACATTATGTAAGCAAATTCATTGGCAATGTATTTTATTGTTTTAATATAATATTCTTACCATAATATAAGTATATGTTTCATTGATTTTATAATTCAATCGATATTTAAAAAGTTTACATAGTTTGAAGGAAATTATATTTGAATTTTTAACTTAAATTCATTATAAACTCAAAATTTTTATATTTTCTCAACTTCTTAATAATTTTAAAAATTATATTATTTTACTATTTAATAATTACTTAACACATTAATTATGATAACAAATTTAAAATATCATTTAAAAATATAACATTATTCATATCAAAATTTTATTTTACACTGCATCATTAAAATTTTTCAAATTGCATCACCATAATTCTTCAAATTAGCCCAATAAATTTTTACTAAAGATGTTACAAATGCACAAAAACAACACATGTATTTACAAACATCATAATGTTATTATTATTATTATTATTCAAAATTATATTATTTTATATTGTATACAGTGTCAGACCTACAACAAGACCAAAGGGAGCCATGGCCACTGAAGGCCTCACAAATTTTTAAAAATGAATTATTGGTTATTATATATTATCTCTTAAATTATTATTTTTATATTTTGCAAGATAGTAATTTTGATGTTGTAGTCTCGTCTAAATATAATTTTGACTTGTAAAAATATGTAACTTTGAGAATTTAATCCCATTAAATACTTTCTGACCCCAACCCTAATTGCATGATTGAAATGCTTTCATGCTATAAACAATAACAGATATCTTCCCAATGACATGGATTCTTCGGCCTTGTTATCAGAGTTCGATTCTTCTCTTCTTCTTTAGATTCTTTTGTTGGAAAATATGTGCTGTAGGAAGGATAAAATACAAAGATACAAAAATGAATAATGATCATTTTGCAATGTCCTTAAATTATTTCTACTTCCACTATTAATAATAATTAAATGTACAAAAAATTAGATGATAAGATAATTTTAAAATTCAATAATTTATAAAAAAATATAAAGTTACACATTAATATGCTTTCTTTGAACAATAAATATATTACTTTGAAAGGGTTGATAAAACACTAGTCACTGCTCCTCTTCTTCGTATGAAATAGTAGTGCCTACCTTTCATTTCATTGAATTGGTTCTATCTCTCGACTACTTCTCCTCTTTAAATTCAGCTGCTTATGCTGCCTCTTCCGATGGGGACATTGATAATGGCCTATCTTTCTTACCTAGCGGAGAGAAGTAAAAATTAAATTATGAAAAGAGAAGTTAATTATTTAATTCAAATGTACTTATAGTATTTATAGGGTTTCACTTATGCTACATATTATAATGTAATTGTAAATTTAATTTTAATTGCATTAAATGTTATAATTTTAATTTTAATTTTAGATTTAATTTTAATTATGTTAAATGTTATAATTTTAGTTCTATTTTTAAATTCAATTTTATTTACGTTAAATGTTATAATTCTAATTTTAATTTTAAATTCAATGTCAATTATGTTAAATATTATAATTTTAATGTTAATTTTTAAATTCAATTTTAATTACGTTAAATGTTATAATTCTCAATTTTAATTTTAAATTAAGTTTTAATTATATTAAATATTATAATTCTAAATCTAATTTTAATTTCAATTACATTTTTTTAGAGTCACCTTTTCAATTCTAAGCGTTGCGGTGCCTAGTTCAGAGGCTAGAGCACTGCGGCGCTCCTGATCTGGTGCCACGGACCCCAATCTTGTGACTGGAGCGCTGCAGTGTCCATTCCCAATACTGTAGCGCCTAAGTCTTATATGGTAATTTTTAAATTCAATTTTAATTACGTTAAATATTATAATTCTCAATTCTAATTTTAAATTAAATTTTAATTATATTAAATGTTATAATTCAAAATAAAATTTTAATTTCAATTACAATTTTATTAGAGTCACATTTCCAGCTTTAAGTGCTGCAGTGCCTAGTCTAGAGGTTAGAGCACCGCGATACTTCTGGTCTGGTGCCACGGAGCCCAATCCTATGACTGGGGCGCTGCAGTGTCCATTCCCAATACTGTAGAGCCCAAGTCTCATATGGCTTGGGCGCTTCCCCTTCAACCTCATTTTTTTTCTGACTCTTTCTTTCTACTTTAACGCTTGATTTTATATTTATTTATTTGAAATACTCTCCCAAATACCAATAATCCCTCACATTTAAAATAAATAAATGTGAATCAAATCAACTACATATCAAAGTAGAATTTAACTTATATGAATTGATACTCTTCTAAGTTATGAACAAATCCATTAATTAAGTAACCGTATTTTATAAGAACTATGTGAAATCAAGTTTTTATCAACCTTTATTCCTTTGGATGTAAAATAGAGGGTTAAATTATCAAGTTAAATTCTCAATAACTTGCTTATGTCCGTGGTTTGGCACTATTAACGGTCATGTGCCTTCTTGATTTCATAAGTGTTATAGAGTAGCTTGCTTAGCTCTCATAAGAACCAATCCAATTCCATACTCACATAGGTGACACTTCATCAAGTGTGTCCTGCAAGTTTAACACACCACTCTATAAAGGGTTATAAAGTTTATTAAGAAACTAACTCACCACTCTGTAAAGGGCTATAAAGTTCATTAAGAAACTAACTCACTATTTTTCACTACAGATGCATTACCTCGCTATAAAAAGGGACTCACAAAATAATCGGTAATACAATAAGACAACAAGTGACTTATTTTTGCTCTTTTGAACCTACTTTAATGGGATCTACAATCATATAAGTAGGATTACCATCACTCTGTCTCATGCTCTAGGTAGAAGTCTCATCCTCTGATAAAGAAATATTTGTCATTTATTTTCTCATATTTTTATCATGATATTTTATTATTTTATGAGAATAAATAGCTATTTATGTGCATTATTATTTAATTATAAGGACTTGAACAAAATTTAAAGAACTAAAGTGTAAGATTTTTAAAATATGGACCTGTTACCTCAGCACCATACACAACATCTCCCCAGCGGTAGAACAGTGATCAAAGTAAGAAAATAAAAAAAATGACCCGTTTAAGTCTTGCATTTTTGCCCTAGCGCTGACCATCCACCGCGCCAGCAACAGCCCAACGCCCCAGCAATATGATGTCATCATTCTAGCGATACAGGCTTTTCAACGTAGCGCCCCCGTGACAGCATGATAGTGCCTAAGCAACAACGTGATTCCTGACTCGGCAAGAATTAAGGTTTTTAAGCTCATATCATAGGAAGAAATTCAAGGTGTTCTTTATCATCAAGAGTTTCTTAGGTAGCGTAATCACAAGAAATTTAATGTTTATATCAGTTTGCTATTGATTGTATCATGTTTTTTTATTATTTTTGCCACTGTTCTCTTATAGCCATGAACTAAAATTTCTTTCTAGGGTTAATACTTGAACTCAATATCTATACTTAATTGCCATATCTTTCTAATATTTAATAAATTTAGTTATTTGATTATTCGAATTACTTATTCTTAATGCTTTAATATATTTGGCCAATATATGGTGAATGAATTAGTAATATTTTGATAAACTAGGAAGAGAAATCATTATATTTAGACTTAGGTAATTTGATGCATGATTGTAGAGTAACATTTAATGTTGCACATGCAAGTTTTATATTAGGATAGGAATATACCTAATTGGCATTTATGATCAATAAGACTTAATCTTAATGAATCTTAATTTATTACAAGTACCATAGGAATATAAGTATTTGGTAAATTAAGGTATACTTGCATGACATTGGAAAAGGCTTGTGAATACATTAGTGTCTTGATCAATAACAAGAACTAAAGGAATTAAATATTAGAGAATTAATCATTGGAAAGCATATTGAGGGATAATATTAACTTTAGGTTTTCTCTATATTGTTATTTTTTGTAACTCTTTATGTTGTATTCTTACTTTTATATTTCTTCAAATTCATTCTTAAATTTTTATTTTTTTTTAATAATTACTAAAAAGATATAAGTTTACTATCTGGAGAAAAGTAGAAATTATCCTTGTGGGTTCGACATCTGATTATTTTGTCCCTTTATTACTTACATACGATAATGTATACTTGCACTCAATTTTAAGATATATATAAATATTGCATCATCCCCCTCGACATATCTTCTACTAATCTCTTATTTAGTTGCTTTGTCAGAGGATCGACCAAGTTTCTCTCTGACCTCACATAATCTAGGCTTACCACTCTAGATTCTAGTAGTTGCTTAATGATGCTATGTTGTAGACGGATATGTTTACTTTTTTCATTATACATTTTTCTCTTTGTTCTAGCAATCGCTGCTAGGCAATCACATTATAAAAATTGTACTAGGAGAATGAGTACTAATGGAAAAATCACACATGAATATCTTTAACCACTCAGCCTCAGAGCAAGCATTTTCTAAGGTTATTAATTTCGATTCTATGATAGATCGTGCTTTATAAGCCTGTTTAGTAGATTTTCAATACATGGCTCCTCCACCCAAAGTGAAGACATATATACTAGTAGACTTGATATCATTGGATTCAAATATCTAATTAGCTTTACAATAATCTTCAATGACAGGTTTTGATCTACTATATGAAAGTTCCTAAGTTTTAGTGCCTATCAAATATTTTACAACTCTATCCAAGACACTTTAATACTCTTTTATTGGATTTTGAGTGTACCTACTTAATCTCCTCTACAGCATATGCTATATCAGACCTAGTAGTATTTATTAAATACATGAGACTACCAATGATTTGGGTATAACGATTTTAATTTTCAATATATTCTACATTCTTTCAAAGTTTAACACTAGCATCATAAGGTGTTGCCACTGATTTACATGTTGTGTACCCAAACCTCTCAAGAAACTTCTCTACATAATGCTTTGTGATAAAGTGAGACCACTAGACATTTTCATAATCTTTACCCTAAGTATTACACCAGTTTCTCCTAAATCTTTTATATCAAAAATATTTGATAGAAATTTCTTAGTCTCAACAAACACTTCTATACTATGACTGAATATAAGCATATAAATTTCATATAAATTTCCTCTTCTAAATCAATATTTAGAAATGATGTCTTTACATCCATTTGGTGTATGAACAAATCATATATTATAGCTAATGCAATTTAAATTTAATTGATGTAATCTTTGTTACAAGAGCATAAGTATCAAAGTAATCTAAGTCTTTCTTTTGAGTAAACCCTTTGGCAACCAACCTTACCTTATACTTCTCAATAGTTCCATCAACCCTCATCTTCTTTTTAAAGATCTATTTACAATCAATAGGTTTAGTGTTAGAATTGGTGCTTACGTGCCATTCTAATGTCGTATGAATATTAATTGTTTAATATTTATACAATAAAATATTCATATTAAATTGTTAATTCTATAATATAAGGTACTATGCTTGTAACGCTACAGATATTATATGATCTGAAGAAGTTTAAATTTGGTCTAAAAAAGTTTAGACCAGTGCTAAGAGTTAGCAGTGCTAAGAGTTAATAGGTTATAAGAGTCAGTCATATCTAATAAGTTAGAGCCTTGTTTATAGTAGGAAAAAGTCCTGAGAGTATACTAGTAATGACATAGTCACAAAGAGTTGCAACAGGTACTAGGAAGTATCATTATAAATGTATGTTCTCAACCATTATATTTTTTTATCTATTTTCACCGATGTAGGTCTATCATTGAATTCCTTTAATATATAGATTAGTGTATGCTATATTTGTATGGTACAGATAGTTGTTCTTAGTTGACAATGAGCTTACTAAAAGCTCATATATATATATATATATATCAGTGAATACTGAGTACCGAATAGAATCATGAAAACCTCTAATAGACATCTCATGAAGCCATCAATGGTAGATATTCTCGAGTTGAGTAGTATTTATAGTCCTTTGACCTAAGCGTCACGGTGAGCTTGTGAGTGATCCACCATACTTTGGTTCCACATGTGTCAGATATATATATATATATGGATATCAGTAAACACTGAGTACCGAATAGAATCACGAGAGCCTCTAATAGACATCCCATAAAGCCATCAATGGTAGGTCTTCTCGAGTTGAGTAGTATTCATGATCCTTTGACCTGAGCGTCACGGTGTACTTGTGAGTTATCCACCATACTTTGGTTTCACGTGTGTTAGAGACCTTTAATAGTATGACCATTACGTGTCGCTGGGTATGGTCCGATGCTCATGGACTTCGATGTGCATAGATATAGAATCTATCAGCTCATATAGGTGAGTTATATATCCTTATACTATAATATTATACTACAAAAGTGTTTGCATATATTATTTTTAAAATACAAATCTGGAGATAAGTTCACGGATGAACATGTGAAGATTTGACAGTAGTGATCTATGTCTCTATTCATCCATGATATAGGTGATGGAAAGATTATACACATATGTTATGACCTCAGCTTGTATGGTCTAACTCGCTGATTTGTAATATCTGTTATGTGTGCGTGAGGCATCAATCACGGACTCATGGAATAGTTTCATTTAACAAATCGGGCGTAAAGTATAAACCTGAAAAAATAGTTTTTCGTAGGGTTAAACTGTTGGGATTTATGCTTACGTGCCATCTCATTTTGTATAAATATATAATGATAGTATTTATACAATTATCATTTTTAATAACATCGTTAATATTATTTATTATTAAAATGGTAACATGCTTGTAACGTTTCAAACATTGTATGTTCTGAAGGAGTTCAGATCTAGTTTGAAGGAGTTTAGATCAGTGCTAAGAGTTAGCAGCGCTAATAATTAGAAGTACTAAGAGTTAGTAGTGCTAAGAGTTAGTGATGCTAAGAGTTAGCATGTTTATATAGTTAGCAAAATCTAAGGAGTTAGAGCCTTGTCTGAAATGGGACAATAACCTGAGAATATATTAGTAATGACATAGCTGCAAAGAGTTATAGATGGTGCTAGGAAATGTCATTATACAAGTATGTTCTCAAACACAATGTTCCTAATCTAATTTCATCGATGCGAGTCTATCAGTGGAACCCATTAATATAGATTAGTGTATGTCTATATCTGAATGGTCCAGATGGTTAGTCTTAGCAAACCATGAGCTTAGTAGGAAGCTCGTATAGAGATGCAAGTATTCAGTAAGGACTGGATATTGAACAGACTCACGAGGACCTCCAATAGACATCTCATGAAGCTATCAATGGAAGGTTTTCTGAGTTAAGTAGTATTTGTGGTCCTGAGTGATCCACCATACTTTAGTTTCACACATGTCAGAAACCTTTCATGGTCCGACTGCCGGGTGTCACTGGATATGGTCCGATGCTCATGGAGTTCGGTGTGCATAGATATGGGATCCATTAGCTTATATGAATGGGTTGTATATCTTGATGCTTCGATTTTGTATTTCAGAAAATCTTGTGGCCACAAGCATAAACCTTAAAAAATATATTCCGAAGGAATAAACAATATCACAAAAGTGTTTATGGATATTGTTTAATGAAATATAAATCTGGAGATAAGTTCATGATTGAGCAAATAGAGATTTGACGGTGATGATCTATATCTCTGCTCTTCAAGGATATAAATGATGGAAGGATTATACGAATATGCAATAACCTCAACTTGCATGGTATAATACACTGATTTGTAATATCCGTAACGTGTATGTGTGGGGCATCATTCACGGACGTATGGAGGAGCTCCATATGACAAATCAGGTGTGGACCTAGAGAGTCTCACAATATGAAGTGTACTCGTTACGCACTAGGGTAGCGGATTGGATTGAATTATTCAATCTAATGAATTTTAGCAAAATAGAATAATTGTTTCGGGATCTCTCTGGATGTGCATTTGTCAAGACTTAATTGTTAAGCACATCACGTAATTAATTAACAAAGGTTGTTAATCAATAGGATATTGACAAGTGGTACAATTTGGTTCATGATTTAATTTTACTTTAGTTTTACCATTTAACATTGGTAGTAAAAATTAGTAAGGTAAAAAGTAATAATTCAAAATTATTTTGAATAATTAAATTTTATATTATTAGATAATATTAAAATAAGTTTATCATGGCATTATATTTTACTATAATGAGGGGTCTAATGTTGGCCATTTATTTACTCATTATAATTAAAGTAATTATATTTGTTAGGTAAAGATTAATTTAGGTGGCCATTAATCTAGTGCTTGGTTAAATTAATCTTATGCGGGAGACCAACAATAAAATTAATGGAGCACTTGTTTTTGTTTAATCAAAGTGTTGAATAAACAAAATTGATTTTGGCAAACAATTGAATCATTCATTCAATTTTGGAGAAGGAATTCGGCAATGGCAAGGAAGAATAGGTAAGTGAGAAAATTTTGAGTTTTGTTCTTTCAAGTGTTGAAAAAATAAACAAACTTCTCTTCATCTCCTTATCTAATGGATGGTTAAAATGAAAATGGAGAAAAAAATAATTATTTTAGAAAAGAGTTGTTCAAAATAATTATAATGTGAAAATTGTTTCTAAGAATTATACAAGAGTTGTATATTAAATATTTCTAATTAATACAAGAGTTGTATATAAAATATTTACTATCTTCATTTAAGAAACAAAATTGTATTCAAAAGAGTTTGAATACATGTTGCTGAAAATTCTAAAATTAAGCTACCATTCTAACTCCTTAATCCCACTAAACCGTTATGGATTAGAATTGTTCAACATACACTTCAAGGTGAGCTCTTCATAAAGATTGTTGAAGGACTTGAAGAATTTGTAAAGCTACATTCATTAGGTAAGTGTTTGTACATAATATTTTTAATACAATTGTTCATTATGTATATTTTGTATAATAGTTATATTTGACCATATATGTGATATATGTAATTAATTGTTAAATTAGGTGTATATGTTAACATCCTTACGCTGCATATAGTAATTTTTGAAATTATGTATACACTTGTATGTCACACACTCAATGTCCAACATAAACAATATCGCAAAAGTGTTTGCATATATTATTTTTGAAATACAAATTTGAAGATAAGTTCATGAATGAACATGTGAAGATTTGACAGTGGTGATCTATGTCTCCATTCATCCATGATATAAGTGACGAAAAGATTATACAAATATGTTATGTCCTCAGCTTGTATGGTCTAACGCGTTGATTTGTAATATCTGTTATGTGTGCATGAGGCATCGATCACAGACTCATGAAACAGTTTCATTTGACAAATCAGGCGTGGACCTAAGGAGCCCCACAATATGAAGTATACTCATTGTGCACTAGGGCAGCGTACCGAATTAAATAGTTCAATCTAGTAAATTCCATCAAACTAGATATTTGTTTCTGATTCCCTCACGATGTGCACATATCAAGACTTAAGAGTTAAGTATATTAATTGGTTAACAATAGTTGTTGACCAATGAGATGATGACTCGTGGTATATTATAGGCCATTTATTGTTTGACTTAGAAATAACCAAAATGCCATTGCTTGTGAGATAAGCAAAGTCATTAATTAATTACAAAATTATTTTGTTAATTAATTAATTATTACTAAGTCAAACTAATATTATATTAAATGGATATAATAGAAACACAAAGAGGCATGGGCCAATTGTTTAATAAATCAAGTGTTGATTTTGTATTAAAAAATTAATAATTTTTTTTTTCTTTTTAAACATTTACATGACTGGCCATATATATATATATCTTTTGCAAAAGGTGTCTAGCATAATTTTTTGTCAACAAAGTATATTAATATTAAAGAGAAACAAAGCAAATTGAGGGGTAGGCATGACAAGATATGGTGGGACTTTATTTTTGACCAAATTGATTGAAAACAAATAAATTGAAAGATGTTTCAATTTTTTCATATGAAGCATTCAACCATTATATTTTAACATGTAGACAAATTGTTTTGTCTTATTTTAATATGTTAAAAAGGAAATAATTGGCTCATTTGTTTTGGTGTATGTAATTCGGTCAAATGGATTGTCTAGGCAAAAGTGTTTTAGTTATCTTTAGTCAACATATTAATTTTTTAAAGGGAAAACATATATCAATGGCTTAATGCATTACATGCCTTACTTGGTAGGGCCATTTTCTTGCTTTTATTTTGAAAGGAAATTGAAGCAAATATAATGGCAAAACAATTGGCTTATTACATTTGAAAATGGCCGTGTGTGTCTTAGAGAAGAGAAAGAATTTCTCTTTAATTTTGAAGAAAATATTGGTTCAGCCATTTAGAGAGAGTGAAAGAGAGAGAGCTTTTCCAAGCGTTGTAAATAGTGTTTCATCTTCCTCAGTCTCTTCTACGGTGGCCGGCCACTTAAGGCTTACAAAAGATTTGGTTTTTGTCGTTCAAAGAGTTGAACAAAACAAAAACAAATCTTTTCTTTGAAATAAATGAAATTAGTTAAAAAGTTTAACTAATATCCCCAAACTTAAAAGAGTTTAAGCAAAGGTTAACGAGTTAACCGTTTGGTGTTTAAGAGTTAAATACCATTGCTAAAAATTAAATCCGTTATTCTAGCAATCCAAGCCCACCTAGTTAAGTTCTAGAATTAACGACGAGTGTGTTTCATTGTGGACTTTAGTTCGGTAATTTTTGAAGGCTTGATATGTGATTCTCGATCTTTATTTTTATTAAAGTAATGAAACTTAAATTTTAAATGTGTTTGTTGTACTAGAAGATTAGATTTCTAATTCCGCTGTATTTAATTTATGTATGAGATGCGTAAATTGTATTGTGAAGAACATATACCACATGCATGCACCCAAGTGAATTAGCACACTTTCACTTGAAATTCAGAGGTAAATTAATCAATTCCCATATATGATTACTCATGATAGAATTGATTTCATCATTTATTGCTTCCCTCCATAAATGAGCATCATGAGAAGTTATAGCCTCATTAAAGGTCTTAAGGTCCTATTCCATAAGAAAAATATAAAAATCATACCAAAGTTAGTAACCTTCCTCATTTTTTTGCTTCTCTTAAGTTCATAGTTAAAGCTTTCGAGAGGATCTATATTAACCTTTACATGAGTCATAATTTTATCTACATTGGCTTTCTTACGAAATATAGACTCAAAGAATTCTGCATTTTTAGATTCTATTATATTATTTGCATCAAACAATCCTATAGTATCCTCTAATATCAAGAATCTATATGCATCACTATTATGGGCATAACTTATGAACATACAATCAATTGTCTTAGATCCTATAATTTTTCATTTAGGATCAGGAATAAGAACCTTTGCAAGACACCCCTACACTTTGAGGTATAAAAGATTATGAGCATAACATTTTCATAACTCATATAATATAATTCCCATTTTTTTATAGGGACTTTTATTTTGTATATGGCAAGCAATCAAAATTGCTTCACCTGACAAATTCATAGGTACTCCAAAATTAATCAACAAATAGTTCATCATTTCTTTTAAAGTTCAATTTTTTCTTTCAGCCACCTCATTAGATTCAGGTGAGTATAGTGGTGTAATTTTTTATATAATTCCATTGTCTTCACAATAGGAACTAAACAAGTTAGACACATACTCTCATTTTCTATCAATTCTTAATCTCTTAATTTTCCTACCAAGTTGATTCTCAACTTATTGTCTGTAGATTAAGAATTTGTCATATAACTCATCTTTATTTCATAACAAATATACCTTAGTATATTTTGAGAAATCATCAATAAAGGTTATGTAAAATCTTTTCCTCTAGTTATGATATCTCTAAGATCACCTAAGGCACTATAAATCAAATCAAGTAATTCGATTTCTCTAAGAGTTTTATGTTTACAACTTTTTTTAGTGGAATTTCTATTCACAAATACATCACATTAATGCATTTCATCTAAACTCATAGACAAATTAGTCACTCTAGTGACCAAGTCATGAAAAGAGTCTTATCATCTTATAACAAGTCTTTTTATCTTGAATAGAAAAACTAAAATTGTCTTTATATGATGATTGTGAAATAAGAGAGAACCATAAATTGAGTTTTAAGAACTTTGATAGCTTCACAAAAATACCATTATAGGGATCAGTACCCCTTACCTCAGGGATTGGATTTAGATATTATCTTTATATTGAAAATGATTACTTAAGGTTCATTTTGATATTTCCCTTACAAAGTAACTCACAAACCACTTATACAATACTTTTATTCAAAGAGTTCATTGAAAAAAAAAACTTTAATCTCAAATTAAAATCATCTAAACAAATATAAGGAGTAAGATTAAACCTTTCATAGATCATTAAAAAAAAACGGGATACATATGAGGCATACCTGCCTATACACTTCATAATAGAATGGGAAAATAAAAATGAGATATAGAAAAATTATTGAGGTAAGCTTAACACTCTTATCATAAGTAAGCATGCCATTCAAATTCTGGTGACAAGCCTTTGAGACTACCACACACTTAATTGGTATGTTTCCACACCAATTCTAAAACATATCTCACTATATGAGAAATGTTTTAGAAAAGCACCAAATTAAAACAAACTTAATGTCTTTAGGTATACATGCTACCCTTATTTGAGATCCCTCAACAGATATAAACTTGATTTTGATACCCAAAAAAGTGTGTGTTTATAAGATATAGCAAAAACATAAAGAATATAAGTACCTGATCTTTACTGAAAAGGTCTTTATTTCAAGACATGCAACATTTTATTAATACTTATTTTTAATATTAATATTGGGTCTTCATCTATCAGTTTAAGTTTTTAGGTTGAATGGTAAACTAATAGTATTAAAGCCAAGGTCCTGAGTTTAAATCCCCATCCGTGTCTTTGTTTTCAGTTAATTTCTTGATTTCTCTATTTCAGTCTTTAGGGGATCTACTTTGTTAAATTCAGATCCACATGAGATCCACATTCTACGTGAGATCCATATTTTACGTGAAGGGGACTATTAAGTGATAAGCTTACCTTTTGAGTTAAGTGATAAACTAATACATTAATAAAAATGAATTTTCTTTTAGTAGTGATACATCTTTCAAAGGAAATAAAATTTAAATAATGAAACAAGTCATGAATAAACAGTTTATGTATTTACCTTTTTAGCAAGCAAGTTAAATTGCCATAATAAATGATACGGAGCAACCAAATCTAGACCAAAGAGATATGCCTCACAGTTAGGAAAATGACTACACACAGTCACCACAAGTTTTAAAATCATACCTCAAATACAGAATGAGACTAAATGACCAACTACCTCATCATCCTCATAAGAATCTAGTGAATCAAGCCTACTACAAGAAATAAACAATAAAGTGCAGCAACAACCAATAATTCCCACACATCTCACTATCACTAGATCAAAATCAGGGATATTCAAACAAAAATTTACTTGGCAAGCAAATGAAAATATCATAGGAAAATGTTCCAGTAAATGCAAAGCCTTCAAACATACAAGGTGGAGAGCAACCATGATAGATAAATACCAAGCCTTGTTAAAGAATAAAACCTGGTCATTGGTGAACTATAAACCATTGATAAAAGTAATAGGCAACAAGTGTGTATATAAATTTAAATATAAGCCAAATACAAAATATGTTCTAATATCACTTGTTAACGTGTTTTAAGGTGCATGCATGTGATTGTGTATATATTAAAAATTGTCAACTACATGTCCAACATACATTACGCAGCGAAATAAAAAAATATAATCAAAATATATACACTATAACTGAATCAAAAATAATATTAGAATCGAATTCTTGTAGATGATTCGGTGAAGATTGTTGAGCTTTAAATCTTTTTGAGCTCACAATGAAGTCCACCCGTGAACAATTCTAAACTCCAATATTCGATGGGGTTATAGTAGATAAAAATGGTAGCCTTTGATCAATATTTTGGCAAGAATCAACAAAAAAACCTCAACTGTTGAATTAGTTAAAGCATCAAATGCTTAAAATGGTGTCTAAGGACTAAAATGCAACTTTCACCAAGTTTGCATTTTCTCTCTTCTCTTTGCAAAAAATTTTCATTCAAAAATATGATTTCACACACAAAATAAACTCATTTCATTTGTTTTTAAATATCCTAAGACATTTAAAATGCCACATGTCACACATGTAGCCACATGTCACATATGTAGCCATATGAGGCAATGTAGTCTTATGTATGAGTGACAAATGTCACTCATCCATATAAACACTTTGCATGGTTGATATTTGTCACATGCATGTCTATACATGCTACTATTTGTCATACAAATGGCCATACATAGATTTCATGTGTGCATTTGCATTTTTCTATGCAATAGGTACCTATTTGTAATATTTGTAAATTATGGTTCTAACTTTACAAATAGGTCCTAAAATATATCTTGCTTTCTGAAACGTTTCTAGATTGATCCGTACAATCCATCTCACTACCCTCGTGCTCAACAAGTACGCTTCATATTGTAAGACTTTCTAGATTCACCTCTATTTGTCTTACGAAATACTTTCACAAGTCTATGAACAATTTTTCACACACATGTTACGAATATGACAGAACAGAGCGTTGAACCATACAAGTTGAGGTCAACCACATTCGTATAATTCCTCCGTCATCTATATTCTGGAGGAGCAGAAATATAGATTATGACTGTCAAATCTCTATATGCTCATCCCTGAACTTATCTCTAGATTCATATTTCTGTAAACAATATTCGTAACTCCTTTGCGATATTGTTTAACTCTAATGGAAAACTCTTTTTTTGAGGTTAACGCTTATGGCCATAAGACTTTTTAAAATACTTTCTTAGAGCATCTGGATATACAACTTACCCATATGAGCTAACGGATCCCATATCTACGCATACCAGACTCTATAAGCATCGGACCATACCTAGTGACACCCAGCAATCAGACCATGACAGGTCTCTAACATGCGTGAAACCAAAGTATGGTGGATCACTCATAAGCCCACCATAGTACTCAGGTCAAAGGATCACACATACTAATCAACTTGAGAAGACCCTCCATTGACAGCTTCATGGGATGTCTATTGAAGATCTTTATAAGTCTATTCAGTATCTAGTCCTTACTGAATACTTGTATGCCTATTCGAACTTCTACTAAGCCCATGGTCTATTAAGACTAACCATCTGGACAATTCAGATATGGACATACACTGATCCAAAAAGAATACCGATTAACCTATGTCAATAACCATGGATCAGGAATAATATTTGCGAGAACATATTGTGTAATGATATTTCCTAACACTATTTACAAACTCTTTGTAACTATGTCATTACTATAATATTTTCGAGTCTTTGTCACTGTTTCAGACAAAGTTCTAACTCTTTAGAATTGTTAACTCTTAATGTTAACCTAAACTCTTTTAGATCAAATCTAAACTCTTTTAGATCTACAATGTTTGAAAAGTTATAAGCTTCTTACCATATAAATAATAAGAATTGACGAATAAAAGAAATGTTTTATTCATACAACAATTTAAATGGCACGTAACCACTATTTATATTACTTTTTTATATTATTTTATTCATAAACGCTATCATTCCTATAGCTTCATCTGACAACGATGTCGTATTTGCAAATTTCAGTGGCCCCATTGTCTCCTTCCACAGTAGAGACAACAACTCTCTCTACATCACTGCCCATAAATTTGATGGTAGAAATTTTATCTTTGCTTTAACCTCAATAGTCAATTTCATGGTATCTTGAATTATTAATTCAGGTGTCTTTGGCCATATGGTTAGGGCCTATAATATTTTCACTCATATGTACCATGCTTTAATAAAACTGTTGTGTGGGGATCTAATACATGTGGGTGTATGCATGTGCTATTGTGTTTATTGTTTAAAATATGTATCATATACGAATTCTATGTGGCGGATGCGTGAAAACAGCAATAAACACAATGAATAACATATCTTAATCGTATTAATATATAAGTAGGGTAGAAAACTCACCTCAACGTGTAATGTTATACACATTTTTCCTTGGAGTCCGCATGAAAACTAACTCGTGGGCAGTTCTAGTCACCAACACGGTGGGCTTGGTGAGTTAGAACAGCAGCCTTATACGCAGCACTGAATTTAACTCTTAAACCCCAAAATAGTCGATGTGTGTTTTTATCCTTTTCTCCAAAAGGATAAAAAATGGAGAATTTGAAGCAATCTATCATTGGATCCATAGAGAAAAATGAAACAATTTTATTTTTCCCTATTTTGTTTTTCTTCTTCTTCTTCTTTCTCTATTTCTCTCCATCTCTCTCTCGGCAATACACTTTCACACACCCTCTTCTCTCTCTCTTTCGCTTTATACATATATAATAAAATATTAATATAATATAAATAATAATAATATAATAATATATTATATAATATAATAAGAAAATATTTTAATTATTTAACCATTAAATAATCAAAGTAGATAATAACCATTTTACCCCTCATGAATAATTACCAAGCATACCCCTTAGTGGGTTCCACTAAATTCTACACTTGGGTAAACTTAACTGAGGGTCCACAATACGCCACATGTCCTTATACAATTAGTAAATAATAATTATTAACTAATTGTTGTATTTAACACTTAAATACAGACACAAACGCATTTTCATGGTAGTGCTGAATATTGTTGGATTAAACACTTTAATCCAGCACGCTACCCTAGTGCACAACGAGTACACTCCATATAGCGAAACTCCCTAGGTCCTACGCTCGATTTGTCAAATGAAACTATTCCATGAGTCCGTGAGCAATGCCCTACACACACGTCACGGATATTACAAATCAGCGCGTTGAACCATACAAGCTGAGGTTACAACGTATACATATAGTCCTTCCATCATGATATCCTGGATGTATGGGGACATAGATTATCACCGTCAAATCCCCTAGTGCTCATCCATGTCCTATCTTCAGGCTTGTATCTCATTGAACAATATGCGCAAACTTTTTGCAATATTGTTCTACCCTGACAGAACTCTTTTCTGAGATTAATGCTTATGGTAACAAGACTTTCTGAGATACAGTCTCGAAGCATCTAGATATTGAACTCTCTATACGAGCTGACGGATCCTATATTTGTACACACCGGACTCCATAAGCATCGGACTATACCCAGCGACACCCAGCGGTTACACTATGAAAGATCTGTCACATATGTGAAACCAAAGCATGGTGGATCACTTACAAGCCCACTGTGGCATTCAGGTCAAAGGACCACGTATAATACTCAACTCGAGAGGACCCTTCGTTGACGGCTTATATAGGATGTTTATCGGAGGCCCTCATGAGTCTGTCCTATATCCAGTCCTAACTGGATACCAATATGTCAATACGAGCTCCAAGCTCATGGTCGGCTAAGAACGACCATCTATACCCTATATGTCACGCCCTAGACCCAAAAGATCTGACACACGACATAACTTATATTCATTCAATAATGAGCACACATACAATCTTATTGTTTCTAGTATATTCCTAAATTTTTATTTACGGGTTGGTCTCATGTTTAAAATATAAACATAAATATTTATTGATAATATTTAAATATTCATTTCAATTTTTCAGATTATAACAATTGAATTATGACTGGGACAATTAGTAAACTGAAGATAAGCAGAGTTTTCTCAAAAATTAATACTCTATTACGTTACCAGTAGCAACTTTGTTATCGGAAGCCCAAAATATATTCATTGTAAATTCTTACTTAAAATTAACCCATGACCATACTTAGTGAAACATAAACCAAATACAACCACACCTAATAAAATAACACATAAGTATTTATTCAATATGGACAAATCAAATATCTTAAACCACGTGTCCCCAAATGAAACACTCAGCAACCTAGTAACTTAGGGAACCCAAGGGACAACAGAAGCCTTGCCAAATTCGCTAAGCACACATGTACTTTATTTACCTGAAATCATCATAAACTGTAATGAGTATAAAACTCAGTAAGCATATTAGGTTTTCATATATCAAAATACAAATACATATATGTACACAATGCATGTGTATGATATACTGTGATAAATTAAAATCATAATCTTATCAAATCACATGTCAAGTAAGCGCTTACACATTCTTTTAAAACATATAATAGGAATACCATCACTCAACTACTACTTAGTAGGACTTTAATATCATATATCACATAATGAGCCAAATGTCACTCGTAGGTGACATACCGTATAAGATGAATAGTACAAGTGAGATTTAAATTACACATATATAATGCTCATGCCCGAAGGTAAGAGCCAAACCCTCACCCTGATCATTGGTGAGTTCTCTCACATGCACCAATACGCCACCACACGAATGTGATGACTCAATCTTCCTTTAGGTACCAATAGGATCCTCCCTACATACGGAATATATAACATATACCAATCGCGAAGGAAATGCCACACATAAAGGCTCCACAAATCACATAAGATGCCTACTAAGTCAATAATAAGTTCAAGCATCCTCAAAACACAAAATGTTTCTCATGGACATATTACACTTCAAAAGCTTTCTTTGTTAAACACATTTCATTTTAAAAGCTCACTTTCATAAACACATGTATGTCTATGCTCAATGTCAATACTCACATTCATGTGAGCATTAACATTGAGCATCTAGATAAAAAGACTGATGAAAGAATTAAATATTGAATAGAAATATCATATTCATCTTTGCTGCAGTACATATCAACTATCAATATAGCTCATAATCCGATACATTATAATGAAACAAAACATGTTGAGGTGGATTGACACTTTATTAAAGAAAAAATTAATTGAGGTATTATCAGCACCGAGCATGTATCTATTGATCAACAATTGACTGATATACTTACTAAGAGTCTTATAAAATATGTGTTTGATTTTCTCTTGGACAAGTTTGGTCTCGTCAATATTTATAGCCAAACTTGAGGAGGAGTGTTGACATAAAATCAAATCATTTAAATTTGTATTTATGTATTCATTTAAATTTGTATTAATTTCCTTGATTATTTCATTGATTCTAGTAGATGATTATTTCCTTTTTTGTTTTTCCGGTATCTATATATTTGTAATCTTTCTATTAATAAAAAGTGTAAAAAATATTCAGCAAAACTATAACTATTTTATAATTCTCAGTTATTTATAGTTTTTTTTTTTTATATCTGCCCAGCATAATTAATAGAATTTTGAGTTAAACAGGCCTCAGATTATGGTGATTTTATTTCATTGTTTAATATTAGAAACTATTACTCGCAAGAAATGAAACAAAGACTAGCAGAGTTTTTTATTTCAGATAGTTTGTTCATGGCAGAAGACTAACATAATCTATTCTTTCACTTGATTTCTTAAATTTTTCTTCTTTTTTTGGCTGTGCTATGGATTTTTGGTGTTAACTTTGCCTGCATCTTTAATTTTCAGAAAAAAAATGATGTCATTTCTGCTCGGGCTCTCTTTGATTGCATGCCCACCAAAGATTTAGTTTCTTGGAACTCAATGATTGGTGGATATGTAATGATTGGAGATTTGATGGGTGCTCAGCAATTATTCGATGGGATGCCAGAAAAAAAAAGTGATTTCCTGGAGCATTATGATAGACGGCTATGCTCAAAATGGAAATCCTATGGCAGCCCTAATTCTTTTTAGGCAGATGCTTTACCAAGGCGTGAGACCTGACGTGGTATCAGTCATGGGAGCAATATCAACATGTGCGCAGCTTGGTGCCCTTGACCAGAGCAGATGGATACAATGTTCACGAAGAGAAGCAGAATACCAATGGGCATGATTCAAACTGCCTTAATAGACATGTATATGAAATGTGGGAGTCTTGATGAGGCTTGTAGGATATTCTACATGTCAAAAAAGATTGTCATTTCTTATAATGTGATGATTCATGGACTTGGTATGAATGGTTTTGGAAAGGAAGCTTTGGAATGCTTTGCTCAAATGGAGAGGGAAGGAATTCCGAAGGATGACATGATCTTCCTTGGTGCTCTAACGGCATGTAGCCACGTTGGCCTTGTAACTGAAGGACGTCGGATCTTTGACAGTGTGAAGAGAGATTTTGGCATAGAATCTAAGCTTGAACACTTCAATTATTTAATCGATCTCCTTAGCCGAGAAGGACAACTACAGCATGCCCTTAACGTGATAGATTCTATGCTCACGAGACCAAATTCAGCTCTGTGGGGAACTCTTCTCATGGTGTGTCGAACTCATTAAAACGTGGCTCTGGCAGAAGTTGTGGTGGAAAGGCTCGAGGAACGGAAAGCAGATGATGATGGGTCCTATGTACTTTTGTCTAATATCTGTGCAGATGCGCAAATGTGGGACAATGCACTGGAAAAAAGATGACCATGTAGAGATAGGCAGATCAGTCAACCGCCTATGTATGTTGCTTTATGTTGAGAGGCCATCCCTAGTTTCATTTTCCCTCGGAGCAGTTGTAGATGACCTCACATTTCTAAGGTGCAAGTAGGTTTGAGAAGACAATATTTACCTACCACCAAGGAGAAATTTGAACATGTGTTTGACTAATAAAATTTATAAATGTATTTAAAGATTAAAATAAATTTTTATTTTTTAAAGTAGTTATTTTTGAATATTTTCTTTTTTCATTTAGTGCTTTTTTAAATCTAATTTTTTTAAAAATAATAATATTATTATTATACTATTAATAAAACATTGTTAATATTATATCAAATTTTTTTTGATATTATAATACGAGAATTATTAAGATAAAATATTATATTTATATATTAACACATATTTGAACACATATTTTTACGGAAAAAAAAAAGCAATTTATACCTTACACCAAAGAAATAAGTCCTATAAAAAATATATATATTCATTTAAGAAAAAAAATACAAACATCACAAAAAAAATAAAAAATAAGTCTCATAAAAATGACAAATTATTTGACCTAGACTAGGAAATATTAAATTCTAGAAATCAACAAATATAAAGAGTCAAAATAGAGCACCACCAAATTTCGAGCACAAAAGGGATACTACTCCACCGCTCTTTCTTTGTTCTTTGCTACTAGTGATCAATTTTTCCGTATGGCATTATAACAGATCTGTAGTAACATGATATATTCTAGATAAATGAATACCCCAGACCACCTAAAGTCACATGGATCTAAATGACGAAGACAAAAGACTATAAAATTTACCATAGATCTATAAGATTTAGATGGAAACAAAATCAAAGGGTAGCAAACTATTATAAAGTTAAATCTAGTTGAATAAAAATTAGGGTGGGCAGATTTTTCGTTTTCGATTAACTCGATCCAACTCATTATGAAATTTTTTAATCGGTTTGGGTTTGAAAAATTTTCATCGAATCGAGAATTTTTCTAACTATTAGATATTCTTTGAAAAAAAAATTGAAGTGTTAAAATGATGACGTTTTGAATAAGTATGGGAATTTTCTAAATTTTTTGTTTAGAATAAAATAATTTAAATCAATTTTTAATATCAATTACATAAATGTTATTAATTTTAAATTTAATTTTAATTATTTTAAACTTTATAATTTTAAATGTAATTTCGATTTCAATTACGTTAATTATTATAATTTTAATTTCAATTTCAATTACATTAAATATTATAATTCTAAATTTAATTTCAATTTCAATTATGTTAAATATTATAGTTTTAATTTTAATTTCAATTACATTAAATGTAATAATTTTAAATTCAATTTCGATTTCAATTACGTTAAATGTTATAATTTCAAATTTAATTTTGATTTTAATTACGTTAAATGTTATAATTCCAAATCTAATTTCGAAATTCAATTACATCAAATGTTATAATTCTAAATTTAATTTCGATTTCAATTATATTAAATATTATAATTTCAATTTCAATTACGTTAAATATTATAATTTCAATTTCAATTACATCAAATGTTATAATCTCAATTTCAATTTCAATTTTAATTACATTAAATGTTATAATTTTAAATCTAATTTTGATTTCAAGTACGTTAAATGTTAATATTCTAAATTTTATTTCGATTTCAATTACGTTAAATATTATAATTCCAATTCTAATTTTGGTTTCAATTACATTAAATATTATAAGTCCAATTTCAATTTCGATTTCAATTACATTAAATATCATAATTCAAATTCAATTTTAATTTCAATTACATTAAATATTATAATTTCAATTCTAATTTTGATTTCAATTACATTAAATATTATAAGTCCAATTTCAATTTCGATTTCAATTACATTAAATATCATAATTCAAATTCAATTTTAATTTCAATTACATTAAATATTATAATTTTTAATTCTAATTTTAATTTCAATTACGTTAAATATTATAATGTAATTGAAATTGAAATCGAATTTGAATTTGAATTTAGAATTATAATATTTAATATAACTAGAATTAAAATAACATCTAACGTAATTGAAATTAAAATTGAATTTAAAAATTTTTTATTATGAAAAAAAAATTTAGAAGTTCCCAACCCAACCTGAAGGTTGTCTCGATCAGACAACTTTTTTCATCCCAATGACTTGGGTAGAGTTAAAAATTTTTGAACCCAACTCATACTCGAAGTTGCCAATCTCTAATAAACACCACCATAGATATAAATTTAAATAAAAACTTATTTTGTAACAAAAAAGATGAAAAAATGGAGAGAAGTAGATCTATCCTTCGTAGAATAAAGAGGATTTTTTATTTTTCTAAAAAGAAGAGAGCGTTCTTCTAGAGAGAGGAGTATGTATGACAAAAATTTTTGAACCCAAAAAAATCCAAATTTGGACTTGAGTTTGGATTTGAATTTGAAACCGACCCTAAAAATTCAAATTTGTTTTGAGATCTAGGTTTGGTTTGTCTTAGAAAATTAGGATTCAAAATTTTGTATGAACCTAGAAACTCAAACCCGAAACTAAATTCAAATTTAATTTATTTATTATTTTTTTTAAGTCTTAAAATCAATTCTTAAAATTTATAATCTTTAATATATATATATATATATAAATCAAACAATTATTTTATATGATAAATATCTAAAAAGTTCAAAATTTATCTAAATATTTAAAAAAATAAAATTCAAGCTTAAATCTAAAACCAGATTACTTGGATTTGAAAAATCCAAAAAAATCAACTAAAACCCGAGCTTCGCATTTATTAAAAAATTTAGATCTGAATCCGAGTTGAACAAAACTAAAATTCAAATCCAAATTTTACCATTCTTACACTATTACTAAATTGACCTTAACTATCGCTATTTTAAAGTTAATAAATGATTTCACTAACAAAATAATATCAGTGTTGTTCTAATTAAAAAATTTATTAATACTAAAATAATATTATAATATCAAAAACTTACTGACACTACAATATTATTGAATCCCTCGAATCATAATATCAATGAATCCTTGATACTATAATATCTATAAATCATAATATTTTATTCGATTCAAAATTATTTTATAAAATATTTAAAACTTGTATTGTGCTCAAATTTTATAAACTTCAAATAATCAACAATTTTTCATTAAGAATAAATATCACATTTCAATGTCCTCACACAACTAAAAATATATATCATCTAAAATCTGTTACAAATGTTATAAGCTGATAACAAAAGTCTCACAACAGTACATAATCATTAAAGATACACAAAAAATTTGATAACAAAAATCTCACAACTACGTCTCTAGCAAGAATTCCAACTCCTAGCAAACATTTCACATGTTGCAAATCTTCCATTCTTCTTGACAGCTTTTTCTATGGCAGGTACATTCTTCTTGAAGGCTGCCATTGCTCCTAAGTTATGGACATTCCTGAGGATACAGCATCTAAATTTCAAACCTTAAAATGTTATGACATAATATTACATCAGAATTAATAATTTGTTTCATTCATTATTCACAAAAGCAACCACAAAGTACCAAAATGATCCTCCACAGAATATAGATGCAGTCTTTACCAATAAACATGAAGAGGAAAATACCCACTCATTTACAAGTGCACTTGAGGTAGGCATAGGTCTATTATACTTTCAGTTGGTAAAAATAAATGCCCATAGAATGACAGCTTACAATTGAAATTATGAGTTCAAAAGCACTTGGAACAATGTAAATTGTCCTGAAATCAATAGAACTCTATAAAACTTTACAGAAACCAAATGAAAATTAACAAAAATTGCTGATTAGATCAGCATGGAAAAGAGATAAGGAATTTAATGTATAAAGGGGAGCAACAAGTTATTCATCCACTGTGTGCATGCTATTTACAAACATAATACACTTTAGCATTGTAGAGGACTTGTTTTAAATGTTAAATCATTTCTAGACCAGGACCAATTTATGCAGCTCAGTCTAGGGTTACTTTTCTTGTTGGAGGTGCAAAGACAGCATATTAGTCACATATATTGCAAAGCATGATCTGTAACTTGCTGACATCGGACAATTACTTAGAAGTAAATAAGCCATCAAACCAACTTGAATTATGTCAAATAAGGGGCTATTCAATTGCAGAAAGCTGTCAAACTAACTAAAGTCCAAATCCTAATTTTCATTAGTATATTGCGAAAAAGTAAATCCATAACATTTTCTTTTCACACACATAAAATTGGCAATGCCCTCCAAAACAAGCCCAATAAAAAGAAAATAGTTGTTAATAGAGAAAACTACAAGTCTATTCCTAACAAGCAAATAGCCTTTCATGTTTTATGTGCATATTTGACAATGGAATTCACAAAATTATGTTGTAATTATACTCACCTCACCTTTGAGATCAGGATTTATGCAATTCACTAACAAAACTGATTCTGGTAGAATTAGCTCCTTACGTCTGCGTGGAAGCAAATCCTCTGGCATTGGCATTATTCTTTGCTTTTCATCTCTGATTTCCATGTAGTGGAACCTGCTCATAACAGTAAGTCATGTAAATATAAAAGATTGAAAACTTCTCAGAACAAATTGTTAAATGGATAGGAGTTACATAATCTTACTTATCTGTTCAGGCTTTTCCCCCACCCAACTTCTTGTTAAATCCTGTAGTGATATCCAAAGTCACAACTCATCACTCACTAGTGTTTCTTTTGAATATAATGATGACAAAAACCATTCACGAAAATGTGATGCCAATGAATGCAACAAAATTTGATTACAACTACCTCCCAAAGAATAAGAGAGCAGGAAACCACTTACGATAATTGTGCTGTTGGTGCTTGCCCCGGCATGCATGGTAGGCCACCTACAGAAATTAATGTGGGGAAAATCACATCATAGGAGAAGACGAAAACAGAATTGACCCTGATTGAACTGCATTGAAAGTGCAGCTTGCACGGAGCTCATGTCCAAGAATTGCACTTATGATATTCAACTACCTTAAAAGTCAAATAATAAGGTTTTATTCAATAATAAGTTCACCCTTGCAAATCCCCTTCAATTGAAACAGAGACAGTAATTAAGTATCAATTTCACTGTGGATAAAATTTCAAGTTTTGTAGCCTTTGCCTATCCCATCAACCAACTCAAGTTCCTAATTCTAAATTTGTAACATATTTTACAATGAAGTCAACTCTAACAACCCATGAAAAGCAAATAAATTGGGCGATGGAAAGATGAAAATATGATGGAAGTATGAAGAACACAATCATGATTAAGGTATCTGCAGGTTCAAAAAACACTTCAATCTCATTCCAAATCACTTGTTTAGTTGTTTCCACAGTGAAAATCACTGACATGAACAGTACTTTAACAAGCTAGCTGATATAATAAGAAATCAACTTCAGAAATTAACCATCAATTAACAGAACCCCCAGCTATTAGTGCTCAAATACCAGATCACGCTCTATTATTATCAATAGTCAGCCAAAATCAAACGAATAAATTGCATCTATACCAGATAACATCCTACTTCTTCCGTGGAATTGAGAACTCAAGGGAGAGTCCCTTGATAGAGACTTTCAAATTAGATAATTATAGAGGGAAAAAATTATTTTCATTTGATCTATTTTCATTTATTCTTACTTGCTACCAGTGTCCCTGAAACTCATTAACACAAAGAGAGAATAATTGACCAGACCTTAATAGATACAGAAAGAGTAGCAAAATATGATCCAATGCCTAAAGGTCCAGCAGGGCAGGCAGTCAGTTTTGATTGGCAAGAGTAGTTTTGGCATCATAGAAACTGCCAATGTAGCTTGAGCAGTATCTTCAATCTTAACAAAATTGATTTTTATGTAAGGTGTTCTAGTTAAATTCTTAAAATTTTCTTATAAAGTAGGAATATAGAATTGATCTTGTAATGGCAAAATTCCTTGCAAATAGTGAGCCCCTTATGTTTCCGAAACAATTAAAATATATTCAACATTAGATATTGTAGATAAATATTATATTCTTTCCTTTGCAGCCATCATACCCGTGTAAGTTATAATCCAAGCATTTCATTCAATACATATATTTTTCTTCTTTTTGCTCATTTTCGTTCAATCTCAAGCATCCTTCGGACAACATTCAATGTTTAAATACTAAAGTTATTATGATTTAAGAAATTTTTCAACCAGGTGACACAATCTTTATCAGACACCAATCAAATATCTACTAATAAAGCCACAGTAGCTGAAGTATACTAAAATTTAAGGTCCGTGAAGCTTTCTTTTTCCCCTTTAGATTTAACCATAGAGGAGAAACAAGAAATGAGTTTAAATAAAATGTCAAAATTAGCCTGAACAGAACCCAAAAATGCCAGAAATTTGAAGTAATTGACGCTCATTTGTAAAATAATAATAATAAGAATAATAATAATAAAAGATCTTGGCTTGATGAAGAATCACACCTAATTTTTTGCATGTAAAACTTATGAACATAATTATCAAACAATACCGTGTTAAAAGGTAAAATGAATTTTTTAAGATAAAAATGCGAATTTAAAGACCAGTAGAATGGGTATTAATTTAGAGTCTTAACAAACAAAATCTTTTATATTAACATCAAACAAATGCACACAAACAATAAAAATCAAATAAAATTTCTCCTATATTTCTCCGAAAACCGATTTTTTCCTTGAGAATCCACTAGAAATTAAAAAAAAAAAGAGAATGGAAAATAACTAAAGATGAAAATAATATAGATCAATTACAACTTAAACTTTTAAAAGATTTAATTTTTAATTAATACGAAGATTTTCAATGTACCTGAGGGTAAGGAGGCCGTGGTGGGAGCTTATTAACCTCTAGAGTTGCCATTAATTCTGCAGATTTCCAATCGAAAACTAACAAAAATAAACAAAAAAAAAAATTAAAAACAATTCACTCACTGAGTCCCTCAGTCACCGAGTCCTCACTCTCTTTAACAACAAACAATAGCTACAACGGCAATAACATTGCACAACAACTAACAAGAAAACTGTTGACCTTGTTATGGAAAAAAATGCTCAAAGATTTGGGAGAGGGATTTATGAGAGGGCTTTAACAGTGGTTTGAGAGAGGAAATGGACGGCTGGGAGTGGTCCAATAGATGATGATCTGACGGTTCACGTTTTGTTATGTGGATCGGTGACGTGAGCAAAAGCCCTTGAAATTACCTTACGCTTAAGAACCTAAGCGACTAAGAACTCGACTTCCAAATCGGCGAGGAAGGCCTGGCAGTAGGAGGTGAGATGGAGATGGCGATCGGAGGTGAGGATGGAGGTGGCCACTTCCCAAGCGACGTCGATTTCCTGAAACTTAACAAGCCATTGATTGGCAGGGACGCAGTTGTTTGAAAGGAATTAAAAAAATTAGATGGCCGAGGATCAAAACATGAAACAAGAGCCAGGGTGTCTAAAATAATTTATTTTGTCTTTATTGATACGACGTCGTTACACATATGGAATTATTTTTTTTAAATAATGTTAAAAGACGTCGTTTGGTATTTTGAAAATAAAAAATATATATTTGATATGCCGTGTATATACATTAACACGTTAAATTATTTAAAGAAATTTTAAATTATTTTAAAAATAATCTATCACTAATATATATTATAATTTCGATTTTATTTTCAATTTTAATTACGTTAAATATTTTAATTCTAAATTTAATTTTAATTTTAATTATATTAAATACTAATTAATTTTATTAATTAATTTTTAATCAAAATTATGACATTTTAAATCTCTGATACTATAATATGAGTAATTTATTGACACTTCATATTTTTGATACTATAATATTAATAATTCACTAATACTTTATACTTCTAATATTATAGTATCAGTAATTCACTTATACTTTAAAGAAATGTCAGTAAATTTATTCTATCATATTAGTCATAAGTATATTTTTATTGACACTAATTAAAAAAAGTGTCAATAACATAGTATCAATAAAATTTAATTTTAACACGTGTATATACATTAACACGTTAAATTGTTTAAAGAAATTTTAAATTATTTTAAAAATAATCTATCACTAATATATATTATAATTTTGATTTTATTTTAATTTTAATTATGTTAAATATTTTAATTCTAACTTTAATTTTAATTTTAATTATACTAAATACTAATTAATTTTATTAATTAATTTTTAATCAAAATTATGACATTTTAAATCTCTGATATTACAATATGAGTAATTTATTGATACTTCATATTTCTAATACTATAATATTAATAATTCATTGATATTTTATACTTCTAATATTATAATATTAATAATTCACTTATACTTTAAAGAAATGTCAATAAATTTATTTTATCATATTAATCATAAATATATTTTTATTAATATTAATTAAAAAAAATGTCAATAACATAGTATCGATAAAATTTAATTTTCTAGTAGTGCTAGATAGGAAAAAGTCGTGGTCTAGAGAGTTGATATTTGTTGGGTTACATAATAGTCGTCTTTTGTAGTTCTGTTACATATTTAATTAAAACTTTAACTTTAACCTTAATCTTAATTTCTTAATTGTTTATCTTCCTTTTTTCTTTAAATACGAATTACTCTTTTTGATTCAATTCATTGATCAATGAATCTCAAGTTCAGTAATTTCAATCAAATTAAATCGGAACATCTGTTCAACATACGATCACCTTTTCTTTTGGAGTAGATTATTCACGTGAAGGAATTATAGAACGTTAGGTGAAAATGGGTTGAACGTGCAATTGAAACTTCATGTCATAATATTATATTAAAGTTCAAATCCAATACCATCTTCAGAAGAAAAATTCCCATGTCCATTTTACCCTGGGAGCTTCATTGGGTCCTAATTTAGCTGGTTCACCTCTGCTCAAGTTTAATGAATTTTTTTATCAGTGTTATTGTTCAAATCGAAATTTAATAGCACTCGGCATCGTTGCATCAGTGGTTGGAGTTTTAAATGCACCGTCTTCATCATGGTTTAATTTTTTTTTTTTGTTAGGTTAAGACATTTTTCATATAAATATTGGGGTAGCTTTGCTCTCTATTTCCAATGAATATCTTGGATGCTTTGCTCTCTCTATAGTAGAAGATTTGCTCTTTCATAAGCTCTTTTTTTTTTTTTTCTTTCTAGATCAGACATTTCAATGGAGTCTCAGTGTATTAAGTAGTCCTGATAAATCTATCGTAGAAAAAAGGAACAATAATGAGCATGAAAATCACACTCCTCTATAGTAGAAGCCATATTTTCCCATTGAAGTAAGCATACACAGCAAGCAGAAAAGGAAGAAAACAAAAGAGAAAAAAAAAAACCATATGCCTACCTACTTAAAATGACAGAAAAAGAGATGGGGCTAACTCTCATCATCTGAACTTGAACTGGAACTGGAGTATTCCGTCCGCCTATCTGCAATTGCTGGAAATAGTTTTTGTCGCATCTCTGAAAATGGCTGCCTATTTTCTGAGGAAGGTGATGATGTTAGAGACCCTTTTCTGGATGTCCAATTTGTCTTTTTTGCAAGAGCGTCTTTAACATCTTTACATTCTTTATCTAACATTATCAAGAAATTGCGTACAACTGTAAACAAACGTAAGCCCTCGTCCTTTCCTGAACTGCCTTCAAAGTAATCTGCTGTACTCTTGACTAAAGCCATTATTCTTTTCTCTTCCTCCAATAACCATGCAATATCACTATCTGCACGCTCCACAAAACTACTCAATGCACGATGGAACTCGGTTTCTTTCTCCATATTCTCCATCTGGGAGCTCAGGAATTCTTTTGCTTTGGATAGTGATGTTCTGAGTTTTGATATTGTAGCTGTTACGCTATCAGCATCTATGAGTGCTGCCTTTTTGACATCTTTAAGTTCACTGCTTAAACCTGAAACCAGCTGAAGGCCTAGACTATTATAGCGTTCTGATGATTGAGGGCTCGAATCTTCTTGAAGATCTTCTGACTTCATGCTGGACATACTACGGCTTGCGCTCGCTGTACGGACAGCCCTGATGCCTTCAGAACGGATGATCTCCTGAACAACGAAATGAAGGAGTGTGGTCTTGCCATCAGTGCCTTTCACATCAGATAGTTTCAAGAGCGTGTCAAGCTTAAATGCCTGTGCACCACCGCGGTAGGTACCACTATTCATCCGGTTACCAGTTTTCAGCACTGCTTCTAAGAGTTTTAAGAATAGCCTGCTATTTCTCAGTGCGTTGCAAGCGACCTGCCATTTGAGAAGGGGCATATCTTCAGATAACCACTATCTTCTTGCTATCTTTCTTAAGAATTGACATGGATTAAGGATATTAGATAATTTCTGTGGATTGGAACTTTGCTTTTTTTTATTTTTTTATTTCACATGGACAGCAAAAGAGTCTCTGACCCTTATTGAGACAATTACCTTGTTTATGTAAGCCGAGAAATTATATACAGAATTGAAGTAGATATATAGGAGAATATGCTTATATCTGATATCTCACCTCAAGAGTCACAAAGGACTCTTTAATGACAGAAATATCCTCCTGATGAGAACTCATAAATAGCAGTGCCTCTATTCGTTTGAAGGCAAATGGGATATCGACCAAGGTTTTGAGGAAGCGCTCTGCGGGGCCAAGTCGTGAAATGTCGCCTGAGAATAGTCTAAGTTTCAGTTCCTCATCTGTTGTTGGTGCCATCTTCAACAATGTTTGGAGGAGCTCCGCTGGCAGTGCATTACCTGCTTCAATTAAAAAAGAATCAGTCATTTTGATACCAGCTAGAATAAATCCATGGCAATTCAACAACTATTATCATGCGGATATGAGACAGCAGACAAACTTGCACATTGGCTAGCATACATGGATTCTTACTGATCATCGGTCAGTAGCTTAATTGTTTTCAGTTGTCAAGTCATAGTCATGAGTCACTGTTCCAATTCTTATCACAGTCTTTAAAATATTTTACTCGCTTGAAGTTGTCAACAGAACAGTAGCTAATTAACTAATCATAGTCTAAGACTTTTAAATAGGCAGAGCATCCATATTTTCAGATCAACCATCCAACTTTAAATAAGCACCAAAATTTCTTCTAGAGTTCTGAGTTCACTTAAATGGCCTCGAGTCTGTAATTGTTTCAAATGTAGCTGAACTCTGCAAATTGTATCTCTGGCCAATGCATAATACTATTCTCTATTGCTAAGAAAGCAGAATGTTATGTGTCTGTGTTTGACGGGAAGCTGAACATTAGTTGGCATGGGAAATCCTGTTGGGCTGAAGCCATATTTGTCTCACAAAAGTATGGAATGCAAGAATGGCAGGAATTTTAGCGGGTGTGCAGATGAAAAGTTGTTAGATCTTAAGTAATATCGTTTTGCAAGTGATCTTCGTTGAAGAGATACCGTCTCTACAATGAGGAGAAAATTTTCTCTGATAAAAAGAAATTCTCCTTTAGATCTCTTCATTAAATAGAGTTCTCTTCAAATGAAGAGAGAAATTTCTTGTCAAAGAGGATCTCTATTTACTGAAGGGATGGACCCTTACTTAAAGTTTAAGGTTAAAAACCTCTAGATTCACACAAGGCACACAATCAAGTTAATGCTTTTATTTTGAACAGTAAAGAAGCATGATTTATGACATGCACTATCATTTTTCAAAATTTTTCCAAGACCAGAGACAGAGACGGAGACCTTCTTGTAGAGCATCAACAACTTCTTGTGTTGTCAAATTCAGTGCTCGTAGAATAATGGATAGATTTTGTGCCTTCCTAGTATCAATAATCTGAATATACTGAACTGAAGATTCTGAAGACAACGAAGATTTTTTATTGCGTTCATTTTTGTTTTTATCTGCATTGTTATAACCAAATAAAGACTCTATCATCTCCTCGTTGAACCTGTAAAAGAAGACGTTATAAGTTGCATTTTGACATGACATTCTCATGAGGAAAAGCAAAGAAAATTTCAAGGAAGATCAATGCTCTTACTGGAATGAACCGGCACTAATCTCATGCCAGACCATTTGTTGATCGGGATTGGCAAGAACCTTATCCCAAAAGAAAGGTTTTAACTTGGTTTTTGAACTTCCAGACTCTGTATCATTCCCCTCACTTTCGAGGCGCCGTCCTTGATGCTTCGGTGCAAAAGGAGGAGGTTTCTTTGTACCAGGCGCTGGTTTTGGTGGTGGAGCAGGTACTTTTGGCGGTGGTGGAGCGGAAGGACGAGGGGGAGGTGGTGGTGGCTGTTGAGGAGGAGGTGGTGGCTGTTGACGAGGAGGAAGTTCTTTCGATGATGGAACTTCTGTCAGTGATGAACCATTTTTATCAGGCTTGATGGACAAGTTTTTTGAGAGGGGGGCTTCTTTTTCTCCATCATTACTAACTCCTTTTTTACCACAACTTACAAAACTCTTAGACTGCTGTGAGGAACCTGAAGATTATATTCCAAAAAGGAAATATATATATATATATATATATATATATATATGATTTTTTCTTTAGAAAGGAAAGATTATAACATGCCAATAGCGAAATGGAACTGATAAACGCATACCAGCTGATAAACTTAGGTTGAGAAGAGGCCTGTCATCTTTTTGTCCATATCCAGGGCCAATTTTGGTTCTGGGCCTCTTGACACAAATGAAGAAAAACAGTGTAACAAGAACAAATGTTGTCACAGCAGTTATAGCGCAAGCAATAATAATGTCCTTAAGTATGACATCATCGTGGTTCTCTACTGGTTTCTTTGTGGCGGTGCCTGACTTAGGAGGAGAACGTCTTTTAGGAGTAGGTTGTGCACTGGGTGAAGCACGCTTCTTTGCTGCAGGCGGAGGTGGACGAGGCAAAGACTTCCCAATTAGAGAAGGGCTGTGTGCAGGTGCTGGACCTTTGCTTCGCCTTGCTAGTGAAGAGAATTTAGCAGGATCCAGATCTGTTTTGGGTGGAAATTTAACTGGAAGCTTAATTGGGGGTATTGTTGGAAGTGTAACCGCTTTAGTCGTTGGTGGAGCTGGCTCATCAGCCAGATATCTTCTAGGAGAATTTGGCAACTCAGCATACTTAATGAACCAATGCTTAAAGCTAGCCTCTTTTCCAGAAACATCATAGAGAAGGCTTTTCCTGCTTAAGCAATCTAAAAGTGTTTGTTTCGTTTCCGGGGTCAGACCTTTGATGTCTTTGTGTATTTTACTTTCTGTCAACAATATTGATTGCAATTCAGTGGTTCCTTCCCTGCTTATAAATTGCTTCGTGCAATGAATCCATGCCCACTCTGCCTGTAATTATCATGTCCATCAAATTTAAATAAGTATTCGTATAATATGTAGAATTCAAACAAACTATCTAGAGTTCAATGCAAGAATTTTAAAGAAGTTCGTCAATTCTCCTATAAACGCTGCTGCTTTCTGCTCAGTCAACATGGCCATTTTCGGTGTTCTTCAAACTCTTGATATATGAGGGAAAGGTCAAAGAAGATGCAACAAGTTAAGATATCTACATCACATACCGATATGGGAAACGCAAACCAAAAGAAGATAAGCATGCACCTACCTAATAGATTATGCAAAAGGAAATTACTTACCGTATATAAGTGTCCATGATCATCCGCCTTCATAGAAGTGTTTAATTACTCTTTTTTCTGATTGATATCGCATTTGATTCTCTTTTCTCCTATCTATCTAATCTTTTAATATGAAATTCCAGCTCGAAATTTTGCGGATAAAGAAGCTTTCTAATAACAGTTCCACAATTTCACATGAATTGCACAGAAGCATAAGAACGAAGCCCAATAACATCTGCACCCACCCTTTATAAACTATTGATATTACCTTAATATCTAAATGTTTATATGAGAAAATTGCTTAGCCTTCAAGGCAAAAAAGAGAGTAAATGTGATGAATAATACATCGAACAAACATCTCTAAGTAGCAACTTCATTAAAAAGCTTCAAGCTTGGAAAGACAATGTTCTAATTGACTACAATAGACTATTAAAAATATTATTCATTCACATAACAGAAAGATTTCACGTACCATATCTTCATCTATCAGAAGAGATTCCCCTTCACCTCCATTGTTGAAAGAACTTTGAGGTGCCCTCTTCCTGCATTCTATATTTGCTATGGCTAATACACAAAACAGAACCACAACAACTGCACCATAACCAGCTCTTCCTAATTCCATGGCTTACTTTATAACCCTCACTTTCGCGTACATTCTTTCTCATTTCATCCGACACCATATAAAATCTTAACAATAAACATCATCTTAGATTCTCAAGCATATACAACACGATCTATCTTCTTCTTCTTCTTCCTCTTCTTTTTCTTGGCCTCCAAGAAATTGATGATACCCAACCCAAACCCAGAAACCCTTTTGTTTTTTAATCTATATATTATTATAATAACTACCCACAGTCAGTCAACGTATGTCAATCTTAAACGTTACAATTACTAGCTCGTACGTTAAAAACAAAAACGAAAAACTGAAATGATTCTGACGTTTGTACATGCAATTATATTATTATAATTAGAAGAAGAAAAAAACCAAACAACGTGATTTACATTAACAATATTGGCCAAAAAAATGTCTTGCAGCTATGAATTATCAAAGCAGAAGGCCAACAACATCGAATCACGTAGAAAGTAGAAATTAGCTGTGTTCGTAACAAAATGATTCTTGTTCTTGGGGCGAAGAGCCGACAGGAGACACGAATTGACAACGTGTATTTGGGGAATTGGGAATTGGGAGACGTGAGGAGAACAATGTGGGACGTACCCTTTGGTAGCCCAGTTTGTTTTCTGTTTACTTTTTTCTTTATATACCAACCCTATTTTTATATTATTTACAACTTTTAAGTTCAATTTACTTTTTAATTATTTTCAACATAAATTATTATGGCTGGTAGAGAAGACTGAAGACTATATTTAGCCCATGATATCAAATATCATACCCCCATTTCTTTCTTTCTTTTTTTTAATATATTGTCACTTGAGTTTTGGGAATATGATTCTTATAGTAATTTTGAAGTGGACATTTGGTGCGAATTAGATCAAAATTCAATAAAGAATTAGACTTCATGAAACTAGTGATCCCGTGTTTTAGGGTTTCAAATTAATAAGGATATTTTAATAAACTATTTATCTTAATTTGTTTCCGGCGCTATCATTCTTTAGATATGTGTATTTATCCATTTGTTTATATGTAGCAAGTTCAATTCAAATGTCATACATTAGTTAGATTAATTTAGGAGCCGGCACATTTCAAACATAAATGGCTTAAAACAATGATGATTATTTTAATCCATTTATGTTTATGATATTTGCACTTAGGTTGGGTACTTATTAAAGTAGGGTCCGTTGTTTGAGTTCCCTTTTGTCAACCAGAAGAAAATAGTTTTCCAAGGAGAGTTGAGAATTGACGAAGGAAGAAATTAGTTTTTTTAAATAGAGTTGAAAAGTAACAAGGATTATGTTATTTTAAGCATGTTTGACAATTGTCAGATTGAATAAAGTTGAATTTATTCCATTATTACACCTGGACTATGCAATGGCGCCCCTGGTGCATTGTCTGGTACCTCTTTCCTTGAGGCTCACTTATACTTCAGTAGTAAAATTTGACCACGATAGAAACGGCAGCTTGTAGCAATAAAAAAAATTAAAAACATGCCATGGGTCAATGTTTCTGTCCCGGACCCTTTAGAGAACATTACGGATCCTTTTGACAACGTTGCGGTGTTAGCACGTGTTAAACAATTTAGAAAAACCACGAAAAAAAAATTGAAAGATGAGCATATTTGAAAAACATTAATCAAAAAGATTATAAGTTATAAGATATTTTATATAATGGGGGTTGACCCTCTTTTATATTAATAATTTTATATTATTAACGATTAAAATTTAAATAATTTATAAATGTATATATCAGATGAATAAAATATTAAAAAAATTATTTTATTTAAATAAAAATAAAATTTATTCTATAAACTATAAACTTGACTCATATTTTCATCCTAATTAATAGGCTTTCTAAAAAATTCTAATTTATGTAATGTTCTATAAGTTCAATAACTTTTAAGCATAATCGTACACTAAGTATTTAAAAAAAAAAATTAAGAATATATAAGGCACGATAATTTCATTATGCCAAACAAACTTTACTAATTATGTTGCCTCAGAAGTTCTACACTCTCTATTCTTTACAAGTCTATTCTTTACAAGGCAATTTTTTCTGCCCAAAAGAAGAAGATTAGGTTATTACTAGTTTTCAGCTTCAATAGGATCACAAAAAATGTGATCAAGAATTACATATTCACTGTCAGCTTTTTTACATGAATTGCACCCGGCAAGATATTGCTCATGAATATGATGAGCTTCACAAACTAGTGTTTCTCGCCATGATCCAAATTCTCCAATTCAAATCAATCATATAGTTCAATATAATAAGAAAATTAAATGATATCTAGGGGCGTGGTCCGGTATTTTTAGACCTTTGTGTGATATTGTTACCCAAATTTTGAGGAAGGTAAATGTTGAGGAATATTACGTTATGCATTTTAATTTGATATTCTTATTGTATTAATTAAGTTATAATTTTAATATTTTATGTGTAGTAAAAAATCATAACTCATACCACAAGTAAGAATACATAAAATTAATACACTTATTGAAGCGAAAGCACACAAATAAGTTAAATAATTCACCCAAATAATATAATAATGCAGAATAAATTATTAAGAAATAAAAGAGAGAAAGGGTAGAAGAAGACCACACAAAGAATTACGTGGTTCAGCAACTTACCTACGTCCACGGCGGATCAAGATCACACTCTTCTCTTATTATGAATCACAAGACAACCACAAAATATGCCTATTATAAGAAAGATCACAAAGAAAACTCTCTCTTACTTTCTAAGGATTTTCTCTCACAAAGAACCACTAAAAATAATCACTAAGATTAATCACTAAGATTATTGTTAATCACCAAAATCTCTCTAAGATCACAAAGATCTCACTAACTTGATAACAAAGATTATCAAGATCACAAGTTGTGTTTACAAGCCAATTGATAACCTTTATATAGGCATTGGGACGTCCTAGGTATTCCCTATACGTGTGGGAGTCGTATTAGGGAGTCCTAGAGCAAGTGGGAGATGAAATTAGGAAGTTTCCTAATTTCGGGATACTGTTCCCGCGTCCAGCGCTGGGATCTCGTAGCTCCAGCGCTGACGCGCTTCTGTTGAGTGCTGCGGCGCTTGCTTCCTGGCGCTGCGGCGCTGAGTGTTCTGTTCTGGCGCTGTGGCGCCTACTCCTGGTCGCCGCGGCACTGGTCGCATGGTGAGTCTTCTCATTTTTTGCCTCTTTTCGCGTCCGTCTTCGATCCGTGTGCACCCTACACACTTGGCTTGATCCCCAAATCATATTCCAATGATTTTTAATCAATATTCTCACAAATCTCCTCCTTGACTCAAAATCATTCACAAAGTAAATCGATCTCTCATTTTCGCATCTTCGGTCACCCTCACAAAGTAGTGACTCCGGTTAAGTCCTTGCATATGACGAACTTAACCGAGAGCAGTGGCTTAGTCAACATATCAGCAGGGTTTTTAGATGACGCTATCTTTGTCAAACTAACTTCACCACTTTGGACAATCTCACGAATGTAATGGAGCCTCACATCAATGTGTTTCGACCTCTCGTGGAACACTTGATGCTTGCTTAGGTGTATGGCACTCTAGTTGTCACAGTATACACCGGTGTTTACATCTTTACGAGCCAATATCTCCGCGCATATGTCTTTTAACCACACGGCCTCCTTTATAGCTTCACCAACAGCTATGTACTCTGCTTCTGTGGTAGAAAGTGCAACCACATGTTGTAGAACTGATCTCCAACACACACTACACCTAAACACTGTGAATACGTAGCCCGTCAACGATCTTCTCTTGTCAAGATCACCTGCATAATCTGAGTCTACGTACCCTCTTACCATTTCATTGCTGTCATCGTCCCTCTTATACACCAACCCGTGATTCGACATGTATCTACTCACCACACTCACAGCCTGTGCTATGTCTGGTCTTGTGCAAACCATTACATACATGATGCTCCCCACAGCGCTTGCATATGGTACTTTGCTCATCTGCAGTTTCTCATCCTCGGATATCGGTGACTGTGCTGCTGACAGTCTGAAATGCATGGCCAAAGGGGTAGAGACAGCCTTCGCGTTTGACATACCGAAATTCTCTAAAATTTTGACTATATATCGCTGTTGGGACAAGAAGATAACATCTCTTCTTTCCCTCACAATGTCCATACCCAAAATTCTCTTCGCTGCTCCCAAATCCTTCATTTCAAACTCGCCACTTAACTGCTTCTTGAGCTTTTGTATTTCTTCCATATTCTTGCATGCGATCAACATATCATCGACGTATAGAAGCAAATACATCATCCCACAACTCATGTTCTTGAAGTACACACATCCATCATACTTGCTCATACTAAAGCCACAAACCATCATAAACTCATCAAATCTCCTATACCACTGTCTAGGTGATTGCTTTAACCCGTATAATGATTTCTTTAGCAAATAAGCATGATCTTCTTTACCGGGCTCCTCAAACCCTTGCGGCTGTGCCATGTATATTGTTTCTTCAAGCTCTCAATGTAGAAAAGCTGTCTTTACATCCATCTGCTCTAGATGTAATTCAAGGTTTGCACACATAGCTAACAAGATCCTAATAGATGTGTGCTTGACAACTGGAGAGAATATCTCATGAAAATCAACTCCTTCTCTCTGCGTAAAACCTTGTGCTACTAACCTAGCCTTAAATCTCGTAGGCTCAATCCCCGGTATCCCCTTCTTCACCTTATACACCCACTTGTACCCGACTAGCTTCTTTTGAGGTCTCTCCACCAACTTCCAGGTATTGTTCTTCCTAAGAGAACAAATTTCTTCTTCCATGGCCTGCTGCCATTCTTTTTTGTTTTCACTCTTTATAGCCTCACCATATGTCCTAGGCTCATCATACTCAAGAGTGTAAGCAGAATTAAAAGCATGAGCAACTAAGTCTGCTTGTGCATACCTGACTGGTGGGTTAATCGTTCTCCTTAGCCTGTCTCTAGCAAGCTGGTACTCTTCAAGTTCCAACTCAGGAGTTCTAGTCTTCTTTTGGGTGGACTTAGAGGAACACGCCGGTGTTCTTGGTTCATCTTCAAGGATTTCCTTGTTGAAGTGTTGATTTGGGGGCATATCAGATCCGTTTTCAGGAGCTACTTCAACTTCTATTGACTCGAGTGCTGAGTTTTCCTTGGTTACAGGTTCTTCTTTCTCATCTACTTGGGAGGTTTTCAACATCGTCATCTCATCGAACGTCACATCACGACTTATGATACTCCTTGGTGGTGTTAAGTCTTTACACCACACCTTGTATCCTTTTACTCCTTCGGGATATCCTATGAATACCCCTTTGATAGCTCTAGGTTCCAACTTCCCCTCGTTAACATGTACAAAGGCAGGGCAACCAAATATTCTAAGATGGTCATACTTTGGAGGATTGCCAGACTATTTCTCTTCTGGCGTCTTGAAGTCAATTGCTAAGGCGGGACTTCTGTTTATCAAATAAGTAGCAGTCACTACAGCTTCTCCCCAGAATGTCTTGGACATCTTCACATTGGTAAGCATGCATCTAACCCTTTCAAGGAGGGTCCTGTTCATCCTCTCAACTACCCCATTCTGCTGTGGTGTTGATCTTACTGTTCTGTGCTTTGCAATCCCATGCTTGACACAAAACCCATCAAACTCTCTGTTGCAAAACTTGAGGCCGTTGTCAGTTCTCAACCTCTTCACTCTTTTACCAGTTTGATTCTCAACAAGAGCCTTCCAAGTCTTGAACACATCAAATACTTGATCCTTACTCTTCAACACATAGACCCACAGCTTCCTCGAATAGTCATCAATCAAGCTGAGAAAATATCTAGCACCACCACAAGTAGCTGGCTGAGCTGGTCCCCAAAGATCCGAGTGTATATAGTCAAGAGTCCTCTTAGTCTTATGCTCGTCGGTACTGAACCTTACTCTATGTGCTTTCCCTAGCACACAATGCTCACAAAACTCCAAGGGCTAGAACTTATCCTCACCATACGCCTTTTGACTATATAACTCCTTTAGGTTTCTCTCGCCTAAGTATGCCAGTCTAGGATGCCATAACTTGGTTTGCATACTCTCATCATCTACAGAGAATAGTGCAGAACCACTCACGACTTCACCCTTAAGCACATAAACATCTTTGTGCTTCTCTCCTCTCATCACCACCATGGAACCTCTTAAAACTCTTAAAATCCCTCCATCGATCCTGATGGAACACCCATTCTGGTCTAAAGTCCCTAGTGAGATTAAGTTTCTCTTCAAGTCAGGAACATACCTAACATCTGTCAACTCTCTCACTCGCCCATCATGCAGCCTAAGCTTAACACTATCAATTCCCATCATCTGACATGCAACGTCATTACCCATTAAGACCTTACCACCACTAATAGGCTAAAAATTTATAAACCAAGACTTGTGCAGGCACATGTGAAAAGTACAACCAGAATCTAAAACTCATTGTTCAGAGTTTATACCATCAGTAGCGACGAGTGTCTCTGCGCTGTCATAGCTATCATCATAGGCAAGCGCAGCATCCGCTTTCTTCTTGTCCTGTGCTTTCTTCTCAGGACAGTCCTTTATAAAGTGCCCCTCTTTCTTGCAGCAATAGCACTTCCTAAGAGTCCTATACTTTGACCTTGAGCCTTTTTTCTTCCCATCTCTATATAAGGGCCTTCATCTTACAGATAACCTTTCTGTATTGCCCTCAGCCTACTTTCCTAATAACTTTGAGTTTAATGATGATTTCACATCACTCATCGTTAAACTCTTTCTACCGTAGAGTAGCGTATCAACAAAACTCTCATAGCTCTTGGGGAGTGAACTTAGCAGAATAATTGCTCTATCTTTATCTTCTATCTTGATGTTGATAGACTCAAGATCAAGGATGATCTTATTGAAGGCGTCTATATGATCTTTCATCGGCGTCCCCTCTAACATGGACAGCTGATACAGCTTCTTCTTTATATGTAGTCTCTTGGCCAACGATTTCCTTATATAAAGAGAGTCAAGCTTCTTCCAAAGATCTATTGCCGTCGTCTCACCTGCTACTTCCCTTAGTACTTCATCGCTCAATGACAGAACGATTGTGCTATGAGCTCTTTCTTGAATGTCCCTTCTTTCTGCTTCTGCTCTAGATGACTCTGACGTCTTCTCTTCATCACTAGATGGAGCTGTAGTCTCCTCTAATGCCGAACCAAGTCTCGGGCTCACCAACAACGCCTTAACCTTCATCTTTCACAGATTGAAGTCATTCGTACCGTTGAATTTCTCTACCTCATACTTGGGTGTGGCCATGTTTGCTTAGAACTAAAGCTCTAATACCAGTTTGTTGAAGCGGAAGCACACAAACAAGCTAAATAATTCACCTAAGTAATATAATAATGCAGAACAAGTTATTAAGAAATAAAAGAGAGAAAGGGAAAAAGAAGAATAGACAAAGAATTATGTGGTTCGACAACTTGCCTACGTTCACGACGGATCAAGATCACACTCTTCTCTTATTATGAATCACAAGGCAACCACAAAGTATGCCTATTACAAGAAAGATCACAAAGAAAACTCTCTCTTGCTCTCTAGGAATTTTCTCTCACAAAGAACCACTAAGAATAATCACTAAGATTATTGTTGATCACCAAGATCTCTCTAAGATCACAAAGATCTCACTAACTTGATCACAAAGATTATCAAGATCACAAGTTGTGTTTACAAGCCAATTGATAGCCTTTATATAGGCCTTGGGACGTCCTAGGTATTCCCTATATATGTAGGAGTCGTATTAGGGAGTCCTAGAGCAAGTGGGAGACGAAATTAAGAAGTTTCCTAATTTCGAGATACTGTTCTCGCGTCCAGGGTTGCAGCGCTGGGATCTCATCACTCCAGCGCTATCGCGCTTCTGCTGAGCGCTGCGGCGCTGAGTGTTCTGTTCTGGTGCCGCGGTGCCCACTCTTGGTCGCCACGGCGCTGGTCGCATGGTGCGCCTTCTCGTTTTTCGCCTCTTTTAGCGTCTGTCTTCGATCTGTGTGCACCCTATACACTTGGCTTGATCCCCAAATTATATTCCAATGATTTTTAATCAATATTCTCACAACACTAATAAAGATAAAGAAAACAAACCAATCACAAGACATAAGATATACGTGGTTCGGTCCAAATTGCCTACGACCACGGAGGATCTATGATCCAACTTCTTCCTATTGAAATAGATCACAAAGTATCTTCTTACATCATCAATGATTCCACAAGACCCTTTAGTATCTCCCATAGAGACCTCTAAGCATCTACCATTGATCATTATGACTCCCTAAGACCTCTTCGTATCTCCTTATAAGAGATTTTTACAAGAAACACAAGAATAGCCCGAGCATCTAAGCCCAAAGGATCTATGGTGTTTCTCTTTTATTCACTCAAAGAACCTAAAGAAAAAAACACCCCCAAAGGTTACACCCTAGTGCACCATGCACTTAGTTCCTACCTAACTCCTCTATTCTCTCTCATGGTTACATCTTGAAACCTTAGATGCTTAATCTTAAACAAGGGTTTAAAAGTGTTTATATAGGGTGTATTTAGTGCCTATAAACCCTATTCCTTGTTGGAGTAAGAGTCCACTTATTTTGGAAGTCCAAAACTTCTCAAAATTTGAAATCCCGAATCAAAACGGACTTTTCCACACGTTCTGGCACTGCGACGCTCATCCCTGGGGGCCACGGCACTAGCCCTTCTCGCGCCCAGCGCTGCGGCGCTGGTCTTCTGTGTTGAGCGCCGCGGCGCTCATCCCTGGGTGCCGCGGCGCTGGTCAGCTCCTCACGATTTCTTCGTTTCCTTCGCGTTTTTGAGTCCCGTTTCACTTCCCCCTTCGTGTCCCACACGTCCTAGACTTCTCCATACGTGTCCCACACGTTCTAGACTTCTTGTGACTCTCCACTTTGGTATTCATCTCAATTCTTGTCCAACCAAGATTGTTGAATCACCAATTTTCCAACAAATCCCCTTATTGATTCAAAATCTCTTCCCATGAAGCTACTCACCATCACCCCTCCTTGACCAATGCTCACTAGCATGGTCTATAAGTCAAGTCCCCGACTTAACTAAGGCTCTTACGACTACGGTCTCCAAAAAGTCCTGAATGCTGATGTCTAGAATAGTTCAATGTTGTGATCTTCTATGTCCCGAAGATACAATAACCACAACCTTTAATGGTGAAAAACCCATTCTCGCCATTACTACTCTTCCCACACATTCTCTTTCGACCTCTACCATAAAGTGATATATTAAAAGCTGCTTTATGGTCTATTTCAAATTAACCCCTATGTTGATCCCATTCTAAGCACTTTCCTACAAGCACATAGCCTCCATCAGTGCTTTATCACTCTCTCGATCCTTTTGATTCCCCATTTAGTGTTCCTTCTATATGCCTTCCATGAATCTCCCTATTTCGATCTAGCAGCCCCGAGTCCTCTAGGTTTTCATGAGATGAGGAATGAAATCTCATACCTAGTCCCTCCCTTGTCTTTTTTACTATGTAGTCTTAATCTTATTCTACTAATCCTCTATGACTTACCATAAGCCATATTACTCCAATTGATAAATAACGATTCTCCATGACTCATATGAAAACACTACTCTAGATCCCAAAAATAGTTTGTTCATCAGACACTGATTCCTCCAAAAGCTCTCATGCAATCAAGGTCTTTGCCTAGTCATCCAACAGACTTGCAAATCCACCTTCCTTCTATCTTTGTCTTCCTCTTAGAACTATCCCCTTGAGTACCCTGGACACTTTTTGGATCTGTCCTTCAATCTTAATTGTTCTTCTTTTGCCATCTTTATTTTGTGTCCAATCTGAATGATTCTTCTAACTAGGACCTAGATGACACCATCTTCTTGGAAGTCTTCTTCAAGAGTGATCTCTACTTCAAAACTCTCCAGTATGGCCATCATCTTTTCCTCTTTCAGATAATCATCTTCCCTATTGTTCTTCTCTTATATTTGTGAGTCCCCATGGTTGACAACCTTTGCTCTGCAATCTGACTCTGCCGTCTATGCTCTGCAATCTGGACTTCAACCAATGGCTTTAATATCAGTTTGGACTTCAACGCAAGCTCTACATCAGTTTGTACTTCAACATATGCTCTGATAGCAGTTTGTAGCTTCAACCTAAGCTCTGATACCAGTTTTTTGAGGAATATCACGCCATGCACTTCAATTTGATACCCCTATGGCATCAACTAAGCCACAACCTTGATACCCTATGCGTAGTGGAAAACCATAACTCACACCATAAGTAAGAACACATAAGATTAACACACCAATAAAGATAAAAAAAAACAAACCAATCACCAGACACAAAATATACGTGGTTCGGCCCAAATTGCCTACGTTCATGGAGGATCCATGATCCAGCTTCTTCCTATTGAAATAGATCACAAAGTATCTTTTTACATCATCAATGATTTCACAAGACCTCTTAGTATCTCCCATAGAGACCTCTAAGCATCTACCATTGATCATTATGACTCCCTAAGACCTCTTCGTATCTCCTCATAAGAGATTTTTACAAGAAACACAAGAATAGCCTGAGCATCTAAGCCTAAAGAATTTATGGTGTTTCTCTTTTATTCACTCAAAGAACCTAAAGAAGAAAACACCCCCAAAGGTTACACCCTAGTGCACTATGCACTTAGTGCCTACCTAGCTCCTCTATTTTCTCTTATGGTTACATCTTGAAACCTTAGATGCTTAATCTTAAATAAGGGTTTACAAGTGTTTATATAGGGTGTATCTCGTGCCTACAAACCCTATTCATTGTTGGAGTAAGAGTCCACTTGTTTTGGAAGTCCAAAACTTCCCAAAACTTAAAATCTCGAACTAAAACGGACTTTTCCACGTGTTCTGGCACCGCGGCACTGGCCCTTTTCGTGCCCAGTGCTGCGGCACTGGGGACCCAGCGCTGCGATGCTGGTCTTCTGTGTTGAGCGCCGCGGCGCTGGTCAACTCCTCACGATTTCTTCATTTCCTTCGCGTCTTCGAGTCTCGTTTCACTTCCCCCTTTGTGTCCCACACGTCCTAGACTTCTCCATACGTATCCCACACGTCCTAGACTTCTCCATACGTATCCCACACGTTCTAGACTTCTTGTGACTCTCCACTTTGGTATTCATCTTAATTTTTGTCCAACCAAGATTGTTGAATCACCAATTTTCCAATAGTAAAGAATTAAAAAAAAAATTCTTTGTGTTTTGACATACTCTCTTATTTAAAAAAATAAAACAAGAAAATAATAATGATAATAATATTAACTAACTTTTCTAGCATTTCTCCTTCATATTTTTAATGCACGAGGCTTTGGTATAAATGTTGATGATGAAAATACAAATTATCACTAAGAGGTAAGCACATTACATTGAGTGAGAAAGAGAGATGAGAGAGACTAATTACCTCTTGTCAAGGGTATAATTATGGGTCTTGTCAAGGCCAGTGCACTTGTCAAGGGTACAAATAGGCCCTCGTTGCTTCAAATGTGAAGAAAGACGAGGTGCAATCTCGCAACACAAACGATTGAGGCCAGCAGAGGAGACCAATCTCTATGAAAGTGCAAAAGCATGCACAAAAGTAATAGGCATGGCCAATTGGCCATTTTTTTTACGCTCTCAATGTTTGAAGCGTGAACCTCCAAATACAAATAGAGATTTTATTTATATTGAATATATTTAAACAGCCACATGGGGAAATAGCTCAGATGGTAGAGCGCTCGCTTAGCATGCGAGAGGTACGGGGATCGATACTTGCATCTCCGAGTATTGATTAATTTATTTTTTTGTTGCATTGGATAAATTTGTGTGGAAAAATTTTCTTCCTACAATATGTGTTTAATGTGAATGGTAAAACAAGAAGTGGCTTTTTTTTGTTTTTGATAAAGAGATAGATTTTGTTCATGAGGTGACAATTGGCAATTATATATACTATTTTCGAATGTAATTGTACATCAGAAGATATAGAGATTGGAATGCAAATTCTTTTATTCAAAATAGTTGATATCAGAACATGTTCTAGCATTGCGTGCAATGGCATTTTATTAGAGCACTCTGCAAATCTAGTTGTTTATTTGATTGATTCTTTCGATGTTGCAATTTTTTGCATCTAGCGGTGGTTTCACTTCAAAATATCCGAGGATTTTATCAATCAAACCAGTTAAGAAACTGTTGGATTTTGAATTAATGTTGATCTTGACTCAATTCAATAACAATGAAATTGTTGGGACATTTACTTGTTTTTTTTACTACAATATTAATATTTTTCTTTCATTTGATATTTATATCAAAAATACATAAAGATGCCATAAAATATAATCATGACTTCACACAACAAGTGAACATATTCCCTTACAATTCTAAGTGAATATATTCCCTTATAATCCATATGACAACATTGTTACAAATAATTGTAAAAATAAAATAATACAAAATAATTATTCTCATTTAACAAATTTGAACAGTAATTACTACTAATACACACTATTAGCACACATGACACACCATAATTATTACACACTATAATTATCCATTGGCACACATGACACCATAATTATTACACATTACAATCATAACACCTATTAACATACACTATAATCATTGCATCCATTAGCACACACTTTGGATTAGAAAAGTTTCACATGTCTAACACTCATCCTTGAAACTTTTTTTTAAAAATTCCTAACTTACTTCTTAACACATTAAATTTGCCACATGAAAATGCCTTAATGAGTATGTCTGCTAATTGCTATTCAGACCTTTAATGCATCAATTGAACATCTCTATTTTTCTCTATTTCCCTTATAACATGAAATTTGACATTTATTAGCTTTGTTCTCCCATGTTGAACAGAATTTTTAGCAATTGAAATGGTTGAATTGTTGTCACACCAAAACACAGTAGGTTCCTCTTGCATATAATCCAGATCTATTAAGACCTTTCTAACTCATAAGCTTAATTTAAAGCTGCTGGTGTAGTTATATATTTAACTTTTAGCTGAGGATTGAGTAACTAAATATTACGTTTTAGGGTTCCATGAAAACATTCCACTCCCAAATAAAAAAATATACCCAGTTGTGCTCTTAGGGTTATCTATAGAATCTGCCCAATCACTGTCAATAAAACCCTTAAGTTTTTCATTACTTATGCAGTACTAAATGCCAATATCTAAAGTACCTTTCAGATACCTTAAGATTCTTTTACCAACACCAAAATGTGTCAAACTTGGTGAATGCATGAACTTTGAAAGTAGGTAGCTTAGAACATCAAATCTGGTCTGGTTGCAGTCAAGTAAACAATGCTGCCAACCAAATTTTTGTACTGAGTTACATCTGCCTTTGCATCACCATCAAACTTTGAGAGCTTTTCATTTACAGCAAGTAGAGTTGAAATAGGATTACAACTCTCCATTTTAATTTTTTTTAGCATATCCTTTGTATACTTTCTCTGTGAGAGAAAGATTCCATCACTGGACTTATGCACTTACATCCCAAAAAAATACCCCATCTCTCTGAAATTTGTCATTTTAAAAACCTGCAACATACTTTTCTTAAAATTGTTAATTTCATGAATATCATCACCAATAACCAACAAATCATCTATATAAAGTGACAATATAAGTTTCTTTCTATTGCTACTAATTTTTACATAAAGAGTAGGCTGATTTTAGCTCATCTTGAAATTATTTTGGAGAAAGTGTACATTAATTCTGCTTTACCAGGCTCTTGGAGCCTGTTTCAACCCATACAAGGCTTTATGAGGCCTATAGACTTTTGTCTTCATGACCTGTAATAATAAAACCATTAAGCTGTTTAACATAAATTTCTTCTTGACATTTATGAAGCCCTTTAAAAAAGCCGATTTCACATCCAAATGAAATATCTTCCACCCATATTGAGCTGATAGAGCAACAAGTAATCTAATAGTTTCATATCTAGCAACTGGGGGTAAATGTATCACCATAATCAACTCTAGCCATTTGAGAATATCATTTCACAACAAGTCTGGCTTTTTGTTTGTGAATGGAGCCATCAAGGTTTAATTTTGTCCTATAAACCCATTTGACACCAATCACATGTCTATATTTAGGTCTTGAAGTGAGTTCCCAGATGCCATTTTTGTTGATCATGGTCAGCTCTTTTTTCATTTCATCATTCAATTCCGTCAACATCAAAGCTTCTTCAAAATAAAAAAGCTCATTCACAATAAAGTTGTATTTTTTTATAAAATTTAGCCAAGAACTTAGTCTTTAATACTACAGAGTCAGATTCATCTTCTTGGTCTTTAATATCATTTGTAACTTAATTTTGGTTATCAGTTGCAGTAGGAATGGTTGTCAACTATACTTACTATTTTTACACATCTTTGAACTTAATTATTTTTTCAATCCCAATATGCAACCCCATCAACTTGAATGTCTATGCTATTCACAATCTTCTTTAACTTTATATTGTACACTCTGTAACTTTTAGATCTTGTTGAATAGCCCAAGAAAATTCCCATATCAGATTTGTCATATAATTTGGATTTCTTAACATCTGTAATATGAGTATAGCAAATTGATCCAAAATTCTTCAAGTGTTTGGCAGTAGGCTTCATTCCTGACTAAGCATCAATTAGTGTTTTCCCTTGAACATCTTTAGTTGGTGGCTTATTCAATATTACACAACAATAAAAAATATTGAATCATACATACGGGAGAGAAAACAAAACACTTGATTTTTTTCTCTACTACATTAATCACTCTTCTATAACCATTGTATTTATAGTATTTAAAAGATTATGCACAAGACATTATCATCACCTAACACATGAGGTATACACTTTACACCATCATAACTTAGCACATTAAGTAGACACCTCACATCATCATTACAAGCACATTAGCACATATGACTAAAATCCATATTATTACAACAAATTACAAAAATAAAATGATATAAAATAATTACTCCTATTTACCACTCACTACAATGATTACTCCCAACACACACTACTGGCATATATGTCACACCATAATTATTATACATTACAATCATGACACCTATTAACACACACCACAATCATTGTATTAACCGACATACTCACTAAGGCACTTCCATGTGGCAAATTTAATGTGCTAAGAAGTAAACTAGAAGTCTTTAAGAAATGTTTCAAGGAGTGTTAGACATGTGAAACTTTTCTAATCCAAAATGTGTGCTAATGATGCAATGATTGTTGTGTGTGTTAATGGGTGTCATGATTGTAGTGTGTAATAATTATGGTGTGTCATGTGTGCTAGTGGTGTGTGTTGAGAATAATCATTGTTCAAATTTTCTAAATACGACTAATCGTTTTCTATTATTTTATTTTTGTAATTTGTTGTAACAATGTGGTCATACGGATTGTAAAGGAATATGTCCACTTAGAATTGTAAGAGAATATGTCCATTTGTTGCAACAAATTACAAAAATAAAATAATATAAAATAATTACTCTCATTTAACACTCACTATAATGATTACTTCTAATAGACACCACTAATACACAACACACTACAATCATCCACTAGCACACATGACACACCTTAATTATTACACATTACAATCGTGACACCTATTAACACATACCACAATCATTGCATTAGTCGACATACTCACTAAGGTATTTTCATATGACAAATTTAATGTATTAAACAATAAGTTAGAAGTATTTAAAAAACGTTTCAAGAAGTGTTAAACATGTGAAACTTTTCTAATTCAAAGTATGTGCTAATAGATGTAATGATTGTGGTATATATTAATAGGTATGATGATTGTAGTGTGTAATAATTATAGTGTGTCATGTGTGATAATTATGTGTGTTGGGAGTAACCGTTTTTCAAATTTGTTAAATGGGAGTAATGAATTTGTATTATTTTATTTTTAATATTTGTTATAACAATGTAATCATACAGATGGTAAAAATTTATATACACTTAGAATTATAAAAAAATATGTCCACTTATTATAATAAATTATAAAAATAAAATAATATAAAATAAATAATACTTACTCCCATTTAACATTCACTATAATAATTACCCATAACACACGTATAACACACTATAATTATTACATATTGTAATCATTCACTATCACACATGACACTTCATAATTATTATACACTATAATCATGACACCTAAAAACACACTATAGTGCATCCATTAGTTCAAATTAGAAACGTTTCAAGTGTCTAACAGAAATCACCAACACTCGTGTCAGTTTCCTTATCCCAGGCGAATGGCGGTATTTTCTTGGTTGCTTCTAGAAGTTCCTCAATTGAAAACTTTGGTTTTCATCGTTCAACTGGAGCTGTTTCATGATTGTACTTTCAAGGGTCTGGACAATACTCCTGGAAAAGGAGAACAAATAATCAAAATTTCAGATACAAGTGAAATGAAAGGCAGATTCCAATTTTTTGAAGATATGCATGTGAAGATTGCTTATTTGATCGGCATGAATTTCTTCACAAATATCTTAAATCTCTTGAAATTCTTTTCGGCCTGCCGTTCATCTGATAAACGAAGATACGTCACCCCGTACATCCTCAATTTCGGTGGCTCTTCTCTGTTGACGCCATTAGGCCTAGCATTTAATGGAATCTGATTATAAGCTGTTCGGTCATATCTTGGAAGTGCATTCTCACCCTGCAACTTGAATGTTTTCCTTCCAACCTCCACTCAAACCTGGATTTGCATGTACAGTACATCAAATAATCACCAATTTTATACTTAACCATGTGAATTTATAGTTGTTACACGATGATATTCCGTATGTATATATGTATAAAGTTGAATGCATAATCTTTGTGAGCATAATGTAGTTGAACTTTGCATAATGGTGAGAAACCAGAAATTAGTCCTATGCATTTAGCACAGACACCGGGATTTTAAGGCCAAACAAGCATGCTTTCACCTGCTGAACAAGTTCCTGAGGTCCACTTTTAGCATCAGCGCTTTGTTCCGAGTCCCTCACTTCAAATGTGATTTAGAAGGGCATGATGCATTACAGCATCCTTGTGATAGATTGGTATCCACCTCTATCATTAAGCTGTAATATCCAGCAGTTAGCTTAGCAGCATGATTATCAGCTTTATACCACAATGGATTCCAGAAACCTGTTTCAGCAATGAGACATAAGCACAATGATCTAAACTAATGCTTGTAAGATAGTTTGGAGGTTGTTATGTACAGTACTTTAGCTGCTAACTTGACTTCACAGCCCAAGAAGGATTTGTTGGCTTCATCAAGGATCTCGTCACCATGGATCAGTAACTTGTTGGAATACCAAGTCAAAAAGAACTTCCTTTTCTCAGTAAGGTATGTCCCATTTGATCCAAAAAACTTCGATGAATCTGATTTGTCATTGTATGTTCCTGCGTTATCTGGCAAGTCCCATTCAGGGTGACCTTCATTTGTTGCTGCCTCTTTGAATTCTGCTTTGAGAGATTTGCCATAGCACTGCAGTCATCATTCAGTTATCTTGTGTTAGAGAACAGAGCCTAATCTTTCCACAATATTATGTTCATATCATCATTACATTAACAAAAGCCAAGCTCACCTGGAATTCACCTACCCCTGGAAAAACCCATCCTTGACTTTCCGGATAAGTGGGATATCTTAGCTCCCATGAAGAACCAAGCCCCATTTCAATGTCTATTAGCACTCCAGCTTCTAGAAAATCAGACAGGTTCTCTCGGAAGCTCTTCATGTGGTCACTATAGATCTACATATCTCAACAATCATCTTAGAATATGGGGAAGAGCAAAAGAAAATGATCATGAAATCGATGTAAATATACTTTTAAAAATAATTAGCCGATATTTCACCACGGATAATGCGTTGACCATAGCTTCAAACTTACGACCAGATCATCCAAAACATACTAACCACTTCCAATAATCCAAATCCAAAACATTTTAACTATGAAACTTGCCTCGATAGCAGTTCGTCCATGAAAGAGAGGCTGGTTATCGACACCGATTGTGAGGTACTCCTTGTTTCTGTTAGCAGCCCTATTTGTGTAAAAGAAATCAGGATTCTCCGATTTCAAGTACCCATTTGGGAATTGGGATGGTAACAACATCTCCTACATTTCCACCACATTGGTGAAAGGACATTATAGCTTGTAACTTTAGTCCGCATTGTTGAACGAGTTCAAACAAGCTCCCGTAAGCACTCCAATCATATGCTTAGGGACCTTGGATTCTATAATCCCCCAACAGACATCTACTATGACCCCATCAACACCTGCAGCTTTTAGCTCCTTGAGTTCTTTTCAAGCCCGTCTCTGTCTTCGAAAACATTGTCATTTGTAATAACGGCAACTAGTGTAAATCAGAAAAAAAAAATGCAGATTAGTACGCAATTAGTTTCTATAATTATCTAATTAATCACGATAAAATGATAACAGGGTAGGTTTCTTTGTGACTTACTGGGAGCATCACATAAATTGGGACATAGTTTGCTAATTTTCATCAAAAAGTGAGAGCTGTTGAAGCCTGAATCTTGAGCAAGAGAGAAGCTTTCAGAATTTTCTGTTAGCATGGCAGAGGAGATGACACTAGTTCATTGTTTCAATGTACCCTCTTTTATAAAAGAATAAAGTGCTATCTTATCTTTAGGTGCACATTTTAATGTGAGCCATGGGAGGCCGGTTATCTTTTGACTAAAAGCCAAACAGTTTTATATTTATAACATGTCCTTTTTTAACTTCTGCAAAATTGGGGAATTCATTATTGAGACGTGGCCATGAACGTGAAAACCTTATTAACCATTCTACTATTATGTTAGAACTTAAATACGACGTAAATATGCTTCAAAATAATTAAAAATATTTAAATTAAGTGTAAAATTAAAAAAAATTAAAAAAGGTATCTCTAGCCATTAATCTTTTACATAATCTGATAAAATACTTTTAAATTGTGATAATCTCTATTAATAATGGAAGGTTCAAAAAATGAGATTAAATAGTTTAAAGATCTCAAATTGTATTTCATCATATTTTTAAATATTTTTCTATCAAGAATGTCATATGATCACTATCTTGTGTGGTATATGGATTGAAAAAAACCTTCCGTCAATACTCATTAATGGTCATTAATTCAAGTTTTTTTTTACGTGGATTATAAACTTTTATTTTAGATGGGGTATCTCCAAACTTGTTTATGTCGCAAATTCAATTTTCAACTTTTTTTATAATTCAAATGGCATCTTTAAGATAATTTTGGTTAAAATTCAATTTAATATATATATTATTGTTTTAAGAGCTTTATATTGAGATTTGTGTTTATGTGTCATCTTATTATTATATAAATATTTATTTTTGTAATATTTATACAATGTATATTTTATTAAATTACAAATTACATTAATTAAATAGTATAATGCTTGTAACGTTATAAACATTATATGATCTGAAGGAGTTCAGATTTTATCTAAAATAGTTTAGATCAACGCTAAGAGTTAGCATTGTTGAGAATTATAAATGCTAAAGAGTTAGCAAGTTATAATAATCAGCGAAATCTAAAAAGATAAAACTTTGTTTGTAACGGCATAAAGATCTGAGAGTACACTAGTAATAACATAGTTGCAAAAAGTTACAATAGGTACTAAGAAATATTATTACGCAAGTATATGCTCAAATATAATGTTCCTGGTTTAATTCACCGATGTGAGTCTATCGGTGAAGTCTTTTTTCATGGATTAGTATATGACTATATCTGGACGGTTCACATGGTTGTTTTTGGCTAATCATGGGTTTAACAAAAGCTTATATAGCATACGGGTATTTAGTGAGGACTGAATACTGAACAGACTCAACAAGGACCCTAATAGACATCCCATGAAGCTGTTAATGGTAGATCATCTCGAGTTAAATAGTATTTGTAGTCCTTTGACCTAAGCACCATGGTGGGCTTATAAGTAATCCACCATACTTTGGTTTCATGTATGTCAGAGACTGTTAATGGTCTGACCGCTATGTGTTGCTGAGTATGGTCCGATACTCATGGAGTCTAGTGTGCACAAATATGGGATCCGTCAACGCAATTGGTGAATTGTATATTTAGATGCTCCAACATTGTATCTCAGAAAGTAATATAGTTATAAGCAATCAATGCGAAAAAAAAGTTTTCTTATAGGGTTAAATAATATTATAAAAGTGTTTGCGTATATTATTTATCGAGATACGTGTCTGAAGATGAGTTTATGATGATCTATATCCCTGCTATTCTAGGATATAATTGACGAAAGGATTATACGTATGCGCTATGACCTTAACTTGTATGATTTAACGCGTTGATTTATAATATCCATGACGTGTGTGTAAGGCATTGATCACGGACTCACAAAATAGTTTCGTTTGACAAATTGTGAATGGACTTAGGGAGTTCCGCAATATGAAGTGTACTCATTGTGCACTGAGGTAGCGTACCAAATTGAACAGTTCAATCCAGTAAATTTTAGTATACCAGACATTTGCTTCAGTATCTTTCAAGATGTATACATATCAAGACTTAAGTGGTAAATATATCAATTAGTTAACAATAGTTGTTGACCGATAAGATGATGACATGTGACATATTGTAGGCCACTTATTGATTAACTTAGAAATTATCAAAATGACCGTACTTATTGTACAAGTAAAATTGTTATCAAAATGACATATTGTAGGCCACTTATTGATTAACTTAGAAATTATCAAAATGACCGTACTTATTGGACAAGTAAAATTGTTATTTTATTCATAAAATTATTTTTAAATATAATAATAATAATAATAATTGATATTATTATTGCAAGTCAAACAATAATTTATTAATAAGCATTTGTTGACATATTTTAATTTGATTAAAATATTAAATGAAACAAATGAATAGCTTACAAATTTTGTGAATTAAGAATTCACATGTTTAGTTATTTAAATTGTTTAAATAATCATAAAACATAAAGGCATGTATTTTAATTTGTTTTAATATTGATTAAACAAAATAAAATGAAGGCCATGCTTATGATAGGGGCGGAATTGACTTTATAAAATGAGAAAGAGTTTCTCCATTTGGCTCAATTGCATATGCCTTTTATTTTATTAATTGTTTATTGTAAATAATTATTATAAAGCAAAACCAAATAGGCAAGTGTTGCATTACTTGTGGGCCATGGTTATCTTCAAAGAGGAAAATTATTGATGCAAAATAAAATAGCAATTTTGCTCATTTTTTAAGGTGGAGAGGCACGGCCATAGAGAGAAAAAGAAGTTCAAATTATTTTGTAAGTATTGTGAAATATTCAAGAGTTGAGCTACATCTTCTTCTTTTCTTTCTATATTGGCCGACCATTACTATAAGCTACAATAAAATGTTTTGTTGTTTAAATATTAAACTTGAACAAAACAATAATAGCTTTGTAGTAGTCACATAGCTTAAGTGTTAAGCACTTTTTTTAAGAGTTAAACTAGGGTTTAAGATGTTAAACTATTGTTGGAATCAAATTGCTATTCTAGCCTACCTAAGCCCATCAAGTTAGGTGCTAGAACTAACAACAAGTGCGTTCCAAGGTAGGAACTTCGGCTAAACCAATTCAAAAGGCTTATTCAGGTGATTACTCTATCAATTTTTGTAATTTTATTTATGTGATAATATGAAAATTGTATGGTGTTTATCAACCTAGGAAATTAGATTTTTTACTTCCGCTGTGCACAAATATTGTATAAGATATATGTTTTGTTATGATGAACACAAATTTACATGTATGCACCTTAGGATAATTAACCCTTTTCACTCAAGTCTACAAGAATTTAGAAAACTTGGAACTACAAGCATACTCCTTACCATGTCTATAAATGTTTGGTTTCTTCTTTTTATTACACCATTTTGGTATAGGGAATCAGGTGTTATATATTGAGCAACTATCTTATGTTCTTGAAAAAACTTAGCAAATAGACCAAGTATTTGTCCATCCTCAGTATATTTACCAAAATATTCTCCAACTCTATCTGTTCTCACGATTTTCTTTCCATATTGTTTCTCTACTTCAACCTTGAGAACTTTAAAGGCATTTAGTGCTTCGTTCTAATTATGAAGCAAGTAGAGATAAATGTATCGTGAGTAATCATTTATAAAAGAGATGAAGTATTTTGGACGATTACAAGTTCATTTCTAGACTAAAAATATATGAATATATGATCTCTACTATGCTTGTGTTTCTTTTGGCACATTTTTTTATCTTTGTTAGTCTATTTTTCTTTAATGTAATCCACACAAGTGTCAAAATTGATAAAATTTAAAATACTAAGTACTCTATCATTTACTAATTGCTTAATTATTTTTATGGAGATATATGTGCTAATCTCTAATGCCACAACATAGAGAAATTATCATTTATAACACATTGTTTAATACCATTATGAACATGCATAGCATTATAAGTAATATTATTTTGTAAATTAATAGAGAAAATTCTATCAATCAATGTACCATTCCTAACCAGATTTGATTTATAAAATAAATTGAAAGATATTTATGAAACGTTAAAAAAATATCTTAGAAGTAGAAGTCTTGAAACTGAAATTAAGTTCCTAGAAAAACTAAGAATATAAAAGGTTTTTTTTAAAACAAATAAAGCAACTACTTAGAACTAAATTGCATGTTTCAATAGTCTCCATCGGTGAACACATCTTGTTTCTAAAATAGATATATTGTTCACTTTCCACTGGCTTTTTTAGATTTTTTTTTAATATCCTATAAGAAATTTGAAGTATTAATTATAAGAACCATAATCAATCCACTATGTATTATAAATAACATCAGCCATATTAAATACAAACAAATGACGTTAGTTTTTCTTTTCAAGATATTTCTAAAATTTGGGATAATCCTCTTCATATGTCTCTTCCTTTCACTGAAGAAACACTTGGATTCCTTTTTTTTTGCTTTTAATTCTTTCCTTGTGTTCCCAGTAATGCACTCTTACTTGATTTCATTATTAGTCTTCTCTTTTCTTGAACACACATGGTCAATATTTCATTATTTAATCATTTATCTTTATGTATGTTATAGGACATTTTGAAGGGTCCATCTTACTATGGAAGGGTATTTAATATATATAATGCATAAGAAAAGACTCAGACATCTCGACACAAAAGTCTTTAATTGAGAAGTTATATTTCTTATTTGAATGATGTGCTTATGCGCATCTATTATATTGGTGAGTCTTAAATATAAAATTTTCATAATTAGGGTGCTAACAAATACTTTATTTGAAGTTTCTAAATGCTAATAAAATAGCCTTCAACAATGTCCGGACAATGTTATGCTGGTCAATTGAACCATAAATGTCAACTTGGTCTTTATGAACTTATATTGAAACGACTGAATCGTTCCCATTCTTTATACAGAGAAAATTCATCTTTAGTGCTAGTAACAGTAATGAGTGGTTTGTTTTTTCTTAATAGCATAATCAATATCCATCCACCCTAAATGAATAAGAGTTATCACCCTTTAATTTAGAAATATTACATCTTATATCAGAGAAGTTTGCAGGTTACATGACTGCAACAAATATACATGCTTATGATTAAGTTTTGAGACTAATAACCTTATATTATGCTTTACCAATGTAAATTATGATTTATGAATCTAGTGACATTAAATTTGCATGTGGACTAAAGTTTTAATTCAATTAGACTCACTTATAACTTTATGATATAATATATATCATGTTTTACCAATATGAATCATGATCCTAAAACTATAAATCTAGTGACACAAAACTTACTTGTGGGATGAAGTTTTAATTCAATTAGATTCATTTATAATTTTATAGTAAAACATTTATCACATTTTATTAATATAAATCATGATTCAAAATAGTAAATCTATTTACCTGTGCGTTAAAGTTCTAATTCAATTTGATTCATTTTATCTTTATGATAAAACTATCAAATTATATTCATTTTCCTAATCTCTGTGGGTAAATTAGGAAATATAATCCAATATTATTCTTGTTAATCACATAAATGTAATAAAAATTCATGTGGGATAAAATATATTACATTAAATATAATTAACCACAATTAATGTCATTTAACTATATGTGATCCTAAAAAAATTTAATATATAATTTTACATAATTAAGGATGTTGTGGCTACTCTCTAATTAATTAAAATTATATAGATCACTAGACATTTAATTTTTTATTTACAAAAATTATTCATATTAACAACAATAGCCTTATATACAAATATGAACATAATCTTAATTTTATGTACTCAATTGTCATACTTAAATTGTTTGCATAATGAAACTAATAAATCATACATACAAAACACTATAATTTAAGTACATAAATATCCAAAATTTTAATTCATAAATTGATCTATACAACATACCAATTTTATGAATTATTCATACAAAATTTACATGTATCAGCATATAATTGAATAATTGACACTTACAAAAATTAATTATGAAATTAATACATAAAGACATTAGAAATGAGTCACATAAGAACCTATTTATAAATTTTAAAAGATTTTATGGTCAAACTGTAATTATTCAAAAGTTTTGAGGTTTTGACCGAAAATATTCAATTATATAGGCATCTGTTTGTTAACTATTTTAAAGTTTTATGGTCAAAATATAATTAACCAAACTTTGGGGAGCCTAAATGCAAATAGCCAATTATATCAAAGTATATTTGCAAAATTTTAGACGTTTTGGAGATAAACTAAAATTATCTAAAAGTATAGGGACTAAATTCTAAAAAATCTAATTCTGTAGGGTCAATTTATAGTTATCAAACACTTAAGGAGTCAAAATATAAATATTAATTATTTAATGGATCCTTTTATAAATATATGCAAGTTTTAGGGTAAAAATATATTTTATAATAATAGAGGGGCTGAATGAAAATAAATAGTCATCTTCAACCTCCAGGTCAACCCAACTCAGTTGTAAACCCGTTTCGAACCTGAATGCAAATCTTATCGTTTCGATCTCATTTTAGTACCAAATTTGACGTTTTAAATTGTAAAATGCTAGAAATTTAATTTTCTAATGATTTATAATCTTAGTTTGCATTATGCAACGTCAAAATATTATATTTCAAATGAAAAATAATTAGGCCATAAACTTTAAAAAAATTTAGATTGCATATAATTCAAAGCATAGGCAAATTTTTCTTTGATACCAACTGTTAGAACTTAAATACGATCTAAACATGCTTTAAAATAATTAAAAGCATTTAGATCAAGTGTAGAATTAAAATAAATAAAAAAAATGTACCTCCAGCCATTGATGCTTTACACAATCTGGTAATGTGCTTCTAAGTTGTGATCAATCTCTATTGATGGTATAAGATTCAGAGAATGAGATTGAATAGCATAGAGACCTCAACCCTATTTCACTATATTTTTAGACATTCTCCCATCAAGAATGTCATGAAATTTTCTTAAGTTGTGGGTGGTCTTAGCCATTAAGTTTGATTATTAAGAATTGAATATTAATGTAGTAACCACTTATCCACAATCGGTAAAAATAAGTATATATATAAATATACATATTTTATTTATATGTAGGTGATACTTAATTTATGTATTGTTATTAGTAGTGTTTGTGAAGATTAAGGACCTATTATTAGTATTGGGTTTATTTGTAAGACTTTAAATTTATTTTAGGGACTAAGTTGTAATACTTTGAAAGTTTTAAAGGTTAATTCGTAAATACTATAAATTAGTCTCTTAGTATAAAAATACACATTTGTAACCTTAATTCACTCATTTTGGTCAAGCCACCTCTTTTAGAGTGAGAAAAGAGAGAAAGAGAGGAGAGAGAAAGAGAAGAGGAAGAAGAAAAAGAAGAAGAAATTTAGAAATTTAAGTTTTAAGAGGTATATTATAACCCTTTCTTAGTCTCTTAGTGTTAATTCCTTTAATTTTTGATTTCTGGAAATATGAAAATTTGGGGATTTGATGTAGATTTTGTAAGATATATTGTGAATTGATGATGATTATGTAGATAACTTAATAAATCATAATGAATTACAGAATTTCTACTTGATAATCTCTTGATCCGAGAATTTTATAAATTTTTGTACTTCGATTTTGGTTTTGGGTTTTGAGAATATAAAACTAGATATGTCTAGGATCATTTGAGACTTTGAATCGATTGTAAATTCTAAAAAATGAATTTTTAGTGAATTTATAAAAATAACCCTATAATTCTAGAAATTTTCTGTGTTAACAGTATACTACAGTGACAAATAATTTTTTATCTGATGAATGATCTTCAAAATTTACGAATTTATAGACTATGATAAATTTATATGTCTAATATGATATATGAAAAATTTATAATTTATATCAATATATCTAAATTGTTATGATTTTCTAAAGTGTATTAGCTCATTCAAGTATTTGATTAATAGATTTTTAAAGCTATGGAATAAAATAGTTTTAAAATACTTTTGGAAGGAATTTTGAAGTGAAACATTTATCATGGATTTAGATATGTTCAAGAGTAATTCTATGATAGTTTTATAATTTTTGAGTTAGTATATGATTTTATAAAATTGGGAGATTGAATACTATTCAATAAATATCTTGATCTTGTCAGGATAATAGTTTGGATTTAATGGTATTTATGAAATGAATTGTGTAGGAATTATGATGTAATATTCATATATAAGAAGGATGTATGAGTCAGGAATAATATATTCTGATGTTAGAGTAATTGGACATCATTTGATGTATAAGAAAATTTTATTAAGTGTAAGTGGTCAGAATGACAGGTTTTGAGAAACCAAGTAATTAAACCAATTCGATGTGATAAGTGTAATATGTGTAATTTTGTAAGCCATTTAAAGTGTTCCATGTGAATGGTGAGACTTATAAAAAGATTAATCTTCATTGATAGGTTCAGGAGAATTAAGCCTTATACTTGAAAGTGTTAAGAGGTAAATATACTAGACTTTTACTGAAATTACAATAAACATAGTAATTGTTTATTTATGATTTTATAAAAGTGCTTAGAAATATGTTTATGTTATGCCAAAGTATATTTGATATGAAATGTGAAAGACATATGTTTATGAATGTGAGCATTGACATTAAGCATGGACATACATGTGTTTTTGAAAGTGAACTTTTAAAATGAAATGTGTTTAACAAAGAAAGCTTTTGAAGTGAAAAATGTCTATGAGATACTTTTTGTGTTTTAAGAATACTTGAACTTACTATTTAATTAGTAGGCACCTTATATGATTTGTGGAGCCTTTGTGTATGGCATTTCCTTCAGGATTGGTATATGTTATGTGTTTCGTATGCAGGGAGGATCCTATGGTACCAAAAGGAAAAGTGAGTCATCACATTCGTGTGGCAGCGTATTAGTGCATGTAAGAGGACTCACCGATGATCAGTGTCACATCCCAGACCCAAAAGATCTAAAACATGACATAACTTATGCTCATTCAATAATGTGCACTCATAATTAATATTGTATAAAATTTCAAACTTGAATTCAACATAGGAATCCTTATTAAGTTGCTAGTGAGTTCAATACAAAATTAACCCATAACCATACTTGGTGAAACATAAATCAAATATAACCACACCTAATAAAATAATACATAAGTATTTATTCAATAGGGACAAATCAAATATCTTAAACTATGTGTTCACAAATAAAACACTTAGTAACCTAGCAACTTAGGGAACATAAAGAACAGCAGAAGCCTTGCCAAATCCGCTAAGCACATATGTACCTTATTTACCTGAAATCACTATAAACTATAATGAGTATAAAACTCGATAAACATACTAGCTTTTCATTTATCAAAATATAAATACATATATATACACCATTTATATGTATGATATGCCGGAATAAATCAAAATCATAATCTTATCAAATCATTTGTCCAGTAAGCACTTACACATTCTTTCAAAATAAATTATAGGAATACTATCACTCAACTACTACTTAGTAGGACTTTCATATTACATATCACATAATGAGCCAAATGTCACTTGTATTTAACATACCGTATGAGAGGAATAGTATAAGTGAGGTTTAAATTACACATATATAATGCTCATGCCCAAAGGTAAGAGCCAAACCCTTACCCTGATCATCGGTGAGTCCTCTCACATGCACCAATACGCCACCATATGAATGTGATGACTTAATTTTCCTTTAGGTACCAATAAGATCCTCTCTATATATGGAACAAATAACATATACCAATCCCGAAGGAAAGACCACACATAAAGGCTCCACAAATCAGATAAAGTGCCTACTAAGTAAATAGTGAGTTCAAGCATCTTCAAAACACAAAACGTATCTCATGAATATTTTCCACTTCAAAAGCTTTCTTTGTTAAACACATTTTATTTTGAAAGCTCACTTTCATAGACATGTGTATGTCTATGCTTAATGTCAATGCTTACATTCATAAATATATTTCTTTCACATTTCATATCAAAATATACTTTGACATAACATAAACGTATTTCTAAGCACATTTACAAAATTATACATAGACATTTACTATGCTTATTGTGATTTCAGTAAAAGTCTAGTATACTTACCTCTTAGCACTTTCGGGTACAATGCTTAATTCTCCTTAATCTATCAATGAAGATTAATCCTTTCATAAGCCTCAAAATCACACAAAACACTTTAAATGGCTTACAAAATTACATATATTGCACGTATCACATCGAATTAGTCTAATTACTTGGTTTCTCAAAACCTATCATTCTAACAATTTACACTCAACAAAATTTTCTTATACATCAAATGATGTCCAATTGCTCCAAAATTAGAAAATATCTTAACTTATATATCCTCCTTATGTATGAATATTATATCATAATTCCTACACAATCCATTTCATAAACACTATCAAATCCAAACTATTATTTTGGCAGGATTAAAATATTTATTAAACAGTATTCAGTCTCCCACTTTTATAAAATCATATACTAACTCAAAAATTATAAAAAAATCATAAAATTACTCTTGACACATATTTCAATCCATAATAAATATTTCACTTCAAAATTTCTGCCAAAAGTATTTTAAAATTATTTTATTCCATAGCTTTAAAAATCTGTTAATCAAATACTGCAATGAGCTGATACGCTTTAGAAAATCATAACAATTTAACCACATTGATCTAAATTCTCAATTTTGAATATATCATATTAGACATATAAATATATCATATAAAAGAAATTAGTAATTTTTGAAAATCATTCAGTAGATCAAAAATTATTTGTCACTGTATAATACTGTTAACAAAGAAATATTTCAGAATTTCAGGGTCATTTTGGTAAATTCACTACAAATTCAATTTTTAAAATCTTCAATCGATTCAAAATCTCAAATGATATTAGATATGTCTAGTTTCATATTTCCAAAATCTAAAACTAGAATTGAAGTATAACAATTTATAAAATTCTCGGATCAAGAGACTATCAAGTAGAATTTATGCAAATGCGTCATGATTTATCAAGTTATCTACATAATCATCATCAATTCTCAATATTTCTTACAAAATCCACATCAAGTCCTCAAAATTTTATATTTTCAGAAATCAAAACTTAAATGAATTAACTAAATTAATACCAATAAATTGAGAAATAATTATGATATACCTCTTAAAACTCCAAATTCTAATTTCTTCTTCTTCTTCTCTTTCTCTCCTCTTTATTTCTCTCTCTAAAGGGGTGGCTCGACTCAAAAATAAGTAAATTAGGGTTTAAAATGTGTTTTTTTTTATAGTAAGAGGGTAACTTTTAGTATTTACAAATTAACCTCAAAAAAATTTAAAGTATTACAATTTGGTCCTTAAAATAAATTCAAAGTCTTGCAAATAAACGCAATACTAATAGTATGTCCTTAATCTATACAAACAATACTAATAACAATATATAAATTAAGTATCATTCATATACAAATAAAATATGAATATTATATATATAAATATTTATTCATTTCGGTGTTAAATAAGTGGTTACTACAATCAGTGTGAGGGATTGGCTCTTACCTTCGGGCATGAGTATTATATATGTGTAATTTAAACCTCACTTGTGCTAGTCCTCTGATACGGTCTGTCATCGACGGGTGACATTTGGTTCATTATGTGATATGTGATATAAAAGTCCTACTAAGTAGTAGTTTGAGTGATGGTATTCCTATTATATATTTTAAAAGAATGTGTAATCGTTTACTTGACATATGATTTGATAAGATTATGATTTTGATTTATCACAGCATATCATACACATGCATTGTGTATATATATATATATATTTAATTTTTTATATATAAAAAATTAGTATGCTTACTGAGTTTTATACTCATTATAGTTTATAGTGATTTCAGGTAAATAAGGTACATGTGTGCTGAGCGGATTTGGCAAGGCTTTTGTTGTCCCTTGAGTTCCTTAAGTTGCTAGGTTACTGAGTGTTTCATTTGTGGACACGTGGTTTAAGATATTTAATTTATCCCTATCAAATAAATATTTATGTATTATTTTATTAGGTGTAATTGTATTTGATTTATATTTCACAAAGTATAGTCATGGGTGAAACTTTGTGTTGAACTTACTAGGAACTTGCTAAGGATTCCTATATTTAATTTAAGTTTGAAATTTTATGCAATATTAATTATGAGTACACATTATTGAATGAGTGTAAGTTATGTCATGTGTCAGATCTTTTGGGTTTGGAGCGTGACAATTAGACCAAATTCATTCAAGTAAAATGGTTTAAATAAATTCAAACCACCAACTTTGAATTAGTCTAGCACTTTAGACATAAAAAATAATCATTTAGCTATTTAAAGCACATGTAGAATTATCAAACTTACATGAAATCACATTTAGCATAACTACTCGGCAACATCTTGTGATTCACGTTAACCATGTAGTTTTTTCTTCCTTTACACTCTGCACCATATCTATTTTGTGAATGGCTCATATAATGGCATATATACACTTATTTTACTTTAGTAAAAGTTGGGAATTGATGGAGTGTAACACCAATGTTCAAGATTTCTGATAAAACATAAATAACATAGTTAAAATGGATAAAGTGACATTTAGATGTTATAATTCCATATTGTTTAGTTAGATTAAGTGTTTATACTATATATGTAGAACCCATTTCTCAAATAGTATGAGGTCATTTGAGAAGACTCAATAACAAACCATGCAAACTCAGAGTTAAAGTAGATAATATCATACTATGTGGAAGTCAGTTGTTACACATTTAACAAAGTCAGATCTATCTTGTGGTGTAAAGACGAACTAAGCTACAGATAGCATATACGTATCGTGTAACCCTCATTATAAATGGTATAAAAGTCAAATCTATTTCATGGTAGTACACGTGCCATGTGACCCTTGAGGTTTAGTCTACATGGGTCTGCCATAACTTCCCATGGGCTTAGTACATACAAGGTAATGTGTCCTTTAAGGACGTAAATTTTAACACCTAAAATCAAAGATTCTTAAGGCTAAGGCCGTGTGTCCCTTAAGGAGTAGATTATAACACTCGGGATCTAAAATTGTTTAGGCATAAGCTTCTAATATAAGTCTATCTCAAGAAGTCATACCAAAAAAATCCTTATCTCTAATTCTGTTGTAGATACTACATCGCTAGCTTAAGATTTTTTCACCATCTTGTTGAATATCAAAGCTAGATCTATTTTATAGTGTGAGCATAAAATCTCATTCTGGGCTATAGATAGCACACACATGCCATATGACCTTTGGGGTTTAGCCTATATAGGTCAGCCAACACATAAGGGTGTGTGTCCCTTAAAGAGGTAGATTTTAATACCTAAAATCAAAGATTCTTAATATCGAGATTGTGTGTCCCCTAAATGGGTAGACTATAACACTTTGGATCTAAAATTCATGAGGTATAAAATGCTAAAATAAGTCTATCTCAAGAAGTTATACAAAAAAAAGTATCAAAGTCAGATTTACCTTACAGTGGCATACGTGCCATGTGACTGTTGTGTGATTTCTATAACACAAACTAACGCAAGTGCACGTATCGCAACAAGTAATAAAGTGATAAGTAGAGTGTCGATCCCACGGGGAATTGTTATTACTTGCTAAGTACTAAAATTATGTTCTCCTATTCTTATTAAAGCTATTGGCAATTTAATGGTTTTAATATCTAAACTGACTAAACAAGAAATAATAATAATTACAAGAATTGAGCAAGGAGAACAATTGTGATAGCACAAATACTCAGATGCCTAGGATTACAATAATCCCTCAATACTTCACTTGAATCCAACTACTCCCCTTAGAACTATCAATATGAATGTCAACCAAGAACTCTAATATCCTCACAAGCCTCTTTTGCAGGTCAAGTGAGTATATCTCATTCAATTAACTATCTATATGTCTATGATAATCAAATTGAAATAAGATTCATTAAGTTCAAATTCTCTAAATGGTCATATATGCCTATGAGTATATGTCTATCTCATATGAAACTCATGCTTTTACACCATGATCATACATCAATTTATCCATGGCCAACACAAAATTTCCTTTGTCAAGTTCATTAAGGTTCCCTAATCAATCTAATACATTTTCATGTAATTAGAAGCATTTAGCATAGAACAAATTGAACAATTCCATACCAATATGATAAATAAGGGAAAATAATCAATCCAAGCTACATATTGAGTTCACATTGTAATCCTAGCAATAAAACTTAGTTCATAATTGAAAATATAAGTTTAGAGCATCTAACAACATCATTATACATGTTGGAATCAACAACAAATACGAATTTGAAGAGAAGAAGAAATTTCCCTTGATGCAATGGTGATGTTCTTCCTCCAAAATGCAGAAATTCTTCTTCTTCCCCTTGATTTTTGCCTCTTGTTGTTGATTCTTGCTTCCAAGACCCAAATGAAGTCTTTATTTTCGTGCTCTCAACTGCCCATTTTGCTCCTCTCCCCTCTTTGGCTAAACAATGGGTGTTTATATAGGTAGGGTTGCAAAAAGAGGACAAAAAAGCCCTTAAGAAGTGCCCAGAAATCAGCGCCGCGGCGCTCACTTTCTGCAATTGGCGCTGCGGCGCTGAAATCCAGCGCTGCGGCGCTGCACTGTTGCTACAGTACCACTGTATCAGTACTGTAGCTACAGTGTTACTGTATCAAACAGTGTCTCCATCCGTATTTTTATCTCTAATGCTCCGATTTGCGTCCGTTTTCCGGTATTTTTGCTCCGATAATGCTTCAACCTATAAAACAACATTAATATGCATAAATAGCCCAATTATTGAGATAAATTGAACAAATATCAAGTTAGGAAGATAAAATAGTTTATACAATTACGCCTTATCAGTGACTCTTGGAGTTTAGCCTACATGGGTCAACCATAACTCCTCAAGATCCTAGTACACATAAGGTCATATGTCTCTTAAGAAGGTAGATTTTAACACTTGAAATCAAAGATTCTTAATGCCAAGGCTCTGTGTCCCTTAAAGGGATAGATTAAAACATTTGGGATCTAAAATTCCTAAGGCATAAGATACAAATATAAGTTTATCTCAAGAAGTCATATAAAAAAAACCTTTACATCTGGTTCTACTGTAGATACTACAGCGCTAGCCTGAGGGTTTTACATCATCTTTCTGGATATCAGAGCTAGATCTCCTTTGCGGTGTGAGCATGAACTTGCAATTTGGGCTATAGATAACTTACACGTGCTATGTAACTATTGGGTTTAGCCTACATGGTCAGTCATAGCTCCTAGAAGCCTAGTATACACAAGGTTGTATGTCCTTTAAGAAGGTAGATTTTAACACCTGAAATCAAAGATTCTTAAGGTCAAGGCCGTATGTCCCATAAGGAGGTAGATTATAACATCTAAGATCTAAAATTCCTAAGGCCTGAGGCATGAGATGCTAATATAAGTCTATCTCAAGAAGTCATACCAAAAAATCCCTTACCTCTAGCTCTATTGTAGATACTACAGTGCTAGCTTGAGAGTTTTTCACCATCTTGCTGGAGTTGAATTTGAAATCATGTTAAAGAAATAAGCTTTTTACTTGCATCAATGCTGAATTTACACTTTTAACTCGATATATTGATGGAATTTCTAAGAAATGTAGCCTTGGAAGAAGTCTAATGTTCATTGCTCGACTAATTATAGTTAAACGTATAGTGCCTCTCATGGTGACCAATGCTTTTGTTGCTTATTGACACGTCCAGAATATAGGAGTTTATTCCCAAGTGCAGGATTGTCGAAGTAGTAAACAATCCAGTGAGAACGGGGTCGATCCACAGGGAAGTAGAATTAAAATTACAAACTATAAATACTTTAAAGATAATTAATGCAGTATAAGATGTTTGCAAATATTAATTCAATTAACCAATTCAAATAAAAGCTAAGGTTAGGGGGATCCACTCTTGGCATAAGAAGTAAGAATATATTTAACTTTTTTTATAACTCAATTGGATCCACGCGTGTAGAACTTAAATTAGAAAAGAAAATCAAGTGTTTAAGGACAGATAATAGAGGAGAATATACTGGTGAGGATTTTATTGCATTCTATCAACAAGAAGGCAACAAGCGGCAATTCAGCATAGCTTATACGCCTCAGCAAAATGGAGTGGCAGAGCAAATGAACAGAACCTTGTTAGAGAGAACAAGAGCTATGTTGAGAACTGCAGGTTTAGTCAAGGTATTTTGGGCAGAAGCAGTCAAAACCGCCTGTTATGTGGTAAATCGATCACCATCAATAGCAATCGAGTTGAAGACACCGATGGAGATGTGGACTGGGAAACCAGTTGATTATTCTCACCTTTATACGTTTGAAAGTTCTCTGTACATGATGTACAATCCTCAAGAAACAACGAAGCTGGATCCAAAATCCAGAAAATGCCTCTTCTTGGGATATACTAATAGAGTCAAAGGGTATCGCCTGTGGGATCCCACTACCTACAAGGTCGTCATCAGCAGAGATGTGATATTTGCAGAAGATAAACTGCAAAGGAATGATAAAGATGATAGCACAGTGAAGGAAAATCCAGAGACTACAACGGTACAAATAGAAAATAATCAAGTACAAGAGGATTCAGATTCTTCTGAAGCAGCACCAGAGTATAAAGAACAAGAACCAGTAGAGTCTGACACTACAAATAATCATCGATCAACTTGTGAGAGACGACCACCAGCGTGACACTCGGAGTATGTTATGGAGGCTCATATTGCATACTACTTTCTAATAGATGATGGAGAGCCAACAACTTTCTAGGAGGCTTCTAAAAGTCAAGATGTTTCTCTATAGATGACAGCAATGCAAGAAGAAATTGAAGTATTGCTTAAGAACAAAACATGAGAGCTGGTTGCACTACCACGTAGAAGAAAAGCCATTGGTGACAAATGGGTCTACAAGATCAAATGGGATGGTAATGACCAAGTGGAGCGGTATCGTGCAAGATTGGTAGTGAAAGGTTATGCTAAAAAAGAAGGTATTGACTTTAATGAGATATTTTTTTCCTGTGGTTCGACTCACGACAATCAGAATAGTCCTGGCAATGTATGCTACATTTGACTTATATCTAGAGCAGTTAGATGTGAAGACAGTTTTTCTTCGTGGAGAACTTGAAGAAGAAATTTATATACTCCAACCAGAAGGTTTTAAAGAAGAAGAAAAATAGAACTTGGTTTGTAGGTTGAATAAATCTCTGTACGGTCTCAAACAGGTACTGAGGTGTTGGTACAAGAGATTTGATTCCTATATCATCAGCCTTTGATACAACAGACTTAGTTCATACCATTGTACATACTACAAAAGGTTTAAATATGATAATGATTTTATTATTTTGCTGTTGTACGTGGATGACATGTTCGTGGCAAGCCTCAACAAAGACCGAGTCCAAGAATTGAAGGCACAGTTGGCTAGGAAATTTGATATGAAAGACTTGGGACCAGCAAACAAAATTCTAGGGATGCAAATTCACCGAGATAAAAATAACATGAAGATTTGGATTTCTCAAAAGAACCACTTAAAGAAAATCTTGTGATGCTTCAACATGCAAGATTGTAAGCCAATTAGTACCCCACTCCCTGTTAATTTCAAGTTATCATCTAAGATGTGTCTTAGCAAAGAAGCAGAGAGGAAAAAGATATCTCGAGTACCGTATGCATCAGTATTGAGAAGTTTAATGTTCGTTATGATTTATACCAAACTAGACGTTGCATAAACAGTGGGAGCAATTAATAGATACATGACGAATCTTGGTAGAGAGCTTTGGGTTGTGTCAGGAGGATCCTTAGATACATTAAAGGTACCTCAGATATTGCTTTATGCTACGGAGGATCAGATTTTATTGTTAAGGGCTACTGGCTATGTGTTTAAACTTGCAAGAGGAGCTGTAAGCTGAGTTTCAAAACTGCAAATTATTGTTGCATTATCTACTACAGAAGTATAATACATGGCAGCTACACAAGTTTGCAAGGAAGTAATTTGGATACAAAGATTACTAGAGGAGCTCGGGCACAAGTAAGAGAAAGTTCAATTGTTTTGTAAAAGTCAGAGTGCCTTGCACATTGCAAGAAATCCAGCTTTCCATTCAAGAATGAAGCACATAGGTGTTCAATATCACTTTGTTTGAGAAGTGGTAGAAGATGGAAGTATAGATATGAAAAAAATTTCATACAGATGATAACCTAGCAGATGTGTTGACCAAGCCCACCAACACCAACAAGTTTGTATGGTGCAGATCCTTACATAGCCTAACAGATACATAGGCAACATGACTTTGGCGAAGAAGAAAGAATAGTGTGGAGACTTGATTGATTCTTAATTAAATCTCCAAGTGGGAGAATTGTTAGTAGTTGGCACACGGTGCTAGCAATTACACAATGGTGGACAACCATTTCTTGGCTGTCTACCATGTTAAACTCTCCATATAAATGGGAGAGTTTACCAATTCATTCCATATTGAATTTTAGAGAGTTTTTTAGTGATCTGAGAGAATTTGGTGTATTAGGATTTTGGGTTGTAAGGCTAAAACACTATAATACTTGTATTCTTCATTTCTAATAGTAAAAGATTCTTCTGTCTTCGTCCGTAGACGTAGGCTAATAGCCGAACCACGTAAACTTGTGTTTTGTCTTATTTTTATTTTCATTATTTTTCTCAATTTCGTTTTATCCGCGACGCTGCATCACCCCTCAATTTTCTAACATATGACATGCTATTTTTTGGGCAAACTTTTCATGTGGTTGATAGTTACGCGTTCACATGCCTGTCAATTTCTATCAAGACTCTGTCGGAGCACCCTTATCGCAATTCTAAATCTTCTCAATTCATATTCTGACTTTCCATTGTCGTTGGTGACCACCCTAGGAGAGTAGATATCGTCATATCTACTGTGAACTGAGCGAGTCAAGCTCATTCGCAACTGTTTTGTACACAAATTTGGTGAGAATACAATGTCCAAAGATTTCATGTCCCCTCACGACCATTGGAATAATTTGAGATAATTTGTTGTTTGGTTGCGATTATTAATTAGGATCAGTTAGGGTAATTCTAGGAATATGGAAAAAAAAAAGTTATTTATGAGGTGTAGTGTTATGTTTTTACTCCTACATAAAGATTATTTTGATCTCTGCGTGGGGAGTTTAGTTCCTTCTCTTGCATAAGGGTAGGTTTTTTTTTTATGCGTGAGGGTAGGTTTTTTTCACCTATTTATAATAGGGATAGTTATCCTTAATTAGATAGTCTTTATTATGGAATTTATTTGTTTTTTTATGGGAGAGTAGTAAGTCAAAGCGAGCCATAATAAATCTATCTTATTCTCATGTAGTGTTTTGATAATTTTCTAATTTTATATTAAAAGTACTACGGTGTAATATTATTAATTCTATCAATGATATTACATTTATTAATATTTAAAAACGAATCTGAAGATATTTATTAGACCACAAAACAAATATTATTCGTTCAAACAAATCATTGGGAAGGATAATAACTTGTACTTATAATTATAGATGATTTCACATAACAGAGACCTGTTGTATAGCAGAGACCTGTTGTATAGGAAGAATTTTCTTTGGTGGGTACAACGATAAGAATAATTAAGGGGCTTCTTGCAAGACGTTTGTTTTTTAGTATTTTATCTTTACTTCTCTTTCTGTATTGGGTCCAAAACTAATTACTTCAATGAGTTTATGTCATATGTTCATAATTAAATTATAAACCAGTTTGATGTACAAACGATGTAAAGAATTCACTCCTAATAGCTAAACGGAACAAAATAGCTCTACAAAATAGTTGAATGCTAACGTGACAGATCTAAAGTAGAAAACACACAAAATTAATTTAAATGTAGAGGGAAGATTTGGAGGAAACTCAAGTTTGTCTTTGAATCCTATTTATAAAGAGAGAATTCTTTATTTCGGATTTATTTCAAAATCTACTAAACACACACAACTATATTTTCTCTCAATTAGTTATTAAAATATTAATTTGAGGAAATCCAGTTGTATAGGAAGAATCTTCTTTGGTAGGTACAACGATATGAATGATTAATGAGCTTCTTGCAAGACCTTTTTTTTTCTAGTATTTTAGCTTTACTTCTCTTTCCCCATATTGGGTCCTTCAATGAGTTTATGTCATCTATTCATAATTAAATTACAAAGCAGTTCGATGTACAAACGATACAGAGAATTCACTCCTAATAGCTGAAACAGAACAAAATAGCTCTACACAACAGCTGAATGCTCACGTGACAAATCCAAGAGCAAAAAACACACAAAATTAATCTAAATTTAGAGGGAAGATTTGGAGGAAACTCAAGTTTCCCTTCAAATTCTATTTATAAAGAGAGAATTCTTTATTTAGGATTTATTTCAAAATCTACTAAACAGACACAACTATATTTTCTCTCAATTAGTTACTAAAATATTAATTTGAGGAAATTCTATTGTATAGGAATTATTTTTCTTTGGTGGGTACAATGATAAGAATGATTAAAGGGCTTCTTGCAAGACAATTTTTTTTGGGTAGTATTTTAGCTTTACTTCTCTTTCTCCATATTGGGTCCAAAACTAATTGCTTTAATGAGTTTGTCATTTGTTCATAATTAAATTACAAAGCAATTTGATACACAAACGATGCAAAGAATTCACTCCTAATCGTTGAAACGGAACAAAATAGCTCTATAGAATAGCTGAATGCTCACATGATAAATTCAAGAGCAAAAAACACACAAAATTAATCTAAATTTAGAGGGGAGATTTGAAGGAAACTCAAGTTTCTCTTCAAATCCTAATTATAAAGAGAGAATTTTTATTTCAGATTTATTTCAAAATCTACTAAACACACAACTATATTTTCTCTCAATTAGTTATTAAAATATTAATTTAAGCAAATAACACTAGGTGACTTCAACCCTCTTCCTACGGGTATGATATTATTGGATTTGAGATTGAATTCACATAATTTTATTATTAATTTTCTCTAAAAGACTTTATATTAATCGAGAATCAATTATATATATATATATACTCGTTATTAAAGTGGAAGTACACAAACAAGTATTATAACTTAAATAATATATGCAAAACAAGTTATTAAGAAACTAAAAAAATAAATGGTAGAAGTAGAATATATAAAAATTTACGTGGTTCGACAACTTGTCTACGTCCATAGCGAATCAAGATCACTTTCGTATATTATTAAATCACAAGGCACTCACAAAATATACTTTTTACAAGAAAGACTTAGAAAGAAACACTCTCTCTTATAATTAAGGGATTTTCTCTCACTAAGAATCACAAAAATCTCACTTAGATGTCTTTACAAGTTAATAGAGAGCCTTTATATAAGCTTTAGGACGTCCTAAATTTACTCTAAATGTGTGAGAGTCGTATTAAAGAATTTTGAAGCAAGTGAAAAATGAAATAAGTAAATATCAAAATAGAAAACTGTTCTCACACCCAGCGCCGTCGCGCTCAGCACTTATTGCCGCGGCGCTGGTGCGCCTGCCTAGGCGTCGCGATGCTTATTCTGGGCACTGTGCTTTCATCTTTCGCCTTCTTTTACATTTATCTTCAATTCTCGCGTACTCTATGCACTTGACTTATTCTTCAAATCATATTTCGATAACTTTTAATTAATATTTTCACACTCATTAATTTTTTTCTAATCAAGCAATTTAAGATTTTGACATCCGACCCTCACCTAATTCATCTAAGCCCTTCTATCTATGATCTCGTGAATCTTGTATTATAGATAAAGTTGATAATTCATGTTTAAGAAGCATTATCTTTGCTGTTCTGAGTAAAGATTTTCATCTCCTTCACAATATGAGTAGTAATAAAGCTCAAAGTTAGTGAACCCGGAAAGCATTTTAAGGCTTATGTCCTAAATAGGAACTAAGCCAACCGTTTGTTGAATGATATTCTTTACTAAGGTTGTAATTTAACCCGAATCCGGAAGAACCCAGATGAAACTAACTCGGATAAAATTTGACTGCGTATACGTATAACTCAAACCCGGGTTTTTCAATTTCAAACCCACGGACATGCGGGTCAGTAGGATGCGGGTTCCAGATAAGCCGTACCTGACTCGCAACCCGAATTATGTCCAATAACTCAGAAGACGCTGTCAGCAAGCTCAGGTGGCTCCCACTGCCGATAAGTTTCGGGTGGTGTTGTTATTTGATTGAAGTCGGTGGGTTTCAATCCGCCTCGTTTTTTTTTGTTCGTTTCTTCTTCTTTGACTTTTTTGTATGCTTATTTTGTAGAATCCGATATTACTTCTGTTACTGTAATTTTTCTTTTTTAAAGAACTTCTGTTACTGTGAATTAATTCCGAGTATTATTAAACAAAAGAAATATAAGTGTATGGATGGTGCTTGTACTTGATTGGGCGTGAAGAGGAGGACGACCAATATTGTGGTAATGCTATATGTGATTTTCTTTGTATCGAATCAGATTTTCCTTTTGTCTGCATTACACAAGTTCTAATAGCATTTTATTATATTGTCCACGATGATTTGGAGCTAACAATATAATAAGAAGCATTACGACAAAGTTTGTTATTAATAATATACAAAACTAACTTATATCAATGTTATGAGAATCACATTAATGATTCATACGGATATAACTAAAGGTTCAACTAGGTTACATCTGATCTAATATTACATCTATTTTTAGGTTCAAATCTGGTCATTTGATGTTATGTTAATTTTGAGATGAAAATAATATATATATAAGGCATGGGCAGCCAGTAGAGTTTTTTTTATTATTTTTTATGCATATTATGAGTGTGGGTGATCAAAATAATAATATAGACTACCCCAGCCATGTTGACCCTTCTCTTTTTGTGACAAAACGATATATAGCTTTTTTTTTTAAATGGGTGCATGAATATTACGAGCATGGATGAACAAAGTGATATACATATAGGCTACCCAATGTCATGCTGGCCATTTTTTTTTTTTTTAGGAAATGGTCACACATATGTTATGGGTCGAGTATTTTTTATTAACTAAAAAAATTAATTGTTAGATAATATTGTATATCCATTTATATATGTCTAAGATTTACTTAATTATTTAATGTGAAATTTGATATTACCTCTTACTTAATCACGTAACACTTTCATCGTGGTCTAACCCAACTACAGAAGCTAACTTAGTCCCGTATTGTCCATCTCCGTAGGCTAGGGGACCTACTACTCACGTCACAAATTTTATTGGGGTTCAAGATATAGAATATTTGGGGTTCACTTGACCCGTATTACCTATCCCCTTTGGAGTATAGGGGCTTCACATTCCATGTGGCAATCTCTATTGGAGAGATTTTAGAAGCCCCCATGTGATTGAGAATTCGAATCTGCTCTGATACCACTTGTCATGGGTCGAATACTTGCCATTGACCTAAAAGATTAGCCTGTTAGATAACTGATGAACACTTAAAATTAAATATTTAATAAAAACATTTCAACATTATTTTACACCATTAGTGTTATAAATCTCCCTAACTTGAGAATGTTTTCAGTATTGTACACATTTAAGCTTTTAACTTTTTTAATGTAGATTCGGTAACTTAGGTATAACATTCTACCAAAACTTCAATTGAAGTAACTCTTGAACCTGTGGAAAGATAATTTCATGTACAACAAAATTAGATTTCACACAAAATTTATAATTTGAATGTTTGAAGGGTGAAAAGTGGCTTTGAAGATGACCCATTTGTAGTGAAGGCCCAGTCAGAGCAGGCTATTGAATTCAGACCATATCTTATAAAATACGAATCTAATTGGTATAATTTTAGAAGTCAGAGAAAGATAATTCAATTATCTACAAATTGTTAGTTGAGCAGAAAGTTCAATTCGACCAACTTCCCATTCAAAAGAGCATTACAAATTCAGTAGAAAGTTTAAAAAATATTGAAGATTTTTTCACACGTGAATAGTACCCATAAATTTGCCTTTTTAAGGACACCCTTAGTTAAAGGGAGGAGGGAGGGGATATATTCTGTCATTTTGTAATCTTTAGTTCATTTTTTATTTATTATATTTTTTCAAGTTATGTTGTTCTAAACTCTTAACTAAGGCTAGGAGTGAAACACTTAATGGATGTGTAATTTTGTCATGTTGATCTTACTCTTATATTTCAAGTTTGTATTCAAATAATTTGATTTATCATTTTTTAAAGTGATTTTGGTTTGTTTGAAACCTTGATTCTTTATAGACTAAGGGCACAGAGAATGCTTGAAAAAATCTTCTACATATTAATAACATATTTTTACGAATGATGTTTTCCATCAATTGAAATTATTTTTTAAGTGAGTAAAAGGATCAAAGGAACTCTGCTACAACCGAAGTAAGTATGGATCTCTAATGCCTTAGTGTTCTTCTAAATTGATTTCTTAATTTATACTTGGTAATCTTTTCTTTTAAAATCAACCAATATTCTCCATTTTTGGGTACTATACTTTATTACTCTTGAATATTGACAAACAACATTTGCTCTTGGTGATCATTCCTTATGAATACGACACTAGACTCACGAGTAAATACTATAATTAAGACAACCTACACTTGGGTAATGCAATATTTAAGTTGTAGCAAATTTTTGACACCATTGTCGGGGAGTGAAATTAACTAAGATAATTGATAGTTATTTTTTTCTTTTTCTTTTTATGAAAGGTTAAGTCTCCTATCTTATTTTATTTTAAGTATTCTTTATTTTGTTATTTTTATTTGACTATAGTTGATTTGATCACCTAACTTTTTTTTTTACTAACCTTTGATTATTCTAATCTAACTTTTAATTATTCCCCTAACTTCTATTTTATGATTGGCCTTACCACATAATTTCCTCTTTTTTTTTATTTTGCCTTCTAATTTGCTTTATCTTATTTTATTCTAATTTGTTTTATTTTATTTTATTTTTCTTTCTTCTTTACTTTACTTCTCTTGTTTAGAGCATTTATTATTATTATATTTTGTTTTCTCTTCTTGTTGAGTATATGGGTTCCAGATCTTAAGTCTCATCAATTGGTGAAACGTAATTCTGAAACTCGCTTTGATAATTTGTTTAATTTTCCATCATCTTCTTCATCAAACACATCACACAGCATGATCGATAATGAAAGTGTTCATGAAAATCATGATAATGCACATATCCGAACCATGAATACTTACAACCTCTTCGTAACTCTACATCCTCGTGCTTCATTTTTCTTTGAATGCAAATAATTTTACATTTAAGCCTGGAATGATTCCCTTAATTCTAAATTTTTATGGCTTAGAATCGAAAAGCCCATATTTGTATTTAAAAGAATTTAAGAAAGTTTGTAGTACATTTAATGACCAAAGATGTAGTGAAGAAATAATTAGGCTTAAATTGTTTCCATTCTCATTGAAAGATAAGGCAAAAACTTGGCTTAATTCTTTAAGACCAAGGTCAATAGGTATTTGGAAAAAAATGCAATGTTAATTCTTAAAGAAAAAATTTCCAACACATAAAACTAATGCTTTAAAAAGAGAAATTCAAAATTTTTCTCAAAAGGAAAATGAAACATATTTTCAATGTTGAAAAAGATTCAAAGATTTGTTAAATTCTTACCCACATCATTGTTTTCAAAAATAGAGAACAATTAATTTTTTCTATGATAATTTAATTCTTGAGACAAAATAATTCATTGAAACTATGTGTAATGGAGAATTTTTAGATAAAGAGCTAGATAAGGCATTCGATTATTTGGATCATTTATCTGAAAATTCTCAAAATTAGCAAATCACTAGTTCTACCAATTCAATTAGATCAAATCTTGCAAGTTCTAATGAAAAAAAAAATATCAATTGAGTCAAGAACATGATCTAAATGCTAGGGTAGCTAGTTTGGCTAGGAAAGTGGAAGCTATGGAAATTAGGAGTTTGTGGTATTGTGATATTGTTGGTCATCTCGCAAATGAGTGCCCAAACCTTTCGATCTTTAAAGAATCAATGCATGAGCAAGTGAATGCCACAAACTATACTCAAAAATCTTTTTCCATCTTAGTACTCTAACACCTATAACTCAAATTGGAGAAACTATCCAAATTTCAGTTGGAGAAATGATAACAATGCTCAAACACAATCTCATCAAAAGCCTTCAAATCCTCATCCATATCACTTACCAAACATAAAAACCCTTGAGGATACATTGCAAGCATTCATGCTTGAGCAATCAAGATTTAATGATCAAACTTCAGGGGCCACTAATGAAATCAAGAGTACACTTTCCAATCTAACATCTTTTGTGCAAAATCAAGAAAAATGTAAGTTTCCTTTTCAACCTAAACTCAATCCCTTGAGTGAATTCAATTTAAATGAATCTTGTAAAAAAGAAAAATCACTTAAAAATATCATTACCATCACAAGACTTCTTAGTGATAAAGTTATTGATAAAACTCTTCCTTAAAAAAAATGAACCTAAACCACCTGAAGTAGAAAATGAGAAGAAAAAAGAGTCAAAGTCTTTTGAGATAAAAGAGTATCCAATTCCTACTCCATTTCTTCAAAGATTGAAACTCACTAAAAAGTTGAACCTAAATTCTAACATCTATGAGCTTTTCAAGCTAGTCAAAATAAATATCCCTTTGTTAGATGTAATAAAGCAAGTTTCATCTTATGCCAAATTTTTAAAAGATTTGTACACAGTCAAAAGCAAGCTTAATGTTAAAAAAGAGCATTTTTGACCGAAAGTGTAAGTTCAATCATTCAACAAAACACTCCTCCAAAATATAAGGATCCTGAATGTCCAACCATTTCTTGTGTAATTGGTAATTTTAAGATTGATCATGCATTGCTTGATTTAGGAGCTAGTGTTAATCTTTTACCTTACAATGTTTATAAGCAATTAAGACTTGGTGAGCTCAAACATAATCCAATCACTCTTCAACTTGCTGATAGAAGTATGAAAGTTCCAAGAGGAGTAGTAGAAGATGTGCTTGTTTAAATTGATAAATTTTATTTTCTTGTTGATTTTATTGTTTTAGATACACATCCTATTTTGAACTTGAATGCTTAAATTTCAATCATTTTAGGTCGTCCATTTCTTACTCTTTCTAATGCTTTGATTAATAATAGAAAGGGTCTTTTGAAGTTGTCTTTTGGTAATATTACTTATGAATTGAATGTTTTTAATATTTTCAAGCAATGTATGGATGATGATAATGTGCATGAAGTTGATCTAATCGAAGAATATGCACATGATGAATTTAATATCTATTATTCTAATAATGATTATGAAATAAAAAATAATTTTGAAACTCATTCTTCTTCACAGGTTCTTGAAATAGATAAATGGAGACCAAGATTTGAAGAATTACCACCAAATACGAATGCTCTCTTGCTATCAAATGTGCAACCACCAAAATTTGAATTAAAGCCATTGCCATCTCATCTCAAATATTCATTTTTTGGTGAAAATGAAACTTTTCCAGTAATCATCTCATCTAAATTGAATTCACTCCAAGAAGGCACTTGACGCTTTGAAATTGCACAAAAATGCATTAGGATCAACCATTGCTGATATTAAAACTATTAACCCTTTAATATGCACACATAAAATTTATTTAGAGGATAATGCCAAGCCTTCTAGAGAGATGCAACGAAGGCTTAATCCTAACATGAAAGAAGTGGTAAAAAATGAGATCCTTAAACTTTTAGATGTAGGAATCATTTATCCTATTTCTAATAGCAAATGGGTAAGTCTTACTCAAGTTGTACCTAAGTAATCTAGAGTAACTATAGTAAAAAAATGAAAACAATGAATTAATTCCAACTGGAACTATTACTAGTTAGTGTATATGCATTGACTATAGGAAGCTAAATTCGATGACTAAGAAATATCACTTTCCTCTACCTTTTATAAATCAAATTTTAGAAAGGGTAACTGGGCATAAATTTTATTATTTCCTAGATGGGTATTCTGGGTACAACCAAATTGAAATTGCACTTGAGGATCAAGAAAAAAACTATTTATACATGCTATTTTAGAATATTTGCATACAAAAGAATGTCTTTTGGTTTATGCAATGCATCTATTGCATTTCAAAGATGCATGCTTAGTATTTTTAGTGATATGGTCTAACGTTTTCTTGAAGTATTCATGGATGATTTTTCTATTTTTGGTAATTCATTTGATGATTACTTATCAAATTTGAAGAAAGTCCTTCCTAGATGTAAAGAAAAGAATATTTTGCTTAATTAGAAAATATGTCATTTCATAGTTGATCATGGTATTGTGCTAGGTCATATTGTTTCATCTAAGGGCATAGAAGTGAATAAAGCCAAAATTGATTTGATCATCAATCTTCCTTCCTCTACATGTGTAAAATATGTTACGTCATTCTTAGGATATTCTAGTTTTTATATAAGGTCCATTAAAGATTTTAATGCTATATCTAGACCACTGTGTAATCTTTTATCAAAAGACACTATTTTTGAATGGACCATAACGTGTCAAGAAGTATTTGATAAACTTAAAAGTATGTTAACTTTTGCTTCTATTATTCAATCTAATGGTTGGTCTTTACCTTTTGAAATCATATGTGATGCTAGTGATTATACAATTAGAGTTGTTTTAGGGTCAAGTAAAGACAAGAAACTCCATGTCATATACTATACAAGTAAAACACTTGATAGTGGTCAAATGAATTATTCTATAACTGAAAAGGAATTACTTGCAGTAGTATTTGCTATGCAAAAATTTAGATCTTATCTGATTGGTTCACCCATTGTTGTATTTAGCGATCATGCAGCTTTAAAGTATCTTCTTTCGAAGAAGGATGCTAAGCCAAGGTTAATTAGAGGGATACTTCCTCTACAGGAATTCAACATCACAATTAAGGATAAAAGGAAGTTGAAAATTTTGTGGCTAATCACTTGTCTAAACTTATTTGCGATGAATCTTTTAAATCTTCACCAATCAATGATACATTTTCAGATGAATAACTTTTTGGTATTATTAATTTATCTTAGTTTGCTGATGTTGCTAATTTTCTTGTTACAGGAAAACTTCCATCTCATTGGCAATCTCAGGACAACAGAAAATTTTCATGCGAGGTACATAATTTTTTTTAGGATGATTCATACATTTTTAAATATTGTCTTGACCAAATCATAAGATGATGTGTGCCTCATAATGAAATTCATGATGTCATTTTTTTTGTCATTCTGAAGCTTGTGGTGGCCATTTTTCTTCAAAGAAAACTGCAACAAAGATTTTGCAATATGAATTTTATTGGCCCACCCTTTTCAAAGATACCTATGAGTTTTGCAAAACTTGTGAACAATGTCAAAAGTTAGGAAGTATAACTCGTAGAAATATGATGCCATTAAACCCAATTTAGTGATCGAGCTTTTTTATTGTTGGGGTATTAATTTTATGGGTCTATTTCCTTCTTCTTTTGGGTAAATTTATATCTTGGTGGCTGTTGAGTATGTTTTCTAATGGGTTGAGGCAATCCCCTATAAAAATAATGATCATAAAACAGTTTTAAAGTTTATAAAAAATAACATTTTGATAAGGTTTGGAATTTCTAGAGCAATTATAAGTGATGGAGGTTCACACTTTTGTAACAAACCTTTTAAACTGTTAATAAAAAAATATAGAATCATACACAAAGTGTCTACACCTTACCACCCACAAACATATGGACAAGTTGAGCTTGCTAATAGGGAAATCAAACAAATTTTAGAAAAAAACAATAAACCTAAATAAAAAAGATTGGTCTTCACGACTAAATGATGCATTTTGGGCTTATCATACTGCTTTTAAATCACCAATTGGTATGTCTCCCTATAGGTTTATTTTTGAAAAACCTTGTCATTTATCTGTGGAATTGGAACATAAAGTTTTTTGGTTTATCAAAATGATTAACTTTGACTTAGATAAAGTTGGTCCTCTAAGGAAATTCCAGTTGAACGAATTAGAAGAAATTAGGAATGATGCTTATGAAAACTCTTGGATCTATAAAGAGAAAATAAAGACATTTCATGACAAACATATTATAAAAAAAAACCTTTGAACATTTACAAAAAGTTCTCTTGTATGATTCAAGATTACACTTGTTTCTTGGCAAACTTCGTTCTCGATAGACTGGACCTTTCATTGTCAAAAATGTTTTTTCTCATAGAGCTGTTGAAATTGACAATCCAAATAATGAAACAGTTTTCAAAGTCAATGAACAATGATTGAAGAGCTACGAAGAGAAGGTAGACAACTCTATGTGTCTCGAGGAAATCTAACTTGTAGATCCTATCTATCCTGCTTTATTAGGTTCTATCTATCTGTATCATATTTTATTTTTTGATTTATTTTATTTTATTTGTTATTTTATTTTATTTATTTTTTTCTTTTGTATGTTTTCATTTTTCGGTTAAATGGCAAATAATGGTACTCTGTGATATTTCAAGTCAGTTTTGCCAGTTTTCCATAATTATTGACACCTTCTTCTTCTCATTCTTTCTTAAAAAATGAATGACATTATAATGAATTTGAAAAAATATTTTTCCTCATTGCCTCAACATGTCTTAAAGAAGATTTACCAAGCAAGATGTGAAAGATTAAGGTTATTAATAATTATGAATATACCTGCTGATGTATGTTGGTTAATTGAAGCCCATGTTCAATTGGTAGGTGAGTTTTTAGACTTATTAATTTCTCACATACTCGGCTTAGGTAAAAGTTTTTTTGCAAAAAAGCGAAGAGCAAAAAGATTAGGTATTTGTTACAAGTGTGCACATACTGCTTGTAATACAAGATGCCGCAGTATAGAAATGGTATTTGTAAATCACTAAGATAAAATTAGATTCATTAGGGATAACCTGAGTAAAGAATCTTTGGATGATATCTAAATGACTCTTGAGACGCATCCCAGTGGATATCTGCATATTGTCACTCGTGATTTATGGGAATTATTCCTAAAGAAACATGAGCTGTACAATCTCAAAAATTTGACTCTAAAAGATCATGTTTGCCAATTTAAAAGAAAATTGGATAGGAATCCTATTCTCGACTCATAGAGGGCGTTTAAGCCGTTTTGGGATGTAAAACCAAAGGAAGATATGAGCCACCATCACAACTACTTGTACATATTTACTATAGCTGTTAACTTTGAAATGTTTCATTTCAACCTGAAACATTTTCTTCAATAATAACCAACCACTCATAGCCGACTTTGATTTTGAAAATTTGCATTTAAAGCTTAATCTCATCTAATAACAACCAATCACCCATTTAGTTTTACATTGCAACACCTTTTTAGCTCTATAAATACATTGCATTATTTTTGCATTTTTATACATACTCTAAATTATTCAAAGGTTAGGGGAAGTGTAATAATGGAGGAAACGTCAACTCGTAAATTTACATAAATTTATGTCTTTTATGGATTTAGCCCTGGAAAAATAAGAAAGTTTGTAGAAGAGGCAGAAACCCTTGATAAGGTGTTAGCTGAGTGAAAAATTTATTTAGTATATGAGAGAGGTAACTATGGATTAATGGGGTGTGTAGCAGCAGCTACACATAATAAAGGCAGACGAGTTTTGAGTATCATACTGAAAGCTTTACGTGTTGGGGATACTGTAGGAAAAATAATTGGGGATGAGTTATAGGTATCATCAATGCATTAATGCATGTCTCTAATGCTTAAGAATGTTGATGCATTTATAGCTCTACTAGGAGGCTTCAAAACTCTGGAGGAAATTTTTCAAATTACTTCTTGGGCACAATTACAAATCCATAAAAAATTTATTAGTTTGTTAAATATTGATAGTTTTTATAATGAGTTGTTATCTTTTCTTGACTATGAGGTGGAAAAATAATTCATCTCATCTGTAGCTCGACAGATCCTCATTTCTTCTTCAACTATTAATCAGTTGCTCGATGAATTATAAACTTTCAAACCTCTGTTGATCCAACCATGCGTCTAGTAGATTGGTATCTTGATAACAGTGAAAATAAATAGAAGATAGATCTGACTCTCCATTCGTAGTCTCTCTACTTTTATTTATTTGTCAGCATTTTGTGTGGTTTGTTTTATTTTGTTGCATATTTTTCTCTTCAATAAAAGATGTTTCGGGTGATATCTTCTATACTATACTCTTGCTGTATTTTGACATTGAGGACAATGTCTCAATCTAGTTAGGGGGAGAGATAGTTTGTATATAATGTCAATATTACTTTTTGTTATTTTTCCCAAAAAAAAAAATTTTGACATCTAATATCATGAATGGCACGAGTAAATGGTTTATTTTTAGACTCTTGAGATGCATTTTAACCTACTTGTTAATTTTATTTTTGTATTTTATGCATATATTTTTAGTAATTTTTGTGTAAACAAGTTTGATCCTCTATCGAGGTATAATTTCAAAATTACCTGATTTTAGTCACTTTTTCTATCTTGATTACTAAAGAGTAACTTTTGAAATCATTTCTTGAACACAATACTAAGCCTTGTAGTAAGATGGATGATTCAATGTATATAACCAATAGATTTGTTATGTTTAAGTATACATTTTTTAATCTCACACATCTTTTTATGAGTAAGTAGAGAGGTTTAAGAAAATAGTTTATGAACTTTCATTGATCTTTTGAATTGGTTAATTTTTGTTTGTAGTGACATTATTCGGATAAAGGAATGATTTGGTTGTCTACTCGAAGGATGACTCGAATTTGTGAAATGTATTTTAATGAGAAGTAATTCTTATTTTGTAATGTTTTGTAATGTTCTTCATATTCTCAAGAAAAAAAAGAAAAAAAGAAAAAAAGAAAGAAAGAAAAAGAATCACTTCAGTTCAATAAAAGTCTTCGTTCAATGTTAAAAGACAAAAGAGTAAAAAAAAAAAGAGAGAGAAAGAATCAATTTATTACAATAAAGTCTTTATTTTCAAAGACAAAAGTCTTTAGGAAACAGTGTTTCCCATCTGGCTCTATTTGTGATATTTATGTTTGAGGTCCGAAAATCTAGCACGTGGCAAGAATGGTGTAACTCTAACAATTAATTTTTCTATCTTTGGATCAATGTTAGATTATTTATCTATCCTTAAATGTAACCTTTTATTGAGTGCTTATCTCTTTTCTAACTTCATTAGTGAAACCTTAGCCCTTTAAACAATTTTTCACCCGTGAGGATATTGAGTTGAGGTTTTTATATGGAGAAAATTTTCAAAGTTATATAATTTGTGGTTTGTGGTTGGCTTAGTTCACACACGTACAATTTTAGAAGTTATGAAATAACTTTGATAGCAATTGTGATCTTGAACTGAAATTTTGTTTAAAATGCTTATATTTTATTTTTAATTACGCTTGAATTGTTAGGGACTAGCAATAAATTAGTTGGGGGGTATGATGAACACTTCAAATTATACATTTAGTAAAGATTTTTTAACATCATTTTACACCATTAGTGTTATTAATCTCCCTAACTTGAGCATGTTTTCAGTATTGTACCTAATTAAGCTTCTAGCTATTTTAATATAGGTTCGGTAAATTGGATATAACTTTCTATCAAAAAATTCAATTGAAGTAATTCTTGAACTTGTAGAGAGATAATTTCATGTACAATAAAATTGAATTTCAGTTTGTAATTCAAATGTTTTAAGGGCAAAAAGTGACTTTAAAGAGGACCCATCTCAGTGCAGGCCCAGTCCGAGCAGGCTTTCATATTTGAATCGTATCTCACAAAAGCGAATCTAATTGGTATAATTATAGAAGCCACAGAAAGATAATTCATTATCTATAAATTGTTAGTTGATAAAAAGTCCAATTCAGCCAACTTCCCAGTCAAAAGAGCATTACAAATTTGGTGGAAAGTTTAGTAGTAAAAAACGTTAAAGATTTGGTCACATGTGAATAGTGCCTATAAATTTGCTTATTTAAGGATACCTTCGGTTGAAAGGAGGGAGATATATTCTATCATTTTATAATCTTTAGTTCATTTTTTATTTTATTCTATTTTCTTAAGTTATGTTGTTCTAAACTCTTAGCTAAGGCTAAGAGTGAAACACTTAATTGAGGTATAGTTTTGTCACTTTAATCCTACTCTTGTATTTCATATTTGTGTTCAAATGATTTAATTTATCATTTTTTAAAGTGGTTTTGGTTTGTTTGAAGTATTGATTCTTTGTAGACTAAAGGCATAGAGAATGCTTGGAAAGATCTTTTACATATCAACAACATAGTTTAACAAATGATGCTTTTCATCAATTGAAATTATTTTTTAAGTAAGTAAAAAGATCAAAGGAACTCTACTACAACCAAAGTAAGTATGGCTCTCTAATGCCTTAGTGTTTTTATAAATTAATTTCTTAATTTACACTTGGTAATCTTTTCTTTTAAAATCAACCAATATTCTCCATCTTTAGGTACAATGCTTCGTTATTCTTGAACAATGGCAAATAACCTTTGCTCTTGGTGATTACTCTCTGTGAATACAACACTCAAATTCACGAGTAAATATTATAATTAAGACAACCTACACTTGGGTAATAATATATTTAAGTTATAGCAGTAATGCTGCCTATCCCCCATATATACCCAAGATCCATCCAAATTTTATTCAATGTTGAATGTGACATTCTCCTTCACTCAATTATATGATGCACTCGTCATGGTTAACCTAAACTCAAGGGCCAACCTGACCCGTTTTGCCCATCCTCTAAGGCTAGGGCTAGGGGACCGACTACTTACATGAAAATTTCTATTAAGGCTCAAGATATATAATATTTAATGCCCACTTGACTCGTGTTGTCCATCCCCCTAGAATGATAGAGGACCCACACCCTACGTGACAATCTTCATTGGAGCATTTTAGGGGCTCACATACAAATGAGAATTGGGTCTACTCTTATATCACTTGTCACGGGTCGAACACTTACTATTGACCTAAAAGATTAGTGTGTTAGGTAATATTACATACCTACCATATATACCCAAGATCTATCCAATTTTTATTCGATATAAAATATGACACATAGCACCACTATCCATAACCGTCGATACTATTTCTCTCATTTTGTACACGATTTGTGTTATCTCTACTTTTCTTCTTCTCATCTTGAGGATATAATAATAAGAAACTTATACGTATTTGTTGATGAAGATTCCAATGTCCTAGTGCTCTCTCATCCATTCAATTTTTTTCTTTTTATTTTTATTTTTCACTTTAAACTTGAACTCCTAAACATATTACTATTCTTCATTAACTAATTACTTGTAATACTTATTGATAAGGATGGCCGTAGATCAGGTTTGGTACGAATACCCCTAAATTTATATCTATATCTGCTTTAAAAATGAAATATTATTTTTTTAAACTTGTTGCGGGTTTTAAATTTTATTATCAAATCTGTTTTAGTAGATATGTATTTTTTATTAAACCCACAATAAATTATCCACTGATTTTAAGCTGTTATAAGTTAATATAATACAAAATATAAAATCATAATATTAATTATAAAAAAATTAATAAAATAAAGTATTTAAAATCATATCACAAATTTAAATTCAATAAAAAATTTCTTATCAAAGTTAAACTCATTTTTAAGTTAAAATTAATAAAAGCAACTCATAAATAATTAACACAAATAGTTTTTCTTAGACTTAATTAAAGATTTTAAAATACGTCTTACAAATTAATTTATATTGACATATTATAATTTTAAGATAGGCCAATTTACAAGTCAATAATAAGTTAAATATTAAAATGAGTAAAAAAAGTAAAATAAAATAGCTATAAATCTCTATCATGTGGAGAAAATAATTAAAAATATGCTAAATAAAATGATTATCAATCTCTATCATATGAAAAAAATAAACAAAATAAATAAAAATTAGCCTATATCTCTTAAAATATTCATATTATTTATTTAAGCAATATAATGTAATGTAAGTGAGATGAAGATTAAAGAGAGATCGAAATATATCATTTGAAAATCAAAGAAATATTTGGCGAGTATGAGCCAATAGCCATTTAAGAATAGAGAATCAAATATGACAAAATCACGAAATGACATTTGTATAATAAGTGAGAGTACGAATTGATAATTAAAAAAGAGATTAAAATTTTTCTTTCAATTTTTTCATTTAGAGTTACAACGAAAATAATATCATTTGGTATTCTTTTAAGAAAAATAAAAAAATATAGATATTTGCATATACTCTAACAAGTATTTGTGAATATTTCATTAACTTTATGTACTAAACTTATTCTAAATTATCTTTAAAATTTAATAAATACTTCCTAATAAGAGTAGGTTTTAGTAAATTTGTGGTTCATTTTACAAACCCTACACATATCTTAACAGCCACCACGTATTGTATAATTGACATAGACACATTCAGTTGCAACTTTACATCAGATGTATACTTGTTAGTCCTAATAGACTTGATAATGATACAATAAGATCATTATACGGCCATGCCAAAATTTTGCAAGAATTATGTGATCATACAAAATAATTTTTTTTTCTAAACCCAGGTTAAAAATTCAGTCTGGGTAATCCAAGTAACCCGACCAGATTGAACCCAAACTCAGACTTTAGTTTTTAAAAATTCAAATAAACCCAAACAAATTATTAAAAGTAAATTCAAATCTAAGCTAAGGTCGAGTAAAATTCAAACTTAACTAGATTCGAATTTTGCCATGCCTATTCTCTAAAAGTCTGAGGCTTTTTCAAATTATTTTTTATAGAAAAAAATTATTATCATTTATATTCTAATTATATTTTAATTTTAAGCAAAATAAAAAAAAGGGACTAAAACTTCAACGGCTACAAAACAAATACATAAAACTAAATGTAGGCTTGATTTTTTTTGAATCATGATAGTGAAAATTTCATCAAAAAGTGAAAAGTTTTTTTTATAATCTTTTTGTAAATGTTTTTTTGTTTGGGTCACCATCTCGTTATTTTTTTAACTATTTTTTCATGTTTTTTAGTTAAATTATTATTACGTTAGTTATTTTCTTATGACGATAATTCATCAAAATATAACGAGATTCTCGTCCTTTTTTTTTGGGTCATTATCTCATCATTTTTCAAAACATTTCTTGTCACTTCTTTTTTCCTTGTACCTTTTAATATACGTTCTGCAATAACGCGAAATAGCCCGAGTAGAGCATCCCCAACCTTGTCCGAATGTCAAAAGCTATGTGCATTGCACGTGTAACTACTTTTTATTAAATAAATGTTATTTTATTGACACATATGATCAAATTCAATAGCAATTTTCTTTTTTCCTTTTAATCTTCATTCTAGGAAAAAAACAATCTCTCTCTTTCTTTTTACTTTTACAACCAACCATTGAACTTTATGAAGACATAAATTTCTTAAATTTGAATAACTAAAAAAAAAAAAGAAAACAATTCAAATACAATTGTCAAACTTTCTCGATTACGTCTTTTCATTGCTTTCAAGTCGTGAAGAAATTATTAAAAGTTTGACTATCGGATTCTTCCATTAATTATGCATTTAGCTGTTTTACTCGGATTATAAAATTTGTACACCTCCTCAGTTAAGGTTAGAGGTATAAATCTTGTATTATAAGTTGAATGTTTATTATTAATTTAAAAAATTAGTATGATAAATAATACTGTTTATTTATTTATATAAATATAAAATTTATTTAATTTTTATTTGATGTAAAATTTAATATTTTTTTATATTTAATTATATTATATCATTGTCACAATCTTGTTTAAATTTATAAACCAATTTAATTCATATTGTCTATCTCTTTAGAATTAGAGAATCTACTATACATGCGATAATTTCTATTAGACCTTAAGATATAATATTTTAGAGTCTACTTGATCCTTATTACCTATTCTTTGAAAGTATAGGAAATTCACATTCCACGTAGTAATGTGGTAATCTCCATTAAAGCGATTTTGAGACCTATATATAAATAAAATTTTGAGTCTACTCAAATACCATTTATAATGAGTTAGACACTTGTCATTAACCTAAAAAATTAGCATGTTATTTTTATTCGATGTAGGGCATAACATTTGGTAATAGTTTAAAATATTATAAATATTTTCTTTTTCTGTGAAAGTAATTGGTTCAAACCTTGACAGTAGTTTAAAGTATTATAATATTTTCATTCTCTTGTGAGGGTAATTAATTCTTCTATTGTGAAAATATAAATTCAAATATACTTAAGTGCTAAGTGATGTATAATCTTAATAAATGTATAATAACTTAAGGTATTGTAAATATATTTTTTTTTTTGTGAGAGTAATTAGTCATTCTATTTAGGTAGTGTTAGTCTCAGTGTAGTTAAGTGCTAAGTAATATATAATTTCAATAAATGTATATATTATAATTTTGAGTGTACTTAAATACTAAATAATGTATAATCTCAATAAATATATATGTTGTATAATAAATATTTGATATAATATCAATGTTAAAAAATAAAAAAAGATGAAGCATAAGACATATAGTTAGCATGAGGACGAAGTGGTTGTGGCTATATGACACACACAAATTTACTTATCATCATACTTAGAAAAATTAGAGATTTTTTTCCAAAAAAAAAATTAAATAAGGTAGTAGAATGTAAACAATAATTTATTAAAAAAATTGGTGGATCCTTAATTTGACTTATGTACTTTAAACACTTTTATAATTTTAAAAATACTTAAAAGATTTGTTCGTTAATTTCTTTTATTTATTTTAACAAAAGAAATTCTTTAAAGTTATAATTTTGGCCCTAACACTGATGTTAGTTGCTTGACTTTTGATTTTCTTTTTTTTTTTTAATAAAAAAATATAAATTATAAAATCCATTTTTTTTTCTAAAAATGGTCATGGACCCAAAAATTAAACAACCAAAATCCAGCAATTTCTTTATTTTATTTTTCAGAAAAAAGGGAAGAAAAAGAACCCCAGAAATGGGAAGAAGAAGATCAGAAAAAAAAGGCCAATTATTTTTACTATTGGCGCATTTTGTCCTCACAAAATGTGTTTCTAAGGGCACTTAATTGGGCAAGTGTGTTTTGATTGTGATGATGATTAAAAAGCTAGAAAGAACAACATGCAGATATTTAGAGTTTGGCTTGACCAAATTGATAGTTGTGATGTTAAGGCGAAGAAAAAAAAAGGAAGAAGATGAAGAATAAAAATAGGAAAATTTTCTCGATTTGCAGGAATTTGATTTTAAAAAATTTGCATGAATGAAAATTTGTGGTAAGTGGAAATTTGTAAGAAGAAGAAGAAATGAAAAAAATTCAGGAAGTGGCACATTGGTGTTTTTTTATTTTCTTTTTTCTATTTTTTTGAAAAAATAAAGAAACAAAATAAAAAATTGGAAAATAGAAAAGAAAGTGAAGAAGATGGAATATTTCATTTCAATAAATGCAACTTTGTATGAAGAGATAGTATTTTTTAAAATGAGATTTAAAAAGAAATACTATTTTATTTTATTTTCTGAAAAAAAAGAAAAATTTGTGTTGAAGAAAAAGAAAAAGAAAGAAAGACGAAGGAGGAGAAAAGAAAAAGTGATTAGAAAAAAATAAAAAAAAATTATAAAAAAAATAGAAGATGAAAATTAAAAAATAAACATCACATCACATTAAGAGTTAAATATTATTTTGTCTTTATCTTTGTAAAAACAACAGGAAGAGTTGACGAATGGGATGTTTTTGAATATTTTCGAAATTAGAAGTGTTTAAAACATATAAGTGAAATTAATGAGTTCATCAGTTTTTTTTTCTAATTTATTTCCAGCACAATTAAAAAAAATTTAATATTATATCACATGTCTTAACAGTACCAAAAAAATTATATACCACAAAATTTAAAAAAATACACTTTTATATGGGATTGAAGAGAGACCACGAGTCTTATTAATAAAAAAAATAGTATATAACAAAAAAATAAAAATAAAATTACAATGCGAATAAAGTAATGCACTATTAAAATTACATTCGACAATGTCTACCAGTATACAAATAGTTTATTACTACTTTTAAATGACTAAAACTCAATTGAAATTATTAAAACTAAATTTACTTTAAAACATTCATAAATGAAATAGAGAGAAAAAAGAGCAAGAACTTGAGTTTTTAACAAAGCCCGCATGTATTTTTGTTTTTTTATTATTTATTTTTGTGGGTGTTTTTTGAGGTGTGGATTAGTTTATTTTTTTTAATCATAAAAAAAAAAGCCTCATGCCACAATAAATTTACTATAAAAACTTTGTGAAAGAGTTATGACTAAATTATTTAAGAAACTTAAAATTCTCATATTATAAACAAACTCAAATATAAGTTAATTTTATATTATTATAAAGCAAAAATAAACTCTTTTGCTATTAAAACAAGAAATATAATTTTCTTTTTAAGAGAGATTAATGTAGAAAATAAGTAGCATTTAGAAAAATATAAATTTAAGGATGACTAATTAAATGCAAAATCTATGATATTTTAAATTTTTTTTTAAAAAAAAGCTTGATAACACCTAATTCTCACTTTAGGTTTTAGAGTTTATAAAATTAGGCTAAATAGTCATTGTAAAAGGAAAATTTTCTAGTAGTGTTTACAAAGTATAAATAATGAGAAAAATGATAATACTTTCAATATAAGAATCATATCTCAAATGAGATAAGAGAAGAAAAGGAATTTGTGATTTAATTTGATTACATTTATTTAAAAATAAGTTTCTAATTTTTTTTATAAAAATAGATTTAATAAGAATAATATTATATGTATAAATTAAATTATACAAACTTACTCATAGTACTTGAAGTAGTATGATATGATTAGTAAGTTATTGTTACATTATCTATTTTATTAATTATTTTATTATTTATCTTTTTAATCTATTGATCCAAAAATTTGAGTGATTCTGAATTATAAGTTGAATTTATATTCTTAAAGAAAGGAGACAAATATTGTTATATTTACGTAGATCTCTGGAGTTGTATGTTGTAAAATAGAGAACAATTATGATTTGGCCAATGAGTCAATGCCTAAGTCAATTCAATCATACGAGAAATCTTAAGATAAAAGTAAGAAAAAAGTGTGAGAATAGAGATTTAAAATCTATCTTTTTTTTGTTGTAGAGCTACATTTTTATAGGCCTTGTCATAGATTTTTTTTTAGGAAGATAATTTAATTTGATTTGAATTAATTTTTATGATTTATAATTTTTTAATTTGAGGGATCATAATTTTTTATTAGTTTTATAATTTAAGGTTAATAATGTTAGAATTTGTGCTTTCGTGTCATCCTATTTTATATGAATATTTTATTTTATAATATTTATACAGTACTTTATTATTAAATCGTTAATTTCATTAATTAAATAGTATCATGCTTGTTATGCTACAGTTATTGTATAATCTAAAGGAATTCAGATCTGGCCTAAAATCTGGTCTAAAGGAGTTTAGGCCAGCGCTAAAAATTAGCAACACTAAAAATTATAATTGCTAATAGTTAGCACTACTAAGAGTTAGTAGGTTATAAAAATTAACAAAAATTTAAGAGTTAAGACCTTGTCTGTAACAATACCTAGACCCGAGAGTACATAAGTAATAACATAGTTATAAGGAGTTACAATATGGGCTAAGAAATGTTATTATGCATATGTATTCTCAAACACAATATTTTAATCTAATTTACCAATATGGGTTTGTTGGTGAAACTTTTTATTATAGATTAGTGTATATCCATATCTGAATGGTCTAGATAGTTGTTCTTAACTGACCATAAGCTTATCGAAAGTTCGTATGGCATACGGGTATTCAGTGAAGACTGAATACCGAACAGGCTCAACGAGGACCCCAATAGACATCCCATGAAGCCGTCAATGACAGGTCCTCTCGAGTTGAGTAGTGTATATGGTCCTTAGACCTAAGTGCCATAGTGGATTTGTGAGTGATCCACCATACTTTGGTTCCATATATGTTAGAGATATTTTGTGGTCTAACCGTTATGTGTCGTTGGGTATGGTTCAATGCTCATATAGTCCGATGTATACAGATATGGGATCCGTCAACTCACATAGGTGAGTTGTATATCCAGATGCTCTAAGACTGTATCTTAGAAAAACTTATGACTATAAGCAATAAACCCAAAAAAGAGTTTTTCACAAGGTTAAATAATATCGCAAAAGTATTTATGTATATTATTTATCGAGATACGTGCCTAGATAAATTTATGGATGAGCGCGTGGGAATTTAATAGTGATTATCTATATTCCTACTCCTTTAGGATATAAATGGGAGAAGAATCATACGTATACGTGATAACCTCAATTTGCATTGTCTACTACGCTAATTTGTAATATCTGTGATATGTGTATGGGGCATCGATTTTGGACTCACGGAATAGTTTCATTTGAAAAATTGAGCGTGGACTTAGGGAGTCTTACAATGTAAAGTGTACTCATTGTGCACTGAGGCAGTGTAATGGATTGAATAGTTTAATCCAGTAAATTTCAGCAAATCGAACATTTGCTTCAGTATCCCTCACGATGTGCACGTGTCAAGACTTAAGTGTTAAGTGCATCAATTAGTTAACAATAGTTATTGACTAATAAGGTGATGACACGTGGCACATTATAAGGGAATTATGATTTAACTTAAAAATTATCAAAATGACCTTACTTGTTGGACAAGCAAGATCATTATTTTATTCATTAAATTATTTATTGAATAAAATAATAATTATAATATTTGATATTATTTTTTTTTAATCAAATTAAACAATTATTGTTTATTACATAATGCATGTGTTTCTAATTGATTTAATATGATTAAATTAAAGAAATGAAACAATAGTGCACGGGCATGTAAGAGATAAGGCCAAAATGTGTTAAACAAGCAAGTGAAGAAATTGTTTCTTCTCTTGGATACTAGATTTGATAAACACACACTTTAAGTCATCATATGTCTTTTGCTTTGAATTGTTTAATGTAAATAATTCTATCACAAGTAAAGAAACATTTGAGTATAGGCATGAGATATTGGTTAAGCCATTTGGTGTTGAACAAAAGAAGAAAGGGGCTTCTTTATTTGCTTCAAAAATCGGCCACATTCAACTAATAATTCATGTGTTTTACTTTATCAATTTTTTTAATATAAACAATTCATGAAGCAAAACTAAATAGACAAGTTATAAACCATGCTTGTGGGACCATAGTTGTCTCATTTAGGAGGAAATGAATTAATATGTAAAAGAGCAAATTTTACTCATTTGGAAGAGGTTACACGGCCACACAAAGTTGAATGAGAGAGAAGTTCTAAAATTCCAAGTGTTGGATTTGTTTAAGAGTTGAACTTTCATTTCTCAATTTTCTTTCTAAGTGACCAAATTTACTACAATCTATAAGAGAATGTATTTGTTGTTTAATTGTTAAACTTGAACAAGAAACAATTATAGCTTTGTAGTTGTAGTCATAAGCTTAAGGTATTAAGCTTTTTGTTTAAGAGTTAAACTTAGAGTTTAAGTGTGTAAACCCTTGCTAGAATTAAGTTGTCATTCTAAACTTTTCAAGCCCATCAAGTTGAGAGCTAGAATTCATAATAAGTTCACTTCAAGGCGGAGACTCTGGTTACACAAATTCTAAAGGTTTGCCAAGGTAATTATCTACAAACTCTAGTAGTTTCATTTATGAGATAGCATGAAAAACTAATTATGTTTATCACTTAAGAAATTAGATTTTAGAACTTCTGTTGCACATAAATATGTATATGATGAATATTTTGTAATGATGAACACAATCTGACATGTATGCACATTAGGATAATCAACAATCACAAATAATCCCTATGTTTAACTCTATGATTAAGGGATAATAACTCATCTCATTAATTCCATGATTTTTTTTCTCAATTTTAAGAATAAAGATAGCTTATTTTTTAGGATTAGGGTTTATCCTAAAATTTACGGGAGAATAGAAGTAGCTTAATTTTTAGTATTAACTTGTTGATACTAGAAAAGTTATTATTGTTCTTCGGTTGGCATATTTACCCTTGGATTTTTAGGTCTATTTTGGGATGTGAGTATTGAGTTTGTTAACATCGTGCACACTTATTATAACTCAAGGGCCTAGTTTTGAATGCCAAGCAATCCCTATCTTTAGAGGGCTAATCTTTAAAATAATCCATGCTTATGAGTTGGCCAAGACTTCTTCATTTAAGGATGATCCTTACTTACATTGAAGTTCAGGACTCTATGAGTAAGGTTTTCATACTTGGTATAATTCCAATTAGTGGTGGAGCTCACGACATTATGCCCAGGATATTTTTTGCTTAAGATAATGCTTTGCAATGGAGCTCTAGACTTCATGTATAGAGTTTTGACAACTTTTTCATTTACGATGGAGTTTGGGACTCTACAAGTAGGTCATTAGTAATTTCTTGCATATAATGGTGCTCGAGATTCCATATGCAATGATTTGGTCATTTCTTGTATACATTGGAGCTCAGGACTCCACCCACAGGGTTTTGGCAATCTCTTGCCTACGATGAAGCTTGGGACTAAACACACAGGATTTTAGCAATCTCTTGCTTATTATAGAGCTCAAGATTTCATACGAAGAGCTTTGGTAGTAGTTTATGGTAGAGCTAAGGACCTTGTACATAAGGTTTTGAATTTTAACTTATGGAAGGATTCGAGACCCTTTATATAAGGTCTTGAATTTTATCTTTTGAAAGTAGAGATGGAAAATGAGTCATATTGTGCTGGACTGTAATGTACGACCCCTGCCAGCATGTGCGGGGGGTCTTAAGCCCTTCTACAAAAAGAAATTCAAGACCTTGTGCGAGGGTCTAGAGCCCTTCCAAAGATGATTCAAGACTTATGCAAAGGGTCCTAAGCTTTTTTATAAGAGGATTCAAGACTTTATATGATAGGTGCCTGAGCTCTTCCATGCTATGTCGGTTTAGGAACAAAAGCCCACTTGGGCTCATTTTTTATGGGTCGTGTGTAACCCGATATGACCCATTTACTACCTATATGTGGAAAGGCTTGGGACTCATGTATAAAGTTTTGAGTTTCATCTTGTGGAATGGCTTGAGATCCCTTACACAAGGTCTTAGATTTCACATTGTGAAAAGGCTCGAGATCCCTCGCATAAGGTCTTGAATTTTATCTTGTAGAAGCGCTTGGCACCCCCTCATAAAAGGTCTTAGATCTTATCTTGTGGAAGGGCTTGAGACCCCCTATACAAGGTCTTGAATTTTATATTATGGAAGGGATCGAGACCCCCAATAAGTTCTTGAATTTCATCTTGTGAAAGGGCTTAGGACCTCTCCACACAAGGTCTTGGATTCATATTATAAAGGGCTCAGGACCCCCCGTACAAGGTCTTGATTTTATTTTGTGAAAGGGTTTAAGACCCTGCACAAGGTCTTGAATTGTCTTGTGGAAGGGCTCGAGACCTGCCGCACAAGGTCTTGAATCATTTTATAAAAAGGTTTAGGCCATCTCCTCACAAGGTCTTAAATTGTCTCGTGGAAGGGCTTAGAACTCTTGCACAAAGTCTTGAATCATTTTGTGGAAAAGTTTGGGACTCTCAATACAAGGTTTTGAATCATTTTGTTGAAGGGCTTGGGATCCCACACACAAGGTCTTGAATCATCGTGTCGAAGGACTCGAGGCCCTTTGCATAGGGTCTTGAATCATTTTGAGGAAGGGTTCGGGACCCCTTACACAAGTCTTAAAATATCTTATGGAAAGGCTCGAGACTCCCTACATAAGGTCTTGAATTTCATCTTGTGGAAGAGCTCGAGACCCCCCTATAAGGTCTTGAATCATCTTGTGAAAAGGTTTAGGACTCTTTGTATAAGTTCTTGAATCATCTTGAGAAAATATTTGTGATCTCTTCCATAAGATCTTGAACGAGCACAATCCCTATCCATGGGGGCTTGGCTGTTTCATTGTTTTGCTCATTCGATTTGGTAGAGGTTCTGATCATATTATAAAAGAAAACATGTAGATAATAAATAATATTGAACAAAAAAGGCATACGGGTCGAGTTCGGTGAAGGCTTGAGTTTTCAAATAATCAAATTCGAGGGGCCTTAAGTGTTTGGTTCACCACCTACTTTCATCCCTTTGGTGTTTTGAGAATGCCAAAAACAGCCTGTACAGAATATGATTAAATTTTGGTTAAACGTCTCAAATATGCTTTTTATAAAGAATGCAAAAGTATTCTGGTTATTGGCTTCAGGCATAGTAACAATTGCTCTGGGCTTTGGTTATCATCTCCAGTGAAGATATGGCTACCTTTAGTTCAAATGTAATGGTATAGTTGCTCCAGTAATGTTAAAGAATTAACAAAGGATAATTAGTGGAGGAAACTGTTATTGTTTGCTTTGTTTATGCCATTATTTCTATTTTAGGCTTCGATAAGCCTCTTCTATGTCACATACTTAATTCATCGAGCCCTCAAAACTAGTCTTTATGCAACTTCTCATTCATTGATAAAGCATCTATCTCAAGTTAAACCATCCCAAAACTAAGAGTACATAATGTATGTGATATCTTCAGCTTGAGGTATCTAGTGTGGAAGAGGCCAGGGTGGGAAGTGAGAGCAGAGTCAACAATATCGTCAAGCGAATGGGGAAAAGATGAGCTAGTAGAGGTGGCAATGCTTAGTGGTAGAATGCGAGAGAATGAACGATGGAGCGTGCCTTATGATGTGACTACTTACTTGCCAACTCCAAGTTGAAAGTCGTACTGAGCTAAGGCTCAAGTCACATGGTAGGTTTTATAGAGCAGCGAGAATATCCTGTTCGAGAGACAAACTAGCATTGTGTAGCTCAAGGTGAGGAGCTGTGTAGGTTTGGGCTGAGGATCGCCGTGAGCTGTTGATGTTGGTAGAGGGAAGCTGACTCCCTAGATAGCACCTCAATTGAACCACCACTTGCTCGGGTGATAAAGTAATACCGTGTGGCTCAAGATAAAGAATTATGTGAGTCCATACCAAGCATCTTTACGAGCCGCTTATGCTAGTGGTTACTTCTATTAGGTGGTTACTGCTTCCCACTAATGGTTGCTCTTATACTATGGTTGTGATAATTGCTCGGGCTAGTTGCTTCTACTTGGCAGTTACTACTAATGTTGAAGCCTTGCCGTAATTTTGAATGGTGATTAACTGAGTGAAAAGAGGAGTCGATGATAATGGTTGTTAATAAGTGTGAGAAAGTTGATTAAAAATCATCAGGATATAATTTGGAGAGCAAGTTAAGTGAGTTAGGTACTCGAGGATCAAAGATGGATGCAAAAGGAGGCGAAAGACGTAAGTAGCGGTGCCCAGATGTAGGGGTCGTGACACTAGGTTATGGGCGTTGAAGCTCCTAAAATAGAGCCTGAGCGCCGGGCGCCAGGGGTTGGGGGCCGCAGCACCCAGTGCGGGGAATTGTTTCCCATTTTGATTCAACTTATTTCGACTCCCACTTGTTTCAGGACTCACTAAAATGACTCCTACACATTTAGGGATAACTTAGGTCTTTCTAAAGCATATATAAAGGCTCTCTATTGGCTTGTAAATACAATCTTTGTGATCTTTGTGAGATTTTAGTGATCAAAGTATACTTTGTGATTCTTGGTGAGAGAAAACCCATTGATTGCAAAAGAGAGTGATTACTTTATGACTCATTTTTATAAAAGGTATATTTTATGAGTACCTTGAGATTCAATAATAAGAATGTGTGATCTTGATCCGCCATGGACGTAGGCAAGTTACCAAACCATGTAAATTCTGTGTGTTCTTCTTCTACCTTTCTCTCTCTAGTTTCTTAGTTACTTATTTTTTGCATTACATTTCTTGGGTTATATTACTCGTTTGAGTGTTTCCACTTCAACAAACTAGTGTCAAAGCTAGATTTTAAGTAGATATGGCCACATCCAAGTATGAGATAGAGAAATTCAACAGGTCGAATGACTTTAATTTGTGGAAGATACAAGTTAAGGCATTGTTGGTGAGTCAATGGTTAGGCTTCGCATTAGAAAAGATTGTAGCTCCATCTAGTGAAGAAGAGAAGATGCTAGAGTCATCTAAGGCTGAAGCAGAAAGAAGGGACATTCAAGAAAAAGGTCACAACACAATTATTTTATCATTAAACGATAAAGAACTAAGGGAGGTAGTAGGTGAGACGATGTGGATTAGTCTTTGGAAGAAGTTTCACTATCTTTATATACGAAAATTATTGGAAAATAGATATCATATAAAGAAGAAGTTGTATCAGCTGTCAATGCTAGAGGGGACGCCGATGAAAAATTATATAGACGCCTTCAATAAGATCATTCTTAATCTTGAGTCTATCAATATCAAGATAGAAGATAGAGATAGGGCAATTATCCTACTGAGTTCATTTCTCAAAAGTTATGAGAGCTTTGTTGATACATTACTCTATGGCAGAGAGAGTTTAACGATGACTGATGTAAAATTATCTTTAAACTCAAAGTTATTAGAAAAGTAGATCGAAGGTAATGTACAAAGTCAATCTATAAGAGGAAGGCCCTCATATAGAGATGGAAGGAAAAATGGCTTAAAATCAAAGTCCAGGACTTCTAAAAAGTGCTATTGCTACAAGAAAGAATGGCACTTTATAAAGGATTATTCGGAGAAGAAAGCACAAACAAGAAGAAAATGGATGCTGCGCTTTTCTATGATGATAGCTACAATAACATAGAGACTCTAGTAGATACTGATGGTAAGAATACTGAACAATGGATTCTAGATTCTGGTTGTACATTCTATATGTGCCATCACAAGTCTTGGTTTATAAATTTAAAGCCCATTAATGGTGGTAAAGTGTTAATGGGTAATGACGTAGCATGTCAGATAATGGGAATTGGTAATCTTAAACTTAGGCTGTATAATGAGCGAGTAAGAGAGTTGAAAAATATTAGGTATGTTCCTAACCTCAAGAGGAACTTGATCTTAATAGGGACTTTAGACCAAAATAGGTGTTTTATCAAGATCGACGGAGGGGTTTTGAGAGTATTGAAAGGTTCCATGGTGATAATGAGATAAGAAAAGCACAAAGGTGTTTATGTGCTTAAGGGTAAAGTTGTGAGTGGTTCTGCATATTATCTGTAAATGATGAAAATATGCAAATCAAGTTATGGCATCTTAGATTGACACACCTAAGCGAGAAAAACTTGAAGGAGTTATTTAGTCAAAAGACATTTGGTAAGGATAACTTCCAACCATTAGAGTTTTGTGAGCATTGTGTACTTGGGAAAACATATAGGGTGAGGTTAATACTGGCAAGCACAACACAAATAAGACTCTTGATTATATACACTGGGGTCTTTGGGGACCAGCTCAGACAGCTACTCGTGGTAGTGTTAGATATTTTCTCAATTTGATTAATGACTACTCAAGAAAGCTGTGGGTCTATGTGTTGAAGAGTAAGGATCAAGTGTTTGATATGTTCAAGACTTAGAAAGCTCTTATTGAGAATTAAATTGGCAAAAGGGTGAAGAGGCTGAGAATTGATAATGGCCTCGAGTTTTACGATAAAGAGTTTGATGAGTTTGTGCCAAGTATGGGATTGCAAGGTATAGAACGGTGAGATCAACACTACAGTAGAATGGCATAGCTGAGAGGATGAATAAGACCCGATGCATGCTTACCAATACAAAGATATCTAAGGCATTTTGGGGAGAAGTTGTAGTGACTACAGCCTATTTGATTAATAGAAATCCCTCATCAGCAATTGACTTCAAGACACTAGAAGAGAAATGGTCTAGCAACCCTCATAAATATGACTACCTCAGAATTTTTTGTTGCCATGCCTTTGTAAATATTAAGGAGGAAAAATTGAAACCTAGAGCTATCAAAGGAGTTTTTATAAGATATCTCGAATGAGTGAAAGGATACAAAGTGTGGTGTAGAGAGTTAACACTACCAAGGAGTATAATAAGCCGTGACGTGACATTCAATGAAACAACCATGTTGAAAGTCTCCTAAAAAGATGAGAAAAAAGAACTTGTGTCTAAGGAAGACCCAGCACCCGAGTCAATAGAAGTTGATGTGGAGCCTAAGAGTAGATCTGATATGCCCCAAGGTTAGTACTTTAATAATGACATCTTTGAAGATAACCCAAGAACACTGGCGAGTTCTTCTAAGTCTACCTAAGAAAAGACCAGGACTCCTAAGATGAAACTTGAAGAGTACCAGCTACCTAAAGACAGGCTAAAGAGAACTATTAACCAACCAATCAGGTATGCATAAGCAGATTTAGTTACTTACACTTTTAATTCTACTTACACTCTTGAGTTTGATGAGCCTAGAACATATGGTGAGGCTATAAAGAGTGAAAACAAGAAAGAGTGGCAGTAGGCCATGAAAGAAGAGATTAGGTCTCTTAGGAAGAATAATATTTGAAAGTTGGTGGAGAGACCTCAAAAGAAACTAGTTAGGTGTAAGTGGGTATATAAGGTGAATGAAGGGATATCAGGGATAGAGCCTACGCGATTCAAGGCTAAGATAGTTGCACAAGGTTTTACTCAAAGAGAGGGAGTTAACTTTCATGAGATATTCTTTTCAGTTGTTAAGCACACATCCATTAGAAGTTTGGTAGCCATGTGTGCAAACTTTTATTTACATCTAGAGCAGATGGATGTAAAGATAACTTTTCTGCATGGAGAGCTTGAAGAGACGATATACATGGCACAACCGTAAGTGTTTATGGAGCCTAAAAAAGAAGATCATGCTTGTTTGCTAAAGAAGTCGTTATATGGGTTAAAGCAATCACCTAGACAGTGGTATAAGAGATTTGATGAGTTTATGATGGCTTGTGGCTTTAGTAAGAGCAAGTATGACGGATGCGTGTACTTTAAGATTTAAGTTGTAGGATGATGTATTTACTTTATACGTTGATGATATATTGATCGCATGTAAGAACATGAAAAAAATATAGAAACTCAAGAAACAGTTGAGTGACGAGTTTGAGATGAATGATTTGGGAGCAGCAAAGAGGATATTGGGTATGAATATTGTAAGAAAAAAAGAGATGTTATTTTCTTATCTTAACAGCGATATATACTTAAAATTCTAAAGAGGTTTGGTATGTCCAACACAAAGGTTGTCTTTACTTATTTGGCTATGCATTTCAAACATTCAGCACTACAATCGCCGACATTCAAAAAGAAGAAACTATAGATGAGTAAAGTACGGTATGCAAATACTATGGGGAGTATTATGTATGTAATGGTTTGCACAATACCATATGTAGCACAGGCTGTAAGTGTGGTGAGTAGATATATGGCAAATCTAGATAAAGATTACTGGCTTGCACTGAAATGAAATTTAAGATATCTCAAGGGGATGTCAAATTATAAGTTGATGTATAAAAGTGATAAGGACAATAGTGTAATGGTAAGAGGATACGTAGACTCAAATTATATTGGTGATCTAAATAAGAGAAGATCGTTGATAGGTTACGTATTCACAATGTTTGGGTGTAATGTATGTTGGAGATCAGTTTTACAACATGTGGTTACACTATCTACCATAGAGACAGAGTATATAGTTGTTAGTGAAGCTATTAAGGAGGCTGTGTGGTTAAAAGGTATATGTGTGAAGGTAATGGCTATTGAAGAAGTGAACATCGATATGTATTATGATTGTAATAACGGCATATTCACCATTATTAAGAATAATATTTATATGTGTGTTATTCGTATTTTGTTTAAATATTATGGGTGACATTTGATTTGTGTACTTTTATTAGTGTTGCCTATATAGAATAAGATCCAAATATTAGCATTGGGTTTATTTGCCAGATTTGAATTTATTTTAAGGACTAAATTGTAAGATTTTAAAAATTTTAGGGGCTAATTTATAAATAGTAGAGATTAGCCTTAAAAAAGAAGTTATAAATATTATATTAACCTAGAGCCAAAACCAAATTTGCCATATTCTTTTAATAATGTTAAAGTGGAGACAAGATGTTGCAAATGTCAAGAATAAGTTGTAATATTGGACTTATGACAAATGGTGGGAGAAATATTATTATTAATATAATGATGTTGTTTATAATGAATTGAAGTGGTATTATTTCGGTGGCTTTGTATGATGAATTGGTAAAAGCTGTGCTTAGACTTATGAAACAACAAGTCCCACATGACCTTTGAATTTTCATTATTTGAGTGCACTTGACTTAATAAATTGATAAAAGAGTGTCAAGTGCTTAGTGGCCCTTTTACATGTATTAGCAACCTAAACATCACTTATTGACTTAAAATAAAAGAAGAGAGAGAGAGAGAATGGTGGAAAAGAAAAGAAAAGTAAGAAAGGGAACTAAAGAAACGGAGAGAAAGAAGAAGAAAAGAAAAATAATGGAAATAAAAGAAGAAAAAAGAGAGGAAGAAGATGAAGAAAAATAGGATATCTTAAAAGGTATATCAAAACCTCTTCTTTCATATTCTTAGTGATACTTATGCAATTTTTATTAAGTATGAGATTCTAAAATTTTAGAAAATTAAAGAATTGATGCTGATTTTGTGAGTTATAATTGGGTTGGATGATGATTATATAGATAAAATAATGAATCAGGATAGATTTACAAACTTTCTATATGATAGTACAATGATCCGACAATTTTAAAAATTTTTGTACTCAGATTCAGATTTTGATATTTGGTAATATGAAAATATACATGTTTATAACCATGGAAATCCTTGAATTAAGTATAAATTCTATAAACGGAATTTTTAGTAAAATTCCAAAATGGACTCTGAAATTCTCAAAATTCCATGTTTTTGCAATATACTCAAGTATTGAATTGATTTTGATTTATCAAATGATCTTAAAACATTATGATTTTTAAGACTGTTTTAGTTTTATATGTCTAGTATAATATATCTGAATTTGAGTATCTAGATAATTATATTACAATTGTTATAATTTTCTAAAGTATGTTACTCGCTGCAGTATTTTGATCAGCAGATTTTTAAAGTTATAGAGTAAAATAGTTTTAAAATATTTTTGGTAGAGATTTTGAAGTAAAATATTTATCATGAATTTAGTCTTAAGAGTAATTATGTAGTATTTTTATGATTTTTGAGTTAGTATATGATTTTATAAAATTAAGAGAGTGAATGCTATTCAGTAAATATATTGATCCTGTCAGGATAATAGTTTAGATTTGATGGTATTTATGAAATAGATTGTGTAGGAATTATGATATAATATTAATATATGAGAATGATATATGAGTCAAGAATGACATATTCTAATTTTAGAGTAATTAGACATCATTTAATGTATAAGAAAAATTTATTATGTATAAGTGGTTAGAATGACAGGTTTTTAGAAACCTAGATATTAGACCAATTTGATGTTATAAGTGTAATATGTGTAATTTTATGAGCTATTTAAAGTATTTTGTATGAATGGTAAGGCTTATGAAATGATTAATCTCAATTGATAAGTTAAGAAGAATTAACCCTTATACTCGAAAGTGTTGAGAGGTAAGTATTAGGCTTTTACTGAAATCACAATAAATATAGTAATTGTTTATGTATGATTTTGTAAATGTACTTAGAAATATGTTTATGTTATGCCAAAGTATATTTTGATATGAAATGTGAAAGAAATATGTTTATGAATGTGAGTATTGATATTAAGTATAAACATACATGACATATATGTGTTTATGAAAGTGAGCATTTCAAAATAAAAAGTATTTAACAAAAAAAGCTTTTGAAGTAGAATATGTCCATGTGAAATATTTTGTGTTTTGAGGATGCTTGAACTTACTATTTACTTAATATGCACATTATGTGATTTATTAAACCTTTATGTGTGGCATTTCCTTCGGGATTGGTATATGTTATATGTTCTATATGTAGATAGGATCCTATTGATACTTAAAAGAAGAGTGAGTCATCACATTCATGTGGTGGCGTATTAGTGCATGTGAGAGGACTCACCGATGGTCAGGGTGAGGGTTTGGCTCTTACCTTTAGGCATGAGCATTATATATGTGTAATTTAAACCTCACTTGTGCTATTCCTCTCATACGGTATGTCACCGACGGGTGATATTTGGCTCATTATATGATATGTGATATAAAAGTCATACTAAGTAGTAGTTAGGTGATGGTATTCCTATTATATGTTTTGAAAGAATATGTAAGCGCTTACTTGACTTGTGATTTTGATAAGATTTTCTATCATGATCCATCATGGCATATCATGCTTATGCATTGTGTATATGTATATATATGTATTTTCATATATGAAAAACTAGTATGCTTATTGAGTTTTATACTCATTATAGTTTATGGTGATTTTAGGTAAATAAAGTACATGTATGTTTAGCAGATTTGGTAAGGCTTTTGCTGTCTATTAGGTTCCCTAAGTTTATAGATTATTAAGTGTAGCATTTGTGGACACGTAGTTTGAAATATTTGTTTTATCCTTAGTGAATAAATATTTATGTATTATTTTATTAAGTGTGGTTGTATTTAGTTTATATTCCACAAAGTATATTTATAGATTAATTTTGTGATGAACCTACTAACAACTTACTAAGGATTTTTATGTAGAATTTAAGTTTAAAATTTTATACAATATTAATCATGAGTGCACATTATTGAATAAGTGTAAGTTATGTCGTGTGTTAGATCTTTTGAGTTTAAGGTGTGACAATGATAGCCAGAGTGCCATACACCTAAGCAAGCATCAAGTGTTTCATGAGAGGTTTAAACACATTGATGTGCAACTTTATTGCATTCGAGAGATTATCCAAAGTGGTAAAGTTAGTCTAACAAAGATAGCATCATCTAAAAAGCCTGTTGATATATTGACTAAACCACTACCCTTTGTTAAGTTCATCCTATGCAAGGACTTAACTGGAGTCACTACTATATGAAGGTGATCGAAGATGCGAAAATGAGAGATCGAGTTACTTTGTGAATAATTTTGAATCAAGGAGGAGATTTGTAAGAAAGTTGACAAAAATCATTAGGATATGATTTGAAGAGCAAACTAAGTGTGTTAGGTACGCAAAGATCGAAAACAGACGCAAAAGAAAGTGTAAGACGCAAGTGGTGATGCTCAGGCGTGGGCACCGCAGCGCCAGGTTGTGGGCGTCACAGCCCCAAAAAAAGAGCCTGAGTGCCGGTTGCGCTAGATGCTCGGTGCCACGGCGCCCAAGCGAGAATGCCACAGCTCCGCGGCGCCCAATAGGGGGAATTGTTTTCCGTTTTGATTCGGCTTATTTCGACTCTCACTTGTTCCAAAGCTCCCTAAAATGACTCTCATACATTTATGGATAATCTAGGTTGTCTTAAAACTTATATAAAGGCTCTCTATTAGCTTGTAAACACAATCTTTGTGAGATTTTAGTGATCAAAGTATACTTTGTGATTCTTATTGAGAGAAAACTCCTTGATTGCAAGAGAGAGTGATTACTTTGTGAGTTTTTCTTATAAAATTCATACTTTGTGAGTGCCTTGAGATTTGATAATAAGAGTGTATGATCTTGATCCGTTATGGATGTAGGCAAGTTGCCGAACTACGTAAATTTTGTGTGTTCTTCTTTTACCTTTCTCTATCTAGTTTCTTAATTACTTATTTCATGCATTATATTACTTAGGTTATATTGCTCGTTTGAGTGCTTCCACTTCAACAGTGGACAGTTGCTTACGTAGATTTGGATTCGTTTTTTTAGTGAATTTGGTCATGGACGACGAGTGATGACAAGAATTAGTTAGCCGACCACTTTTGAGTTGATCAGTGACAAGAGAAGCAACTAATATGGCAAAGCTCCATGGTGGTCAATAGTGGTAGGGGGCGGCCATCTTCACCTCTCCATCGGGCCGTTTTTATTTTTACACAATAAAATAATTTTTTTTAATCCATTTTCCTTAATGTGTCCAAGTTATAAAATAATAGATCCAAAAATTCAAAGTGGTTTTATGTTAAAAAATAAAAATAAGGCACTAGGCAATTTCTCCGAGGAAGCATTATAATCCATTGAACACCAACACCAAAAGTCAAAAAGCATAATAAATGATAAAATTAATGTAGGATAAAATTTTTCCTTGAAGAAGTAATCACTTAAAATCTATTAGAATCATACTATAATGCTAAAAATTTTAAAATTGGAGCTTCAAAAAAATTACTTCGCTTTCTTTGAATTCTTTTTTGATTTAATTAAAAAAAATATTATCCTCTTAAAAAAAAAATACTTTAACAAGTAAGTTAGTTCTTATTAAAAAAATAGGTGCTTTGTGTGTGGAAGTGTTTCAAACAAGAGTCCATGTACTTATGTGATCAATAGTACAAAATTTGATGATCTAATGGCTAATTAATCAAACTTATTTATAAGACCAAAATCCAAGAATGACCACAATCCAAATCATTCTTGGATTTTTGGATTGTGAATAAGAGAATTTTAACGTGATTATTTTTTATTTATTTTTCGCTAATCATAATATAAGATGCAATCAAATTATACAAGGAATCTAGAGCACTTTACCTTTTTTCGCAAAGACTTTTTAAATATGAAGAACAATAATAACTGTAACTTAATTCAAATAAAATAGTAATTTTAATCCTTCCCTCTTCACTAATCCCCTTTTAACTAGTTTATGGGATCTATGATTTAGCGGGTTAGGTCATACCTAACTTGATACCTATTTCCTTTTATTTTTTGAGCTTAATCTCTTTTGTTTTTTTACCCTCTCTGTACTTAAGTAGAGTAGGTTGCTAGGCTTATTTTACAATAGGCCCAACAAATGTAAATAATAAATTTTGTATACTCTAAAGGTAAAAAGTCTTATGATTATAAAAGAAAATGATAGTGATAAATTTTTTATGGATATATTTTAAAGAGTAAAAAACATTTGAATTCTCGTGTTATAGTGAAAATGACAATTTATTCATCTTATTTTTAAAATTACCTATTTTCACACAATTTTTATAAATTTTTTTATTAAATTTGATAGAATTACCAATTTTTAAATTTTTTTTTATTATTAATTGGTATTATTGACAACTTTTACTTTCATCTAATTTTAAAAAATGGATAATCCATCAAATTTAATAAAAAAATTGTAAAAATTAGGTGAAAATAGATAATTTTAAAAATAAAATGAGTAAATTATTATTTTCACTCTCAAAAGTTCAAACATTATTTTTTTATTTTAAAATGGATAACGAATATGTATATAATGCGGGCAACAAACCTACAGGCATTAGAATCTTGGTGAGAAAATTATACAAAACATTATGATGCCATATGGTTCTTACTGAGTGATTAGGTATGTATTACATAAACAGGTAGATGTGTCTGCAAATCCCCGGACAAATAGGTTTAGCATAAGCATACAGTAATTGTTGCTTCAACACTTACATTACAAATGTTGAAAAAAAATTAACTTAAGAAATCTAGGAAGAGGCTCTCTTTGTCCCTACGGTCAAATTTGAAAGAAGTTATAGTTATTGAATTTAGTACTATGAAGCACATATTCATATTGTCCTAAATGAATCATTCTTAGACGATAGAAAACCAACTTATACACTAGTTTGAGAAATTTTTAAAAATATCAGAGCAGCTACAAGCGTCTTGCCAGACAAAGAAAAAGGCCTGCAACAACTATCATTTTAGCATTGGAAGATTGTTCCAACAGAAGAATTTCGGTTTATCATTTGGTATGAGAATGGGAGGTCTAAAAGAATTTTTTTTGGATTAGATTTGTGATCAAAATAGCGAATTCAGAATTTCGAATACAAAAGAAAGTGTTAAAAAAAATCTATTAAAACAACCTCAAATCAGTTAAGAATTTTTCCTTTCATTTTCATCCTACTTTTATAATATTATAGAGTTTTTTTTTTTAGTACTGCTACACTTACATAACTTTGTATCTCAACCATGTGACATTTAACGAGTTTAATATTAATCGGTATCATATAACTACTATATTAATAAAAACTAAAAAGTCAATAACTATTTAATAAATAGTAGTAACTAATTGGTGGCACATTAATTGTGATACAATATAAGTGTGACACTTTTTTTAGCATGGTTTATAGATTTTTATTGTCACATTATATGCTTTAGAGCTGTGTAATCTCGGATTTGGGTTGATTCAGTTTTAAACTAATTAAAATTGAATCATTTGGTTCTCAAAAAGTGAAAAAAAAAATCAAATTTTTAGAGAAGAACAATTGAACTAAATTAGTTCGATTTGATTTAGTTCTATTTTTAATTTAAGAACAATTTAGTTGAATTAGCTTTGTTTGATTTAATTCTATTTTTTATTTTGTCTAATATTTCTTTTCTCTATTTTAAGACTTTTTTAAAAACTAAACTGAATTGAATTTAATAAGAATCGAACCAATTAGTTTTAAATAAATGGAATCAAATTACAAACCAAATCAAATAACCAAATCGAATCAGTGATTCAGTTCAATTTAATTCAATCAATTTGGTCTTTTTTTTGTCCCCTTTAATACGTTTCTTACAAAGTGAGCCAACGAAGAAATGGTCGGAAACCAAAAAAACTTAAAACCAAAGATAGAACAATCTTGAAATCCATAAGAATAGATTAAGAACTTTAGGTAATCCTTTTTCCTTTTTTTCTCTTGAAATTTAAGTAATGTGTAGAGTTAGCAAAAGGGTCTTACAAGATATAAAGCGAGAGTTTGAATAAGACAACTTTTAAAAAATACTTTTATTTTGATTTTTGAAAAGAAAGTTGTGTTTATGCTACTATAGTACTGGTCTATCTGAAGTTACTACTGATTTTTTTTTTGGTTTTTTTAATTCTAAACAAATGTTTATATTAGCTGGGATTGATCTTTGAAGAAGATTATGACTCTAATAAAAAAAAAAGAAATAAAATAAACTACGAAAAAAAAGAGTTAACATCTATTTTTAATGAAAGACTGATCCAAATATCATGCGTACAAAAGCACATAAAATAAAAAATATAATTTTTCTTTAAACAAAACCTAAATAATACCCACAATCAATTATGAATTTTATTATTTTAACAATGCCCATAATCATTCAAACTCATAATAACAAACTAATAATAAAGAAGAGGTTAATTTGTCACAGAGAGAACCCTAAATAAGAGCAGAAACGAGCTCGGTCCATCCCGAGGGGTGACATGGCAAACATGCTAACCAGGCTCGACTCCCTATAAATCTCCTCCCATTCAACGTTTCTGTTTTAGTCAACTTTAATTATACAGATTAATCAATAACCACCGCGATTAAAAGATATAAACTCCATTTCACTGTTGAAAATTACAATTGAAATCCAGGGGCCACTAGCTTTTTCAAGTCTCACAAACTGCAACGTACCGACAGTTGGAAGAAACAGCCCCAGCAAGAACAATACTTACGTACGCATTTAGTGTTCAGAGACAATTGCTTTTCTTACGTTAAGTGGCCTTCACGTGCCACGCTTTAACCTTTCTCAATCTCCACCTTAAATTAACAGAACCAACCAGAGTACCAACACGCCACAAATGCACAATCACTCACTCTCTCTCTCCTGTCACTCCAAAAACACCATGAAAAAAAGACGAAAAGGAACCAAAATTTAGTACCCAAAGGCCAAAAACCCGTCTATCTGTTCAGATAAACAATAACAAAACAAAACCCACATTTCAGATCCACCCTTCTTCACAGAGAATAAAAATGTGTTATGTGGGGAAAGCAACAAAGATCTTCATTTTCATAGTTACTGTGTTGGTGGTTCTGGGTCTTGTCTTGGGATTCGGGTTCTTGCGTCATAACATCCACAAATCACACAATTGCTCCGGTGACTCTTGCCCTCCCCCACCCGATCCTACTCTCTTCCCCAACCCCAACCCCAGTTCCAGCTCAATCCCTAGTCCTAACCTACCTAGCCCTGACCTTGGCCCGACTCCGCCTAGCCCACAATCTCCAAATCCAAGCTCAGACCCACCTACCCCAATTGTCTCTACTCCACCTAGTACTATGCTTACGCCTCCTCCACCTATTGTTAACCCAAGTCCTCCGCTTCCCACGCTGACATCACCGCCACCGCCACAGCAGCAGCAGGTTATTACAATTGGGGCGCCGCCGCCTGGCAGTCCATCGAATCTGGTACTGGTGAGTCCTGGTCCGGTGAATGCTTAGAAGCTGGTTAGTTGGGTTCAATAATCATGATTTATGTTTGTTGATTCTTTTTCCTGGCACTGTTTTGTTTGTATTTTTTTTTTGGTTTAATGTTAATTGAGATAAATTTTTGGATGAGATTTGTATAGATGGAATAGTCTCTTTATTCTTGAGATTTAGATTTACAGAGTCGTCCATGAAGAGTAGTGAAATTTACAAGATTTTCTATTCTCATGTCCTTGCTTTTACGTTGTCAAAATTGTCAAATTATCTACTCTATCCAAAGTAGATTTGTTGTCGTGTGCATGTTGATAGAGAGTCTCGAGTATTCCTTAGAGCCTTATTTTCTTTTTATTAAGTACATGTCATGTGCAATAATCAGAGAGTATTCTAAATTTTCCATGTTGACAAGGCGATGCGGATTATATCAAGTAAAAACTCTAGCCCCATTGTTACTGTAAGTGGGGCTACAAATTATGAAGTGAAGAAAAGTGAAAAATGTGATTGGTAAATGGTAATTCGAGTAAAGTGTGTATGCGTCAAAAGTTGTTCATGGAAAAGAATCCGATACAAGAATTTGTCTTGGTTTGGACAGGAAAAGAACTTCCGTGACAGATGGTAATTGTTGTTTTTGACGATGAAGGACTAGGGGTAGGGCAGCTAGGGCTCAGTCTCTTCTGGTGGGTTCCAACCACCAAGGAATCTTCAAAGCTGGACTGTCTGTCAATCTGTCAGTTTCTAGGTTAATACCAAACAAAATTTTTCACTTAAAATATTACTGCTCAAAATATTGATATTTGATTAATCTACTGACAACAAGATGTGACAAAGGCGCCTGTTATTGTTTCAAGATCACGTTCAAAGAAGAGAGAATCACAATGGCGTATCATTTGCAATGAGTTTTGTTTCGGTTACGATACGTTTACGTTGGGCATCCCACATCCCAATCCAATTCATTGTCCTTTCACATTTGCTGGTAGCGTCATTGACAGAGAATCTAAAATGGCACGGGGGCTCTGCAAATATTATATAAAATATCTTTACATGTACCACGTACATTACAGACAGGAAATGGGCAGCACATCGATCACGTACATCAGGCCCTCCATCTCATTGGATTCGGCGCTTCGATTTGACTGCTTGCCAAAATTTACAGTACTGTAAAGTGGAAGTGGGGGCCGGCAATGAGGCTCAGCCTCAGACTTTGCATGGATATTGATTCATAAAGTAAAATTACCCTTTTAATTAAAATTGTTTAGGGGAATTAACAAAAGATTACCTGTAAAATGACTTGGATTAGTATTGGATCAACTTAAGCCGTGATCTTATGAACTAAAGAATGTGGGGGCCAAACCTGAAGTACAGGGCTACAGGCCCATTGGCCGGAACAATAGAGCAAAAAGATGCAAGTCAAAAGAATCATTAACTAAATTAGTATGGATTTACAAGTAAATTTTTTTAAAGTAGAGTTTATGCAACATGAATAATTTTTTAAAAAAAATAAAAAGAATCATTAACTAAAGATTAAGTCAAAAGAATCATTAACTAAATGATTAATTTTTTTTTAAAAAAATATTTAATCATTTAGTTGTAACTTTTATTTAATCATTTAGTTATAAAAACAATTTCTAGACATAATGTTTTAAGAATTATATAGACCTTCAATAATTTTAAAAATTTTATCAGTACCCTCAATAATAATTTTTATTTATTTTAACAAAAAAATAACATATGCACCAAAGGTTTTAGAAAAAAAAAGACATGTAAACTTTTTTTTACAGTTAAAATAAATAAAAATTATTATTTAATAAAAATGTTGATGAAAATTTTAAAATTATTAAAATTTGTATGTTTCTCTCTTAAAATGTTAGAAGTCTAATTTTCTTGTTTCTTTATTTATATTATCGAGTAACGAAGAAGGTGTATGCAAACTAGCTGGAGGTCAACCAAGTATTGGTCGAAACGAAATCCTGATAGCTCTCTTTGATGCTCACAGTTAAGCCAATTTAATAATTGAAAAAAATATATATAAATAGTAGGAATGTTTCTGAAAGCATGTTTTGGTGCTCATCCACTGAAATGGAAAATGATTGACCATTTCCATTTCCATTTCCACTTCGGTCATTGGACTTTTGGGTTATATACAACAGAGTATAATTTTTAACTACCCACTGTGAGCATTATTGTATTATGATTAGGGTGGGAACGGGAAGTAGTGGTGGAATCTTGGCGTCATCAAAAGGGAAAAAGCTGCTAATTTACTTGTACAAAATATTATTAGCATTTACATAATCACCCCTGTGTTTGGACGAATGTCGTTTTTGCTGAGACTCGCACAGTGTCATGATGCTTATTATTTGAATGATTCGGTGGTAAAGAGTTTGTAATGCATTATTCTTTCAAAATAACAGAAGGCAATTGCTCTTACGTGACACTCAAACAGCTGCCATCAGTATCTGACTTTTATGTCGATTAATTATCTGTTAGATAAAATAAAACAAAAGAAAAAAGAAAACAAACTACACTCACTTGAATTGAATGTATGATTTGCAGTTGGAGAGAAACAAAAGCAAATGGAGATTGATTCCTCTGATTGGCTCATCGATTATGGCATAGTTGAAGCCATTCCTATCACCGGAAATTTGGGCTGGCCTTCCCAAGCCGCCTCCAACGTTGCAAGGTAAAGCCTTATTACATGTTGTTCTGCTCCTGAGAAAGTAAGAGAAGAAAATTTTGATTCTTGAATTTCTGATGTTGTTTGTTGAAGAATGTCAATGGATAGATCATAGATATATTTTCTCATGGAGAGACGATGAATGTTTAAAGAGGTAACTTTTGCAAATGAGCAGAACTTCAAAATGTAAACTTGTGATTAAGGAACATCAATTAATTTCTGTTCTTGTACGGAGTAACAAAGATGATGACATAGATATGTTAGCTTAAGCGCCAAAACTACAAAGAATGGACATTCACTAGGTTGTGTAGTAGTTGATGAGATATATTTTGGTAAAAAAAAAATGCAACTCCTCGATAAGTAGCTTTAATATCCAGTCACCAGTACTATTTTGAGTTCTATTAGTCAACCAAGAAAGTAAGGAATGGCTTGGTTGTGAATGGGAAAATCAAACCAAATTGATCAATTCACTCATAGTTTGGTAATTTCAGTCTTCGAGCTTCAAAACGGAACCATTTGTGAATAGATAACCCGGAAAGAAACTGTCTGGAGACAAGTCTATCTTACCGTGCATCAGGTAACGATTATTAACAATTACTCAGGTAGCTTTTGTATGTAAAGGATTCTTCTTTAGAAATGATGACAGAAGACCCAAGATGCTGATTGTTGAATCATAGGGTGTTGTCCTCCTTTCCAAAAATCTGTTTAAGAAAATGCCTTTCTTTCACTCTTAGTTTTAACAGTTTGTTCCAGTTCCAACTGCAATCTGCAGGTTCCTTTACATACTTTTAAACTCTTCCCTTTGAGTAGATAAAAGTTCACTCAAGCTAACCACAAGGAGTTGCATTGAGTGAATAATAACCAGATATTTATCATCGGACAGGCAGTTTTGCAACCAGCAATGGTTTTAGCTCCTAATCCACCTTCGTTCTTGAGAAAACATAGCAAAGCTCAACTAGCTTTAGCCGGCGGGGGGAAGAGTGATTCTTTCACTCGTATAAATAATTTGTGCTTAAAATGACTTGTTTCCGATTCTGAATTTAATATCTTATTGACTATGTTGCACGTTCCAGCACGAAAGTAGACTGCTCATTTGGTGATACAGATAGCCCAAAGGAAGCTGGTTCTCGAAAAAGGTTAAAATTTCTTCTCCTGTCTTTCTACAGATTGATATTTTTCTGACTAGACGGAATTTAGTGAGAATAATTACATGTCAGTATATGATATTATCAATGAATTATATGGAACTGCTATGAGGCAACTAATAGAAATGAGAAGATAATTTAATTATAGAGTTTTGAGATGAGGTTAATTGAGTCACAAATGACGTTGACTACAAGAGCACTCTTTGATATGAGTGTACAATAAGCTATGGAGTTTAATTACAGTACAGTGGTAGCAATTCAAAATCCAGCTTGCTGAACCAATTATCTGTGTTCTTAGCCTTGTAAAGTACATATTTAATCTGTGCATGTTAATATAATTTCTGTGTCTCCCAAGCAACACTCTGATGGCTTAACTTGATCTGGATTGGTGGGTTTCCAAGAAGACATCACCATTTACTTTTCAGAGTTTATTCAATGCTATTTAGCCTATTTAAAATTTTTACTAATGATTTTATTTGATGCTTATACTTTTCAAATTTGTAACTCAAGTAATTTTATTATTCTTATCGATTTTCCTATCTTATAATTTGTCTCTTAATTTGCGGGCAAATGCTTTTCTAGGTTGAAGTCTGAATTATGCACTGTATCTGGCTCCAAAGCATGCCGTGAAAAGTTGCGGAGAGACCGGTTGAATGAGAGGCATGAAATTGCTCACTTTCTTCCTTGATTAACTGTTTTTTTGTCTTCTAATTCTTACATTGAATTGGACATGATCTGAAGGTTTCTGGAATTGGGTGCTATCCTGGAGCCTGGAAGACCACCCAAGACAGACAAAGCTGCTACTTTGGGCGATGCTGTTGGAATGGTGATGCAGTTAAGAAGTGAAGCCCAGAAACTGAAGGAATCAAACGAGGATTTACAAGAAAAGATTAAAGAATTGAAGGTGAGTCCTGGCATGCATCGAGCAGTTTGAAGTTTTCTTTATCTGTTTTAAAGTCTCACTATATCATACCTGGCCAAATACTAGAGATGTTTATATGAATTTTTGAGTGTAAGGATATTGATTAAAAATCATCAAAATATGATTTAGAGATCAAGTCAAGTGCGTAGGGTGTCCATGGATCGAAGACGGACGCGAAAGGAGGTGAAAAACAAAGAAGGGTGCACCAGGCTCCAACGCCGCGGCAATCAGGCGTGAGCACCGCGGCGCCCAGTCCAGAACCTGAGTGCCCTGGCGCCAGGAGGCCAGCGCCGCAGCGCTCAGCAGAAGCGTGCTAGCGCCGCAGCGATGAGATCCCAGCGCCGCGGTGCTGGAGATGGGAACAGTATCCCGAAATAAGGAAACTTTCTTATTTCGTCTCCCACTTATTTCAGGACTCCCTAATACGACTCCCACACGTATAGGGTAAACCTAGGTCATCCCAAAGCCTATATAAAGGCTACTAATTGGCTTGTAAACACATCTTTGTGATCAACAACAAATCTTAGTGATAATCTTTGTGGTTCTTTGTGAGAGAAAATCCCTAGAGTGCAAGAGAGAGTGTTCTTTGTGATCTTTCTTGTAAAAGGCGAGGCTATAAAGTGTGAAAATAATGATAAACAGCAGCAAGCCATGAAAAAAAAGATTAGTTATCTTAGGAAGAGTAATACATAGGAGTTGGTAGAGAGACCTCAAAAGAAATTAGTGGGGTGCAAGTGGGTGTATAAGGTTAAGAAGGATACTAGGGGTAAAGCTTTAAGATTCAAGGGTATTCTAGTTGCGCAAGGTTTTACTTAGAGAGAGGAAATAGACTTTTAGAAGATATTCTCTTTAATCGTCAAACACATATCCATTAGGATTCTACTAGTTATGTGTGCAAAACTTAATTTACATTTAGAGTAGTTAGATGTAAAGAGAGCTTTTTTGCATGGAGAGCTTGAAGAACATATTTACATGGCACAACCGTAAGGGTTTATAGAGCCGAAGAAAGAGGAGAATTCTTGCTTGTAGGAGATTGCAGCTCCATCTAGTGATGAAGAGAAGACGCCAGAGTCATCTAGAGCTGAGGCAGAAAGAAAGGACATTCAAGAAAGAGCTCATAGCACAATCGTTCTGTCATTGAGCGATGAAGTATTAAGGAAAGTAGTAGGTGAGACGACAATAATAGGTCTTTGAAAAAAGCTTGACTCTCTTTATATAGAGAAATCGTTGGCCAATAGATTACATATAAAGAAGAAGCTATATCAACTGTCCATGTCAGAGGGGACACCGATGAAAGATCATATTGACGCCTTCAATAAGATCATCCTTGATCTTGAGTCTATCAACATCAAGATAGAAGATGAAGATAGAGCAATTATCCTGCTGAGTTCACTCCTTAAGAGTTATGAGAGTTTTGTTGATACGCTACTCTACGGCAGAGAGAGTTTAACGATGAGTGATGTGAAATCATTATTAAATTCAAAGTTATTAAGAAAGCAAACCGAGGGCAATGCAGAAAGTTTATCTGTAAGAGGAAGGTCCTCATATATAGATGGGAAGAAAAAAGGCTCAAGGTCGAAGTCTAGGACTCCTAGGAAGTACTATTGCTGCAAGAAAGAGGGGCACTTCATAAAGGACTGTCCTGAGAAGAGAGCACAAGACAAGAAGAAAATGGATGCTGCGCTTGCCTATGATGATAGCTATGACAGCGCAAAGACACTCGTCGCTACTGATGGTATGAACTCTGAACGATGGATTTTAGATTCTGGTTGTACTTTTCACATGTGCCTGCATAAGTTTTGGTTTACAAATTTACAGCCTATTAGTAGTGGTAAAGTGTTAATGGGTAATGACATTGCATATCGGATGGTTGGAAATTGGTAGTGTTAAGCTTAGGCTACATGATGGGCAAGTGAAAGAGTTGACAGATGTTAGGTATGTTCCTGACTTGAAGAGAAACTTGATCTCACTGGGGACTTTAGACCAAAATGGGTGTTCCATCAGGATTGACGGAGGGATTGTAAGAGTTTTAAAAGGTTTCATGATGGTGATGAGAGGAGAGAAGCGCAAAGGTGTTTATGTGCTTAAGGGTGAAGTCGTGAACGGTTCTGCACTATTCTCTGTAGATGATGAGAGTATGCAAACCAAGTTGTGGCATCTTAGACTAGCACACCTAGGCGAGAGAAACCTAAAGGAGTTATATAGTCAAAAGGCGTTTGGTGAGGATAAGTTCCAGCCTTTAGAGTTTTGTGAGCATTGTGTGCTTGGGAAAGTACATAGAGTGAAGTTCAGTACTGGCAAGCACAAGACTAAGGGGACTCTTGACTACATACATTTGGATCTTTGAGGACCAACTCAGACAGCTACTCATGGTGGTGCCAGGTATTTTCTCAGCATGATTGATGACTATTCGAAGAAGCTGTGGGTCTATGTGTTGAAGAGCAAGGATCAAGCCTTTGAAGTATTCAAGACTTGAAAAGTTCTTGTTGAAAATCAGACTAGCAAAAGGGTAAAAAGGCTAAGGACCGACAACGGCCTCGAGTTTTGCAACAGAGAGTTTGATGGGCTTTGTGCCAAGCATGGGATCGCAAGACATAGAACAGTAAGATCAACGCCGCAGTAGAATGGGGTAGCTGAAAGGATGAACATGACCTTACTTGAAAGGTTTAGATGCATGCTTACCAAAGCGAAGATGTCCAAGATATTCTGGGGAGAAGCTGTAGTGACTGCAGCTTACTTGATTAATAAAAGTCCCTCCTCAGCAATTGACTTCAAGACGCCAGAAGAGAAATGGTCTGGCAATCCTCCGAAGTATGACCACTTCAGAATATTTAGTTGCCCTGCCTCTATATATGTTGGAGGGAAAGTTGGAACGTAGAGCTATCAAAGGGGTATTCATAGGATATCCCGAATGAGTAAAAGGATACAAGGTATGGTGTAAAGACTTAACACCATCAAGGAGTATCATAAGCCGTGATGTAACATTCGATGAGATAACGATGCTGAAAACCTTCCAAAAAGATGAGAAAGAAGAACCTGTACCCAAGGAAAATCTCAGTACCCGAGTCAATAGAAGTTGAAGTAGAGCCTGAAAATGGATCTGATATGCCCCCAGATCAACACTTCAACAATGAGATCCTTAAAGATGAACCAAGAACACCTGTGAGTTCCTCCAAGTCCACCTAAAAGAAGAATAGAACTCCTGAGTTAGAACTTGAAGAGTACCAGCTTGCTAGAGACAGGCTAAGGAGAACAATTAACCCACTAGTCAGGTATGCACAAGCAGACTTAGTTGCTAATGCTTTTAATTCTGCTTACACCCTTGAGTATGATGAGCTTAGGACATATGGTGAGGCTATGAAGAGTGAAAATAAAAAAGAATGGCAGCAGGCCATGGAAGAAGAAATTTGTTCTCTTAGGAAGAACAATACCTGGAAGTTGGTGGAGAGACCTCAAAAAAAGCTAGTCGGGTGCAAGTGGGTGTATAAAGTGAAGGAGGGGATACCGGGGATAGAGCCTATGAGATTCAAGGCTAGGTTAGTAGCACAAGAATTTACTCAGAGAGAGGGAGTCGGTTTTCATGAGATATTCTCTCCAGTTGTCAAACACACATCTATTAGGATTTTGTTAGCCATATGTGTGCAAACCTTGATTTACATTTAGAGCAGATGGATGTAAAGACAGCTTTTCTACATGGAGAGCTTGAAGAAACAATATACATGGCACAGCTGCAGGGGTTCGAGGAGCCCGAAAAAGAAGATCATGCTTGTTTGCTAAAAAAGTCATTGTACGGGTTAAAGCAATCATCTAGACAGTAGTATAAGAGATTTGATGAGTTTTATGATGGCTTATAGCTTTAGTAGGAGCAAGTATGATGGATGCGTGTACTTCAAGAACATAAGTTATTTGACGATGTATTTGCTTCTATACGTCGATGATATATTGATCGCATGCAAGAATATAGAAGAAATACAGAAGCTCAAGAAGCAGTTAAGTGGAGAGTTTGAAATGAAGGATTTGGGAGCAGTGAAGAGAATTTTGGGTATGGATATTATGAGGGAAAGAAGAGATGTTATCTTCTTGTCCCAACAGCGATATATAGTCAAACTTTTAGAGAAGTTTGGTATGTCAAACGCGAAGGCTGTCTCTACTCCTTTGGCCATGCATTTCAAACTTTCAGCAACACAGTTGCCGACATCCGATGTGGAGAAACTGCAAATGAGCAAAGTACCGTATACAAGCATTGTGGGGAGAATCATGTATGCAATGGTTTGCACAAGACCAGACATAGCACAGGCTGTGAGTGTGGTGAGTAGATACATGACGAATTCGAAAAAAGATCACTGGCTTGCAATAAAGTGGATTCTTAGATATCTCAAGGGAACGTTAAATCACGGGTTAGTGTATAAGAGGGATGATGACAGCAATGAAATAGTAAGAGGGTACGTAGACTCAGATTATGCAGGTGATCTTGACAAGAGAATATCGTTAACGGGCTACGTATTCACAGTGTTTGGGTGTAGTGTGTGTTGGATATCAGTTCTACAATATATGGTTACACTATCTACCACAGAGGCAGAGTACATAGCTGTTGATGAAGCTATCAAGGAGGCCGTGTGGTTAAAAGGCATATGCGCGAAGGTATTGGCTAGTAAAGATGTGAACACTGGTGTGTATTGTGATAGCCAGAGTGTCATACACCTAAGCAAGCATCAAGTGTTCCATGAGAGGTTGAAGCAAATTGATGTGAGGCTCCATTACATTCTTGAGATTGTCTAAAGTGGTGAAGTTAGTCTAACAAAGATAGCGTCATCTAAAAATCCTGCTGATATATTGACTAAGCCACTACAATTGATTAAGTTTGTCCTATGCAAGGACTTAACCGGAGTCACTACTTTGTGAGGGTGACCGAAGATGCGGAAATGAGAGATCGAGTTACTTTGTGGATAATTTTGAATCAAGGAGGGGATTTGTGAGAATATTGATTAAAAATTATCAAAATATGATTTGGAGATCAAGTCAAGTGCGTAGGGTATGCACGGATCGAAAACAGATGCGAAAGGAGGCAAAAAACAAAGAAGGGTGCACCAAGCGCCAGCGCCGCGACGCCCAATCCAGAACCTAAGCGCTGCAATGCCAGGAAGCCAGTGCCGTAGCACTTAACAGAAACACGCCAGTGCCGCAGCGATGAGAGCTCAGCGCCGCGGCGCTGGAGACGGGAACAGTATCCCGAAATATGGAAACTTCCTTATTTCTTCTCCCACTTGTTTCAGGACTCCCTAATACGACTCCCACACGTATAGGGTAAACCTAGGTAGTCCCAAAGCCTATATAAAGGCTACCAATTGGCTTGTAAATACATTTTTGTGATCAACAACAAATCTTAGTGATAATCTTTGTGGTTTTTTGTGAGAGAAAATCCTTAGAGTGCAAAAAAGAGTATTTTTTGTGATCTTTCTTATAAAAGGCATACTTTGTGAATGCCTTGTGATTCATAATAAGAGAAGAGTGTGATCTTGATCCGCCGTGGACGTAGGCAAGTTACCGAACCATATAATTCTTTGTGTATTCTTCTTTTACCCCTTTCTCTCTTTATTTCTTAATAATTTGTTCTGCATTATTATATTGTTTGGGTGAATTTTTTTTTTGTTTATGTGCTTCCGCTTCAACATTGAGTATGTGCAACTTAGTTGTCCTTTGTCTATGTAGGCTGAGAAGAACGAGCTCCGTGATGAGAAGCAAAGGCTAAAGGCTGATAAAGAAAAGTTGGAACAGCAAGTCAAAGCCATGAGTGCACCATCAGGCTTTTGCCTTCATGCCTCTTCAATGTCAGCTGCAATGTCAGCTGCATTTGGAGCTCAAAGCCAGCCTGCTGCTGGTAACAAGCTGGTGCCTTTTATTAGTTACCCTGGTGTTGCAATGTGGCAATTCATGCCACCTGCTGCAGTTGACACATCACAGGATCATGTACTTCGTCCTCCAGTTGCTTAATTGGATACCCCTTGCAAATTAATACATAAACCTATGCTGATGGTTATGTTTCTGTTTTCTGTTGTCAACTATCTACTGCTTTTATAACTCTCCAGAAAAACTATCTACCGGTTTTGGAAAAGTTGGAAAAACTTGATGATTTGGATATTATATGTTCAGAAACGGGGAACTTCGATAGACTTCGGCTTTCCTATGTATGATATATTAAGTGCTTAAAGGTACAACTAACTGAATCAAGGTTGGTGTCAATCCTGATTGTCATAACCAATCATGGCTTCAGAACTGTTCAAATTTGATCTGACCTAAAATTACAAGCTGAATCTCTCTACGGTGGATAATCCTACTTATCTTACCGATCTGTGGAATTGATAGATGGACTTCCATTAGATACTATTGCTGTTGCATTCTTACTGTCTACGAAGGAAAAACGAATTTCTTATCCCCCAGTTTTATGTAATGTTTCCATTAATAGATTACCTTTCAGCAGCCAGCCACCTCAGTGGCTTAATGATTGGTGTCAGCACTTCCAACATTCAAGTGCTGGTTCAAATTGGGTCGGAGTTTCTAACATCCAGTGTTGGATTCGAATTGGTCCGGAATCCCTCCACTGTGTTGGAGGGTAGAAGAGTCTCTCCAAGTGTTGAAAGAGAGATTTAGTTTCAGTTTAACTCAATTTGAATACTATTGGAGCCTACAACATTAATAATTCATTTTTTAGATTTCTCTCTAGGAAGTCAATTCACTTAAGTTCGGATTGATAAACAGGCAAATTGCAGAATAGAAACTTTATGCAACATAAGAGTGGATGCTATTGACAAGGATCTGTTCCTCAAATTGCACCATGAAGCAGAACATTAGAAAGAAAACAGAGGCAAATTAGCTCAAATAAATAACTCAACAATGTAACATCTTTTTGTCAAGATTCAACAATCAATCCTTAAAGGGCCAGAAGCATCATGATTCCCAGGCTGAACCCCATTGTGAAAGTGATTTTGCAGACATCTCTGGTAGCCAATGAGGGCTCCTGTGATTCCCGCGAGGAACCACTTGGACGAGGGGAGGATGAAGGAGTTTCAATTGAAGGATCATCAGGGAGAGGTGGAGGACTGCTCAAAGGTGAGCCAGACAGAACAAATTTTGGCGACTCTGCTGGTGAGGCAGGGGACCTTTCTGGAGCTGGGCCCAAAGGAGATGCTTCTGGCACAGGTGTTTCTGGGGAAGCTTGTGGTGGCAATGAAGGGGATGCTGTTGGTGAGGAAGATGCTGCAAGAGTGTCTACTTCTAGCTTCATTCCTTGGCTACAATGTCCTGGTGTTCCACAGATGAAGTATCTCTTGCCTGGGGAAGAGAGCGTGATAACTGTGTTGCCATCAGTATAGGACTGAATTGCATTGCTTGTCTGGCAGGAATCATAATCTGCCTTTGAGACTTCAGCCACATTATGATTTGGCAGGTATTGGAAAACTGCAGATAATAGCAAATCAATGTCAATGTAAAAATGAAGTTTATCAAGAGCTTAATAGATAATGGTTGAAGCATAGCAGCAATATACATATTTGTTTATAACTTACTCAGATTATCGCCTACAGAAAATGTTTGAGAAGATGCCCAAGTTTGCAGGTCAGTGGTTGTATCCCAGCCACCATTTGAACCTCCAACTGTGTAATTTGCAGCCATTGCTAGTTGAATAAGCATGGCTGTAGCAACCAAGCCTATTAATGTTCTCAGCACTGCCATTTCCCTGGCTACAAGTTAAGCAGAAGATTTGGAGAATAAACAGAGTCAATGCGGAATGTAACAAGACAAAATACAGAAAAAGATTGATTTTTTGGTGATCTGATTTAGGATCTATGTACACATATAGGTATATATAGATATGATTGTTGGCTTTCCTGTTGGAGTTGGTTCAACTCTTTCTCAAGACTTGGCAAAGACAGGTTGTTCTTCTCATCTTAAATATTTATTTTTCTCTACTATTTCTTAGTAAATTATTGCGTGGAATAATAATTTCTTCCATTTGCTTCCCGTCATTTGTTAATAGTCAATGCCTCCGAATTTGATTTGGCTCTATGTACATAATTTGACCATATTTTGGGAATCACAAACTTGCCAATTCTACGTGAACAGCCTTCCTTAATAATGTTGTATGTCATCCTCAAGGGTGTTTTATAATTGCAGAACTGTCTTTTAATAGCTCTCAGAGAAGTAAATGATAAAACTTCTTCAAAATAAATTGTAATTACTTTCTGTCTGCAGCAAGAGAGAGCATTTTTGACAAATTTGAAATGCTTTTTGATAATATTTTTTTTAACGTAGTTTTAAAACAAACTAAATATCTGTATCATGCTTAGTGCATGGTTGACCAATGCCCAAAAAGCCAAACCATAATTAGGAAGTGGTCTGTGGCGTGCATGTGGAAGAAGGCTGACATTTTCTTTGAAGGTGCACCTAATAATGACCTAATCCAGAGCATATATCCGACCCACAACTGTTGTCTGCTGGCTACTGCAGAAAATGTAATAAATTAATGTTAGTGAACATTTTGAAGCAGCTAGCCATGATAATGGAAGCACGATCACAACCCCATTTTCGTTGTACCTGCACTCACCAAATCTACCATGTTCGAGGACGCACATTTGACGAGGAGCAAACGAAATAGAATTATTTAATCGTAATGTATAAAATACAATAACTGATTTTTCAACTAGGTTTTTGGTAGTTGTGGTCCGACAAGGTAGGTAATTAAGCTAAGCCCACTTCACTTGCCCAGTCATTACTTCACTTGCCCAGTCATTTCTCCACGATCCGTCCCTTTCCAGATGGAGTTTCTAAAACATGCTAATGGGGAAATTAGCAAAGTTCCTCCTAGCTAAGGCATCTGATTACCAAAAATCTTGACAACTCTCTTAATAAGTAGCTGTTAATGAATGTTTCTCTTCAAAACAAGTTGAGAAATATTTTGTGTTAAAGCACTTCAATTAACAATTTTGATGTAGTATTGAAATAATATTCTCACATTCAACTTAAAAATATTGTGAGAATATTGATTGAAAATCATCGGGATATGATTTGAAGATCAAGTCAAGTACGTAGGGTGTGCGAGGATCAAAAATAAACACGAAGGGAGACAAAAGAGCACCTAGAACGAAACTTGAGCACCGCGACGTCAGGTGACAAGAGCGCCGCGGTGATGGACGCTGAGTGCCGCGGCGCTGGATGCATGAATAGTTTTTCAAAAATTGAAAACTTCCTTATTTCATCTTCCACTTGCTTCAGAATTTCCTAATCCAACTTTCACACGTTTATGGTACATCTAGGACGTCTTAAAGCCTATATAAAGGCTGGCAATTGACTTGTAAACAGATCTTAGTGATCATTGAAGATATCTTTGTGATAACCCAATAGATCTTAGTGATCATTAAAGAAATCTTTGTGACTCTTTGTGAGAAAAAATTCCTAGAATGCAAAAGAGAGTTTTTCTTTGTGATCTTTATTGTAAAAAGCGTGCTTTGTGAGTGTCTTGTGATTCATAATAAGAGAGTGTGATCTTGATCCGCTATGGACGTAGGCAAGTTGCCAAACCACATAAATTTTGTGTGTTCTTCTTCTACCTTTTCTCTCTTTAATCCCTTAATAACTTGTTCTGCACTATTTTGCTTGGGTGATATTGCTTGTTTGTGTGCTTCTGCTTCAACATATATTTTATAAGTAATTCTGTGCTCTTTCTCATGGAATTGAAGAAATACTATTGAAGCTGTTTCTGTGAAGTTTTTATCATTAATTCTTTTCTCACTCTTTTTGATTTTAAGGTACAAACATGAAAAATATATAGTCTGTAATGGAATATATCAAATGTAATACACTTTTAGGAAATTAGTCTAGGCTTTCTAATTTGATACCACTTAAGTATCAACCTTAATCATAGAACTGATATCATTTGTTGAAGTTTTTACATATCCTAATATCTTTATGAATGATATTTAGCATCATAAAATCACTTAAATGTTTTGCAGAAGACTTCATTCATAAGTAATTAAGAATATAAAAGATCACACATAATAGAGATAAAACAATCACCACAAGACACAACATATATGTGGTTCGATGACAAACACCTACATTCACAACGGATCAAAAACCCAACTTCTTTTATTAACAGTTTAAAAAAAAATATATAGGTCACAAAGACTTATCAAATTATAAAGATCTTTTAGGTCTTTAAGATCTTACACAAGAGATTAATCAAAAAATACAACAAATATTCTGAGCTCTCTCTTAAATGATCTATTATCACTCATGCACACTAAGTAATTAAATGATCTCATGGAAGTACTGTCTCGCACACTTAGCACTCTAATGTCTATCTAGCTCTCTATTCTCTCTTATATTTACATTTTTAATGCTTGATTATTCTAAAGGATTACAAAAGTTTATATAAGTTTTAAAACTTCCCTAAAAGTTCTATTTCTTATTGAAATAAGAGTTCAGAAAAAAAGAAATCCAAAACCAACCTAAATTAATTAAGTCTACTTAAAAATTAAAACTATCCAAACTAGATGCTATGGCGCCACATTACTAGTGCCATGGCATTGGTACGATCTCGCATTGACACCGTAGTGCTACACTTCTAACACCACAATGTTGAGGGTTTTGTCCTTGGCACTATAGTATTGATAAGTCAGCACCATAACGCTTATATTTAGAAAATGTCTCTACTTGTGCTTTTACGCTCTTCCATGCTTTCGGTTCTCTATTTGCATCTCTTTTTTGTACGCTTAATGCATAATTGTCCTTGGGTTGACTTTTCATTGATGTCCAATTCAAAATCAGAAACCAACATAATATTTGAATTATTAAAATTCCAACATACACAAAGCACGTGATTACAAAATATTTATTTTTAACCTATTTAAGCCCTTTGTCTAGGAAAAAAAACTATTTAAGCCCATTATAACAAACCATTAGAAGATCTTTAATTGAATTTTCTAGATTGATTTTAAGGTTTGATACAATAATCTTGACACTGAATTTTCTCTCGAATTGGCCATACATGGCCAATGTGAAACAAAAGCTTGTTGTGAAATAGAGTGATTAGTGCTAATGTTTAACATTTTTATCATCCTCTTCAAGTAAGGAATGACCATAAAACAGAGACTTTGGATTCTCTTAATATGAATTTATTAAGAAGGATTTTTTTTCTTTATATGTGTACATTATTGTTTAGGGAAAAAGATTAATGAACCCTCGATTTATAGTGAAAATAACAAGCATACATACTTTTTAAAAATAAGTGATATTTATATCCCATTTTATTTTACTTTCATTGAAATTGTCATTGACGGTCATTTACTTTGTTAACTTACTCATCCGCTCTCACTTTCATTTGATTTATCATTAATTGACGTTGACCAACTATTGACCAATCGATAATTGATTTTGATTAGTTGTTGACTAACATTGACCAACCGTTGACTAACTATTTAACCAACATCTCATTGATTCTCAATGGATACCATCGTACTCCAAATTTTATGATCCATATGATAGTGAGGTTGTTTTTGCTGATGAATAGCAAAAAAGTCCCAAAATTAATGATAAAAGTGTCAACCTTTTAATGCCGCCATCAAACCATCTTCTCATTAATTTTTAGGCTCCTCTTATGCTTCATTGGTAAAAGGAACTTATCTATCATATAGATAAAATAATTTGGAGTTTGATAATGTCTATGGTTAGTTGATATGCTATTGGTCAATACTTACTAAAATTAATTGCCAATTGGCCAACAAATAATCAATGTCAGTCAGTGGTTGGTAATGGTGAGACAAATAAATCATTTAACAATATTAACGATGGTCAACTATAATTTTAACATAAAAAATAATAAAATGGAGTGCACCTGTTACTTATTTTAAAAGAAAGGGGTGGTTCTTCATTTTTGCTATAATTTAAAGGCTCCTTGGTATTTTTCTATATTATTTGTGTCGTCAAATATATTCATTTATTATTCTCTACTTTATTAATCACCATTTACCAACTTATATTTACTCCCATAAAAATTCAAATGAGAGAGAATCTTGGTATAGAAATAAAGTCATAGCTTATAATTTGTATTTATTAATAAAGGTTTTAATTCTTAATAAGATTATATATTTAGAGTTGATATATATATATATATTTAAAAAAAAATAAGAGTAAGAGATGATGTATGTTGGAAAAGATTGATTGATTACAAGAAAATTAGTAAAAATAATAAATTTTCTTTTGAATAACAAAAAACCTAAGATGAAAACATATATATACAACAATGATTTATTTATATGAGAATATTGATTGAAAATCATTGTGATATGATTTGGAGAGTAAGCCAAGCACGTAGGGTACGCGAGGATCGAAGATAGATGTGAAATGAGGCGAAAGACGGAAGGTACAGTACCCAGGTGTGGGCGCCACGATGCTCAGAACAAAACCTGAGTACTGTAGCGCCCAGGCAGGCTCACCAGTGCCGCAACAATAAGGTGTTGAGCATCGCAGTGCTGGACATGAGAGCAATTTCCTATTTTGATTGTAACTTGTTTCGTCTCCCACTTACTTCAGGACTCCCTAATACGACTCCTACACATTTAGGGTAAAGTTAGGACGTTCTAAAGCCTATATAAAGGCTCTCTATTGGTTTGTAAACACCTTTGTGAAAACCTAAGAAATCTAAGTGATTAAACATACTTTGTGATTCTTAGTGAGAAAAAATTCTTAGGTTGTAAGAGAGAGCGTTTCTTATAAAAGGCATATTTTATGAGTGCCTTGTGATTAAAAAATAAGAGTGTGTACTTTTGATCCACCATGGACGTAAGCAAGTTGCCGAACAACATAAATTTTGTGTATTCTTCTTCTACCTTTCTCTATTTAATTCCTTAATTACTTGTTCTGTATTATATTACTTGAGTTATATTACTTGTTTGTGTGTCTCCGCTTCAGCAAACTGGTATTAAAGCTTGATTTTAAGCAGACATGGCCACACCCAAGTATGAGGTAGAGAAATTCAACAGTATGAATGACTTCAATCTGTGGAAGATGAAGGTAAAGGTATTGTTGGTGAGCCAAAGGCCAGGCTCGGTATTAGAGGAGACTGTAACTCAATCTAGTGAAGAAGAGAAGACGATAGAGTCATCTAAAGCTGAAGCAGAAAGAATGGACATTTAAGAAAAAGGTCACTGCACAATCATTCTATCATTGAGTGATGAAGTACTGAGGGAAGTAGAAAGTGAGACGATGGCAATTGGTTATAGAAGAAGCTTGACTCGCTTTATATGCAAAAGTCGTTGGCCAACAGATTACATATAAAGAAGAAACTATATCAGCTATCCATGTCATAGGGGACGCCGATGAAAAATCATATAGACACCTTCAATAAGTTTATTCTTGATCTTGAGTTTATCAACATCAAGACAGAAGATAAAGATAGAGCAATAATCCTGCTGAGTTTACTCCCCAAAAGTTGTGAGAGCTTTGTTGATATGCTACTCTACAGCAGAGAGAGTTTATTAATGAGTGATGTAAAATCATCATTAAATTCAAAATTATTAGGGAAGTAGATCGAGGGCAATACATAAAGTCTATCTGTATGAGGAAGACCCTTATATATATATGAAAGGAAAAATGGCTTAAGGTCGAAGTTTAGGACTCCTAGGAAGTGTTATTGCTGTAAGAAAGAATGGCACTTCATAACGGACTGTTCAGAGAAGAAAGCACAAGATAAGAAGAAAGCGGATGCTACGCTTGCCTCTGATGATAACTATGACAGCGCAGCGACACTCGTCGCTACTGATGGTAAGAATGCTAAACAATGGGTCCTTAATTCTAGTTGTACATTTCACATATGCCTGTATAAGTCTTAGTTCATGAATTTTCAGCCCATTACTGGCAACAAGGTGTTAATGGGCAATGATGTTGCATGTCGGATAATAGGAATTAGTAGTGTTAAACTTAAGCTGTATGATGGGCGAGTGAGAGAGTTAATAAATGTTAGGTATGTTCCTGACCTCAAGAGGAACTTGATCTTATTAGGGACTTTAGACCAGAATGGATGCTCCATTAGAATCGACGAAAGGGTTTTGAACATGTTAAAGGGTTCCATGGTGGTAATGAAATGAGAGAAGCACAAAGGCATTTATGTGCTTAAGGGTGAAGTTATGAGTAGTTCTGCATTATTCTCTATAAATGATAAGAATATGCAAACCAAGTTATGGCATCTTAGACTGACACATTTAGGCGAGGGAAACTCGAAGGAGTTATTTAGTCAAAATGCGTTTGGTGAGGATAAGTTCCAACCATTGGAGTTTTGTGAGTATTGTGTGCTTAGGAAAGCATATAGGGTGAGGTTTAGTACCAGCGAGCACAAAACTAAAGCGGCTCTTGCTATATACACTCGGATCTTTAGGGATCAGTTGAGATAGCTACTTGTAGTAGTGCTAGATATTTTCTCAACTTAATTAATGATTATTCAAGGAAGCTGTAGGTCTATGTGTTGAAGAGTAAAGAGCAAGCATTTGAGGTATTCAAGACTTAGAAGGCTCTTGTTGAGAATCAGACTAGTAAAAGAGTAAAGAGGCTAAGAATTGACAATGTCCTTGAGTTTTACAATAGAGAGTTTGATGGGTTTTGTACCAAGCATGAGATTTCAAGGTATAGAACGGTAAGATCAACATACAGTTGAATGGTGTAGCTGAGAGGATGAATAGGATCCTGCTTGAAAGGGTTAGATGCATGCCTACCAATGTAAAAATGTTCAAGGTATTTTGGAGAGAAGATGTAGTAATTGTAGCTTATTTGATTAATAGAAGTCATTCATCAGTAATTGACTTTAAGTCGCCAGAAGAAAAATGGTCTATCAATCCTCCTAAGTATGATCACTTCAAAATATTTGGTTGCCCTGCCTTTATACATGTTATGGAGAGAAAGTTGAAACCTAGAGCTATCAAATGGGTATTTATAAGATATCTCGAAGGAGTGAAAGGATACAAGGTGTGATGTAAAGATTTGACACCACTAAGGAGTATTATAAGCAATGACATAATGTTCGATGAGACGACTATGCTGAAAGCCTCTCAAGAAGATGAGAAAGAAAAACCCATACTTAAGAAAGAATCAATACTCGAATTAATAGAATTTGAAGTGGAGCCTGAAAGTAGATCTGATATGCCATCAGATAAGCATTTCAACAAAAAAAATTCTTGAAGAAGAACTAAGAACACCGATGAGTTCCTCTAAATCTACCCAAGGATAGACTAGGACTTCTAAGATGGAACTTGAAGAGTACCAGCTAGTCAAAGACAGGCTAAAGAGAACAAATAACCTACAAATCAGGTATGCATAAGCACATTTAGTTGCTCATGCTTTTAATTCTACTTACACTATTGAGTATGATGAGCCTAGAACATATGGTGATGCTATGAAGAGTGAAAATAAAAAAGAATGGCAGCAGGCTATGGAAGAAGAGATTAGTTATCTTAGGAAGAACAATACCTGAAAGTTGGTGGAGATACCTTAAAAGAAACTAGTTAGGTGCAAGTGGGTGTATAAGGTGAAGACGGTGATATCGGGGATAGAGCTGATGCGATATTTCTATATCATTAATTAAGTGCAAGTATACACTATCGTATGCAAGTAATAAAGAGACTAATTAGTCGGATGTCGAACCCACAGGGATAATTCTTTCTTTTTAACCAATTACTAAAATTATATCTTCCTAATAATTATTCAGAAAAATAAAATCTAAGAATGAATGTAAGAAATATAAAACAAAAACACAATGCAATGAGATTTAAAGATATAGCAACGTAGAGAAAACCTAGGATTAATATTATCCCTCAATATGCTTCTAATGATTAATCCTCTAATATTTAACTCCCTTAGTCTTTATTATTGATCAAGACACTAATGTATTCACAAGCCTCTTCCAAGGTCATGCAAGTATACCTTAATTTACCAAATACCTATATTCCTATGGTACTTGTAATAAATTAAGATTCATTAAGATTAGGTCTTATTGATCATACATGCCAATTAGGTATATTCCTATCCTAAGTTGAAACTTGCATATGCAACATTGAATGTTACTCTACAATCATGCATCAAATTACCTAGGTCTAAACATTATGATTCATCTTCCGAGTTTATCAATAATATTACCAATTCATTCACCATATATTGGCCAGATATATTGAAGCATTAAACACAAGTAATTTAAATAATAAATGACTAAGTTTATTAAATACTAAAAGATATGGCAATTAAGCACACATATTGAGTTCAAATATTAACCCTAGAAAACAAGTTTAGCTCATGGCTACAAGAGAACAGCAGTAAAAATAATTATAAAACATGATACAATTATTAGCAAACCGATATAGACGTCGAATTGCTCTTAATTGCGCTGCCTAGGAACTCTTGATGCCGAAGAACGTCTTGTATTTCTCTCTAAAGATGCTTCAATTAAGCTCCTATTGCTCTCCAAGACTCGTGCTCTGTATTCTTGGTGCTCTTGGGTCGTCTTGGATTCCTCCTTGAAGGCTGGGAACGAGTGGCTTTATATAGAGATTGATATGAGCTTGAAAATCTCAATTCTCGTCGGACTAGGACTCGCACTACCGCTGGCGCGCTATGCATCTGTCGCTGGGGCGACGCGTGAAAAAGCCTTTACCGCTGGAGCGGTGGGATCTTGGCGCTGGGGCGCTGCATGAAAACGGCTGCACCGCTGGCGCGGTGACTCTTTGGCGCTGGGGCGCTAGACGCGACTTAAGCAGGTCGTTTTTCTTATTTCGATCATTATTTCAGCGCTGGGGCTAAAATACTTGTGGCGCGGGGGCGCTGGACTTATATTTTGAAAACTTTGCATTTTAGTCCCTGTTTTCGCTCCTTCTTTAAATTTCGTTCAAGTCCCTATAATTAACAATAAAGCACATAAATAGCCATCTATTCTCATAAAACAATAAAATATCAATAATAAAAACATGAGAAAATATATGACAAATTTGCCCTTATCAAATTCCCCCAAACTTAAATACTTGCTTGTCCTCAAGCAATAAAATAATACTAAGAGAGAAAACAAAGGGTTATACTTGACTCATTTAATAAAACAAAACAAAATATACTAATACTAGTAAGATGATCAAAATCATTGTCTCAAAGGCTAACGAAATAGTACAACTCCATAAGGTAGACAAATAGCTATTAACAATTCTAATTATCTTCATTTAGTCCCTCATTCTTCCTCATAAATAATCACCATGTGTGTGTGTGCAAGCAGCAAGCAAATAGCGAAAACCATACTTTGATTTACTTTATACTTTAGTTTGTACAGAAAAGATGATGTCTCGGCATTTAATTTGTATAATGACACTTCCATAAGCTTGTCTTTATTACCACTCTCCACTAATGTAGAAAATCACATGTCTAGGGATCTATTTAGGACTTTACTTAGCTTGTAATGTAAGGCTAAGGTCAAGGTGGGATAAAAGGATAAATATATGAAGTTCAATTCACACCATGAACACTTAGATTTTTACCTAGAAACTTCTTGATCTTCTTTTCCTTGTATTATCTCTTCCCCCAAAATTATTGTGTTCCCATCCTTCTTTTCAACCTTTTATTTTTCAAAGAATTTCTTCTTTTTTTTTTTTTTTTAAGTTGGGGGTATTTTATTTTCTCTTTTTTTTTTTTTTTTTTTTTTGAATACCCCCAAACTTAGATTGATAAATATCACCCAAACTTTATTTTTCTCATAACACCACAACCTTTTCCTTTCAAGAGTATTTCTAAGCAAATGTAAGGTTTATGGTGTTACGGGCAATGTTTTAGATAAGTAAACTTTAAGTCTTGGGCTTGTAATGTGGTTAAACCAAAGAATGGGTAATTAGGCTCAAAATAGGGTACTAGGGATAAATATATAATAAAAGGTAGGCTAGAAAGGCTCAATCGGTCCAAAGATGGCCTAATGTCATTTCCCTATTCATGTGTTTTTTAGAATTTCGGCTCAAGTAGTAACTAAAAACAAGTTCTAGAGTGTCGGTCTTCGAGACTGTGGTGTACTCCTTAAAGCATAAGTATCTCTAAGTAATAGTTATAACTATTCATGCTTATAAAGTGTTCAAAAAATGGTGATTATAAATAAGGTCAAATTTGTTCCTAAACTTAGGTAATCAAAATTGTCTCAAGTATCTATCATTCCCTATGGATGTGTAAAAATAAATTCAACCATGTATTCTTTTTCTTATCATAGACTAATGATCATCTTATCAAAATCTAATAAAAATGAATTAACTAAAAAAAAAACTAAGTAACTAAAAAAAAAAAATTTTTTAACCCACAAGAATGACCACCCAAATCATGCAAAATTTTTAACCCACAAGAATGACCACCCAAATCATGCAAAATTTTTAACCCACAAGAATGACCACCCAAATCATGCAGTAAAATGAACACAAGAAAGTGTTTTCCACCCCCAAACTTAATTTAGACATTGTCCCCAATGTCAAAAAATAAAGAAGTGAAAGTAAGAGACTTCCCTGGTCAATTTTCGCTGGCGCGCTGACTCTCCATCGCTGGGGCGATGTTCTGGCGCTGCCGCGGTAATCGTCTGTCGCTGCAGCGCTAAAGGCTGATTTCTGCACAGTTACTGGAATTTGCGCTGGCGCGATGGTGCTTGTACCGCGGGGGCGGTGGTGCTCGATTTTCCTGTCGCTGCCGCGCCATGTCATGCCGCTGGAGCGCTGAAATTCTTGGTTTTTTCTTCTTTTTTTTTTTTTTAAGATGCTGAAAAAAAATAAAAAAATGATAATAATAATATTAATACTTTTCTTGGGTTGCCTCCCAAGTAGCGCTTGATTTAACGTCATCAGCTTGACGGGGCTTCTTATTCTTTTATGGTGGATCAAAGATGCTGGTGGAAGCATTTGTGTGAGTGATCTTGCTGGCTTTCTTCTTTTTCGGCTTCCATATTTTTGCAATTAAACCTTGGGCAGTATCTTTTGCTGCATTCTCCTTATGTCTCTTCGGAAAGACTTTAATCTTAGACCGGGGAGATGGTTCTTCCTTTTCTTTCTCTTTGCTCGCTTCGTCGTGATGCTGCTTTTTCTTCTTCTCTCTTGCCTTCCTATGCTTTAATGCTCTTTTTCGGATGTGGGGATCCAATGTCTCCATATCTTTAATTTGCTTAACGCTTGGATGCACCACATTAATGCAAAAACAGTCTTCATTTTCAGTTGGTAATTTGATCTCCTTGAAGACCTTAAAAGTGACTGTGTCCTCTTGTATTCTCATGGTCAACTCCCCTTTTTGCACATCAATAATTGTTCTTCCAGTGGCTAGAAAGGGTCTTCCAAGGATGATTGGGATCTCCTTATCTTCTTCCATATCCAAAACAATGAAATCTGCAGGGAAGATGAATTTATCGACCTTAACCAACACATCTTCAATTAATCCTTTAGGATAGGTGAGAGAACGATCTGCTAACTGAAGTGTGATATTTGTTGGTTTGGCTTCTTTCAGTCCCAACTTTTTATACACGGACAATGGCATAAGATTGATGCTAGCTCCCAGATCACAAAGTGCTTTCCCAAAATCATAATTCCCAATTGAGCATGGTATGGTGAAGCTCCCAGGATCTTTGAGCTTTGGAGGTAGCTTTTTTAAGAGGATGGCGCTACACTCTTCCGTCAGGGCCACAGTCTCGAAGTCATCTATTTTTCTCTTCTTTGATAGGATGTCCTTCATGAATCTAACATAGCTCGGCATTTGCTCCAGTGCATCTGCAAAAGGAAGATTAATATGTAATTTCTTAAAAACATCAAGAAATTTTGAAAACTGCTTATCTAGTTTCTTCGTTTGCAGCCTCTGAGGAAATGGAGGTGGTGGAGTGAATGTCTGCGTAGGTTGCTTCTGCGGATTGCTACTGGTATCTTCTGCTGCATTTTCTCTTTTCTGTTCTTGCACTTGAATACCATTTTCTATGCTTTTCTGCGTTTCAGCACTTTTCTCTTGGTTTATGAACTGCTGTAATCTCTGAGGAAATGGTATAGGTGGTCTATATGGTTGCACGTCATCTTGCTGGACCACTGGTTCTTTTTCCTTCTCTATCATCTCTGAAAGTTATGGTTGAGGAGTATTGTCATGTAAGACTTTACCACTTCTTAGGGAGATGGCTTGGCATTGTTCTACACTTCCTTTTGGATTGACTTCAGTGTTGCTTGGTAGAGTTCCTTGAGGGCGATTGTTTATTGCTGTTGCGAGCTGCCCTACTTGATTTTCCAAAGCTCTAAGTGAAGTTGCTTGACTTTGAAAGAGTGCATCTGTTTTCTTCATGTATTGCAGGAGCATGTCTTTAATGTCTGGTTTCTTCTCTTGCTGAATTTGCGTTTGGAAGCCAGGAGGAGCTTTGGAATACTGTCCTTGATTATTGTTGCTCCATGAAAAGTTGGGGTGATTTCTCCATCCAGGATTGTAAAAATTTGAGTTAGGATTGTTGCGGTTGAAGTCCCCTACATATTGAGCAGTCTCCATGCATTGTCCATTAGCATGATTGCTTCCACAGAAATCGCAAGTGATGGGTTGACTCTTGATAGCATTAACTCCCAAGTTGCTTAATTGTTTGGTCAAGAGGTTGACTTGGGCAGATAATGTAGTCAAAGTGTCTACTTCATGTAATCTAGCGATCTTTCTTGTGGTTGACCTTTCGGTGGGCCATTGATAGGCATTGGACGCCATCTCATCTAGTAGATCATAAGCTTCATCGGTGGATTTATTCATAAGTGCTCCTCCAGCTGCAGCATCTACTATTGTTCTGAATTGACCGGCTAATCCATTGTAGAATGTTTGTACAAGCAACCACTTTGGAACTCCATGATGAGGACATTTTCTTTGCATATCTTTGTATCTCTCCCATGCCTCATAAAGAGATTCTCCATCTAGTTGTAGGAATGATGTGATGTTGTTCCTCATCTTGGCAGTTTTAGCAGGTGGAAAGAATTTGGCGAGGAACTTTTGTGCAAGATCATCCCATGTAGCTATGGATCCAGATGGAAGTGATAGTAGCCAGCTTTTTGCTTTGTCTCTCAAGGAAAAGGGAAACAATCTTAGTCGAATTGCATCATCGGACACCCCATTGTATTTAAATGTGTCACATATCTCCAAGAAGTTGATAATGTGCATGTTTGGATCATCGTTGGGCAGTCCACCAAATTGTACCGAATCCTTGAGCATTTGAATTGTGCTTGGCTTGATCTCGAAGTTATTAGCTTGAACAGTTGGTCTTTGGATGCTCGAATGGATTCCATTCACTAAGGGAACAGCATACTCCTTTAGTGGTCTTGCTTCATTGTCAGGTGCAATTGGTACTTGATCTTCCATGGTGTTGACTTGATTTTGTTCTCTTCTAATTCTTCGTAAGGTTCTTTCAATTTCTGGATCAAAAGAAATCAAGTCTTCACTTTTCGATCTTTGCATGTACCTCGTAAGAAAGAAAGTAAAACTAAATTAAGAAAAATAAAAAATAAAAAATAAAAAAATTCTGAAGTAAAAACTAGAAAGATTGGTATTAATATTGGCGAAAAAGTAGTTAATTATCCCCGGCAACGGCGCCAAAAACTTGATGCGATATTTCTATATCATTAATTAAGTGCAAGTATACACTATCGTATGCAAGTAATAAAGAGACTAATTAGTCGGATGTCGAACCCACAGGGATAATTCTTTCTTTTTAACCAATTACTAAAATTATATCTTCCTAATAATTATTCAGAAAAATAAAATCTAAGAATGAATGTAAGAAATATAAAACAAAAACACAATGCAATGAGATTTAAAGATATAGCAACGTAGAGAAAACCTAGGATTAATATTATCCCTCAATATGCTTCTAATGATTAATCCTCTAATATTTAACTCCCTTAGTCTTTATTATTGATCAAGACACTAATGTATTCACAAGCCTCTTCCAAGGTCATGCAAGTATACCTTAATTTACCAAATACCTATATTCCTATGGTACTTGTAATAAATTAAGATTCATTAAGATTAGGTCTTATTGATCATACATGCCAATTAGGTATATTCCTATCCTAAGTTGAAACTTGCATATGCAACATTGAATGTTACTCTACAATCATGCATCAAATTACCTAGGTCTAAACATTATGATTCATCTTCCGAGTTTATCAATAATATTACCAATTCATTCACCATATATTGGCCAGATATATTGAAGCATTAAACACAAGTAATTTAAATAATAAATGACTAAGTTTATTAAATACTAAAAGATATGGCAATTAAGCACACATATTGAGTTCAAATATTAACCCTAGAAAACAAGTTTAGCTCATGGCTACAAGAGAACAGCAGTAAAAATAATTATAAAACATGATACAATTATTAGCAAACCGATATAGACGTCGAATTGCTCTTAATTGCGCTGCCTAGGAACTCTTGATGCCGAAGAACGTCTTGTATTTCTCTCTAAAGATGCTTCAATTAAGCTCCTATTGCTCTCCAAGACTCGTGCTCTGTATTCTTGGTGCTCTTGGGTCGTCTTGGATTCCTCCTTGAAGGCTGGGAACGAGTGGCTTTATATAGAGATTGATATGAGCTTGAAAATCTCAATTCTCGTCGGACTAGGACTCGCACTACCGCTGGCGCGCTATGCATCTGTCGCTGGGGCGACGCGTGAAAAAGCCTTTACCGCTGGAGCGGTGGGATCTTGGCGCTGGGGCGCTGCATGAAAACGGCTGCACCGCTGGCGCGGTGACTCTTTGGCGCTGGGGCGCTAGACGCGACTTAAGCAGGTCGTTTTTCTTATTTCGATCATTATTTCAGCGCTGGGGCTAAAATACTTGTGGCGCGGGGGCGCTGGACTTATATTTTGAAAACTTTGCATTTTAGTCCCTGTTTTCGCTCCTTCTTTAAATTTCGTTCAAGTCCCTATAATTAACAATAAAGCACATAAATAGCCATCTATTCTCATAAAACAATAAAATATCAATAATAAAAACATGAGAAAATATATGACAAATTTGCCCTTATCAAATTCCCCCAAACTTAAATACTTGCTTGTCCTCAAGCAATAAAATAATACTAAGAGAGAAAACAAAGGGTTATACTTGACTCATTTAATAAAACAAAACAAAATATACTAATACTAGTAAGATGATCAAAATCATTGTCTCAAAGGCTAACGAAATAGTACAACTCCATAAGGTAGACAAATAGCTATTAACAATTCTAATTATCTTCATTTAGTCCCTCATTCTTCCTCATAAATAATCACCATGTGTGTGTGTGCAAGCAGCAAGCAAATAGCGAAAACCATACTTTGATTTACTTTATACTTTAGTTTGTACAGAAAAGATGATGTCTCGGCATTTAATTTGTATAATGACACTTCCATAAGCTTGTCTTTATTACCACTCTCCACTAATGTAGAAAATCACATGTCTAGGGATCTATTTAGGACTTTACTTAGCTTGTAATGTAAGGCTAAGGTCAAGGTGGGATAAAAGGATAAATATATGAAGTTCAATTCACACCATGAACACTTAGATTTTTACCTAGAAACTTCTTGATCTTCTTTTCCTTGTATTATCTCTTCCCCCAAAATTATTGTGTTCCCATCCTTCTTTTCAACCTTTTATTTTTCAAAGAATTTCTTCTTTTTTTTTTTTTTTAAGTTGGGGGTATTTTATTTTCTCTTTTTTTTTTTTTTTTTTTTTGAATACCCCCAAACTTAGATTGATAAATATCACCCAAACTTTATTTTTCTCATATCACCACAACCTTTTCCTTTCAAGAGTATTTCTAAGCAAATGTAAGGTTTATGGTGTTACGGGCAATGTTTTAGATAAGTAAACTTTAAGTCTTGGGCTTGTAATGTGGTTAAACCAAAGAATGGGTAATTAGGCTCAAAATAGGGTACTAGGGATAAATATATAATAAAAGGTAGGCTAGAAAGGCTCAATCGGTCCAAAGATGGCCTAATGTCATTTCCCTATTCATGTGTTTTTTAGAATTTCGGCTCAAGTAGTAACTAAAAACAAGTTCTAGAGTGTCGGTCTTCGAGACTGTGGTGTACTCCTTAAAGCATAAGTATCTCTAAGTAATAGTTATAACTATTCATGCTTATAAAGTGTTCAAAAAATGGTGATTATAAATAAGGTCAAATTTGTTCCTAAACTTAGGTAATCAAAATTGTCTCAAGTATCTATCATTCCCTATGGATGTGTAAAAATAAATTCAACCATGTATTCTTTTTCTTATCATAGACTAATGATCATCTTATCAAAATCTAATAAAAATGAATTAACTAAAAAAAAAACTAAGTAACTAAAAAAAAAAAATTTTTTAACCCACAAGAATGACCACCCAAATCATGCAAAATTTTTAACCCACAAGAATGACCACCCAAATCATGCAGTAAAATGAACACAAGAAAGTGTTTTCCACCCCCAAACTTAATTTAGACATTGTCCCCAATATTAAATGACTAAGTTTATTAAATACTAAAAGATATGGCAATTAAGCACACATATTGAGTTCAAATATTAACCCTAGAAAACAAGTTTAGCTCATGGCTACAAGAGAACAGCAGTAAAAATAATTATAAAACATGATACAATTATTAGCAAACCGATATAGACGTCGAATTGCTCTTAATTGTGCTGCCTAGGAACTCTTGATGCCGAAGAACGTCTTGTATTTCTCTCTAAAGATGCTTCAATTAAGCTCCTATTGCTCTCCAAGACTCGTGCTCTGTATTCTTGGTGCTCTTGGGTCGTCTTGGATTCCTCCTTGAAGGCTGGGAACGAGTGGCTTTATATAGAGATTGATATGAGCTTGAAAATCTCAATTCTCGTCGGACTAGGACTCGCACTACCGCTGGCGCGCTATGCATCTGTCGCTGGGGCGACGCGTGAAAAAGCCTTTACCGCTGGAGCGGTGGGATCTTGGCGCTGGGGCGCTGCATGAAAACGGCTGCACCGCTGGCGCGGTGACTCTTTGGCGCTGGGGCGCTAGACGCGACTTAAGCAGGTCGTTTTTCTTATTTCGATCATTATTTCAGCGCTGGGGCTAAAATACTTGTGGCGCGGGGGCGCTGGACTTATATTTTGAAAACTTTGCATTTTAGTCCCTGTTTTCGCTCCTTCTTTAAATTTCGTTCAAGTCCCTATAATTAACAATAAAGCACATAAATAGCCATCTATTCTCATAAAACAATAAAATATCAATAATAAAAACATGAGAAAATATATGACAAATTTGCCCTTATCAAGAGCCTATGAGATTTAATGCTAGGTTGGTTGCATAAGGTTTTACTTAGAGAGAGGGAGTTGACTTTCATGAGATTTTCTCTTCAATCGTCAAGCACACATCCATTAGGATTTTGTTAGCCATATATACAAAAAAAAAAACTTGATTATATCTAGAGCAGATGGATGTAAAGATAGTTTTTTTGCATGGAGAGCTTGAAGAGACGATATACATGGCACAACCGCAAGGGTTCCAGGAGCCTGAGAAAAAAGATCATGCTTATTTTTCTAAAGAAATCATTATATGGGTTAAAGCAATCACCTAGACATTGGTATAAGAGTTTTGATGAGTTTATGATAGCATGTGGTTTTAGTAGGAGCAAGTATGATGGATGCGTGTACTTCAAAAATATAAGTTGTGGGATAATGTATTTGCTTCTATATATTGATGATATGTTGATTGTATGTAAGAATATGGAAGAAATACAGAAACTTAAGAAGCAGTTGAGTGGCGAGTTTGAGATGAAGGATTTGAGAGTAGTAAAGAGAATATTGGGTATGGATATTGTAAGGGAAGGAAGAGATTTTATATTCTTGTCCCAACTAGCTTGTAGTGAATATTAATTGAAAATCATTGGGATATAATTTAGAGAGTAAGCCAAGCGCATAGGGTACACGAGGATCAAAGACAGACACGAAAAAGGTGAAAGACTGAAGGCGCAGTGCCCAAGTGTGGGCGCCGTGGCGACTAGGTTCTCATTTTGATTGCGACTTGTTTTGTCTCTCACTTGTTTCATGTTTCTCTAATACGACTCCTACATATTTAGGATAAACCTAAGACATTCTAAAGCCTATATAAAGGCTCTCTATTGGCTTATAAATACATCTTTAAGAAAATCTAAGAAATCTAAGTGATTAAATAAACTTTGTGATTCTTAGTGAGAGAAAATCCCTAAGTTGCAAGAGAGATCATTTCTTTGTGAGTCTTTCTTGTAAAAGGTATACTTTGTGAGTGCCTTGTGATTCAATAATAAGACTGTGTGATCTTGATCCGCCGTGGACATAGGCAAGTTACTAAACCATGTAAATTCTGTGTGTTCTTCTTCTATCTTTTTCTCTTTAATTCTTTAATTACTTGTTCTACACTATATTGCTTGGGTTATATTGCTTGTTTATATGCTTTTGCTTCAACAATTTATATAGTTCAAATATAATTTTTTATTTATTTTAATTGATATGACATTTAGTGTATTTATTGTTGATTTGTGTTATATAATTATTATATTAATAAAGATTAAAAAATTATTAATTATTTAATAAATGGTAGTCATTAATTAATGATACATTAACTGAGAACTCTACATCCCAACTTCATAAATACAGAACTATTCACATTTGTCAGTTGTTTGTAATTCAATAATCATAATTATATTTGACCGATCTAATTGAGAAGTTAGTCTTGACAGGATCATTATTTATTGTTAACATCGTAGAACATTTAAGTAATTAGATGCCTTAGTTATGCTTAAAAACCTTTATGCTTCAAGCATCAACAAAGGGTAAAGCTCATATCTAACATTATAGCTTTCACCAATAATTTGCCCACCTTAATTTTTACTGTAATAGCTTAGAAGTTCATTAATGGCAACATCCAGGCACTTTTTGCAATCATAATTATTGCAGATTATCACTAATCTCTTATAGCAATTAGCTTTTGCCATAATATCAACTTGTTTGGGATTTCTTTAGCATGCACTCCAAATAAATTTTATGCACATGTAGAAGAATTCATTCACAAATAACAAAGAATATAAAATATCAACACAATAATAAAGACAAAAAAAATAATAACTACAAGACACAACAAATATCTACATCTATAGCGGATCAATGATACACCTTCTTTTGTTAATAGATCATAAAGAACTCTTAGATCACTAAATATCTCATAAATCATTCAGATCTCTCAGATTACTTAATATCTCTCTGATCACTTAGATTTAACAATAAGAGGCTTAACCAAATAGTACAATAAATAGCCAGAGATTCCCTAAAATGATTTATCATCAATTTCTTACACACTTAATACTTTAATGATCTCATGTACTCTTTTAGTGCACTCAGTATCCTAGGGTAGCCTAAACTCTTTATTCTCTTTTATATTTATATCTTTGATGCTTGGTTAATTCTAAGGGGTTACAAAGGTTTATATAGTGTTTACAAAATCCTTAAAAACTCTAAACCTAGTTAAAATAAGAGTCTATGCGTGTGAAAATCCAAATGCTACTCAAAGAAATTAATTTGAACAAAAAACGATTTTTTTTTAACAAGCAACGCTACAACATTATGTATCCAACACTAGGTGGTAAATGTAACTTATCCAACGCTGTAGTGTTCAATGATTAACACTTTAGAGCGTTGGGATTTCTAAAATCTTTGCTGGGCGTATTGTCTTCTAACGCTAGGGTGTTCAGACTTGAAATGTCTCAACTTGTATTTTTATGCCCCTCTTTACTTTCGGCTCTTCGTTTTGCTCTTTTCTCGTATGTCCTTCGCGTACTTGACTTCATAATGACTCCTCATTCTAACTCAAAATTACTATCAAACATAATTTTAAATCACTAATTCCAACAAACCCTTCCTTGATTTAAAATTTCTTTTAAGAAGCTATCCAAGATCATCCATTCCTCAACCAATGCTCAATTACTTTAGTGTTGACTCTAGTTAAGTCTTATGCATAGACTTAACTAAGGCTCGTAATTTTGATTGCCAAAGATATGAATGTATCTCTTTTTGGGTAGTCTTTATATTATGATCTACAATATTACTTAACACCATCATAATATCTTCATGGTTAGAACTTATCCCTTCCATCACCACCGTTGCCATACATTCTTTTTCAACCCTTGTCACATTGATGGGATAATCTTTAATGTTACCTTTGATCTTATTGGAGTTGGTGCTTACATGTCATTCCAAAATTGTATGAATATTAATTGTTTAATATTTATATAATAAACATTTGAATAAAAAATTTTAATTTTATAATTATATGGTATAATGCTTGTAACACTACAGACATTGTATGATCTGAAGAAGTTCAGATCTGGTCTAAAAGAGTTTAGACCAGAATTAATAGTAGTAAACCTGAGAGTTATAAATGCTAAGAGTTAGCACGGTTAAGAGTTAGCAGATTATAAGAATCAATGAGGTCTAAAGAGTTAGAACCTTGTCTATAATAGGACAAAGACCTGAGAATATAGTTGTAATGATATAGTTGCAATAAGTGCTAAGAAATGTCATTATATAAGTATGTCTTAAACACAAAGTTCCTGATCTATGTTCACCAATGCGGGTCTATCGGTGAATCATTGTTATATAGATTAATGTATGTCTATATCTAACTTGTTCAGATGGTTGTTCTTGTTGGGATTTGTGCTTACACGCCATCTCTTTAGTGCATAAATATTTGCTTTATGTTTATACAATTATGATTTTTATAAATCACTAATTATATTATATACAAATATGGTAAGATGCTTGTAACATTTTAGACATTGTATAATCTAAAAGAGTTCAGATCTGATCTAAAGGAGTTTAAATCAAAACTAAGAGTTAGTAAAATCTAAAGAGTTAGAGCCTTGTCTGAAATAGGACAAAGACCTAAGAATATATTAGTAATGACATAGTTGCAATGAGTTGCAAATGGTGCTAGAAAATGTTGTTATGCAAATATGTTCTTAAATTTAATGTTCCTGATCTATCTTCACTAATGCGAGTCTGTTAGTGAAGACCTTAATATATATATATATATATCAGTGTATGTCTATATCTGGATAGTCCAGATAGTTAGTTTTAGCAAACCATGAGTTTAGTGAAAACTCGTATAGAGATACAAGTATTCAGTAAGGACTGAATATTGAACAAACTCACAAAGATCTCCAATAGACATCCCATAAAGCCGTCAATAGAGGATCTTTCAAGTTGAGTAGTATTCGTGGTCCTTAGACCTGAGTGCCACGGTGGACTTGTGAGTGATCCACCATACTTTGGTTCCACACATGTTAGATACCTTTCATGGTCTGACTGCTAGGTGTCGCTGAGTATGGTCCGATGCTCATAGAGTCCAGTGTATACAGATATGGGATCCATCAACTCAATTGGGTGGGTAAAATATCCTGCAACTCCAAGATTGTATTTCAGAAAGTCTTATAGCCATAAGCAGACATATCCGAGAATTAATTTTATCCTCGTAAAAATAATATCGTAAAAGTGTTTACGAATATTATTTATTGAAATACAAATCTAGAGATAAGTTTATGGTTGAGCACATGGAGACTTGACGGTGTTGATCTATATCTCCGCTCTTCTAGGATATTTATGATGGAAGGATTATACGAATATGTTATAACCTCAACTTGTATGGTCTAATACGCCGTTTTGTAATATCTATAACATGTGTGTGGGACATTGTTCACAGACGTGTGAAATAGTTTCATATGACAAATCGGGCATGGACTTAGACAGTCTCACAATATGAAGTGTACTCATTGTGCACTAGGGCAGCAAATTGGATTGAACAATTGATCCAACAATTTCCAGTAAAATGAAAAATGTTTCAAGGTTCCTTTTATTATTCACTTGTCAATAATTGAATTTAAATACATTATTGGTTTACAAGAGTTGTTAACCAATAAGAAATTGACAAGTGACATAATCTTACTCCATAAATAATTTACCATGTATTTACCTATTTACCTTGCTTGGTAAATACATATATGGTAAATGTAAATATTCAAAATAGTTTTGAATTATTAATATTTTATATATTAATCAAATTATTATTATTAATTGAAATAAGTGGCAAACACCATTTACTAATAGAGAATGCACTTGTTATTAATAATATGGAATGTTGGCCACTTAAAAATTCTTAAATGATGCACTATGGAAGTGGTGAGACCACTTAGCATTGTTTAAATGCCATTTACTCTCTAGAAATTGATTCAAATGGTTGAATCAATTTGTTGAGTGAAAAATATGATAGATTAATGTTTGTAATGGCAAACATGGATAAGTGGTGGTGGAGCACTAAGAGAAGTAATCATTCTTTGCACTTAATTAAGAATTGAAAGAGTTTAATTTGTGTAAGAGAAGTGTGAATTTCATTCTAGGAGAGAATTGAGAGCATTTCCTAAGTGTTTTTCTTAAAGTGTTGAGAGAAAATGCAAAACCTTACCAAGGTTCAATATAAAGAGTTGTAAAGAACTAAAGAAAACACTTAATTCTTCTCATCTCTTGGTAGTAGTCATTCATAAGGATAAATTATTTTAAGTGTTAAAACAATCCTTTGCTGGAAATTCAAGGCTGCCATTCTAGCTTCACAATCCCACCAGATTTAGTTGTGAACTAGAATTGTGCAAGGGAACACTTCAAGATGAGCTCAACAAATTGAAGCTTGGAGTTCTTGAAGAATTGTAAAGCTACCTTCATAACCAGGTAGGTTATTTATTTGCAATTCATTTTATATTATGCATGAAAAATATATACGAGATATATATGTGCTTGAATATTCATACATGTGATTACATGCTTGAGTTTGTTACATATTGTATAACATGTATGAATACTTCCGTTGCGTATTTAATTTTTGAAATTATATATGTATCTATACACATCACACACCATATCACAACAGTTCTTAGTTGACCATAGGCTTAGAGCTTGTATAGGTATGCGGGTATTCAGTTAGGACCGGATACTGAACAGACTCATGAGGACCCAATAGATATCCTATGAAGTTGTCAAAGGAAGGTTCTCTTGAGTTGAGTAGTATTCATCGTCCTTTGACCTGAACGCCACGGTGGGCTTGTGAATGATTCACCATACTTTAGTTCCACATATATTAGATACCTTTCATATTTTGACCATTATGAGTCGTTGGGTATGGTCCAATGCTCATGAAGTCCGGTGTACGCAGATACGAGATCCGTCAGCTTACATAGGTAAGTTGCATATCTGATGCTCCGAGATTGTATTTCATGAAGTCTTGTGGCGACAAGCATACACCTGAAAAAATATTTTTTCACAGGGTTAAACAATATCGTAAAAGTGTTTACATATATAGTTTATTGAGATACGAATCTGGAGATAAGTTAAAGGATGTGCTTACGGAGATTTGACGATGCTGATCTATATTCCCGTACATCCAGGGTATAAATGATAGAATAATTATATGTATATGTTGTGACCTCAACTTGTATGGTCTAACATGCTGATTAGTAATATTCATAATGTGTGCGTGGGGCATCGATTAGGAATTTATGAAATAATTTCATTTAACAAATCGGATGTGAACCTAAGAAGTCCTAATATGAAATGTACTATTTGTGCACTTGGGTAATGTATCATATTGAATGGTTTAATACAGTAAAATTCAGTAATTTACTAAAGTTAAATTAACTAAAGTATATAGTTAAATGGTGGGAGCCACTTTAGGTTAACTTGGTAAGGACATTAAAGTAATTTTACTTAATGATCATTTAATTGTTAAATAATTAAAATAAATATTATTTATTTAATTATTAAATAAATAATTTAACTTAACTATAGTTAAAGGTTAACCATATGGTTAAGTTAAGTTAACCTTACTTAATGGTTAAGTTAAGTTAACCTTACTTAATGGTTAAGTAAAAATTAATCTAACTATGGTTAAGTTAATTAACTGGGTTAGATTATTTAAATGTTTATTTAACTTAAGGGTTCAGTTAAACTAACCTAACTAAGATTAAATGTTAACTATGGTTAGATTATATTAAATACAAATTCAAATTTAAGTGAAATTGAAATCAAATACATGTTAAATTAAATGTTAATTAAATGTATTAAGTAAAATGAATTAATTTTCATAAAGAGAGAAGTGTTAAGTTGTTTTGGTTAGCTAGAAAATTAAGAGAGAAATTGAGAATGAAAATTAAAATGTTTCAAGAGTTGAAAACATTTTCTATTCATTATCTTTTCTAATTAATTTAGCCATTAAAACAAGAATTAAATTTATTTTTATTCAAGAGTTGAAAAAAATGAATAACGAATTTAACTAAGTTAAAAAGTTTAATTTTAAATTAAGTTTAAGAGTTAAATTAAATGCTGGATTAACATACTGCTATTCTAGACAATCAAACCCACCATTTTTTATTGCTAGGATTGATCAAAGTTTGCATTTCAAGTGGACTTCAAACAATTAATCCAAAGGCTTTATGGGTTAATTTCTCAATCTCGTTTTTAATTTGATTAATATGTATTATTTGTGTTCGTTGTAAATTTTTATGCTTTCGCTGTGCATATATACGTATGAGATATGTATATTTTTGTATGATGAATAAATCTCACATGCAAACACCCTAGAATTATCAACACTCAACTGATCTCCCATCCTCTTAACAACCCATGTTGAGCCATACACAACATTCTTATCAAGCACATAGCCTCTATTATACTTCTCATCGTATATCATTTTCAATACTTTCAGTATTCCTTCTTTTGTCTTGAATGAATCTTTTACTTGATCTAATACTCCCAGGTATACTAAGTTTTCATGAGATTAGGAATAAATCGTATTCTTAATAACTCTCATACTTTTTGACCATATGTTCTCAATCTTATTCTACCAATCCCCTATGATTACAGAAGCTGTATCTCTATTGATTAGTACTTTTACAACCCTTAATGAATTCATAATTGGTAAATATTAATTTTTCAAGGCTCATATGAAAACTACACCCTTAGAATCAAGTATTCACTCACTAAGCATACGTTCCTGCAAAGCTATCAAGATTTTTGCAATTTTGAAGTCTAACTCATAGACTATTGCAGTATCATATTATTTTTCTTTTATTTTGATCTTTCTTTTGAACAATCCCCTACCAAGTACCTTAGGCAGTTTTTAGATCTACCCTTTAATTTTGATATTTTTTTTATAATTTTTATTCTCAGTCTTTCTTCTTGCAATCAATACTACTGCACATTTAGGCTATGATCATTTTGCCAACAATAAAGATAAAGAAAATAATCACCTTAAGATAAAAGTTATACATTATTCGACAACAAATGGCTACGTCCATAGTAGATTAATAATCCAACTTCTTTATTCATAGTTCATAAAAAACTTTTAGATTACTAAATATCTCTCATATCATTCAGATCTCTCAGATTACTCAATATCTCCCAGATCTCCTAAATTTAACAATAACTAAATAATACAATGAATAACTAAAGCTTCCCTTAAAGGATCTATCATCATTTTCTTATACACTCAGTACTCAAGTGATCTTATAACACCATTCTAGCTCACTCAGCACCTTAAGGCTATCTAAGCACTCTATTCTCTTTTATGTTTTCATTTTTAATATTTGATTAATTTTAAGAGGTTACAAGAATTGCTATAGTGCATATAAAGTCCTTAAACATCTTAAACTAAGTTGGAATAAGAGTCCATGCATGTTGGAGTCAATCTCACTCAAAGAAGTCAATTTAAGTTAAAAGTAAAGTTTTCCAAATAGGCAACGCTGTAACGTTCTATATCCAAAACTTGGGCCAATAAATGTGACTTGGCCAATATTGCAGTGTTCAACGTCTAACGTAAAGGCAGTAGTTCAATGCTATAACATTCTAAGGCTAACGCTAAGATGTTGGGCTTTCTAGAATCTTTGTAGAGGCGTTCTATTTTCCAACACTGAGGCATTCAGACCTAGAACGTTTCTACTTGTGCTTTCACACCTCTAATTTCTTTCAACTTTTCATTTTGCTCATTCCTTATTGATTTTTAACTCAAAATCATGCTTAAACATAATTTTGAATCACCAATTTTAACAATCAATATAAAAGATTTCTTGTACACTGAGCCAAACCATATAGCTTCTTAGATGTTCCAAGATCTAGCTCTCCTGTAGTAAACAATTTTGGACTAGCATAGGCTTTCAAAGATAAGCTACTCAAGAGTTGCTTAATTTATTTGATTGAACAATGTTGGATTATCCATATCTTGTACATTATACATGTAAAACTTATTTAGGTTATCTATTTCACCAAAGAAATCTAAATTTGAGTACTTGAGAAGGTCTATCATACCAAATAATAGCCCATTTCTATTTAGGGTAGCACTAAAATGAGATCTTTGCCTACCTCAATGATATAGGTTTTACAGCTTACGCATAACACATCACCTTGACAAAAGACCAACTCGTTTATGCATTTTCAGCCACCGAACGAGTCAAGAACGAATCAGGTAGAAGGAACTTTCGTAGACAGAGCATCTAGCAAGTAATTAAAGTTAGCACGATAAGGGTTAGAGGTAATGTAGTTTCTTGGCCAAAATAGTAATGGTACCGAGGGTAAGCACATATAACTACGTGGATAAAAAGAGAGCAAAATAGAAGAGTGAGAGAGATTAGTTTTGAGCATAACATTGTGTATGTTTTTACAGAGAGAAAGATGATAAGTTTTATGAGTTTGCTTCTCTCGAAGAATTCCAATCCTATTTATAAAGAGAGGGTTCCTGATATTTTAGATTAGTATGGGGTGAAATTGCTGACTTTAATTTTATAGTTTTTATCAAGAATCTTCTATCAAAATTAACAAATTCTATATCAGCAAGTATGAGATATTGAAATTTCCCCTGTATATAATAAAAAATAACAAATTGTCCTGTATACATAATTTTCTAGAAAATTCATTTACCAAAAACAAAAATAAAAGTACAAGTCTTTGAGTTATTAAATTAGTATTATTGTAAATTATAGTTTAATAGAAAAGAAAACAAAACAAAAAGAAAAAGAAGAATTTAGAGAACCATAGTCTCTTTAATAGATTTTAGGGTTAGGGATTTTGAAAAACAAAGGGAAAGAAAAATCTTCCATATTTGTAATTTTTTCTTTTCTAGCAATTAATATCTACGATCGTTAATTAATTGAATATTATAAAAAATAGCAAAATGACATTTTAGTTTCAATTTTGGACAAAAGAATCAAAATTACAAGTGTATGCTGTCACTGCTCTCCATTCTCTGTACCGTTTGCTGCTTTCTGCTCTCTATACTACGTTATTGTCACTCTTCACACCACTTGTTGCCACCATTCTTTGCTCTTCACACTACCTGTCGTTTGCCACCACCACTCTTTACCACTAATTAAGAAGAGAATTAGGCCAATTCAAAGCATGAAAGATTTATCATGCTTTAACAAATTGATTAGTCTTGCTTAAGGTAAGCATGATGTGGATTAGCAAATGCCACCAATCAAGAAGTATAAAAGAGGTGGCAATTTCTTGTTTCATTTTGAAAGTTATGTCGTTGTCATGCTTTATGTAAGCATGTGGTGCAATTAAAATGGCTATTAAATTAAGCCAAAGCTTTGTCATGCTTAATAAGTAAGCATAAGATGGCTTAATGTTACAAGAAAATAGAAACAAATTTCCCTAACATTCAACAAGCCAATTAACTTTGCGACCAATCTATTTAACAAGCATGAAGTGGCAAAATTCATTGCCATATCATGCTTGCAAAGTGAAGACACTAATTGGAATTTGATTAGTCATATGTACACTTATAACCAAACAAATATCAAGTCTTATAGATATTATGGCATATATCAAGCTTCCAACACATCATGCATATAGAACAAATATCAAGTCTCATATATATTATGGCATATATCAAGCTTCCAACACATCATGCATATAAAATGTTAGACATTCTAACCCTTTCATATTTCATTTGAGGACACATTTTCCTCAAAAGATCAATGTCATATTTAAAAGGTATATTAACTATCTTACAGTTACTGAAATTGTACATTTCTAAAACATTATCTATGTACGAAGATTGGGAGTCCTATCAGCTTTATGGCTCTATTTTAATAAAGTTTTATACATAGTATATAAGAAGCTTCTCCCAAATCTTTCATGGAGAAGTTCTTACTTAGATAAATTTTTACTGACTGTAATATACCAATATCATTCCTAACAATCAGTATGTCATCCAAACAAAGAATTAAGAAGATTATCATGCTCCCACTGATTTTTCTATACACATAAGCTTATTTTTTATTTTTGATGAATTAGACCTTCTGATTACTTTATTAAAATAAAGATTTTAGCTTTGGGAAGCTTGCTTAAGCCCATAAATGAATTTCTTCAATTAGCACACAAGACCAGAGGTCAGGTTGGATACAAAACCTTCAGGCTATTCCATGTTTACCTCTTTCTCGAGATATCCATTCAGGAATATTGTCTTTACATCCATCTGTCTAATGTCAAAGTCATAGTAAGCAATAATTACCAATAATATTTGAATTGACTTAAGCATCATTATTGGTGTAAAGGTTTTCTCATAATCAATCTCAAATCGTTAAGTATAACATTTTGCTAACTATTGGGCTTTAAAGGTCTCTATCTTTCCATAGAGCCCAAGCTTCTGCTTGTAAAGTCATTTACAACCGATAAGAACTATTCTTTCAAAAAGCTCAACCAAGTCTTAAACTTGATTGTGAAGCATTGAGTCAATTTAAGATTTCATGGCATCTTTTCATTTTCCTAAATCGATGTCTAACATCGCCTCTTTGTAGATGAAACGATTATTTTCTTTAAGTAAAAAAACCTTAAGGGCCCCTTCAGGTATTATACTATACCTTACAGGTGGCCTTGATATTGTTTGTGACCTATATGAAGGGTGTGTGAAAAGGTGTTCTTTTCGATTGAGCCTGTGGTTCTAGTGTCGTTAATTTTAATTGACTTCATCTAGTTTATCTTTCTACAATAAACAGGACCTATGAGAAACTCTTTCTCTAAAAAAGTGGCATAATAAGAAACAAACACATTTTGCTCTTCTGGATCATAGAATTGATATCCCATTGAATTCTTAGGATAACTAATAAACCAATACTTGTACCTTCTAGGTGCAGGTTTATCATGTTACGTAATTTTTATGCAAATAGGATAGCTTCAAATTTTAAAATATTTAAGACTTAGTTTTCTTCTAGTCCATATCTGATACAGAGTGGATGGAACAACTTTGGATGGAATTCTATTCAATATATAAGCAACAGTTTTTAGAGTATATCCTTATAGATATTTTAAAATATCGGTGAAACTCATCATCGATCGAACCACATCTAATAGAGTCTGACTCCTCATCTCTGAAAACATCATTGTATTGTGGAATAGTTAGAGGACAATATTGAGTGAGAATTTCATTCTCCTTTAATAATTCAAGAATTCCCTGCTCATGTACTTTTCACCTCAATATGACCAAAGGCATTTAATGTACATACATGTTTGTTTCTCTACTTTAAATCAAAATTTCTTGAACTTTTCAAAGGTTTTCGAGTTATGTTTCATAAGAAACACGTATCTGTATTGTGACAGATTATCGATAAAGATTACGAAGTATCAAAATTCACCTATCGCAACGTGATTCATTGAACCACATACATTATTATGTACAAATTCTAATAAATCAGTAGCATGACGTCTAACACCAGTATAAGGAGATTTAGTAATTTTTTCTTGAATGCAAGATTTACAGACTGGATAAGGTTATATGGTCAAATCAGGTATTTGACCATTCTTAACCAGATGGGATAAGCATCTAATATTTATATGATCTAATCTCATATGTTATAATTCTGTCTCATTTAAAGTTTTGAAACTACTAACAGCATTTACTTGTACATTCATGACATCTTCTGTTATATTTAGTATATAATACCCATTAATTAACTGACACCTAACTATCAAAATATCATGCATATCATATAAATATAATAAATAATTTTGAATATACAAATAATAACTTTCACAGTCAATTATAGGAAGAAATACAACCTGTCTCAAAATACCATACACATAAAAGAAATTATACAACATTATAGTTCTATTATAAAGAAGAAAGTAAATCAAAATATCCCACAATTTCGACTTAAAGAAAATTACTATTTTCAATATAAAGTTGAACCTTTTTTTTGCCTATAATAGTCTAATTTCTATTAGACCTTGTAATATATTTTAAATATGAAAAGGACGAACGATATTTAATACTAATAAATTTATATGTGATTGTTTATTTTTATTATACGTGTATTTTTTTATTCTTATTTATTTGTGAATAAATTTTATTGCATGCATTAAAATTTTTAAATATTAAATTGCTAATAAATAATATTATAATATATAAAAATTTCAATAATATCCAACCTCTAGTCCCTGCCTAAGGTGGAGGATAGATAAAGTAAGTTTAAATATTTTAAATAACGTTGAGGTACAGTTCAAACAGTTTAATTGTAGAGAACAAATCCCAGTAAAAGGTTAAATCAATTGAACTATTCTCTTAACGACAAAATATGAAAATCCTTATAGACAATATATAAATCATATATCATTATAAAAAGGATGTGTACATAATTATCTTCATAAAAACAAAGCAGTAAGTATAAAGATATAAAGAAAGACATGATCATTAAATAATTAAATTTATTGTTGATAATGATATAAAAAAAGAAAAACAAACACACAAACTGAGATATTAGGGCTCTTTTATATTAGAGTAATAATAAATTTATAAAATTGAGATATAAAGTTTATATCTTAACACTAATTGAGAATTAATTAATGTAGTAATTACATAACATCAATCGACCATTGACATATAAATATTTATTAAATCAAATACAAATTTTATATGCCAATTTTATAAAATTAGTATTATTGTTTATATTGAGACCCTAAATAATTTAAAATTATCAAAATAAATAAATCCTAATAATTTTACATTATAAAATTATATAAATAAAAAAAAAAGAAAACAAACATGCCACCTAGTTCTAACATCCCAATAGAGAAAATCAAAGAAAACTTATATAAGATAATAAAAAGAACACAATTAATGTTGATTTGAGAGTTTAAATAACGAAAATTGTTCAAAATTCATATGCGTGCCCAGAAGTGGTGAGTTTTGAGAACTTTTAAGAGCTTGAAAGTGGTATATTAAATATATATGCACGACTCTAACGTTGTATATGGCCAAATAATTACCGATCATGTCCTTCTTCAATTAAACTTTTCATGTCACAAAATTTCTCAAGTAGAATAAGTGCGAAACGTGGAGTCGAAATCGCTGACTTCTATTAGTTTCAAGTTTGCAATATTATCAACTCTTAGTTTGTTGAAGCACGTAGAATTAAAGTAACAATTTTAGAAGCGAGAGATGATGGAGCTTTTCATGAAAATTTTCTAATGTTAAAGTTTCGGATCTATACTTCATTAATGCGTTAAAGTATTAAAGAAAGAACAGGATGGCCGGAAAAATCAACCTCTGGAAATTGAATCAAAGTCAAATCGGGTTCATGTACTGGATTTTTCAGTGTTTTACCCTCGAGATTTTTCCGTTAAATGCAAATTCAGTGGCATACTGCCGTTTCTAATTGTAATTCAATGAGCTGATATGACGGTTAATATCAACTGCGTTGAATTTACAATGATTCTGGACTAGCTCTATCGGAATGCCCATCTAGAGCTGAAATATTGGCTAATATTGTCACAAGAAAATTAACGGAACAAAAGATGGTCTTTAAGATAACAAAATTAATCTAAGTGAAAACTGTAGAGTTTTCTCTATCAGTTGTTTGGACGTAATTCAGTCATCAGAATTGGACAGATTTACTCTTGAGAATTTGCGCAGAGCTCTTATTAATTTTATATATTAATGTTATTTTCGGTCCTGAGAAGACCGTTATTTAGCTTTTAACATTGTATAACATTTAGATATTATATGCCCAGCTTAGGCTTAAAAAACCATTATGGTCTAAGCATCAACAATAGGGTAAAGCTCATATCTAACGTTACAGCTTCCGCCAACAACTCTCCCACCTCGTTTGCCACTGCAGCAGCTTGGAAGTTCACTTATGGCACCATCCAAGCACTTCTTGCAATCATCACGGGAAAGATCTCTTGTACATTGAGCCAAACCATATAACTTTTTTGATGCTCCAAGCTCTTGCTCTCCTGTGGCATACAATTTTCGACTAGCATAGGCTTTGTTGGCTAAGCCACTTAAGAGCTCCTTAATTTTTCGATTGAAAGACGTTGGATTATCCACATCTTGAGCATTATACATGTAGAACTTGTTCTCGTTATCTATGTCCCCAAAAAAATCTACATTTGAGTACTTGAGAAGGCAACGGTCATACCAAATAATAGCTCCTTTCTGTCTAGGGCAGCGCTCAACAAGCTCTTTGGCTGCTTCAATGACACAACTTCCACAGCTTGAGCGTGGCACATCCCCTCGGCAGAGGGCTAGCCCATTTACGCGGTTTTGGCCACTACCGAACGAGTTAAATCCGAATCCAGTTGGAGGAACTTTGGTGGATAGAGTATCTAGCAGATCATTTAAGTTAGAATGATAAGGGCTAGAAGCAGTATAGTTTTCTTGGCCAAAACAGTAGTTGTATAGATAAGGGTTATCGGCACATATGGCTACTTGGATGAAAAGAGAGAAAAATAGAATACCGAGAGTGAGAGGGACTGATTTTGAGCACGACATTGTGTATGTATTATAAGATTCTCAGTTTTATGAAGTTTATTCTCTTGAAAGAACTCCAATTCTAATTTATAGAGGCAAAGTTTCTAGAATATTGGCAATGGGGAAATTGCTGACTTTTGAATTAGTGGCAATTTATCTAACTCAATTTCATGTATATTCAAATGTACTTTCGATTGGCCGACCATCTAATTGGCACATTGATTTGGTGTTAGTATTTTTATTATTAAGATGGTGAGTTTGAGTTAGACAGGATTTCCTCCATTAACCATTGATTTGTAACGAGGACAAGTATTATGAGTTTGATATTTTAATAAATATTATAATGAATATGAGTACTCTAATATAAATAATTGTACACAAAAAAATATCTTTAATTGGTCGCACTTCATTTATTCCCAAAATGTTCTTTTTATATAAATGTTTATATATAGCTAAATTTATCTTTAAATGACTAATGTACTTTTAAAAATTACAATTTCTCTTGTAATAAAGAGATAATATTAAAGTAATATTAAAAAAATTGAAAAAAGTAAGTTATAAATATTTTAAAAAAAACAATAATGAAAATTTCCCTTCAATCAACCAACACTTGTCAACTTAGATTGGTTCAAAGTTGAAATTGCTGACTTTTATTGGTTCAAAGTTGCAATATTATCAACTCTGTCATTTGTTGAAAAAGTTGAATAACATTTTTGTATGAAAGAGACAGAAGAGCTTTACGTGAAATTTTTTTAATGTCGCAGTTTTGGACCAACATGAATGCATTTAAGTGTTAAAAGGAAGAGCAAGAAGAATATTCAGCTTCTGGAAATCGAATCAAAATCAAATGGAGTTCGTGTTTTGATATTTTTCAGAGCGGTTTACACTTTACTTGTGATTTGTCCGTTGACTAAACATTCAACGGCGTACTTAGAGCCATTGGTATGTGAACTTGGGTGGCCATTAAAAAAGATCAGCAATTAATTAATCCAACACCGAGTGATAGAGATGGTCTTCATTAGCAAATGTCAAACATAAATGTCGGCCAAATTTTATCGAAGGCGCATTAAGAAAAATGTAACCTTAAATTGGACCGTCTTAAACGTAATCTTAATTTTTTTTTTGTCAATTATACAATGATTCGCCAATGACATGCCTCCCCTAGCTGGTTATACCAAAAATGTACATATTCTGCAAATTAATAAATACTTCAATAACATTAATATTTTGAGATCTACTTGTTTAATTTAGGAAGTTGATAAATGGGTGCAAAACTACGGCGGTACCGGTGATTATGACAGAAGTTCATACAAGTCAGTATGAAGGTTGCACACTTTATTAATATTCAACGTAAATATATATATATATATATTTATACAAAAAAGTTTTGATAGGGTTGGTTATTGAACACAGATGAAGTCTGAGTCAACGCTCAAAGTGTAAAAGTGCCGGGAGAAAACGTAATAACTATACAATCAATTCTGCCTTCTATTTCGAATTTCTTCGTTTTTGACGTGTGGGCGTAATGTCACGTTTACGTCGTATAGTAATTAGATATTAGGTATGCGGTATTATTTAATAACCTAATTGTTTTAGATTAATGATAAGTATTCAATTTGTTATAAATGGTATTAAAATAAATTTAAATTTTTATTTATACATAAATTTTTAAAATTATTTTAATAAAAATTATCATGTGATTGTGTGTCTCTTATTCTTTTAAGAATGAGCAATATACATTAAATGAACCTTGAAAATATGTGTTTTGAATTTTAAAATTATTTCAATAAAAATTATTACATAGATATAAGTACTTTATATTTTCAAAGAATGAAAAATATAAATTAAATGAATCTTAAAATGTTGTGTTTTGAGTTACAATAAAATTTGTCACGTAAATAGTAAATTTTTTAATTCTAAAAAAATAAATAATACGAATCAAATTAATTTTTAAATTTAAATCAAATTATAACAAAGATGTCACATAATTAAATAAAAAAAATATTATCTCTCGTATAAAATAAAAACTAACTAAATCTTAAATGTACATAAATAAATATATAATATTATTTAATAAATTAATAACAATAACAAACAACTAACCTGTCACAATCATAAATATACCAACACAACTCATTAAACATTTGACCATTTGAGTTGGTCAAAAACTTAATTAATTCATAGCTAGACGTCACAAGCTCACAGGTATATATGATAATACTGAAGCTTAATAACCTCTCCTAGTATGTACAAATTATGATCTGCACATTATTTACATGTAGTTAAAATAACATTAACATTAAAGAAAATGCCACCAATCATATAATATAGTAAGCTCAAAAAATATTATTCAGGATCAATAATATTATATATTTTAAAATTTGAAATTTAAATAATTTATTAATTAATTATTATAATTTTTTAAATTATTTATTATATTATTTTTCCACTAAATAATAATTTAATAACTTATTTAAAATTTAAATTTAAAAATATAATTTAAAAAATATAATATTACTCGTTAAGAATACATAAATAAGAGAAAGAGGTTGAAAAATTAGGGGAAAATCTACGCCGGCTGCCATGATTTTGACAGAAAATTCTTAAGTTTGTCGTTCTAGATTAATTGAGTTGACTAACTTAAAATATAAACAAATGACGTTTGAATAGATCACTTCTAAGTTTGGCTTCTCCCTTGGACGTCCATAGAAAGCATACATCTCTCTATGATTAAGCATCTACAAGTGATTCAACGTGTAAACATTTTAGGTAATAGCGTTTGTTATTCATTCTATTTAAATCACAACTCATCGCCCAAATTTCATTTATACTGTTGAAAGAATTACTTTCTTCTTATAAAATTAAATTAAAGCGAAAATTTTTAATTAATTTTAATTTTAAATTTCAACTATTTTGTGTAGTAGAATAATTTGTATATCAATTAAAATAATAAGAATTTAAAATAAATAATAAAAAGTATAATATAATTATTTATGTGGTTCAATCAATTGTCTATATTTACGATAGATTTAAGCATTCTAACTTCTCTTATTAACTCTCTAAAAATTTTACAAAACAAATCTAATAAAAAAAACCTTCAAAAGGATTTAATGTTTAGTATACCCTTACTCTAACATAAGCAATGAATACTCAAATGACGGTTCTACCTTAGCGCACACAAGCACTTAATGTCTACCTAATTTTTCTCTCTCTTAAAGTCTCTCTGAATGCTTAATTTCAATTTAAATAGTTTACAAGTGCTTATATAAAGGTTATTTTGTGCATACTAATTCTATTCCTTATTAGAATAAGAGCCTACTTTGTTGGAAGTCTAAAACTTCTTAAAACTCAAATTCAGAACAAAAATGGACTCAGTCTGCTCTAGCACCGCAACGCTGAGTATCCGCACCCAGCGTTACGGCACTAGATGCCTGGGGTCGTGGCTCTCAGCCCTGCACCAACTTTAGGGCCTTTTCTTCACTTTTCTCACGTCTTCGAGTTCCGTTTTGTTTCTTCTTTCGTGTCCCACACGCCCTAGACTTCCCTATGCATGTCCCACACGTTCTTAACTTGTTGTGACTCTCCTCTTTGATATTCATCTCAATTTTTGTCCACACAAGATTGTTGAATCACCAAATCTCTAATAAATCTTTGCTTGATTCAAAATCTTTTAAATAAAAAGGCTTCTGGATTCGATCCATACTAATACTCTGTCACCTAGAGTTGAGTCTAGTTAAGTCTCCACTAAGACTTAACTTTCCCCGGACTAATGACTTCTGTCTTCAAAGGCATTCTTACACCTTGCATAAGATATGGATGCGTTGCACTCTTTTTTGACCTTTATTAGCTCGATGAGCAAAGTTTGGATGTCACCTAGTAGTCTACATTACCCTAATACCCCGCATTAGGCCACTAATGGCCATCCCAGTAAGCACATAGAGCCCACCATTGTGCTTCTCACCTTCAAACTTTATAGATCATTTCTCTACTCTCAGTTTTCTTTTTTTTCGTTTTAATCGAGTACTCCTTCTCATTGAGCTTGCCTATAGATATCAAGTTCCTCCTCAGATTAGGAATATGCCTTACACTATGTAAGTCCCTAGTTTCTCCACTTTGCATTATCAACCTTATATCACAAATTCTCATAATCTTATAAGTCATGTCATTCCTCATTAGAGTTTTATCTCTCTTGTCTTTGTAGTTAGTAAACATCGATCTATCGGGACACATATGGACGCTACACCTCGAATCTAGTATCCATTTGTCAGCCTACTTTCCCTTTGAGGCTACCAACCTGTCTACAACTTCGGTATCTTCCCTAGAAGTATTGATTGCAGCACACCATCTTTGGCTTTTTTATTTCGGACAATATTTCACAAAGTATCATTCTTTATTATAAAGGAAACACTTCTTGGATCTCCTCATCGATTGGTTACTCTTCTTCTCATGTTCAAACAATGCTGCTCCACTCTTGGACTTCTATCTCTTAGTCAATTCTTTTAAGTTCAATGATGCCTTAACGTCATTCATTATCAAGGCCTCCTTACCATACAGCAGTGTATCCACAAAGCCCTCATAACTTTTCGACAACGAACTAAATAGGATTATGGCCTTATCTTCATCCTCAGTCTTGATGCTTAATTGCTCAAGCTTATGATAACCTTGTTGAACTCGTCGATATGGGATTTCAATGAAGATCACTCATGCATAGTTAACTGATATAGTTTCTTCTTTACAATAAGTCTATTTGCAAGAGACTTCTTCATATATAATGCCTCGAACCTCTTCTATAGCCCCAAAATAATTTTTTCATCACCAAATTCCTTTAATACTTCGTTGCTTAACGCTTGAATTATAGTATTATGAGCCATTTCTGAATCGTGTCCTAATCTTCTGTCCGGACTTTGAGGTTGTCGTCTCTTCACTAGTTGAGGAACTTACTTCCTCCAAAACTGAGTCTAGCCCTTCCTTCACTAGTAGAACCCTAACCTTCTTCCTCCAAAAATTAAAGTCATTCATCCTATGAGACTTCTCTATTTCTTACTTGATTATAACCATAGTTTAAATACTCTAGGTGTATATTATCGAACTTCAGCTCTAATACCAGTTTATTGGAGGAATCACCATTCTCCCCATAAGATTAGGTTAACGTGAAGAACCCTAGTCAAGTTCAACCTTGAACCATAATCTCTTTGCCAGCGGAATAACCTATATATCAAGAAAAATGGCAAGAATTCAAAGTAGATAATAAATAGTACAACACAATCACTTACGTGGTTTGACCAATTGCCTATGTCTATAGTGGATCCAGAGATCTTAACCTCTCTTATTAACTCTCTAGAGATTTTACAAGAAAAACTTAATGAAGAACCTTCAAAATGACCTAATATTTAGTGTACCTTTACTTTGTTACGAGTAATGAACACCCAAACAACGGTTTCACCCTAGCTCACACATGCACTTAGCATTTACCAAATTCTTCCTTATCTCTTTAATGCTTGATTTCAATATGAAGGGTTTATAAGTGTTTATATAAGGATTATTTCGTACCTACTAAACCTATTCCTTATTGAAGTAAGAGTCAACTTATTTTGAAAATTCAAAACTTTCTAAAACTCAAAAATTCAGAACAAAAATGAACTCAGCCTGCTTTGGTCCCACGGCATTGGGGTACTGATCTGGACATTGCGGCGCTCAACCCTACATTAGCTTTTATGCATTTTCTTCGCTTCTCTTACGTCTTTGAGTCCCATTTCATTTTTTCTTTTATGTCTCATATGCCCTAAATTTTTTCATGTATGCATTACGCTTTTTTAATTTTTTATGACTCTCCTCTTTACTATTTATCTTAATTTTTATTTAAATAAAATTATTAAATTCCTAAATTTTTAATATACACGTAAAAATAAATATCAAGAGAAAAACGTAAAATGCAGTTATGACTGCCCTTCAAAATCTCTTTCTCTCCCTCTCTCAATTCTTCAAGAAAAACTATTAATTTTCATATAAGCCACGTATTATTGGCGGAGCTTGCCGGTGGAGATAACCCGTGACTTTGTTGAAGTTTATTAATTAGGCAGAGATAATGCTCTTAACTAGTTGGTTATATGATTAGAGGGCTATCTTTCCATATTGTTTTTTTACAGTAAATTAACATGAACCAATCTAATTTCTTATATGTGCAAGTTTAATAATATAGGATTACATTCAAATTCTTCACGATACACTATCTTCATAGAACTTTGGTGGCAGACAAAATTTTTAGGTATTATGCACGAGTATTGCCAAGTACATTTATCAATATAATTAACGTCCTAAAGATAATTTTGTCATGTTCTGCACAAATTATCTGAAACTTGCGTCATTAAATTACAAAGAAAATCACGTAAACGAAAGTATTTTTTTAATGTAGCCTTTAGCAGCATAGTATATTATACAAGTTAAATTTAGGCCAATAAATAAAGGGAAATTGCTCAATTTTCCCCTGTTGTTTTCTTTATTGCTATAATTTTTTCATATTATTTAATTACTCTTCTATTATAAGAAAAAATGCACTTTTAAGAGTATACTAATATTTTATGTAATTGTTTCATATTTTATATTTTAAATTTAATAAAATACTTTAAAAATGTGCATTTTTTACTTCAAATATTTTATTAAATTTTTTTTTCTTTTAGTGTATTTTGGCTATTAGTTTTTAAGTGATTTTTATTTTTAAATCTACAAAGGTGTAAATATTATGATTTGAAACCTAAATACATAAAAAAAATTATTAAATGGATATAGAACCCTACATATTCTTAACAATAGTAAGCTCATAGCTCTCTAATTAATACTAAATTTAAATTAACAAAATACTAAAGTTTATGTTTAATAAAAATACATTATGAATATGGATTTTTTATAGATTAATTTGAAAAATAATAATAATAAAAAGTTATACTCATAATAAAAATTATTTGTATATTTAAGACAATTACTAAATTATTAAAAAAATTATACTTTTATGTTTAGATATTTAGTGCAAATTATATATTATTTTCTAATAGGGGTACAAATTATATATTAAATTTTTACATTTAATTATCATATTAAGCGCAAAATAATAAAAGAATAAAAAAATCACTAAACAAAATCTTTCTAACAATAAGGGGTAATTCAGTAATATAAAAAGATTATAAATGTAGTTAATTTTAGAATAACCAAAGGAAACTGGCAATTTCTTATAAATACAATTAGAGATAAAATTCGCATATAATGTTTATTATTACTATTTCTTCTGTTTGAAAAAGTTGACATTTTGTTCAATCCAAACTAAAAATTCAACTCTTAGATGTAAAGAATTTCAAAATCAAATATCTTCAAAATTGTAATTTATTTATCTTATCCAACTCTTATAGAATTCAATTTTATATAGAGAATTCATGTTTGTATTTTGCTATTTGAATTTATGTTCTAATTTTTTTTTAAAAAAAATATGAATATCCTCACTTGAAAGGTTTCTAAGTCTATTAATATTGCCTAGGATCTTTTTCTAAACTAAACTTTTATTTGAACAAATATAAATATGTGTTTGATGATTGATAAAAAAAAGAATAAAAAAATAAATTTTAATCACTTATGTCTTAGTGCTAACACGTGTCAATTTTTTTTTAAAAACTTAAGTAAACTTAATTTAAGAGAGGATGATAATTCATCGATATTAAAGATTTAGAGTTGGTATAATTATTTCCTAGAGTACACTTGTCCAGTTGGCAACCCGAACACATGAGATACTATATGAAAATTCATACATTTATTTTTTAATAAGCGTCTTAAAAATCTGTATGTTGTTGTTATTTTTATATTTATAATTGTACTTGATATTAATTCTGAAAAGAAATTTTCATATTTAAGAGACTAAAAAATTTATTTATGTAAAAAAAAAAGATTTGTTTTTCAAATTGTAGGCAATTTTTATTTTGAATGTTCTTGCATTCTGGCTACATAAAGAAAAACAAAAAGGAAAAATGACCATATTCATAATAAACTAAACTGTGATTATGTAACAATTAAGAATTTTATTGAACAAATTACAACACTGCTGTAAACATATAAATAAACAATAGGAGGCGTAGTCCGTTCCCCGGAGGTAGGAATTAACAAATAAATGTTGCTCATATGGAACTTAATTTATTTATCTATGATTAGGGCTGAGATTAGGGATCAGCCCTAATCCCTTGATGAATCAATATTAATTATTCTAAATTCAAGCTTTAACAAAAGGGTAAATCTCATATCTTATGTTACAACTCCCAGTAACGATCCGCCCTCCTCGTTTTCCATCACAGCATTTTGGAAGATCACCAATTACGCCATCGAGACACTTCTCGCAATCAATATGAGAAAGATCTATTGTGCATTGAGCCAATCCGTAAAGTTTCTTTGAATCTCCCAGCTCCAGTTCTCCTGCGGCATACATTTTAGAGCTTACAGAAGCTTGCTTGGCCAGGTAGCTCAACAACTCCTTGCTAATCTGATTGAATGTCACCGGGTAGCTCACATTATTTACGTTCCACATGTACAACTTGATTCCATTATCGATTTGGCCAAAGAACTCTTCATTGGAGTACTTCAACATACAGTTATCATAGAATATCATTGCACTTTTGCTGTATGGGCAGCTCTTGCGAATGGTACTGCTTGCATCTGCAACACAGGTTTTGCAATCTGAGGCTGAAACATCGCCTCTGCAAAGAGCAAGCCCGTAGGCTTGGTTAGGGTGTTGACCCAATGAAGCGAGACCAAAACCTGTGGGAGGAGCTCGATAGTAAAGATATCCCATGAGCTTGTTCAAGTTTGTTTCATAGGGGCCATGGGAGGTGAAGTTTTCATGGAAACAATGATAAGAGTGGGGATTGATGTCGGACCCAAAAACCGTTTGCAGAGGAAGAGAAAAGCATAACACGTAGAAAGTAGAGGAAACTCTCGGGGAAGACATTGCTGGAGTGTTTTCAGAGTTTGGAAGTGTATGAAGGTATGTGATTGATGGGTACGAGGTTGAGACAAGTAGCTATATTTATAGCAGTAAGTCTGAAACTTGGTAGTAGAATAAAACGGTTCAAGAATTTGATTTTGTTAAAGTGGAAGTATACAAATAAGTAATATTATTCAAGTAAATAGTGTAAATAGAGACAGGTAAAAGAAGAATATACAAAATTTACGTGGTTTGACCTAAGTTCACGATGGATCAAGATCTCACTCACTTTTATTATTAAATTATAAGGCACTCACAAAGTATACATTTTACAAGAAAGAATTATAAAGAAAACTCTCTCTTATAATTTAGGAATTTTCTATCACTAAGAATCACAAAGAAGGTTTAATTATAAAGATTTCTTCAATGATCACTAAGATGTGTTTATAAGTCAATAGAGAGTATTTTATATAGGCTTTAGGACATTCTATGTTTATTCTAAACGTGTGGGAGTCGTATTAGAAAGTCCTGAAGCAAGTAGGAGACGAAATAGGTAAGTCTCAAAACGGGAAACTGTTTCCATGCCTAGCGCCGCGGCACTCAACACCCATCGCCGCAGTGCTGGTGTGCCCGCTTGGGAGCCACGGCGCTCAGGTTCTGTTCTGGGGGCTGCGACACCCACGCCTAGGCACCGCGCCTTCGTCTTTCGTCTCATTTTGCGTCCTTCGATCCTTGTATACCCTACGCAATTGGCTTGTTCTCCAAATTATATCCCGATAATTTTCAATTAATATTCTCACAATCTTCTCCTTGATTTAAAATCATTCACAAAGAAACTTGATCTCTCATCTCCGCATCTATGGTCACCCTCACAAAGTAGTGACTCCGATTAAGTCTTTACATATGATGAACTTAACCGAGGGCAGTGACTTAATCAACATAGCAGTAAGGTTTTCAGACGACGCTATCTTCTTTAGACTAACTTCACCATTTTGGACAATCTCTCAAATGTAATGGAGCTGCACATCAATGTGTTTCGACCTCTTGTGGAACACTTGATGCTTGCTTAGTGGTATGACACTCTAGCTGTCACAATATACACCGGTGTTTACATCTTCACTAGGCAATACCTCCGCACATATGCATTTTAACCACACGGCCTCTTTAATAGCTTCACCAACAGTTATGTACTCTACCTCTATTGTAGATAGTGCAACCATATGCTGTAGAACTGATCTCCAATATACATTACACCCAAACACTATAAATACGTAACCCGTCAACGATCGTCTCTTGTCTAGATCACCTGCATAATCTGAATCTACATATCCTCTTATCATTTCACTGCTGTTCTCATCTCTTTTATACATCAACCTGTGATTAGACGTCTCTTTGAGATATTTCAGAATCTATTTCACTACAAGCCAGTGATCCTTACTCGAATTTGCCATATTTTCACTCACCACACTCACAACCTGTGCTATATCTAGTCTTGTACAAACTATTGCATACATGATGCTCCCCACAGCGCTTGCATATAGTACTTTACTCATCTGCAGTTTCTCCTCTTTAGATGTTGGCGACTGTACTGCTGAAAGTATGAAATGCATGGCCAAAAGAGTAAAGACAGTCTTTGCGTTAGACATACCAAATTTCTCTAGAATTTTGAGTATATATCATTGTTGGGACAAAAAAGATAACATCTCTTCTTTCCCTCACAATATCCATACCCAATATTCTCTTCGCTACTCTCAAATTCTTTATCTCAAACTCGCAACTCAACTGCTTCTTGAGCTTCTGTATTTCTTTTATATTCTTACATGTGATCAACATATCATCGACGTATAGAAGCAAATACATCATCTGACAACTTATGTTCTTAAAATATACGCATTCGTTATACTAGCTCCTACTAAAGTCGCAAGCCATCATAAACTCATCAAATCTCTTATACTACTATCTAGATGATTGCTTTAACCCATATAGTGACTTCTTTAGCAAACAAGCATGATCTTCTTTCCCGGGCTACTTGAACCCTTGCGGCTATGCCATATACATCGTCTCTTCAAGCTCTTTGTGCAGAAAAGCTGTCTTTATATCCATCTACTCTAGATGTAAATCAAGATTTGCATACATGGCTAACAAAATCCTAATGGATGTGTGCTTGACGACTGAAGAGAATATCTCATGAAAGTTAACGCCCTTTCTCTGAGTAAAACCTTGTGCAACTAATCTAGCATTAAATCTCATAAGCTCTATCCCCAGTATCCTTTCCTTCACCTTATACAACCACTTGTACCTAACTAGTTTCTTTTGAGGTTTCTCTACCAACTTTCAAGTATTGTTCCTCTTAAGAGAATTGATCTCTTATTCTATGGCTTGCTGTCATTCTTTCTTGTTTTCACTCTTCATAGCCTCACCATATATTCTAGGCTCATCATACTCAAGAGTGTAAGCAGAATTAAAAGCATGAGCAACAAGATCTGCTTTTGCATACCTGATTAGTAGGTTAATCGTTCTCCTTAGCCTGTCTCTGGCTAGCGAATACTTTTCAAGTTTCATCTTAGAAGTCCTAGTTTTCCCTTGGGTGGACTTGGAGGAACTCGCCAGTGTTCTTGGTTCTTCTTCAAAGATCCCTTTTATGAAGTGCTAATATGAGGGCATATCAGATCTACTTTCAGGCTCTATTTCAACTTCTATTGGCTCGGGTGCTGAGTCTTCCTTGGATACAGGTTTTTCTTTCTCATTTTCTTGAGAGGCTTTTAGCATGGTTATCTCATCTAACATCATGTCATGACCTACGATACTCCTTGGTGGTGTCAAGTGTTTACACCACACCTTATATCATTTCACTCCTTTGGGATATCCTATGAATACCCATTTGATAGCTCTAGGTTTCAACTTTCTCTCCTTAACATGTACAAAGGCAGGGCAACCAAATATTATGAGGTGGTCTTACTTAGGAGGATTTTTAGACCATTTCTCTTATGGCGTCTTGAAGTCAATTACTGAGTAGGGACTTCTATTAATTAAGTAAGCTGCAGTCACTACAGCTTTTTTTCAAAATGTCTTGGACATTTTTGCATTGGTAAGCATACATCTAACCCTTTAAGTAGGGTCATATTCATCTTCTCAGCTACCCCATTCTGCTATGACGTTGATCTTACCGTTCTATGCCTCGCATCCTATGCTTAGCATAAAATCTATCAAACTCTCTATTGCAAAATTCGAGACCATTATCAGTTTTAAACCTCTTCACTATTTTGCTAGTCTGATTCTCAATAAGAGTCTTTTAAGTCTTGAACACGTCAAATGCTTGATCTTTGCTCTTTAAGACATAGACCCATAGCTTCCTTGAACAGTCAAGAGTCTACTTAATCTTATGCTCGCAGGTACTAAACCTTACCCTATGTACTTTCCCAAGCACACAATGCTCACAAAACTCTAAGGACTGAAACTTATCTTCACCAAACGCCTTTTGACTAAATAACGCCTTCAAGTTTCTCTCACCTAGGTATGCTAGTCTAAGATACCATAACGTGGTTGTAAATTCTCATCATCTATAGAGAATAATGCAAAACCACTCACAACTTCACCCTTAAGCACATAAACGCTTTTGTGCTTCTTTCCTCTCATTACCACAAAATTCCTCCATCGATCGTGATGGAACACCTATTCAGGTCTAAATATCCTAGTGAGATCAAGTTTCTCTTGAGGTCAGGAACATACCTAACATCTGTCAACTTTCTCACTCGCCCATTATGCAACTTAAGTCTTACACTACCAATTTTCATCATCTGACATGCAACGCTATTACCCATTAATACTTTACCACCACTAATTGGCTAAAAATGTACAAACCAAGACTTGTACGGGTACATGTGAAAAGTACAACTAGAATCAAGAACCCATTATTCAGAATTCTTATCATCAGCAGCGATGAGTGTCTCTGCACTGGCATAGCTATCATCATAGGCAAGTGAAACATCCGCTTTCTTCTTGTCCTGTGCTCTCTTCTCAGGATAGTTCTTTATGAAGTGCCTCTCTTTCTTGCAACAATAACACTTTCTAGGAGTCCTAGACTTTGACCTTGACTCTTTTTCTTTCATCTCTATATGAGGGCCTTTCTCTTACAGATAAACTTTCTGCATTGCCCTTAATCTGTTTTCCTAATAACTTTGAGTTTAATGATGATTTCACATCGCTCATCGCTAAACTCTCTCTTCTGTAGAGAAGCGTATCAACAAAGCTCTTATAACTCTTATGAAGTGAACTCAATAGGATAATTGTTATATCTTCATCTTTTATCTTGATATTGATAGACTCAAGATCAAGGATGATCTTATCGAATGCGTCTATATGGTCTTTCATCAGCATCCCCTCTGACATGGACAACTGATACAGTTTCTTCTTTATATGTAATCTATTAGCCAATGATTTCTATATATAAAAAGAGTCAAGCTTCTTCCAAAGACTAATTGTCATTGTCTCACCTACTACTTCCTTTAGTACTTTATCGTTCAATGATAGAATAATTGTGCTGTAAGCTCTTTCTTGAATGTCCCTTCTTTTTGCTTCAGCTTTAGATGACTCTAGCTTCTTCTCTTCTTCACTAGATCGAGCTATAGTCTTCTCTAATGCTGAGCCAAATCTTTGACTTACCAATAACACCTTTATCTTCATCTTCCACAGATTGAAGTCATTCGTACCGTTGAATTTCTTTACCTCATACTTGGGTGTGGCCATGTCTGCTTAAAAACCAAGCTCTGAAATCAATTTGTTGAAGCGGAAGCACATAAACAAGGAATATCATCCAAGCAAAAAGTGCAAAATAAGTAATTAAGAAATTAAAAAGAGAAAGGTAAAAGAAAAATACATAAAATTTACGTTGTTTGACAACTTGCCTACATCGACGGTGGATCAAGATCACCCACTCTTATTATTGAATCACAAGGCACTTATAAACTATGCCATTTATAAGAAAGACTCATAAAGAAAAACTCTCTTATAATCTAGGAATTTTCTCTCACTAAGAATCACAAAAAAAGTTTAATCACAAAGATTTCTTCAATGATTAATAAGATGTGTTTACAAGCCAATAAAGAGTCTTTATATAGGTTTTAAGACGTCCTAAGTTTACCCTAAACATGTGAGAGTTATATTAGGGAGTCCTGAAGCAAGTGGGAGATGAAATAAGTAAGTCTTAAAATAGAAAACTATTTTCGCGCCCAGCACCGTGACGTTCAGGGCCCATCGCCGCAGCGCTAGTGCGTCCGTAGCAGCGATGCTCGTCACCTGGCACCGCGACATTAAGGTTCTATTTTGGGTACTGCGGCACCCAGCCTTAGTCGCTGCGACGCCCAGTTTGGGCACCGTGCCTTCGTCATTTGTCTCCTTTCGCATCCTTCTTCGATCTTTGGGCACCCTACACACTTGGTTTACTCTCTAAATCATATCCCGATGATTTTCAATCAATATTCTCATAGACCTTTTCTTTTCTTTTGATATTGTAGATTGTTCAAAGAAGTTTTCTGTGATTAGATGTTGAGAAATTCAATGAGGGTAACTAAATAGTGACAAAATAAAATTATATGGGTAATTCATTATGTTATATATGTATGTTATGATATTATATGATATGTGAAAGTCTTAAATGACTTAATTTAGCACGTTACTCCAGTGCACAACGAGTATACTTCATATCGTAGGACTCTTTATGTCCACACCTGATTCGTCAAATGACACTATTCAATGAGTCCGTGAGCAATGTCTATGCACATGTCACGGATATACAAATTAGCGCGTTGAACTATGCAAGCTGAGGTTACAACACATACGTATAGTTCTTCCGTTGTGATAATCTGAATGTGCTGGGGATATAGATTATCACCGTTAAATCCCCATATGCTCATCCATATCCTATCTCTAGACTTGTATCTCACTGAATAATATATGCAAACTCTTTTGTCATATTCTTCCACCCTGGCAGAACTCTTTCCCGGGATTAATACTTGTGGCCACAAGATTGTTAAAGATACAGTCTCAAAACATCTGAATATCTAATTCCCTATGTGAGCTGACAGATCCCACATTTATATACACCGAACTCCATAAGCATCGAACCATACCCAGAGATACCCAGCGATCACACCATGAAAGGTTGTGACATACGTGGAACCAAAATATGGTGGATCATTTACAAATCCACCGTGGTACTTAGGTCAAAGGACCACGTATACTACTCAACTCGAGAGGACCCTCCGTTGATGGCTTACATAGGGTGTCTATCAGAGGCCCTCGTGAGTCTATCCCATATCCAGTCCTAACTGGATACCCATATATTAATACGCTCATAGTCGGTTAGAAATGACCATCTATACCCTATAGGTATGACATATGCTGATCTATATATAAAAGTATCCATCGACAAACCTGTATTGACAAAAATAGATCAGGAACAATTATTTGAGAACATACTTGCGCAACTGACAATTCTTAGCACTCGATTGCAACTCTTGCAACTATGCAGTTACTAGTATATTCCTAGGTCTATGTCCCATTACAGATAAGGCTCCAACTCTCGGATCTTCGCTAAGTATTATAACCAACTAACACTTAGTTGTGCTAATATTGAGCATTTATATCTCTTAGTGTGGCTAACTATGAGCCCTTATCTAAACTCCTTTAAATCTGATCTGAACTTCTTCAGATTGTACAATGTCTGTAATGTTACATTGCATAATACCATATAAATAGGTAGTAACGATTTAATGAGATTGTACACTTGTATAAATACACAAGTATATGTACATTCATGGATGGCACATAAGCATCGACCATAACAATGGTATCATAACGCCACCTCTTTAATGCTTTGACACCAGTTTAAAGCCATCTTGGTCAAAAAGTTAGCGTTGCAACACTGCTTTGAATTTTCCATGATGTCGTGGCACCATTTTTGTGTGTCGCATTCTTGTTTTTCTACCTTGTGCTTCTGTTCCAATGCTCTATGTATTTTTGCATCTTTGTCGTGTATCTCTTTTTTATTGGCTTGACTTTACGCCATCTTTAACCTGATCTTTATTCACCATTTTTACAATCCTAATAAAAAATTCACATAAAACATTTTATAAGATAATAAAAAGAACACAATTAGTGCAGAGTTTAAATAATGAAAAATGTTCAAAAGTTGCATGAATTCGTGTCAAAAGTAGCGAGTTTTGTGAAAATTTTACAAGCCTCAAAATGGTATATTAAATAGGTTGTATTGTAAGAATTATGGCCAAATAATTACAAAATCATGTTCTTCTTCAATTAAACTTTTTAGTCACAATATTCCTCAATTAGAATAAGTGTGAAACGTAGAGTTCAAATTGCTGACTTTTATTAGTTTTAAGTTGCAATATTATCAACTTTTAATTTGTTGAAGCATACAGAATTAGAGTAATAATTTTACAACCGAGAGATAAGAGGAGCTTTTCATGAAAATTTTATAATATCAAAGTTTTGAACCTTATATATTAGTTGTTTGCTCGTAATTCAATCATTAAAATTGGACTGATCTACACTTGAGAATTTGTCACGCAGAACTCTTATGAATTTTATATATTATTGTTACTTTTGATCATGAGAAGACTATTATTTATATTTTTAGATATTATATGCCTAGCGTAGGCTTAAAAAGCATTATGGTCTAAGTATTAACAAAAGGGTAAAACTCATATCTAATGTTGCAGTTTCCACCAACAACTCTCCTACCTTGTTTGCCACTGCAGTAGCTTAGAAATTCACTTATGGCACCAGTTGAAGTGGAAGCATATCAAGAAAACAATATGACATAACAACAAGCAATTATGAAAGTAATCTAGAGAGAAAGGTAGAAGAAAAAATAAAAATATTTATATAGTTCGGCAATTTTTCTACATTTACGGAGAATCAAAATCTCACTTCTTTATCAATGAATCTAAGGCATTCAAAAATTGTGCATTTTACAAGAATATAAAAGCTTACAAAGAACTAACACTTAATTGTACTCATAATTGATTTCTCTTGTAATATAGGGTTTCTCTCTTGTGTTTATGTTGTGGTGATTGATGTCAATTACAAGGAGTTACAAAGGTTTATATAGTATTAATATTAATCCTAAAAACTCTAAACTTTGTTAAAATAAGAGTCCTTACTTGTAGGAGTTTAAATCATACTTAAATAAGTCAATTGAGCTAAAACATAAAATACTTTTAAATTTCTGCGTGAACATTACCGCATGAACAGTTTCGTGAATAGTTCTTTACTTTTGGCTTTTTGATTTTCTCATTCCTTGCACGACCTTCACATACTAGACTTCTTGCTAACTCTTTATCGGTCTCTAACTTAAAATTAAAACTCATGCTTAATTTTGAATATCCTCTTCATAGCTCTAGATTTTAATTTGTCTTACCTCACATGCACAAAAGTTAGGCAACCAAATATTCTGAGGTGATCATACTGTGAGGGCTGCTAGACCATTTCTCTTTTGGGTTCTTAAAGTCTATCACAAAAGAGGAACTTTTATTGATCAAATAGGCTATTGTCATTATAACTTCACCCTAAAAAGTCTTGGACATTTTTGCATTAGGTAACATGCATCTAACCCTTTCAAGTAAGGTTCTATTCATCCTCTTTGCTAGACCCTTCTATTGTAGTATTGATCTAATAGTTCTATGCTTTGCAACCCTAGCCTTAGTATAAAACCCATCAAACCTTCTACTGTAGTACTCAAGGCCATTATCAACTCTTAGCCACTTAATCTTCTTAACAATCTGATTCTAAATGAGTGCCTTCTATGTTTTGAATGTATCAAATACATGTTCATTGTAGCTTCCTTAAATAGTCATCAATGAAAGTGGGGAAATGCCTAGCCCCACCATAAGTGACTATCTGTGCAGATCCCTAAAGATTTAAGTGTATATTGTTAAGAGTCCTTTTAGTTTTATTCTTTCTGCTATTAAACTTCACTCTATATGCTTTACCGCACACACAATGCTCACAAAACTCTAGTAGCTAGAACTTATCCTCATCAAATGACTTTTGACTAAATAACTCTTTTAAGTTCCTCTCACATAGGTATGTTAACCTTAGATGCCATAACTTATTTTGCATATTCTTATCAGTAATAGAGAATGATAAAGAACTACTCATTACTTCTCTCTTCAATACATATACTCCTTTTGTGCTTTTCACTTCTCACCATAAACATAGAACATTTCAACACTCTTAAAATCCATCCGTTAATTCTAATGACATATCCATTTTAGCCTATTGTCCCCAGAGAGACCAAATTCTTCTTGAGATTAGGAATATACCTAACGTCTACTAACTCTCTCACTCTCCCATCATATAACTTAAGTCCAATACTACCATTTCCTATCACCTAACATGCTATGTTATTACGTATTAACACTTTTCCTTAAATAATCGGCTTAAATTGATAAACCATGACTTATTAGGACATATTTGAAATGTACAACCAGAATCTAAAATCCATTGATCAGAAATCTTACCATCAGAAGTGACTAAAATCTTTGCACTATTAATTATCATCATTAATTAGAGAAGTATTCACTTCTCTCTTCTTGTTATTTGTTTTCTTCTTTGAATAGTCATTTATGAAGTGTTTATCTCTCTTGCAGCAATAGCACTTCTTAAAAGCGCTTCTGGACTTTGATCTTGAGCCATTCTTTTTTTCATCTCTATGTGAAGCTCGTCCTCTTACAAATAAAACTTCTACATTATCGTCTATTTTACTTTCTAATTACTTTAAGTTTAACGATGCTTTCAAATCACTCATGGTTAAATTCTCTCTATCGTATAGCAATGTATTAATAAAGTGTTCATAGTTGTAAGGAAGAGAACTCAGTAGGATGATCGTCTTATCTTGGTCTTCTATCTTTATGTTGATAGCCTCAAGATCAGTGATGATCTTATTGAAGGCATCTATATGATCTTTCATCGGTATCCCTTCAAACATGAATAGCAAATAAATCTTCTTATTTATATATAATCGTTTGGCCAACAACTTTTTTATATAAAGAGGATCTAACTTCTTCCAAGGACTAATAATTGTCTTTTCTCTTGTAACTTCCTCAAAACTTCATCGCTCAATTACAGAACGATTATGTTATGAGTCATTTCCTGAATATATTTATTCTCTGCTTCAACCTTTAATGACTCTAGTATTGTTTCTTCTTCACTAGAAAGAGTTGTAGTCTCCTCTAGGGCTGAGCTTAACCATTGGCTCACCGATAATAATACCACATTGATCTTCCACATATTAAAATCATTCGTCCCACTGAATTTTTCTACTTCATACTTGTGTATGGCCATAGCTGCTTAAAACCTAACTCTGATATTAGTTTATTGAAGCAGAAGCATATCAATCAAACAATATGGCACATCAAGAAGTAATTATGAAAGCAATCTAGAGAGAGAAGGTAGAATAAGGAATACAAGTATTTATGTAGTTCAATAACTTGCCTATGTCCATGATAGTTCAAGATCTCACTTCTTTATTAATGAATCATAAGGCACTTATGAAGTATGCCTTTTACAAGAATATAAAAGCTCTCAAAGAACTAACGCTCAATTGCATTCACAATTGATCTCTCTTATAATCAAGAATTTTTCCTCTTGTGTGTCTATGTTGTGATGATTAATGTCAATTATAAGAGGTTACTAGGTTTATATAGTATTAATACTAACCTTAGTAACCCTAAACCTAGTTGAAATAAGAGTCCTTACTTATAATAGTCCAAATCCCACTTAAAGAAGTCAATTGAGCTAAAATAGAAAATACTCATAAATTACTACATGAACAGTATCTATGAACAATTCCTTACTTCTGACTTTTTGTTTTGCTCATTCCAACTTTCACATACTAAACTTCTTGTTAACTCTTTATTGATTTCTAACTCCAAATCAAAACTCATCCTTAGTTTTAAATCACCAATTTCTAACAGCACTATCCAAGCATTTCTTGCACTCATCATGGGAAAGATCTCTTATACATTGAGACAAACCATATAACTTTATTTACACTCCAAGCTCTAGCTTTCCTGTGGCATAAAAAATTTTACTAGCATAGGCTTTGTTGGCTAAGCCACCTAGCTACTTAATTTTTTGATTGAAAGACATTGGATTATCCACATCTTGAACATTATACATGTAGAACTTGTTCTCATTATCTATGTCCCCAAAGAAATCTACATTTAAGTACTTGAGAAGACAATAGTCATACCAAATAATAACTCCTTTCCGTTTAGGGCAGCGCTTAACAAGCTCTTTGGCTACTTCAATGACACAACTTTCATAGGTTGAGCATGACACATCCCCTCGATAGAGGGCTAACCCGTTTACGCTGTTTTGGCCACTACCAAATGAGTTAAATCTGAAATCGGTGGGAGGAACTTTGGTGGATAGAGTATCTAGTAGATCATTCAAGTTAGAACAATAAGGGTTAGAAGCAGTGTAGTTTTCTTGGCCAAAACAGTAGTGGTATAAATAAAGGTTATCAGCACATATGGCTACTTAGATGATAAGCGAGAAAAATAGATTATTGAGAGTGAGCATGATTGATTTTAAGCACAATATTGTGAATGTCTTATAAGATTATCAGTTTTATAAGGTTTACTTCTCATGAAAGAACTCCAATACCAAATTATAAAGGCAAAGTTTCTTGACTTTTTGCTAAGTATGGGGTGAAATTTCTAACTTTCACATTACTGGCAATTTATCTAACTCCATTTCATGTATATTCAAATGTATTTTAGATTGGCCTACCATTTCATTGACACATTGATTTGGTGCTGGTAATTTTAACGTCAAGTTGCTAAGTTTGAGTTGGATAGGAATCCCCCCATTAACAATTGATTTATAATGTGGATGAGTAGTATCAGTTTGATAGTTTGATAATATTATAATGAATATGAGTATTGTAAATTTGAATATTTATACAAATAATTGTACATAAAAATGCATCTTTAACTTGTCGCATAAAAATGCATCTTTAACTTGTCGCACTTCATTTATTCACCTAAAACTCTTTTTATATAAATATTTGTCTGTAGCTAAATTTATTTTAAAATAACTATTGTCCTCTTAAAAATTGTAATTTCTCTTGTAGTAAAGAGATAACAGAGTAATATAAAAAAATTTGAAAAAAGTAAGTGATTAATATAAAAAATATTTAAAAAAATTGAAAATTTTCCCTTCAATCAACCAACAGTTAACCTCAACTTAGGTTTAAGTGTGGGCAGTGGAGTTGAAACTGCTGACTTTTATTGGTTCAAAGTTGCAATATTATCAACTCTATCATTTGTTGAAAAAGTTGAGTAACTTTTTTATATGAGAGAGATAGAAGAGCTTTACGTGAAAAAATTTTAATGTCAAAGTTTTGGACCAAGTGACCAACTACAATAATGCATTTAAGTGTTAAAAAGAAAGAGCAAGAATATTCAGCTTCTGGAAATCAAATCAAAGTCAAATTGAGTTCATGAGTTGGTATTTTTCAGAGCGGTTACACTTTACACGTGATTTGTCCGTTGAATAAACATGCAACGGCGTACGTAGAGCCAATTGTATGTGGATTTGGGTGGCCATTAAAAAAGATTAGCAATTAATTAATCCGAAACAGACTGATGGTGGTGGTCTTCATTAGCAAATGTCAAACATAAATGTCGGCCGAAAGCACATTAGAAAAAATGTAACCTTAAATTAGACTGTCTTAAACGTAACCTTAAATTTTCAGTCAATTATACAAATACCACGGATGCTCAGAAATCTCTGATGATTCACCATTGACTTGCCCCTCCCAACTTGCCATACCAAAAATGTACATATTCTGCCAAATAATAAATTCTTCGTATAATATTCATATTTTGAGATCTCACTTGTGAAGTTGGAGATTAGGTGAAAAACTATGACGGTGATTATGACAGAAGTTGATACATGTCAGACTTCTAGATTTTGAGTAAAATAGAGTCTGAAGCTCGCACAATTAGTTCATATTTAACGTAAAAGAAATAAAAAGCAAAAAAGTTTTGATAGAGTTTGTTATTCAATACAGTTGTATTAAGTAATTATAAAGTAAAAAAAAATATTATAATAACTGATTCTAAAAATTACATAGCTTTACCACTAATAATTATTTAATATATTAATTTAAAATAAAAAATTTAAAATAACATTACTCTAACTAATCCGATTAATTATGCATTGAATCTCGATTTCTGTTTTTCACATGACACCGTAAATACTCCAACAAAACACATTAAACATGCATGCAAGCGTAGCTGCTTCGACATACTCAATATAAGGCGAAGGGGTATCTATATCCACATAGTTTTTATTTCATCACAAACCTCCTCTTCTTTTAACTAAACACACTTTTTACTTTTTTAATTCCTTTGCAATCACAAACATCTGTAAAGTTTTAGAAATAATTGTTGCAGCCCACTGAAAAATCACTCTCTCTATGTCACGTGTCATCATATCTTGAAAAAACTCAAAATATTATTTACAAAAATATTATTTTTACCTCTAATTTTATTCATATTTACTAACTTCGTTCTTTATTTTCTAATATATATTACCTAAGTTCTACCGTTAATTTTTTTTATTATATGATTATTGTTTTTACTGTAATACTCTCAATGTAACAAATAAATCTCTAAACAAAAAAAAAAAACAAATAAAATAATTTTCATTTTCCCATCATAATTTTTAGTTTTTTATTTTTCTCCACTCTAATTTTCAATCAGCCATCTTTCTCATCTCTCTCTTTCTTCTTCTATTCTTTTTCATCTCCCCTTTTCTCATCAACGAAATCATATTCTGTTGCAAATTTAATAAGATTGGACTCATGAACTTCAAGTTCATTTATCCAATACGAATAAGAAAAACACTTGTTTCAACTAAAATGAAACTATTAAATACAATTAGAATGAATTGATCAACGAGTCAAGTATATTAGACATATAATGTGATTTATGTTCTTAAAGTATGTGAAATAACATTTTATTTGATTAATAAAAGTTTATTCATACAGATAATTGACCATACATTAATAAACTCATATTTACAAAGTATGTGATCTATATATTAGGTATATGATGCTAATACAGAGGGTATAGATCACAAGTTCTTTATAAATTAAATCATGTTCACAACTATTAATGAAAATGACATTTTATTATATAAGGTTATAGTTTTTCTACTTCTTAAAATGGATGATTTACCTTGATCATCGAAGTAGAGATTTTGAGTAGAAAAACTAGTGTATATGTTACATTGAATGAGACTACTGTGAATTTCGATCTAGTTAACTAAATATCGTAGATCTTAATTCATAAAAGCTTTAATAAGCTTGATTGATCTTAATCCTAAACAAGTAATGAACTTACATTCATGTATTGTATCTTTTGAGTTATCACAGAGTATGATTCATATAAACAGTCAAAATCTCGATAGCTTGGAGATATAATTTTATGGGTCGTAGGAACATATATTTGTAAGATGGAATATAATAATTAATATCCACCTAAGATGGTTGCAATACTTGATCATTAGAATTTGTGGCCACATTTTATTCAATAAATTATTTTTTTAATAATAATATTTATTTTTATATTTATTTACAAATATAGACATATTAAAAGTGATCACTAGAACATTCAGTAATTTAAGGGTAAATAAATAATTAAAAAGACAAAATATTTTTTTCATGGCCTAACTTTAATTATGAACATCAATTAGAGGGTCAACTAAGTGGTTATTATTGGTCTAAAGACCAAGCCTAATTTAATTAAATATTTTTTATTAAATGGGCTTTTACTTTATAAAATGGGTTACTAGAGTATAGCCCTTGACTTTTAGTAGAATAGCCTGAGGTTAATTTAGAAGAATTTGTGTATTATAAGATAATAAGGATTAGGCCTTTTAAGTTGGAGCTAGGAAGCTCATGGGTCTTATAGTCTCTCTACTAGCTCAAATTCTAATCAAACTCTAATTTTCTAATCCTAATCAAATTCTAAATACTCAAAGGAGATTCCTATATATAGGAGGTATAGAGTAGTAAAGAAGACCACAACCATATAGATAAAAAAATTCTTTTTACGTATTCTTACATAGAAAAAGAATTTAATTAATAACATTCTCTCAGATTTGAGTATTAGTATTTTTAGAGATTAAAAATGTTCCACGTGCCCATACGTGTTGAGTTTGAAGATTGAGGATAGTAGAGAAGATTGCAGCCAGTCAATTCAATATCTATCATAGCGAAGAATTGAGGTAATCTTCTATCCATATACAAGTAATTATGAACAAGACGATCTCGCTTTCGCTACATTTATTTTTATAAACAAAAACAATATTATTTTTTCACCAACAACTGGTATCAGAGCCGCCTTATTTCATATTACATGTATAATTTATTTTGTGTATAGTAGTAATTGTTTATTGTGGTACCAATTGCATACTAATCTATATTGTTATTGTTTATTAATTATGTGATGAATAGTTATGCCCAATAATTCATGGTTAGATATTCGTTTGTATTTTTTTTATTAGAATTGTAACAAGAAGGGCTGATGAAATTGTATCACAATTTCTTCTCTTAGTTAGGTTAATTCTTAGTGATTCTTTAGATTTCTTTGTAAGCCAAATTAATGGCTTAGGGTTTTTATTTATAATCTAAAAATATGTATTTTATTATTTTAGTTGTAATATTAAAAAAAAAAAGAAGAAAAAAAAGGACAAGAAAAACGTTTAAAAAAAGGGAAAGGGCGAGGATTTTTATTCAAAAAATATCATTCAAACCCCTTCATCTTTTATTAATTATGATATAGTTAAGATATTTTGTGTATGTTACAAATTGATCCTTAAAAATTTATAAATTATGCAAATAAACCCTAACAGAATTATTTTATTTCACTCAGCCCCCTTCAGGACTTGGGTAATCATAGTTTGGTTAGAAAACTTTGAGAGGCTTACAAATAGGTCTCAAGTTTGATCCAAATTAGTTTTGGACTAATTTTGAATATTTGCAAATTCAAAGTTAGCCCAAACGCCTTTTAATTTTGGTCTAAATTTTATAAAATTTTATTTTGATTATTTTATTAAAATTATTGGGTCTATAAATATTTTTATTTAATTTTTTTAAGAACGCCCAAAGAAATTTTAAGTATAAAATATGCCCAATTTATTTTTAAAATAAGTGGACCAAAGAAAACTAAAAGGCCCAAAATTTAAGCCCATGAAAGAAAACAAGTAAGAGGAGGTAACATTTTGGAAGAGCCCAAGTTAACTTCAAGGAAGACTTCGAAGAATTTAGGCTTAGTTTTAAATATTTTTCTTCCTAGGAAAAGTCATGAATTATGGGTTATTTATTTATCTAGTTAATTGATTGGATGAATAATATGTCATATAGATTAACGGTGCCACATTCACATGTCCATGCATAAAATATATCATATTATATTACATTAATGTTCTAATAAAATTATGATAAGATTATTGTCATATTTTTAATATTATATTAATTTATTATTTGATGTGACCTTATTAATTATTTAATAAAAATAAAATTAGATATTAATGACTAGAGCATCATTGTATAAATTAATTAAAAACTTTAAGAATTTAAAATATTGAGTGAGAGAGGGCTTTAGGCATAAAGACCATAGTCTCCATTATTGGTCCTATAGTAAGGTAGATTAATGCATTGCCTCAAATCTTGTGAGGTCCTTACGAATGGTATTAATTAGATCTGGTTACTAGATAGGACTTCCCTAAAGGATAAGATCCAATATAGGACTCATACGAAATTGACTACCCTACGGTGGCTTTTTTTAATTAGAAAATATAAAGGATTGAAATAATGGTTTTGCACTCAACTTAGGTTGATTGATATCCTCCCTATGGAGTTCTTGTCAATTAAATTTAAGGGCTAAAGAATCGGTGGTTTATTATTATTTGATATGAGATATCTAGATAATAATAATAATAAATTAGTATGGTACTAATCTAATTTATGACAGATACAACCACCCTACAGAGATGTATTCTGAATAAAAATTAGATTACTGATACATAATATAGTTAAAAAGCTCTACATAAATGCATTTTATACATTCATGCAAAAGTTTCACATATTATCAAATAATGTATGCTCATGTATGAATTTGTTTTTCATAATTATGTCTTCATTCATCCCACTAGTATCCATCCTAAACCAAAACAAGTTAATCAGAAATAATTATGTGGATTAAGAAAGGAACTTAGATATTGAACTCACAGTTGAAATGCACAAATATGTCCTGACTGATAAATGCACTCAAATACCAAATGAAAATGCACCCCAAGATAAAATAGATGCTTACAATAGTTAATTGACTAAGGGCCTATCTTTATCTTTTGGTCTCGATCCTAAAGGAAATAATAGTAATAAGAAGAAGAATAAGCCAAAGAAAGCATCTAATTCAGGATTTGTAAAAATTCATAAAAATGTAGTAAGGCCTAAATGAAAGTATTTTCAAGTGGCATTAAAGAGCATTGGAAGAGAAACTATCATTTAGTTAAGTTTTCAATAGTTAAAAAGACAGCTTTAGCTTCTGGTAAAATTCTTTTCCTTGAGACATGTTTAGTAGTTGATTCTACTGATTCATAAATAGTAGATTCTGGAGCTACTAATCATATTTGTAATTCATTGCAAGGGTTCCAGAAAACCAGACAATTCAATAAAGATGAGATCAGTCTAAGGTTAGGAAATAGCGCAACTGTTGCAGCTAAGGCAGTAAGAGTTGTTCAACTTTATTTTGATGATTTTAGGACTTTAGTATTAGATGATTGTTTGTTGGTGTCAGAAATCAAATGCAATTTGATTTCAGTTAGTTATTTGAATAAATTTGGTTATTCTATTATTTTTAACTTAATTGTGGTGATCACAAGAAATAAGTCATTTATATGTTCAAATACACTAGTTAACAATCTATACTACATATATTTTAAAATTAACTCATTGCATGACACAGAATTGAATAATGAATCTAATCACCACAAGAGGGTTAAAGTAACTCCCACTAATCTAACATATCTATGGTATCTACGTCTTGATCATATTAGTCTAGATATGATCCAAAGACTGGTTAAAGATGGACCTTTGAGTTCATTAAACATTGAACCATTACCAGTTTGTGAATTCTGTATAGAAGGAAAAATGACCAGAAGACCCTTTAATACTAAAGGTAATAAAGCCATTGAAACGTTAGAATTAATGCATTTTGACGTATGTGGGCCCACGAGTACACAAGCTATGGGAGGTTATGAATATTTCATCACTTTTATTGATGATTATTCTAGATTCAGTTATGTGTACCTAATGCGCCACAAGTCTGAGGCATTTGATAAAGTCAAAGAGTTTCAGGTAAAAGTGAAAAGGCAATCAGAAAAATACATAAAGACACTTTGATTTAATCGAGATGGCGAATACCTCTATAGTAAGTTCAGGACCTATTTGTTAGACAATGGGATATTATCTAGTTGACTGCACCAGGGTCACCCTAGTAAAATGGTGTAGCAGAAAGGAGAAATAAAACTCTTCTTGAAATGGTGAGGTCAATGATAAGTTATTTAACTTTACCTATCTCGTTCTAAGGTTATGCTTTAGAAATAACCATGTATCTTCTTAACTTAATTCCATCTAAGTCAATCCCTAAAATATCTCTGAAAATATGGATAAGACGTAAACCAAGTTTACGTCAATGAGTTATTCTCAATCCAGATCATAATAACCAACCAGAGCTAGTTGTAGAACAACAACCACTGGTACTTTATCATAGTGGGAGAATTATTAGATGTTCAACTAGGTACATATTAATTGGAGAGTCATTTCAGACAGTCTCTAATGAGCATGAACTAGATCCCACTAGTTATGATGAAGCAATGGTTGATAAAGATGCAAACCATTTGCATAAAGCTATGAAATCAGAAATGGATTCCATGTATTCCAAGAAAGTTTGGGAACTTGTAGAGAAACTTGAAGGGATAAAACCCATAAGGTGTAAATGGGTCTATAAGAGAAAGAGATGGGTAGATGGGAAGGTGGAAACCTTCAAAGCTAGGCTTGTTGCTAAAGGGTACACTAAAAATGAAAGTATCGATTATAAGGAGACTTTTTCACTGGTAGCCATGCTTAAGTTTATTAGAATTCTCTTATTTATTGTAACAAATCTTGATTATAAGATTTGGCAAATAAATGTCAAGACTGCTTTTCTTAATGGCAATCTTAAAGAAAATATCTATATGATACAACTAGATGGTTTTATAGCTATAAGCCAAGAGCATATAGTTTGTAAACTGCAAAAATCTATCTATGGGCTTAAACAAGCATCTAGATCACAAAATATTATATTTGATCAGGCAATCAAATCATTTGGTTTTGATCAAAATCCTAATGAACCTTGTATTTATAAGAAGATAGATAGGCGGTTGATGATTTTTCTAGTCCTGTATTTTAGATGATATACTACTCATTATAAATGATGTAGGAGCATTATCATCAGATAAAATATAGTTATCTAACTATTTTGATATAAATGATCTAGAAGAAGCCAATAACATCCTTGAGATCAAAGTATTAAACAATCTCAAATTAAAGATATTAGGCTTATCCCAAACAAGTATATTAACAAAATTTTGATCAATTTTGTCATTCATAATTCCAAAAGAGATTGTTTTCCTTTAGATATGAAATTGATCTATCCAACTATCAGGTTTCTAAGACAACTGAAGAGATAGATTGTATAAGAAGTATTCCTTATGCATTAGCAGTGGGAAGTCTTATGTATACAATATCATGTACTAGACCATATGTTTGTTATGTAAGTTTAAATGATCGGTGGATATCATTTTAATTTAGGACTAGAATATTGGACTGCAATAAAGCATATATTCAAGTACTTTTAGAGAACGAAAGATTATATGCTTATATATTTGAGTGAAAATCTTATACTTATTGGGTATACAGATTCAGAATTCTAATAACATAGGATGCCCAGATCTTTCTTAGGATATGTGTTCACATTAAGTGGTGGAGTTATAAGTTGGAGGAGTACAAAATAATCATATATTGCAGACTTCACCACGGAAGCTGAATATGTAGTTGCATCTGAAGCTACAAAATAGGCTATATAGCTCTGGAAGTTCCTTATGGAGCTTAAAATGGTACCTAGTGCTTAGATGCATATTGTTCTTTATTAAGATAATAGCAAGAGTAGTAACACAGTCTAAGGAACCGAATACCACAAGAGAAGAAAACAAATTGAGAGAAAATCATATTTGGTAAGGGAGTTTTGTGCAAAATGGTGAGGTCATAGTATCTAAGATAATGTAAGCAGATAATCTAATGGATCCATTCACCTAAGTCATTGCCAGCAAAAAGTTTTGAAACTCATGAATAATATTTAGGTTTAATAGTTACTCGATATGTTTTAGGACAAGTGGAAGATTATTGGACATATAATGTTATTTATACCCTTAAAGCATGTGAAATAATATTTTATTTGATTAATAAAAATTTATTCATACATATAATTGAGCATACATTGATAAGCCCATATTTATAAAGTATATGATCTATGTATTAGGCATATGATGCTAATACAGATGGTATAGATCACAAGTTCTTTATAAATTAAATCATGTTCACAACTATTAATGAAAAAGACATTTCATTATGTAAGCTTTTAGTTTTTCTGTTTCTTATAATGGATGATTTATCTTGATCATCGAAGTAAAGATTTCGAATAGAAAAATTAGTGTATATATTACATTGAATGAGACTACTGTAAATTTCGATCTGGTTAACTAAATGTCGTAGATCTTAATTCACACAAGTTTTAATAAGCTTGATTGTTCTTAATCCTGAGCAGGTAATGAACTTACATTCATGCATTGTATCTTTTGAGTTATCATGAAGTGAGATCCATATAAACGGTCAAAACATCGATAGCTTGGAGATATAATTTTATAGGTCGTAAGAACATATATTTGCAAGATGGAATCTAATAATTAATGTCCACTTAAGATGTTTGCAGTACTTGATCATTAGAATCTGTGGCCACGGTTTATTCAATAAATTATTTATTGAATAATAATATTTATTTTTTAATTTATTTACAAATATAGACATATTAAAAGTAATTATTAGAGCATTCAGTGACTTAGGGGTAAATAAGTAATTAAAGAGGCAAAATATTTTTTTATGGCCTAAATTTAATTATTGACATCAATTAGAGGGTCAACTAAGTGGTTATTATTGGTTTAAAGATCAAGTCCAATTTAATTAAAAAGAGTTTTAATTAAATAGCATTTTACTTTATAATATGGGTTACTAAAGTACAGCCCTTGACTTTTAGTGGAATAGCATAGGATTAACTTAGAAGGATTAGCGTACTATAAGATATTAAGGACTAGACCTTTTAAGTTGGAGTTAGGAAGCTTATGGATTTTGTAGTCCCTCTACTAGCTCAAATCTTAATCAAACTCTAATTTTCTAATTCTAATCAAACTTCAAATACCCAATGAAGATTCTTATATATATATATATGAGGTATGGAGTAGTAAAGAACACCACAATCATATAGAAAAAATTCTTTTTACGTATTCTTATGTGAAAAAAAAAATTAATTAATACCATTCTCTCATATTCGGGTATTAGTATTTTTAGAGATTAAAAAAGATTTACATGCCCACACTCGTTCAATTTGAAGATTAAGATTACTAGAGAATATTACAACCAATCAATTTAAGATCCATCATAACAAGAAATTGAGATAATCTAATTTTCAATTTTCATTTCCTTATTTCCCTTTTTCTCTCCATACCCCACCCAAAAAAAATTCAAAATCAGCCATCTTTCTCATCTCTCTTTCTTCTTTTCTTTTTCATCTCCCTTTTTCTCATCAACGAAATCATATTCTTTTGCAATTTTAATTAGATTGGACTCATGAACTTCAAGTCCATTTATCCAATACGAATACGAAAAACACTTGTGTCGACTAAAATAAAACTATTAAATGCAATTAGAATGAATTGATCAACTAGAGAAGTATTTATGAAATAGAGTTAAAGAAGCAGAATTAAAGCCTATAATTCCACATATGACATTTCACATTCATACAATCTATCTGGGATGAGTGGGAAATTAAAATCAAGGTGTTTTGAAGGATCATAGGAGTGAAATTTGCTGTAAGAAAATGTGATGGAGAAGCTCTTGGAGAAGAGAATCATTCCCAACTAAAGCATAGGATTTATGTACCCTTGGAATGGAAATGGCACTGGCACTATTCTGCATTGTCTCTTCCATTGCTTTTCCATCCGTGTGTATCTTGATTCTAATTTCTAACCGAATTCAAATGCTTAATCTAGAGGCCTCAAGGAATTATTTTATATCACAAGTTCACAAAATGCTGCTTGCTACCGCATTATTTTACTAAAAGGTATTTTCCACTCAATAATATTGGTCGGTTTTGAGTTTCTTTTAACATGAATTTAGCCCGAAGGAAGTTTCTATCACGTTTACAAAACTAGTTGTAACAACAAATAATTTCCCATTAATGTTGAACTACTATCAATTCACATGTAAGAACAAAGCTTTCAGTGTAGCATACTGATATAGAACTAGGAAAACGAAATGAAATGACAATTATGTTTATCATATTTGTTAGCATTTCTAGACTGATGGGAATATGATTTTGCATAGAATTTAAGTGTAATAAAACGAAAAAAAAAAAAGAAATATTCCCCCAAATTTTTATTTATGGCATGGACAAAAATTTCCTCTTTGTCTAAATTTTAAATTACTTAAATAAATATAAATATGTGACTTAATAGTTATGATGAACAAAATGACAGTTAGAGAACAAGTATTAATCATACACGAGTCCTACACACATTTCAAAACATTATTCAAGTTCAAGTAAGCCTAGGGATCATAAATAACATGAAAACACATTAAACATGCATGCAGATGCAGGCGTCGGCTTGATGATCTTCTAATGAGAGAAATCAATCAAATTGTCCAACAACAAACATATTATTTGAAACCATATTTAGATATAACAAAAACATGGAAGAACATGATATGTGTGAATCTTAAATATTTTTGGTGTATTATATATATTTTTTTTAAATTTATTATTGGAAATTTTTTTTAATGATTTGTTGACAGAAATATATGACAACAATTTAATAAAAATGATGTATTACAATAAAAGTGCCACAATATATTAATATAGATTTTCTTTTTCGTTTAAATTTGTAATTTTCAAAATTATTTAATATATTATTTTATGAATATTTAACACATCACATAAGATAAAAAATATTGAAATTAAAATTGAGAAGTATAGTATTATTTTTATTTAATTCTGTACGTCATTAATTTAATTGTTTAGATACTTCGGAATATACACCACTGATAGGGATTTGCATGTACTTAATTATTGCTCACTATAATTTATATGTAAAAATATGCATGTGGCGATAGAATATTTTTATTTTTGAGAAAAAAAAAAGAATGTAATTAGCTTATTCATAAGAAGCTTATTAATACATAAATACGCATTTGAGAAAGATCGAACTAGACCACGAAGATGGGCGCCGCATGACATGATTAGCTTGTTCAGAGGATCAACTCTTTCGAGTCAAAACAAAATGCCGCCACAAAGCCCTCAATCAACTCAATAGTTATCGACGTCTTGCCGCCTACGATTTGCTATATGCCGGTGATTACGTTCATACGAGTTAGACTTCTAGATTTTGAAAAAAATGAGGGTCTGACGGTCCCACAGTTAGTTCATATTCAACGTAAAAGAAAAAAAAGAGCAAAAAAGTTTCGATGAGATTGGTTATTCAACACAGATGAAGTGTGAGTCGACGCTCAATTTGTAAAAAGTTCCCGGAGAAAAATATAATAACTAATACGATCAATTCTACCTTCTATCTCGAATTTCTTCGTTTTTGACATGAGATCATAAATACACCAACTCCATACATTAAACATGCATGCAGGCATCGTCATTTCGGCATACTTGGTATAAGGCGAAAGGGACCTATATCCTCATTTATTTTATCACACACCTACTCTTAATTTAACTAAACACACCTTTTACTTGTTTTTTTTTTTATTCATTTAAAATCACAATCATCTGTGAAGTTTTGGAATTAATTGTTGCAGACACTGAAAATCACTCTCTCTATCTCACGTGTCATCATATCTTGAAAAATGCTCCAAATATTATATATGACAAATTTTGCATAAAATTTAAGTGTGATAAAGCACTAAAAAAAATTATTCCTCAAAATGTTTTATTTATGGCATGGACCAGAATTTCCTCTATATCTAAGTTTTAAACTATTTATATTAAGTAAATAAAAAAATGTGATTAATAGTTATGATAAACAAAAATACAATTAAAGGATAAGTAATAATCATACAAGAGTAATACACACATTTCAAGACGAATAACATAGAACACAGTGATCATATTAAGAACTAGGATCATAAATAACATAGAACACATTAAACATGCATGCAGATGCAGGCGCGGGTAGGAATGGGCTTGAAGATCTTCTAATGAGAGAAACCAATCAAATTGTCCAACAACACACATTGTATATTTTAAACCATATTTAGATTTAGATATAACAAAAACATGGAAGAACATAATACTGGGGCAAGTACATCTCACCCGCAATATATGACATTATTTCTTTTGATTACATCTTATTTGTCCAACAGCATGGATGTCCCTAGTTAACCCTAGAAACTTAAGGTTCAAGCTTTAACAAAGGGGTAAATCTCATATCTGAAATTACAACTTCCACTAACAACTCTCCCTCCTTCTTTCCCATCACAGCAGCTTGGAAGTTCACCAATTATGCCGTCAAGACACTTCTTACACTCAACGCTAGAAAGATCCCCAGTGCATTGAGTCAATCCATATAGTTTCTTTGATTCGTAGAGCTCCATTTCTCCTACCGCATATAATTTTGGAGTTACGTAAGCTTCCCCAGCCAGTTGGTTTAGCAATTCCTTGGTCTTTTGATTGAAAGACGCTGGGTCGCTTACACTTCTCAAGTTCCACATATAGAACTTGTTTTGGTTGTCAATTTCACCAAAGAAATGCTTGTCCGTGTACTTTAAAAGGCAGTTATCATACCAAATGATTGCAGCTTTGTTGTAAGGGCAACGCTTGCGAATCTCGCTGCTTGCGTCAACAACACATGATTTGCAATCCGAATTGGAGACATCACCTCTACAAAGAGCAAGCCCATTTGCTTGATTTGGTTTCTTACCTATGGCACCCTTACCAAAACCAGAGGGAGGAGTTTGGTAGTCGAGATAACCAAAGAGTTTGTTCAAGTTTGTTTCATAGGGGCCATTGGCAGTGAAATTCTCAGAGCTAGAACAAAAGTGAAAGAGAGGATCAACTCCAAAGGCAGTTTGGAGAAGGGAAGCAAAACTTATAAGAAGATAGAGGGAAGAAGCAAATTTTGAAGACATTGCTGCAATCTTGCAGAGATATGGAGTAGATGGGTTAAAGCTGAGGGTGAAGCAGCATGTATATATAGTGGGAAAAAAAAAAAAAAAAACATCGGCATGCAGCGAGGAGAAAAATTCCAAGGGTTGACTTTTTGTTTCAAAAACGGTGAGTGTTAATGTAACAAGACCAATTCCATTGTGGCTGCGCAGCTATAAAATAATGGATAAAGATGTTTGGGTTTGAATAGGCAGAATAGTATATTCCATTAACCAAGAAAAATTTAACTTTAATAAGGCTAGTAAACATATTTATATTGCCCAGTCTTCATTCTCAAATCTCAATATGTGTTAGTAGAGTTTGAAGGATATTTAGGTGAGATTCAGAAGCATCAAAATATTTTTTATTTCAAGGAAAAAAACCAAACGGAACAAGTAAACGAGAATTGTACAAAGAGAAGTGTCTGGACGGTACTCATCTATGAACTGATCAGTTCTATTGCTATTGCATCAACCTTTCAACCATTTGACTATTTGAGTTGGTCAAAACTTAATGCAATAAATTCATATCTAGACATCACATGCTCACAGGTATAATACTGGATCTATGCTTTAACAAAACATTTATATATGATAAAACTGAACCTTAATGACATCTCCTAGTAAGTATGTACAAATTATGATTTGCAAATTAGTTATATGTAGTCAAAATAACATTAACATGAAAGAAAATGCCACCAAATCCTAATTATACTATGCTCGAAAGCGATGTTAATGAGGATATATAGATAAGGGCAAGAAGTTGAAAAATTAGGGAAAAATCCACGCCGGTGCCGCTGCCATGATTTTGACAGAAATTTCGTAAGTCTGTCGTTCTAGATTAATTGAGTTGACTAACTTTAGATATATACATATGGCGTCTGAATAGATCACTTCTAAGTTTGGCTTATCCCTGGGGCGTCCATAGAAAGCATATGTCTCTCTATAATTAATCATCTACATGTAATTCAACGTGTAATCATTTTAGGTAATAACGTTTGTTATTCTTCCATTTAAAGCATGACTCAACGCCCAAATTGCATGTACACGTTAAAATATGTACCAGAGAAAAACTTATGTGCAATTCTGCCCTTCAAAATGTTTTTTTTTTGTTTTCTTTTTCTCTAGAAAACCTCAATTAGTTAAGAAAAATCATTAATTTTAAATTAAAATTTTCTCCTAAATCAAACTTTGTTTAAACTTTTAAAAATCTTTTATCACATGTTAACACTTAAATATAAATGGTCAAGATATATATTTTTTTTTATCAATTACCAATCACATATTTATGTTTACTTAAATAAAAATTTAACTTATAAAAGAATCATCTTCAATTAATTTTTATACAAGCCACATATTATTGGCGGAGCTTGGCAGTGGAGATAACCCATGAGTTTGTTTCAAGTTTATTTCTTATCAATCATAAGGAATTCTTTAATTTTGATTGAAAATGTATCTATTTCATTGATAAAGATAAGCAATATATACAGCAACATATATCCATTGGGGGCATATATCCGTTGGAGGTATATTGAAGGAATAAATTTTAAGTTAAATAAGAAATTCACAATCAATGGTAATTGACATTTCCTTAACCATCTAATATTTTCCTTAACCAACCGAATATTAATTTGTAAAATCATGTTTTGATTTAATCAAATCCTTGTATTTAATTCCAATGATTTTAGCCTTGCATTGAGCTAGCAACAGCTATTGCTTTAAATCATTGGCAGTAAAATTGTCAAAGCTTGAACAAATGTCAAAGATAGCGTCAACTCACAAAAAAAACATTGTTGAGAAGGAAAGCAAAGGTTTGTAGTTTAAGCTTAGGCAATGCAGCATCTCTATGTAGTGAAATCTCAACGTGCACTATGAGAGAAAAAATTCCGGAGGACGATTATGTTTTTCGTTACTACGGATATGTGCCAAGTGTTAAGGTAACAAGACAGTTCCTTCGATTGTTGGCGGCGATTGTTACAAAATACAATTTCAATAATTTGTATTATGAGAAAAAAATGCATTTTTAATAATATACAAATATTTTAAATAATTATTATCAAGGAATTTTAGCATACATTATAAAGATTTTTTAAATATTTTACAGGATACTTTTGTATTACAGATAAATGAAAATAAGAAAAAAAAACTACATAACCAAAAAATTAACAATCATACAACTAATAATCGTCTACGTTCATGATGGATTTCGGGATCATAATTTTTTTTATTCAACTCTTTTATCCATAAAAAACTCTTACAGGAAATTACAAATAATATCCAATATCCTAGAGTTCTCAAGTATCTATACTACGCTATCTTATACACTCAAATCACTTAAGTGTAATCCAAGCGCTCCATTCTCTCTCTTTTTTATGCTTTTGATATTCAATAAATTTTAAATGTTACAATAATTTATATAATGTTTAATACATTTTTAAATATCCTATTTTTATTAGAATAAAATTTCATGTGTTTAAGAAATCTAAAATCGACTTAAACTTATAATTTGATCTAAAATCATCAAATTCCTGAATAGGCCGCGGTGAGACAAGGTTCTCACCATAGCAAGGATATAATTTCACCTTATCATGGCAGTGAATGCACGATTTTGCCTCAGCACCATGGCAAGAGGACTCCAATGCCGCAACGGTGTGACTATTGTCTTTGGCTTTTGCTCCCATTGGTAGGTTTTCTTTTGTACTTTCGCACTTCTCCTTGCATTCATTTTTCATTTTGTTCTCTTTCTCATCCATCCATTGCATTTTTGACAACATGTCACTCTTTATTAGTGTCCAATTCAAATTCAATATTCATCCTTAATTTTGAATTACCAATTCTAACAATTATTTTATATTTTATAAATTTAATATAATACTTTAGAAGATGTGAATTTTTATTTTTTTAATATTTTTTTCTTTTAGTGCATTTTGATTTTGATATATTTACTAAATGTGATTTTTTAAAAATCTTTTAGTTTATTAGTTTTTTAGTGATTTTTTTAAAACTATAAAAGTATAATTATTAAGATTTGAAACTTAAATACTTAATAAAAAAAACCTATTAAATGGATATTAAAACCTACAAATTCTTAACAATAGTGAGTTCATAGCTCTCTAATTAACACTAATTTTAAATTAACAAACTATTAGAGTTTATGATTAGCAAAAATATATTATGAAGATGAATTTTTTATAGATTAATTTGTAAAGTAATAAAGATATTATTCTATTCCTAATAAAAATTTGTATGTATATTTAATAAAATTACTAAACTATTAAAATTATGTATTATTTATAAATAGGATTACACTAGGGGTAAAATAGTAAACTACTAAAAAAGTACTATTTTTTTTTTTTTAGGGGAAAACAGAGGGTAATTGAGTAATATAAAAAGATTATAAGGATAAGCGGTTACTATTAAAAAAAAAAACCACCGCTGGAAAGTGGCAATTTCCCATAAATAATAGAGATAAGATTCACATATAATGTTTATTTTCAATATTTCTTCTGTCCGCAAATGTTGATGTTTTGTTAAATCCAAAATTGAAACTTCAACTCTTATGTGTAAAGAATTTCAAAATCAAATATCTTAAAATTTGTAATTTGTTTATCTTTTGGCACTCTTCATATAAGAGTTCAATTCTATACGGAGAATTCAGGTTTGGAATTTGCTTTCCGAATTTATGCTCTGAAATTTGTTTTTAAAAAAATATGAACATTCCCACTTGAAAAGATTTTAAGTATATCAATATTAGAGATTTGGACTTTAGAGTCGGTAATTATTTTCGAGAGTCAGCTTGTCCAGCTGACAACTCCAGCACATGACTTAAAAATAGAGACCATTTGAAAATTCATACATTTACTTTTTAATAAGCCTTTAAAAATCTGCATGTTCTTGTCATTTTTATATTTATAATTGCACTTGATATGAAATCTGAAAAAATAAATCATATTTAAGAGACTGAAAAACTTTATATATATGCAACAAAAAAAAAAAGAAGATTTGCATTTAAAATTTTAGGCCATTTTTTAGTTTGATTATTCTTGCATTCTGGCTATTTATTGAAAAAAAAAGAAAAGAATAGGGAGTATAGTCTACTCCCTGGAGGTAGGAATTAACGAATAAATGTTGCTCCTATAGATCTTTATTTATCTATGTTTAGGGTTGATTCTAAATTCGAATTAATGCTAAGTATTCTAATTTCAAGCTTTAACAAATGGGTAAATCTCATATCTTATGTTACAACTCCCAGTAACGATCCGCCCTCCTTGTTTTCCATCACAGCATCTTGGAAGACCACCAATTACGCCATCGAGACACTTCTCGCAATCAATATGAGAAAGATCTCTTGTACATTGAGCCAATCCGTAAAGTTTCTTTGAATCTCCCAGCTCTAGTTCTCCTGCGGCATACATTTTAGAGCTTACGGAAGCAAGGTTGGCCAGGTTGCTCAACAACTCCTTGCTCTTCTGATTGAATGTCACCGGGTAGCTCACATTGTTTACGTTCCACATGTACAACTTGGTTCCATTATCGATTTGGCCAAAGAACTGTTCATTGGAGTACTTCAACATACAGTTATCATAGAATATCATTGCACTTTTGCTGTATGGGCAGCTCTTGCGGATGGTACTGCTTGCATCTACAACACAGGTTTTGCAATCTGAGGCTGAAACATCGCCTCTGCAAAGAGCAAGCCCGTAAGCTTGGTTAGGGTGTTGGCCCAATGAAGTGAGGCCAAAACCTGTGGGAGGAGCTCGGTAGTAGAGATATCCCATTAGCTTGCTCAAGTTTGTTTCATAGGGGCCATGGGAGGTGAAATTGTCATTGAAACAATGATAAGAGAGGGGGTTGATGTTTGACCCAAAAACTGTTTGAAGAAGAAGAGAAAAGCATAGCAAATAGAAAGTAGAGGAAACTCTTTGGGAAGACATTGCTGGAATGTTTTCTGAGTTTGGAAGTGTATAAGGGTATGTGATTGATGGGTTTGAGGTGGAGACAAGTAGCTGTATTTATAGCGATAAATCTGAAACTTGGTAGCAGAATAGAAAGGTTCAAGAATTTGACCTTTTCTCTTCTTGTGATATTGTTGATTGTTCAAGGGGATGACAAAGAAGTTTCCAATTGTTATGGGATGTTGAGAAATTCAACGAGGGTAACTGGGTAGTGAAATGAATTAAGAAAATATAATTGTGATGGTTATTCATTATGATATATTTGTCTGTGTGTATGTGTGTGTATTATGATATTATATATATGTGAAAGTCTTAAATGTTTTTGGTGCATTTTATATATATATATATATATATTCTGATTTTATGATTGGTTAATAAAAATGATGTAATACGAAAAAAAATAGGCACAATATATTAATATTTTTTTATTAAATTAATTTGTATATTTTTTGAAATTATTTAAAAGCTATTTTATGAATAATTATTACATTATATGAGAGAAAAAATATTGAAATAAATTAAAAATTGAGACGTATAATATTATTTTATTTTAATTTTATACTTAATTAATTTAATTATTCGGATACTTCAAAATCTTTATTTACCAGTATTAGAGTTTTTCAAGTACTTAATTATTGCTCGCTTATACATATGAAAAAAATATGCATTTTGCAATAGAATAAAATTTTCATTTCATAAGAAGCGTATTAACAATATGCATTTGAGAAAGATCGAACTAGACCACAAACATGGGCGCCGCATGAAATGATTAGCTTGCTCATGTCAAAGAAGTATAACAAAAATAAAAATAAAAATACCAAGTCGTGATTACCCTGTCAAATGGTTGAAATTAACCCCCACGTATAATACATTAGAAGAATGCACATGCACAAATATTAATAAGTTGCCCTCTACTCCAATCGAGGGATATTCCCTGAGATTTATGATAATATCAACCTAATTCCTCAATTTTTAGAAATAACCTTTAATATTTGTAATGTAGGTTGGAGACATCGCATATCACTTCTTATTTTTATTCATTTTCTCCCTCTTCTTTGTTCCCGTCTCCTTTTCTCTCTTAGATATCAATGAGAGCGATCAATGCATCCTTTTCTTCTTATATTGCTTAAAGAATGATTAAGAAAATGAAATAGTGTTAATCACAATAATAAAATAATAGGAATTAACAAATAAATATTACAAGGGAGAAATTTATTCCTTATCACCTCTCAAGACTCTAATTGTAATGAAATAAAAAAATACGCAAGAAAATCTCAGTACTTATTCATGAGCTTAGCGAATGCTCAGGGGCTGTGTTTCTTAACATCTTTAGAGGATCATGGTTCCCAAGTTCTAAAATATTTTTAGATTTAATAATAGATTTTTTACAATTTTACTTTTAAAATAAATATTTTTATAAATTAGCCCTCTTAAAATTTTGAGTCCAACACTAAAATTTTAATATAATTAACTCTAATCTAATATAATTTTTAAATTTAATATTTAAAATTTTAAATCTAATATTAAAATCTTATTATAATTAAACTCTAATCCAATATAAAAAATATAGTCATAACTTTAACAAACTATTTATTTAATGATCCATCTAGAACCATTCCTCCAGTAATAATGTTTATCATTAAGAGTTCATCTCTTAAGTTCTTATTTTGTTAGAAACTATTACTTTTTAATAAAATTTTCATTTCTCGTCATAAAAAATTCCACAAAGAAATATCGAAAATTTTATTTTGTCGTCTGTTCCTAAATCTTTTTACAAAATTTCAATTCTGTATGGAGAATTCATGGTCTAGAATATAGAAAATTCAAATTTGAACATAAGAATTTATATATTTTTTAATATTAGAAAGTTTGGTAATTATTTTTTAGGTTAAGCTTGTTCAGCTCGAAGTCCCGTAACCAAAATTTAAAAGCAAAAACACAATTTGATTATCTATATATAATTTTTTTTAATAAACCTTTGAGAAGCCTATATTTTTTTTAATTATTATATTTAGAATTGTACTGAATGTTAAATCTAAAAAAATTAACTTAATCATATTTAAGAAAGAAGATAAATATAATCCTATATAAATATAAGTTAACCTTGACAATGAAACCATAAAGAATTTTATTAATCAATATTAAAATATAATATTGCTATGAACATCTAAACATACAAAGAGGGCCGTAGTCCATTTCCCAGAGGTAAATATTAACATATAATTTTTTTGTGTTTTTATATGAAACTTCATTTATTTATGGTTAGGGGCGAGCCTCAATGCCTTGATGAATCAATAATATTCTAGAACTTAGACTTTAGCAAATGGGCCAATGTTATATCTTAAAAGTGCTAACTCCCACTAACCATCTCCCCTCCTTATTTTTCGATACAACATCTTGAAAGTATTGTTGAAAAATAGTTCAGTGTTATAGAAAATACATAAGAAAACAATTAAATAATGTTTTAAGTCAAGGTATGTAATATTCTGTCGTTAAACTATTTTTATCCTTATTTTGATTATAATTAAATATGCAAATAAATTTGTTAATAAAATAGTTCTAAAATTTAATAATTTATAAGAAAGTATTAAGTGCACATCAAATACGTTTTTTGAACTATAAGTGTTTAAATTTAAAAAGTGATTGATAAAAGAGAAATTTGAATCAAAAATTAAAAAGAGAATTTAATTTTTTATTTCAAATGTGCCTACAGTATTTATAAAATTGTACGTGTCTCTCTGGAGAGATATAACACATCTTTGAAAGGCCACATCATATAGAAAGGGTAAGTGACTCTTTGAAGGGTCATCAACTCAACTCTGGGCGCTGCGGTGCTCATCTTCAGAGCCGCAATGCTCAACGGTCTCATTGGGCACTTGCCCGAGTAGGCGTCATGGCACCCAAGGGCTAGCGCTGCAACGATTCATTCCAGTGACTAAAGTACTGCGGTGCCTATCCCTGAAGTTGGAGCGTTGTGGCACTGAGTCCAGCGCCATAGTGCACAAGCCTCTTACAGCTTGGGCGCTTCCCTTTCGACCCTCTTTCTCTTCTCAGTTATTTTTCTCTACTATAATACTTATTTTTCTACTTGTTTATTTGAAATACATTCTTAAATTCTAACAATTCCCTATATATTTCAAATAAATAAATATGAATTAAATAAACCGTATATCTAACTAAAATTTAATTTATATAAATTGGTGTTCTTCCAAATTATGAACCAATCTACTGATTAACTAATTGTATTTTACAAGAATTAGGTGAAACTAAGTTTCTATCATCTTTCAATCCTTTGGATGTAAAATGGAGTGTTAAATTATCAAGTTAAATTCTTAATAACTTGTTTAAGTCCGCAGTTTGGCACTATTAATGGTTATGTGCCTTCCTGGCTTTATGAGTGCTCTAGAGTAGTCTGTCTAACTCTCATAGGAATCGACCCAAGTCTACACTCATATAGGTGACATTCTATCAAGTGTGTCCTACAAGTTTAACACACCAATCTATAAAGAGCTATGAAGTTTATTAAGAGACTAACTTACTATTTTCTGCTGCAGATGCACTACCTCGCCATAGATGAGACTCAAATATAATCGATAGTACAACAAGACAATAAGTAATTTATTCTTACCCTAATAAACCAACTTCAATAGAATCTCCAATCACATAGGTAAGGTTACTATCACTCTTACATTGTGCTCTAAGTTTAAGATCCATTCCACTTGACATGTCTTCTACTAATCTCTTATTTAGTGGCTTTGTCAAAGGATCGACCAAAATCCTCTCCGACCTCACATAATCTAGGCTCACCACCCCAAATTCCAGCAACTACTTAATGATGACATGTTGTAGACGGATATGTCTACTTTTTTTATTATACATTTTATTCTTTACTTTAACAATAGCTGCTAAACAATCATAATTTATAGAAATTATAGTAAAAGGGTAAGTATTAATGGGAAGATCACACATGAGTGCCATTAACCACTCAGCCTTAGAACAAGCTTTTTCTAAGGCTATCAATCTTAACTCTATGGTAGATCGTGCTATACAAGTCTGTTTAGTAGATTTCCAACATATGGATCCTCCACCTAAAGTGAAGACATATCTACCAGTAGACTTGACCTCATTAGATTCAGATATCCAATTAGCATCACAATAACCTTCAATAACAAGCTGTGATCTACCATATAAAATTGCATAAGTTTTAATGCCTATCAAATATTTAACAACTCTATCTAAGGCACTCAAGTGCTCTTTCCCTGGATTTTGCGTATACCTACTCAATTTCCCTACAGCATATGCTATATCAGGCCTAATAGTACTCATCAAATACAAGAGACTACCAATGATTTGAGCATAACAGTTCAGATTGTCACTATGTTCTACATTCTTTCGAAATTTAACACTAGCATCATAAGGTGTTGGCACCCATTTGTATGCTGTATACCTAAATCTCTTAAGAAACTTCTCTACACAGTACTATTGTGATTTAGTGAGACCATTAGATGTTCTCATAATCTTTACCTAACTATAACATCAGCTCCCAAATATTTCATATCAAATACATTTGATAGAAAACTCTTAGTCTCAACTATCACTTCCATACTATGACTGAATATAAGCGTATCATCCACATGTAAATATATAATTACATATTTGTTAATATCAAAGGTTTTATAGTACGCACACTTGTCGAAATCATTTATCGTAAAACCATTTGATACAAGAGCATTATCAAAAAATTTATGTCATTATTTTGGTGCTTGCTTTAAACCATACAAATACTTGACTAACTTACATACTTTATGCTCTGTACTAATACTAATACAACATTTCGGTTGTTCCATGTAAATCTTTTCTTCTAAATCACTATTTAGAAAGGTGATTTTTATATCCATTTGGTGTATGAACAAATCATATACTGCAGCCAATGAAATCAAAATTCTAATGGATGTAATTTTAGTAACAGGAGCATAAGTATTAAAATAATATAAGTCTTTCTTTTGAGTGAACCTTTTGACAATCAATCCTGCCTTATAGTTCTCAATAGTCCCATTAGCCCTCATCTTTTTTTCGAAGATCCATTTACAACTAATAAACTTGAAACCTGAAGGTAAATCAACTAGTTCTCATATATGATTACTCATGATAAAATTGATTTTATCATTTATTGCCTGCCTCCACAAAGGAGCATCAAGAGAAGTCATAGCTTCATTAAAGGTTTTAGGGTCTTTTTCTATAAGAAAAACATAGAAATCATTACTAAAACTAGTAGCCTTCGTTATTCTTTTGCTTTTTCTAAGTTCATTGTTAAAGGTTTCAAGAAGATTTACATTAATCTTTACATGAGTCGTAGTTTTTTCTATATGGGCTTTTATTTAGGAAAGATAGACTCAAAGAATTCTGCATTTTTAGCTTATATTATATTGTTTGCATCAAACAACATCATGGTATCTTCTAAAACCAAGAACCTATCTGCAGCACTATTCTTGGCATAACTTATGAACATACAATCAATTGTCTTAAGTCCCATCATTTTCCTCTTAGGATTTAGAATAAGAACTTTTACAAGACACTCCTACACTTTATAGTTTAATAGATTATGATTATAACCTTTCCACAACTCATATGGAGTAACTCATATTTTCTTATAAGAAATTCTATTTTATATATAGCAAGCAGTCAATATTGCTCTCCACCACAAATTCAGATGTGTCATATAATTAATCAATAAAAATTCATCATTTCTTTTAAAGTTTTATTTTTTCTTTTAACTACTCCATTAGATTCAGGTGAGTATGGTAATGTAACTTCATATATAATTTTATTGTCCTCATAATAGGAATTAAACAAGTTAGACACAAACTCTCATCCTCTATCAGTTCTTAATCTCTTAATTTTCCTACCAATTTGATTTTTAATTTCTTGTTTATAGATCAATAAATTATCATATGACTCATCTTTATTTCTTAACAAATATATCTTAGTATATTTTAAGAAATCATTAATAAAAGTTATGTAAAAATTTTTCCCCCCTCTAATTATAATATCTTTAAAATTACTTAAGTCACTATGAATTAAATCAAGCAATTTAGTTTTTTTAAGAGTTATGGGTTTACAACTTTTCTTTGTGAATTTTCATTCTATACATACATCACATTAATGTGATTCATATAAACACATATTAGATAGTAAACCAACTCTTTTCATCTTTCTTAAATAAAGATAATTCAATGACCTAGTCTATCATGCTATAGATTAAAGGACTCAACAATATAAATAGAAGAAATAATTTTATTTATAGAAACATCAAGTACATTTAGTTTGAACAATTAATTAGAAGAATATCCATTTCCAATGAATGTCTCACTATTGGACATTATAAAAAAATTTCCTTCAAAAGAAACTTTTACGTTAACCCTTCCCAACGTAAACAAGAAAACTATATTATATCTAATATTGGAAACATGGAGTACATCGTTCAATACAAAAGACTTCCTATAAATAAGTTTGAGGAGAACTTTTCATTTTTCCACCACCGGTGCAGATTAAGAATCACTAAGATACACTTGTTCATCCCATTCTCTAATGGAAACATAGTCCTAAAAAGAACTCTTGTCTCCACATATGTGTCTAGTGACTCCAGAGCCAATCACCTACTCTTTGTTGCCACTTGCAACCATTTTCACACCTGAAATAACAACTGCAACAATAACATCTTCTCCCTCAACTAAATTAGCTTTGGGAGTTTTGTTGTTTCCTTTCTTGTTCCTATGTTTACATTAATAAGCAAAATGACCATCCTTTTTAGAAGCATAACACTTACCTTTTTTCTTGAATAAGGTTTTATTTTTCTTAAAGTGATTGTTGCTTTGTGGAATCTTGATGTTTCTCATCAAGATTATCACTTTCTACCAAATTAGCCTTAAAAACTAATTCTTTGGCCTTCTCTATGTAATCTCTTTAGAGATGTTTTTCTTCAATTCTAATGTGTACAATTGAATTTTTCAAAGTTAATTCTTCTTTTCATGTTTGTTACTTTTCTTATAATCCTTCTAAGATTCAAGTAATTTTTCTATTAAGCAACTTACAATAAAAGGTTCAGGGAGAAATCTTTTTTTTATTTTTCAGATCATTAAGTAAAAGATGATAATCATGTATTTGTGCAGAGACTTCTTTTCGTCAGATATTTTAAAGTTAAGAAAATTTTCTATAACATACTTTTGGGCACCAACATCTTCTATAATATACTTTTTCTTAAGTTGTGCCAACAACTCATGTGCATCATTATATGTGGAGTAAATATCATACAATTCATTTAATAATGTGTAAAGAATTGTGTTATGATATACCTTGTTTGCCCTACTCTATTTGGGGAACTCCTCTTTATAGTTTTCTGCAGTAGACTTTAGATGAGGAATGGTGAGAAAATCAGCTACACTTATAACGTCTAGAGTATCATACACACGGCCTTGCCATCTCTTGAAGTATTTTTCATCATACAGTGGAATCTTCGTAGCCTCTAAGAAAGACTTTTCTACAGCTATTAGCAAAGATTCACTTGTAGTATCCATGTGTATGTGGTTAGAAATAGTTTAAGATTGTTATTGAAAATGGTTGTGTATTGTAGGAAATATACAAGGATACAAGTAAATAAATTTTGAAGTCAAGGCGTGTAATGCACTGTCCTTAAACTATTTCTACCCCCACTTTGATTATAATCAAAAATGCAAATAGATTTGTTAATAAGATAGTTACAGGATTCAATGACTTATGAGAAAATATTAGGTGCACACCAAATACTTCCCTTAGACTACATGTGTTTAAACTTATAAAGTGGTTGATAAAAGAGAAACTTGAATCAAATATTGAGATGAGAAATTAATTTCTTATTTCAAATGTACCTGCAGAATTTATAGAGTTATATGTGTCTCTCTGGAGAGATACAACACCTCTTTAAAATGCTACATTATATAAAAAGGGTAAGTGGCTCTTTGGAGGATCACAAACTCAGCTTTGGGCACCGCAATACTCATCCTCAGCGTCGTGGTACTCAATGGTGTCATTGGACACTTGCCTGACTGGGCACCGTGGTGCTAAGTCCAGCGCCGCAGTGTCCAAACCTCCTACGACTTAGATGCTTCCCTTTTGACCCTCTTTCTCTTCTCGGCTATTTCTCTCTACTCTAATATTATTTTTGCACTTATTTATTTAAAATATATTCTTAAATTCCTACAGAAAGATCACCAATTATTCCATCAAGACACTTCTTCAATCATAATTCTCTTGTGCATTGAGCCAAATCCTAAAGTTTCTTTGCTTCTCCATGCAACAATTCTCTTGCGACATAAATTTTATTTCCCTTTTGGCTTTTTCCGTTTGGTTAGCTCTTGTGAATAAACCTTCTTGCATCTGCAACATACATTTTACAAGCAAAGGCTGAAACATCACCTCTGCAAAGACCAAGCCAATGAGCTTGGTTAGGATTTTGACCCAGCAAGTGAGAGTGAACCCTGTGGAGGTGGTTGATAGTAGAGATATGCCATTACCTTGTTCAAGTTTGTTTGATATAGGCCACAAATGGCAGAGCAATTTTCATTTACACAATTACAAGTAGGGGGTTGACGTTGGACCCAATAATATTTTGGAGAAGAAGAGCAAAGGTTAGCAAATAAAAAATAAAGGAAACTCTTAAGGAAGACATTCGTGGAATTTTTAAGATTTAGAATAAGTGAGAGGATGATTCAAGACCTTATTATATTGTAGATTGTTCAAAGTGATGACGAAACTTGGTAGAGAAGTTCATTTTACTATTTTCATATTCTAGACTCTATTCTTATCATATTGTCGTTGTTCAAAGTGATCTCGAGTTGTTCTCCATTGTAATGGGATTTTGAAAAATTCAATGAAATTCAATAAAGAGAGGACGGTAGTGAAAAGAATAAATAAAACAATATTATAATTTAGAATGTTAAATAGCTAATAGAAAGGTACGATATTGGTTGAAATTACATTTAGAATTTTGAGACAATTAGACTTTTACATCTAATCGATAGAATTTTGAGACAATTAGACTTTTACATCTAATCGAGAAATTAGTGAAATATGTTGGGTAAATTTATTTTGCATATTATTTTAATTATATGTTAAAATATATATTGTCAAATATTTGTGAAATTTAAATTATTAACAAACAAAATACAAAATTAAATATAAAAAGAGTGTAAGAAACATTGGCCTTGAGAACAATAAATACACGGTAGAAATGATTGTTCTAAAATTAAATAGTCCTCCCCTCGTGTGAATAATGATAGATCTATACAGTTTTAAGATAAAATACAATGCTTGCATCCGATCTCCATGAGCATGATCACCAAGAAAAAACATAAAATACTTTTCTTTTTCTTTTCTCTTCTTTACTTTCACTCCCACACACACCCCTTTTTCTTTTAATTTCTATTCACACACTCTAAAAAAGACTAGCACCCTTTATATAATAGTAGTTAAGAGTTAAGGTATTAATATTAATATTAATTTAGTATTATTATAATTTAAATAATTTATAATTCTTAAAATTAATTCTAATATTTAATAAGAATAATTTAATATATTGTAACTCTTATAATATTTTTAAAATAAATAACTCTCAAATAATAATAATATTATAAATAAATATTTGTAACTATCAAATATTTAATATAAATTTAATGACTAATTTAAATATTATAATTATTATATAATATAATATAATAATATAATTTAAAATATTAAAATTATATTAATATTTTATGACTTATTATTTATTTAAAAGATTTTAAAAACTTTGTCCTATAAAAAATGGGGCAGGAGCATTTGTGATCCATCAATTTTGCTTCGGATTTAAAATTTTTTCTTTTTATTTATTAGTTGTTATGAGGTTGGGTTTTATTATTTTTAATATGGGCTCACAAATATAATAATAATTATTATTATATATTATGAATTATCTTAAAATCATAGTTAATTTAAGTGATCTATTTAGACTATTTTTTTTATTGAACCCTAAAATCATCTATTGAGTGTGTGCTTATTATGTGTCAAAATTAAATACTAATTAAATTATGATTGATGAAATAATAGTTAACCTAATATACAAGTACCACTTTTAAGGTTATAGTTCATAAATTAAATTATTATATGTAGTGTCATTCTTCTCCTTTTATCATAGAGAAAACCCTATTAAATACTACAAAAATTTAATTGTACTAAACTAAAATATTTTTATATTTTCATTAAAGGCTGTTAACTCTCACATTCTAATTACTAAAATTTTCTCCGGTAAACTTTTTTTTTAATAAATAGTTTAACATTTTAATATAATAGCTATAGAATTATATTTCGTGGATATCACTCTTAATTTATAATTATCTCTAACGATAGATGAATGATATCTACCTCTTTTTTTTTTTTTTACCACAATCAACTTGGTTATAATGATAGATAAATGGTTTATGGTCTTCATTAGCGAATGTCATACATAAAAGACGGCCAAATTTTATTGAAGGCACATTAGGAAAAAAAACAAATCCACCTTTATATCTTTAAAAATAAACCCCCGAATCGTGATATTGATTGACAAACATATAAATTGGACTGTCTTAAAGTAACCTTAAATTTTTAGTCAATTATACAAATACCACAGATGCTCAGAAATCTCTAAATGATTCGCCAATGACTTGCCTCCCCTAGCTGGTTAAATGTACATAGTCTGCAAATTAATAAATACCTTAATATATAATATTTGAAACAATTGGTCAGTTTTATAAGTTCTCTATAAATTTTAAGGTGGATCTTTATTGTTATCTTATGAATATTTATATATTCTTATTATAATAAAAAATTTATTAAAATTTTGACAAAATTGTCCATATTCTACAAATATTCTGTAACTTAAAATATAAATATTTCTATAAATTTAACACAAACTAACTGTATTTTTAAACTTTTCATTTTTTTTATCCACAACACACAACTAACATTATTAAATAAAAATACATCTATAAACTATTTATTAATATTTTTAAGTATTTAGAACAATGTTAACGATATTATGATATCAAATGCCTAAAATAGCATAATACATATCTAAAGTTCAAAAGTCTAAACCAATAAGTTCCTATAGGCTCAAAAGACAAAGAGAGTCATGAGTCTCACATGGCTCACAAAATAACTTAAAGCATTACCACGTGATTCACCTTAACTAGTCACTAAGTTAATGAAATCTATAATCTTCTTAAGGGGAAAAAAAGTAAAAGATGAGTTTTCACAAATCCAGTAAATAGAATAATTTAAATAAATAAAAAGACATAATAGAGATAACAAAATAATAATAATAATAATAAACTTTTATATTATCTTAACAAGTATAATAGAAATATTCTAAAATTTTATGAAAATCACTAAATTTTATTTTATTCATAATATAATGAAATTCGAAATTAAGCCTAAATGAAAGACAAGGGATTTTTCCAAAACCCAAATTCCTCTATTTCTAAGGAATCCAACATCCTAACATGTATATATGATTAAGTCCTTTAATTTGATAAGTAAATCTTGCTCTAAAACTTCAAACACACTCTCTTACGCTATCTTTCTCTCTCTAAAATCTCAAATACCTAAATTCCTCTCTAATTAGAAATAGAAAGATTCTAACATTCTAAATTTTTAAATCATACTTAAAACATTACCCACAAACCATTTGTACTAAAATAAGTTATAATTTTCCATAAAAAGAAAATTTTCCATTACTTTTATCTTGGAACCTTTGATTTCCATCTTCTCCTTCTCTCTCAGTAATGACCGCTTTCTAAGCCAAATTTTACCCTTTTTTTTTTTTTTTGCTAATTTAAATAGAAGAAATGCTTATTGAGCTTTTTAACAAGTGGGCTTAATTTTTTTTTATGTTTTTAAAGAAAATATGACCCGTTTCAATATTAATATTTTGAGATCTCACTTGTTTTAATATTTTAAAAAAAAGAACATAGCCTCTTTATATGTTTTAGACTCATTATATTTAATAGTGAAAGCAGTATTAAAAGTATGAGCTATTAAATATGCTTGCGCATACCTTATTGATGGTATTGTCATTCTTCTTATCTTATTTCTGGCTAGTTGGTACTCTTTAAGTTCCATCTCTATAGTCTTAGTTTGATTTTAGATGGACTTTGAAGAACTAACCTATATTTTATATACATTTTCTAGGGATAACTTGTTGAAGTGTTGATCTGGGGACATCTTAGATAATCTACTCTCATGTTCTACTTTAACTTTAATTATTTCTAGTGCTGAATATCTCTTTAGCACAAGCTCATTCTTCACTTCTTTATATTTAATCTTCAACATAGTTATCTCATTGAACATCACATCTCTACTAATGATACTTCTTAGTTTTTTTAACTCTGAACACCGTATTTTATATCCTTTTACACTATCTGGATACCTTATGAATATCTTTTCAAGGCTCTCGATTCCAACTTGCCTTGATTCACATGTATGAATGTTGGGCAAGCGACTGTCTTTAGGTGATCATACTTTGGAGACAGCCGAGACCACTTCTCTTTTGATGTTTTAAAGTATATCACTAAGGAGGAATTTCTATTGATTAAGTAGGATTTGTGATTATTGTTCGCCCTAAAATGCTTTAGACACTCTCACATTGGTTAGTATGCATCTTACTCTCTCAAATAAGAGAAGTAATCTCTTCTTCAATGGTTTGCTGTCATTTATCACTATTCTCATTCTTTACATCCTCATTGCATGTCTTAGTCCTATCATACTCAAACGTGTATGAAAACTTGAAAGTATGAGCAACTAAATCTGCTTGAGCATACCTGATTGGTGGGTTTTTCATTCTCCTTAGCCTATTTCTGGCTAGTTAGTACTTTTTAAGTTTCATCTCAAGAGTCCTAGTCTTACTTTAGATGGACTTGAAAGCACTCACATATGTCTTTTGCTCAACTTCAAAAGTTATCTTGCTGAAGTATTGATCTAAAGGCATATCAACTTTACTCTTAGGGCCCACTTCAACTTCAACTTTAACTATTTCTAATGTTGAAACTTCCTTGGGTATAGGTTCTTTTTTCTCATTATCTTGGGGCTCTTTCAGTATTGTCATCTCACTAAACGTCATATCTCTACTTATGATACTTTTTAGTAACTTCAACTCTTTGCACAACATCTTGTATTCTCTTACACCATCGTTATACCCTATGATCTCATTCATATCTCTAAGCTCCAATTTATCTTGCTTCATATGCATGAAAGCTGAGCAACCAAATATTATGAGGTGATCATACTTAGGAAGGATACTAGACCACTTCTATTTTGGGGTCTTAAAGTCTATCGCGGAGAAGAAACTTCTATTAATCAAATAGGCTATTGTCATTATAGCCTTAACCCAAAATGCCTTCGACATCTTTGTATTGGTTAATATGCATCTAATTCTTTCAAGTTGGGTTTATTCATCCTCTCTACCAGACCATTGTGTTGCGATGTTGATCTCGCAGTTCTATGCCTTACAATCCTATACTTAGCATAAAAACTATCAAACTTTTTTTGTAGTACTCGAGACCATTATCAGTTCTGAGCCTTTTAATCTTTTTATCGATTTGATTCTCAATAAAAGCCTTCTAGTTTTTGTACATATCAAACACATGCTCCTTGCTCTTTAATACATTGACTTATAGCTTTCTTAAATAGTCATCAATGAAGTGAGAAAATATCTAGCCTTACCATAAGTGACTGTTTATGCTGGTCCCCAAAGATCTGAGTGTATGTAGTCAAGAGTCCCTTTGGTTCTATGTTCTCTAATATTAAACCTTACTCTATGTGTTTTACCTAACACATGTTACTCACAATACTCCAGTGGTTGAAACTTATCCTCATCAAATACTTTTTTACTAAATAACTTCTTTAGGTTCATCTCACCTAGGTGTACTAACCTTAGATGTCACAACTTAGTTTGCATATTCTCATCAACAATAGAGAATGATGAAGAACTACTTACTACCTTTCCCTTCAGTATATATACTCCTTTGTGCTTTTCACCTCTCACCATAACCATGAAACATTTCAACACTCTCAAAACCCCTTCGTCAATTTTTTAATGGCATTTCCATTATGGTATAATGTACCCAGTGAGATCAAGTTCCTCTTAAGATCAGAAATATACCTAACATCTACTAACTCTCTCACTCTCATATCATGTAACTTAAGTCTAATACCACCAATTTTCATCACCTAATAAGAAGAAAACGGATGATGTGTTTGCCTATGATGATAGTTATGACAGCGTAAAGACTCTAATCGCTACTGATGGTAAGAATACTGAACAATGAATTCTTAATTTTGGTTGTACTTTTATATATTCCCACACAAGTCTTGGTTTATACATTTTTCAGCCTATTAGTAGTGGTAAGGCTTTAATGGATAATGATGTTGCTTGTCAAATAATGAGAATTGATAGTATCAAACTTAGGTTGCATAATGGGCGAGTGAGAGAGTTGACAGAAGTTAAGTATGTTCCAGACCTCAAGAAGAACTTAATCTCACTAAATATTTTAGACCAGAATGAGTGTTCTATTAGGATCAACGGATGGATTTTGAGAGTATTAAAAAGGTTTTATGATAGTAATAAAAGGTAAGAAACACAAGGGAGTTTATGTGTTGAAAAGAGAGATTGTTAGTGGTTCTACATTATTCTCTATAGATGATGAGAATACGCAAACTAAATTGTGGCATCTTAGACTAGCACACCTAGGTGAAAGAAACCTGAATGAGTTATTTAGTCAAAAGACGTTTAGTGAATATAGGTTCCAACCATTGGAGTTTTGTAAGCATTATGTGCTTGGAAAAGCATATAGAGTGTGGTTTAGTACTGGTGAGCACAAGACTAAGAAGACTCTTAACTACATACACTTGGATATTTGGGGACCAGCTCTGACAGCTACTCATAGTGGGGATAGATATTTTTTTAGTCTTATTAACGACTATTCAAGAAAGCTAAGGGTCTATGTGTTAAAGAGTAAGGATCAAGTATTTGGTAGGTTCAAGACTTGGAAGGCTCTAGTTGAGAATCACTCTGGCAAAAGGGCTAAAAGGTGCAAAACTGACAATGGCCTTGAGTTTTATAATAGAGAGTTTGATGGGGGATTGTAAGGCATAGAACTGTAAGATTAACACCGTAGTAGAATGATGTAGTTGAGAGAATGAATATGACCCTACTTGAAAAGGTTAGATGCATGCTTAGTGTCCAAAGCATTCTAGGGAGAAGCTATGGTGATTACAACTTATTTGAATAATAAAAGTCTCTCCTCAGCGATAAACTTCAAAACGTAAGAAGAGAAATGGTTTAGTAACCCTCCTAAGTATAACCACCTTAAAATTTCGGTTACCTATTTTGTTCATGCTAAGGATAGAAAATTAGAACCTAAAGTTATCAAATGGGTATTCATAGGGTATCCCGAATGAGTGAAAGGATCTAAGGTGTGGTGTAGAGAGTTGACACTATCAAGAAGTATCATAAGTCGTAACGTGATGTTCGATGAGACGATAATATTGAAAGCCTCCTAAGAAGATGAGAAAGAAGAACCTGTGTCCATGGAAGACTCGGCACCTGAGTCAATAGCAGTTGAAGTGAAGCCTGAATGTAAATCTAACATACCCTTAGATCAGTACTTCAACAAGAGAACCCTTGAAGATGAGTCAAGAACACTGATGAGTTCCTTCAAGTCCACCTAAATGAAAATTAAGGCCCTTGAGATGGAACTTGAAGAGTACCTGTTAGCTAAAAATAAGCTAAGGAGAATGATTAACCCACCAATCAGGTATGCACAAGCAGATTTGGTTCTTTACACCTTTAGCTCTACTTACACTCTTGAAGTTGATGAGCCTAAAACATATAGTGAGGCTATAAAGAGTAAAAATAAGAATGAATGGTAGTAGGCCATGGAAGAAGAGATTAGTTCTCTTAAAAAGAATTATATCTGGAAGTTGGTGGAAAGACCAACTAGTAATGTACAAATGGGTGTAAAAGGTTAAGGATGGGATACTGGGGGTAGAGCCTACAAGATTCAATGTTAGGCTAGTTGCACAAAGTTTTACTCAGAGAGAGGGAGTTAACTTTCATTAGATATTCTCGCCAGTCATCAAGCACACATCCATTAGAATTCTGTTAGCCATGTATACAAATCTTGATTTACATCTAGAGTATATGGATGTAAAGACAACTTTTCTGTATGGAGAACTTGAAGAAACAATTTACATGGTATAACTGCAAGGGTTTGTAGAACTCGAAAAATAGGATCATGCTTGTTTACTAAAGAAGTCATTATATGGGTTAAAGCAATCACCTAGACAGTGATATAGGAGATTTGATGAGTTTATGATGACTTATGGATTTAGTATAAGCAAGTATGACGGATGCATGTACTTTAAGAGCATGAGTAGTCGGATTATATATTTACTTCTATACGTTGATGATATGTTAATTTTATGTAAGAATACGAAAGAAATATAGAAACTCAAGAAGTAATTGAGTGGCGAGTTTGAGATGAAAGATTTGGCAGCAGCAAAGAGGATATTAGGTATGGATATTGTGAGAGAAAGAAGAGATGTTAACTTCTTGACATAACAGCGATATATACATAAAATCCTATAGAGGTTTGGTATATCTAATGTAAAGGTTGTCTCCACTCCTTTGGCCATGTATTTCAAATTTTTAACAGCACAATCATCGATATCCAAATAAGAGAAACTGCAAACGAGTAAAGTATCTTATGCGAGTGCTGTAAAGAGCATCATGTATGCGATGGTTTGCATAAGACAAGACATGGCACATGCTGTAAGTATGGTAAGTGGATACATCGTGAATCTAGGGAAGGATCACTAGCTTACAATAAAGTAGATATTGAGATATCTCAAGGGGATGTCGGATCATGGATTGATGTATAAAAGGGAAGAACACAACAGTGTAATGATAAGAAAATATGTAGACTCGGATTATACAAGTGATCTAGACATAAGAAGATTGTTGACAAGTTGTGTATTTACTGTATTTAGATGTAGTATGTGTTAGAGATTAGTTTTACAGTATATGGTTGCACTATCTACCATAGAGGCAGAGTACATAGCTATTGAAAAAGCTATTAAAGAGGTCGTGTGGTTGAAAGGCATATGTGCAGAGGTAATGACTGGTGAAGATATGAACACTGGTGTATATTATGATAGTTAGAGTGTTATATACATAAGCAAGCATCAAGTGTTTCATGAGATGTCTAAACACATTAATGGGCAGCTCCATTACATTCGAGAGATTGTCTAAAGTGGTAAGGTTAGTCTAACAAAAATAGTGACGTCTAAAAATCCTGTTGACATATTGACTAAGTCACTGACCTCAGTTAAGTTCATCCTATGCAAGGACTTAGCCAAAGTCACTACTATGTGAAGGGCGACTGAAGATGTGGATATGAGAGATCGAGAATACTTTTGCGAATGATTTTGAATTAATTAGGGGATTTGTGAGAAAGTTGAATACAAATCATTGTAATATGATTTAGGGAACAAGCCAGATGCGTTGGATTGTGAAAAAGTAAGACGGACGCGAAAGGAGGTGAAAGGAGAAGGCGAAACCACCCAAGCCTAGGCGCCGCGACGCTCGCATGCTGAGACTACAGTGCCACAACGCCAATTGCCTAGCACGATACGAGCCAACACCGCAGCGCCAGGAAGCCAACGTCGCGATGCTGGTGTAGGTAAACTATTTTTCCATTTTAATCAATCTCCTAAATCTATCCAATCTCCTTAAAATAACTCCCACATGTTTATGGTTAACCTAAATCATCTTAAAACCTATAAAAAATACTTTCTATTATCTTGTAAACATATCTTAGTAATCAACACAACAATCATAGTGAATTGTGAGCTTTATGATTGTTAGTGAGAGAAAATCCTAGTTTACAAAGGAGAGTTTGTTCTTTTTTGTAAAATGCATACTTTGTGAGTACCTTGTGATTCAATAATAAGAGAGTGCGATCTTGATCCACTGTGAACGTAGACAAGTTGCTGAATCACATAAATTATGTGTGTTATTCTTCTATTTTCTTTCTTTAGCTTTCTTAATTATTGGGTTGTTACGATATATACTTTAAAATTTATTATTTGTTTGATTGCTTCCGTTTCAACACAATTCATATAGTTTCTTTGATTCATCGAGCTCCATTTCTCCTACCGCATATAATTTTGGAGTTACGTAAGCTTCCCCAGCCAGTTGGTTTAGAAATTCCTTGTCTTTTGATTGAAAGACGCTGGGTCGCTTACACTTCACAAGTTCCACATATAGAACTTGTTTTGGTTGTCAATTTCACCAAAGAAATGCTTGTCCGTATACTTTAAAAGGCAGTTATCATACCAACTGATTTCAGCTTTGTTGTAAGGGCAACGCTCGAGAATCTCGCTGCTTGCATCAACAGCACATGATTTGCAATCCGAATTGGAGATATCACCTCTACAAAGAGCAAGACCATTTGCTTGATTTGTTTTCTTACTATGGCACCCTTACAAATACCAGAGGGAGGAGCTTGGTAGTCGAGATAACCAAAGAGTTTATTAAAGTTTGTTTCGCAGGGGGGCCATTGGCAGTGAAATTCTCAGAGCTTGAACAAAAGTGAAAGAGAAGATCAACTCCAAAAGCAGTTTGGAGAAGGGAAGCAAAACTTATAAGAAGATAGAGGGAAGAAGCAAATTTTGAAGACATTTCTGTAATCTTGCAGTGATATGGGGTAGCTGGGATGAAGCTGAGGGCAAAGCAGCATGTATATATGGTGAAAAAAACATCAACTTGCACTGAGGAGAAAAGTTCCAAGGGTTGACTTTTTGTTTCGAAAATGGTGAGTGTTACGGTAACGAGACAAATTCCATTGTGTGCTGCGGTGTTTAGAAAATTAAATAATGGGTAAGTCGTAAGTTGATGCATGCGCACTTCATCTACTGCTTCTCTTGGCAGCTATAAAATAATGGATAAAGACGTTTGGGTTTGAATAGGCAGAACAGTATATTCCATTAACTAAGAAAAATTTAACTTCAATAAGCCTAATAAACATATTTATATTGCCCAGTCTTCATTCTCGGGCCTCAATATGTTTTAGTAGAGCTTGAAGGATATTTAGGTGAGATTCAGAAGCATCGAAAAACATTTTAGTTGAAGAAAAAAAAAAACCGAACGGAACAAGTAAACGAGAATTGTACAAAGAGAAGTGTCTAGACGGTACTCATTTATGAACGGATCAATTCTATTGCTATCGCATCAACCTTACAGCCATTTGACTATTTGAGTTGGTTAAAACTTACGCAATTAATTCATAAATGCTTTAACAAAACATTTATATATGATAAAACTGAACCTTAATGACCTCTCCTAGTATGTTCAAATTATGATTTGCAAATTAGATATATGTACTTAAAACAACATTAACCCGAAAGAAAATGCCACCAAATCCTAATTATAGCATGCTCGAAAGCGAAGTTATTTAGGACATATAGATAAGGGAAAGAAGTTGAAAAATTAGGGAAAAATCCACGCAGTGCCGCTGCCATGATTTTGATAGAAAGTTCGTAAGTCTGTCGTTCTAGATTAATTGAGTTGACTAACTTTAGATATATACATGTGGCGTCTGAATAGATCACTTCTAAATTTGGCTTATCCCTGGGGCGTCCATATAAAGCATATGTCTCTCTAAAATTAATCATCTACAAGTATTTCAACGTGTAAACATTTTAGGTAATAACGTTTGTTATTCATTCCATTTAAAGCATGACCCAACGCCCAAATTGCATGTACACGTAAAAAAATGAACCAGAGAAAAATGTAATATGCAACTCTGCCTTTTAATTAATGTCATGCCCTTCAAAATGTTTTTTTTTTCTCTAACAAATCTCAATTATTTAAGAAAAACCAATAATTTTGAATTAGAATCTTCTCCTAAATTTTTAAAGATCTTCTGTTACATGTTAACACTTAGATATGGATATAGAATCAAATTTTATTTTTTACTACTTTTCTTTCCATCAACCACATGTTTATGTCTACTTAGATAAATGTTTAACTTAAAAAAGATCTTTTTCAATTAATTTTTATGCAAGCCACACATATTATTGGCGGAGCTTGGCAGTGGAGATAACCTATGAGTTTATTCAAGTTTATTTCTTATTAATCATTGGAAGTAAAATTCTCAGAGCTTGAACAAATGTCAAAGATGGGGTAAACACCAAAAAAAAGTGTTGAGAAGGAAAGCAAAGGTTTGTAGGTATAGAGAAGAGGAAAGTTTTGAATAAGACATTGTCCGAAATCAATGAGCGAAGCTGGTTGGTTTAAGCTTAGGCAATGCAGCATCTCTACATAAATCTCGAACATGCACTACTGGAGAAAAATTCCACAGGACGATTTTTTTTTTTCGTTACTTCGGATATATGCCAAGTGTTAAGGTAACAAGACAGTTCCTTCGATCGTGGGCGGCAATTGTTACAAAATATAATTTCAATGATTATGTAACAATAAAGAATTTTATTGAACAAAATTACAACGCTGCTGTAAACATATAAATAAACAATAGGGGACATAATCCGTTCCCCGGAGGTAGGAATTAACAAATATATATTGCCCCTATGGAACTTTATTTATCTATGATTAGGGATGATCCCTAATCCCTTGATGAATCAATATCAATGATTCTAAATTCAAGCTTTAACAAATGGGTAAATCTCATATCTTATGTTACAACTCCCAGTAACGATCCGCCCTCCTTGTTTTCCATCACAGCATCTTGGAATATCACCAATTACGCCATCGAGACACTTCTCGCAATCAATATGAGAAAGATCTCTTGTGCATTGAGCCAATCCGTAAAGTTTCTTTGAATCTCCCAGCTCCAGTTCTCCTGCGGCATACATTTTAGAGCTCACAGAAGCTTGCTTGGCCAGGTAGCTCAACAACTCCTTGCTCTTCTGATTGAATGTCATCGGGTAGCTCACATTGTTCACGTTCCACATGTACAACTTGGTTTCATTATCGATTTGGCCAAAGAACTCGTCATTGGAGTACTTCAACATACAGTTATCATAGATTATCATTGCTTTTTTGCTGTATAGGCATCTCTTGTGAATGGCACTGCTTGCATCTGCGACACAGGTTTTGCAGTCTGAGGCTGAAACATCGCCTCTGCAAAGAGCAAGCCCATAGGCTTGGTTAGGGTGTTGACCCAATGAAGCGAGAGCAAAACCTGTAGGAGGAGCTCGATAGTAAAGATATCCCATGAGCTTGTTCAAGTTTGTTTCATAGGGGCCATGGGAGGTAAAGTTTTCATTGTAACAATGATAAGAGAGGGGGTTGATGTTGGACCCAAAAACTGTTTGAAGAAGAAGAAGAGAAAAGCATAGCAAATGGAAAGTCGAGGAAACTCTTGGGGAAGACATTGCTGGAATGTTTTCAGAGTTTGCAAGCGTACGAGGGTATGTGATTGATGGATTTGAGGTTGAGACAAGTAGCTATATTTATAGCGATAAATCTGAAAAACAAATGTAGTAGAATTGAAGGGTTCAAGAATTTGACTTTCTCTTTTCTTGTGATATTTTAGATAATTCAAGGGGATGACAAAGAAGTTTTCAGTTGTGATGAGAGGTTGAGAAATTCAATTAGGGTGACTGGGTAATGAAAAGAATTAAGAAAATAAAACTGGCACAATATAAAAGAATTAAGAATTTTATGACAAAATTATTAATAAAAATGATGTAATACAATAAAAGCGGCACAATACATTAATGTAGTCATTTTTTTGGTTTAGATTTGTGATTTTTAAAATTATTCAATACATTATTTTATGAATATTTAACAAACTATATGAGATAAAAAAAATTAAAATTAAAATTGATAAATATAATATATTTTTTTTTAATTTTATACGTAATTAATTTAATTGTTCAATACTTCAGAATATTTATGCAACAGTTTTAGAGATTTCCAAATACTTCATTATTTTTTTTTTTTTTTAAACGGAGGATTATAATATTTTTACATTTTTGCACCACTTAGGAGAGGGAGAGAGTCAAACTCAAGTAAAAATGTGAAATTTTGAGGGGCTCAGCCAACATGCTCCAAGTACTTCGTTATTGCTCACTAATTTATATGAAAATATATGCACGTGGCAACAGAAAATTTTTATTTTTGAGAAAAAAGAAGCTGGCTCATGTCAAAGGAGTATAATAAAAATAAAATAACCAAGTCGTGATTACCCTGTCAAATGGTTGAAATTAACATCCATCTGTAACACATTAGAAGAACGCATGTGCACAAATATTAAGAGGTTACCCTCTAATTGAGGGATATTTTCAGGAATGCCCCTGAGATTTAGTGTAATATCAACTTAATTCCTCAAATTTTAGAAATAACCTTGAAAATCCGTAATGTTGGCTTGGAGACATGCCATCGCACATCTCTCTTCATTTTTCTTCATTTCCTCCCTCTTCTTTTCTTTCTCTTTATTTTTTTCGTCTCCTTTTCTCTCTTTGATATCAATGACAGCGATCAATGCATCCATGTGCGCACTAGCTGTTGACTGACTATGAACAGGCTACTACTGAAATTTTCATCTGTGAATTGCATTTCAATAGGTCATGAGCACTTTTCCTTCTGCTATTACTCAAAGAATTATTAAGAAAATGAAATAGTATTAATCACAGTAATGAAATAATAGGAATTAACAAATAAATATTACAAGGAAGAAATTTATTCCTCGTCACCTCTCAAGACCGTAATTGTAATGAAATAAAAAATACGCAAGAAAATTCTGTAATTATTCATGAGCCTAGCAAATGCTTGAGGGTGGAGCTTCTTAAAGATCTAAGAGAGTTTCCAACTTGATAGAACACAAAGTCATCATTCTCTTTGATTTGCACAACCAAAAAATTATTCCAAAAGGGAATTGCATGTATAGAGATTCAAAAATTGATTTATTTAATTCAAGTCTTAATCTCTATAGGATTTCTAAAATTATTAATAGAAAATCACTCGTGAAGAATCAAAGAATTATAAATGAATGTATAAAAAGAGGTATTTTTATAATTTGGCATTCTAATATTTTAAGTTCAACACTAAGACTCAAATATAATTAAATTCTAATCAAATATAATTTTTAATTTTAACATTTTACCCTCCCTCGCCTTAAATTTCAGTTTCAACCTGTGAATGTTAAAATAGAATCATAACTTTAACAAATTATTTAATCAATGATCAATCTAGAACCATTCCTCCAACAGTAATGTTTATCATCAAGAGTTCTTCTCTATTATAAAAGTTTCTATTTAATTAGAAATCGATAATTCTCAGTAAATTTTTCAACTCTCCTCGTAAAAAAATTCCATAATCAAATATTGAAATTTTCATTTTGTTGTCTTTCGGCAAATATTTGTACAAAAGTTTGAAGGAATTGACAATTGAGATATAAGCGTTGAGAAGGAAAGCAAGGTTTGTAGATATAGAGAAGAGGAAAATTTTGAATAAGACATTGTTCAAAATCAATGAGCGAGGCTGGTTGGTTTAAGCTTAGGCAATGCAGCATCTCTATATAAATCTCGAACATGCACTACTGGAGAAAAATTCCACAGGACGATTTTTTTTTCGTTACTTCGGATATATGCCAAGTGTTAAGGTAACAACACAGTTCCTTCGATCGTGGGCGGCGATTGTTACAAAATACAATTTCAATAATAAAGTTTAAGCACGCTGCAAATGGAAGCGGTAAAGATATATAATATATAAAAGAAGATAGTGTTTCAAAATATTTATTAGGCAGACAAAATTTCTTATATGATTAGAGGGTTATCCTTCGGTGCTGTATTTATAGAGTAAATTAACAAGGACCAATCTAATTTCTTGTATGTGCAACTTTGTATAGGATTACATTCAAATTCTTCATGAAACACTGTCTTGAAACTTTGGTGGCAGCCAACATTTTTAGGTATTATGCACGAGTATTGCCAAGTCCATTTATCAATATAATTGATGTCCTAAAGATAGTTTTGTTATTTTCTCCGGAAAATTATACGAAATTTACGTAATTAAATTTATAGAGAAAATAATGTAAGCGAAAGTATTTTTTTAATGTAGCCTTTAGCAGCGTAGTACATTATACAAGTTAAATTTTGGCTTTTTGAGAAAGAAAATGCCCTTCTCTCTTTCTCGGTTATGTTAAAGTAAAGAATCTAAAATTCAACCTAGAACCCTAATTTTTTTGTGCAGTGAAATAACCTGTTAATCAAGAAAAATAGAAAGAATCCTAAGCAGAATATAAAAGAACACAACATAATCTTATGTAGTTCGGCCAATTGCCTACGTCCACGGTGGATCCAAGAATCTTAATCTCTCTTATTATCTCCCTAGAGATTTTACAAGGAAAATCCAATTTGAAGAACCCTCAAAATGACCTAATATTTAGTGAACCTTTACTCTACCACAAACAATGATCACCCAAACGATGGTTCTGCCCTAGCGCACACAAGCACTTAGTGTCTACCATGTTCTTCCCCTCTCTTAAAGTCTCTTTCAATGCTTAATCTCAACTAAAACGTTTACAAGTATTTATATATGATGTATTTCGTACCTACTAACCATATTCCTTGTTGGAGTAAGAGTCCACTTGTTTTGAAAATCCAAAACTTTTCAAAACTCAAAATTCAGATGCAAAAGGACTTCTGGCGCCGCAGCGCTCTTCCTTGGGCGCCACGGCTCTGGGCTTCTGTAATGGGCGCCTTTATCCCGCATTTTTCTCACTTCCTACGGGTCTTCGAGTCCCATTTTGCTTCACCCTTCATGTCCCACACGTCCTAGACTTCTCTATACGTGTCCCACACGCTCTAGACTTTTTGTGACTCTCCACTTTGGTATTCATCTCAATTCTTGTCCAATAAAAATTGTTGAATCACCAATTTTTCAACAAACTCTTCCTTGATTCAAAATCTTCCAAATAAAAAGGTTTCGGGATCCAATCCACACCAATACTCTATCACCTAGAGTTGAGTCTAGTTAAATCTCCACCAAGACTTAACTTTCCCCGGGCTAGTGACTTTGGTCTCCAAAGGCATTCGTGCACCTTGCATAGGGTATGGATGCGTTGCACTCCTTTCTGACCCTCATTACCTCGGTGAGCATAGTTTGGATGTCGCCTAGTGGTCTGCATTATCCTAACACCCCGCGTTGGGCCACTCATGGCCATCCCAGCAAGCACATAGAGGCCCCCATTGTGCTTCTCACCCTCAAACCTTATAGGTCCTTTCTCTACCCTTGGTTTTCTTTTTTCTGCTCTAGCCGAATACCCTTCCTTATCGAGCTTGTCTAGGGATATCAAGTTCCTCCTCAATTTTGGAACATGCATTTCACCATGTAAGTCCCTAGTTTCTCTACCTTGCATCCTCAGCCGTATGTCACAAACTCTTATGATCTCATAAGTCATGTCATTTCTTATTAGAGCTTTACCTCTCTTGGCTTTATAGTTGGTAAACATCGATCTATTGGAACACATATGGACGCTGCACCCCAAATCTAGTATCCATTTGCCAGTGTACTTTCCCCTTGAGGCTACTAATGTGTCTATAACTTTAGTATCTTCCTCAATACTGATTGCAGCCCACCCTCCATGGTCTTTTGATTTCGGACAATTCTTCACAAAGTGCCCTTCTTTATTACAAATGAAACACTTTCCCCTTGAGGCTACTAATGTGTCTATAACTTTAGTATCTTCCTCAATACTGATTGCAGCCCACCCTCCATGGTCTTTTGATTTCGGACAATTCTTCACAAAGTGCCCTTCTTTATTACAAATGAAACACTTCTTGGATCTCTTCCTTCCTTGTGCAAGTAATGCTACTCCACTCTCGGACTTAGATCTCTTGGTCAATTCTTTTGAGTTCAATGATGCCTTGACATCATTCATCGTTAAAGACTCCTTACACAAAACTCTCATAACTCTTCAGCAACGAACTTAACAGGATAATGGCCTTGTCTTCATCCTTAATCTTGATGCCCAGTTGCTCAAGACTTATGACGATCTTGTTGAACTCGTCAATATAGTCTCTCAATGAAGTTCCCTCGTGCATTGTTAGCTGATGTAGTTTCTTTTTCCAAGAAGTCTATTTACAAGAGACTTCTTCATATACAATGCCTCGAGTCTCTTCCATAGCCCCAAAAAGATTTCTTTATCACCAACTTCCCATAATACTTCGATGCTCAATGCTATGAATAAGGTACTATAAGCCTTTTTATAAATCGTGTCCTAATCTTTCTGCCCGGACTTTGAAGTTGTCATTTCATCGCTAGTTGAGGAGCTGAATTTCTCAAAAGCTGAGTCTAGCCCTTCCTTCACTAGTAGAGCCCTAACCTTCTTCCTCCAAAGATTGAAGTCATTCATCTCATTGAACTTCTCTATTTCTTACTTGATTACAGCCATGGTTTAAATATCTCAAATGTGTATTATCGAACATTTTGCTCTGATACCAGTTTGTTGAAGGAAGAAACATCATTCTCCCTCTCGAGTTTATGTTGAAGCGAAGAACTCAAAAATTAACCTAAAATCCTAACCTCCTTGCGCAGCGGAATAACCTGTTATCAAGTAAAATAGCAAGAATCCAAAGCAGAATATAAAAGAGTACAACACAATCTTACATGGTTCGGCTAATTGCCTATGTCCACGGTGGATCCAAGGATCCTAGCCTCTCTTATTATCTCCCTAAAAATTTTACAAGGAAAATCCAATTTGAAGAATCCTCAAAAGAACCTAATGTTTAGTGCACCCTTACTCTACCATGAACAATGATCACCCAAATGATGATTCCACCCTAGCGCACACAAGCACTTAGTGTCTATCCAGTTCTTCCCCCCTCTTAAAGTCTCTCTTAATACTTAATCTCAACTAAAGGTTTTACAAGTGTTTATATAGGGTGTATTTCGTGCCTACTAACCCTATTCCTTGTTGGAGTAAGAGTTCACTTATTTTGGAAGTCCAAAACTTTTCAAACATAAAATCCAGACGAAAAACATACTTCTGATGCGTTTGGCACCGCAGCGCTCACTTGCTGATCTAGGCACTGCGGCGCCCAGCCACCTACTGCTACGCTACTTTCGTATTTTGAGCGTAACTTTTTCGTTTGACGTTCGATTTGCCTCTTGTTTATTCCTATGCGTCACATTTTTCGTTGTACATCTGTTTATGATCAGAAAACACAATCAAATAGTCAAATACATATGATTTAAAAAATAATACGAAAGTTAGGTACAAATCCTACTAGTGCTTTTATGCCCTTATCAATTCCACACGTCCTAGACTTCTCCATACGTGTCCCACACATTTTAAACTTCTTGTGACTCTCTAATTTGGTATTCATCTCAATTCTTGTCCAACCAAGATGAATCACCAATTTTTCAATAAACCCTTCTTTGATTCAAAATTTTCTAAAAAAAAAGGCTTCGGGATCCAATCCACACCAATACTCTATCACCTAGGATTGAGTCCAGTTAAGTCTCCACCAAGACTTAACTATTCCCGAGCTAGTTACTTTGAGCTCCAAAGGCATTCGTGCACCTTACATAGGGTATGGATGCGTTGCACTCCTTTCTGACCCTCATTATCTCGATGACCACGGTTCGGATGTCGCCTAGTGGTCTGCATTACCCTAACACCCCACGTTGGGCCACTCATATCCATCCCAGCAAGCACATAAAGGCCGTCATTGTGCTTCTCACCCTCAAATCTTATAGGTCCTTTCTCTACCCTTGGTTTTTTTTTTCTGCTCTAGCCGAATACCCTTCCTCATAGAGCTTGCCTAGGAATATCAAGTTCCTCCTCAATTTAAGAATATGCCTTACACCATGTAAGTCCCTAGTTTCTCAACTTTGCATCTTCAGCCTTATGTCACCAACTCTTATGATCTCACAAGTCATGTTATTCTTCATTAGATCTTTACCTTTCTTGATTTTATAGTTGGTAAACATCGATCTATTGGGACACATATGGACGCTGCACCCTGAATCTAGTATCTATTTTCTAGCGTACTTTCCCCTTGAGGCTACGAATGTGTCTACAACTTCAATATCTTCCTCAATACCAATTGCAGTCTACCCTCCTTGGCCTTTTGATTTTAAACAATTCTTCACAAAGTGCCCTTCTTGGATCTCCTCCTTAATTGGTTGTTCTTCCTTCCTTATGCAAGTAATGCTGCTCCATTCTCAGACTCAGATCTCTTTGTCAATTCTTTTGAGTTCGATGATGCTTTAACATCATTCATCGTTAAAGATCCCTTACCATACAATAGCATATCCACAAAATTCTCATAACTCTTTGGCAACGAACTTCACAGGATAATGGCCTTGTCTTCATCCTCAATCTTGATGCCCAGTTGCTCAAGACTTATGATGAACTTGTTGAACTCGTCAATGTGAGCTCTCAATAAAGTTCCCTCGTGCATTGTTAGTTGATGCAGTTTCTTTTTTACAAGAAATCTATTTATAAGAGACTTCTTCATGTACAATTCCTTGAGTCTCTTCCATAGTCCCAAAGCAATTTGTTCATCACCAACTTTCCTTAATACTTCGTCGCTCAATGCCAGGAATAAGGTGTTGTGAACTTTTTTCTGAATCGTGTCCCAATCTTTCTGTCCAGACTTTGAGGTTGTCATCTCATCGCTAGTTAAGGAGCTGGCTTCCTCCAAGGCTGAGTCTAGCCATTCCTTCACTAGTAGAGCTCTAACCTTCTTCCTCTAAAGATTGAAGTCATTCATCCAATTGAACTTCTCTATATCTTACTTGATTGTAACTATGGTTTAAATACCCCAAGTGTGTATTATCGAACCTGGCTTTGATACCAGTTTGTTGAGGGAGAAAATGCCATTCTCCCTCTTGAGGTTATGTTGAAGCGAAGAACTCAAGATTTAACTTACAACCCTAACCTCCTTACGCATTTGAATAAACTATTAATCAATCAAAATAGCAAGAATCCAAACTAGAATATAAAAGAATACAATACAATCTTACGTGGTTCGGCCAATTGTCCACGTCCACGGTAGATCCAAGAACCATAACCTCTCTTATTAACTCCCTAGAGATTTTATAAGAAAAACCTAATTAAAAGAACCCTCAAAAGGACCCAATTTTTAGTGAACTCTTGCTCTACCATTAGCAATTATCACCCAAACAATAGTTCCACCCTAGCACACACAAGCACTTAGTGTCTACCCAGTTCTTTCTCTCTCTTAGAGTCTCTCTTAATACTTAATCTCAACTAAAAGGTTTACAAGTAAATATTTATATAAAGTGTATTTCGTGTCTACTAACCTTATTCCTTGTTGGAGTAAGAGTCCATTTGTTTTGGAAGTCCAAAACTTCCCAAAACTCGAAATTTCGAACCAAAACGGACATCCTAACTCGTCTGGGTGCAGTGGCGCTCGTCCCTAGGCGCCGCTATGTTAGCCCTTCAAGTATATTTTTCTCAACATCTATCCTAATAATTTAATATAATAAATCTTGAGTTATATTAATATAAGTATTAATCCAATTTATGATTATATCTAACATATTATTCTTTTAAATCATTCTGTGCATTTTGATTTGATGTTTCAATTTAACTAATAACAATTCTTTTAAAAGACTGATGTTCTACTACTTGATATCTTTCATTTTTGTTATTTGAAGAATAAAAACCATAAATGTTAAAGAAAATCATACTAAAAGGCACCAAAAAAATAAAACCCCGTGATAATAAATAAAAATAACTATGAAAGCATCATAATTCACCCAAAATCAAAATTAGATGGAAAAAAAATTAATAAGTTAGGTAAAAATTTATTCCACATACAAATAATATAAAAATTAAAAATAATAAAAAGAACAAATACAGTGTTCCAATGGAGAGAGAGAGCATTGAATTCTCCCTCTCCGGTAAAATTTGCAAAATTTGTTGCTAGTAAGGGTGGTGAGAAATATTGAGGGGAAAAGAGAAAGTTATGGAAAATGGGAGAAGAGTCTATTTCTTCACAATTTTTGTAAATTTGGACAAGCAAATAGTTATTTACTCCATTCCTGTTGTAAAAAAAATTAAATAAATAAATAAAAAGTATTATAATTTATTTGTTAGAATAATTTTTTTGGGTAAATGATATTTACTTCTTATTAGATTCATTAACTACCAAAAATTTTATAGTATTTGATAATATTTATAAAAAAAATCTGCATTGTAACTATAATATTATAATTTAATTTTAGAGGGGTATAATTATCTTTTTTTTTAAAAGTCAACAATTGTATTGTACAATATTAAACAGTAAAAATGCACTATATAAACAGTAAAATTAGTATATTTATACTATCAAATAATTAATAAGAATAATACAAAAAAAATTTATATTATAAATTATTATTTAATACAAATTTTTACATTTTTATTAAAATATAAATATTCAATATCAGTCGTCATATTAATCTAATAAATATAAAAAAGTCACTAAATATAACATAATATAAATTTACTGTTTACACAATACTATTTAATTATTGGAAACTATGTTACGTAATATTAATTTTACTGTTTACACGTGCATTATTATAGGTTAGTACAGTACAAACGCAAATATTGACTTTTTAAATAAAAATATTGTTATACCCTTTCAAAATTAATTTATACTATTATAGTTATAATGACAAAAGTGTTTTTAAATATTATCAAACATTAAAGAGTTTTTAATAATTAGAAAATGTCTACATAAAAATATTATTATACTCTTCCAAAATTATTTTATAAGTGTTTTTAGATATTATCAAATATTAGAGAATTTTTAATAATATTAATAGTCAGAATTTATTAGAGGATAAATGATAAATTCTCTTTTTTTAACAATTTTCAAACCAAATATATATATCAACTTTAATTTTTTTATTAACAATGTGGTATGTGACAAACCATATGATGGAAAGATCAATCATATGCCAAAAAAAAAAACGTAAGATTTAAGTGAGAAGAGTAAAACTTCAAACAAATAAGGTGGAAGTGCAGGAAATTTTTATATATATCTAAAAATTCTAAAATATATTCTCTATCAAAATACTTTCACCGTTGGAGAAATTTTTAACGTTAAAGAAACTAGAAAGGTGGAGACGTTTCTCAGTGTCCGGGTTCTGGAGGGAGAGGCCCTTGTAGACTTGACATTATGAATAATTAAAGACGAGGTATTTTATTACATCAACAAGTAAAATATACAAAAGAATGATAGTCCTTACACACACACACATATATATACTAGAAAATAAGACAAGAAATCCTAATTTCAGATTTTCAGTTTCATTTTCTTTTCCTATCTCTCGTTCGGCCTTTCCTCTCTCTCCCCAGTCTCACTTATCTCGCCGGTTCTGATCGTCGGTTTCGGCCATAACACTCATCTCTGTCATGTCGTTCCGGCCAGAAGAAGTCAAAGCCATTGTGGCCCGCAACTCAAAGGTTGTCCACGTCTTGGCCACCCGTCCATTTTCTATGTCGCTGGCCATCCGTAACCTCTAGCTGCTCGTCACCGATTTCCGACCTCGAGCTGCCTATCACGGTGACTGTGTTACTAGTTTTCATCCACCAGCCAGCAGGTTTACACTCACCAATTTTTTAGTTTTTTCTTTAATTTTTTTATTTAATAATCTTTAAATTATTATTAGTTTTATTCATGAATTTGTGAAAAAAGATTTATTTAATAATTTTTTCAGCGAGCAGGATTTTTTCTTAGTTCTAGCATTTAGATGTGATCTATTATTTTGTTTTATGTTTATTTGCAAACTAAAGTTATAACATTTAAATTGTGAGTTAAATTGTTTGAGTTGCTTGAGTTTTTGAAAATGAGAGTCACAAGTTGGGTAAGATTAATTGAAAATTCGAATTAAACCGTATTAAAAAAAAAAAAAAGTTCGGTGCAGTTTGGTTATCCCCAGTATATTTACTTTTTTCAAATATTTTTTAAGGAAAAATAAAAAAACTACAGTTCAATCTAATTTTGGCTAAAACCAAACTAAACTATCCGTACCACTCCTTCTAAATATGATATTTCTAAATTAAGTGTTCATTCATTAAGAGAAACAATAAATCCGTTTCCATACCCCTTTTTTTTTTTTCTAAAAAGTGCTTATTCGACTGTCATGATCATCCCTCGAGAGTCCAGAGTTAGAAATGTTCGCCTCTAGGATATGAAGTGAGTCTCTTTAAAACAAAAACAAACAAACAAACATAATGTATTTATCCTATTTTACTTTCAGAAGGAATTCTCCTTAAAAAAAAATTTAAAAAGAAAAACTTAATATATTTATCCTATTTTAATTTCATCATTAAATTAGGAGACTGGTTTTCTTTTCAATCTAGCTTATTTAATCATTTAAATTTTTATTTTTTTTTAGTTTAATAAAAAATTTAATACTTAACAAAAAAGTCAAAAAAAATTTTACACACTTTTGCTTAATGTAAAAAATAAAAATAACATTATAAATAATTTAACATTTATTTTCAAATATCAAGAAAAAAGCAGGCAAGTTAAATTTAACCACTTAATTACATTCAACATTCATCTCTATTTAAAATTCAGTAAAAACAAATACCACCCAAATCTCGAAATTTATGTAATAATAAAACTTTAACCAATTTATAAAGTAAATAAACAAATAAAGCTATAAGGTTCATCGGAAAAAAAAAAAAGCTACATAAGGATATTTATCTACACATAATAAATCAAAGGCTTAGAGATGCTTTTAGAACACAGGATATTTTTGATTCATCCCCTACTTATTATGCCAGGAGAAATAAGAGAAGAGGGGAAGATGTTGAAGGAGTTGTTGCTGACTTTATTGTTGATTATGAGAAAATTGATGTGATCGTTACTGATCCACTTGTTAAAGTGGCAGAGTAATGATGCAATTGGTCATTTGGAAAATATTGTTGTGTGTGTATAAGCAAGAATATAGGAGTTAATTAAAGGGGAGGAGAAGATATAACGAGGGGATTATTGTATTTGGGGGACGAAATAATAAGGAAATTGTAGGATGTATGGCTAGGACCATCTTGGTTCACTGGTTATTTTTCTATTTTTTTTTCTTAAAAGTTGGTGTATGAACTTAACCTGTTGTTTACGGGGGAAATAATAGGAAAATTGTGGGATTTTTGGCTAAGACCACCCTAGCTCTTTGGCTATTTTTCTATTTTTTCTTTTTTGGAAATTGATGTATGAACTTAACCTATTGTTTAATCTAAATTCTCTCTTGATTGATGTTATTTATATTTAAAATTCTATTGTTGTTTCACTGGATTTATTTTTGGATTATGTGTTGATATTTGTTTTTGGGTAAATTATTTTTGGAAGTTTATTGTATGATAAATTATTGTTGAATTATGAGTTGAGTAGAGGATTCGAAAGTACAGAGCAAGGGCTATATCATTTTGATATCAGAGTAACCTTAAACCTAGGATGACCAATACCTGAATAGGAGAATGAATAGAGGATATGGAAGGCTGACTTTCATTGGTGGAAACCAACGTGGAATCCATGTGTGAGCAGTTACTTACCATAGGTAACAAGTTTTTTGATGCAATGGAGTTGTTGATGAGAAGCTTGGATGTGAAGGAGAATAAGGGAGAGTCTTCATTAGCTGCGGGAAAAAGGCATTTGCAAAATGAGAATGAAAATGGATGGCCATCTCCGATCAGGGTATCTACTGGGAGGACGGAGATGATGGTTCGGTTTCAAACAAAGTTAGGAAAGTGGATATTAGAATTATCAGTATTTGAGGGGTGTGACCCGGAGGCGGCCATTAGTTTTGAATGGGAGGCTCTTTCTTGGTATCAATAGGAGATTAAGAGACGTTCTTTTACTAGTTGGGCAGAATTGAAGTTTCAAATACTGTCTAAGTTTCGTTCAATTCTAGAGGGGTCTCTCTATGATCGGTATATGGCTTTGAAACAGAGGATAACGGTGGCAGAGTACCGACTTGATTTTGAGGTTGTAGCTACCCCTCTGACATCAATTTCTAAAAATATTCTAGAAAGTGGGTTTGTTCGTGGGCTAAAGAAAAAGATTAAAACTGAGATTAGGGTCTAGCAACCAGTGGGCTTAGTAAATATCATGGACCTGGCCTAAAGAATTGAAGATAAAAACCAAGACTTGGGTTCCCTATGAGCTAGTAGACCAAGTAATTTAACTAAAGGCTCAACTTCCTCTTCTTTTAACTATAACCTAACCTCGGCCCAATTCAACCTTACTTATAAACCTGGAATTTAGCCAGCCAGCTTTTACGCCACCTCTAACAAAATTCCAAACACCTACTTTGCTAACCAAACGAACCCGACCCAGAACCTACTAAATCAAAATCCTACAACCTGACAAGCACGTCCAAACCCAATTCCATAAAACTCAGCTCCCACCCTACTTTCAACCAAGACGAACCCAACTACATACTAATGTATATTTTAGTGACCTAGCGTAAGTGCACGCTTTTTGTATCAAGCAATATAGGACTAAGTCCAGATTATCGATCCCACAGAGACTATTGATTCTATTTTCTTCAATTGAATACTAAAATTACTCTACTTTACCTTTATCTAGACTAGCTTCAAAGATGAAGTTTAACTAACTAAATTATTGCTATCGAATTGAACCTAATTAAAATATTGCAAATACTTAAAGATAGAATTCACTGAATTGATAGGTAATCTAGGGTATCGACGCATCCCCTAGTAGTTCACTAAACCCTTTAACCCCTTAGTTATTTTCCTTCTTATCAATTGATTAACTAGATACTGATTTCATCATAAGCTTGTGTCGACAGTCAAATAATAATATCACACCCTAACAATTATCTATATGTCTATGGTAATCCAAATAAGATGCAACTCATTAAGACTAAGTCTAATCAAACCATACATGCCACCTAGGTATATGTCTATCCTAGATGAAACTCATAGATATTACCCTATGATCATGTATCAATCTACCATAGGCTAAACACATGATTCCCTTCATCAAAGTTATCATGGTTCCTAAACAATCAAAATAATGATCAAGTATAATGAAAGCATTAAGCATAGATAGATTAAATCAATTAAGGGATAAAAGTTCATAACTAAGAGATTAAAAGAATTAATTACATACTAGGTTCAATAACGTCTAACCCTAGATCAAAAGAAATTAGCTCATGTTTAAAACAAGAATATCAAAGCAGAAGTATGAAAATATAATGAACGAAATCATCTCTTAAAAGTAAAGAATAAAACAAAACAAGTGATGCCCTGAGTTGTTCTTCTTCCTCTTGTCTTGATTGCTCAAGAGTTGATTTTCTAATCTTCAATCTTCAATAACTTCACCTTGATCTCTTAGCTTGAATGTGTGTTTATTTTTTGTGATATTCTCCTTGCTAAGTCTCTTTATTTTTGCCTTAGAAGAGTGTTTTTGTTGCTATGAGAAACCCTAGGCACCAAGCCAACCCCAAATCACAATTGATGAGGGGTATTTAAATCTCTCGCACGGGCGCCGCGACGTTGGGGGCTCAGCGCCACGATGCTGGACACGAGCACAGGTCTGTCAAAATGTCGACGAGCACTGCGGCGTTGGGTGCTGAGCACCGCGGCGCTCACTCGCTGTTCTGGGCACTGCGTTACTTTCGTATTTTGAGCGTAACTTTTTCGTTTAACGTCCGATTTGCCTCTCATTTGTTCCTATGCATCAAATGTTTCATCATGCATCTGTTTATGATCAAAAAAACACAATTAAATAGTAAAATACTTATGATTTGGAGCAAAATACTAAAGTTAGGTACAAAATCTACTGGTGCTTTTATACCCTTATCGTATATATGCCACCATTTCGTCAACTGTTAGAATCAGAGGCAAATGAGAGAAGAAGGAAAGGGTTGTGTTTCCTTTGTGATGAGAGGTATCATGTGGGACATATTTGTAAGAAGTCTGAGTTACAGGTGCTGTTGACAAGTGGATGGGAGGTTAGTAAGGAAAATCAGGGGGAGTAAAGGAAGAGAATTATTTCTGGGACAGAGTAGAGGAGAAATGAGAGGAACATAATTCAGAGGAACTAGTAATCTAGCCCACTGTAGCCGTATCACTGAATTCGATGGTGGGTCTAACAGGGCCTAAAACAATGAAGATAAAAGGAGAGATTCTCGAACAAGAGGTAGTTATGATGGTGGACAATGCTGCGACTCACAATTTTGTATCTACTTTACTGGTCCAACAACTTGAGATACCCCAAATTGACACTATCTAATACGGAGTAGTGATGAGCACGGGTCAAGTAGTCAAAGGATATGGAATTTGCAAATGTGTGTTGGTTTTGATTCAAAGAATTGAGATATTAGAAGAATTCTTGCCTCTGGAGCTAGATAGCTCTGATGTCATTCTCAGAATGAAATCGTTGGAAACCTTAGGACAAATGACTGTGAATTGGAAAACTCTAAGGATGCAATTTGTTATATGGGGAAGGAGTGTGATTTTACAAGGGGATTCTTTGCTGCCTCAATCTTTAGTTACCTTGAAGGCAATGGAAAGAGAAGTGAAGAGGGAATGAGATGCTTTTCTGCTGGAATTAAAATTGGGGAAAAACATGAAAGAGCTGAGTGATGTTCAATGTCCTCATGAGTACCAGTGGGTTTTGAAGAAATTTGAGAATTTATTCAGTTGGTACAGGGGTTTCCACCAATATGAAATCAGGATCATGCCATTTACCTACAACTAAGGACAGCTCCAGTTCATGTACGGCCATTTAGATACCCTCACTACCAGAAGATCGACATTGAGAAATTGGTGAGAGAGATGTTTGTGGCAAGTATTATCTAGCCTAGTAACAGTCTTTATTCCAGCTCGGGGATTTTAGTGATGAAAAATAATAGAAGTTTGAGGTTTTGTCTGGATTATAAGCTTTGAATAGGGTGATGATACTTAATAAATATGGAGATAGGTTCACGAATGAGCACGTGGAGATTTGACAATGGTGATCTATGTCTCCGCTCATCCAGGATATAGGTCATAGAAGGATTATACAAATAAGTTATGACCTCATCTTGTATGGCCTAACGCACTAATTTGTAATATATGTGATGTATGCGTGGGGCATCAATCATGGACTCATGGAACAGTTCCATTTGATAAATCAGGAGTAAACTTAGGGAGTCTCACAATATGAAGTGTACTTGTTGTGCACTGAAGCAGCGTACTGGGTTGAATAGTTCAATCCAGTAAATTCTAGCAAACCGAGATAATTATTTCAGTTTTCCTCAAGATGTACACGTATCAAGACTCAAGAGTTAAGTATATTAATTGGTTAACAATAGTTGTTGACCAATGGGATGATGACACATAGCACATTATAGGCCATTTATTATTTGACTTTGCAAGTACCAAAATAACCTTATTTGTGAGACAAGTGAAGTCAATTTATTTATTCAAAAATATTTTAAATAACTAAATGTATTAATAATTGTTATTAATATTATTTTGAGTCAAAAAATTATTATAATATAAATCAATTACATGTTTTATTTTATTAATAGGATTAATATAATATAAAACATGGAATGGCTTAATAGTATATGTCATGCATGGTGGGGTATATGACATTGACTTGGAATAAGAGGAAAAATAAACAAATGAATTGAAAATGAAATTTGTTTAATTTGAAACTATATGGTCGACCAAATCAATTTCATAAAAGTCAAAGTATTTTGCTTAGTCAACAAAAGGTTTTTTTTATTCAATTATCGCATGATCTTTTATTATTTTTATAATTAGAGAGACAAAGAAGCATGGTTATACACTTTGTGGTGGGTGGGCCAATTTTGTTGGCCATTATTTGAAGTAAAGTGTGTTAACAAAATAAAAGATGGAATTTTGTTTTAATTTTTCAATGGAAGATTCGGCCACTTCATAGAAATAAAAGGGCTTGTTTTTTATTTTAGTTTAATATGATTAAGTAAATAAAACATAAAGTAATGGACTAAGGTAATTGTTACCATACATGGTGGGAAAGTGTTTGCTAAATTGATAATTGATAATTGTCTTATATAAATGAAAAAGAAGTTTGGACACATTTTAAAGGATGAGAGAAAAGAGTTTCTCTTTAACTTAGTGCAAAACTTGGTTTAGCAATGAGAGAGTAAGTTAAGAGCCTTTTATGTTTCAATTATTGAAATATTACTCATCATCTTCATTTTTCAAAAGGTAGCCATGGATGATCAAGTTTGAAGTTTATGTTTTGCAATTCAAGAGTTAAATAAACAAAACCATTTCATTGCCTTGATCACAATGTTTCAAAAGTTAAAAAAGTGGTTAAGAGTTAACCAAGGTAATTAAGAGTTAATCATTATTTATGTTTAAGAGTTAAACACAAACAAAACCATTTCATTACCTTTATCACAATGTTCAAAGAGTTGAACTAATGGTTTAAATGTTTAACTATAATTCCAAGCTTAAAGAGTTTAAGCTATTGATTAAAAGTTAACCAATGTGATTAAAAGTTCATCACCATTGTGTTTAAGAGTTAAACACATTGCTAAAAATTAAAGCTATTATTTTAACGATCCAAGCCCACCTCAATTGGATCCTAGAATTGCCAATGAGTGGGCTTTATGGTGGACTCTAGTTTGGCAATTTTCGAAGGCTTGACAAGTGATTCTCGATCCTTAATTTCATTACGATAATGAAATTTTAATTTTAAATGTGTTTGTTGCACTAGAAAATAGAGATTTTCACTTCCGTTACGCTAATTTATATATGAGATACGCAAATGTTAGTGTTGTAAACACACGCCACATGAACGTGCCCTAGCATATTAGCACACTTTCAAGCTCTTCATAAGATGAGGAACAAATCTCATACCTAATAACTCTCTCACTTTTTAACTATATAGTCTCAATCTTATACTACCAATTTTTATAACGACAGAAGTTATATCTCTATCTATTAGTATTTTACCATCCCTAATAGATCTATAATTGGTCAACAAAGATTTTTCAAAAATCATATAGGATGTATTCACTCATCAGACATATGTTCTTATAAAAGCTATTAAGGTTTTCTCTACAATTTCTTAGTCATTCTAATAGACAATTACATCTTCATCTTCTTTTTCTTTTATCTTAGTTTTTCTCTCCGAATAATCCCTTACCAAATGCCCTTCTTTCTTGTGATTAAAGTACTTCTTAGATCTACCCTTAGATCTTTAATTGCTCTTCTTTTTTCCAACTCTATTATTAGCTTTTCCTTTGCAATCCACAATCCTTTTAATTAAGATCGTTGTACACTAGGCTTTGATCTTTTAACCAATTCTTTCGTGTTTAATCTGTATGACTTTTTAATATAACTTAAATCTCGATGACACAGGCTTCTTCATCACTAGTTGTAGCTTGAGTCTCTTTAAGGGTAGTCTCTAACCTCAAACTTACTAAAAATAAGTTATCATCTTCTTCTCTTTCAGATAATCATTCTACCCATTGAACTTCTTCATACTTAGAGTCATCATTATTGAAACAACCTATACTCTGTATCTTAATTTAAAACTTATGCTCTGTAATTTGACTCTGCCGTCTATACTCCATAGCTCTACAACATATGCTCTGCAATCTGGTATAGATCCCAACCATAGCTCTGATACCACTTGTTGAAAAATAAAGCCTAAGCTCTTACATATGACACCACTTAGGCATCAACCTTAGCTTTGACTTGATTTCACTAGTTAGGATTTTTATGTGCCCTAATACCTCTATGACTAGTATTTAACACCCTAAAATTACCTAAGTACTTTATAGAAGACTTCATCTACAAGTAACCAAGAATATAAAAGATCATCAATAATAGAGATAAAGAAAACAATCACTACAAGACATAAGATATACCTTATCCATAGCAGATCAAAGATTCAATTATTTTTATTAATAGTTCACAAAGAACTCTAGGTTACAAAGATCTCTCAGATCCCTAAGATCTTATTATAAGAGATTAATCAAATAATATAATGAATAGTCAAAGCTCTCTCTCAAAAGAATTTATCATCACAAGAGATTAATTAAAGAATATAACAAATAGTCAAAAGGATCTCTCAAAATGTTCTATTCTAAAAATTTGTTATAAATATATATGTTATTCAAGTAATATATTTTGATACTGATTCAAGGAAAATGAATTGTTACCATCAACATAGAGGTATGGGAACCAACTTACCAACAAATGCTGAAGAGTTTAAATAGTATCATCTTTTTCCAATGTTTCATTTCTGGCAAACAATAAAATCAATTTACAGAAATACATGATCAAATTCACAAGAAGCTTTAGAATAACCAAATTTCCCTTAGCAATAAACTCATTTTAGGCAAGGAATAAGTGTTTATCAAATAGTAACATATTTAAATATACTGCTAACCAACTCCTCATTAGTCCAATTAGAACATGTGCCATAAACTAATTAAGTTACTCTCATATGCAAAAAAAATCATGATTGCTTAACAAAAATAAAATAATTAAAACTTTTTCAGAGTATAGTGATAATGAGGAGTGCTGAAATTTGGTTATTCAAAATCAAGATTTAGTTTGATTCAAAATTAAAGTTGAGTTTGATTTTGAGTTGAAAATTAGTAAAAAGTTACCATGAGGACAATTAAGCATTAGACTTATGTGAAAGGGGACCAACTTAGACAGCAACTCATGGTGGGGCTAGGTATTTCTTCAGTTTTATTTATGACTATTCGAGGAAGGTGTAGGTCTATATATTGAAGGGCAAAGATTAAGTATTTGATACGTTCAAGACTTAGAAAGCTATCGTTGAGAATCAAACTAGCAAAAGGGTTAAGAGGTTAAGAACTAACAATGGCTTTAAGTTTTGTAGTAGAGAGTTTGATGGGATTTGTACCAAGTATGTGATTGCAATGCATAAAACTGTGAGATCGACACTATAGCAAAATAGTGTAGCTGAGAGAATGAATAGGACCCTACTTAAAATGGTTAAATACATGCTTACCAATACAAAGATGTCCAAGGCATTTTGGGGTAAAGCTATAATAACTACATTATATTTGATTAATAAAAGTCCTTCTTCAGTGATAAACTTCAAGACTCCAAAAGAGAAATGGTCTGATAGCCCTCTCAAGTATGACCACCTCAGAATATTTAGTTACCCAGCCTTTGTTCATGTGAAGGACAGGAAATTAGAACCTAGAGCTATCAAAGGGATATTCATATGGCATTCCAAAGGTGTGAAAAGATATAAAGTGTGGTGTAAAGATTTGACACAACCAAGGATTATCATAAGTCGTGATGTGACGTTCGATGAAACGATAATGTTGAAAGTCTCCCAAGAAGATGAGAAAGATAAAGAACATGTGCTCAATAAAGACTCAGCACTCGAATCAATTAATGTTGAAGTGGAGTCTGAGTATAGATCTGATATACCCTCAAATCAATACTTTAACAAAAATATCCTTAAAGATAAGTCAAGAACACCAGCGAGTTCCTTTAAGTCACCCAAAAAAAGACTAGAACTCTTGAAATGGAACTTAAATAGTACCAGCTAGCCAGAGATAGGCTAAGAAAAATTATTAACCCACCAATTAAGTATACATAAGCTGTTATGGTTACTTGGGCATTTAATTCTGGTTACACTCTTGAATATGATGAGCCTAAACAATATGGTAAGGCTATAAATAGTAAAAATATTGATAAATAGTAGCAAGCCATGAAAAAAGAGATTAGTTCTCTTAAAAAGAATAACACTTGAGAGTTTGTGGAGAGACCTGAAAAGAAACTAGTAAGGTGCAAGTGGGTGTATAAGGTTAAGAAGGGGATACCGATGGTAGAGTCTACAAAATTCAAGGCTTTGTTAATTGCACAAGGTTTTACTTGTAGAGAAGGAATAGACTTTCATTAGATTTTCTCTCGAGTCGTCAAGCACACATCCATTAAGATTATATTAGTCATGTGTGCAAACTTTGATTTATATCTAGAGCAGATGAATATAAAGACAGCTTTTCTGCATGGAGAGCTTGAAAAGATGATTTATATGGCACAACCGCAAGGGTTTATGAAGCTCGATAAAGAAGAGCATGTTTGTTTACTGAACAAGTCATTACATAGGTTAAAGCAATCACCTAGACAGTGGTATAAGAGATTTGATGAGTTTATGATAGCTTATAGATTTAGTAGAAGCAAGTATGACGGATGTGTGTACTTTAAGAACTTGAGTAGTGGGATGATGTATTTACTTTTGTACTTGGATGATATGTTAATCGCGTGTAGAAATATGAAAGAAATACAAAAACTTAAAAAGTAATTGAGTGGCGAGTTTGAGATGAAGGATTTGAGAGCAACAAAAAGGATATTGAGTATGGATATTGTGAGGGAAAGAAGAGATATTATCTTCTTATCACAACAATGGTACATACTTAAAATCTTAGAGAAGCTTGGTATGTCCAAAGCAAATGTCATCTCTACTCTTTTGGCTATACATTTCAAACTTTCAGCAATACTATCGCTAACATCTGAAGATGAGAAACTGCAGATGAGTAAAATACCGTATGCAAGCGCTGTGGGGAGCATCATATATGTAATAGTTTGAACAAGATACATAGCAAATCCAAGTAAAGATCACTAGCTTGTAGTGAAGTGAATTTTGAGATATCTTAAGGGAACATCAGATCATGGTTGATGTATAAAAGGGCTAAGAATGAAAATGTAATGGTAAGAGGATACGCAGACTCAAATTACGCAGGTGACCTAGACAAGAGAATATCATTGATGGCTTACATATTCATGATGTTTGGGTGTAGTGCATGTTGAAAATCAGTTCTATAACATGTGGTTGCATTATCTAACATAGAGGCGAAGTACATAGCAGTTAAAGAAGCTATTAAGGAGATCATATAGTTGAAAGGCATATGCGCGAAGGTAATAGCTATTGAAAGGGTTAACACCATTTTATATATTGATAGCCAAAGTGTCATATACCTAAGCAAGTTCAAGTGTTTCATAAGAGGTCTAAACACATTGATGTATGGCTCTATTACATTCGATAGATTGTTCAAAGTGGTGAAATTAGTTTAACAAAGATTGCATCATCTGAAAATTCTGCTTTTATTTTGACTAAACCACTACCCTCAGTTAAGTTTTTCCTATGCAATGACTTACCTAGAATCACTTTTATGTGAAGGTGACCAAAGATACAGAGATAAAAGATCTTGGATACTTTGTGGATGCTTTTGAATCAAGGAGGGAATTTGTGAGAAAATTGATTAAAAATCATTGAAATATAATTTAGAAAGTAAGGCAAGAGCGTTGAGCACGTAAGAAAGCAAAACATACGCGAAAAGAGGCAAAAAATGAAGATGGAACTGCCTAGGTCTAAGCGTCGCAACACCAAGCGCTAGGCACTGCGGCTCTCCAAACTTGAGAGTACAGTGTCGCGGCGCTGAGGCATTAAGTGGCTGGCGTTGCAACGTTAGAGAGCTAGTGATAAGGGCAAAATTGTCATATATTTTCTCATGTTTTTATTATTGATATTTTATTATTTTATGAGAATAGATGGCTATTTATGTGCTTTATTGTTATTTATAGGGACTTGAACGAAAATTAAAGAAAGAATGCAAAAGGAGCAAAAACAGGGACTAAAATGCAAAGTTTTCAAAATATGAGTCCAGCGCCCCCGCGCCACAACTATTGTCGGCCCAGCGCTAGAATAGTGATCGAAATAAGAAATACGACCTGTTGAAGTCGCATCTGGAGCCCCAGTGCCAGACAGTCACCGCCCCAGCGACGAGACAGCGTCCCAGCGCCAAGATCCCACCTCTCCAGCGGTAATAGCTTTTTCACGCGTCGCCCCAGCAACAACTGCATAGCGCGCCAGCGGTAGTGCGAGTCCTAGTCCGATGAGAATTGAGATTTTTAAGCTCATATCAATCCCTATAAAAAGTCACTCGTTCCCAACCTTCAAGAATAATCAAAAGAGACCAGAGAAGAACCTAGAGCAAGAAAAAGAGAACTTAGAGCAGTTCAAGAGCACCAAGAATCCAGAGCAACATCAATCAAAAGCAATTCGACGTCTACATCGGTTTGCGATTGATTGTATCATGTTTTATTTTTATTGCTGTGATTCTCTTGTAGCTATGAACTAATTGATTTTCTAGGGTTAATATTTAAACTCAATATGTGCGCTTAAATTGCCATATCTTTTAGTATTTAATAAACTTAGTCATTTATTATTTAAATTACTTGTGTTTAATGCTTCAATATATCTGGCCAATATATGGTGAATGAATTGGTAATATTTTGATAAACTTGGAAGAGGAATCAATATATTTAGACCTAGGTAATTTGATGCATGATTGTAGAGTAATATTCAATATTAGATATGCAAGTTTCAACTTAGAATAGAAATATACCTAATTGGCATGTATGATCAATAAGACCTAATCTTAATGAATCTTAATTTATTACAAGTACCATAGGAATATAGGTATTTGGTAAATTAGAGTATACTTGCATGACCTTGGAAGAGGCTTGTGAATACAGTAGCGTCTTGATCAATAATAAAGACTAAGTGAGTTAAATATTAGAGGATTAATCATTAAAAAAGCATATTGAGGGATAATATTAATCCTAGGTTTTCTCTACGTTGCTATCTTTAAATCTCATTGCATTGTGTTTTTATTTTTATATTTCCTACATTCATTCTTAGAGTTTTATTTATCTGAATAATTATTAGGAAGATATAATTTTAGTAATTGGTTAAAAAGAAAACATTATCCCTGTGGGTTCGACATCCGACTAATTAGTCCATTTATTACTTGCATACGATAGTGTATACTTGCACTGAATTTTATGATATAGAAATATTGCATCAGCTAGCGCAGCAATGCTAATGCGAGTAAACTGTTTCCCGTTTTGAATCAGTCTCCTAAGTACTCTAAGACTCCCCAATCTAACTCTCACTTAGTTTGGGGTTAACCTAAGTCGTCCTAAGTTTATATAAAGACTCTCTATTAACTTGTAAACATATCTTTGTGAACTTATTGACTCTTAGTGAGAGAAAAATCCCTAGACATCAAGAGAAAGTAATTTTGAGGGTTCTTTATGAGTTCTTGAATTATTTTTGTAAAAAGTATATTTTGTTAGTGTCTTGTAATTCAATAAATAAAGAGTGCGATGTTGATCCGCCATGAACGTAGACAAGTTATCCAATCACGTAAATTCTATGTGTTTTTTTCTATTTTCTCTCTCTAATTTATTTTTAATTGCTTTATTACTAAATGATATACTTAAGATTATTGCTTCCGCTTCAACAAGGGCTTTGTAGAAGTAAGTCTTTTGAACAGAAATTGTGCATTACTCCTTGAGGAACACAGTATCATTTAAATCCAAAGGGTGTAAAAGAGACATTAGCTAGAAGAGAAGTCTACTCAATTACTATAGCTATCGAGATTGTTGTAATGAAACTGCATTAGATTTATCAGATTGAGATGTTCCATAGTCCTCCGCGTCTGATCCCAAACTTTTTCTTCGAAAAACAAAATGCTGATTTGGAGGGTGCCGGAGAGGTTATAGAGTAACTACTAAGCATTGTTACAATCTCTGACAATGTAGGTCTATCGGCAGCAGCTTCTTGCACACATAATAACCCAATGTTGGATACACTTCAATACTTCATATTTTGATCACTGGTCTCCCTCAACCAGCACTGGATCCACTAGCTCCGCAGCTGTTCCATTGGTCCAATGTTGCCATGCCTGTGACAAGTTTAACCATCTGATTCAAATCATCATGGTTTACTAATCATATCATCTACATTGAAGAGAATACACTTGCATAACTTGGAAGATTTATCATGTGAAAACTAGAGTTCTTTCGGCCAGTAATAATCTCCAAAACAAGAACACCGTAGCTATAGACATCAAATTTAGTTGAAAAGGGCCCATTCTTAGCATACTCCGGCACCATGTACCTACTTCATTCCATCAACAAACAAATAACAATCTATGAGACTTCTATGGGTGCCATTAATGCTGTTCTAGAATTGTGAGTAGACAATGGACTTGCTATGTTCCAGCAATTCGATTTGTGTTTCCTTGGGTCTGGCTGTCACCGAATAGTCTTGCCAAACCAAAATCGGAAATTGTGGGATGCATCTTTTCATCTGGATATTGCTGGCTTCAAGTCACGACGAATGATTCTGAGCTGGGAATCTACATGCAAGTAGCCCTCTCGCAATCCCAACAATGATTTATACCGTCTTTGATCTATCCCATCCAAAGATCTTCAAATTTTTGCTTGTAGATGATAAAGTTAAAGGGGAAACAGAAAAAAAAAATCACGAAAAAACAAGGTAAGTATCATTGACATAAATTGTATGGTGAAATTGGTATGCTGAAAGAACAAAGAAAAACAGAGGCGAAATTTTTTATACCAAATAAAATTTTGTCCAAGCTCCCATTGGGCAGGTAGTCATATACAAGCAGCTTCTATTCCTCTAAGCAAAAGCCCAACAGCGTCACTAGATTCCGATTTAGCAATTTGGCAACCAAAATTACCTCTGTTTTTAACCTTTCTAGACCTTGGCCAGAGCTACTTGACAACTTTTCTACAGCTATTTCATGCCCATCACGTATTGTCCCCTCAAGTGTACACAGATGGTGTTGCTCGGTAAGTGTATTGTTATGACATAGCTTAGTACCGTCAACCAGAGAGTACCTTGTAAAATGGACCAAAACCACCTGCTCCAAGCTAATTTTCATCAGAAAAATTACTTGTTGCAGCTTTAAGTGTATTGAGTCCAATCAAAAGTGATTCCATGCTTCTATCTCCTTCCTCAAGAACAGTACCTGCATGCCAATTAGATAATGGAAGATGAAAATCATTTGAGACTATTAAATATCAAAAGCTCTTGAACAGGAGATACTGAAATTGCTCTGATATATTATCATCTATTTTCGCAGTATCTCTAGTTATGCTAGTTCTCATAAACGCCGCAGAGTCTCTATAATCTTTATAGAAATTTAAATTCTTACAACTCAAAGCTTGATGGTATTATATTTAGAGAAACAAGGTGATTACCAACTCTTTTTTTCTTGCCCTTCTCCAAAAGAAGCAACCACAGACTACTGATGTCTCTAACAGCATAAAAGCTACAGGTATGACCACGATGATAATGGTTCTTGAAGTGCTCTTCTTCCCTGCATAAACAGGATATAATTATAATACTGTTAGCTCATGTTTCCTTGACAAATAATTGCTTTCACAAACTGTCTTTTACAATTTGCAAGCTAGAACTTTGAATTGGGTTTATTTAATTAGATGAAAAAACAACACCAAATTCGATTGAAATAAAAATTAATAATTCATATTAAAAGAACCAAAAATTAGTAAACTACCTTCAACACTGTTTGAATTGTGCTCAATCAGAGATGGAGGAGATATTGTAGGAGAAGGGGTTGTTGGTGACAGCTTTAAGAATATATTCATTTCAAATCGAAAGTTGCATCTCTTAGAGAATACCCGACCACCTTGTTACCCATTATAACTCCATGGAATGTAACTGATCATTTCTTGAAGGCAAATGGAGCAGTTATTTTCTGTTAAATCTCTGGTGCACTGCACCATAGCATATATATTTGTTGGGAAATTGAGGGGTGATGCAGGGTCGCAGCTAAAGTGAAATTAAGAAAAATAATGAAAATAAAAATAAGGCAAAGACAAGTTTACGTGGTTCGGCTTTTAGCCTACGTCCACGGGCGAAGACAGAAGAATCTTTATTATCAGAAATGGAGAATACAAGTATTGTAGTGTTTTAGCCTTACAACCCAAAACCCCAATACACCCAATTCTCTCAAATCACTCAAAAACTCTCTCAAAGCTTTAGAAATTCTCTCTAAATTACAATAGAAAATGAATTGCTAAACTCTCCCATTTATAGGGAGAGTTTAGCATGGTGGACAGCCAACTACCAGCATTTCTCCCACTTGGAGATTTGATTGAGAATCAATCAATTCTCCACACCATTCTTTCTTCTTCGCCAATGCCATGTTGCCTACGTGTCTGCTAGGTCATGCAAGGATCTACACCATACAAACTTGTTGGTATTGATGGGCTTGGTCATCACATCTGCAAGGTTATCATCTGTATGAATTTTTTTCATATCCACACTTCCATCTTCTACCACTTCACGAACAAAGTGATATTGAACACCTATGTGCTTCGTTCTTGAATGAAAAGCTGGATTCCTTGCAATGTGCAAGGCACTCTGACTGTCACAAAACAATTCAACTTTCTCTTGCTTGTGCCCGAGCTCCTCCAGTAATTTTTGTATCCAAATTGCTTCCTTGCAAGCTTGTGTAGCTGCCATGTATTCTGCTTCTGTAGTAGATAATGCCACAACAGTTTGCAGTTTCGAAACCTAGCTTACAGCTCCTTCTGCAAGTTTAAACACATAGCCAGTAGTGGATTTTCTTTTATCAAGATCTTCTGCAAAATCTGAATCCACATAGCCCTTAACAATAAAATCTGATCCTCCGTAACATAAAGCAACATCTGAGGTACCCTTAATGTATCTAAGGATCCTCCTGACACAACCCCAATGCTCTCTACCAGGATTCGCCATGTATCTACTAACTGCTCCCACTGCTTGTGCAATGTCTGGTCTGGTACAAATCATAGCGAACATTAAACTTCCCACTGCTGATGCATACGGTACTTGAGACATCTCATTCCTCTCTGCTTCTTTGCTAGGACACATCTTAGAGGATAACTTGAAATTAACAGGGAGTGGGGTACTAATTGGCTTACAATCTTGCATGTTGAAGCGCCACAAGATTTTCTTTAAGTAGTTCTTCTGAGAAAGCCAAATCTTCCTGTTATTTCTGTCTCGGTGAATTTGCATCCCTAGAATCTTGTTTGCTGATCCCAAGTCCTTCATATCAAATTCCCTAGCCAACTGTGCCTTTAATTCTTGGACTCGATCTTTGTTGGGGCCTGCCACCAACATGTCATCCACGTACAACAGTAAAATAATGAAATCATTATCATCTTTAAACCTTTTGTAGTATGTACAATGGTCTGAACTAAGTCTGTTGTATCCAAGGCTGATGATATAGGAATCAAATCTCTTGTACCAACACCTCGGCGCCTGTTTGAGACCGTCCAGAGATTTGTTCAACCTGCAAACCAAGTTCTCTTTTCCTTCTTCTTTAAAACCTTCTGGTTGGAGCATATAAATTTCTTCTTCAAGTTCTCCATGAAGAAAAGCTGTCTTCACATCTAGCTGTTCTAGATGTAAGTCAAATGTAGCACACATTGCCAAGACTATTCTGACTGTCGTGAGTCGAACCACAGGGGAAAATATCTCATTAAAGTCAATACCTTCTTTCTGAGCATAACCTTTCACCACCAATCTCGCACGATACCGCTCTACTTGGTCATTGCCATCCCGTTTGATCTTGTAGACCCATTTGTTTCCAATGGCTTTTCTTCCACGTGGCAGTGCAACCAGCTCCCATGTTTTGTTCTTATGCAAAGCTTCAATCTCTTCTTGCATTGCTGTCATCCATAGAGAAACATCTTGACTTTTAGAAGCCTCCTGGAAAGTTGTTGGCTCTCCATCCTCTGTTAGAAGGCAGTATGCAACATGAGCCTCCATGACATACTCCGAGTGCCACGCTGGTGGTCGTCTCTCACGAGTTGATCGACGATCATCTGTAGCCTCAGACTCTGCTGGTTCTTGTTCTTCTTGCCCTGGTGCTGCTTCAGGAGAATCTGAATCTTCTTGTACTTGATTATTTTCCATTTGTACCATTGTAGTCTCTGGATTTTCCTTCACTGTGCTATCATCTTTATCATTCCTTTGCAGTTTATCTTCTGCAAATATCACATCTCTGCTGATGACGACCTTGTGGGTAGTGGGATCCCACAGGCGATACCCCTTGACTCCATCAGCATATCCCAAGAAAAGGCATTTTCTGGATTTTGGATCCAGCTTCGTTGTTTCTTGAGGATTATACATCACGTACACAGGACTTCCAAATGTATGAAGGTGAGAATAATCAACTGGTTTTCCAGTCCACATCTCCATCGGTGTCTTCAACTCGATTGCTGTTGATGGTGACCGATTTACCACATAACAGGCAGTTTTGACTGCTTCTGCCCAAAATGTCTTGGCTAAACCTGCAGTTCTCAACATAGCTCTTGTTCTCTCCAACAAGGTTCTGTTCATCCGCTCTGCTACTCCATTCTGCTGAGGCGTGTAAGCTGTGCTGAATTTCCGCTTGATGCCTCTTGTTGACAGAATGCAATAAAATCCTCACCAGTATATTCTCCTCCATTATCTGTCCTTAAACACTTGATCTTCTTTTCTGATTCAAGTTCTACACGCGCTCTGAATATTTTGAAAGCTTCAAACACATATGACTTCTTCTTGATTGGATACACCCAACATCTCCTGGAGTAATCATCTATGAATGACACAAAATATCTCGCTCCTCCTAAGGACATCACCGGTGCTTGCCAAACATCAAAGTGGATCAATTCTAGAATTTCTTTACTTCTAGAACTGGATGTGCTGAACTTTAATCTGTGCTGCTTACTTGTGACACAGTGCTCACAGAAAGGTAAATGAACCGATTTGAGCCCAGGAAGTAAATTTTGATCAGAGAGAATCTTCAAACCTCGTTCTGACATATGGCCCAGTTTGCGATGCCACATTATCGTTGACTCTTCTGCTGAACTAGTTGATGCAACAGATGCATCTCCTTCCTGCAGTGTTTCTCCATTAAGCATTTACAGATTTGCAGCAACCTTTTCTGCTTTCATTACTACAAGCGCGCCTTTGAGAATTTTCATTATCCCATTTTCAATTTGGGTCTTACACCCAGTGTTATCTAATTGTCCCAATGACAAAAGATTCTTCTTGAGGCCTTTCACATGTCGCACCTCCTGGATAATACTAACAGTACCATCGTACATCTTCATCTTGATGGATCCTATTCCAGCGATTTCCAAAGCATGATCGTTCCCCATATATACAGATCCTCCAGAGGTAGGTTCATATTGATGGAACCATTCTCTCTTAGAGGTCATATGCCATGTAGCTCCTGAATCCATGAGCCATACATCAGAGAACCGTTTTCTGCTTTCAACAACTGTTGCTGCCTCGCTGTATAAAATTTCACCATCATCTGAGGTGCTTGCAATATTCCCTTGCGGTTTGTCCTCTGCACTTTTCTTCAATCCCCAACAATCCTTCTTTAGATGGCCTTTCTTGCCACAATGGTAGCACTTGACGTTCTTCTTACTTTTGGATTTTGGTCTACCATGATTTTGACTCCCACTAGGGCCACGTTCTGTTGATCTACCTCTCATCATTGTCAAAGCTTCTGCTTGCTGCGAACATTCCTGTTTGTCTTCTTTATTTTTCCGTCTTCGTTCTTCTCCCAATACAGCAGTTGTAACATCATCGAAGACTAAGAATTCCGTTAGGATATTATTCGTCAAGTTGATGATGAGTTGATCATACGAATCTGGTAGACTTTGAAGTAAAATCTCCGCACGTTCACCTGCCTCTATTTTATGCCCTAAGGAAGTGAGTTGGGAAAATAGAGTATTTAACGTGTTGATGTGCTCTGTCACTGAAGTGGATTCTATCATTCGAAGAGTATACAATCTCCTTTTTAAGAAGATCTTGTTGTGCAAAGATTTGGCCTCATACAATTTTATAAGAGTATCCCAGATCTCTTTTGCTGTCTTCTTTTCCGCTACACTGGATAGCACGTTATCAGCAAGTGCTAGATGCAGATCAGCAACTGCATTACCGTCAATCTCATTCCACTTGATATCATCAGTGATACCAGCGGGTCTTTCATCAATTGCTTCTAAGCATTTGTTTTTCCTTTAAATTGCCTTTATTTTCATTTTCCACAATGTAAAATTACCTCCATTGAACTTCTCAACTTCGTATTTTGCCGCCATTGCTTTTTACCACGAACTGCTTTCTGCTAAGATCGGCTCCCACTGTTTCACGTGAATAGTACCCGTACGTATAAACAGTAATTGTATACGTGAATAGTGACTTCCTTCAACCAGAAGCTCTGATACCACTTGTTGGGAAATTGAGGGGTGATGCAGGGTCGCAGCTAAAGCGAAATTAAGAAAAATAATGAAAATAAAAATAAGACAAAGACAAGTTTACGTGGTTCGGCTTTTAGCCTACGTCCACGGGCGAAGACAGAAGAATCTTTTATTATCAGAAATGGAGAATACAAGTATTGTAGTGTTTTAACCTTACAACCCAAAACCCCAATACACCCAATTCTCTCAAATCACTCAAAAACTCTCTCAAAGTTTTAGAAATTCTCTCTAAATTACAATAAAAAATGAATTGCTAAACTCTCCCATTTATAGAGAGAGTTTAGCATGGTGGACAGCCAAGAATTGGCTGTCCACCTTACTAAAAAATTGCTGGCACACGCTTGGCTGTCCACCTTACTAAAAAATTGCTGGCACCGTGTGCCAGCAATTGTGTAGTTGGCACCTATCAACAAAAATCCGTATAATTGATGCTTCCAGATGGGAACTTGGAAGAACTGGATGCAGCACTTGATGTTAATCCTCTAACCAAATTTCCCAACAGTTGGTTAAAAAGATCTGGTTCCATTGCATTATGCACTTTGTACGCTGCAAATACTGGATAAGTAGTAAGACTTGAGAAATAGTTCCTATCCGAATACGGCAATGAACAAAAGTCATAGTTTACAAATGCTTCTCTCTTATTGCTGCGTAGTTGGTGATCTCTTTAGACAAAATGTTCGCACAAGTTTGGCAAACCTCCTTTAAGTTATCACCTCTGCACTGTATAATCCATAAACTGCGCTAAGGTTCTGGCCCACACTAGTGTTCTAGAAGCTTGTTAAGGAAGCATTGTGTCACGGAAAGCTTAGCATGCATGCGCCATTCATTACATGCAAGTCCAACGTCACATTACATCATCAAGTAGTGTTCAATTGATTTGATTGTTTTGATTTGATGTTATCTATTTAATTTTACTTGCCGTTAGCTGATAAGGCTTTAGTCAAGTAATTGCTAACTGCTTTTTAGTTTTTCGCATTATTTCTTGCACTCTTGTTATTTCAATTTCTATATAAATCTGGACTATTGAATAAAAGAGAACAATTAGTCTACAATTATCTTCTTCTACTTTATTTTTTATTCAAATTTTCTTTTGCTCTTAAATCTATATGTATCAGTGGTATCAGAGCCGGCTCATTCCATGGACACTCGTAGGAAAACTAATGTCGAATTTTGTAACGAAGTGAATGAAGCCTTAGCACGCCGTGAATCCAGCTTTGATCAAGTGAACACTACCCTCCAACACACACCCTATTGAGATCAATCCGTTCTTCCACCACGGATCACCACCATGCCAACCCTCTCCGACTAATTCTATTGCTAATCACCTTCATCACTCTCACCTTAAATTCTCCTTAACTGAACTCCAAGCTCTTCGAACCTCACGTAGCCCCAACACACACCCTATTGAGATGAACCCGTTCTTTCATAATGGATCACCACGACGCCAACCCTCCCAGCTAATTCCACTGTCGATCACCTTCATCACTCTCACCTTAAATGCTCCTTCCTTTGATTTGGCGGAGATGATCCAACAGTTAGGCGTATAAGGCCGAATAGTATTTTGACTTCAAAGACATTGCCCCGACTCAACAAGTTCAGTTGGCCTCTTTCCATCTAGAGGGCATCGCACTTCAATGGCATAGATGGCTAACTAAGTTTCATGGACCCCTCACTTGGAGCGAATTTGTCAAGGCAATGTTACTTCATTTTGGACCTACAAAATATAAAGATGCTTCAAAGTCACTCACAAGACTCAAGCAGACAACCATCGTGGCGACATACCAAGAAGCTTTCGAGAGGCTCTGACACCAAGTTGATGACTTGTCTGAGGATTTCCTCATCGGATGTTTTGTTGCAGATTCGAGACGATATTCGTATCAACGTGAAATCAAATAGCCTCGCACGTTGGCAGATGCGATCGAGGTTGCAACACTGATAGAAGAACGCAACCAGTTACAGAGAAAATCGAACCCTCAAGTCCATTCCTCGCTGACCATGACAACATCAAGAACATCGACCAATTCAGCAACTGGCATCCTTGGACCATCACCATTCCAACAAGTGAATCTATCTTCAATGGCATTTCAAAGAATCACCAATCAAGAGGCTCGTGAACGACAGGAAAAGGGGTTGTGTCATGATGAGAAATTTGTCCTTGGTCACCATTGTGAAAGACCTCAATTATTTATGATTGAAGATTATCCATACACAAGCTTGGAGGAAGATAAAGACAACTCGCAGGATATGGCGAGCCTTGAAAACATACCCAAAGTTTCATTTCACACTATTGCAGGTGCTGAACACCCACAAACATTACGTGTCATGGGAAATTAGAAGAACAATGGCATAACAGTGCTCATTGACGATGGAAGCACTCATAACTTCGTTAACCAAGCTGTAGTCTCCAAATTTGGGTTGCCAGCAAATCAAGGCAAGTAGCTCTAGGTCATAGTGGCCAACCGAGAGAAGATCAATTGTAATGGGCAATGTTAAGCCCTCACACTAAGCATCTAAGGATAAACTGTCACCATCGACTACAATTGTAGTAATTAGTATCCACAATCGGTAAGAATAAGTATTTATATATATAAATATACATATTTTATTTGTATGTGGGTGATACTTGATTTATATATTGTTATTAATAGTGTTTATATAGGTTAAGGACATACTATTAGTATTGGATTTATTTGCAAGACTTTAGATTTATTTTAAAGACCAAATTGTAATACTTTAAAAGTTTTAGGGCTAACTCGTAAATATTAAAAATTAGCCTCTTAATATAAAAATACACATTTGAAATCCTAATTCACTCATTTTGGTCGAGCTACCTCTTTTAGAGTGAGAAAAGAGAGAAAGAAATGGGAGAGAAAAAGAAGGAGAAGAAGAAAATGAAGAAGAAAGTTGGAATTTAAGTTTTAAGAGGTATATCACAACTATTTCTCAATTTATTGGTGTTAATTAAGTTAATTCCTTTAAGTTTTAATTTTTAAAAATATGTACAATTGAGGATTTGATGTGTATTTTGTAAAGTATTGTGAGAATTGATGATGATCTATGTAGATAGCTTGATAAATCATGATAAATTACAGAATTTTTACTTGATAGTCTCTTGATCCAGGAATTTTATAAATTGTTGTGATTCGATTCTAGTTTTGAATTTTGAGTATATGAAATTAGACATGTTTAGAATCATTTGAGACTTTGAATCGATTGAAAATTCTAAAAATTGAATTTATGGTAAATTTACTAAAATAACCCTGAAATTCTAAAAAATTTCTGTGTTAACAGTATGATACAGAGACAAACAATTTTTGATCTGCTGAATGATCTTAAAAAATTATGAATTTATAGAATATGATAAGTTTATATGTCTAATATGATATATTATAATTGAGAATTTAGATCAATGTGGTTAAATTGTTATGATTTTCTAAAGATTGTCAGCTCATTACAGTATTTGATTAACATATTTTTAAAGTTATAGAATAAAATAGTTTTAAAATACTTTTGACAGTGATTTTGAAGTGAAATATTTATCATACATTGAGATATATGTCAAAAGTATTTCTATGGTATTTTATAATTTTTGAATTAGTATATGATGTTATAAAATTGAAAGATTGAATACTGTTCAGTAAATATCTTGATCTTGTCAGGATAATAGTTTGGATTTGATGGTGTTTATGGAATGGATTGTGTAAGAATTATGATATAATATTCATACATAAGAATGATATATGAGTCAAGAATTATATATTCTGATTTTGGAGTATTTGGACATCATTTGATGTATAAGAAAATTTTGTTAAGTGTAAGTGGTCAGAATGACAGATTTTGAGAAACCAAGTAATTATACTAATTTGATATAATAAGTGCAATATGTATAATTTTGTAAGCTATTTAAAGTGTTTTGTGTGAATTGTGAGGCTTATGAAATAATTAATCTCCATTGATAGATTAAGAAAAATTAAGCCTTGTAGCCGAAAGTACTAAAAGGTTACGTATACTAGACTTTTACTGAAATCATAATAAGCATAGTAATTGTCTATGTATGATTTTGTAAATGTGCTTAGAAATATGTTTATGTTATGCCAAAGTATATTTGATATGAAATGTGAAAGACATATGTTTATGAATGTGAAAGACATATGTTTATGAATATGAGCATTGACATTGAGCATGAACATACATATGTTTTTGAAAGTAAGCTTTCAAAATGAAATGTGTTTAACAAAGAAAGCTTTTGAAGTATAATATGTCCATGAGAAATATTTTGTGTTTTGAGGATGCTTGAACTCACTGTTGACTTAGTAGGCATCTTATGTGATTTGTGGATCCTTTATGTGTGGCTTTTCCTTCGAGATTGGTATATGTTATGTGTTCCGTGTGTAGGGAGGATCCTATTGGTACCTAAAGAAAGTTTTGAGTCATCACATTTGTGTGGTGGCGTATTGGTGCATGTGAGAGGACTCACCGATGATCAGGGTGAGGGTTTAGCTCTTACCTTTGGGCATGAGCATTATATATGTGTAATTTAAACCTCACTTATACTATTTCTCTTATACGGTATGTCACCTACGAGTGACATTTGGCTCATTATGTGATATGAAAGCCCTACTAAGTAGTAGTTGAGTGATGGTATTCCTATTATATGTTTTGAAAAAATGTGTAAGGGCTTACCTGACATGTGATTTGATAAGATTATGATTTTGATTTATCATAGCATATCATACATATGTATTTGTATTTGATATATGAAAAACTAGTATGCTTATTGAGTTTTATACTCATTATAGTTTATGGTGATTTCATGTAAATAAGGTACATGTGTGCTTAGCGGATTTGGCAAGGCTTTTACTGTTTCTTGGGTTCCCTAAGTTGCCAGGTTACTAAGTGTTTCATTTGGGGACACGTGAAATAAGATATTTGATTTGTCCTTATTGAATAAATACTTATGTATTATTTTATTATGTGTGGTTGGATTTGGTTTAAGTTTCACCAAGTGTGGTTATTGGTCGATTTTAAGTAAGAATTTGCAATGAATATATTCTAAACTTTCGGTAACAAAGTTGCTACTGGTGACATAGTAAAGTGTTAATCTCTGAGAAAACTCTACGTATCTTCAGTTTATTAATTGTCCCAGTCATAATTCAATTGTTATAATTCTGAAAGAAATTGAAATGAATGTTTAAATATTGTCAATAGAAGTTTATGTTTATATGTTAGGTTATGGGTTGATTTTAGTGTTGAACTTACTAGCAACTTGCTAAGGATTCCAATGTTGAATTAAAGTTTAAAATTTTATGTAATATTATTTATAAGTGCATATTATTGAATGAATATAAATAATGTCATCTATCAAATCTTTTAAATCTGAGGTGTGACAACTATATCCTTCCGGTCACTGCATGTCAATTAGTGTTGGGAGTACAGTGGCTTAAGACCCTTGATCTTATTAAAATGGATTTCAAGAAACTTACTATGAGTTACAAAAAGAAAGGAAATACTTGCACCCTACAAGGATTGAAGCAAACCGACATCGGAGCCTTGCGGATAAAGAGCTCTAAGGGGTAGGATATTTTTTTAAATAACCCTCTCCAATTCCAGTAAAAATACATCCTTCCCTCCTGAGATAAATCTCCTCCTATCCAAATTCTCACGTGTGTTTGAACTACCCACCAGCTTACCTCCGAAAAGATTCCACGACCACCACATACCATTATAGCCAAATTCAGGACCAGTGAATGTAAGACCGTACCAGAACCCTTATTACCAAAAAACTGAGATAGAAAAAAATGGTGCAGGAGCTTTTAAAATCTGCTTAATAAGACCAAGTAATAGTTCATTCTCATCACCCGTTTTGTTAGTAAAAAAGGCGGATGGAGCTTGGCGATTCTGTGTAACTACCGAGCCTTGAACGGCATTACCATTAAAAATAAATATCCAATCCCGTTAATTGATTAACTATTAGATAAACTGTATGGATCCCAATACTACTCCAAATTGGATCTACGATCCAGATATGAGTACAAGAAAATGACATCCAAAAAATAGCCTTTCAAACATACGAAGGGTATTATGAATTCGTAGTAATGCCATTTGGCCTCACAAACGCTCTAGTAACCTTTCAAAGTCTCATGACTGATCTTTTCCGTCCTTATCTTCAAAAATTCATTTTGGTTTTCTTTAACGATATATTAGTCTACTCAGCATCGTAGGAGGACCATCTCACACATTTAAAAATCATTCTAGATATATTGTCTGCTAATAGTTTCTTCGTAAAAGAGTCCAAATGTCAATTCGATGTTACGCATGTATAATACTTGGGTCACATAATTTCAGAGCAAGGAGTAGCGGTTGATCCTGCAAAAATACAAGCAGTGATCGAATGGCCGACACCAACAACAGTAAAGGGTGTCCGTGGGTTCCTCGAGTTGGCAGGCTATTATAGAAAATTTATCCACCACTTTAGAAGTATAGCTGCCCCATTGACATAATTACTGACCAAAGAAGGATTTCATTGGAATGAAGCTGCAGAACTGTCCTTCAAACAGCTAAAAGAGGAATTGACTACCTTACCAATACTCCGCCTACCAAATTTTTCTCAACACTTCGTGATTGAATGTGATGCCAGTGGAATTGGAATTGATGCAATCCTATCCCAGCAAAATCGACCAGTGGCGTATGTTAGTGAAGCATTAAAGGGGTCCGCTTTAGCACTATCCACATATGAGAAAGAAATGCTCGCTATCGTCAAGGCAATTAGAAAATGGTGCCCCTATCTATTGGGAAAATCATTTACAGTTCGAACCGACCAAAAAATCCTTAAATATCTGTTAGAGCAAAGGGTTACAACACCCGCACAGACACAATGGCTACCCAATATAATCGGTTACGATTATGAGATCGAGTACAAGAAAGAAATTGAAAATCAAGGTGCAAATTCCTTATCCCAAGCTGTAGAGTTTCAATTTTTATCCATTACAACACCCTATGTAGATTAGTGGTCAATCCTTCAAAAGGAAATCCAACAAGAACCATTTTATGAAAAATTAAAACTAGCAGCTTCTTTCTCATCGAACCACCAATTGCTCCAACGAGATAGAGTATGGTTCCGAAAAAGAAGGGTTCTTTTTAAGTCCTACCTCTACTTTGATTCCCAAAATTTTAAATGAATGCTACACAACACTAGTAGGTGGGCATTTTGGATTTCACAAGATACTCGCCCGTATCAAACAAAACTTCGTATGGACAAATATACAACGAACTGTTAAAGAATTTTTACAACAATGTGATATTTGCCAACACTTTAAAACAAATTGCATGCGACCAGCATGGCTGCTTTAGCCATTGCCCGTGTCAACCTAAATTTGGACAAATGTATCCGTAGACTTCATTGAAGGGTTGCCTACATCCTAAGGCTACTCCATTATCATGGTGGTTATGGATCGCCTGTCAAAATATGCTCATTTTATCACCCTGAAGCACCCATTAACTGCTATCACAATGGCCAAGTCCTCATCACCTATGTTGTTTGCTTACATGGTATCCCAACATCCATCGTAAGTGACCATGATAAGGTGTTCCTCAGCACCTTTTGGCAGACATTGTTTCAGTTGCAAGGAACCAAGCTATGCATAAGCTCAAGTTACCATCCTCAATCTAATGGCCAAACTAAAGTTGTTAACCGAACGCTTGAACAATGCTTGAGGTGCTTTGTTGGTGATCAACCACGAAAATAGGTTGAATTCAGCTATAATACTTCGACTCATGCCTTTACCAAAATAATGCCCTTCGAGGCTGTGTATGGCATCCCTCCTCCGAGCTTGTTAGCATATATCACTGGAACTTCGAGAGTTCAAACGGTAGATGAGTACCTACAAGATCATGACAACATCTTCCAAGAACTGAGGCAGAAACTCCTCCTGGACCAAAACTGAATGAGGTGTCAAGCTGACTAGCATAGGCGAGAAGTTTTCTTTAAAGTGGGTGATTATGTGTACCTAAAGCTACAACTCTACCGACAATCTTCAGTAGCCTTTCGTAGCTCCATGAAACTTTCTCCATAATTTTTTGGGCCCTACCGCGTCACTGAACGAGAGGAACCAATAGAATATAAGCTCGCACTGCCCCTAGATTCTCTTATTTATAATGTGTTTCATGTAAGTCTATTGTGAAAACACATGGGTCCAGTTTCTTCTCCCTCTACCCAGCTACCTCCAACTTCTGAGACTTTCATACTACTTCCGCAACCTGAAGCTATTTTAAACCAGCAAGTGATCCACAACGGCACATATCATCATAAAACTAAAATTCTGGTGAAATGGAAGGGGTCCCCATCTAAGGACGCAACATGGGTAAATAAATGGCAGTTTATACGGACCTATCTTGATTTTCACCCTTAAGGACAAAGATGGTTGAGAGGGAGATAATTGTTATGTAAAACTTAGCATGAATGTGCCATACATTAGATGCAAGTTCAACGTCACATTACGTCATTAAGTAGTGTTGAATTGATTTGGTTGTTTTGATTTGATGTTATCTGTTTTATTTTAATTATTGTTAGCTGATAAGGCTTGAGTCCAATAATTGCTAACTGCTTCTTAGTTTCTCGCATTATGTCTTACACTCTTGTTATTTCAATTCCTATATAAGTCTAGACTATTGAATAAAAGAGAACAATTAGTCTACAATTATCTTCTTCTACTTTCTCTTCTGTTCAAACTTTCTTTCACTCTTAAATCCATACGTATCACATTGGAAGCCAGTGAATTGAGGGAAACTTCAAATTTCGTTCATAAACACTATTAGAAGTGTAATTATTTGCTGAATTGCAGTAGTAATTTCTTACTACAATTTGGGCTTGGACGGGACAATACAAATGAAAAGGACATGAAAATAGGAATAATAAAAGAGCTATTAATGTAAGAGGTTGCATTATATAATTTGGCAAGTAATTCCTAAGTAGAGGAAAAAGGGTCTGATACTGAATGCTTATAATTTGTGAACATACAATACTAGCTCACTTACGCATTCTTAATGAAGAAGGCTATACGATGGGGGACACACCAACAAATGTGATGAAGAATATGATGAATATTTTATTAGGAGGTCATTACATTGTTAGCAATTTAAATTGTCAACAACAGCCTATGTGGTAAGAAGCTTCTCAAAGATTACAATTATATTTATTATTGTGATTGTCAAGTTTGAAAGTCATTTGAAATAAAGCTTCAGTATTAGTAGTTAATAGTTATAAGTTTTATTAATTGTTGTAATAAGTGTGGACATTTCAAGTGCCTCAGTTATTGGTAGTATTTGGTAGTTAATAGTTTTAAATTGTCACTAAATATTATAATACATACTGACCTCCCAAGTGTTCACTATAAATACATAAGGGATGAAAGAAAAGTATACAGAGAGATTGATTAAACATTCAAAAAATAAACACCTAAAGTTTGTAAAAACTTTGTTTTGAGTTGAACCTAACCAATCTCAAGTTTTGTTTTGTTAAATGATATCAACACAATTATGTCTTCACAAACAAAACCACGAAGCCCATCAGCGCTTGTCCTATGTCACTATGAGTATATATTTGGATAATTATCATGATCACCATCCATCAACATGCCTATGATACAGAAAAGATCACATAGCCCATCAATTTTCTCAGTGATACACAATCTTTTGCTAGTGACAGGTTTGTACAATTAGCAGGCCTATATAAGAGAATGTATAAATAAAATTTGATCTGAACATCTCCTTCATAGGTGATGTAAATTGATGGTGATTTAAAATCAAATTATTGAAAAGGGAAAAAAAAATGCCATACTCAACATAGAGGTATCAGACTGCCCTCGTGAGACCAGTTGATGTTTTTTAGTATCAACTATATCCAAGATTTCGTTTCTCTGAAATGAAAGTAAAATTGTTTAAAGTACAAAATAATATACGAATATTCAGAAGGAATTAGGTCTGTTTGGTATAGAGGTATTTTTGCTTAACTGTAGAAGCATAGCAAGTTAGCAACTAAAGTACTTAATACACACTACTTGAAGTAAGGTGGTGATCAAACATCAACATAAACCACATCACCTTAATACCAAACGAATCACAAATTTGCAGTAAGCTTCTGAAAATATATGTGTAAATCGTAAATATGACCAAATTTTCGCCAGCTCTAAACTTATTGTAAGCAAGAATTAATGTTTGTTAGATGGTAACAGATCTAAATGTGCTGCATCCACGTACATTCCCATTAGTTCAAATTAAGAAATGCCATAGAATAATTAAGTTAATCCTATATCTATATGCAAACATTTTATAAGTATTCCCAAAAAGTTTTGAAACAGTAGTAAATAATTGAAGTTTTTCAAAGAAGAACATGCAAATTGAATGAAAAGTTTATAAACAAATCCCAAAAATTAAACGATCAAATTGAACCAAACGGATTAAGTTTTCTTCATCAATTTTTGGTGTCTTGTTCGGCTTCAACCTAGTAAAACTAGAAAGAAAGATTATTCTTTTTTTCCTCTGTTTTCCATTTTAGGTCAGTAACTATGTAACAACAAACCGAGAATCTCCTTTCCTTGTCGTAAAGCGATGACGCCATCGTTGTTCAGAAATCATCGCCGTCAAACGACCTATAATCTAGACGATTTAAAAATGTGGTAGACAATGTGTTTACAAGTATCAAGAACATGGTTCTCGACAAGGTGCGAAATTCTCTTCGATGTCGCGAAAGCTCCCCAAACTAAACAGAGTGAAGAGAACTCTTCAGCGTAGAGAAGTTCGCAGCATAAAAGAGAGAATATCAGCAGAGAGAATTTTTTTTTAACCAACTTTGCAAAGCATTCACTTCAGTTCACAGGAGGAATGATCTCTAGAGCGAGGCTGTGATAGCCGAGAGAGATGAAGCAGAAGCATAACAAGCAACGTCTTATTTTATCTAAACGCAGCGTTTTTGGAACAAATGAATCAATGATGGAAGAAGATCATCGGTTACTAAAGAAGGTGGCAGTCGTTGTGAAGAGATCCTTAGTCGACGATGATGGTGGCCAGGATGGTGAGGATGAGGGCGGCAACCGAACACTTGGCGGCTTCGGTCCTAGGATTTCCAGTGATGATAAGCAATGGTGCTGCCTGAGTTTTGGTCGCCGAAAGTTGCTGAGTTGATCGATGGGTTTCACGACGACAAATAGTGATTGTAATAGTAGCGGTGATCGACGGCCGTGGTGGCTAAGGTCGTTTTCAGACTTCGATGTTTTTATATATTTTGTTTGTGTTATATCTCTGGGAAATTCTCTTTGGTGTAGTGGATGCAGCGTTATGCATCTTTGATGGAGGGCGCAATTTCGACCGTAATGAATGTGTTATTTCCCTTGTTATTTTCTTCCAATTTTGACCTTTTTCCCATTCTTTTATTTGTATGCGGCTCTTTGTTGAAATTAATTGTTTGACACTTGGCTTTCTGTTCAAGCTTTATATAGATGATGCCACTTAAGTTTTCGAATTTAAAATTTTTAAAATTTATTTATGTACCTCGAGTCTTTGATGAAATTTTGAGAAAATTTATCTCCTTTTTCTATAATGTTTTTGGAACCGGTTTAGTATAAGATCGTCCTCTTATAAAAAAAATAACATGACACTCAAGTCAATAACGAGATTAAATATAAGTGTTATATATAAAAAATATTTCAACAAGCAAGCAAGCAAAAAGTTATTTTTTGTTATAAAGAACTGTTGAAAATTGTTCAAAAATCTTAAGGGTGTTTTTAAATTTTTTATTGTATTATAACTTTATCAAACAATTAATGAATTAATTTATGGTTCATGAATAAATAATACGCCAAGATAGTATGATTATTTATAATGTATAATATCTTAATTCATGTTGAATTATAAATGCCTAAGTTTAAATCATTATAATAGTGTTATTCAACTAAAAGAGAAATGTTTAAGTAGAATTTTTTCGCTTGTAAAAAATTCTTCTTCACGTAATATATTAATTAATAATTAATATTTTAATAAAATTTAAATTATAAGTTTGGACTATACACAAACTAGTTAATTCTACTAATAATGAGATCAACAGTATTACATTATAAATCAGTTAAAATAATAATTAAAGAATAATTTGAACAATATTTTACTTCCATAAAAATACACTCTCAGAAACGTACTCTATAAATAATGATTAGAGAATAATCTGCATAATATTTTATTTTCGTAAGAATACATTCTCAAAGACTGATGTTACAAAAAGAGTATAAACCCTCATTAAAAAAATAGAAGAAGAAAATTTTTACTATAAAAAAATAATTACACTACCATAACGAACTCCAATTTCAAATCAAAAAATGCACTCAAGTGAGTTATTTACCATTGAGGTAAGCACTCAAATATAAAATTTTAAAAAAAATGGCAATTATGATTTCGCAATCATAGTGAGTTAAGTCAAAGAAATCATGCCTAATAATAAAATATAAAATTGGTGATGTTATTTGATTTTTCAAATAAAATTGAATCTTATCAAGTTTTGCTTCTTTTTCTTCTATGGAAAGAATCTTATCGATTTTTTTTTTTTAAATTGTAATTGTATTAGTAATAGTAAGGGTGAGTAACTCGGGTTCGGATTAGGTTTGGGATCGATCCGACTAGTTTCAAGTCTTGTTTGGGATAAATTTATTTGTTCCGAATGGGATTATTTTCGGGTTGGGTCATGTCCCGACTCGAATGGGTTCGAGTCGGGTCAGGACACGGGCTCGACCGGGACATGGGCAATTTTTGCCTATGTCCATAATTTATTTAAATTTTATAAATTTTATAAATTCGTTTAAATATTTTGGGTTAATTTATAATTTATGATCCTAATTGTTACAAATATATATTTTTAACCTAAAAAATGTAGTTTTGTATTCTTTTAAACTTTAATAAAAAAATTTATTAATTTAATTTCCTATCATTAATGTAATTATTAATTTTAATTCTAATAGATTTTAACGTCTATTACGTTATAATTTTAATTTTAACATTTTTTATGTTAAATCACAATATTATAATTTCAATTTACCAAATTCTAACGTGATAGTGACATCAATTGTTTAAGTGTTATAATTCTGAATCTAAATTTAAGTCCAATTTCAATTTTAATTATGTTAACTTTTATTATCCGAATAAAAAATTTTAGCAAAACCTCCCCTAAAGATTAAACATTTCCATAAACATATATTTGTACAAAATTGATACTTTAATATTCATCATATCAAATCAATTCATCCATAATGTCTTTCGCAATGACCCATTGCCAACCAATAGGTTTAAAATAATTTCAATGACTAATATTTATGAATAAACCAAGTCAAGTAGCCAACATCTTCACAAAATAAAAATAAAGTGCAACATTTAGGTAATAAATACATTAAGTCCATAAGTATAACAAACATTGAATATTACAAATTACAATACAAAAATGTCATCAAAATTTGCATTCTTCATTAATCAGCAAAATAAAAGTATAACAAACATTAAATATTACAAATTATAATATAAAACTTAATTACTCATATGTATTTATTTAATTGAACTATTGAATAATTACCTTAAAATTGAATTACCCACAAGTAACGTAAGTAATCTCTTGGTAAATTTAATGATGTAGAAGTGGCGATTACATAACATGTGCAAATTCTACACGAAAGAAATAAGAAAAAAAAATTCGCATTATAAAAACATAAAACATTAAGAAATGATAAGAAAAATCAAAAGAAGAAATAATTAGAATAATATTTTTTTACCTGCTTCGACTTTATTATAAAATTCAATATCTTTCAAAAATTCTTCTTTCTTCGATCTATTTAGCAAAAGTGAAGCTCTAATCCAATTTTGTGTGCATATCAAACTCTCAACCATCTTTGGAGTCAACGAGTTACGGAATGAATCTAAAATACATCCCTCAATACTAAAAGTTGACTCAGAGGCCATAGTAGACACAGGAATAACAAATATATCCCTAGCTATCTGTATCAACACTAGATACCTCGAAGAATTTACCTTCCACCAACTCAAAATATCAAAACGTTAATTTTTGGAATTCTCAACTTTCTCCATCCGATATTTATCCACTTCATTGGATTCAACTAAATCCATTTCGTCATCTACACACCCCACGAATTTTTCTCAAGTGTCATCATCTCCCATATCAAACTATATTACGTCTTAATATAAACTTAATGGACCAGACTGCTGTGACTGTGACCCATACATGCTAGTGCTACTCTTAACTACACTCCCAGACCCGCCAACACTACCAACACTACTACTTTGCTTACCAACCACTCTACAATACGATGTATTATAGATTTCATAAAGCCTATACAATAATTCTTTACTTATTCTCTTCATGTCTTCGACTCTAGCACTGTTATCACCATATAAAAACCCAAAACAAAATCTAGCAAATTGCATCTTATGTCTTGGATCAAGCACTGTAGCAAGTATCAATAATTTATTTATTTTCTCCATAAATTCTTAATATTTATCATATTTTGCCTATATCTTATTAGCCATGATGCGTAAAGAAACATCTTCACTCTGACTCAATTTAGCTAAATTAGAATTAATATTAGATGTCACAGATAATCAAGCACTAAATTTTAACGTAACATCATAAAAAAATTTTAGAAACTTCATAAACCATTCAGCATTCTCTCAATCTGTAATAATTTATGGCTCACATCTCTTCTTTCCATTTTCATCCTTCAAAAAATAACTCTCATATGACTCATCATTTTTTGTTATTCAATTAAACACCTTTGTAAAATTTAATACAGTCGCCAACATCAAATAAGTGAAATTTTATCTCGTTGGCACATTTAATACCACACTCCCTTTATAATCAATTCTTTCTCTCTCTACAAAACTTTTAAAATTTTGAACTCTTACTGTTGCAGATCTTACATATTTCATAGCATTACGTATAGAAATAATGCTCTCATGCAAATTCTTTAACGCATCAGTCACAATTAAATTCAAAATATGCACACAACAACACACATGCATAAACTCACTATTCAATATTAGTGATTCATCTTTTCAACTCTTTAGTCTTTTCTTAAAATAATTGACGGCAACGCCATTGACATTTGTGTTATTAACTGTAATGGTAAACACTTTCTCTATACCCTAATCCATCAAGTAAGATTCAAGTTGTTTGCCAATGTCATCCCTTTTATGGAATGACATCGGAGAGAAACTCAAAATTCTCCTGTGCAACTTTCAATCCGGATCGATAAAGTGGGTAGTAACAACTATATAGACTCTTTAACATAGTTTTCTCCTCAGTAAATAGTTCTACTACGTCTCTAGTTATAGTTCTGCGTGACAGAATATCAAATAAAGGACATGCTACGCTGCAAAAATATCGATACCCATTATTCTCTACAAAACTGTATGGCAATTTATCAATAATCACCACTTTTATAGCTACATCTCGACATGCTTTTTGACTCTATCCTCTAGGCACAACATTACTACTATTTCTCTCTTCTTCTCCTGTAGGTTCTCTACCAAATATTGTTTGTCTATCATCCAACAATGAACGTAGAACGTTCTTACATACCCGTAAGTGTTTTCACATGCCATTTGTTCTATCTTTTGTTGAATTACACACATACAATTTTTTACAGTAATTGCACAGCAACTTATTCGTTATGTTCTTGCACGGGGTAAAGTGACTCCACACCATTTATCTTGTTCTCTTCTTAGTATTAGGATGTGGAGGCAACAATGCATTTGCGTCTCCGACGCTGCATTGCATATCCTCATGAGATTTTCCAATATTCATAATATTTTTTTAAGTTGAATCACAACTCATCTGTAATATAATAGTATAATAATACACAACGATCAACTAAGATTAATTTGAATCTTTCACGTAAAAATAAATTAATGTAATATGTAAATATTAATCGGATATAATACTTCCAGAATTGTTATAAATATTTACAAAATATTTATAAAGTAAATATTGTCAAATTGACACACGTATTTTATTTTAAGCAAAATAATAAATTAGCTCATTACATTAAAGTAACTGTTGTAAACCAAAATTACCTAATACAGCACTAAATTCAACCCAATATATAATCAAGTCCATAATTGACAATGATTTCTATCTCTCAATGTACTTAATTGTTATAACAACATAATCATAGCAATTAAACCATTACAAGCTTACAAGTAAATTTCATTGCAAAATTTGTCAACGAACTCTTATAAACAAAATATTTAAGATATTTAGCAAATATGGTTGTAAATTAATTAACACAGAACCTGAAGCATTACACTAAAAGCATTTACATTACCATCCTAATCATCATCTCAAATGATATCACTCAAATTAGCTCCAATTCTAGAACTTATATACATTAAATGTATATCAATATTCTTTCATAAATTGCTGCTTATAGTTTCAAAACTGTTAAACAAGTACACTCAATCAAAACTTCATCAATTTTATAAATATTATAAGGCAAATACTTACATTACGGTCGGTGGCGAGTGTGGAAGATGGCAGCAACGGCGACAAGCGGGAGTGCAAAAAGGCGGACGAGGAACAGCAGAATGGCACAGCAACAGCGAACGCGAAACAGCAGCGACAGTGCATGTCACACAGTGATAGTCGGTAGTAGCGGCAGAATGGCGACAAGCGACAGTAGCGGCAGAATGGCGACAAGCGACAGTAGCGGCAGAATGGCAGCACCAAAGATGAGAAGCGGCATATGGCAATCATGATCCTCACGGTCACGGCTGGCGGCAGCAACAATGAAAGAATAGCATCGAAAATTTAGATTATTTTGAAATGAATGAAAAAAAAATTACTTCGTTTAGGTTTTAGGTTTCGATTTGTCTTTTTTTTTTCTTATTAAACGCGGCCATTTTGATTACTTTTAAAAGCAAAAAAAAATCAGTTCGGTTCGAGAATGACCCAAATCAAATTGGATCCCGTCTCGGCTAGACAAGGACAACCGAGACTTATAATTTTTGTCTCGATTCTGTTCCGATTACGGGTCCCAACCCAATTTTTTGGGTCAGACAGTCTGGGTTGGACTGGGACCGGAACAAACGCTCACTCCTAATTAATAGAATCTCGCTTCCGTGAAGCATACACAAGGTCTTTAGAATTATGATTACGCGGTTACTGTGCACCCACTATGGTATTCGGTATCAAACCCAGTGGGCAGGCCGAACTTGTGAGATTAGGCTTCTTTTTGTACAAGGGAAGCCCACCTGTTTATCAATAGGCCTTGGTGTCGGCCAGACCTATGTTCCCTTGAATTGCTCTTCGGAATCGGAAGCTTTCTTTAAGGCAATGATGAGTATCATCTTGTTTTTCTAATAATCTTGAAGCAAAATTAATGAAATACTCATGAATTGTTAGGTTTTCAGAAAGAGGGGCATCATAGTAGCCTTTTAGTTATGGTATATTGGAAATTCACTACAGAATTGCTTGTGCAACTAAGCATACATAACAAAAAAATTTAAGAAAAGAAAATCAGAAAACTAGAACGTGGAAGATTGGTTGGTCCATTATTGAATTCTGTGTAGGTGACCACAGATTCAATTTTGCTTGCTCAAAATCTCCCCATGTTCTCCTCTTTTTTTTCTGAATTTGGCGTATAAATATAAATTTTGCATTGTCTCCTATTGAAGTTTGCGTATAAGTTACAAAGAGAAATGGTCAAGATGAGGCTTGGCTTTAGCTAGAACTTTGAAACAGGACTTCTGCAATTTCCAGCCTAAAAAAAAAAAAATCAAATTTCTCTAAAGAATTCCCATCCTTCACATGGACTTGACTTCTTGATGCCCATAATAGACAATTATCTTGATTTACACGATCGCCTGTTTTGAAGATCACAGCCAAATGCTTCATTTTGAATGGTTGAGTTGAGTATCCAGCAGTGTCAGCAGCTGTCCCAAACTAATGCATGTGAATTAGCTCTTCTTCTTCGCATTCTCGAATGGCAATTTCCAACACTTGCCCGGATGAAGATGGCAAAACTTCACAACACTGCCTTCTAGGAGCCATTAACTGAGGACAGAAAATGAAGTTAAATGACTATAAGTTTTGAATTCTGTAACTGTTTTGCCACTGAAACATTAAGCAGATAATAGAGCAATACCTGTTTGATACTTAGGTCCAGCTTCTGTGAGACCACTCTGATCTCTTCAAGTTTCCTCGGAGAACCTATGTAGTTTGTGCAGTTTTGATATGCTTTCTTGTAGTTGCTCCTTATTCCATCCCTGCCAGAAGATACACTATCGAAAAAGAAAAGTGTGGGTCTCTGGCATGGATCAGAGTGAAGATCTCTGGTGTTAAGATTATAAGCTCCAGCCAAAACTTTCCCCTTTTTCCATTGCTTGAATGTTTCTTGCACAGGCAGAACATCTGGTAAATGGATATGCTTGCCATAAACCTGAACAGCATAACCCCATGACACTGAAATGGTCCATGAAAACCAGCGATCATAACAAACTGTTTGTTGCAAAATTCTCCCTGGATCAGCATTTGCAGCTTGGAATAAACGTTCCAGTGATTTGATAGTCGTCAAGTTAGGAAAAATAGGATCCACGTGATCCAAGTGATGGATTGATACCAAGGGTGTTGTTGGATGAGCCGTCAATAAACCAAATATGTTGCCTCGAACATCATACTGATCAAATTTTCACATAACATAAAGCGAAAATTGAAATTAGAATTGCACATCAACTGCAACAAGTTTTCGAGAATTAGTTGTAAATTTACAAGTCAACAAAATTGATACCTGATGGAAACCAGGCTCATGTGTGAGCCCAACACCCAGCTCTGCCAAGCAAGAATAGACCCTAGAATCGCTTCCATAAAGATGAGGATACCGCTCAATACATGAATCAAACACCTTCGCCAAAACTTTTGCCAAAGGATAACTTATGGCAAAACCAGCTCCACCAAAAGCCATTTCAAAGCTGAAGTATCTGTTCTGCTCAAAAATCTCAGAATTCGACCCGATATAGTACCAGAGGCCGTGATCATATTTCGAAAGAGTCTTCACCAGATTCTCCGGAAAGAAAACTGTGTCATCATCACCAAAAACATACCACCTTACATTGGAATGATTCAAAGCAACAGTCTCCAAGACTACACGGGCAACTCGAATTGCGGATCTCAGACCTCCTTTATAAGTGTAACGAAATCGCGAAGTGTCCTCAGAGATGCACACTGGAGGAAGAGAACTGCTGCCGTTGTTAGAATCTGCATCAGCCGGCATGCTTTCAAGAAACGCACATCCTCGCATTTGATTTGGCTTCCACCAGAGCTTGACGTATTCTTTCCGCTTAGACCATGAATTCTTGTTTGAAGCGATTCCAAACACAATATGCTCAAGAGTAGCTGGTGCATATACATCATGCGAAACAGAGAAGATATGGGAAGGCTTGGAAGTACCCACTAGAAACACAGAAACAAGAAGATAGGTGATGCATATAGAAGAAGAGATCAAAACGAGATTTATCAAACGAGACGAAGATTGTGTTTTGAACATGGAATGAAGAGACTTCATTTTATCAGGAGAGAAAAGAAAAAAAAAAGTTACTGGTTTTGGACAGGAATCTGAATTTGGAGCTTTTTCAGGATTGTGAAATTGTAGGTTAAGTTGTTCAGCTAAAGAGAGTTGACAGGTTTGAATTATATATACCTACCGTTTACCACGGCAATCAATTACAGACGCGGAAGCAACATCCGCATTTTGACAAATTTACGTTAGTTATTTCTCCATCTGTGTGAGAGAAGAAAACGTGGGCGAGTCCTTTTTCAATACAAGAACTCAGGTTTCTTGAGTCTTTCCAATCATAACCTTCCAGATGGGGGATCATCACATGTGAAGTTGATGACATCGTCATTTTTGACTCTATGGAAAGACGGCAATTTGTCTTTAATTAATGACTTTGGGATTCGTTGGATCCATTTAATGCGTTAAGTTAGATAATTTTAAAAAATAATGGTTAATACTTTCACCAACTAAAGTCTGAAATTGTTGCTTTAAAGTTGGAATGGTTGCAACCCCATATCCATGTGCGATGATATTCATATACTTTGGATTGGAAAAAAATTCCCGCAATTCCACATGGTTAGTTTCTTTGTTAATAAGCTCAAAATTTGCAGATTATTATTTGCTATCGAGATTTAAATTGACAAAAAATAAATAAATGAAATAATTATAAATAAATAAACGCAATAATTGAATAGTTTCTAAAGATGATGTAACTTGTATGTTGTTTATCTTGAATGTGAGCTACTTTTAAATTCAAAAGCAAAGGTATAATTTGGCAAGACAGAATTGTGAGAGTATCTTGAAAAGCAAAATATCCTGGGGAAAAAGTAGTGCAGTATCTAAAAGCAACAAGCTAAGAGTGTCTTTAAAGTAGTCGAAGTCTAAATCTGTACACCTGTTTCTATGCCCTACCCCAGCAAGTTTCCATAAGTAGTCCCACATTTTGCCAATTTCTAAGGCCAGAAGGACAAGGTCCAAGAATGTGTCAATTTGTTAATTACCTGTGGAGTCAGTTACTCGATAGGTCTACAATACATAGACATTTACCAAATCCTAACTGCTTTTGTAGTATGCACAGCTCTTATGAACTGAAAAATCTTCCTACAATGCAAATCACTCAAGCATGGAGACAGACGAGACACTCTGGAACTAAACTGCTTGCAAGTTCAAAATAAGAAGATAAAAGTTGTTACAAAGTTCGGCTTCCGTAAGTAGTGGGCCCAGTCTGAATTTTGGGAAAAGAAAGTTAATTATGTGACTATAGTTTCCATACGTCAAGATAATTTGGCAAACCTGGCCTCTACCAGTATTCATTATGAAATATGTAACTCCAAGAATCTTTAGCTTAAAACGGAGAGGACAAATTGTTTATGAACAAATGAGTGGCATGTAGTTTCATATTCCGAAAGATATTTTTGTCCAAAAGTTTGTTAATCTACAAAAGGAACAGAAATCATTACAGTTTTACCAATTTCAAATCTTTGACATTTCCATTACTACGCGGTGTCTGCCCGACGTGATCAGAGCATCCTTTGACTCCTCCACCATCAATTCAATGCTTGAATGGCCATCATTCAGAATCATAACATCACAACCTATGGCCCATTTCATGGACACGGATGATATTAGCTGGCAGAAGACGGTTGGAATGTTTTTCCATTGACCCCACCATTAGAAACCATTGAAAGATAGGGTGTCTACAACCATTTACAATTCACATTTGTCTGCTTGATGCCATCATTTCGAGCATCCTTATACATCTTTGAGCCCATTTTTCCTCCTAAAATGAAGGAAATGCAATCATTGGAAACCTTTGCAAGACCCTTAGAAATTTTCACCTTTCCACAAGCTTGCAATATCATTATGACTCAAGATCTCTTTTTTCTTCCCTTCTGGAAAAGGGAGGGGAAGGAGCAAGGGCTTACACATGAAGTATCCCAATTAGTCAAAAACAATATACATTCAACTTAGGACTTCCAACAACAAAGAGAAATATCAGGTACATCTATTTTAAAAAGCAGTTGAACTACAGCAAAGACAGCAGTAATATTTTGCAAAAGCCAAAATGACAAGCAAGATCATTGGGTGTCAGTTGATTCAACTGATATAGCCTCTTGAGTAGAACCAAGAGGTCAGAGGTTTAACCAACTCACGTCAGGGTGGGGAGGGGTGCAGTCTATATTTCATGTAATTAAAGATTGAAAAAAAAAAAAGCAAGCAAGATCACGGAGATTTTAACTGTGAAACTTTTCAAATTACTCCCAAAACAGTAGTAAAATGAAACATATCAGAAAAGCCAATACAGCTACAACAAATATAGCATATGCAAACGTGGTAAATTTATTTCAAAGAAAAAATCATAACGAGAAGTGTGAGATGCAACTTGAGTGCAAACCCTTGCAGTATCAATCAGCTGATGACATAAAAATTCATCATGAGTTCCTAAGAAGTTTTTTGTTAATAGATGAAAAACCACAAAATGAAATAATCCTACAAGAAACTAAAAAAAGATCTGCAGGCCAGTTCAAATTATTTCAACAGCGATATTAAGTTGAAGTAACTTGAAAAATGTTTTAGAAGCACAAGTAACAAAAGAATTACCTTATGATTATGGAGCAATTCCAAGGAAGATACCCAAAGCGACTAGAACTCCTTAAGTTTTGTCTATTGCATCTCTTATCAGAAGCCACTAGCAAGATGCTACATATGCATGGAAATCAGCTCTTTGACTCTACATTGTCTAATTTTTATAACCATAGATTCAATATAAGCAGGAAGAATGTCACAACACTGACGACGGGGAGATTTTATCTGGAATACAGAACCCAAAATTAGAACATGCAATTGTAAGACAAGATTATCAACTGTAGAAATTTTAAAATGTTAACTTCTGAATTAACCATATCAAACCAGTTCATCACTACCTCTTCAACATCAAGTTCTAGCTTCTCTGAAAACACTCTGATCTGTTCCAAACTCTTTACAGCATTAGCTCTGTCACAATTTCCGACAACATGCTTCACATAGTTGCTTTGGACAGTACCATTATCAGATAAAACACTTTCCAAAAAGAAGACAATGGGTCTTTTACATGGATCTCTTGGATAGTCTCTCAAATTAAACATAAAATGACTGTCAACATTTGCACCTCTCCTCCATGGTAGAAAGGTTCTCTGCAATGGAAGGAGATCGGGGAGAAGTTTATTGCCTTCATACACCTGAATAGCATAACCCCATGCAACTGAAACGGTCAGTTGACTAGAGCTTTCATAACAAAATGTTTGCTGCAAAATTCTGGCAGGATCAACATTCACAGCTTTGAAAAGATGTTCCAGAGCTTGTGTCCTATTCATTTTAGGAAAGATTGGGTCCATTGCATCCAGATGATGAAGAGACACCAAAGGTGATAATGGGTGTGCAGAAAGCATTCCAAACATATTCCCCCGCAAGTCAAGCTGGTAAAATTTTAAAAATATCAGAAGCTTGACTCTCAACTTAACCACAACTTGAAAAAGCCTACACTTTATCAGAACAATAACAACAGCACTAACATAAATAAGACACCACGATACAACATCAAGATTTCATTATGTCAGCCGAACCAAACAAAAAGCAATGTAAAATAAAGGTGATTAACTGTTCCATATGGCAATAACCCTAATGTATTCTTCAACTGCATATCCATGAGAGCAAAACTTAGTAAGTCAATATCGCCCAACAAACTAATTGCTGCCATCAACATAAGATAACCGAAAAGAAATGACAAAGAGAAAACATATCAAATCTCCCATAGCACACACAAATAACTAGAAAGACAGCATACCAAGTCTCCATGTCCTTCAATGCATGCTATTTACACACCGTAGTGACAAAATACATTCGAGTAAAGATTGAAGCAACCATAAATCTAGTGTAAAACACTAAGACCAGCCAGACAGTACAATGGCATCACATGCAAAATGGCATCTCGGGTAAGCTTCGTTGACAACTTCAAGTCTTTATACAATAATTTTGTCAATTCTTGTTTTTCAACATCAACTGAAGTTTGATAAAAAAAAAAAAATTAGTCAACTGAAGTTTTATTTACCTGATGAAAGCCAGGTTCATTAGTCATTCCAACTCCCAACTCAACCATGCAAGAGAAGACCCTGGCATCACTACCATATAAATGCGCATACCTCATCAAACACGAATCCAAAACCCTAGCCAAAACCCTAGCAAGGGAGTGGCTAATTGCAAACCCACCACCACCAAATGCCATATCAAAGGAATACTTCACATTCTGCTCATAATCTTCGCTATTGCTCCCCACATAAAACCACCGATCATCGTCATACTTGGACAGCGTTTTTACCAAATTGTCCACGAAGAAAACGGTGTCGTCGTCGCCAAATACGAACCACCGAACACCCGCCGCTTCGTCCGTCAGGTCAATGGCCTCTTTGACCACGCGGGCGACGCGGATGGCGGAACGGAGACCCTTGGGGAAAGTGTAGGGGAACTTAGAGGTGTCGGCGGAAAGTACGACGGCCGGCAAGGTGGGGTCCACGGCGGAGATTGCAGCGTCTGTGTCTAAGAAGGCGAGGGCGCGGGTGGAGTTAGGGGAGTACCAGAGGCGGACGTAGGAATGACGGCGGGACCAGGAGTTGGAGGAGGATGCGATGGAGAAGAGGAGGTGGCGGCGAGTGAGGGGAGTGGTGGTCGCGGCGCGTGAGATGGAGAGCTGCACCGGTGGTTGTGCGTAGAGATCCGGGTGGTAGAAAATGAGGTAGAGGATGAGAAAGAGGGAGAGGATTAAGAGTAAGTTCTTGAGGGTTGATGGAGTTAGGGTTTTAGTGGGCATTTTTGGGGGGAAATTGAATCGATTTTGTTGAGTTTCAAAGAATGAAATAATGGGTCTTCTCCTTCTGCTCTGATTTTGGAAATTCATCAACACTTACCACCAGTTTCCCGGCGAAGGGAACACAGAGTCTTCGAGTGAAGTGATCGTAGTTTTGTCCAAACCTGAGTGACTTTTTCTAAATTATTTCTGTGTTTGTGTTTCGTTTCCTAGACGAGCATCCGGACTAGTCGTGTCAGGTCCGCAACGGTTTTAGAAACCAATTTTTAGGTCGCATGAGAAGCTCTTTTTTGGGTTTCTACTGTAGGCCGGATCTATAAAATACGAGCCCAACATTTTTGGGTTAGATCACCAAACCTTAGTGAGGCCATAATTTTCCCTTTAGAAATTTTATAACTTAAAAATGAAACTAGGAAAAGAGCAACTCCTTCATTATGAGTTAGAAAGCTTGGAATTATAGCCAGCCAAACACCCACCCGAATGAATAGCAAAATTTGTAAGTTCATGCGTTAAGTTAATATTAGCTTCTCTAAGAGCATAAAGAATACTATAATTCTGAAAAGACTCTAAAATTTTCCAAATATCTATGAGTATAAGACCAAGCTTCGAGAGAACTGAAAATTTCGATAACATATAATTAACAATTACTGCTGTATCAAATTCTACCTCGACACAGAAGACATATGCAAATTACTTATAGCTTACAAATCATGAAAGATAGCCATCACTTCTGCCACTGGAACCGAAAGCATGCCATCCAAATTCTTCAATCCCGAAATAACTACTCCCGAACTATCACAAGTTAGAAAAACCAATGCTAACTTTTGATGCATTGAATCAATAATAGCGTCTGAGTTGATCTTGATCATATGTATATTCGAGGGATACCACTTCACATCGCGGACAGATTTTTCCACTTACAAATAGCCTTGAGAGGCCTTAAACTCAATATAAAAATTATGAGACCAACCAACAATACTAGGAGCATCCAGAAAACACCCTCATGTACCCATCTATTTTGCCCATACCACATACATAGCAACTCAAGATTGGTCTTGCTTAATCTATGCATTGCCAAAACAAAGAAATGCAATAATGAACAAAATCCATTTTAATAAAATCATACATACATATATATATACATATATATATATATATGACTTCCTTTAAGTAAAGACATAACCATATAATATGAATCGAAATTTTTGAATCCTTATCACATCTTGGACAAGTCTCATCAATCAGAACATGGTGCCTTCTAAGGTTAACATTAGTTAAAATAAAATCATGTGATGCACGCTAAATAAACATTTTGACCTTAGGAGGAATGACCAATCTCTAAAGCTTCTTCCATCAAACATTAACCTCAGACTTAATAGAACAACTCACAATACCTTGATGATGAGTTGCAATCTAGTAAGCATTTTTTACGATGTTGTTACCAAGATGATCAAAATGCCACATCAAATTATCACGATGATTATCTCGTTACTGTGAAGAGACTGTTGAGCTAAGTTGAATAAGTGATGAAAATTGTTGAGAGAATAAAATTCATATTATAAAATAATTCTTATCCCTATTTTTAATTACATTTATAATAGTATTCAACTGTTGAGCTATATTTAATTAAACTTTAATTTTTTCGAGAACCTTAGTATTGAAAGATAAAGCCCTTCAACATCTTTATCGTTATTCTCTCCTACCGAAAATTATTCATGAATTCAATGGCTATAAAACTATCTTTATCGTTATTCTCTCCTACCGAAAATTATTCATGAATTCAATGGCTATAAAACTTTGTGAGGGTGCCCATGCTCCTTCGTTTGTTATAGCAATATCTTTAAATAAGATGTCTAATTACTCAATCTTTATTAATCTCTTTAATTGAAATTTTACAGCATCAATAATCTCATATAATTATTACAATTAAGATAATCAAGACATACAATTTAAAAATCAAAGTTAAAATAAATAAAATATGAAGATAAGAAATATACCATCGATTTCTTATCCCACCATTCATTGCTAGCAATAATAGTTTACCTTATACAATCTCATCTTAAACCAATTTCTTTCCTATCAAAGTTTTTTAAATCTATCAATCCTTCTTAAATAAAGTCCATTTATTTTTTAGTTGCTTCCACTAATAATTTTTGTTTGTCTATTCTAGAGATTTTTTTGTAACATTTTTTTACCTAAACTTAATGAAGCGGTTATTTGGTCGACTCTAGCTAGGGTCTCATCTAACATATACATTAACAACTACACCAATAGCAAAGTCTTCCTAAATTTCTTTGATTTTACTATCACTTTCTTATTCACGTGTTTCATGTGATGAGTTGACCATAGTATTTAAACGTCTCAATAGTAATATTATAAATAAAGAAGTTATATTCACACCATAACAATTATTTTATTACTAAACAACTCAATAATAAACAACATTTTAATATGGTATCTATTAGTACCTTATTAGTAAAATTTATGCTCTAGTTAATTTTCACAAAACCCATCTAAATATTTTAAGCTAATTATTTTACAATTGTTGGGCCTATTACTTGAAAGGCCCAACCAGCCCGTACCCTTATAGTTTATTTTTTACGCTTTAAAAGAAACAGCTCATGTCTTAAACTATGTCTTAAATTAAACTGGCAGCCCAGGTCTCATGGATGAGAAAGCCTGCACGATTCAAAGGTCTATAAACTAGATCTAGCACCCAATAAATAGGTGATCCAACCTAACAACCTACAAATTTTTACAAAAATGTAAAAGGCTTCACAAGAAGTTAGGAACATATCAAATTATAATTTCTACTCTCATTCTTATTATTATTTCAGAGTTCTTGAAGTAGAATCCACCTTAAAACGTAATGGATATTGACTAGGATCAATATTCATGCATGCGTACTTTGAAAGAGATTAGAACACATACATTATAAATAAAGACATTACTCATTCATTGAAGGAATTAATCATCGGGTTATTAGCAATTCGTCATTCATTCATATAATAAATATTACTATTTTGTTTGTATTTGCAAATATTCCTCCATACACCAATGCCCCTTCTTTCTTATAAATACAAACTTGAGCATTAAAATATTTTTTCTTACAGGAGAAAGATGCACTTTCATTAATTGAATGAATACTCAAAGACAAGTTGATAATTAAAAGTTCTAATTTGGAGAACTTCAATAACAAAATAATAATAATTGAGTTTGAAGCATGGCATCCATTAGAAAAATAACTTGATATGAATATGTAAAGTCTTAATATATAGTGATAGAATAACAATTAATGACTTTCTAGAAATGTCACTCTCACAAAAGAGGTTATACATATTTGATAACATATAAGTAACTATCAAATAATAAATAGAATTGACCTTGTAAGAGTTATGAATCTTTTGTAGAATATCTAAAGACTGCAAAATATTATGTACTAAAACACAATGTGAGAAAAGAAAGATAAAGAATTGGTCCCATATTATAAAATATAAATAACAATAATTAAAAAAAAGATGGTGATAGAGATTTTTTAGATTATTTAATTATAAAATAGACGGTGATAACCAACTTCTCAAAAGCACTTAATATAAATGCATATATGTTCAAAAATTAGAACAATCACATACTTGACAAATGGGATAATTTCAATAAATTTTGTAACAGATATAGGTTCAAATTATACTAGATTTTTATTTTATTGAAATTTGTGCTTACGAGTCATTTTATTTTGTATGAATATTTTATTTTTATAATATTTATATAGTGCTTTTTATTAAATCACTAATTTTATTCATTAAATGGTACAGTACTTATTACGCTACAGACATTATATGATTTGAAGGAGTTTAGATCTGACCTAAAATAGTTTAGACTAGTACTAAAAGTTAACAACACTGAGAATTATAATTGTTAATAGTTAGTACTACTAAAAATTAGTAGCTTATAAAAATCAACAAAATCTAAAAATTATGACCTTGTTTGTAACGGGACATAGACCCAAGAGTACATCAGTAATAATATAGTTATAAAGAGATGCAATAGGTGCTAAGAAATGTTATTATGTACGTGTATTTTCAAACACGATGTTCTTGATCTAATTTACCGATGCGGGTCTATCGGTGAAACTTTTTCATTATAAATCAGTGTATAACCATATCTAAATGGTTGTTCTAAGCTAATCATGGGCTTACCGGAAGTTCGTATGGCATATGGGTATTCAGTGAGGACTTAATACTGAACAGGTTCAACAAGGACCCCAATAGATATCCCATGAAATCGTCAATGGTTGATCTTCTTGAGCTAAGTAGTGTATGTTGACCTTTGGCCTGAGCGCCATGGTGGACTTGTGAGTAATCCACTATATTTTGATTTCACATATGTCAGAGACCTTTCATGGTCTAATCGTTATATGTCCCTAAGTATGGTTCGATACTCATAGAGTTCGGTGTGCGCAAATATAAGATCCGTCAGCTCATATGGGTGAGTTGTATATCTTGATACTCCGAGACTGTATCTCAAAAAGACTTATGACCATAAGCAACAAATCTAGGAAAAGAGTTTTTCACATGATTAAATAATATCACAAAGGTGTTTGGGTATATTATTTATTGAGATATATGTCTAGAGATAAGTTGACGGATGAGCGAGTAAAAATTTGATGGTGTTGATCTATATCCCCGCTCCTCCAAAATATGAATGGCAGAAGAATTATATGTATACGCTTTAACCTCAACTTGTGTGGTATACTGCGCTAATTTGTAATATCCGTGATGTGTGCATGAGGCGTCGATCACGGATTCACGAAATAGTTCTATTTGCCAAATCGGGCGTGGACCTAAGGAGTCCCGCAGTATAAAGTGTACTCATTATGTACTAGGACAGCGTTTCGGATTGAATAGTTCAATCCAATAAATTCCAGCAAATCGAACATTTGTTTTCAGTTTCTCTCAAAATGTGCACATGTCAAGACTTAAGAGTTAAGTACATCAATTAGTTAACAATAATTGTTGAACAATAGGATGATGACACGTGACACATTGTAAACCAATTATTGTTTGACTTATGAATTACTAAATTGACCTTACTTGTTGGACAAGCAATATTATTATTTTATTCATTAAATTATTTATTGAATGAAATAATAATCATAATATTTGATATTATTTTAATTAAGTCAAATTATTATTATTTATTACACTATGCATGTGTTTCATTTGTATTTAATTTGATTAAATAAACAAAAGAAATATTGAAGCATGGCTTAGGATGAGAGGTAGGACCAAAGCGTGTGAAACATGTGAAACAAGCAAATGAAGAAATTGTTTCTTCAAATTGCTTTCTCTTTTGGCCAACACTCCACTCTTATTAGTTTTTTTATTTTATTTAATGTAAACAAATACAAGAAACACTCGTGCATGGGCAAGTCATTGATGGGACCTTATGACTTCATGAAAGGAGAGAGTTTCTCCATTTTGTTGCATAATCCGACCAAATTCATCAAAAATATACATATGCCTTTTGATTTGTTTATTGTAAACAATTGTTTTGAGACAAATACAAATAAAAAGAGGTGTATGATATGCATGATAGGCCATATGTTACTTATGAGAGGAAAAACATATGAAACAAATAAAATAACAATATATTGCTAATTAGGTGTGTGAAAAATTTGGCCAAGTCAATTGAGAAGAGAGAAAGAGTTCTTTTATTCTTCAAGGGTTGAAAGCAAGAAAATATATACTCTCTCATCTTGTTTATCTATCATTCTTATTGATGGTTGGATTTATTACAAGCACTTGAAAAATATGTTTTTGTTGTTTAAGTGTTAAATTTGAACAAAAACGATTATAGCTTGTAATAGTTCACAAGCTTAGAAGTTAAGGATTTTTGTTTAAGAGTTAAACCCCTTACTGAAAAAGGTTGCCATTCTAGACTTCCCAAACCCACCAAGTTGAGAGCTAGAATTTACAACAAGTACATTTCAAGACGAGACTCCGACAACACAAATTCTAAAGGCTTGCCAAGGTAATTTTCTATAAACCCTTATAGTTTCATTTATAAGATAATATGAAAAACTTATGTGTTTATCATTTAGAAAATTAGATTTCGATTTTCTGTTGCACATAAATATGTATATGATGCATGTTTTGTAATGATGAACACATACCCACATGTATACACCCTAAAATAATCAACACTCATAATTTTATGCTATCACTAAAATAAGAATACATAACTTAAATCAGTCATATCATATGTCAAGTTTCTGGTTTTTGAAAACCTTAAAAATTTGCTTTCGCACCCTTGAATCCTTGAAATATTTTCGAGAATAACCTATTGTTAGTGTTCAATTGGTTCCAAAAAAGTTTCTTAGGGAAAAAGCCATCCATCTGTAAAGAAAAATACTCCAATGCTTAAGTCAATAAGAGCAAGAGAAATCGAGTGCTGTGTATAAGAGTGTTTATCAAGCGAGAATGTGTTTTTTGAAAATGTGCTATGCATGGGGTAAGCATGTGCATTTTATTTTTTTTTATTTATACATTACATGCAAAAATAAATTCAACTGAATATAAACAAACATCTCAGTACGTTAATGAAATATTAGTGAATTCACCCTCAAAACATGCTTTGTGCAGTTCTAGTTTAAGACTTTGTAGGATCCTTCGATGGATCCTTCGAGTTAGAACGATAATTTCCTATTCTCAGTAGAATATTTTACCAGAAGCAACACTTGCCTCTAAAATTTCTCTCGATATTTAGCAATCTTTATTGCTAACAATTCACTTAGTTGAAAATGAAATGAAGCAAATAATTTATAGCCTTTTCGCCATTCTCTTAGCAAATTAAAATGAAATTAGTAGCTAAATTAGTTACACATGACAATACATAATCAATGCACACTTCATGCTTCAACGAGGACTTAGTGGCAAAATATTATGCTAACCGAATCTTACTTCAATTAGTGGCCAAATTACCTTTGCTTTGTCCCCAACTCATGCTTAAAAATAAGCATGATAAAGCATTATTTGATTTACCAAAGAAATGGCAAAATGAAAGGCAAATTGGTGACTTTCTATTTCATGTAAACTTGCCACCTATTACTTTTATTATATTGGCTGAAATTGACTTTAGCAATCAATTCATTTGTTTCATTTTCAATTCATTTGTAATTGGTCGAATTTAAGCTTTTAGCAAATATTCATTTGGCTTCTAAAGCCTTAATTTCATTTTCTATTTATTTAATTCAATTATTAACACTTAACATTAAATTATGCCAATAAAACCATACCATGTGTCATGCTTTAAAAAATTAATGGCATGATATATGGCATCCAATAAAAAAGTTAAAGTAACAAGTCCTATTTGTCAAGATCCTGAGTTTAACACTTAAGCCTTATAATCTCTTTAATAGACCCTAAAATAATTTTGACTTTTGCGAGAACTTTTCAAATTGAATTATTCAATTCGGTATGTTACCTTAGTGGATAATGAGTACACTTCATGTAGTGAGACTCCCTAAGTTCACACATATTCATCTTACGAAACTCTTTCATAAGTCTATAAACGATGCCCCACAAATATATTATAAAAATAACAAAACAGCATGTTGAACTATATAAATTGAGGTTAATACATATTCGTACAATCTCTCCGTCATTTATATCTTGGAAGAGCGAAGACATAGATTAACACAGTCAAGTCTCTATATGCTCAATCATGAATTTATCTCCAGATTTGTATTTGCATAAACAATATCTGTAAACACTTTTGCGATATTGTTTATTCCACAAAAAAAAACTCACTTTTCGGGTTAAATGCTTATGGCTATAAAATTTTTTGAAATACAATCTCAGAGCATCAGGATATACAACTCACCCATATGAGGAGACGATCTCATATCTACACATACCATACTCCATGAGTATTATATCATACTCAGCGACACCTAGTGATCAGACCATGAAAGTTCTCTGACATATGTGAAACTTAAGTATCATGGATCACTTACAAGCCCACCGTGGTACTCATCCATTGACAGCTTTAGAGATTGTTTATTGAAGATTGTAATTGAGCTCGTTTTGTACCCAATCCTAATTGAATACACGCATGTCTATACGAGCTTCTACTAAGCTCATAGTCTATTAAGATTAACCATCTGGATCATCCAGATATATATATAAACCGATCTATATTAAATAAAATTTTCACCAACAGACCCGCATCAGTGAAAATAGATCAAAAATATAACATTTGAAAACATACTTGTACAATGACATTTCTTAACACCATTTGTAACTCTTTACAACTTTGTCATTACTAATATACTTTCGTGTCTTTATTCCATTTCAGACAAGCTCTAACTCTTTAGATTTCGTTGACTCTTATAACTTACTAACTCTTAATAATGTTAACTCTTATCAATTATAACTCTTAACGTTGCTAACTTTTAACCTTGACCTAAATTGCTTTGAACTAAATATGTAAAGTAAGTAAAGAAGCAAAGTAAATGAGGAATTGCAAATAAATACAATTATATTAAACTAGAAATAAGAGATGTTGGAATTTAATTGTACTTTATGTTTTAGTAATGATGTTAAAATTTTCTTTTAATAGTGATGTTTTCATCTAGAGAAACAAGAGACAAAAGATTTCTAAGAAAATTAGAATTGGAGTAAAGGTAGGCCGACATGTGAATACCATTAAATTACAAAGGTAAGAAAGATGAAGAGAAACTGAGTTATAAGAAATAATAAAAATTATTGAGGAAATATTCAAAATTGTTGATGATGAATATTCTTGACAGTTGCAAACTTTTTAACTAAAAGAGAATAGAAAGATGTTCATATTATTAAAACAACTAGGTCAATAACTTACGTAATTAAAACGTCAACAAATTTAATTAATTTTTGCTCATTTTGATTATATGTTTATAAAAATATTATCGTTTGACTATTATGTCATAAATAATTTTAGATATTTGAATGTGTTTTTATTTTTTTAAAAATTAATTATTAAATCAATACTGGACTTTTAAATATGTCTTATTTGTTGAGTTTGATATTGATAATGCTTTATTTTTTAATATTTGTTAATAAACTTATATGAGTTTTAATTTTAATAGAATTGGTATTTTTTTTTTTTTAAATATTAAGGCAACAAGATATATTATTTTTACAAGTATTTATAAAATAAATTATTATGATAATTTTATAGAATTATTTTTAATAGAAAAATTTGGATATAGAAAAAACTAATACTCCAATGTCACTTTAAATAGATATTTATCCTATTATATTCATGATTTATTTATTTTTCATTGTTAATTTTTTTATAAAAGAAATAATACTTTCCCTTTTGTTAATTTATGAATGCCAAAGTGCTTTTATAATTATATATCTAAACATTTAATATAATATTGAAAGTACTTCAAAAGTACTTTCCCTCTGATCCATAAAGTAAAAATACTATAAAATAAAAGCGGTTTTCACATTGCACTCCCAAACTGACGGTGTTAATTTTACTTACATCTTTACATCAAAGGAAATTGTGTTTCTTAATTGAACTTGGTATGAGAAGGATTAAAATCAAGGACAACAGGTTCTCTAAAGTCTGAAGCAAAGCGCCGAGCAGGCCTGAAATGTATTGCATCCTTCTAGCAGTTTTCAGCCCAAAGTCTATTCCACGCCGGTGATAGACCTCGTGTAATTGTTAAAAATTTGTTTTTTTTTAAAAAAAAAAATTACGGAAGATTATATTATTAATATTATAATTAAATTATATAATTTAAAATTTTTTCGATAGCAGTAAGTATAATTTTAAAGTATATCCTATATTAACTATATTATCAAAATTATTGAAAATAATAAATACAATTTTAACCATATTTTATCAAAATTAAATGCTCCATAAATTCTTTATTTATTTTATTTTATTAGAATTAAAATATTTTCTTAACACCATATAAAATAGTTAATGATCTTGAATTCAGACTCCTTTTTCATAAAATTAATACTTGAATGCTTTGAATTCTTTAATTTTAGAACTTAAGGGTTTCTGAGAATAAGAGTTTCAAAAGCTTATAAAAGTTACCATGTCTTCATCATTAATGATACAAAAATTTTATTGGAACAAATTAGGTTGCCATCAATTCAATTAGATTAAGATGTTTTATTTGACACATTCAAGAAAACAAAAATGTTAAATCCCAATTTCTAGTTTATTTCAAAGAAATGTTGAAATAGTTAGAATTAGATTATGAATTTCTCCTCATCCGTTAATTCTTATTTTATCTCAGACTTAGCGTTAGGCATGGCCTATTCAACACAAAAGACAGTGGGAAATTTTTTGAAAATGACCTATATTTTTAGGTAATTTCTTTTGTTAACTATAAAATAATAGTCTAATTTTTATTAATCAAAATAATAGAAATTTGTTACAATTTTCTTTATTGATAAAATATGACAATAAATCAAATTTGAAAACAAATGTCGGCAGATTTTTTAAAAATTAATCTCAAAAAACACATACTAACATTGAGAATAAGTAAATTTCATATAAATAAATAAAAAAAAAAGCCATAAATATAAAATAAAAAAATTGAGTTTTTTGAATTAGAAATGCATGCATACACCTTTCCCGCGTGCAAAACATTGCTTTTTGTTTTGCTTTTGTTTTTGTTTTATAATCTTATTTATTTAAATAAATAAACATTGCCATTGGCCGCCTGCACACACACTGCGTGGTGCGCTCGTGCGATACAAAAAAATAAAATTAATTTTTTTACTAATAAAGATAATTATATCTATTTTTTATTATTTTAATTAATAAAAATTAAATTATTGCTTTGTAACTAAAAAAAGAAAATGGTCCGAGTCATTTTCGAAAAATTCCCAAAGGTGTGCCTCTCAAATTTATGTTATTAGTTTTAAAGTCTATCATTCATAAATTGAGAGAATGAATTGTTGGGTGTTGATTTATTAAGGGTATATGTATTGGAATATATTCATCATATAAATATATATATCTCATATATATGTGCATAGTAAAATTATAAAATTTTACAATGAATACAAATAATATATATTAATTAAATTAATAAATAAGATTAAGAATTTAACCTTTAAAGCATTTGAAATAAAAATTTTGAAATTCATCTGAAATGTAAATTTTTATCAATCATAACAATCAATAAGAGTAGGTTTAATTGTCTAGAATAACAGTATATTAATTCAACAATCAATTTAACTTTTAAACTTAATTAAAAGTTAAACTCTTAACTTAGTTAAATTTTTTTTATTTATTAAACTCTTGAACAAAAATAAATTTAATTCATATTTTAATAACTAACTTTAATCAGAAAAGATGATGAATAAAACATGTTTTTAACCCTTAAAAATATCACAAATTTTCATTCTCAATTCTCTCTCAAATTTGTCGTCATCTAAAAATACTTAACAAATAAATTGATTCATTTTCCTAATATAAACCAAACACATTTAATTAAGACTTAATTTAACATATATTTGATTTTAATTTCACTTAATTTGAATTTACATTTAATTTAATCTAACTACAGTTAATATTTAACCCTAGTTAAGTTAGTTTAACTTAATCCTTAAATTAAATAAATATTTAAATAATCTAACCCTAGTTAACTAACTTAACTATGATTAAGTTAATCTTTACTTAACCATTAAGTAAGGTTAACTTTAACTTAACTATATGGTTAACTTTTAACTATAGTTAAGTTAAATTATTTATTTAACTATTAAATAAATATTTATTTATTTTAATTATTTAATAATTAAATAATCATTAACTAAAATTACTTTTATGTCCTTATTAGGTTACTAAGTTAACTTAAAGTAGGTCCTACCATTTAACCATATACTTTAGTTAACTTAACCTTAGTAAATTGTCAAATTTTACTGTATTTAACCATTCAATACGGTATACTGTCCAAGTGCACAAAGAATACATTTTATATTGCGGGGCTCCTTAGGTCCACTCCCGATTTGTCAAATGAAACTATTCTATGAGTCCGTAATTGATGCTCCATACACATGTTACGAATATTACAAATTAGTGCGTTAAACCATACAAGTTGAGGTCACTATGCATACGTATAATCCTTCCATCATTTATACCATAAATGTGCGGGGATATAGATCAGCACCGTCAAATTTTCGTTAGCCTATCTTTGAACTTATCTCTAGATTTGTATCTCGATAAACAATATACGCAACACTTTTGCAATATTATTTAACCTTGTGGAATAATCTTTTCTTGGGTTTATACTTATGGCTACAAACTTTATGAAATATAATCTCGGAGCATTGGATATACAACTTATCTATGTAAGTTGACGGATCTCGTATCTATGCACATCGGACTCCATGAGCATTGCATCATACCCAGTGATATATAGCAGTCAGACCACGAAAGGTCTCTGACATATATGAAACCAAAGTATGGTGGATCACTCACAAGCTCACCGCGGCACTCAGGTCAAAGGATCACGCATACTACTCAATTTGAGATGACCATCCTTTAATGGCTTCACAGGATATTTATTGGAGTCCTCGTGAGTCTGTTCAGTATCCAGTCCTGACTGGATACTCGTGTACCTATACAAGCTCTAAGCTCATAGTCAGCTAAGAACAACCATTTGCACCAGTCAAATATAGACATACATTGATCTATATAATAGTGATTCACCGATAGACTAGCAGTGGTAAACATAGATCAAGAATATATGCTTACACAATGATATTTCTTGGCTCCTATTGTAACTCTTTACAACTATATCATTATTAGTATAATCTCAAGTCTTTATTCCATTATAGATAAGGTTTTAACTCTTTAGATCTTACTGACTCTTATAACCTGCCAACTCTTAAAATTTATAACTCTCAGTATTACTAACTCTTAACCTTGGTCTAAATTCTTTTAAACCAAATATGAACTCCTTCAGATCATATAATATCTATAGTGTTACAAATATTATACCATATAATTATAAAATTAATAATTTTTATTTAAAATATTTATTATATAAATATTATATAATTAATATTTATATAATATTTAAATGACACGTAAGCACTAACTTTAACAAAAATAATTTTAAAAATATCTTTAAATTGCAATAAAATTTTTAAATAATTTTATAATACCAACAGCTCATGAGATGTCATGATCTTAAACCTAATTTCAACTGTATCTAGACTTTTTCAGAAAGCAAGAAACCCATTAGAATGCAAATAGAGAAAAAAAAATAACAGATTATTAACTGATATATGATGAATCTTGCAAACTAATTAAACCATTGTATTTCTTTACGCTTGAGTTGAGATTTCTCAAGAAGATATGGGAAGAAGAATATCATTTTATGACATTTTAAAGTATATCAACTTGTATAATAATCAATATAATATTATAGTATATATTAACAAATATTTAAATTAAATAATTTTTATAAATAAAAAATTAATAATTTTATATAAAAATATAATTGTCTTTAAAAAAAAAGAATATCAAACTATATTCTTAGAGGAAGTCAAAGATGTCCCTAGTTAGGGCTCTCGTGGTCTTATCCACCTTCAGTTGAAAAACAACATTTGTGCCATACATTCACCAAAACAAACCCTCCATTGTATCATCACATGGCATTGAATTTTAAGCTTTCACATATGGAGCAAATGGCAAACAGATTCTAGTCTCAAATGGAAGGCCACTAAAAATTGTTAGTTAAAAAATTTCGGCTCGTTTGGCTCAAATGCATGCACGTTCCACGAAACGACGTACACTTCACAGAAGATAACACACTCGGCTAATAATTCCGTGGAAAGAAATTCACAGTTGATACAAAAAAGGCAGTTGGGTTAAACAAAATTACTACAAAAGAAAGAAATTTTCAGATGGAGACGTTTGATTTGATATGCTTAATACGTAAAATTGACCTAGGACAAGATAACATTGTTTAGACCTAGTTGTAGGAAAACTTAAAATTGACGTTGCTTTCTTTGGTTGGACAATTTTGTTTAGATCCCTAAATTTTTTAAAATATGCAAACATATAGATCAAAAAAGCTCCTATAAAACAAAGATAAAAGTCTTTTTTACGCAATGGAGAAAAGTCTTTTTTACAGGCATTTGAATTAATTGGAATTTAATTAAAAATAATAAAATAAACAATCAATTAAAAAAAGACATGCATGGCACTTTAGTTAAATAAATTTTAAAAAAAAGATGCCCACACCAACAACAATGACACAACGATCTATTAACAACCAATGATGTTAATGAAGTGCTTCACTATTAATATTATTAGGTTCTAATTTTTATGATCTACATTATAGTATAATTATTTCGATCAATGAAGCATCGAAAGACACTCCAAATTGATAAAATTGCAAGGGCTATAATAATGTGTCATCCTAACATCAGTCCTTCATAAATTCATCACCATATTCATCAAAAGTCATTGATTAGTTATCTATCAAATAGAGATGCCAATGTCTTATAACTTGTCACCATTAAACAACAAAGAGAATGAAAAAGAGTTATGTTGGTCACCACCTCTTTTTTTATATTTGGCACTCTTTTCATACTTTATTACTAAAAATAATATTATCATTACATAGGTTGTAAAACTTAAAATTTGGTAGTATCCTTAGTCAAATTTTTTTTGACATTGCCACTAACAAATAGTAGATGATTGTTGGACAAGATGCTTTATTTATTAAATTCAATTCAATTATTTTTAAGAAAATAAAATGAAATAATGTTTAGTTATTAATATGAAATTCTATTAATTTTAATTTATTAATATAATCTAACAAATAATATCAAAAAAAATATATAATATAACAAACATTTCCTTAAAAAGAAATATAAAATAATAAATGATTATTTATAATTTTGTCAGAATTATAATACAAACAATAATGTAATAAATTGTATAAAAAGGGGCAAAATAATAAATCAAAAGTCAAAGTAGTCAATATATTTTAATTTACTTAGATAGGCGTAGAGTGGCCATTACACAAATAATTTTTTAAAAACTAAAACTAACAAATAAGAATTCGGATGTCACTTTTAAAAAATATGAAGGGTGAAACTTTCATTTTAATCATATATTGGAGTTGTAGCTGTAATTTTCCATAAAATAACTCAATTATTGTTTCGCTCTGATTGAGTGAATCTGGAAGGGGAGGGAAAACTATTTTCTTTTTCTTCATATTTTGTAATGTATAAAATAAATGGTAGCAGAATGAGTCACCTCTTTGGCTCTTTGTGAATCTAAATTTTTTTGTTCATTTGATAATGGGTATGAATTGAATGGAGAACTGGACAAATAAGTAAGTGAGTCCACCAAAAATTGAAATAAAAGATAACACAGGTGGGAGCATTAGAATGAAGTTCCCACTAAAATACAAGACCCATAAAATCATTTCTCTTTTGCGGCGGGCTAGCGATGGAGTGTTAGAATAAAATAGCTTTTGCGACCTCCCCATTACAGATCTTTGAGGCATGACCAAAGGAGATGTCTATACTTTCTTATGCATGTGCGGCATTTTACTCCAATTTGCTTTATGCTTGCTTGCAGCAATTAGTTATCTGTCTGGCCATCTGGGTGGGCTGGTGGGTCTGGCCATCGTTGAAACTGTTTTGCATTCACCAACTAGTCCTCAAAATTGACCAAATCCCCAACACAAATTGGAAAATGGACTGTACATAAGAGCTTGAAGCTTTCTAGACTTAGCCACACAGGTGGATTCATACGTGTGTACATCAAACTGTGAACAAACATGTGGACAAGGACTTTCCTTCCGGTGTTGGCTCTCCACGTATCCTCCTTGAATTGAGGGTCTAAAGTGATTGGTACCAAAATATGTTAAAATCTGTGTCAAAATCACTCGCAACCTCATCCTCTTGGCCTGCTTCTGAAGAACCCAATGTGAGTTGGTGGGTACCACTCACAAAGTGCTTTAATTTTAGACCATACAATCACTTTCTTCTTTAGTAAATCAAAATGACTTGGTAACCACTCGATAAGTGAAATCATGGTTCATACGATTTCTTCAAGCATCTCATAAAGCTAGCAGCTTAATCATGTTTAGCTTTTTCTGTTGTGTGTCAAAAAATGAGTGGACTCACAATTAGTTCTCTCTGGTGTTCAATTACTTGATGGTCCCTATGAGTACTGTTGATAAAACCTTAGGGCTAAATAATGGAAACCCATATCAAAGATTCCATGGTTAGCTTTATTCAACTTACTGTAAAAGCATTTTCTTAACCACAAGTTCAAATTTTATGTTTTTAATACGACAGAAAAAGCAAGCTATTGAACGCAATGACAGTTTTGTCACTTAGTGGTTTTCTTGTCATCGTGTTGAAATTTGAAAATTCTAACTGCAGGTGAAATATTTATGGCATTATAAAAAGGCCTGCCCTCATCAAAGCAATTTCCCATTCGTGCCATATTGAGTTTCTGGCAAAATGTGCAGAGGAATTGATCAAGAGGCAAACCGAGCTGGTTTAGGCATCAAAGAAAGTGTTTCAGCTAATGCAAACGCTGCTGATTTGGTGTCTTGTGAGCTATGCGGTTCTCGGGCTTCATTGTATTGCCAAGCTGATGATGCATTTCTATGTAGAAAATGTGACAAATGGGTGCACGAAGCTAATTTCTTAGCACTCAGACATGTTAGGAGCTTTCTTTGCAACACATGCCAAAAACTCACACACCGGTATCTCATCGGAGCTTCTATTGAGGTTTTGCTTCCAACAATGGGCAGTTTGATAGATAGAAGCTGGTTGGATTCCAAGGATGAAAGAAAGTGCTCAAGAAAGCTTAAAAGGACTTCGCAATTTCTTTGATCTCGCTTTCATTAGTTCTTCATCTTCTTCCCTTTTTTAAGTTTATGCAATTTCTGATCATGGGATTGCGTCTGAGGTTTTAATGATGTAAAGAAGTGATACTAAGAGGTCAAATTTTATCGTAATATGCAACATACATATCATATTTCAAGAGGCGATAGCAGCTTAAATTCCAGGGGGAGGATGAGGGAAAAGGGCAACTCAAGTTACCTGAAATTATCATCTGTATGTAATTCTGAGAATTATGTAATCCAAAATGACGCAATTATGAATCTATAATTGTTGTTTCTCTTTGATCACAATCAAACATCTTTTCTTTCATTCTTATTTATTTATTTTTTCTTTACAATCATTATGCTATGATGGTCAATTCACATGCCTTGTAAGAAGGTGAAAATTTTGTTGCCTGTTGAAGTGATGAAGCTAAGAATTTACAGAGAATTGAAGATGCATCATACTACTGTGTAGGCATGAAAACAAACAAGAATTCACTTTGATTCAAATGATCATCTCATACGAATTTAAAAGTGAATAATTGCCATCTAATTCTGATGTTCAATAAACCTGCCTTCACAGTATTACATGATACACTCATTTTTCTTTCTCGAGCATCGATTCTGAAACGTGCAAAGAACCTTTTGATACCAGATAATGTCTTCTTTTTTTTCAAATAATAATATACGGAACATTATTGAGGCAGTGAGTCATTCAACTTCATCATGAAAGCTCGGCATTTGGTGGTTGATGTTGCTAGCAAAGGGTAGAAGACAAATATGGCTTTACATTAGAAAGAGAGATGCCTAGTGAGAACTCCCGTCAGCTTAATTGAGTATGTACGAAGGCACATAGCATTATGTGATGTCGTTCAGCCGGTGGTCCACTGTCATAACATATTGTATGTTATCTTGTTGCCGGGTTCTTTCTTTTTTTCTTTAGTGAAAAATGAAAGCACTGTGTTATCATCACAAGAGAACCCCAGTAATCTGATAATGTTAATATTGGCAGAACAGAAATGACCCACAAAATTTCATATGGAATATGTTTGTGGATAAAGATCGTAACACGTAATAGTTTTTAAAAAAAAAAATTTTTTTTCATTTTCAGCAACTAGAAACACAATCATCTCTCTCTGTTACAACATTGTTGTGTTTTACAATTGTGGCCAACTCTACCAAACCTGTTAGTTTGCCTGGTTATGAAGAAAGCATAACAATAACACCCTTCTCATGGTTATGAAGAAAGCACAGTCTCTTGATTATAAGGTCCATTGATTTTGTTCCATGTAATAAACTTTTATTCCTTGCGTCAAATTAAAAACAAAATGTATCACATCCATTTCTGAAAAATAAAGATGCTTCTTTGCCTTTTGTTTCATGTGTACTTGATGGATATAGTACATTTTAGCTCACTGCAGTTTTCCAACATACTTGGCTTCTTATCTACTTTTTCTTTGAATATTGTTTGGCAGTCTGTTATGAATTTCTGAGTAAAGTTGCAATACTTTATACGGTGAATGTGATGCAAAAAGAGAATAGCAATTCCATTGAAACACAGAGGTTATCCCCTTATGGGAAGAAGTTCATTTTCTGAGACATAAATAATGATATCAAGTTCCCCATCAAGATAATTAAAATTTCCAGGTTCCAATTTATAAGAATGTTAATGTTACAGGCTATTACGTTTTCGGAAAAAGTGTTCTATGCCGATGTTACAGGGTATGTTCATGTAGCACATTCTTCCATAACCTGTAGGTAATAACTATCAGATGGAAAAATAATTTGCAAATTTGAAGAAACCATGCAACTGGATTCAAATTCTGCGAGCACCTCTATCTGGTCAGAAATATTTCAAGAAGTTAATGGATCTTTGTTACCTTTTAAGAAATGCATGCGGGATGATGATATCTTGCTCTTCTCTGACATTTAACTTTCACCATCTTGTTTCTGGAATTATTTGTCAAGCAGTTCCCTTATGTTTACCATAATTATTCTCTTATTATGATTAGTTACAAACATAGAGGAGGATAAAAGACTCTAAACATATTAAATATCAATAACTTTCTAGAAAATCTACTGTGCTAATCTGAGGTTTCTGACATGGGTGTTACAGAGGCATTAACACAATGGGTTAAACAGAAAAGTGGAAACAACACTTTGGATTCAATAAGATGTTTTCCGAAATGTCGTTAAATTAAAGAACCATAAAGCACCTAAGACTGATTTCATAAAATTTTGGGATAATCAAATAAAAATCTAGAAACTTATGAAAACGCTCAAACCTCATTTAAAATTTTCTAAGGTTTGAACAACTATGAGCTACGTAAACTAAATAGAGATAAAGCACATACATTTGTGTTTACTTTTTCTCATTGTATCCCATCTTTGCTTTATCCCTTACTTGAGGGCACCTAACTTCCAGATTTGAATCCCATGGTGATTCACCAGTCAGAAATATCAATGGCAATACAGAATCCTGATGATCAGCGGCAGTGCCTTCACCAGTGATGTTGGATAGCGAAAATGACATGCTTAAATGGACTTGGCCAGTAGGAAATCCAAGATTGATGTTTCTGTTGCAGCTTAGATTTACAAGCATGCAATTAGCACTACCATTCATGATCTGCATCATACCAACTGTCCCACCAACACATGAGGATTGAAGAGCCACAGAATCCTGTGTCCCGACAATGATGCCTGACAAAATACAAGGGTGAGAAGAAGCCATGAGCATAGCAAAACCTTGTTAGGTCCAAAAACTCAACAGAACTTCAAAGGAAAACAAATATTGTAATATTTGCAATCATGTTCATTACAATTAACAATATCAGAAAGCATGCTTGACAATTAAAGAGCAGATAAGGTAATGAACTAGATAATTATTAAAAATCAAAACCCTGTTTTCTCGTTTTTTGTAACAATCTATCACTGTTGATACAAATACTAAGCGTAACATGCAATTATGCAAATCACTTAGCAGTAGTTCATTGGAAAAACAACCGGTGCTATCAAACAAAGTATAAACTGAATAATATTCCCCAATGTTTGCTATGAAATGCATTGTCTTCATTCTGGTGATGGGTCTAATATTTAAGGATGGATAGTGGGAAGTAGGAATCACATCAAACAGCACAAGGGAGATTAAATAGTGACAACTTGTCATGGTATTTGAGAGACGCAGAAATTAGCAAGTGAGTACTGTATCTGTTAACATAATATGCTGAGCTGTCTAGATGTCTGGAATTGTATAAGAACACTCAAAAATGCTGAATGGAAAATGAAAGGAACAGCATGTTTGAATGCTGATGGACACATATAAATTTATCTAACAAAGATACGAAATTAAATATGCAAAACAAGAATATGACTATTTCTGAAAAAGCTACAAGAAACTGAAATTTAGAGATAACCTCCACAGCATTCTCAACAGAACCATCAGACTCAAGAACTGAGAAGTTTTTCTCCATTAATACACAATCAGCCCCAGCATTTTCAAACTGGTATCTGGATTGACCTTGTGAACAGCCAAATATCTCATAACCAGCTTCAAAGTTTTACTGAACATCATCAATGTTGAGACTTCACACAGAGATCATCACCATCTGGAAGCTTAAGATCTTTTAAATTGGAACAACCCTGCAGCCATGAACCAAAATAATTAGTTAATCAATATCAAAACCAATAGTGCAGTATTATTCAAAATTAAAAACTAGTCATCAATTCAAGAACAAAGTTCTAGAACTACCTTTGGCTCATTGGACTCCTCTGAGAAAAAGGGTGCTTGATCACTACAATAAGGCATGTAATTTGGATTTGGTGGTGGGATCATAGAAGAATTCCCATCCATGCCTGCAACTTGGAACAAGGCTCTAATTCATTCAACTTGCTGGGTAACCAACCCAAATGACGCTTCATTATTATTTCTTCGCTCCAAACAAGTACCGCCAACATTCTCATTTAATGGCAAAGAATTGGACGGCGACCAGAATTATTTAAACATGCGGAATCAAGAACTAATGACCAAATCTTTGTAAACTCAGCCAAAGAAGACACCCCGTGTAACAATTCAAAACCTTATACCTATGCCCTAAACTCGAGCAACCATTAGCAGACCAATCACAAGCTTGACAAACAGACAATTTCTCATCCATGCACCAGATTATTGCAGGCTGGGAATAGCATTTGTCACACAAAAGTGAACGAGGTTGCCTTCTTGACAAAGAATTGGCAGTGTACACCCCATCACAATTCAAACAAAGCCTTGCCATGTCTGATTTAAAATAAACCACTTGTCTCACCACCCCTACAAAACTCACATAACAGTTCCATTTTTTTTCCCTGCTCTAAACAAATGAAAAAAATACCAATCAATGATAATGCCCAACAACTAATTACTAAGCTACCCAATTTGCCCAACTTCAATCTCATGGCGGGAATCCGGTTTTATTGATCAAATCTTCACACCACAAACACAAAGTTAGAAAATTATTATAGAAAAAAAAAACTTTTGATTATATCAAAATCAAGTGCCAAATTCCTTTTTTTTTAATTTTTGGTTTATAAAATTACTATAACTTACCCGATTGAAAACTCCGAATTCCCGCCACTTAATTGAAGAAAACAGAATCAGCCAATATCCATTAAACATATCGGTGGGTTTGATTGATTAGCACAAAAAATAAAGGATTTAATAATAAGAAAATGTGTAAGCATGAAAGACCGCAACTAGTTCGTCATGTTTATTTATGCAAAAATGTTCTGGGTTCACTGGGTGATGCAGAATAGGATGGCATAAAAAAAAGTTTGGATTCGTAAAAACTCGGAAGACGTGGCTTGGATTTAGAATCCGATTAGAAAAAATTCAAATTTTTATTTAGATTCGAATTCAGTATTTTTTTTTTTTTGGCAAAATCTAGATTCGGGCCGGTTCTAGATGATTAGAAACCAGGCCCGGATCTCCTTTTTATTTTTTAATTTTTTTAAAAAAATCTTAAATTAATTTTTATTATTTGATATATATGAATTTAATAATTATTTTATAATATAAAAGTCTTAAAAATTGAAATTTAATTTAAAAATTACAATAAAAATAAAAAAATATATTAAATTATAAATACAAATTATATAATATAAATTTCACAATCTAACAATTATTTTATAAATTAAATATTTTTAAATTAATTTTATCAAAAAAAGTATAGAAAAAATTTAAAAAAAATTTATTTAACCCAAATTCTGCTTACTCGACTTGAATGTAAATTCATATCCAGTCTGCCCAAAAACAAAACTAAATTTTGAATCTAAAAAATTAAATTTAAATCCAAATTTAAATTTTATTATCTTCGGATGATCTCATCTTGAGGGTCATGATTAGTTTTATTACTCGAACGCTTGATAGGAGTGATGGCAAGAGCGGTAAAGAAGTGGAAAGAATGAGATAAGTATTGATGCGAGGGAAATGAGATCAAATTAAGGAATTAGATTCTGAGAGTTTTCATATTTTATTGGAGATGAGTCTGAAGTTCAGAAGCAAGAGATCATGTACATATTTTTTTAAAAAAAAGAGTAGGAGATTATATTTTAATTTTAATAATATTATACATTTTAAATTTATATCTTAAGTAATGATATATTAAATAATTATTTGTATAATAGATAAATTTAAAATTTATATTATTATATTATTTAATAATTATTTAATACATCATTACTTAAAATATAACTCAAAATATGTAACATTATTATTTTGATTTTGTTGTTGCGACACTGTCACCTTTTGAAATTGACATAAATTATATTTTTACCACTATTTTAGTTTTAATTAATTTTAATTACATTATTATTTTCTTATTTAATTAATAAAGTAAAAATATGTTACATAAAAAATATAATAATATAATTAAAATTACCATTAAAATATACTTTTTACTGACCTCAGGTGTGAGAATGTTAATATACTCGTTTTAATGTTATCTACATCGTTCCTCTCGAAACTAAAAAGATATTTTTTTTTTTACAATTAAATATATAATTATTGAGAGAGAAAGACAAATATCTCACGGAATTATTCAGTGATCCCGTCAGGCATCGGCTGAATGTATTTGTATTTTTCTTAAATGCATATAATATTATTTTATTAGCAATCATAAAATTATACGAGGTTAAATAAAGATTATGTAATAATTATATCATTTTGTACAATGATGCAGTAATTTCTTTTTAAAAGAAAAATAAAATCAATTAATTTCAAGCAGTAGTTTTTCGACTCCACTAGTTTCAATTAAGATCATTATCTATTTTTTTTCAAAGATATTATTGTGATAAAGATCATGAGTTAGGATATTTTATATCTATAATTTTCAAATTTAAAACCTTCGTATTAATTATTGACATGTCTTTGTGTAATTTTTAGTTGGTGGAACCGTATTATCCTATATGAATAAACACTTTAATATTTAAGTTAGTGTTTATTTAAAAAAGAGAGGTGAAAGAGTATTTGCAAAGATAAATAAGATTGTGATATTTAATATATGAATGAGTGGTTAATGCGACCATATACCTAAATTATGTATTTGAATAATGTACATATTTACATAGTATGAATTTAAATCATTTTTAAAATATCTTATTATGATTTTAATTTAAACTTTGATTAAAAAAGTGTGAATCTGATTTAAAGTATATTTTCACTTTGAACATTTTTAAATAGGTGAAATATTATAATTGGTCAATACTAATTATGTTAACTACGTTAACTTTAATACCCACAATAGTCCCCCTCAAAAGTCATATGTGAAAATTCATTATTTATTTGAAAGAATAATAGATTTATTAACCAAATCATCATGTCTAAGCTAATATTGATTGTGTCTAATGAATCGAATTTAGATTCTCAATCATATTGTTATATCTAGGCAAGTCGATTATTTTGTTTTTAAAAAAACCTACTTAGACAATTGGTTAAGAAATTAAATTTATACTCATATTGGCTTTTTTTAAGAAAATAAGGTCGGATTAGATTAAAAATTATTACATCTATTTATACATTCATATTTTTATTTTGTAACTTAAGAGTATGTTATTGAGTTCACAAGAATTTAGTACGTGAAGGAAGAGTTGTACATCTTTTATAATTTTTTTTTTTATATAGATATGAAAGAGCTTTCCCATTCTTCAGAGTAGCATGTTTTCTATTTCAGTTATATTTATTGTTTTGCAATTGTCTTTATGTTATAATTATATTGTTTTTAGTAATTCGAACACTTTTTGTTTATTTTCAGCTAGTCATTTATCTTTCTAAGACTGCAATTTTTAAGCTTCGAGTTCTTAACTAAGGTATCACAATTTTTTGCTACAGGAGATCCAAAAACAATAAGGATTAGTCAGATCTAAAAGACTAGAAGGTGGTAAGTGCAACAATGGCAACGATTTGGCTTAGATCAAGGTAAATTGAATGAAAAACTTAAACAAAATAATAGTATGGGAAGGGATAATCGAATTTTGGTGACTAGAGATTTAGTGAAAAAAGGGTGAACAGTTACAAATAGGTAACACAAATTGGAAAGATGATCTGTGATGGCGATGTAGCATAACTCGGGGCAGAACACGGTGAATCAAGTAATGGAATTTTATGGGGAGCTTAGTTTTGATGTGATTTGAGCAATTTTTGACATTTTTGAAGACCGGTCCTCTCTAAGTTGATTGGAAGGCTAAACGGACAATGAACAATAGCTAAATTTTGGGAATGGATGGTGATGGCCGATTTGGGTTTTTGTTCATTTCAACGATGCTGGCAACAATCTACAATGAGACTAGCTAAGATGGGTTAGTTGGTCATTTTTAAGTTGATAGGAGTGTTGATTGATGATGAATGGTGACCAATTGTATAGCTGACGACAATGGGTATTTTGTTCTTGCGATGTTAAGGTTTTGGTAGCTTTTTTTTCTTCTTTGCTTTTTTCTTTAATCATTTTTTCTGTAAGTGATTATCCTTTAGTCAAAAAGATCCCATAAATAACACAACCAAAGATCTTAGATTTGAAACTTTCATATTAATTATTAACTTACCATTATGTATAAAGGAGTGTTCACAAATACAAGCAAAATTGTAATATTTTTTATATGAATGAGTGATGCATGTACATGTGTATTTGAATTGAATGAATAATTTAATAATAATTATCTATATTCATAAGATATGAATTTAAATTATTTTCAAAGCATGCATGTATAAATTTAATTTAATTTAAAGTCTATTATTGATTAAAAGTTCTTTGGACATGTTATAATTAGCCAGTTAATTTTGATACTTAGATATATAAGTATAATAGAAGAAAATTCAAATTTATGATTGACAGTTAAAATAAATGTAAAGAAAGAAATCCAAATCAGACGCTATTATTAATAGGAATTTGTTAAATAGCATTAGAGATTTGTAAAATAGTCAAATTCTTATCAATGATTATTATGTATTGCACAAGTCTTTTCAACCAAAAAAGAAAAAAAAAAACTTAAAGTTAAGGAGAGTTCTTTTTCACTAACTATAGAAATTGAGTAATTAATTTGTAATTATCAATACAATTGACAAAGAATATGATCATTATTTTTCTTGCAAAGTAGACCCTTATTCAATAAATTGATGATAATATAATATTACACATCTCAAACACATTTTCTAAATTTATTAATAAAAAAAAAAGTTGTGTAACATTATTTTTTTTACTATAGCGAGACTTGAAATCAAAAGAGTGTCTCAGTGTTTCATTTACGGGAGATGGTTTTGGTGCAGGGTGGGTGCAGCATGCGGTGAACCCGGGTTCGGCCCAGTTGGAACCAACCTCAGCAACCTGGCACGTAGCTTGCCTAAATCAACACCATTGACATTGACTAAGTTTGACCCCGCCGCAAGATGACGCTCCGTCGGATTATTGAGCCTCGAGCCATGAACGTTAGCAATGACCAGCGCCGCTGCTATGAGCAAAATTATCGGCCATCTCACCATTGGGATGAATATGATCTTAGCGTCGGCGAGTTTTGATGATTTTGAATCCTATTAGAAAATTTTAGAAAATCAACTTTTGTTTAAATAGGCAAAGCACTTATATTTTGAGGGTTACAGAAATGGAACGAAATATTGAGAGAGAATTAATGTTAGATTTTGCTTCCATATATGAGAAGATTTGGATGCGATACGCAACCAAAATCATTCATTACAATTACAGTCCAAAAGTGTGCATGGCACTTTTATTGCATGGAAATGTATGACAAATTAGAAAACAATACCAAAGAAAAACGGAAGTAGGGAATACTCTTATACAAAGTGTTACGTATCACTTCAATTAAATATTGGTGGGATTTAGAATATATATGGATAGGTGAATAATATTATTTAATATATTAATTTTTTGAATTAATGATATATTTAACTCATGATATGTTGTATTAAAATGGTTATAAATTTTTATTCGTATGTAGATTTAAAAAATTATTCTAATGAAAATTATCACGTAATATGTAATTTTTTATGCTTCTAGAGAGATGGACAATACAGATCAAATAAATTTTAAAAATAATATTTTTTTAATTTACAATAAAAATTATTACATAGATAATAAGTTTTATAATTATGAGAGAATAAGTAATATGGATCAAGTTGATTTATAAATTTAAGATAAATTATAACGAGAACGTCACATAATTGAGTAAATTTTTTTTTTATATTTTACATCGAATAAAAATTAAATAAATTTTAAACATATATAATTGAGTATGAAATATTATTTAATAGACTAATATTTTGTATCAATAACAAACTCTATCTTGTGACAAAAATAAGAGCTAATAATCTTTATTCATAAATAGACATACTAAACCATCTAATTTGTGTAAAATACCTTAATCAACATTCGCACAAATTAAACTAGCATTACACAAAGTTCCAACAATTGGACTCTATGTGAATTATCTGAAAATCCACCTAAGCGAACGTGATGCCCTCCCTTCACAAACAGCAATATTTTCTGCCATGAATGCTTCAAAGCCCCCTTGAAGCATAGCCCCACAATAATTATCTCTAACAGCCAAACCAATTTCATAAGTAAAATATATGGATAATATTACATTTTTTTAAATATTATTTTAAATTTTTTATTTAAAATGTGTCATACAGATGTGTAACATTACTGTAATTAGTAATAATTAATGATAAAAGTAATATTATATTTTTTAAAATTTTCTTCTCAATTTAATGTGTTATTTATTGGACAATCATGAAAACAATTCAGAGCCAGTTATATCCATCGATAAGATTTTTTTTTAATAAAAACAAAAGACAAGGTAAATGGTCAATTCCATTGTCTAGTTATGTCAAACTTGGTCTTCTTCGAGAAAAATGATTAAATTCATGTACTAGATATATATATATATATATATATATATATATATATTTGTATAAACTATGCGGTATACTTATTAGATGTTAACTTAATTACATTAATATGTATAATTTGTTAATTATTTTTCAGAATTCTTTAAAATCAAGGTAGTTGCGGTTCTGCAATATATTAATACATGACTTTTTATCAGTCACATTTGCACTGAATTAAATATCGAAAAAAGAAAAAGAAGACAGATTAAAGATATGCTATATTTATGGAAAAGTAAAATATAATCAATATCATCTGAGGTTTATTCAAAAACGCCGAAACATAAGAACATAACAGCATTATTAAGATTTAAGAAATATGAAAGGATCAAGGAAGCCAGCTCCAACATGGGCTCAGTCCCAATTGGTAGCATGAGGTGGACCTGGGTTAGGCCCAGATGGAGGGTACTTCAGGGGAAAGTGGGGCGGGCCAGGATTAGGTCCAGATGGAGGGTACTTAAGCGGATAGTGGGGTGGGCCTGGATTTGGCCCAGATGGAGGGTACTTCAGAGGCAGGTGGGGTGGGCCAGGATTTGGCCCAGATGGAGGGTACTTCAGGGGCAGGTGGGGCGGGCCAGGGTTAGGTCCAGATGGAGGGTACTTCAGGGGCAGGTGGGGTGGGCCGGGATTAGGCCCAGATGGAGGGTACTTCAAGGGCATGTGGGATGGGCCAGGATTAGGCCCAGATGGAGGGTACTTCAAGGGCATGTGGGGTGGGCCAGGGTTAGGCCCAGATGGAGGGTACTTCAGGGGCAGGTGGGGTGGGCCGGGATTAGGCCCAGATGGAGGGTATTTCATTGGATTGAGCTTTGAGAAAGATTTGGGCTTGCCCAATTGAAAATTAAAGCGAGAATGAGATTTTGAAGAAAACAATGTAGCCCTTTCATTGCCACCATTGTCAGTGAATTTTCCAGCTTCGTGAGCATGGGCTATGGCTGCTAGGCACACTACGAAGAAAACAACCAAAGGCTTCACCATGGCGGTGAAATTAACTATAGTCAATTTGGATGGTTTTGACTCTTTGAAGTAATATGATTATCCAAATTATGAGATATATTTATAGGTGGAGCATCAACACTCAATATGACAATATATTAATTTAAAAAATATATTGTTATTATATTACCCTATTTGTAAGTGAGCAAGAGATTTTTTTTTTCTTTTTTGGGTTGAAAAGCTTAGACAGGGTGGTAAATGTAAATCTGGTGAGATTTATTTAGATTATATAATCCAGTTTTAAAATTTATTATTTGGACGAGGGGTCCTCATTAATCACAATCAAAACAATGGAAACGTTGACGTATATTAATTCCACTTTAAATATTTATTATTTGGACGAGGGGTCGTCATTAATCACATTCAAAAGAAAGGAAATGTTGACATATATTAGTAGGGGTGAAGGATTGTATGTCTATTGGTGGATGCTAACCTGCTTGCACGTTTGTGTAATATTTATGTTAAAATTTAATAATTCAAAATTGTGAATATAATTTTGAGTTAAATATTAATAAATAAACATCATAAAGTTGAGAATATATTAAACGGACGAAGACTTGAAGATAAACAAAATGTTAAAAGTAAAGAAGAGGTCGGTGTGGCACCAACCACCAAATCATGGTGGGGCCTAGACCTCACAAGATGAGACTGCGGTCTTAAGTTGATTTTATGGTAGGCTTCATCTTTAATTGTAGGTTCGACTCAATTAAGTTGTTTTTATATTTTTAAGTTAATTTTAGTTTATTTTATACATAAATTTTTATTTTAACTTGACATAAGATTTTTATAAACTTTTTAAAGCCTATGTTAACTCTTGTAAAGATATTAAGACGATACACGTCAAGAAGTATAAAAAATGCATCAACAAAAAAAAAATAGATAACTAAAAGAGCTTTGACTGTGTGAGAGAGTGTTTTATAGGAAGTGTTTGAGTACTGAATGTATAAAAGAGCGTTGCATAAACCCTTGAAAAATTTGTTTTATTGAGTAATTCTTATAATTTTTTTGTGTAATTTGTGATTGTTGAATTGTTAATTAATAATCATTATGAATAAAAAAAATAAAGATTCATTATTTATTATGTACGTAGACAATTTACTGAATCACATATAGTTTTAAATTTTGTGAGTATTTAATTATTATCTTTATTCATTGTATATGATCTTTTCTTATTTTTGAATGCTTATGAGTGAAGATTTTTGTGTAAAAAAATTGTTAGAATTCATTTGGCATATGTCTCACAATTAAGAATAAACAGATAGAACGATTTTTCCTTTTGAAAAAGTTATTTAGTTCTTAAATGATGTTTTCCTTAACACTCAAATTACAACATATTTTATACTAAGATTACATTAAATTAAATAAACATAAATTCCGGTGTGGAGTCTTGGGGAAAGATTCATTGGCACAACTTTATTTGACCCATAACTTGCGGAACCGAAAATTGAGTAGCCGGCACCAAATTTGGCACCGAAAGCTGCAGATGTGAGTAGCTGCTGCACCTGCATCATCACATTTGGTGCCGGCTATACTGCAAATATCTCTCAAACCCACTTGTAGTGTCAACATAATTGCATGCATGGTTCTTGATTCAGCCGTAAGCCAAAAGTTAAGCCAGTCCACACTTTGATAAAAATTGAAACGAGATTGAGATTGCCTTTGTTTCTTTCAATCTAATGTTATGAAATTCATGCTATCTAAAATTCTGCATGATAGCACTGAAATATGTCAATAAAAATAATTGTAAAGAAGCCGAATTAAAAGGAGCAAATCATGTATATGGTAGTCACATGGGAAGTAGGGCGACATGTGAGAAATGTCGTTGAAATTTGAAAGCAATCTGTTCTAAAGAGAGAAAAATAAAAGAGCAAAGTGTACGTGTGGGAGAGAATTCATATGACATGCAATAATGAAATTGAGATAGCTTGATAACTTAAGCAAGAATGAAATTAGACAAGCTTGCAATTCAATCAAGCATGAATTCAGTTGTTTTCTCATATAAACATGTATCGAAGCATCTTTGGTTAAATGACATACAAGCCATTGAAGAAATGCTTTTTATTTTTTTATTTTTTATTGAGGATAATTTCAGTTAACATGAATAAAGAATGACAAATTGAAGAAATATTGAGTTACCAAAAATATTGCTTTGAATGATAGCTTTTGATATTCCTTTAAAGATCATGGATGCTATGAAAACGAATAAAATCAAAAACAGGAATGGCTATGAATCGAGTTTAAGATAAATATTTTTAAAATTGTATATGTAATTATTTTAAAAATAATTTTTTTTTTTTAAAAATTTGTTGTAAGTTTTAAGTTTCATTATCAAATTCGCAATAGGTTATTCACCGATTTTAAATAAGTTGTAAAATTAAAATATAATCAAAATCTTAATTTTAAATAAAATTTATAAAATATATTAAGAATCATCTTATCACAAGTTTAAGTTCACAATTACCATAAAATATAATAATACTAATTCAATTAAATTTTAAATAATCTTTCAAAATACAAAAATGCACGAACAACTTATGTTTTGACAACTGAGATGCAAATTTACCAACTAAATGAAACCATTTCAAACGAAAATTAAACTTAGTTTTTTTTAAAACCCAAGCTTTACAAACAACACACTTGCTTTATTTGTTTGTAAACATATACGCTTTTATATTTGTGTGATTAATCCACACATAAAAGTTTCTTTGTTTGTCAACTTTATTTATGTGATTAATCTCACATAAAAGTTTTTTAAAAAATGATATGTTCTTTTATCTTTTTTAAAAAACGATTAAAAACTAAATAGATATAATTGAATCACTGCATGTTTTAGCTTAATATATGGACGATTATAGATATCTATAATTGATAGTTATATGAAAATTTTATTGAATATGTTCCATAAGTTCATTAAAAGGTTTGAGCTCATTTGAAAAATCAAGAAACCAAGCTAAGCAAAGTATTATCCTAAATATTTATTAGATATAGGAAACGGGCTATTCTCTTGATAAGATTTTTGGTTTTGCAAATTTATGTTCATTAAAAACCCTTGTGTTTGTGTAGAATCTAAAAAAGGTAAAAAATAAAAATTTAAATAGGAAAATATCTACTAATACCCTTTTATCGAATTTATATCCGTGCCAAATTTATTACGAATTTTAATTTTATGTACTAAATTCATCCTAAACTTGTTTTGAACCTTATCAAATCTTTTTCAACAAGGTTAGGTTCTAGCAAATTTACGAGTTATTTTATCAATTTACTTCTCTTGAAGTGTTTTGAACTTTATAGGTGTTGAGTAGGGATGGCAAAAAGACTTAGACTCGGATTTGGACCCAGAAAAATTTGAAATTGTGCTCGAAAAATTTGACTTTTTTTTTAGATTTGAATTTTTGTGAGAACCCAAAAATTCGGACTCAAATCTGGATTTTATTTATTTATTTTATTTTTTTAAGTCATAAATTAATTCATAAAATTTTTAATCTTTAATATATATAAATCTAATAATTATTTTACAAAATAAATATCCCAAAAGATCAAATTTCACCTAAAATTTTAGAAAAATTAAAAAAAATCAAATCCATGTTTAAATTCGGATTTGAATCTAAAAAAATTCGAGTTTCAGATTTACTTAAAAAATCTGGATCTGGATCCAAGTGAAACAAAATTTAGATCTGAATCCGAATTTTACCATCCCTAGTATTAAAGGATTATGTTGACCAGATGTGTGGTGTACTTTTGTTAAAAACAACTTCAACCAAAAACTGTTTAGTTAGCTCAATGTTTATCAGCATATTTTTTCTTACTTTTTTTTAATTTTTTTTTTATGAGGGTTATGTTCATTCTTTTATTAAACCATTCTGTTCAGGTGTGTTTGTTTCTATTTGATGCCTAGAGATTTTATGCTTAGTATAGAATTCATCAAAGTATTTATTGCCTAACTCCAATCCATTGCTAGTCTTCAACTTTTTCACTATTTTTTTTTTGGTCTAATTGTCAACTAGTATTAACTAGCTCTTAAACTTAGCAAAGGTCTGATCTTTGATCTTTAGCATGTATGCCGCCACCTAAAACGATATTGTGATCACACTTGAGCAAGTCTCTGAAGTTCAACATGTATGCAATAAGAAATATCTTCGGTTTTGTGTTTTGTTAAATCAAACTTTACCCTACAAACATTCATAAATATGTAACAAGATTCATAAATATGTAACAAGATCAAGTGTTCCCAATAAAGTGAGGTTCTATTTTAGCTCAGGTACGAACTTGCCCTGGTGAAGTAACAATTTAATTCAAGAACTCACTCACCTTCAGAAGTAACTTACATCTCAACACTTTCATATCCCATTGTCAGAAGCTATTGCTGCATCTCCCGTGCTTGATTCTTTGCCTGTCTTTCCCTTTCCTCTCAAGGCTATTTCTCCTAAAATGTTCCTTACGGTGACAATAAAAACACTTTCATTTCTTTGACTTCGATTTTGACCTTTTTCTAGTCTTGCTCATATATTCCTTCTTTTTCAGGTTTGTCCCAAATAATAAGCATCTCTCATGAACTTTGATCTTTACCCTCATTATTTTTCTTTAATTCTTTGAAATTTATTATGGTTTTTCATTCTTTATCGTTAAAGATTTTCTACCATGCAACAAAGTATTCATATTGATCAAATAATGAGCTCAACAATATAATTGCTTGATCCTGTCTTTAATCATCACATTAGTTCCCTCAAGATCTAAGATGATCTTGTTAAAGCTATCAACATGTTCTTTAATCGAGTTGCCTTCCTTCAAGCTAAAAGCATAGAGTTTTCTCTTTTCATGCATAGCCTATTGAATAAGGATTTTGTCATGTAAGCTGCTTTTAGGTTTTTTTTTTTTTTTACCAAGGTCAAGTGTTACAATCTTCTTTAATACTTTTCCCAAGACTTCATCAATCAATCAACGAGACTTAACACAATTGAACTATATGCCTTTTTCAAGGCCTCGACCTTGTCTTGTACAAATGTAGATGATTCAGATTTTGCATATCAGATCACCAATCTTTCTCACATCTTCATCCAAATCTTCCTCGAGATCTCGTGAACAAAGGAAAGCTCACATCTTTGCCTTTCAAAGATTTAAATTGTTGTCCTCATTGAATTTTCATGTTCCTTAACATACAATAAGTAGGCATGTACTAAAAAATAGTTTATAGATTCGTTGTGCACCATTGAGTGAATTACCCATAATACTGCATATTAGTAAAATACAAATAAATTTATTATTTTTTCATTTTTAAATTGAAGAATAAGAAGACCTTTTTTTATATATATATATATAATAGGTACTTGACACTTTATAAATTATTATCGGCAAAATAGTCATAAGATATAATATTTGTATTATAAGATTTGTTTGAACTTATAAAATTAGTCCTATATTCACTTACATGGGGTGCTTTTTTTTTTAATTGTTTATTTATGAAATTTTGTTGTCACAAAAACATATAAACCAAATATTTAATTAGCTCGTTCTAGTATAAAATCTTGGGTCTAGTTTTGGGACCAAAGTACATATTTATAATTTGCATCTTAGAATATAAAATTTTAGGCTTTCGCCTCTATAAGATTTTGAATTTATTATTTTAGTCCCTATTGTCATAAATTTTAATTTATTTAATTTTTTAACTTTAATATTTGTCTCATCCCATAAACTGATCCTAGCTCTACTCTTATGTAGGAATGCCCTCAATGAAGATTTATATTAAATCGTTATTTGACATGTAATTCTTATTTTCTTTTGTAAAAGTTTTAAATCGAAACAGTGACATTCTTAATTAACACATATTGATTTTGTTAAGAATTATGATTGTAAAAAATAACCGTTGCAGTTATAATTTTTTTTTAATGCTATTAATGATGGTTTCGTTGATCATTAATCTTTATTTTTAATTATATCCATGACTGTTGCATTAAATTGTCATCTATTTTACTAGAATTTATAAATTTTTAGGGGTTAAATTAGAAATATACATAATGATAAGGGTTAAATTATAAATATATAAGAATCATACAATGTTGCTGTTTTATATAAATGATGTGTGCAATAGAATATTTTTTTTTTGTTTGTATTTGTTAATGATTTTCAACCATTTTGACATATATATGTTTGTTTTATTGCTAAAAATAATTAGAATGGACAACTCTTGAATACCCTCTAATAGTCAATTCATTGGAATACTTTAATCGCGTTGATATTTTTTGCAATTTGCCATCTTCATGATAAAAATTCAAAGGAAATTTTTTAAAAATAACCTCTAATTTTATAAATATTTTTTATTAGCTACATTTTTATTGATTATTTTTTATTGGTCAAATAAATTATAAATGAATATATTTGTCATCGTATACATAATAATATAGTGTTAAACAAAATATTTGAATGTTAAATATAATAAATGTAAACTTGATTTAAGTCAATCTATCTCTAAAAACATAGTTCAATATTTAAAATTTAAAATATAAAAATTTAAAGTTGTAAAACATTTAAAAAAGATATATTTATGTCATGTTATATATATTTTTTGTTATATACATTTAAAACATTAGATTTATTAAAAGTTATGGTTTATTTGAAGTGCGTATATAGAAATGCAATTATAATATATAATGATGAAGTTTGAAAAAGAAATAAAATTGAATGGAAGAAAAATGAGATGACGAGGAAGAGAATTGGAATTGAATTACGAGTTGTATCGCGGGCAACTGTCATGAGTCCATGATTATTAACAAAGATGTCCAACAAATAAGATTGCATCTCGACCAACAATCTCGGGTCTGATATGCCCAACAATCGCATATCAAACATGAGATTGTTGGCATCTTAACTATTGCATATCGTGTCTCGCCCATCACATCTTGGGTTTGATATAATTGACTGAGATGTAACCTCATTTTATTGGGTATCTCTCAGCCAACAATCGTGGACTTGCAATAGTTACCCACGATACAACTTACAGTTCAGTTCTAGTTTTTCTCTTAGTCACCTCATTTTTCTTCCATTCAATTCCATTGCTCTTTCAAACTTTACTATTATACACTACAATTGTATTTTCATATATTGAATTATATTCTTGGAGATAGATTAGCTTAGATCAAGTTTGCATTTATTAAATTTTGGCATTCAAATATTTTGTTTAACTCTAAGGACAAATATGTTAATTTATAATTTATTTGATTAATAAAGAATAACCAATTATAACGTGGTTAATAAAAAAATATTTATAAAATTAGAGGGTTAATTTTAAAAATTTTTTAAATTCAAATTTCATTTGTTGTTGTGGTCGAAATGTAGAAATGAGAACAAATTTTCTTATTTTAAAGATAAAAACTCATTTGATTTCTAATAGAATTGATTAATAGTTTACAAATTGGTACAGAAATAATTGAGGGGCCTTCAACTAACCTTATTGAACAAAATTATTAAAGAGACCAAATATGATTATTTTTGTAGCCTTGTTGATGATGAGTTAGTTGATATCGCTATGGTAATACCATTTATTGAATCGTAGGTATACATAAATTAGATAAATGGAAGAGAGATGGTAAAGAAAAGTATTGGCAAGAGAAAATAGAAAACCAAGATAAAATAAGAGAAAGAAAAATGATGCAGAAAAGGAGGGCCAGAGAGAGAGAAAGAGAAACAATTAGGGCTTGTTTGTTTCGTGAGACTGGCTTAGGTTGGACAATTTTTTTTAATCTAATCTCGAGCTAATCTTATGTTTAGCATAAAAAAAAGATTGTCCCCCGGAATAAAAATAGCTTATCCCACGGAGAGTTTGTTGAGCAAATAAAAATTTTAATTTAATAAATTTAAATTAAATTATTTACTTTAAAAAATTATAATTAAAATTTAACAAAATGTAATCAAGTTAAAGGAATAACAGATTATAATTTATAAATTAAATCTTTTGGAATAAATAATTTAATAATAAAATATATATTATCAAATTGATCCTATAATACACCAAATAAAATATAAAAACAAATATTTTTATGGGTGTTATCACTTTGGTATAAACGCATTTACGCTTTCCATTTCTCTCAAGTTAAACGTGGACGTTATTATTATTAAAGAAATGGTTTTATACTATTTTCTTAAGTCAAGACGTGTAATACACTATCTTTAAATTATTTATACTCTTACTTTAATTATAATTAAAGATACAAATGAATTTATTAATAGGATAATTCTAAGATTCAATTTTACGAAAAAATATTAGATGCACACTAAAAATTTTTTCTTGGACTATAAGTATTAAACTTAGAAAATAATTGATAAGAAAGAAATTTGAGTAAAAAATTGAGAAGAGATGTTCATCAAATATTTCAAATGTACCTGTAGTATTTATACAGTATATGTGTCTTTTTGGGAAACACAACACCTCTTTGAAAGGCTACATTATATGGAAAGGGTAGGTAACTCTTTAGAGAATTACCAAACTTAGCTCTGGGTATGCGGTGCTCATCCTCAGCGCTGCAATGTCCAACTATGACATTGGATGATTGCTTGACTCGGCGCCACGACGTTCTATTCCAGTGATTGGAGCGTCGTGACGGCAAGCCCAACGCTACAGCGCCCAAGCCTCCTACGGCTTGGGTGCTTTCTCTTTGTTCATTTTTTATTCTCAGTTATTTCTCTCTACTCTAACACTTATTTTCATATTTGTTTATTTGAAATGCATTCTTAAATTCTAACAATCTTTTATATATTTCAAATGAACAAATATGAATCAAATCAACCATATATCTAAGTAGAATTTAACTTATATGAATTGATGTTCTTCTAAACTATGAACCAATTCATTGATTAAGTAACCATTTACAGGAATTAGGCGAAACCAAGTTTCTATCAACATTTAAATCATTTGAATGTAAAATAGATGTTAAATTATCAAGTTAAATTCTCAATAACTTGTCTATGTCCACGGTTTAGCACTATTAATTGTCATGTGCCTTTTTGGCTTTATGAGAACTCTAGAGTAGTCTGCATATAGGAATCGACACAATTTCACACTCATAAAGGTGACACTCTATCAAATGTGTCCTGCAGGTTTAACACACAATCTTATAAAAGACTATGAAGTTCATTAAGAGACTAACTCACTCTTTTTAATTGCAAATGCATTATCTCGCCATAAAGAATGACTCAAATATAATCGGGAGTACAATAAAACAACAAGAGACTTGTTTTTATCCTTATAAACCGACTTCAATGAGTCTAATCACATAGATATAGTTACAATCACTCTTGCCTTATACTCTAGGCAGAAGTCTCATCCCTTTCGACGTGCTTTTTATTAATCTTTTATTTAGTGGCTTTGTTAGAGGATCTACCAAGTTTATCTCTAACCTCACATAATCTAAGCTCATCACCCCAAATTTTAGCAACTGCTTAATGATGCCATATTGTAGACGAATATGTCTACTTTTCTATTTTATATTTTACTCTTTGCTCTAGTAATAACTGTTAGACAATAATACTTTATAAAAATTGTAGTAGGAGGGTGAGTACTAATGGAAAGATCACACATGAGTGTCCTTAGCCACTAAGTTTCAGAATAAGCATTTTTTAAGGTTATCAATTTTGACTCCATGGTGGATCGTGCTATACAAGTCTGTTTAATGAATTTCCAATATAGGCTTCTCTACCCAAAGTCAAGACATATCCACCAGTAGACTTGACCTCATTAGATTCAGATATCTAATTAGCATCACAATAACCTTGAATCATAAGTTATGATCTACCATATGAAAGTGCACAAGTTGTAGTGCCTATCAAATATTTTGTAGCTTTATCTAAGGAACTCCAATGATCTTTTTCTGGATTTTGAGTATACATACTCAATCTCCCTACAACATATACTATATCAGGCTTAGTATTATTCATTAAATACATGACAACTACCAATGATTTGAGCATAACGGTTCTGATTGTCACTATGTTCTACATTTTTTTTAAAGTTTAATACTAGCATCATAAGGTGTTGCCATTGGTTTACATGATGTGTACCTAAACCTCTCAAGAAATTTCTCTATATAGTGCTCTTGTGATAAAGTGAGACTATTATATGTTCTCATAACCTTTATCCCAAGTATTACATAAGCTTCTCCTAAATCTTTCGTATCAAATACATTTGATAGAAATCTCTTAGACTAAACTATAACTTTCATACTATGACTGAATATAAGTATATCATCTACATATAGATATATAATCACATATTTATTAGTATCAAAAGTTTTATAATACACACATTTATCAGAATTATTTATCATAAAACCATTTGATACAAGAGCATTGTCAAACTTTTTATGCCACTGTTTTAGTATTTGCTTCAAGCCATATAAAAACTTGACTAACTTACATACTTTATGCTCTGTACCAATACCAATACAACTTTCTGGTTGTTCAATGTAAATTTTCTCTTTTAAATCACCATTTAGAAAAACGGTCTTTACATCCATTTGATGTATGAACAAATCATATATTGCAGCCAATGCAATCAAAATTCGAATGGATGTAATTTGAGTAATAAGAGCATAAGTATCAAAATAATCTAAGTATTTCTTTTAAGTGAATCTTTTGGCAACCAATCTTACCTTATACTTCTCAATAGTCCCCTCAACCCTCATATTCTTTATGAAGATTCATTTACAGCTAATAGGCTTAGAACCTGGAGGTAAATCAACTAGTTTTCATATATGATTACTCATAATAAAGTTGATTTCATCATTTATTGTCTCTCTCCATAAATGAGCATCACGAGAAGTCATAGCCTCACTATAAGTCTTAGGGCCCTCTTCCACAAGAAAGACATAAAATCATTACCAAAACTAGTAACTTTCCTCATTCTTTTGCTTCTTCTTAGTTCATTGTTAAAACATTCAGAAGGATTTACATTAACCTTTACATGAGTCATAGTTTTATTTACATTGCCTTAGGAATAACAGACTCAAAGAATTCTATATTTTTTTAAATTCTATTATATTGTTTGCATCAAACAACTTATATTGTATCCTCTAATACTAATAATCTATATGCAGCACTATTTTGGGCATAACCTATGAATATACAATCAATTGTCTTAAATTCCATCATTTTTCTCTTAAGATCCAAAATAAAAACCTTTGCAATACACTCTTACATTTTGAGGTATGATAGGTTATGAGTATAACCCTTTCATAACTTATAGGGGGTAATTCTCATTTTTTTGTAGGCAATTCTATTTTGTATATGACAAATTCATAGGTGCCATAGAATTAATCAATAGACAATTCATTATTACCTTTAAAGTTCTAGTTTTTCTTTCAGCCACTGCATTAGATTCAGGTGAGTATGATGGTGTATAATTTCATTGTCCTCACAATAGGAACTAAACAAGTTAAACATATACTCTCCTCCTCTATCAATTTTTAATCTCTTAATTTTCCTACCAAGTTGATTTTTAACTTCTTGTTTATAGATTAAGAACTTATCATATGACTCATCTTTATTTCTTAATAAATACACCTTAGTATATTTTGAGAAATCATTAATAAAGGTTATGTAAAATCATTTTCCCCTTCTAGTAATGATATCTTTAAGATTACCTAAGTCATTATGAATAAAACCAAGTAATACAGTTTCTCTAAAAGTTATAGGTTTACAACTTTTCTTCCATATATACATAACATTGATGTGTTTCATCTAAATTTATATTAGATAGTAAACCAACTCTTTTCATCTATTTTAAATAAAAATAATTCAAGTGACTTAGTCTATCATGTCATAAATTAAAAGACTTAACAATATAAGTAGAAGAAACATCTCTATTCATTGAAACATCAAGTACATTTATTTTGAACAATTCATTGGAAAAATATCATTTTCTAATGAATTTTCCACCTTTAATCATTACAAATTTATCTTTTTTAAATGAGATATTTACATTAGCCTTTTCAAACATGAACATAGAAAACAAGATTACATATAATATTGGGAATATGAAATTGATTTTTTAATACTAGAGACTTCTCAGAAGTGAGTTTAAGGAGAACTTTTTATTTTTCAACCATCAGTGCAGAATGGGAATCACCAAGATACACTTGTTCATCCCCACTCTAATGAAAACATACTCATAAAAAGAACTTTGGTCTCTATATATATGTTTAATGGCTCCAGAGTCAATCACTCATTCTTTGTTGTCACTTCCTACCATATTCACCTGTGAAACAATAACTGCAGTAATAATATCTTCTTCCTCAACTAAATTGGCCTTGAGAGTTTTATTGTTTCCTTTCTTGTTCCTATATTTACATCGATAAGCAAAATGACTAACTACCATTTCCACAAGCATAACATTTACCATTTTCTTGAATGAGGCTTTATTCTTCTTAAAGTGAGTGTTGCTTGTGAAATTTTTATGTTTCTTATCATGATTATCACCTTATGTTAAATTAGTTTTAGAAATTAATTCTTTGGCATTTTCTATGTTCTCTATTTGACGATTTTTTTCTTTGATTCTAATATGCACAATTGAATCTTTCAAAGTTAAAAATTTTCTTTTATGTTTTTTACTTTTCTTATAATGCTTCCAGGATTCAGGCAACTTTTCTATTAAGCAATTAACAACAAAAAGTTTAGGGAGAATAATATTTTTATTTTTTAAATCATTTAGTATAAGATGAAAATCATGTATTTGTGTAGTGATCTATTTTTCCTCAAACATTTTAAAGTCTAAAAAGTTTATTACAACATACTTTTGGACACCAACATCTTTTATAACATACTTTTTCTTAAGTTATGGCTATCACTCATGTGCATTCTTATATGGGGAGTAAATATCATACAATTCATTTGATAATATATGATGAATTGTGTTACGGCATGCCTTGTTTGCCTTACTTTAATTGGAGAATTTCTCATTATAGTTTTCTGTAGTAGCATCAAGAGGAGGAATAGTGAGAGATTTGGCCATACCTATTACATCAAGAGTATCGTACACCCGATCTTGTCATATTTTGAAATATTTTTCATCAAACGGTAGGATCTTTGTAGCCTTTGAGAGAGACTTTGCTACAGCCATTAGCGAAAGTTTGCTTGTAGTATCCATGTATATATAATAGTAAATAGTTTAAGATTATTGTAGAAATGATTATGTATATGAAAAATACAGAATGATACCAATAAACCAAGTTTGAAGTCAAGGCATGCAATATACTGTCCTTAATATATTTCTACCCACACTTTGATTATAATCAAATATGTAAATAGATTTGTTGATAGGATAGTTTTATGATTCAATGACTTATGAGAAAGTAATAGATGCATACCAAAATATTTTGCTTGGACAACAAGTGTTAAACTTAGAAAATAGTTGATAAGAGAGAAATTTGAGTAAAAAATTGAGAAGAGAAGTTCATTGAATATTTTAAATGTACCTACAGTATTTATATAGTTATATATATCTCTTTGGGAAGATACAATGCCTATTCAAAAGACCACATCATATGAAAAGGAAAGGTGACTCTATGGAGAGTCACCAAACTCAGCTCTGAGCGTTGTGGCGCTTATCTTCAATGCCGCAACTCTCAACGGTGACATTGGGAGCTAGCCTGACTGGGCGCTGCGATGCCTAAGAGCCAACGCCTCATTCCAGTGATTGGAGCGTCGTAGTGCCAAGCCCAGCGCCGCAGCACCCAAGCCTCTTACGGCTTAAACGCTTCCTGATAGGAGCGTAAATGCACTAGTATAATCTATACCTAATTTTTGTATTTTACTCTAAATCATAAATATTTTGCTATTTAATTGTAGTTTTTGATCATAAATAGATGCACAATAAAAAATGTAACGTATAGGAACAAACAAGAGGCGAATAGGACGTTAAACGAAGAAGTTACCCTTAAAATACGAAAGGGGCACTAGGCCAGCGATTGATCGCCGCGGCGATCGTGGCGGTAAACAGTAATCCATGAACAGTATTTTTCTATATTAACTCGTGAACAGTATTTTGAAGACAAAAACTTATAAATAGAAAGCCAAAAAACCCTAAAAGAGGGAGGAAGAAAGAGCAGAAAAAAAGATAGAAAAGAGGCAAAAACTTAGAGAGAATTCACAACACAAAATCAAATATCAAAGCTAAAGATTGAAGAACCAAGATCAAGATTCAAGCTTCAGTCAAGATTGAGGAAGAAGCACATTAATGAGTCACTTTGATTAGTTTTGTTTCTCTTTGTTTATCATTATGTTCTTTTTCTTGTTGATCTTTATAAATTAGTTTAATACTTTTGATTTTGTGATGGGCTAAATTGTTTATCTAGGGTTTGACTATGTAAACCTAGTATGGATTTGGATTGTGTTAATTTTTAGTTTATGAACTTGATACATTCAATTGATTCACTATATCTTGTGTTTAATACTTTCATTATACCTGATCAATATTTTGAATGATTGAGGAATCATGATGAACTCGACAGATGGATTCATGTGTTTAGCTTAGGATAGTTTGATGCATGATCATATGGTAATAACTATGAGTTCCATCTAGGATAGACATATACCTAGATAGCATGTATGGTATAATTTAGACTTGATCTTAATGAATTACATTCTGATTTGATTACCATAGACATATAGGTGATTGTTGGAATGTGTAATATAGTCACTTGACCATGGACAAAGGCTTGTGATGAGATTAGTGTCTAAGCTAATCAATTGATATTAAGGGTTTAACTAACTGGTTAATGAGTCCTGTGAAATACTAAGGGACAAGTCAAAACCCTAGATTATCTTTATTTGTGAATTTTACTCTTTGCTTTTATTTAGTTAATTGAGAGAACTAGATTAGTTACATAAATTCTAGATTTTGGTTTTCTGAATAAAAGTTAAGTAGGTATAATTTTAATACTTGATTTATAGAATTAGATTGCATAGTCTCTATGGGATCGATATCTGGACTTAAAAATCATATATTACTTGATACGATAGCATGCACTTGCGTTTAGCTAGTATAACATCACAATCACTTTCCCTTCGTTCCTCTTTCTCTACTCAACTATTTCTCTCTACTCTAACACTTATTTTCATATTTATTTATTTGAAATACATTCTTAAATTCTGACACCCTTAGTCTAGTATCACAGCCTATGACACTTTTTAATGACACAAAGAACTAATATATTAGGTAACGTTGTCTACAAACTCATATATTTTTAAGATTCGTCCAATTTTTATTTGATGTGGAAAGTGAGATTATTCTTCATCTAATCATGCGATGTCGTTATCACTTCTGACCTAAATTCAAGTGCTAATCTAGCCTAAATTGTTTATCCCTATTGTTCATAAGTGACCCACTACCCCCATGACAATCTGGCTGAAGACATATAATTTAGAATGCCTAAATACAAAAGAGAATTCAAGTCTATTTTAATATCACTTATCATGGGCTAAACACTTGCCAATATTTCAAAAGATTAGTTTGTTCGGTAATACTGACTACCTACTTTATATTCCTAAGATATATCTAATTTCTATTCGATGTAAAATATGATATTTTCTTTCACCTAATCACATGACGCTTTCGTCACGTTTAACCCAAACTCAAGGATCAACTCAACCTGTGTTGTCATCTTTACTACTTATAGGAACCTACTATCTATGTGGTAATTTCTATTAGGGCTCAAAACATATGTTTTTTTAAATTCATATACAGATGAGAATTCAAGTTTGCTCTAATATCATTAATCATAGCTCATGCATTTACTAATAATTTAAAAGATTAACCTATTAAATAATACTGTCTATCTGTTTATATATATTTAAATTCACATTGATTTTCATATCTTATATCAAATAAAGATTAAATTGGTATTGGGAGTATATATTATGAGACAAACAACATTATCAAATAAGTTAATTTATATGTAATTAACAAGCATTCGCCGGTGAGACCAAGTTCTACTTTATGTTATGACCTATGATTTATTTACTTTTTGAGTTTATTTTTCATACACCTAATTTTATCTTTTTAATTGCTTTGTTTATTTGTGTACAATAAAATCAAAATGAAGTTAAAGATTTTCGATTTTTTGATTTGTAAAAGTTTACGAAAATATGAGATGGGGTGTAAAAGAAAATGAGAATCAGAGACGGAACAGAATTGAAGAAAGAAAAATAAGAGCATGGTCTTTTTCCAAAAATGTTACTGACAAAGTGAACAACAACGAGAATAGTAATAAGGGTAAAATTGTCTTCTTAGCACAAATGACTGTTTGACGTTTAAGTTAACAGAATCTTAGAAACAATAGGACGTAATTCTAAAACATAGAGGTTAGAACTGATATTAAGGCTTAGATCAAGGGCACCCATGAAAATATCCCCTAGTAAGACTGAGTCGACGAACGTATTCTCGGACGGCTAAGGCCAATGCAGTGTTAAATTAGGCATTAAATCCCAAACTGACCCCCCAAATAAATCCTCAAAACTTCAAATTAATTGCGCAATAATTGACGTTTTGCCTCCTTTCACCCCGCTTTCCTTAAATCTCACTCAAAATTCCTCAAAATCACGTTTTCGAGATCCAGCAATCGTAAATCAGGTTCGCATTTTCACGAAAACTTTCAATCCACTGTTGTAGGTAATTTTCTGATCCGATCTGTATTCGTTAGATACACCGAGCGAAAATCATCGAGAAACTTCCCCGGAAAATTAAATTCCTAAGTTGAATTTTCCACTTCTAGTGTTTTAAAAAAAAAAATTTATTTATTCATTTTTTCGCATGTATTTGTGTTGCTAAACAAGAGATTTGTTCGTATTCAATAAAAATCGTTGTGGTTTTACTAAACATTTGTACTGCTGAACTAAGTTATTGCGAATTGTGTATAGGCTACGTGGCGTTCGTTGATACTTTTACAATCTGCTATGTCACCTATGTTTGGCGGTATGGTAACTGCTCCTGTCAACAGTCCGCATTTAAGAAAATCTGGAAGCAGAGCGGTAGTTTTTGATTTTGGTAACAAGAGAGTGTATTTCTTATTTATTTATTTTTTGTTTTTGAGAGTAATGCTTATTGTCGTCCAATTTCTGTTTTAGGTGATGAGGTGGGAAATGGTGGCGAGGAAGGTTTCCTGCAAATGGAGGTGAATGGTGTGAAGAGCACGGGTATACCAATGAGTAGTGTTGCTATCAAGCCGTCTCCTGTATTGTTATGGAGATTCAAGGTTTCGTTGTTAGTGATATAATTGAATTTTCTTTCTGAATGTTGTTTAGTTTGTTTGATCAGTTTGTATTTTGCATTGATGTGTAATGGCTCTATTTAACAATAATTTATGCCAGAACTTGGATTCATGTTTTATGAATTATTTTTCTGTTGAAGTAGAATTAACAAGTCTATGTATCATAATTAAATATTATCCATTTTTCATATACTAGTTATTTAGGAAGTATATGGCATGATTATGATGAATGGTGTCTTCTCTTGTTTCTATCCATCCTTTTCGTACCTTCCGTTTGTTTTCTTTTATAATAATAGATTTTTTTATATATTTTATCTGTTCCTAACTTAGGATTCTGTCCAGGTTCTGTTATTCTTCGTCTGGGGTTTCATTTGCTGCAAGGTCAGGCTTCTGTTTTGTATCCCTTTTGAGCCTACAGATTGGAGGTTTTGGATTTGATGAAAACTTTATATGATATGATAAGACTGCTTCTATGTTCTTATTGGGTAATATGTAAAATATGCAGGTTGGATGGGATTCTGTTATGAGGATGAGTGTAGATTTGCGGGATCTTTTTGTATACGAGGCATTTCTGTATTATAATCCTCTTCTTCTTGTGGTGAGTTATGGGTTTTATTGTGGAGACTTTTCTAATTATAGTCCTACCTCTCTTCTTCTGGAATAATCATAATTCTTTCTGGATTTGTATATGGCAGACTATGATGGTTTGGCTTTGGGGAGTAAATTTATGGGTTTTTGCTCAGGCTAATGTCAATTATGCAAAAATTTTTGATCTTGATCAAGATCATCTCACACAGAGAGAAATATGGAAGGTATTGGATTGGCATATGATCTAGAAACAGCTTAGCTGCATTTTTTACTTTTAGCTGTCGATACTTGTGTTGTTGTTATCAGTACTAATATGCTATATTTACCGAACATTTCATAACTTTTGTGGCGGGTAAACACTATGCTGTCAGATTTGTTCTATGTGTTGCCCTGTTGTGGTCTACTTTATCCAGACTGCCCTAGGCTTACTTTTCTGCCTTGCTATGTCATTTAAAATGTGGTTTCCTGTTGGACTATCCATTATAGTGGAGGATATCCAGTTCTAATTTGTATTTTGCAGCATCATATGTTCGTCTAACAATTATTCTTTCTTAGAAAAAGTAATTCTTCTAATGGAAGGTGGCAATGGATTTTTACTTGCTATATTTGAAAGTGTGGAATCTTATCTTTTGGCCTTCAAGCATTTATCTTCTTTGTGAATATCTTGTATCTGTTAGAAATTTTTGCGAGCGTCAAAATTTTGTTATAATAAACCCATGAGTATGATAGAAAAGTTTGATTTAGTTTAATTTTATAGATGACTGTCATCATACATATCTTTTATGTTCTTCAGCGGACAGGAAAAGTAGCTTGTTTTAGAAGTCTTCTCTTCTTTTTTTTTCCCAGGTCATTCTGCTTTCTGAATGTAGAGCGGGCTAAATCATAATTATACTGAAAGATGTTTGATATTGAACTCTTTATGATTAGAAAAAGCTAGCAACATTTCAATTAATTTTATGAGCAGAATTATATAAAATTGCAATAGTTCAGTCCCAGATTATTTACTCTTAAGCTGTTCAGTCGCAGATAAATTACTCTTAAGCCATTAGTAAGTTCAAGTTTCATTTGTATACCATAAAATTCCTTTTCTCTCTGTTTTCTTTGGCCTGAATTAAGTGTATTTTCAGGTTAATAATTTACAGTCCTATCTTTCTTTGAACTTATGCTCATTTATTGTTGTTTCATTAGTTATACAATCCTAGAGTAATTCTGTTTATGATGTATACACCCCAAAGTAATTCCTGGTACCCTTTTTTGATATTTGCAGTGTGCCACTTGGATGACTATTGTTGTCCCAACTAGTATGACAGCATATCTTTATCTTTATTCACATGGAGAAGTATCGTTGGCAGCTTCACAACCAGTGTAATAGATGCATCCTCTCTTGCTAATCCATTTAAAAATGTTTATTTTGTTCAATATTAATTTTTTGATTCTTTGCATTATTTCTATATATCACATGATCTATTTCCAGTTTAATATCTGTTTTTCCATGTAAAATTGGCATCAGTTTGTATGCTGCCTTTAGTTAACGCGCAAGTCTAAATTTGTGTACATAGTAATTGATTATTATTGAATTACACATTGTTCAGCTAAATTCTTCACTTTCTGTGACCACTTAAATAATATGTTCATCTTGCATTAAGACATGCTCTGTACTGCAGGTGCTTTTGTACATTGCTGTCGCGCTGATTTTGATTTTTCCTTTTGATATTTTTTATCTGTCATCCCGCTACTACTTGTTAAGGACTCTTTGGCGGATAGTTCTCCCACTACAGGCAAGTTTTTCACTTTGTTTTGTTTTTCTATTGTAGATAGGAAAGATAGTCTTGTATTGTTTTCCCTATTCTAGGTAGAGAAAGATAGTCCCTGCAATTTTAATTCTTTTTATGGCTTTATATATGCCTGTGTTAGTTGAGGAATCAAAGGCAAAAGGAACTGAAGAAGCTAGTTTTCTTATCATTATTGTTACATTTTTAAATCATAATAATTTAATAACAATAATAAGAAAGGGAAACAATATGTTGTTTCACTTTCAGTGAAAATCATGTACTCCTTCCTGTCTGGCGAATATGTTGTTTCACTTTCAGTGATTAAAAAATACAAGAATTGGTTTGTTGCCCTTATGTTAATTAGCATTCAATATGTCTTGTTAAGTTTTTCATGAATGAATTTTTAGCATGTTTTAACTTGTGGTTGTTGCTTGTGAAGTTGTTTAGAAAAGTTATGCATTCTTTCTTGACAGGAAGAAAAAATATGACTTGTGTTAGTGAACACTAGTCATAACAGCTAAAATTGTTACCCTTATCTGAACTTCATTCTCAAAGTAGGTGTACAACATTCACAAGTGTATGTATACATGTTAGCACCATGATCAGAGTGTTGCCAAACAACTAGGCTGAAGAACCTGATCCCACAGCCTCCTATGGTGGTTTGTAGCAAAATGCTGGAGCCACTGCAGTACCATAAATAGAGTCTGACCAATAAATTAGATTAAAAGAGTTCTGTGGAGATGAACCTATGCACAGCCACCACATTTCTTAACATCACTTAGCATGATCGATCTACTGCATATTTGTATTTATCCTGGGAAAATGAATTTTCTTGTGTCAATTAATGGTTTGGATTTCAAGTAGTATATCATCTTTTTTTTCCCCTCTTTCCTGATACGATTTGCCCTGTTATTCTTAAATTCCTTTTATGTGATGAATGCAGGCAATATCATTTTCTGACTTCTTCTTGGCTGATATTTTGACCTCCATGGCAAAGGTATGTCCATTTGTGCCCTAATGTCAAATTAGTCACTGTCTTCCATAGACCATATTTCTCATGTATAAGTTGTATTGTATATACTTATCTCATCCATTCTGTAGTGTAGATATACAGTTGTTTAATGCTTTCAGTCCCTCTGTTGATGGTTTCCAGTTATCCTATATTCCTAGAGTTGGTTCAAAATGAAAGGATTAAAACCTATGAATATTTCACTGGTTTTATTGATAGTTGAAGTAGTTGAGTTATTTTAATTTGGTACGAGTATGTAGAATGCTGCCAAAAGACTGTTACCCTCCATGCTGGGATTAGCTGTATATTCATACAGTTAAGATTGTTCTTGGATATCTGTGATAGATACAAATTATTCTGATGAGTTTAATTACTTTTCATGGTTGGAAGCAAATATCTGATAGATAGTGAATCTCTTAAAAATTCACTTTATGAAAAAATAGAAATGCAAGGGGAAATTTGTAATGATTTTCAGTCGCATATACTAAGTAATCTACAATCTCAATGCATGAAGGTAAGCAAATCTATCCATCCCGTGAACCACTCCTTTGCTAAGGATCTAACTCCAAAATAGTCAGATTGATGAAATTCTTTTGTAACTGAATCAAGGATCATGATATTTCCAATTTTATGGAAATATTATTGTTTTTTTTTAAATATAATTATCTGATAGTTTCTCTGTTTACGCTTGGGAAAAATTGATGGTATAATGGGCAAACTATAAGATGGTTGTTACCGAACAATCTTATATAGTGGGATTGAAAGATCAGAATTAGTTTCTTGTCTCATTTTACTATATGATTATGGATGCTAATCAGAATTAGTTTATTATCTCATTTTACTATATGTTTATGGATACTCAACTGTCTTTGTGTTAGTATATCATTTGGTGATTTGTCAATTTTGTGCAGGTCTTTTCAGATTTGGAGCGTTCAACCTGTCGGATGGTTCATCGACAGGTCAGTGTTTGATTCACGAGCAGGAGTGCATATTTGTTGAGCAACTCTATTGGCTTTAACATTAGCTCTTACCAAATTCCTCTTTGCTCATGCCCCAATCAGATTAGCGTCTGTCTTGAGCTTCTTGTTTGTTACTCTCTTTATATCAGGGTTATGTTATTAGTTATGCCAAACGAACTTATAAAGCAAACATTTTATTAACTACCAAAGTGATTCGCATGGTGAAGGCTTTCATTTTAGTTAAGCCACAACTATGAGCACCTGAAGGTTGGTTGAATAGTGGTGCGATATTTAGAACCTTTGATAGACTAAAGATGAATTCTCTAATATATGGAGGACTGAGTAGATATTTCTTTTCAAACTATTACTAAATTTGCTTGTAATCTGTGGCAATTGTATTGTTCATATATTGTACATGATTCTTTCTTTTTCTGACATGTATTTATATAGCTATAGAAGATAGTGCTTTTATTTTCTTGAAGAGATTTTTTCTTAGAAAACATGCAGGTTGCTACTATTGCATGGTTTGAAGCTGATTCTGTTTGTGGAAGTCACTCCGTTGCGATCCCCTTAGTTCTAGTCTTGCCTTACCTTTTCCGTTTGTTTCAATGTCTTCGACAATACAAGGATACCAGGGAGAAAACAACACTTTTTAATGGTAAGATCATTTGGTATGTAAGCATTTCAATGTGTAAGCATTTCAACCTTAAATCATTTTAAGATTCCCTTGCTTCTTTCACTTGCATATCCTGGGTGAAAAAAGATGTCTTATATAGCTTATATATGAATCCCATTCTTTTTGAAGGCCATCAAATTGCATTATTGGATATAGATAGTTCATCATAGTAACATATTTTAGGACTGTTAATAGAGATGTTCTAATACCATGTTAAGAGAGAAAGAAAGAAGTATGTAGCTAGAGAGAAATTAAAAGGACTGCATTGTTAACTATATTGTCGAGCAATGAACCATTACAATCATTAATACTGGCTAAAATGCAAAGTAAATAAGGAAAAACTAACATACCTGGGAAACACTGATAAGGAGTACTAATACTACTAAGAAACACCAATATGACTAGGAAATACAAATAAGACCTTATCAAGGATTAATTAATAACATCCCCATACATTCTTATTTTACTTATAACAAAGATATTTTGATGTAGTTTAGTTTTTCTTTAATATATACATATTTCTATGTTTGCATTATATGGATGCATGTAGGTAGTGATGTACTATTCCATCTTTGTGTTACATACTATTGTAACTTCACTGTCTTATGGTTTCAGCGTTAAAGTATTCGACCTCGGTACCCGTGATCTTTCTTTCAGCCCTTAAATACCATGTCCTCCCTGATAAGTGGACAAACTTTTATCGGCCTCTCTGGCTTCTCTCTGGTGTTTTGAATTCTTCATACTCATTTTATTGGGATGTGACCCGAGATTGGGACTTGAGGTATGTCAAAAACTTTTCTATTCCTTCACAAATATTATAGGTAAGTTGTCTATCTCAGCCTTTGGTTTATATTCCCTTAATGGTTCAACCACATTATATCCTCCTACTGAGAGCCAGGGATCATTGTTGGAGAACTTCAATGAAGGGACTCCTTTCCTGTTATATGAAGGGAGAATTTCTCTTCTATGAAGAGCTTGTAGAAAAGTTCTGTTTAATACTTCTTTTCATTGGGAAGAAGTTCTCCCTTCACTGGAGAGACACAGATTTTGTATGTATGCATGTAAAATACCAGAAGAAATTATTTCACAGACAATCAATTCTGATTATCCATTTTTTCCCCCCTGATAAGAAACAAAATAATTGATTAAAAGGGAAATGGTTAAGGATTTACAACTATGGACCAGAAGTCCAATTCCACCTCCTGACTCTAGGCATCATAGGATTGAATATTAATTTAGTTTCAGGAAAAAAGGGTATGTAAGATCAACTGACTATACAGTCATGTTGATTTCTTTCATTGAAGTTCTATGTTTCAAAAATTAATCTGCTTGTGATCTGGGGTCATTATACACTTAAGCACCTCTGTTCTCTTTTTCTTTCCTTGTAATGCATATGAATACTCTATGGTCTTAGATAAGTGGCTTTCACAAAAAAATGTGAACATGTGCTAATATTATGTCACTATTGTTTATTTTCAGATACTTCATTGGAGGAAAATTTGTAGGTTTCTGGCTTAGATGATTGAAATTTATCAATTCCATTAAAATTAAATTGTGATACTTATATGCTTCTTTATTTTGTTTTTGCACTTGGACATGTATGCCAATGGAAGCCATAATTGGACAACAGAAGACTAAAATCATTTTGACCTTACACAACTTTAACATATCCTAGTAATGTGTCTACTAATATTCTCTTATTGTGCAGTTGTTTCACTCGGATTTTCAAGTTCAGCAGGCCACATCTGTGCTCATACCTTTTATATGGACGGAAATGGGTAAGCATATAAATTTTCTTTTTTCTTGGTAAAGAAGGATATATTTGTATTATTGCAGTATTCAGGGTAATATCTCCTGCACCTCTTACTTCTCTGGTTGGACTACTAATGAAACTCCTCAACTGGAGTGGATAAAACCTTGCTTAACATCGGGGCAGGCATAGAAGTGGTGTATACTGTTTGGACAATTTTGCGTTAGAAAACACCATTTGAAGAGCTAATTGTACTTGGGGCCATCATACCTGAAAAAACCTAGACTAGCCCACTGATCAAGTGAACACCTAATTTGGTTCTGTTACAAGTCTAGTTTGTTAAGAATTGGTCATATATTAATACACTACTATTCGTGCATGTATTTCCAGGTATATGTTTGGGTGATAGGAAGCAACTTGATCTTGCGATGCGCCTGGACTTATAAGCTGTCTGCCCATCTCAGGCATAATCACCTTACTGTGTTCACAATCACTGCCCTGGAGATGTGTCGCCGGTTCCAATGGGCCTTTTTCCGTGTGGAAAATGAGTGGAATAAAATGAACTCCAAATCGAATATTCAGCTCTCCGAAAAAGACATCACAGATGAGGAAGCCAAGTTACTTGTTTCCAACGACCACAATGTATAGGCCAACAGATCAGTTTTCTTGTAGCGGCACAATCCAAGGCTTTTATTACGTCCTTCATTCTTCATGAGAAATTTTGAACCTCAATTCTATATGGCGATATCAAATTCTTTTGTTTATAGAAAGATGACGAAAATTATCAATAGAGACGATAGTTCATTTTGTTTTAAATCTCGTCAATAAATTATAATATGAGAATCTTTTCCACCGGCGGCCTGATAGTGAACTACACTAATGGTGCCAAATAAACAGTCTGGATATTCGGTCCTCAAATCTATCTTATGGTGAAGAGCAAACCGGAGTGTTTGGAGTTGGACCAAGCAATTCAAGAATTGTAGCTTTCGAATGAAATCCATCTTGAATCCCAACCAAGCAACATGTGGGACCTGTCAAAATCAACAGCTCAGATTTATCGGACGCAATCCACAACCCCAAAATTCCTGCGAAGAAGAACATCCATCTCATCAGATAAACCCCACATGCAGCCGAAAGGGATACACACGCTCATAACCACCCAAACGTCTTACAAAATCTCACACTTCTATCCGAAAAACCCCATTAATGGCCTAAATGCTAGCTGCCACTGACTGTACTAACAACCAAAGCCGGCTGCCGGAGCCGAGCCATATCGAGTCAACCACACCAAGAGTCCTAACCATACTCTCATCTGTGCTAGAGAAGCTGGTGGCTAGAAATGACAAGCTAGCCGATAGCTTGAGCCAGCAACTGAAGAATGGGGTGAACAGTTGCTCGGCTCGCCTCGGAGAAAGCTTGAACACATTCCATGGGGTGAGGGCGCCTAATATAAGCATAGCAAAGTACTTGGAGAGGATATACAAATACACAAACTGTAGCCCGTCGTGCTTTGTGGTTGGTTATGTGTACATAGACAGGCTAGCGCACAAGCACCCTGACTCGCTTGTGGTATCGTTGAATGTGCACAGGCTGCTTGTTACAAGTGTCATGCTTGCTTCTAAGATGATGGATGATGTGTGAGTCTGTCTGCTCTCTCTTTTTGAAATGAATTAAATGGCTCACACACCTACCCACCCAAAAGTGATAGGTTAAATTTCATTTTCATATGTTTTTGTTTTTAATCATCTAGTTCTGCTCATCACTCCGTTTTTTGAGACCGGTGATGGAAATTTTCTATTTCGTTTTCCTTATATTACCAGTAATGGCTTTAATAGAAATTAGGTGGAAACAAGAATATTTCTTCAATGTATCGATTTGATTATTCAGGGCTTGAATTGGTTTAGTTTTGCTTCTTCAAATGCTGTAACCGGTTCAATTTAGTGTTCGAAATTAAGCCATTTGGATTTTTGAAGAACTAAATTAAGAATTGGAAGTACACTTGAAAATCAACTTGGTGTTTCAACCTTTTTAAATGTTTTTGAACTCTGTTATCAAGCACTCTTTCTACATGAAGTTGGTTTACAAGAACATGCTGGGTCGGGTAGTAGAATTGGCTAACTCCACTTGAAATTGCTGTAGAAAGAAACTTGAGTGGTTGCAATAATCTAATAATCCATACAAAATCTTGGCCTGCCAATAACACAAACATTCCTCCTCGAGTCTTAGGCACATGATTAATAAATACAGGGAGCCCTGGTGGTGGTGACTATGCATTTATAACTAATCTTTTTTATTCAATTTGGAATATGTAGACACTACAACAACGCATTCTATGCTCGGGTTGGGGGAGTGAGCAATGTTGAATTGAACAGGCTTGAGCTCCAACTGCTCTTCCTTCTAGACTTTGGAGTCATGGTCAGCTCCAGAGTTTTCGAGAGCTACTGCTTGCACCTGGAAAAGGAGATGCTTGTGAATGGCACTTCCCAGAAGATTGAAAAGGCATTGATCTCTAATTCTGCAGACGATGTCACAGAATTATCAGTGGAAAATACGGAGAGTTTCTCCCCATCCTCGAGTAGTTGATTATTTATTGACCTGAATTTTTGCTTACATTTATTTTTATTGGGTTACTGATGAAAGTCCCGTGCTGGATTCTGGCTAGTGTCATAGAAATGCAACTTGAATAGAAATGAAAAGACTTTGTAACATAGGAAGCAAGATTTGTAAGCAAGCATATAACTGCTTGTTTTGACAACTATATAACATCCCCTTATTATAAATCTCGCATTTTGTATTATGTCTATTCTGCTTCAATAAAAATACCGAGCTATCTGCACTTGCCTTGCTCTGCTCACATACACATTTATCTGTCGACAGAGCTTGAGTAATTTCTGCCCTTTTGCTACTTTCAGTTTCCTAGTTGCCGATGCTGCGATTTTGTACGTCATAAGTGATAACATATTCAATATGCAGTTTATGATTACAAGATGAACTACAATATTCTAAGGCCCCGCTTTATGAATTGACGCTGACATCCATTCCACTTCTTGATTGTTATGGATTCTGACAGTCTTTTTTTTTAATGACAGGTATTACATCTCAATTACAATTCCTAACTCAAATTATAAATAACTATAAAATTGTAACTCAGATATCGATTAATCACAAATATAATTAATTAAAATTAACTTTTCAATAATCGAAAGAATTAAAATTATGCTAAAAATTGTCAGAATTCGAATCCCTTAACTTGAACCATAAAGTGTATGTATAGACTTTAGTGCTGAATCTGGTGCCATTTTCTTGCCGCTTTCAACCACTTCCCGTCATTTTCTTTCTTACATTTTTATCATTTTTTAAAAATTATTTTTGGCCACTCTTTCCTCACTTTTCTTATTACTTCAGTTTTTTTTTGTGCGTCCAAGTTCTATTCCGCTTTTGTTTTTTATTTTTTTTTTGCTTCTTAATCACTTCTCATGATTTTTACGCTAATTTTTTTGACGTCTTTTTTTTTTAATCATTTTGATATCAATTTTTATAATTATTTTCTCATCATTTTTTTTACTATTTTTTCATCACTCCCCTCTTAAAAAAATTTCTGTAAATCTTTTATCACTGAATTATTTAAATAAATAGCCATTTATGGATTAACTTTCCAATAAATTAATAAAATCTACTTTTTTTTTAAACAACTAAAATCGACTAATTTAAACATAAGAGAATCGAATTTGAATATCTTTCACATAAAAAAAAAGGGAATTTGAATAATCCCGTTCTTATTCTCAGTTGAAAGTTGCAACGCAGCGTTTTGGTTGAGCTATAATTCCGTACAATACTGTCTTCCCATTATGATCCAATTAACAAACAATATCCTTCCACGCTAGCACACAACACACAGACACCTTACTCAGCCAATCAAATCCGTACTACAAAACATACCCAATCAAATAAATATTATATTAAATTAAAAAAATAAAACTAATAAAAAAAACCAAAAAGAAAAATGTCCTCTTCTCTCTCCTCGATCGTTGACGGAAAAGCGCCTCCATATTTTTCTGTCTAAAATAAAATTCACGAGTGGTTCTGGGTCTATTCTGTAATTTACTGCAAATGAATCAGCTCAAAGGAAGAATCTACAATACCTAAGCTACAAGCAACCCCGAACGAATCTTATTAAACGGCGCTTTTTTGCTTTATTAATCGAAGCCATGGCATCGTCGTCGTCGTCATTATTATCATCAAAAGAAGACCTAATTCAACTGATCAAACGTTTTGGGGCTTATCTAACTGTCAAGATGTCCAATCTCTTCTCGATCTCTTTCCATAACTTGGTACTTCTTCTTCTTCCTCTCTCTCTCTCTCTCTCTCTCTCTCTCATTTGTCGTTGTCGTGAATTGCGTTAGGTTTTTACCGGATAAAATTTTTTTATTGCTAAAACTTTCATGTGAATGCGAACTGGAGTCTGGAGTACCCATTTTAGTATTAATGGTTTGTTGCAAGTAGATTATTGTTACTAAAATGACAAAAAGATAGTAAATTTGGAATTTTCAGGCGAAAATTACCTCATTTTCTGTTTGAATCGAAAACCAAATGATATTGAACTGGTGTTTATTTATGGCTTTGTTTGTATAAATGTGTATACATGTGGTGTTTTAATTTTAAGTTAGGGAAAATGATTTGATTTTTCACCCTTAAGACTGCACTTATTGCATTGGAGAAGAGGGGTTTACTGATTTTTAGAGGAGAAAGATATTTTATTTCTTGAGGAAGATTGTATTTTTGCATAATTTGCACAAGCTACTTTTTAACACAACTTGAAACCAACTGGCTCGGGTTGAAGAATGGCAACTTGTCTTAAGTTCAAGCTGCACTAAGGTTGTTTACTTGTTTAATTTTTTTTTTTTATTTCTGGTTTTTTTCTTGTTTTTTAACCGCAGCAATATATAATGTTGTGATATTTCCCATTAGAACAACCAGTCACCACGAATGGTTTATTCTAATACAATTTGTAAGAAAATTGTTTTTGTATTATCAGTAAAGGATGCTGGTAGCTGAAGTTTATTTTTTGTATGCACGCTAGTCACTAACTAGACCTGACCAAGGACAACCCTGCTTGAGCAACACCTGAGCATAGAGAATCTGGAATAAGCTGGGATTTGGTTATAGATGCATAGCCAGAAGCTTACAAATATGTTTTGGGTGGGCTAGAACGAAGTGATTTCTGCTTGAGTGCAGCCTTGTTTTCCCTTTTTAATCTCACCCAGCTGCCATCTGTTTTCATGGTTACTTATTTTTGTGAATTGCTGCATAGTTTTATATGGGTGAAAGCTGTAGCTTCTGTTTTAGAAACATGTCTTCTTCCTCAGACCATTTAGTTTCCTGGAAAAAAATAGAGTTGGTAATTTTAAATGCATTTTTTTAAAATGTTCTTTTTATTTTCTTATGAAGAAATCTATCATATCCTTCTGAGCTAAAACTAGTAATTCAAGGAGTACCTTATATGTGGAGAAATATATAGTAAAAGAAGTTTGTTCCAAAAACATGGGCAGGTTTGTTGTCCGGTGGACAAGATAAGTCTAAATTAGGAACTGTACTTGCTGGGATGTTGTTACATATGATTGATGCAATGATCCATGAATTCAACCAAAAATATAATATCATTTCTTTTATAAAGTACAATGGAAGGAAAAGATATATTTGATTAAAAATGGTGCCTTTCTATTTGTTTCAGTATATTTCTTCTCATGATGCCGTACTGCTGATCTTTAGAAATTTTAGTTTTCTCTTTTTCGGTAATGGAAGTAAAACATGTAGTGCTTTTCATAATATTTTTTTCGGACTCTTTTATTTGGTGTAAGGATTCACGATCAGTTGGGGCTATTGCGGGGCTTGCCCTTGCAATTGTCTTTACCTGGAGAATGTTCAGATCACCATCTGGACCTCAAAGAAGGCAGCCAAAACGACAAGCTCCTTCAACTAGTAATTCTGTTCCCAGCAATCGGTCCAACACAACCTTGATGCCTTCTGGAATTAGTTCATCTTCAGAGGATTTAAGAGAACAAATCGTTGATGCACTATTTCAGCCAGTAAAGGTAAGCATATGTCTTATCGTCCGGCAATTGAATATGTATTTGTGCATATTGACATGGTTCATCATTGATATGCTTTTTTTCCTAAATTTTTTTCTTTCTTTTTCAGCCAACATTAGGACAAGTAGTAAGGCAGAAATTGAGTGAAGGAAGAAAGGTAACTTACATCCTCTCTGATGTGCTAAACAAAATTATCAGGTTTGCTTATTGCATGTTTGTAGAAGTGGGATCTAAAACCTTTCTTTTCTATTCACTTGGACTGTAGTTGTCTGATGTAGGATACCTTGGACTAGTCATTTGGACTGGGGTGTATGTTCATTTGTTTAGCAATGGACCCATTGAAGAAAAAGCTAGGAATCTATGATATAGTATAAGGGTTGAATATCTTTGGATTAGGCCCTTAGATATATACGAATTGTGGTGGAATTAATATGGTTTGATCTTGGGTATTATGGTAATGATGGTCTAGTAGTAGAAAATGGTTCCCGCTTGCAATACCGAGAGATAAGCCAAGTCATTAGAGGCTATATCTGGGTAGTGAATGGTACCCTTGAACAATGTAAGTGATATTTTGGGTTGCAAGGGCTCGTGCTTGAAGAAGGAAAGAGGGTTTGGTGGGAGTTTTCAAAATAATGAATTTTTGTATGAATAGAGGGACCCTACATGTTGCAGGGAAACCACCTAGAACTAGAAGTAGAATATTAAGAAGAGGGAGGTGGAAGAAGCACTGAACGAGCACAGGCTACCATCATTGTAATAGGTTGCAGAGTTTAGGCTTCAAACCATTGCCACTATTAGACTAATTTTATAGGCTACTTATTATAGAATGTGAGTTTGGGCTACTAAATACTCTTGTATTTGGAAGTCATTTTGCTAGCTTCATCATTTTTCCTTGTCATTGAGAAATTAAAAATTTCTATTCCATGATCTGAATAAACTGCTCCAAGTATACAGCATATTATACCTCTAACAACGAATTAAGTGCTTATCAATTAGTTAGTTGCTGGATAACTCCCTTGTACGAACTCCATGCTTAGCCGCTTATTGGTGTCAATTCGTTCTTGCAGAAAACTATTGGGAGTATATTGGAGTTTGATAGCTTACTAATCCAATCAGTTGATATAACACTATTTTAAATGTTTTGCGCAGCCATGATTGATTTTTAAAGTCTCACATTAATACTTCATGGGCTGCTGACTTTTTTTTTTGTAGGTGACTTGTTGTTTGCTTGGAGTAATCCTTGAGGAAACAAGTCCAGAGGAGCTCCAGGTGGTCAAATTCTTGTTCCTGTAAGCTCTATGCTTGAAACAGAGTTCATGAGGATTAATTTAGTTGATTTATTCTGTGCAGAAGCAAGCAACGGTCAAGTCCTCTGTACTGGAGGTGCTGTTGGAGATCACAAAGTTTTGTGACCTTTATCTCATGGAAAGAGTTCTCGATGATGAAAGCGAAGTGCGTTCAAATCTTGTTGCACACAACATTACCATGTGATTAGTTTTCAGTACTATCAGTTTTGCTAAATGTGATGTGTCATGGAGTAACAAGCTTCATCATAAATGTTTCCATGTTTTACATTTACTTGTAGTAGAACAGACAGCTAACTATTTGCTGGTGTCTCTATTGAATGTAAGTATAATCCTTTTGTTGGAAAATAATTGGAAAAGGAAATTGGGGTCCTTGAGATATAAAAAATTGAGGTCATTGAATGATGGTACAGTATTTACTCTAGAAAGACGGGATTTATTGTACCATCTAGAGATAAGATGCCTGGGTGTCTAAACTACTTGAAAGCGCAGAATGTGTTCTCCCAGTGATGAGGAAAATGGATTATAAAGATCTATTTTGCTAGTTGGATTATATTATTCCAATTTGCAGGAATTTTTGCTTTTCCTCTAGCGTGGTTTATGAAATTTCCTGTTGCCTTGTTTACTGCTAGTTTCTTAACATGAAGCTTATTTGTAAGTTGTCTTGTAGTGTTTCCTTACTTGTGACCTGTTGTCTACAGAAAAAGGTTCTTCTGGCTTTGGAAAATGCAGGGGTTTTCACTTCAGGTGGTTTGGTAAAAGACAAGGTAAAAACTTACATCATAAGTTGCTTTAAAAAAAATTAAATGATGGTTAAATTTCAAGTTGGACTAAATAATTGAGCCTAGTTTTCTCCTTTGTGTTCAAGAGAACAAGTTACCTATATGAATGGTTGATGGTGGGTGTCTTGTCGTTGGAAGTTTGACTGCCGATTTTTTATTGATTTCCTTCACATATGCATTTTATTTCTTACTTCATGCACACCGTGCATACAGGTTCTCTTTTGTAGCACGGAAATGGGGCGGTCATCTTTTGTTCGGCAGTTGGAACCTGATTGGCATATTGACTCAAATCCTGAAATTGTTTCTCAATTAGCTGTAATTTTTTTTTGACTCGTTACGTCTCTGCCTGCTATTTCATTATGTTCTGATTGTTACGATGCATGTCAACTGAGTGACACTTAGTTTTGTTTACAGAGATTCATCAAATATCAGCTTCACATTTCTCCCACCAGACCTGAACGAAGTGCTGCCAATGTGTTCAGTTCTGTGTCCTTGGAACAATTCTTTGGTTGTGTTTGATACAAGAACCAGTAGAAGCAAGAATTATAGTTATTATTCTCCTCCATTTGGGTTTCATGTGTTACAGCTCATTAGAAAGTCTTCTCTTTTGGGCATTTCTCCCACCAATTGTTTCCAGAAGAAGGGAGAAGCTTCATTTGTTTGAACATTTGTGAAATAGCTTTTGTCAACTGGAAATTCTAAAGAAATATTTTGATGCCTGTAACTGATGTGAGTTAAAGAATATGCAATCACGAACGAATAATTTTGGTGTCACTCTAATACAAAGTGTTGCAACCGCTTAGTTATTGACAATTAGCATTTCTAATCTTGATTTTTGTATTCACCCGGCTTTGCGAATGTGTTGTAGTTATCAATATGTGGGGAAGGCTTCAAGGAAACTGGAAAAGCTTTTTCATTCTTTTTTGGCATTAACAAAATTCCCAAGCATCCCAAGTGTAATTGAATTTGCGATCTCATGTTGTAATCTATTTTAAGACCCCTGTATGGTAGCCTTCAGAAAAGTAAAAACAACTCTGCACAATGGATTCAATCATAAGTTTGCGAAGAAATAAAAAGTGTTTTTGGGGTGCAAGTACTTTTTCTAAAATGGGATGAATAGTTTGACCTCAGAAAATGTTGACAGAAGTTAAAAAGAAAAAGAAACTAAAATCTCATTCTCATGTAAATGCCAGTAAAATTTGATAGAAGTTGTAAAACCCAAACCCAAAAGAGAAGGAAATCCAACGGAATTCAAATACGTAATTTGCGGATGATTGAGTCCGAATGCAATTTTAACTGAAGGTGAAAATGAAATTCAGATTTTACCCTAACCCCTATTGTTTAATTGAAGTAAAATGTGCGTGGCGCACCTGATTTGTACCTACAGTTGCGGTATTGAGTATACGTTGTTGCGGCGGGCACAGCAACAGCCAACAGTATTAAAAGGGAAGGAGTGACTAAGTGAGTGTAACTGTGTATTAGATTTAGGCTATACGATGGAAGGTGTTTGCCCAATCGACAAAAAGTGCCTGAATGAAGTCTCTGCTCTTCTCCGACCTCCTCCATCTCTCCAAGTCCAGGCAAAGCAAAGCCATATTCTATTACTTCTGTTTTTAACTGACAGATACTTGGTATTTATTTTTCTTATAAACAGTGAACACAACACAACACTTTTCAAAGCGCTTTTAGTTTATAACTCTGCAGGAGTATTTCGACCAGCTTGTGTCCTCTAGGAGTTGCCATGGCATCAAAGTCAAACAAAGTTGCGAACTTGGGAAAGGTCTTTTTTGCTTCTCTATCTTTCTTTTTCAATTATATTTCATGTCTGTCTCACTATGAATCCCCAAGTTTTTTGTTTTTTGGTTATATGTTTTTTCAACAATACTTGACTATCAAACAAATATTAAAACAATATTAGGAAGAATCAGTAATTATGCCATTAGCAGTTGTATTTACATTTTTGTTACCTTTTATTGATTTTATGGAAATTTACAGCAGCTTTCATATATAGTCACACTAATGGCTTTCTTTGTTTTTTCATGCATTTTAAAATTTATCTCATTGAATTTTGTAAATTGAAGGTGTCTACGCTGACATAGACTTTGAAGAAGAGGAGCTTGTTATGAAGGATCAAATGCTTTTTGGAATTCAGCATTCTTCAAACAAGGTCTTGTTTACTAATGAATATATCCTTAGCTTTTTATTTGTTGGTTTATTTGTGTTTTCTTCTTTTGAGAGTCCAACATTTACCCATATTTTTCTTTCCAACATCACAGATGGACTGTCATGTGTGTAGCTTTTGTTTTCGGTATATTGGTTCTATAGAACTTCAAATTGGGAGGAAACTTTATTTCCAAAGCTTGGGTGATTCTGCAAGTAATGGATGTCAAATGGGGACCTTTTCACATGTTTTGGAAGATTGTTACGACACCAATTTATCTGACGTGGAAGATGATTCTCACATGAAATATCATCAAGATTTGCAGACGTGTGCTTCCAGCAGTTCCAAAAATAATATATCTCTGCCTAAAGGGGTTATGGAATCGTTGATGAATGGTGAATTAATATTACCTTACTCCAACAAGTTTCCTCTGCCTTCAGCCATTCCTTGTCCTGGGGGCTGCGGAGAAGCTTTTTATTGTAGGTAAGGCAATTTATTTATTTAACTTTCATATGTGGTCAAAGTAAATACTCTTGTTATAATCTTGTCATCATGGTGCAGCAAATCATGTGCAGAGGCTGATTGGGAATTGTCTCATTCTTTATTTTGCACTGGGGAGAGGTCAGAAGCACTATCTAGGGAGGCCTTGTTGAAATTTATAGAACATGCTAATGGTAAATCTCTAACATTTTGGGTAATTGCCTCTTGGCATATACTTCGTCAAGTAAAATATTTCTATTTTACTGATTTCTTCTTCACTATTCATTATTTTCGTCCCACTTTAAACCTCAGGAACAAATGACATTTTCCTTCTTGCTGCCAAGGTATGTTCTATCATGCACAATTCTTGTCTACATTTGTTTCTAGCTGGCGATATTGGTAATTTATCCAACATAACTTGTAGAATAGATACTTTTTTCCTGATTCAAGATGACAACTGATATAAGTTGAAGTCAACTGTAACTTGACCATTTGCTACCAACCTTTCACCATTCTCTTCCATCTTAGTCACTTCCCGGGATTGGTTTGAATGGGAGGATGGAAGAACAAAGAGGAGAGAACTGAAAAGTTAGTAAAGAATACTGGGCGTTAACCATCAACATATAAGTATTGCATAATATATGATTGGATGTGAGATCTTGGTTATGCTAAAACTCAATATTTAGTTGTGCCATCAATGGAACTATCCTTTGTTTTTTTCTACCAACATTTTCTTTTTGTATGTAAGTATTTGTCTGCAAATCTTAATGAGAGAGCCTTCTTTCTTTTTCTTCTGTGTGTGTGTGTCTGTTCTTTACCTCCTTTGGTGTTATCTTCTTTTATATGGTGAAACTACTGATCTCAAATTATTATGTCCTAATATGCACACTCTATTAAACAATACTTCAACTATTGTTTTAGAGTAAATAGAATTTCTTCAGGTCCAATGGTGCATGTCATAAAGGTCATTCTTCAGGGGTGCCAGACACCAATTCTTGCAGCCAATTCCATTTTTAGTGCTTAAACTTCACATAATTTTGCTCAACAAATTGCAATAACAGGATGATGTAATCCAATAGGATATGGAACTGTTCCAGTCATTCATAACTAAGCTTATCTTGCAGAATGCTTGGTCAAATATAAAATTGATTTCTCTCTTAAAGAGTGTCAAGAAATATTTCTGCTGCTTACTTGCATTATTCAAGTCGTGGATGAACAGATCTTTTGGTTTCAATTTTCAGGCAATTTGTTTCACCATTTTAAGATATAGGAAGCTAAAAGCAGTCCGTCTTGAAGAACAAGAAAAAAGCATTTCACCAGGAAGTTCTAATCTTTCCTTGCTTTTGGAAGCATGGAAGCCAATATCCATTGGTTACAAGAGAAGGTAGTTGTTAATGATGTTTCCATATATCATGTCTAGATACATATTTCTTTTTCGCCAATCTTAAGTCAGATTTGCAACATTCACATTTATGCATCTCTGTAGAAGGTTCTAATGTCACGGTGTTAATACTTTATCAGTCTTTGCTAGCTACACCATTAAACAGTAGGAGTTAATTTATTACCTAATAGATTATTATGTGATATTTAACCTGTTGAATGTTGTTATAGTATGCAAATTAGTTTTGTCTGTCGGAAGAATTTTAATATATCAGGAAAGTCATCTGCACTTGTCATTTTGGTAGGTGGTGGGACTGCATTGCACTGCCAGACGATGTGGATTGTTCTGATGAAGCCTCTTTCAGGATCCAGATTAGAGAGCTTGCATTCTCGGTAAAACTACCTTATAAAGATTGTGCAAGCAAGAAAAACCTGATTGCATGTTTTTTCTGATCAGCTATTTTAATAATGTGTTCAACTGTTGAGGGAAAAATATTACACTCTCCATATTCTCATCTTTGATTTGTGGAGGCAGAATTGGTAGTTTCTTGATGCATTCCTCAAACTTTGATTAGAAGAATAAAAATAGAATCATTTGATCACTCATCTGCACCATAATGTTTTCTTATCTAAGGTGATTTGAATCTTGTCTCCCATTTCATTTCAGCAAGTTACATTTATATCTCTTACCGATAGCTAGATAGATTTATCCTAATACTTGGCTATGGAAGCATGGGCTTTCCTTTTTCAACCTTTCTATTCCTTTTCAAGGATTTTCAACTTGCCTGACACATTTTTCTCATCATATGAATCATAATGGATAGTCATAAATTTTTTTTCTCTTTAAAAAAAAGGTTTGGATGGAGATGAGAAACCTAACACACGAAATACCAATCTCTTACCCTCTATTTTTACTCAAACTCGGGTGGTCGTGGATGCAAAGTGCATTTACAACCATTCAAGCTGCGACTAGGGAGCTCAGTCATAATTTTAAGAAAGATTTTTGGTAATACAAACTTTCTAAAATTTCTTCAACATTTCCCTTCTAAACTCCGTGATGAAGGAACTGAAAATGTTATGAAATTGAAGGACTGGAAATTTGTTTGATCCTTTGACACGATTATTCTCTTCATTATTTTCTTTAAATGTGCAATCTTACTGTTCCTATGCCTAATTGACTATTTCTTTCACCATAATTGAAATTAGATCCCACTCCAAATTTTTATTTCCGTTAGCTCAAAACATCTCATTTTAAATTCTGTAATAGAATTGAAATGAGGTAGCCTTTGCCACTTGCTTATGAATATGGTACCAAATACTTCATATTTCCTTGTGTTCTTGCTGAATGCATTTTCTTCTGAGTCATAAACTTCTTATTTTCAGCTTCTTATTCAATAGCTGGCTGTTATAAATTTTAAATAATGCATAAGTTGCTTGTCACCGTATGTATAACTTTTTTATCCTTTTGAATTATGTCAGTCACTGCAGCTCCTGAAGGCAGCCATCTTTGACAAGGAGTGTGAACCATGTATCCTTTTCCCAAAATTGTGATTAACGCGGCATACTTCTTTTCTAGCATTTTTGCTTATCATTTTCAAAATTTGTGAAATTGAATTCCTTGACTATACATAGTATTTTCCCTTGAAATCTATGGACATATTATTGGCATGTTTGAGCTGAATAATCTGTAAGCGGTCAATTTATCAAGGCTTCTCATGAGTCACTTTTACTTATTTAAAATAGTTGGAGTATGCATGCTGGAAGAATGCCACTGCAATAGCATATTAACATGGATCTTGTGGCCCAGCAACGTCTAGATTTTATTTAATTTTTCCTCCAAACAACAATATGAAGTTATGTAGCCTGTCATTTCTGCATTTTATTTAATTTAGACTTCCAAATAATAATTTGAAAGTTCTATATTTACAGTGATTTAGTTGTAGCATCTCCAGTGGAGGATTACTTTTTGTATATTGATGATCTTCTGCATCCTAAGAAGGTCAGACTGCATGTTCTTGTGATTTCTTTATCCTAAAATTTCTGTATATCATATAGTTCTGGTATCATTCCTTTTATGGTTTATTGCAGAATGATGCTGAGAAAGTTACACGGCCAATTCTCGATGCGTTAGGTGATGATTATTCAATTTGTTGCCAGGGTATGTAACTCAATAAAAGTTCCCTGGTTAGTTATTGCTAATGAATCATTATAATTGCTGAACATGTTTTCAAATACCCTTTAAATGCTGAAAATTGGGCAATGTGAACTTGTAGGTGATAGACCAAAATGTGTTTCTTTTTTTAAAAAAAAATATATGTTGTTTAAATCTAGAGGCTCAAGTTTTGTTTATTTATTGAAACCCATTTTGGGAAGGAATAACCAAAAAAAGGACAAAAAGAAAAAAAGAGATAACCAACATACTAGGCACAAGACTTTATGTGCACTTTCTTCTTTTTCTAGTTTGCATGTATTTGGATGATGTAGTTTTTACTTGATGATACATGGTATTTGGCAACTGACCTTTTTCATTCTTCTATCCATTTTTGTTTGGCAGCTTATTCTATTTTTATTCTGTAAAGTCCAGCATTTTAATTTTACATTTTATTTTGCATCAGGGACTGCATTCTTTCCTATGCAGAGTTGCATGAACCATTCTTGCTGTCCTAATGCAAAAGCATTTAAAAGAGAGGAGGTATGTTCAAATAATAACCCACATGCACATACAGGGGTTTTTGTCTTTGTTCCAGTGTAGTTGCAGACATTCAATTGTGAGTCGCGTGAAGGACACAACACAATCCTTTTCACCCAACCAGTTAACTTTCTGAAGTAATTTTATTAAAATCCCGGATTGACTTTGTAACAAACTTCTTTATTTGGGGTCTCTTAGTATTTGGCTTTATGTGTTACAGTGAGTTTGCAGGTGGGGTGGTATTTAAGTTTCTGTGTGATTCTATATCTCATCTATATTTTGTCCTCATTGGCAGGACAGGGACGGGCAAGCAACAATTATTGCACTGAGGCATATTTGCAAGGGAGAAGAGGTAACAATCATAAAGTTTAAGATCAACATCTTGCGAGCTCTGATATGAAAGTGCTGTATGATCCCATTTGTGGTGTTGACCATAGACTGATTAATATAATTGGTTTTATCAGATTACAATTTCATATATAGACGAGGAACTTTCTTACGAAGAAAGGCAGGCATTACTTGCAGATTACGGTTTCAAATGTAGGTGCCCAAAGTGCTTGGAGGAAGAGCCATAACCCTTAAAACTGCTGAAAACACACTAAATTAAAGTCTCATGAGATGAAAAATATTGGTCTTTAGACACAACAAAGTGGCTACTCGAAGCCAGCCAGCCACTCTGCTCCTTTATAATTGCAACGCCAAGTGCTGTCACTGATTGGCTAACCAACTTCACCCTGGTTCGGCCCTGCTATTTGCAGATTCTGTTTTACCTTTTATTTTATTCATTTTGGCATGGAAGAGTTAAATGCTTAATTGGTAGATTCTTCCTTGGCTCAAAAAAAAAAAAATTATTCTTCTTGTTCCTGATAATGTACAAATTGTATTAGCTCAAGTCTTCCATTCTTTCCAGTTATTTGAGAAACTAAAACAAAATGACAGAAAATTACTTGTAAGTTTTGCAAATCTAACTCTAAAAGCATGTAAAGTGACAGAATAGCCCCTTAAGTACCTACGGCCAAACATTCTGGCAAAGCAATTCACTAGAGCAAGCAAAGACAAACAGTAATAACCAATAGAACTTACTCTTTCCTCTGTAACCACTCACTCTAACTTTTTCTCTTCTACTTTTAATTGAATTCTATTATATTTTTCACCTTAATATGAATAATTAATGTAATTAACGAATTAATTGTGAAGAGAATTGCAAGACTTGATCGAGAAACTAGCGATTCTTTCAATTAACGAATTGAAAATTTACTGAGGAAAAGGCTACCTCTATCAAAATCTCTTTAAATGTAATAACATTATTACTACTACTGTTCCTATACATAAAACTTGGTTTTGATGAGGGAGTCAAATAATGCTGTCATTTATATAATAATTCTCTGCCATCAGGAGAAGATTAAACCTTAATCATGAACTAATGAAGCAAGATGAAAGAGTTATGATATCAAATTGAACTGTTACCACACAAAAAATATATACATGGAGCTTGCTTGCACGTCTCTTGTTCCATTATTTGAAAACTAATTATGAAATAAAAAAAATTAATACATGCATTAGATGACAATGAATCTTCACATCATCGTCTTCAGCCAACCACATCTACATTCTCATCATCACCCTCATGCTGCAAGTTAAACTGCTAAAATCAGATGCCTAATTAAAACAAAAGAGAAAAAAAGAGATGATGGTATAAAAACAATACCTTCAATTCCACTAATTAAGAGGAGAGTAGATTACACTTAAATTATACAGCTAAATCACCTTAAGATATTCTATTAGTTAAAAGCAAAACCTTTCAAGAAAAGATGACGTAAAAGTGTGAACAAATACTATTAGATCTGAGAGGCTGTGCTAAACAAACTGACCTGTAAATAAGCATTAGGAAGGATTGGAGGAGGTGGAAGCCTAAACGGCAAGCCTTTGGCCATGTAAGTTGCTCCTTTTTCAATTCCAGCTGAAGCCCTTTCAACCTCAATCTTCTCCACTTCAATTTCTACTTCATCAACTGTGTGAGCAGCCATGCTGGTTGAGGGCAATACGTGCACTGATCTCAAACTCTTCAACTGCACATTTTAAATTATGCAAAGGTTTAAATCTTTCCATCCTCAAAAAGTAAATAATCAAACGTAAACATCATCTCTTATATCTACTTTTTCAGCAACCTTTTCTTGCAATATCCCTATCTTGATCTTCATATTTCCAAGGCAATTAGGAAGGGGGTTCAATTGATTGAAAAAGGCATATCTACTTCAACCAATAGCTTTCACCAAAGCCATGTATAAAATAGAATAAAACTTTATTTTAAATTTGAAACATCCTCAATCCATCATATACAGGTCACATCTTAGACAACTAATAAACTCTCTAGCATACGTGACATTGAAGGAGTTAGAAACTACATAAACATTTTGATATATAAATTATACAAATTCACATCTATATAAATCAAAATATAACATCGTTATATGCAATCACCTTATCTGCAGAGGAGAAGCTGGTTGAGACATTTTTTCCTCTCTTCGGTTTGCCTTCATCGGATACAGGTCCATGACTGTTCATATTATTAACAGCCTCAAGTTCTACACTAACATTATATTTAGAAGGACACAGATTCCACCGAGAGACTTTCTCCAATTGAGCTGATTCAGCATGCTGTCCTCCAGCTTTTATTAAATTGTCTAAAATACCCAAAATGCAGTATAAACAACAAAATAACAAAAATAATGACACTTGAAATTAAGTGATGCTCACATCAGTGACCACGAATAGTATTACAGTAGAATGGAAAACAAGATTTAAAAGATAATGGGAGAAAAGAAACAAATAAACCAGCAACTACCAAAGTCCGCATAACGATAAATCATGTGACTTAGATAAATAAATCAGGAGCTGCTAAAATAACATTAACCAACAACCCACTTGAAGATAAAATATAAACACTTCAAAAGTCCACATCATGTCTCAAACGTGCCAAAAGTGTTTATTATTGCTTGATGCTGAGTATGTACAAATGATTACTTTAATCATTTTACAAGAAGTCCAAATAGTTCTGTCTATGTCAGTCATGCCTACTCAAATATCCAGAACCAAGTTACGTCAAATCACAAGAATTTGGTCCAACTATTCTTGGTTTTTTAATCAACAGAGAGAAGACTAGAATTAAAGATCCCAACCACCAAGTACTTCATAGCAATCTAACAAAACGTCCAGGAGCAGAGAGTAGATTAATTCTATATATCCAAGAAAACCTTGTATACAAAAATATTAAATTTAGTACCTTCGGGCATGGATTCATCAGCAGTGTCCCGATCAGTGTGCAGCTTTCTCTTGTCTGGACTAGATTTAGTCTGCATATCATTTGGTGGCCCAACTAGATGGTAATTAGTAGTTTCTCCATCACTCACTACATTGATGCTTGAATCCTCTGCATTGCCAGTAGCTCCAATGGCATCTGACCCAAGCTGATCTGCCAACTTCTGAACTCGTGCTTGTGACCTAGATTTACATAGTATAAAGTAAAATATAATTACTATGAAATTTAAAGAATCTTCACCAAACTGGTGAATTGCAAAGAGGTAAGTGATTCAGAGAAAAAACCATGCCTCTTAAGTTCGTCTTGGATCCGTGAATGACGATTATGTGCTTTGACAAACTTCTTAATTTTTGAAGTTATCCTGTACATTAAATTGTCCATAGAAACTAGGTTACCCACCACCAAACATTTAGCATATTGATAGACAAATATTGCAACAAATTAGTACATCTGTTATTACCTTCTACAGTCCTCTTTCTCCTTCTGTAATTGAGTCTCAAGCTCTGTTATACTAGAAGAAAGAATATCTGCTTCTTGAACCTTCTCTTCCATAAAGAGCTTTGAGAAACAAAATACATCAAGCACTGAATGTTGTAATCCTTCCAGTAATGAATATAAATATCAAAACATTTGCAAAAAACCACAATAAATGTATTGATTCAATTGCATGATAGGCATGTAATTAGCATGTACAACTTTATTTTTTTATTTAACTAGGAATTAATGCATTAAAATTAAGGTATTAATTAGGATATTAGTTGTTAAATTAATTGTATAGTTAACTTTCCGCTGCTGCCTCTATTCTCTTTTCTATTTCTGCCGAAACTTTTAACCAACCTGCCCTATAACTAGAGATGGCAAAATCTAGATTCGGATCTAAGTTTGGCTCAACTTGGATCCGGATCCGGATCCAGATTTTTTTAATGAACTCGGGTTTTTCCGAATCCAGATTTAAGCCTGGATTTGATTTTTTTTATAATTTTTTTCAATTTATTTTTAATTTTTTTCTAAAATTTTAGGTGAAATTTAAACTTTTGGATTATTTATTTTGTAAAACAATTGTTAGATTCATATATATTAAGGATTAGGAATTTTATGAATTAATTTAGAATTTAAAAATAAATAAATAAAATCCGGATCCGGATTTTCCAAAAAAACCAAACCCGGATCAGGGAAAAAACCCAGATTTTCCTGGCCGGGTTTCGAGTTTGGGTTTTTTGCCATCCCTACTTATAACATGTCTGAGAAAAATAAGAAATTTGGGTGGCCAGCTCCTTCTACCGACTCTTCTTCTTCTCACATTTGCACTTATTGCAATAGGACCAGACATGCAGTCAATGTTTGTTGGAAGAAAAATTGGCTATCCGGAGTGGTTCAAGCTTTCTTATTGATACTTCTCCATCTCATATATCTCGAGTGTCTTCTCCAGAAAGTAATTCTGGTTTGGCTTTTATTTCCGCTACTTCTAACACTTGGGTTATTGATTCAGGGGCCACTGATCATATGACTACTAATTTTATTACAAAATCAAAGTACTACACACTTTCTATAAAAATTCGTTGAATCTTTACTCATTAAACCAAAAGTTCTCAACCTCTCCATATAAAAACAAAAATAAAGTCTCAACTTTTAAATCATACTTACAACTCACAAAAAAAAAAATTAAAACTACTAGAGATTTAACTCTCTTATATTAAGCAAAAGATAACTCTTTGAATGCCCAACTCCAAGGTAACATACCAGACTAAAACTTAATTTACAAAAAAGTTAATGATGAAGGGTGAGTCAACCCAGTAAGTAAAACCATTCATAATGTATAAGGGTTTCTGTTTGAAAAGTTGCAAACCTTATCAAAATATCACCAATAATATCAACAAAAGATTTTGATTTCAAATTTAATGAAGCATAATTCTTCAATATCATAAGTGGTTGGCGGCGGCCACCGCCGTTCGCCGTCTAACGACGAGGCGGTGGAGTGCCCCGCCGTTCGCTCTAAGAGCAGGGCGGTGCACGCCACTGCCCAACCATTCATCAGCGACCGCCAACCCGTGGTGGTGGGCGGCGGCCACCGCCGTTCACCGTCAATCGGCGAGCGGTGGCATACACCGCCCCCACCATTGGATAGATCGACCGCCAATCTGTCCAATGGTGGGAGTTGTGCACACCACCCCCACGTCGTTCGACGGTGAAAGGCGGTGGCCGCCGCTAACCACCCTGTTCATCTCCACTTTTGGCATATCTACAGTGCTCCGTTGATAAAACAAATCCCACCATCACGTAGATCACAAAATTTTGAGTCCAATGATGTTAATTTTAAGTCAAATCACAATTAGTCACGGGCAGCCGATCGGCCACCGACGATGGCGACGCGGCGGCGGCCACTGTCCGGCTACCCCATTTATTTATTTATTTTATTTAACATATTACATCATATCATGTCTTTTTTTTTTTTTAAGGCCTATTAATATTTGACACGTGTATATTGTATAGTGTACTTGCATCACTATATCAAACTAACATATAAAAGAGAAAAAAATTGTCAATATACTATTAAAAGATATTTTTTGTCAATTTTAACAGAATCAAACAAACAGATTAGGACAGAATTGGATTTTCTGAAACTCGTAGGACAAAATTGAGAATTAAGTCAAACTCCAAGGACAAAAATGTCCTTATCCCAATTATTTATCTGAAAACTTCAAAAATACATAAACTATAAATATTCATACTTTTGACCAAAATCATTGGAAAACCATAAAATAAGTTTCAAAAGTAACAACAAATCATAAGTATCTTTTAAACATTTTCTATAATTCATATAACATAATAACAACATTTCTCATTTGAAGGGATACATTATGAATGAAGTTACTTACCTTGACAAAAGCTAAATACCTCAAAAAATATCTCCACTTGTTCAAAGACCGCAAGTATCCTACTCATTAAGATAACAATTAGTTACCTTTTATAATTATTTTCAAACTAGATATATCTCTCAACCTATGATTTTTCCTATTTTCTATTTCAGTATCGAACAATAAACGCTCCGAAATTCGTATCTCATATTTTGTAATTGGATTCTTACAGACTTTATATCCATATGTTTGAGATATATAATGGTGTAATGTATAATTTATTCAAAATATTTGATTTAGCAAAACAATATAAAAGATATTTTTGTTTCTGCTTGAGAGTTTTCATGTGAACAAAATTCATAAGTTAGTTTATAAAATATTTTATAGTTGTCTAAAAATCACAAAATTACAACTAGAATAATTAGGCTCTTAGAATTTTTTAAGATTGTTTGATAGGTGAAACTATTTTTTTAATTTGGGTTTATTACTGAAATTTATGTTTTCTAGTATTGTAGTCTCTATTTCAGAAATTTATAGAAAATTGAATTCTTAGAGATTTTTATTGAAACAAAATTCTCTAGAATCCTTATTGTGTTAAATTTTGAATAGTAAAAATCTTGGTACAAAAATACATGTGTATCAATACAATTTATTCAAAAAAAATATATATTGTTGTTGAATTTTCTATGATCTCACACATTATTTAATATACATATATAATCAAAAGTAAAAAATAAAAAGTTCTTGATAAAAAAAATTAAGGTTTTAATCATTATGAAGTATAATTCGTTTGAAAGAATCATATTTAAAAACAATTATTCAAAATATCAATTTACTTATGGCAAATACACTACTTATAATAAACTCAACACTTAATTTCTAATTTACATAATCTCCTTCTCATAAACCACTTTCATTGCAAAGTAACTACAAAAACATGTTAAACTAAGTATGAACTTTACATAATTATAAAAAATATAACTAAAAAAACTATATTAGATAAATGTAAAACATATCTTAAATCAAGACCAATCAACACTTAACTATCTTCTTTTCTCCTTCTTATTTTTCTCTTCACATCAGCACTTAGTTATTCTTTGGCTCAACACTCTCAACTCACACATACACTCTAGTATTAATCATTTTCAATCAATTTCTATACTCTTTTCTCACATAGACACCATCTATATATAATGTCTATTTGAGTGGTACATGATGATAAATCCACTCACTTAAGGTGGACGTGTTAGGTTTATGAATGAGTTATCAAGATATGATCAAGTTAGGTGTTTGTTTGTTAAGTGTTTTTGTTAAGTCATTCAACATTAGGCTTAATTTTATTTAAAGTATATGTATAAGTTATTGATGAATGAGTCATCAAGATAGGACCAAATAGATATTTGTTTGCTAAGTGTTTAAGTTAGGTCATATTCAATATTATATATTTTTAAATATATCTATAATAATTCCACCAATTATCTCTACATCCATTTTATATTTTCCTACACCCACTCAACCTTTCTTTTCCAAGATGCAGCTCAGGCACTCATGAGTTCGAATTGGGTAGTGTGAAGGAGATAGAAATAATAAAAGCACCCGTCGAAAGTAGTTCAGCTTTACTAGAGCTTTCCGAGTACAAACCTCCTCGTGGAATAGCATTCTTAGTTGGTACAACTGTTCTAACTCTTCTTTTGACGAGTGCAGCGGCTAAGCATATGGTATAGCATTTTGAGATTGGCTTAGTTATAAGGAATGAGGGAGTTAGTTTATCCTTGTCCCAACAAATTGAAGAATTTAATGGATTCCACTCATACATTTGAGAAAGTTGACAAGGACTGAAGGAGCTAATTGAATCACAAATGCAGTAGTTAGTTTCTTCAATCAGTCGTATTAAACATCTACCCTTCCCTTTATCAGTCTTAAGTGAACTCTTTCTTGATTGGCATCTTAGAATAAAGGAATATAAACTCTTCCAGATCCAAAATTGTTGAGTGAGGGTAGGAAAATATAAAATGAATGTAGAGATAATTGGTGGAATTATTATAGATATATTTAAAAATATATAGTATTGAATATGACCTAACATAAGCATTTAGCAAACAAATATCTAATTTGGTCCTATCTTGATGATTCATTCATCAATAACTTATACATATACTTTAAATAAAATTAATTATAGTGTTGAATATGACCTAACACAAGCAATTAGCAAACAAATACCTAACTTAATCATATCCTGATAACTCATTTATAAATCTAACATGTTCACCCTAAGCGAGTGAATTTATCATGTACCACTCAAATAGACACTATATATAGATGTCTATGTGAGAAAGAGTGTAAAAATTGAGTGTATGTGTGAGTTAAGAGTGCTGAGCCAAAGAACAACTAAGTGTTGATGTGAAAAGAAGGAGAAGAAAAATAAGAAAAAGGAGACGGAGAGAAAAAAATAGTTAAGTGTTGATTGGTATCTTGATTTAAGATATGTTTTACATTTTTCTACTATAGTTTCTTTAGTTATATTGTTTTTAACTTATGTATAGTTCATACCTAGTTTAACATGTTTTTGTGGTAAATTTGCAATGAAAGTGGTTTATGAGAAGACGGTTATGTAGAATAAAAATGAGAAAGAGATTATGTAAAGTAGAAATTATGTGTTGAGTTAATTATGAGTAGTATATTTGTCATAAGTAAATTGACATTTTAAAAAATTGTTTTATAAATCTGAATCTTTCAAATGAATTATACTTCAGAGTGATTATTTAAAACCTTGATTTTTCTTATTAAGAACTCTTTATTTTTTACCTTTGATTACATATGTATATTAAGTAGTGAGTGAGATCCTAGAAAAACCGAGAATTCAATAACAATATATATATTTTTCTAAATAAATTGTATTGATACACATTTTTGTACCAAGAGTTTTACTATTCAAAATTTAACACAATAAGAATTCCAAAAAATTTTGTTTTAATGAAAATCTCCAAAAAATCAAATTTTTATGAATTTTTGAAGTTGAGACTACAATACTAAAAAGCAGAAATTTCAGTAGTTAACCCAAATTAAGAAAATAGTTTCACCTACCAAAAGATCTTCAAAAATTTTTAAATTTTATATACTGGCTTTTATATATGTCTAGTTATTCCAATTTTAATTTTGTGATTTTTAGACAACTGTAAAATATTTTATGAACTAACTTACAAATTATGTTCACATATAAAAACTATTTGACAAATTCTGTCAAGCAGAAACAAAAATATTTTTTATATTGTTTTGCTAAATCAAATATTTTGAATAAATTATATGTTGAACCATTATATGTCTAAAACTAATGGGTATAAAGTTTGTACAAATCTGATTTACAGAATATGAGATATGAATTTCAGAGCATTTACTGTTCGATACTGAAATAGAAAATAAGAAGTCATAGATTGAGAGATATATCTAGTTTGAGAATGATTATGAAAGGAAGCTAATTGTTATTTTGATAGGTAAGATACTTGCAGTTTTTGGACAAGTAGAAATATTCTTTGAGGTATTTAGTTTTTGCTGAGGTAAGTAACTTCATTCATAATATATCACATTTGTTTTTAAATGAGAAATGTTGTTATTATATTATTTGAATTTAAAAAAATGCTTAAAAATACTTATGATTTGTTGTTACTTCTAAAACTTATTTCATAGTTTTTCAATTAAATCATTTTTCCAACAATTTTGGTCAAAAATATGAATACATCTTTATAGTTTATGTATTTTCGAAGTTTTCTAATAAATGATTTGTTTATAGTTTTAAACATCTCTTTAAATAAGATTGCAAAACTATTGATCTCTATACAATAACTCAAAATTATGGTTTTAATTTTGAGTTAATTGAATACTGTTTACAAAAATGTTGCAAGCTATATTGTTATGAAAGAATAAAAGCTATGATATTTGAAACGAATTAATTATTGAATCTAAAATTTAAAGAAAATATTTTGGCTCATTATCTATAATCATATGATATTGATTGATTAACATGATAAACAATTTGGACCAACTGGTAACCTTTTTGAAAATGCACACTATAAATGATTATTGACAGTGTACAGGTGACATAATAAGATTCTAAAATTGGCCGGGTAGCTAGGAGTACAGGTGACACTATATGACATGAGCAACCTTTATGTATTTTTGATATATAAAAGTTTACAAGATTTGTTATTGAATTGATTTTCATAACTTATGATATTAAAGAACTTTGCTTCATTGAATTTGAAATCAAAATCTTTTATTAATATTATTGATGATATTTTAAGAAGGCTTGCAACCTTTCGAACAGATCCCTTATACATTATGAATAATTTTACTTACCAAGTCAACAACTCACCCTTCATTAATAACGTTTTCGTAAATTAAGTTTTAATCTCGTGAGCTACCTTGGAGTTGGGCATTTAGAGAGCTATTTTTGCTTAATAAGAAAAAGTTAAAGTCTCTAGTAGTTTTAATTTTTTCTATGAGTTGTAAGTATGATCTAAAAGTTGTGGCTTTATTTTAGAAATCTATCTTTATAGATAAACTTGATCCTTGTGCTCTTAAGTATGTCTTTCTAGGTTTTTCTTGTTCACAAAAGGGTTGTATTCTCCTATAGGTAAATACTATGTGTCCAAATGTTCAATTTTGTGAACAAAAGTCTTATTATTCTTAAATGTATCTCTAGTTCCTCTCTAGGGGGAGATTAGAAGTAAGGAAGAGAAACAGTTATGGTTGGAAGAAAAGAAGTTGTGGATTTTGGGGTATAGGAGAAAATTCATATAGTTCGGATAAGGGGAAGCCTTTAGATGATCCCAACTCTGAGGAAAGAATGGGTGAAAGACTAGCTCAATTGTTCTAAAATGTTTATATTAGGAAAAACAATGCTAATTCGGGTAAAGGGGAGTCTTTAGATGATCCCAACCCTGAGTAAATAAGGGGAGAAAAACCAGCTTAATTGTTTCAAAACGTTTATAGTAGGAAAAATAATGCTATTGTTGCGCCCTCTCCAGACCATGATACTCCTCTCAATGATACAACCATTCCTTCGAGTGACTCTTCCAATATTAATCTTGAGGTACGTATTTCTTCACCCATAACTTCAACTTCTGAAATCAATTCTAATCCTATAACTTCAAAAATTGTTGCCTTGAACCCACATGTTGTTAATCAGGATAGGAGATATCCACTTCGTGATCATAAAGAACCTGATAGATGGGGTTTCTCCAAATCATATTTTAATGTTCTTTATCCCATTTCTGATTTTGTCTCTTATCATTGTCAATCTAAGACTCGCCTAACCTTTGCCTATCAGTTGTCCTTTGTGTCTATTCCTAGTCATTTTTAGAAAGCCCTTGGAGATTCTAAATGGAAGTCTACTGTGATAGAGGAAATGAAGGCCCTTCAAAAAAACTCTACTTGGGAGATGATTGAGTTACCTTCGGGAAAGAAGACAATAGGGTGTAAGTGGGTGTTTTCAATGAAGTATAAACCAGACGGGACGTTTAACAGGTAAAAGGATAGACTTGTTGCCAAGGGTTATACCCAGACTTATGAGATTGACTCTCAAGAGATCTTTGCTCCTGTAGCCAAGATGAACACTATTAGAGTCATTCTATCTCTTGCAATTAATCTTAATTGGCCATTAAGACAATTTGATGTGAAGAATGCCTTCCTCCATAGTGATTTAATAAAAGAAGTATATATGGATCCTCCTTCAGGGTTTGCACCAAAAGGAGAAAAGGTATGCAAGCCGAAAAAGGCTCTGTATGGGTTGAAACAATCACCAAGGGCATGGTTTGATCAATTGCGCTACTCAATGAAAATGTATGGTTTTAAACAAGCTTTGGCGGATCACACTTTGTTCTATAAGAGAGTTGGTGATGATATAACTTTCCTTATTGTTTATGTTGATGACATAATTGTTACAGGCAGTAACTCCAATGATATAGAGAAGCTTCGGAGCTATTTGGCCAAGGAGTTTGAAATAAAGGACTTAGGGATTCTAAAATACTTCTTGGGTATTGAAGTGTCTCAATCAAAGTAAGGACTTTTCCTCTCTCAATAGAAGCATACATAGATCTTTTGACTGAAACTGGTAACTCTACCTATGAACTTGTAAATACTCTCATTGAGGTAAATCATGGCCTTAGTATCTATCCTAATCAGGTTCTAGCAAACAAAGAAAGATATTAGAGGCTTGTAGAGAAATTGATCTATTTGACTCACGCTAAACCTAACCTTATCATATGCAATTAGTGTTGTGAGTCAATTCATGCACAATCCGAGTGATCAACATATGAATGCAGTTAATCGTATTTTGGCTTATTTAAAGTCCGCTCCAGGCAAAGGTATTATGTTCTCTAGACATGGATATCTAAATATTGTGGGTTACACAGATTCTAACTTTGCCAGATCTAGACTGGATAGAAAATCTACGTTAGGGTATGTATCGTTTGTTGGAGGTAATTTGGTGACTCGGAGTAAGAAACAAAATGTTGTATCGTTATCTAGTGCAGAAGCCGAATACCATGCTCTTCATCATGCGACCAAAGAACTTACTTGGCTAAGAATCCTCTTAAGTAAACTCGAGTTTGGTCCAAAAAAACCTATGGTGCTCTTTTATGATAACACGGTAACTATTGAGATAGAATGCAGTACAACACAATCGAACTAAGCATGTTGAACTTGATAGGAACTACATAAAAGATAACCTAGACACTAATAGGATAAAGGTTCCTTACATCAAGAGTGTAGATCAATTGGCTGATATGATGACTCATGCCGTTAGTAGTGGTCCATTCTATACAACACTATCCAAGTTGGGTATGTGCAATATCTATACACCAACTTGAGGGGGAGAATTGATATGATTGGCATATAATTAGCATATACAACTTTATTGTTTTATTTAACTAGGAATTAGTGCATTAAAATTAAGGTATTAATTAATGCATTATAATTAGGATATTAGTTGTCATATTAATTGTATAGTTGATTTTCCTTTTCAATAGACTTGTCTCTTGTATAAATATCCTTGAGATATATGAAAGAATTTATTCAGCCTAATTATCAATTAATTCAATTAACAATCGTCATAAAAATTATTCAGCCAAAAAAAACAAAAGAATAATGATTAACAAATTTGGCATGATAGAGTACATACATAAGGATAAATGCTTGAAGAGATCACATGTTATTGCCACAATTCATAAGCAATAAAATAATATAACCACAAGGAGATTGACTAACCTGTAATTGACGTTTTTGGTGTTCAAGCCTGTTGATATCCGACAGCATTTCTTTTAGCTGCAAATAATTCCAAATAACAAAATTAAAAAGTATATCTATATTTGCCAAAATAGAAAAGGGGAAGCAACAATAAAAAATTAAATAAAATTGAGTTTTGACTAAGTTGTTTGAACCTGCTCCTGAAGAGCAACTTTGGAACCAGAAGGCGTAACTTTGCCTTCCATGACTCGATCTTCAATTCCATCTGAGATTTTCAAACTTCCAGATATTTCAGTTTGTCCGTCAAGGTGCTCCTTCTTCCTACGTTTTCTGTCACTACAACAGATAATGCACTTTGAATTCTAAAATATGATGAAAATTTATATTATTTACATGTAGAGCAGAAGAAAAATAATATGAAATATTTCTAGCCCCATACATAAGATTGGTGACAAAAATTTAGTTGATTTTGCTTCAAAATATAACCCAATAGTTTTAACCACTTAATAACTACAAGGAATTAAGTAATAGTACACATTGCAACTTCTCACCCCAGTTGAGGTGGCAATTAAATTGCATCGACATGTGAATACCCCTTCATTGACATTAAATCACAAACACATGCCTTGCAATTTGAATACAACAAATTATGCATCATAACTGTAAAGTTATACTTCAACTCTGAATCAGAAATTCCAAGTCAACCTTCCAATCCCCCATTAATTGAATAGCATGTACAAATATGCAAGTAAAAAGTCAGCTACAAATAGAAAATAGGAATCTGTCTTCCACTCCTCCACTTAGTCTTGATAATTACTACAAAAAATTATCTAGCAAATGAGATCACAATACCCGAAGTAGGAAAACACATGCTGAGATACAAAGCGAACTTTTGTCAGACTACTCATCCCGACTAGAACCAAAATTTCCACGGGCTGTCTCTGGCACTCAGATGAGATTTGACAATTTGGCTACCATTTACTCTCAGTTCAACATATCTGAATATTTTTTAGTTTTGCCCATGATAGTCCAATTATGCTAATATTTTTAGTTGACCTCATAGTGGAGGTCTATTAGATTGTGAACCATAGTTCTCAGCAAGAATGCATACCTCATACATGTTAAAAGTAATCTAATCATTTGCTTTTGAAATATTGGAAGACTTGTGACAGGGGAAAACACTCCTGAGCATTTTTACTTCTGATTTTTTTTTTTTAATTTTTCATTTTTACCCATGAAAGCTTATATTAATCAACAACCAGGGCTGTGTGCCACAGTACGAACAACTATGTGGTAGATACGAATCTTATTGGTTGCACTGGTTGTGAGGCCTAATAAAACTCACTGAACGTTAACTTTCATTTTCTCAAATGAACCAGAGGCTCACTTCACCATAATAATGATAAAAGAATATGATATTCAGAGAGAAATTACCCATTATTGTCAGCTCTAGTTTCACTTTCCAATAAAAGTTAAATTCCCTAAATCAATCTAAGAGGGTCCTTTGTACATAATACAAGTCTCACAAAGACTTTATTGAAGGTTTGGCATCCCTTTCATTTTGTTGTTTTACATGTTATGGTCCTCATCATTTGTCTTGCCTCAATTCATTTTTCCCTCCTTTATTTACATTATTCCCACTGGCTCTCCTCTTGCATCCTTTTCTTGTTAATAGAAGAAGTAAAAAACTTGTATTGTATAATTAGCAATATTATGGATCATCTCAGGAAAAGAAATTTAAAAAAATAATAATAATAAGTAAACAACCAATGTTACAATGTTGGAGACATCTTTCAAAAGACAGAAAACCTAGGTAAACAATTTCCTCAAACAAATAATACCAGCAAGTTAAAATTAAGACGTAATGGACTGTTATTTAATTACCTTTTCCACTGAGGGGACTTTGATCGGCTATGTCCTGAAATTTACAATTTGAGTTAGGAAATGTACACCCAACAGAAAGAATGAGAAAGCAACTCAAGAAAAAAAAAGGCTCTATTGAAAAAAATCACCCATAAGAAAAAACAGGATGATCAAGATGAACTGCCTTTAAATGAAAGCACCAAATTGCAGTCAATTATAGCCAAGGAAAATAGAAGCAAGGAACTTGGAACAATCATAATTACCACCACGAAATCTGTGTCTGCCCCTTGCATCTCTCCCAGGAGAATGACTTCGTTGTGGAGAAAGCCTTCTATCAAGCTTATCCCTCAAGTCACCAACTCGATTGTCCCGCCTGCCTGCATTGTGAAAGCAAACAGTTTCCAGTATAGCAGATAGTCATTTTCAATCTACTTCAGTGAAAATAAGCAAAAGCACAAAAAAAGTAACGAGTCTAAGCTTACCATCACAGAGAAAAATATGAGTAACATAGTAATGAACAGTAATAGAACATCCTTGCCATTTCCAAATGGGGCCAAAGAAACAAGCTCTCTCATATAATGAATAGAAACAGAAAACCCATATTTGAATTTTTATCCATCATATATCAAAGTAGCATTGATTAAATAATAACTGTCATATCCTCAGCTCCCTCTTGAGCAATATGCGACACTGATTTCTGACGGATGTCATATTATGATATAGTTATAAACGACCCAACTCCTTAGGATATTGCATTAAATGATTCATTCTCCCTCCAGGAAATCCCTTCACCATATCGTTCAAGTAGAAGGCAACGAATGAAATGGATCCCATATGTCCACCAACATACAGACCAAAGAATTAATTAAGAATCGCATTTGACTGTTTCACCAAATTGGCCGGTGGTATGGAACAATATGATGTCCAGAGAAAATTTAAAGTTCATCCCTCTACATATCTTTGGAGTTTCAGAGATGCATAATGATAAACCAAGATAATGTTCATCATGAGAAATACCACATCACCTCTAAGAATTACCAAGCAGCAAAATCCATTCTGATGAAAAGCAATACTATGCCTGTCAGTTGATATTTCATTTGTTAAAGAAATAGCCAAACAGTACAGTACAAGTGTCTGAACAACAAATGTCAAAAGTATCTAGAATCACATTACATATTCTCCTCAGATACAAGTCTTCATCACATATGTGTGCCTTTTTGAGATGAACTTCGTATAATCAAGTAAAAGAATATTAGCCGCCACATTTAGATGGCACCCAGTTAGATAAGAACTCCAGACAAGGGGAAATTAACCCCCACCCAAAAAAAAAATGAACACAATACGCTACTTAGTGAAAACAGAAAGCATCAAAACAGCACTACTAGAATGACAATGGAAGGAAAATATAATTTCAAAATTAGATTATCATTAAACAGTTTGGAATGCATAACCACCAAGAAGTAAACTGAAATTGCATGAAAATCTCATTCAAAGTTTTCTCCAGCCATGAAAAGCTTGAGAGAAGTTAAAGCTTTTGGAAAGGTATTTTTACAAACTCTATATGATGTTTGATGGATAATAACGGTTGTGGAAACAGAGAGCATGAGATAAAATGATTCTAGCATTTATAAAGAACCATTAGAAAGAAAAAAAAAAAGCACACAAAAAATTCCAGCAAATCATGTGGGGTCTTCTTGTTTTTGTAAAATTTATCAAACCCATAACGAAGGGGGAAAAAAAAGTTAAAGAACCCCAGAAAACAAAATAAAAAGATTAAACCTGCAATTACACTTTATTCATTGCTTCAGCTCACAATCTCAAAGAAACGTAAAAGAGCTTCAAATGTTAAACTTATTAGCTAACGAGGAAGGAGAAGCTAAAGTTACCGTTATACGAGGCGAAAGATCGCCGAAGCTCCGCATCGCCATGAGCAAAGGAGCAAGTCTGGCGCGAGCAGCGACCCCTTTGATACAAAACGCACAGCTTCGTCTTGTAGAGCTTCCGTTCAACCATATTTGATGATAATAATAATAACAATAATAATAAGTTGATCTTCAAGAAATCAAGACTCAAGCACAGTTAGTAGCTAGAGACAGAAGAGAAATTGAGTAAAGAATGAGAAACCAATCGACTTGTTGGGATTAGTTATGGAGAAGGTTGTGCGTGCCCAGGTGAAAATAATTCCAAGATATAATAACGATCCCTGCACATCTTGATCTGATGCCTACAAGAAAATGTTAAGAGAATCAGAATTATGCTTTGCTTATTTTCGTTGTTGAGAAATAACATACGCGAAAATCAAATAAACCAATCGAAAAAAGTACATTGAAAAGGAGGAGAGAGAAAGAAGCCACTTTACTGTGAAGTGTGAAGTGTGAACCGAGAAGTGAAGAATGAAGAATACCATAACAGAGGGTAAGTTGATTAAAGTGATACGAACGTTAACTTTTAGAAATGTGATCCAAATATTACATATTTGAAAGTTCTACAATACCCTTTGAGAGAAAATATGGCGTCATTTGCGTGGGTAAATTACATAAACCTCCCCTAATATTTAAAATTATTACGGATTGGGAAGTATTTTCTGATAACGAACCGTAATCTGCCTTCAAACTACAGAAAGCTAAATGGAAACTTTTCACAATTAGTCTATATTTTTAGATAATATTTTTTTTAATCATAAATGTAGAAGTTAATTTTTGGTAGTGAATGAATTAATATTTGGACAAGTTTACCTCTAATATATTTTCCTCTTCTCTAAAGATTCGAATCTCAATATTCATTCTCTAAAAAAAAAACTCTAAAATTAATGTTGTACAAACTATTAATTTTGGATCTAATATTGTGTAGATCGACATTTGAAATTATCGGTAGTTGACTTTAAATTTAAAAAATGGTCAATAATTTGTAAGTTCTTAAAATTTTTGTTGTAATTTATAGTTTATGATAAAAATTATGAAAATAATTAGATTGTAAATAAAATAAATAAAAAAAATGGGTAAATTATATTGTAAATAAGTTAAAATTGGATAGAAATAAAAAAAAAAGAATCTAATTAGAAACGGCAAAAATAAAAGTTTTTATCAAAATCATTGTCTCTAAATGTGATTCGAGAGATAGGCGCTTCTCACATGTGAGAAGTGCCCATTGAAAAAAAAGTGGGAGCCAAAAAAAAATTAAATGAAAGACTATTTGTACACCCTTTCTAGTTTATGTGAATGGTCTTGTTTTTTGTTTTAATTTTTTTATATAATTTTAATTTAAAATAAATAAATAACTTGTCATTTATTAGTTTAAATAATTAATTTAATTTAATTTATTATTATCTATTAAATAATTATTAATTAAATACATTATTTATTATTTATTAAATAATTAATTAATTAAATGGCCATTTCGCACGTGCGTGAATCGATTCTCAAATTTTTAAGTTTAATTTCTTTTTTCACCTTATTTCTTATGTACTTCATTACATTACATGATATTTTGATATTCATTCATTTATAAAATAAACATAAAAAAACTTCAAAATATTCAATTTTTTAAGAGAGAGAGATGGCTCAAATATTTTGGGGGAAAAATATTTAACTCAGGAGTATAATTTTCCAAGTATCAATTTTTTTGCTACAAAAAATTAACTCCTACATTTATGATTAGAAAAGAATATTACCTAAAAATATTAGCCAATTGTGAAAAATTTCCAAAGTTAAATTGACTTGTGTTGGGATTATTTAATTAAATGCTTTAAAAGAATTACCAATTTGCATGGATATCTTATTCAACTATAATTACATTGATATTTTAAAATAGGGCGAGTAATAACCACAATGCCTTTTAATAATATCACTAAAAAAAAAAATTGAAATGATTACAATTTTTTTCTTTATTTTTATTTTGTCTTATTATTTTTTTATATCTTTATTTTGTCTTCTTTTAAATTAAAAAACATTCTCATTCTTTTTCTTAGCACAAATAAAGAGAGTTTTTTCATGTAAAATTCTTAATTAAAATTGTAATAAAATTGAAGAGAGGCTCGTAAAGTTAAAGAGTGACTAAACATTTGCGATAAAATTGAAGATACTCAAACAAAGATAAGAATCAAATTCTTTTATAGTACTTTAACATGTTTAAGGAGAAAATTCATTCTTTTTTTTTTTTGTTTTAAAATCAAGGGAAACTTTTAAAAATGGCCCCTAATTTTATAGAGTATTCTTTTAACTCTAAATATCTTTAATTTTTTCCTCTTTTTTATTTTAATGCATAAAATTTATTAAAAAAAAGATATATTTAATAATAAATAAGTAGATTTTGTAAAAACAATTGAGTAAAAAAAATCAAAAAGGCCAAAAAATGGCTAAAACACCATTTTGGCCACCACACACGACACCGACACAAATACTTAGTGCACGTTAAGCATAGGTGTTCACTTTGTGCGTGCAATTAAACGCACACTAAGTGCATGTGCTAAGCACAACTTGCACTTAGCATGTGCCTTGGCGTGTCTTATTTGTGTCTTTTTGCTTTAGGAGTACCAACTTTTAAAAATACCTTAGCATGTTTTATTTATATAATGCAACATAAAGAAAAAAAATTATTGTTTCCAATCATGCTCTTTCTTTTGTTATTTGTTGCGAGTGTATAATATTATTTTGTTCAAAAATTTATTTTTTAATAACATGGTGATGGAAAATGAGATTAATTCTCTCTGAAAGAATAAAATTTGAGAATTTGTGGAGATACCTCAAAATAAGAAATTAATTGGGTTTAAGTGGGTGTATAAAATTAAGGAAGAGATACCGGTGTAAAGCCTATGAGTTTAAAGCTAAATTAATGGCAAAAGATTTCACTCAGTGTAAGGGGTTAGTTTTCATAAAATATTTTCATCATTAGTCAAACATACGTCAATTAGAATTTTATTAGCTATGTGCATAAATTTAAATTTGTATTTAGAGCAAATAGATGTAAAATTACTTTTCTTCATAGAGAGCTTGAAGAAAATATATATACATGTTATAGTCACAGGGGTTTGAAGAACTTGAAATAGAAGTTTATGCTTGTTTATTAAAGAAATCATTATATGGGTTAAAGCAGTCTCTAAGACAGTAGTATAAGAAATTTAATAACTTCTTGTTACATTTTGGTATTACCAGAAGCAAGCATGACGGGTGTATGTACTTTAAAGCATTAGATAGTGGAATATATATGTATTTACTTCTTTATATAGATGATATGTTAATTGCATATCAAGATATAGAATAGATATGAAGATGCAGTTGAGTGTCAAGTTTAAAGTGAAGGATTTTGAGGAAGCAAAGAGGATTCTGTTATGAATATCATAAAGGAAATATCATATGTTATTTTCCTGTCCCAGCAAAGATATATACTCAAAATTCTTAAGAGATTCAGAATGTATGATGCGAAAGCTGTCTTAACTCCCATGGCCATGCATTTTAAGTTGTTAACAACATAATCACTATAAATATTTTTTAAAAAAAAGAATTGTAGATGCTTAAAGTACCATATATCAACACTGTAGGGAGCAACATATATGCAATGGTTTGCATAAGACCAGATATAACTCAAGTTATAAGCATAATGAGTAGATATATGGCTAATTCTAATAAAAAACATTGGCTTGTAGTAAAGTGAATATTAAAACATTTACAAGGAACGTCAGAGCATGGTTTGCTATATAAAATGGCAAAAAATGATGATGAAATGAGAGGATATGTAGACTCATATTTTTGTTGGGTTTGTTAAATTACTTATGCTTAAGTGTATGATTTATTGTGTGTGTACAGTGATATAAAATGATAAACAAACCTAATAAGTGCAAGTGCACGCTATCGTTAACAAGTAATAAAGAGTGAAGGGTGTCAAACCCACTAGGACTAAGTGTTTCGCTTTGTTCAAGTACTAAAATTGATTCTTCTACTTTTATCCAAACAAATTGATTCAATTGAAAATAAAACTAATACTAAATTAACAACTAAGTATGCAAATCACAAATTCTAACACTATCAATGATAAATAATATCTAGGATATGTAGCTACCCCTTAATCTATGTTTGTTGTGGATATGCTTTGATAGTCAATTCCTTAATTAGTTATTGGTCACAACGCTAGACTCATCGCAAGCCTCTTCCGATGGTCAGACGATTATACCCCATTCAATCCAATACCTATATTCCTATGATATCGAGATTAAGTAGAATTCATTAAGCCCAAGTTGTATTAACCATGTATGCCACTTAGGTATATTCCTATCTTAATTGAAACTTATAGATGTTACTCTACAATTATACATCATTTTGTCCTAGGCTATTGAATGAGATGTCTTTTCCAAGTTTATCACAATAAATCTAAAGTTCATGCATAAGATTGGCTAGGTAAAATGTAAATATTAAGTACTAACAAAATAAATAAAAATAAATTCATGCATTCAAAGTTAAAATATTTACAAACACATAGTTAAGTTCAAGACTATAATTATAAAAAAGTATATTTAAGTTCAACATAATAAAGTTCAAATAACAAAGTGTAAGAGATAACATGATACAACTAAGTTTAGATTAATAAATACAAAAATGAGTCCATATAATCTTCCCAAACCTTGATTCTAATGCTTCTCTTGCAAGTATTAGCTTCCTTTGATGATGTTGATCCTTCTTTAAATGAGTTCTAAATGTAGAAATGTGCTTTTTTGTAGTAAAAATGTGTGATTTTTGACCTAGAACATACTCCTTTAATGATGAAATAAAAGTAGAATGTTTCAACTCTTATAAAAATCCAAAAGAATTACTTTATATAGTGTAGGAAATAACCTTATTACAATAGCGTGTCTCTCTAGAACACAAGGGCATTTCTAACTGTCATGTACGAATATTGCAACATTGACAATCTTGTAATGTGATTGGTGCTATCGTAGCCTATCGTAAGTGCACGCTATCATATCAAGTAATATAAGATTTAGAGTCTGAGTATCGACCCCATAGGGACTATACGATCTAATTCTATCAATCAATTACTAAAATTATATCTACTTAACTTTTATTTAGAAAACTAAAATCTAAAATTTAATTAACTAACCCAATTCTTAACCTAATTAATAAAGAAATTAATTCACTAAAGGATAATAATTCTAGGGTATAGACTCATCCTTTAATATTTCACTGGATTCATTAACTACTTAGTTAATCCTTTAATATCAATTATTAGCTTAGACACTAATCTCACCACAAGTCTTTGTTGATGGTTGAGTGACTATATTACGCATTCTAACAATCATCTATATGTCTATGATAATCAAATTAGAATGTAATTCATTAAGATCAATTCTAAATTATGTCATACATGCCATCTATTTACATGTCTATCATATATGGAACTTATAGTTGCTACCTTATGATCATGCATCAAACTATCATAGGCTAAATACATGAATATCTTTGTTAAATTCATCATAGTTCCTCAATCATTCATAATATTGATCAGATATAATGAAAGCCTTAAACATAAGATATAATGAATCAATTATATGTATTAAGTTCATTAACTAAGAATTAATAAAATCTAACTACATGCTAGATTAAAAAATCTAACCCTAAAAATAAAAACATAGATCATAGTAAAATAAATAATTCTAGAGCTTATTAATAATAACAATATGAAAATCATAGAAAACTAAAAAAATAAAAAGTTGAAGAGATAAAACTAATTTTTTTACAGTCTTTAATCTTCTAGTCATCTTGATCCTCCAAAAATTATTTTTTCTCTCTCCTCTTATTTTTTCTTTTAGGTTTTTTTATATTCTATTTATAGGTTTATGTCTTTGAATTAGGATAAAATATCTAATATAAGTCAAATTAAGATTACTGTATATGAGTTACTATTTATACATTACTATTCTTGCGCACTGATCAGAGGGTACTGTTCACGCAGTGTCACAGCACTAAAGGGCTATACATACTATTTTTTAGCGTCATTTTGGATGCTGCGACGCTGAGCATTATAGTAAAAATACTATAACTCATTGCTGTAGCAATCTACTGTATTATAGTATTGTAGTAATTTGATATTTTTGCCTTATTTTTATTAGATTTTCATCCTTATTTGCTATATTAACTCCAAACCTACAAAATAATAATAAAATACATAAAAAGCCAAATTCTCTTAATTTAAACAAACAAATATTAAGTTTGAAAAATAAAAATATTAGACCTAATCAACCCTTATCACAATGCTAAGGCATTTTAGCACTAGGCATTAGAGATCTTGAAAAGTTCATGAAATTCACACTGCTCAGCATCCACATCAACACCACAATGTCCATAATTCCCAACAATGCTAGGGCATTCTATGCTTCAACACTGGGGCGTTCATCTTGCTGGATGAACGTTGGCGCTTTATCTTTTGGAACGCAACTGTGTTTATTCTTTTTCTTCACTTTTATCTCTAAATTTTTACTCTTTGGCCTCATGTTTGCTGCTTTTCTTTCTCATTAGTTCATTTAAGTACTTTTCTTGCAATTTCAACACAAATATACCTAAATCACTCTTTGGCCTCTTGTTTGCTACTTTACTTTCTCATTAGTTCATTTAAGTACTTGTCCTGCAATTTCAACGCAAGTATATATAAATAGATCGTAATAACTCAAAAACAACAATAATTAAAGCTAAAATAAATAATATATATATATATATATCCATTGTACACTTATTAATTATGCAAATAACCTAGACAAGAGGCTATCGTTTATTGGGTACATATTTACAATGTTTGAACGTAATATACGTTAGAGGTTGGTTTAACAATATGCGGTGGCATTATCAACCACGGAAGTAGAGTATATAGTTGTGGTGAAAACTACTAAAGAAGTCGTATGGTTAAAATACATCTGCACAGAGATGTTAACTATGAAAGACATTGACACTAGTGTTTATTATAATAACTAGAGTGCCATACATCTAAACAAACATCAAATATTTTCTGAAAGGTTAAAAAAATATTGATGTGAGGTTGTTTTTCATCAAATAAGTTATTCAAAGTGGTGAGATTAGTCTAACAAAGATATTATCATTAGAAAATCCTGCGGATATATTAACTAAGTCATTGCCTTCAGTTAAATTTATCATATGTAAGAACTTAACTAGAGTCACCACCATATAAGTGAGCAATGTAATGTAGAAATGATGAATCTATGGATGCTTCTTCGGAGATTTTGAGTTAATGAAAAAATTTATAAGAATGATGATTAAAAATCATGTTGAAGATGATTTTTTGAGTCAAAATGTTGAGAAGGAGATGACAAAGAATCGAGAATAAGGCGGAAGGACCTAAGATGAAGCTCAAAACTAGATATTGAATTTTCATGTCTAAGCGCCGCGGCGCCAAAGCTTAGACATTTCAGTTGCTGCGATACTAATGTGAGTAAAATTCAGATTTCTTGTGTTTTAAGTTTTTTAAACTTTCTTTTCTTAATGTAACTCAGATTATAGTTTACTTAAGAAGTATAGTTATAAATAAGACCTTATTTTAACTTGAGATAAGGGGATTATGAACATCAACAAAAAAATTAAGATCGAGAGTATTTAATTTAATCCCTAGAGAGACTTAATTCAATAATATAAAAAGTTTAGATTTTGATTCACCGTGAACGTAGACAATTGTTGAACCACGTAAATCTTTGTATATAGTTTTTTATTCTTAATTTTTTTTACCTTCTCATACTCTCAATTATTTTGTAATCATTATACTTATAAAACATTTTTCTGCAACAATAAATTTTAGATAATTCAATAAAAAATATTATAATCTATAATTTTAAAAGTTCAAAATTTAAACTTTGTCTAATAGAGTAAAACTAACTTTTTAATTTCAAAATTTTTTTATTTGCAATTAAACAACAAAAAATATTAGTAGAGGTTTTAACAATTAAATAAATACTTTTAACTTGTAAAAACGTTGTAGCAAACAAACTTTAAATAGCCTAAAGGTTGATAAACCCATTATTCATTTGAGTCTACTCAAATTTATAGCGAGCTTGAATGAAAGTTGAAACTCAATAATAATAGATATCTAACTAATTTCCCTTACAATATTATCACTTCACATTAAAAAAAAATAATCAAGAACACAAAATTAGACACCAATAATCTCATTTCATTTCGGAAACCTTTATTTCATATAAACTAAAGTGACAAAATATTCACTGAAAATTAGAATTCCAATCATAACAAATATCAGTAGGACTCGATGTTCTATTCACAATACATGGACCTCTTGGTCTTATACTCCACGAACAAAGACCACAATAATCATAATCCCTTGTTTCTGTGTAAATATCAAACCATTTTTGTGTATTTTGCCATACGAAGCTACAAAAGTAGAGCGTCGTCCTAAAAAAATTCGGTCGAAATTGAAACCCATAATAACTTTGATAAGGGACTACATGTTCTCCAAGATCATCGTCTTTGGATTTGCAATGAATGGCGAGATCTACCCCAACACCAATATCATTTGTAATCCTTTCGTACACCATGTGCCTAAAATGAATCGACCCACCATTGTATATCAATAGGAGCATGACAAATGATATCAAAATAAAGGGATGCCTACTGATGTAACCCATGTTTTTTTAATTTTTGGGTATCTATTCTTTTCATGTATAATGTAAGAAAATGGTGGTGTCTTATATAACACTTAATTGTGTGAAAACAGCTCCCATATTTGGGTTTTATTTATTTATCATATTTTGGTTATTTCTAGTTATGACATAATTAAGAGGGGAGTTTTTTTTTTTATAGAAAGTAATAAATAGTAATAATTTTTTTTTGGGTCTAAAAGATAAGATTGCAAGAAATGATTCTTCCGTTTCTTATGGTAATTGAATGAGTTGTAAAATAATATTATAGAATGCTTAAAATTTTAAATTATGACCACAGAAAAATAAAGCGCCAAAAGCATTTGTTTGAAAAGTTTAGAGGTTGAGATAGAATTAAAATTTAAGGTGATAAGATTAAATGTTAAAGTTAAAAATTATATTAAATTAAATTTTAATTATATAAAAATTTTAATATTAAATTTAAAATTTTAACAAGTTAAATTATAAAAATATTTATTTTAAAGAGTAAAAACATAAGTTGGAATCCCTTTCCTATATAAAAAGAAATAAAACATTAAAAGTTAAGTTTGAATCTCCTCCTATATTTAAAAAATATATATATATAAAACATGAAAAATTAATTAAGAACAGACTGGCAAATCATCCAACCGAGAACATATCATTTTTATACATATCAAAAATCAACTATTTAACTTGTAAAATTTGTATCTACTAATTTATAGTGGTAGGAATTAATGGTTTTTAGAACTGGATATTCAATATGATTCGATTTTAATTATTAATTGAATTTTCTATTACATGTTAAAAGAGAATTAAGTCATAAATAATATTACGATGTTCCGAATTGTATTCATTAAATAGTTAATTTTTATAATTTTTAAAATAACCGTCACGCTATTTTATTAGTTCTTTATAGAATCTAATTAAATATAAATTCATCCGATGAATTAGAATTTAGTTCTTTATAGAATGTAATACTAAGCTGTATACTCGTGTCATCATCCTTATTTAATCTTGATCGTAGGAAAGAGAGAAAAATCTAATTAAATAAACATAAAAAAAAATAAAAAATCCATGTCGTCATCCCTATTTGATCTTGACTGGCGAGAAAACAATAATCTAAAGGTTAAAAATTATATCAAAACTTTTATAAAGTTAAAGAGCTATTGATTATTTCTATAAACTTTTATAGAGTCGCGAATAGTGGACAATCACGGATGGCAATGTTTGTTCTATTTTTTATTTTAAGTTTTTTTTCTATCCCATTTTTAAAAAAAAATTTAACAGGATAGAGACGAGAAATCCTTATGTTAAAAATGATTTTTTTTATCTTTGCTTATTTTTTATTTTTATTAATATTAAATATAATTTTATATTCACATATTTTAATAACATAAAATTAATCTATTATGATTAAAAGAAATTAAACTAACAATATAGAATAATATAATAATTTTTTTTAATAATATGAATAATATATAAAATTTTAAGTAAATAATAAATAAAATAAAATAAAATAAATTTAAATAATATTTTAGTACCTAGTGTCATTAATCTTTTTGTTAATTATTTTATATTCTCATATTAAAAGTCATGAGATTAAGACTTTATTCCTAAAAATAAATTAAATATTTTTAGCTTTTTATTAATTTATTTATAAATAATGTAATAAAAAGTTTAACACAATTAAACTTACAAAAAATTAAACTAGAGTTTACCTCATCAATAATTTTAATAAATATGTGACATTGAATTTTTGTAAAATAACTTAAATATAAGCTTGATAATGAAAATAAATCATAGAAGAACTAGTTGGTTAAAATTAAATAAATTAAATTTTTGTAAATAATACATAATTATATTTCAAACCTTTAATTTTATCTCATAACTAATTTTGAGCAAATATCAAAACTTCTAATGTCTTTGAATGTAATCTACTACGACGAGGACTTACAAATTTACCAATTGTTCTAAATGTAGATTCAAATGCTACCAAAATTAATTTTATTGTAGTTCTAAAATTTTTACTCGAGACAATAGAGCAAATTTAATGAGAGGACAAAGAGAGCAATTGAACAAATTTAATAAGAGTTTAAGAGAATAAAATTAATGATGGCTGACGGCTCAACTCAAAAATAAAACATTTAATATTAGATTTTAAGTTTTTATATTAAATATAGTTAAATACAAATTATAAAATAAAAAATTAATAAACTATATAACAATTTACTAAAATTATATTTAATATATTCATATATAATGGGTGTAGAGCGAAGATGGGGCGAGGAGCTTTAATCTCATCCCTGATTCATTAATAATTTGGAAAATAAATTTTTTTCCCATGCCCTATCCTTTTTTTACAAAAATTATCTTATCCTTACCACATGCTTGGTTAATGCTATAAATATATTTGAGAAGTCGAGAGTAAGATATGAGTACCATATTTTACTTATTCCGTTTATGACATGAATAAGAGAAATTAGAGTTTTTTTTCAAAAAAAAAAAGTAATAATAATTAAATTTTAATTTGTATTTTTCTTTGATGCTAATTGATTGGTCAATTATTTTTTTCAGCTATTATCATCAATACCCTTAGGATATTGGCTAATATTCACAAATATTTGAAAGTTTAATAAATAGCTTAAAAAACATAAACGTTTAAGCAAATATGAATCAATATCTTTTTGTTAGGAATCTTTTCTTAAAGTTAATATATTTTACGTTAATATGTATAAAACGATTAAATTACTTTTGTAGATAATAAAATGTGATAGATATGATAATTATGCCCTTTACAACTTACTAGAAAATCAAATTCCTAAAACAAAAGTCAACTTTTTAATGTTAAAAAAATAGACTTATTATTCTTCAATATTTCAATGATATGTGATGATGATTAAAACTGCTAGGGTTACGATGAATCAAGCAATAAATAAATTAATAAAAGTAAAAATTAGAAATAAAAACTTCCCCACCTTCTTTCTTTTTTATCAAGAAAAAAAATTTATTCTTCTACCTTACTTTCTTGCAAAGAATACAACATCTTATTTAGACCTAAAAGTGAATGATGATTAAAATTGACAAAGGCTCCTCTTAGCAAATACACGTGCAAGGGCCTTAAAACAAGCAATCAAGCAAGGGCGCTACGTGTTGCAATGACCCCCTGCTTGGTTAATGCAGCAGCGGCCAAGCAGGGGCCGTCGCCCGAGGCATGTGCAAGGGCCTTAGAACAAGCAACCAAGCAAGGGTGCCACGTGCTGTAGCGAACGCTGCTTGGTCGTTGCTATCACGACCTTTTCTTAGTTGTGTACAGCAGCCTCGCTTGGTCACACACAATGACCCATGCTTAGTGGAGATAATGGGCGCAACTGTAGTAACAATGGTGGCTATAGTGGAGATGCGGCAGCTGACAAGGTTTGAGAGTATTAGGATTTGTAAAATTAAGAGAGTAAAGAAGAATTTAAGATTTGAATTTTTTTTAATATTTATAAATTTTTTTTGAAAGTTAAAATGTGTGAAACGACTTTATTATGTTTTTCTCATTAATTAAATGAAAAGGCCGAAAAGGTAAGATTACGTACTAGAATATCCTTACCGTAGGTCTTTAGACAAACTTTTTTTTTTTTTCCTTTCATTTTATTTATTTATTTATTTATTTTTGAATGAAAAAGCCAATGGAGAACGATTACTTGCTAAAATATGCTTGCCATAGGAGGAGCTAAAATTTGCAGATCAACAGTAAAAAAAATCTCAGACCTCGTGCATAAGAAAACAGAGAAATTCTTTGACAAAAGAAAAGAATCACAGAAAGACTAATTCAAGACAGTATGATATATCATCAAATTGGGACAGATCTAAAACGCAAATTCACTTTTAAAACATTTTGACTCTTGCAACTTACTCCTACCACCCATCAAGAGTTGAACTATTATCCTACAAAATTTGCATCTGCTCATTTAACAGCCATATTTCGGCTGTAAACTTATGTTTACGTTTCCGATTTGTTTGTTTACATGGTTGTGTTTCTCCAAGATTAGCACCAACATTTAACAGTTTATAAACTACAAGAAAAGAAAGTAAGATGAAATAATAGTTTTCAGAGAAGCAAGTACTTTCACAAATTGAACTAATTAATCAAGAAGTAAAAATTTACATTGTACATAGTCTTTGAAGTAATCTTTATGTTTTTATTTGTTATATAGCTCTTAATCTTGAAAATTTTTGTGTCTGGGTCAAACGACCATTTGTCTTCAATATGGAAAGTCTGGCAAACTATTTTTTGCATTTCAGGTAGATGCCTGAAATTATAGCCACTCCGGCAACTGCAACACCTAAAGAAGTGAGAACTTTTGCTGCTGTAAATACTGGCTTTGGTGAAGGAATTGTCATCAGATCGTTTATCTGTCACACAAGAACATGGCATTGAAGAGCATCAAAATCCAAGCATGTATGATAGAAATTAAAATATTAGCAAAAAGAAATAAATACAGTACTTCCATGCATAGGGTTGCCTCTAGACACTAGGATAAAAGGTGAGAGACAGTTCATGGTGGACTGAGTATTCAAAAATCTCAATACCATATAATGGCTAAGCAAAACACATTTAACATTTCCAATAAAACAACATACCATGAGCCAGGAAAATAACAATTGTTGAGCAATTAAACCATAATGCATATACCAATCCTGTTAATTTTAGAGGCAGGAGCAATTGCATAACAATGCATCCAAACACTTCCTATGATAGATATTGTTAACCTACCGAAACAGGTTGCTGCCAGTGCTTTTTAATTCCTTGTAGGTGTCCCTTTCCAACAACTGCAACGACTGAACTATGCTCGGTAGCCACCCTTAGCAATGTGGATGACATGTACCTGAATATATATGCAAGTTAGTTCATGAGCTGTGAGGAGTTAATTTAAAGACAAACAAACAGAGACCTGTCTTTGCAGCCAATGTAAAAAAATATCAAAACTTTTGGTGGAAAAGAAGACAAGTAGGGAAAAATAGAAGAGGCAATCAAGTTGTATTGCAACTTATGCAAACTTCTCCCTCCATATCATTTCTCATTGTATGTTCTCCTATCATAGTTTGAAGCAAAATTGACTACAGTCTACTACTGTTCCCTTTCCTTTCTCCCCCCACAAAGAGGTTTTCTTGCTTTTCTAGACCTTGATTCCATTTATATCCTTTAAAGAAAAAAAAATGACAGTTCATTACCATTTTGAAGAGGAATTGGGGGGCACCCAGACATTCCTGATTTACTATTTTGTATCTCTAATAATTTATATTCTTTTAATTGCAACCAGAACAAGTGATCAGCCATAAATTGGGCTTAAAAAGCTTAAAAAATATCAAAATAGGTCGTACAAGGTTACTGGGCAACCTTTATGATTAACAAAATTTAAAAAGCATCTCAAACCACCCTACCTCATTCATTTCATACTTGAAGTCATATATACTACATAGATAAACCAAGAGAAAACAACAGCCAGCACCGCCCCCACGCCCCACCACACCCCCTTTTTTTTTTTCTGTATCTTCCCATCTCACATCTCCCTTATCAGAGCATAAAGATAATGAGGACAAGATGAAACAAAATTATGAATTATGCATCGCTAGAGAAGATCTAATGACCCAAAGTCATCATTTGTAACTATATAAAACCAAATTTAACTATGCTTAAAAAATTGGGATACAAATTTCATATTCCAATTGATGGGGCAAATGATATGTCTCCTATTAATAAGTGCTATTTTATTACACATTATTAGTGGAACAACAAAGTCACAACTACCTTACACATGACAGATAGGTGCCCCATAAATTGGGATACAAACTTTGCATCCCAATTTTGTAAGCATAACATTATCAATTAACAATTATATAACCAAGAAATTACTTACTGATCTCGCTCATGCACAAGAGTTTCCATTAGAGTAGGGAATTCTTTGCTCATCTCTTGAATCACAAGAGTCAACATATCAACATCATCCATTTCCTTCAGCTGAAGAGAGCAATACAAATTAGCATCAGAAACAATTTTGTAACATTAAATGAATCTTTATCCTCCATTTTCTTCCTCCAAAGTGCAATCTTTTGATACATTTTAACAAAAATCATTTTTAGTGCTGATGAAGAAAAAAATATAAGGATAAGAAAGCTTACCATTCTGTTAAGATCCTCAGGACTCGGCAAGAAGAATGCTTGAAAAAGGAAGGAATAGAGTAATTTTATTTTATGCCAAAGGGGCATCTTTCCCCATGTCCTTCGTAGTGTAATCTGTCACAGTTAATTCCAATTTAATTCACCATATTAAAATAAATATATAAAGCACTGACATACAAGTGTATAAGATTTAATTAACAGCAGCCCTGAGAGCAAGCAAAAGCAAACAAAAATAGACATCAGTCCACCTTTGATAAAATTAACCAGTTGAAGTTCGAATGAAAAATGAAAACAGGCAGGGTTAGTAGCCTCAGATCTTGACCTGAAGGGATCATTGTGACTTACGCCCATATAAGAGGAGAGTTCCCAACTACTCTCACAGTTCACAGTACTACTACAATAGCTTTCTTAGAACAATCTAGAGAGGAATTTGTTCACAGAACTAAAGTGAGACATCATTACATTGCCAACACTAGTGTTTTAATGGTTTATCAGTTCTTTTAGTATATGTAGCCAGAATATTACATTTATGGGTAAAGATACATTCTTAAGGATTAAGTCCTCAAATAACCCCATACAAGCACCATGGAAATTTTCAAGGTTAGAAGCATAATTTTAAAGCTTAACAGTTGGTTATAAGTTTTCTACAAATCCTAGAAAGTATGATTCCTAGAGACTAGCAGTGCCCATGTAGTAGTTATAAATCTTCCCCTTTATTTCTAATTCTTTAACAATTTAGCAACTGCAGTAATAATTTAACACTAACTTCAGTAATTCGAGATTTTTCCTTGATGCCTTAAACAATCTTAACAGAGTGTTTCAATCTTTTAAAAAGGGAACAAAAATGCTATACAAACTACAAGCAAAAGATTCTCCACAAAATGCCATCTGATAAGTCTAAACATCCTTCAACTTTATGGAGCTGGTCCTACTTATTTTCTCTAATAACAGGGACTCCTACTTAATTGGCTGACCAAAATACAAAGTGGTGTACAAGTTAAGAAAGCCACATAATCTACCCTAACGAAAGGATGGTAGGTGTGTCTTCATCTCATAATTGGAATAGCACATAGATTGGGTGATAGATTGCCTATGAATTAAAAAGAAGAAAACAAAGAATCAAAAATAATTTTATCCAGCAATCAGCCAAGTATCTTACCTGAACTGGACGATCTCCAAGTATCACCTTGCCACCATACTTCATAGCTTCTTCAAATGCCACACGAAACTCAGAACCGGGAAAAACCTCTAGCTTACTAGCTACCTATCAGGAACTCAAGGAATAGCTTACATTGTATAAAATTACCTAACTGAAGTGGGAAGCCAACAACACACATGGATAAACTTTAAAAAGGAAGAAATGTACCTTGGCAAGAAACCAACTGTAAATTATTCCAAACATGTTATGCTTTTTCTTCATCATCTCTATCATTTCTGCCATTGTGGGTACCTGTTAAACTGCATATAAGTTCGACAAGCAGATGGAAAACTGAAGAAAAACCATATAAATAAAAAATTTAAACAAAAAAAAAAGGTGAGAAGAATGCAATTGATCATACCTTCAAATTCTGAGGAGTAAGCACAGCAACTCGACTGGAGCATAACTCTAAGAACACGGCCTGTAGTTAAATGGAATCAAATTTAAAAATGTCAAATCAACTTCATAGTAAGTTTCCAAATGACTGATGTAGGACAAAAATTTCTAAATGCAGGCAGCTAACCTGCTAAAAAATGACCCATCCATCAATCAAGAGTTAGTGAATTTCAAAAGAAAAAGCACCTGTGGTTTCAAGAAATCAATTATTGCTTCCACTTCTCTGCAGGATTCCTGCAAACACACACCCATCAAAAATAAAAAAACTGAATAATAAAAAATGTGAATACTGTCACTTTCGTTGCTACTGATTAATCAAATTGTTCAAATCAATAACAGATTACATAACTAAAACAAATTAATTAAGAAAATCGAACAAATTATGGACTTAACAATATCAGACGATTACCCGAGAAACATGGGCAGTACCAACGAGATATACATCGCAGGTGCCGCCCTCGGCCGATGACTCGCAGGTGAGAAACACAACGCTCCTCGCCAGCTCATCAGGCAGAACCTTCTTCGTCTCTTCTTCCGGAACGGCATCGTTGTCGTTTTCATCTCTCACCTCATCGCTCAAACTGACGGCGCTCTCACTCAACGGATCGACGTGAATAAATTCTTCACCCGATTCCGGCGGATTCGGATCCATCTTGGGGAATTTGGGGTCGTTGGCTGTGGCAAACGAGGCAATTTGGGTGGTTAGAACACGCGAGGGGAAGGATTGTCGGTTGAGAGATAACGTAAGGTTAGTGTGGGCACGGCGGAGAGGGACTTGGAATTTGACGTAGGTGAGGTTGGTGAGAAATCGGCGCGCGTGGGGCGAGTTGATTGGGGTGACAAGGCGAGTCAAGTGATTCATATAATTTGCGGTGTGCGCCTTCTGTTTGAGTAAAATAGCGAAATGTATGTTAAATCGTATCTGGGAACGTTCCTTAAAAAAAAAAAAGCGTGGAAGGACACTTGAAACGCATCCGTGTTTTTTCAAACAGGAACCCGAGTTTTAACAGTCAAAAAAGTTTTTTTTTTTTATTTCATTAGGAAGATAAATTTTATCTCTTTTAATATTTTATAAAAGGTAATTGCACTCGTTTAAACAATTCGAAATAAAGAGTTTACGGTGCATTTTAAAGATTTTAAGTTTAAATTTTTGTTTTCTATTTTAAAAATATATATTTGAAAAGGTAAATTCTTATTTTCACTTATAAATAGACTAAATTATAAAAAATATTATTATATCTATATTTCATCTCTTTTAATATTTAAAAGAATAAACTCGTATTTTCACTTAATAGATTAAATTGTGAAAAATATTATTGTGTCATAATAAAAACACACACTATAAAAATATTATCATGCCCTTATTTCATCTCATTTCAAATTTAAAAGTAAAATCGTACTTTCATCTACAAATAAATAAACCGTAGAAAGTATTGGACTAAATTGTAGAAAGTACACACATCTAATAGGACTTAAAAATAACACTTTAGAATAAAAATCAAATACTTTAATTATTAAGTTACAAACAGTTTGTTGATATTAAATTATTTATTTGTTATATATTAAATATAGTAGCCTAAGCAAATTACAATCTATTAAAAAATTAATTAAATTAAATTTAAAAAACTATAAAAAAAAATTAGGTGCACATTAGTTCATGGTGACCGTTGCTAGTGACTATAGGCAAATGAATTCAAAATTTACATCATGAGATTCTAAATTTTGAGATATATGTGATGATTTAATTGTTTTCGTCAACAGAACATTGAAGGAGGCCCAAAATAAAAAAAAAAATGTAAGACCACCATATCTCCCTCACATAAAAGGCGACAAGTAAAGGAGCATTACCATTATTATCGCAATCCAACGATCTAATAGATGATGGTAGTGAATGACTATGAAAACTTGATTGCAGGTGATTGTTCAAGTTGTTATATTGAATATATAAACAGTAAATAAACTCATAATCAATTAAGTATTTATAGTTTAATAATTAAGGCATTTGACTTTTAATAAAAGGCCTTAGCTTCGAGTCTTGTTGAGTGTGTGTGCTTTTATCCCTTTATTTTTTTATTCATTAAGAGTGAAATGGACATAACAATCTTAATACATTGGTATAACAGTACTTTTTATAATTTAGTCTATATCGATTATTAAAAGAGACGAAATTTGTCTCATAACATGAGTATATTTTGTCATTTTAAAGCCATAAGGTCTGTTAATATATATATATGGATATAACAATACTTTCTATAAGTTAGTACCTATTAACTATTACAAGAAACAAAATTTTATCTTATGATAATGATCTTTTGTCTCTTTCGAAACCACGTGGTTTATAAATTCCTTTTGAAAAATCACGAGTTTAGGCATCTTTAGACTTAAAAAATTAATAATAATTAAAAATAAATATATTGTATAACAAGATAGATATGTCATTATGTGAGTCTCACGGGTCATTGTTTTATTTTGTGTAAAGAGACTCGTTAAAATTGTTGACCTCTTTCGTGGAAGTAAAAAGAATGGACACAATTGCTAGCATTTTTCAGTCTTTTTATTTGTTTTACAAGTATAGGTAATTAATAATTTATTATTAGTTTTGTTTGTAAGTGTGTTATACATAGAGTAAACATGTACTTTTTTTATTTACACATCACATGTATAAATATGCAGCGAAAAATAAAATATAAATAAATATTTCATTATACTAATAAAATATTAAAGAACTCACTATCGTAGTGTACTTTGTATAATTCTAGTTTAGGACTCGATGAGATCCTTCGAGTTAAAATAATAACTTCTTATTTTCACTGAAATATTTGATTTAAAACAACTCTTACTTCTTAATCTCTCGAAATTTAACTATTTTAATTTGTTTACACTTTTCTTCTTCATTTACAAATGAAGAGAGAATAGCTTTTTATAGCCATTATTACCACTTTTTTTTACTAATAAAATGTAAATGGGTGGCTAAACATGACAATGCAAAATTTTTGAGTTGTTATATTTCTTAAAAATAATGAATAAGCATTAAACACGAGCTAGCTTATTAGAAGAATAATAAATGTCCAATGCAATTATATTAATACCAACACATGCTTAATTATAAGCATGAGAAGTCATTTTTTTATTTGTCAAAAAAATGGTCAAATAAAAACAATTAAGTGGCCTTATAACTTATACAAATATACCATCTCATACTTATTATATTATAAGCACGACGAAATCGTGCCGTTAGCCACTTTTGTTTAATGAAATAACTTTTGCTGAATATGAATTTTAAATGCCAACATAAATGAATTTCATTTGTTTGGCAAAAATAATTACTATTACTAAATAAATAGATAGGCCAATTAAAAAATATGTCACATGTTATATCTGAATAAATTAATAGCATAATATGTGATATTCATTAAAAATGTTAAAGTAACAAGTCTCATTTATCGAGATCGTGAGTTTAATACTCAAATTCTATGATCTCTCTGAGAGACATTAAAATAATTCTTATTTTTAGAACTTTTCAAATTGAACTATTCAATTTGGTGTGCTACCCTAGTGTACAATGAATACACTTCATATAGTAAGACTCCCTAAGTTCACACATGTTTTGTCTTACAGAATTTTTTCGTAATTTTATAAACATTGCCCCACACATACGTTATGAAAATAATAAAACAACGTGTTGAATCATATAAGTTGAGGTAAATACATATTCGTATAATCCCTCCGTTACTTATCTCCAGATTCGTATTCTAATAAACAATATCTACAAATATTTTTACGATATTATTTCTTACACAGGAAACAATTTTTTCATGTGTATTACTTATAGCCATAAGATTTTTAAAATATAATCTTAGAGCATCTGGATATACTACTTATCCATATGAGCTGACAGACCCTAAATGTACACACAATAGGCTCCATAAGCATCAGACCATACCTACAATATGTAGAGGTTAAATTATGAAAGGTCTTTGATATGTGTGGAACCTAAGTATAGTGGATCACTCACAAGTCTACCGTGGTGCTCAAGTCTAGGGACTACAGATACTACTTAACTCGAAATGATCATCCATTAACAACTTTATGGGATGTCTATTGGAGATCTTAATTGAGTCTGCTCAATATTAAGTCATAACTGAATACTCGCATGTTTATATAAGCTTTCACTAAGCTTATAGTATGCTAAGATGAACTATTTTAGACTATCCAGATATAGACATATATTAATCTATAATAAATAAGGTTTCAACTGATAGACCTGTATAAGTGAAAATAGATTATGAATATAATATTTGAAAAATATACTTGTACAATGATATTTCTTAGTACTGTTTGCAACTATTTACAATTATATTAATGTTAGTATACTATTGAGTCTTTGTCTCATTTCAAACAAGACTCTAACTCTTTAGATCTCACTGACTCTTATAACCTGCTAACTCTTTAGCAGTGCTAACTCTTAGCAATTATAACTCTCAGTGTAGTTAACTCTTAGCATTGGTCCAAACTCCTTCGAACCAGATCTGAACTCTTTCAGATCGTACTGTGCTTGAGATGTTACAACAATTTTACCATATTTTAAAATATAATTAACGATTGAATAAAATATAAATTGCATAAATAAAATACTTATATAAAATAGGATGGCACATAAGCACAAATACTTTAGGAGTTAAGGCACAATAACTCTCACTTGCTTTAGTGCCATTCGTAAGGTATCTAGTACCTAATGATTCTACGTATTTTTTAAATACTTTAAGAGTTAAGGCTTTAGTTAGTGGGCTCGCTACATTATTAATAGAGTCTACTCTGTGAAATACAACATCTCCTATAGCCAAGATTTTTTTAACAATGTAGTATTTTCTTTTCATATGTTTAGATCTTTGGTGTGTTCTTGGCTCTTTGGCTTATGTAATGACTTTGTTATTGTTGCAAAATAATAAGATAGGATCTATTAAACTTCAGACTATTTTGAGCTTAGCGACAAATTTACATATTCATACTACTTTTTTTGCTGCTTCTGAGGCGACTATATATTATGCCTCTATGGTAGAATCAACTGTGAATCCCTGTTTGACGCTTTTTTAACTTATAGTAGCACCATTGAGAATAAACACATATCCAGATGTAGACTTTTTATCATCCGGATCAAACTAAAAGTTTGAGTCTATGTATTTGCTTATTTATAAGTCACTGTCTCCATATATGAGAAACTTGTCCCTTGTACCCTTAAGGTACTTCAAGACATGTTTGACTGCCATCTAATGGCTGTCACCTGGATTAGATTGATACCGGTTTGTAATACTCACAGTCATATTGATATCAAGGTTTGTACACATTATGGAATACATCAAGGCTATTTAAGTTCATAAATTGACTTCTTCAATTTGCATACTAGATCAGAAGTTAAGCTAACTACAAAACCTTCTATATATATCCATTCTTCAAGATATTCATTTAGGAATGCTAGTTTAACATCCATCTGCTAAATCTCAAAGTTATAATATATTGTAATTACTAATAAATTTTAAATTGACTTGAGCATGACTACTGGTGCGAAGGTTTTCTCATAATCGATCTCAAATCGTTGAGTATAATCTTTTGCTATCAGTCGAGCTTTAAAGGTCTCTACCTTTCTATCAGGCCTACACTTTCACTTGTAAACCCATTTACAACTAATAGAAACTATTCCTTCGAGAAGTTCAACCAAGTCCCAAACTTGATTGTAATGCATTAAGTCAATTTCGAATTTCATGGCATCTTACTATTTTCCTGAATCAATATCTAATATTGCATGTCTATAGGTTAAATGATCATTTTTTTGAAGTAAGAAAACCTCATGGACACCTTCAAGTATCATATCATACCATACCATACCTTTCAAGTAGCCTTAATATCATTTGTGTCACGCCCCAGACCCAAAAGATCCGACACACGACATCACTTACATTCATTCACTGCATGTGCACTCATAAATAATATTACACAAAATTTTCAACTTTCATTCAACACAGGAATCCTTAGCAAGTTGCTAGTAAGTTCAACACTAAAATCAACCATAACCTAACATATAAATATAAACTTCTCTTGACAATATTTAAACATTCATTTCAATTTCTTTCAGAATTATAGCAATTGAATTATGACTGGGACAATTATTAAACCAGAGATACGCAGAGTTTTCTCAGAGATTAACACTCTACTACGTCACCAGTAGCAACTTTGTTACCGGGAGCCAGAATATATCCATTGCAAATTCTTACTTAAAATCATCCAATAACCACACTTTATAAAACTCAAACCAAATCTAATCCACACACAATGAAATAATACATAAGTATTTATTCAATAGGGACAAATCAAATATCATATCCCACGTGTCCCTAAATGAAACACTCGGTAACCTAGCAACTTAGGGAACCCAAGAAACAGCAGAAGCCTTGCCAAATCCGCTAAACACACATGCACCTTATTTACCTGAAATCACCATAAACTATAATGAGTATAAAACTCAGTAAGCATACTAGTTTTTCATATATCAAATACAAATACATAGATGTACACAATGCATATGTATGATATGCTGTGATCAATCAAAATCATAATCTTATCAAATCACATATCATGTAAGCGTTTACACATTCTTTCAAAACACATAATAGGAATACCATCACTCAACTACTACTTAGTAGGACTTACATATCACATATCACATAATGAGCCAAATGTCACTCGTAGGTGACATACCGTATGAGAGAAATAGTACAAGTGAGGCCTTTAAATTACACATATATAATGCTCATGCCGAAGGTAAAAGCCAAACCCTCACCCTGATCATCGGTGAGTCCTCTCACATGCACCAATACGCCACCACACGAATGTGATGACTCACTCTTCCTTTAGGTACCAATAGGATCCTCCCTACATACGGAACACATAACATATACCAATCCCGAAGGAAAGGCCACACATAAAGGCTCCACAAATCACATAAAATGCCTACTAAGTTAACAGTGAGTTCAAGTACCCTCAAAACACAAAATATTTCTCATGGACATATTACACTTCAAAAGCTTTCTTTGTTAAACATATCTTATTTTGAAAGCTCACTTTCAAAAACACATGTATGTCATGTATGTCCATGCTCACATTCATAAATACATATCTTCACATTTCATATCAAAATATACTTTGACATAACATAAACATATTCCTAATCACATTTACAAAATCATTCATAACACTTACTATATTTATTGTGATTCTAGTAAAAAGTCTAGTATACTTACCTCTTAACACTTTCAGCTACAAGGCTTAAATCTCCTTAACCTATCAATGGAGATTAATCCTTTCATAAGCCTCACAATTCACACAAAATACTTTAAATAGCTTACAAAATTATAGACAATGCATTTATCACATCAAATTGGTCTAAATATTTAGTTTCTCAAAACCTGTCATTCTGACCACTTACACTTAACAAAAATTTCTAATACATCAAATGATATTCAATTACTCCAAAATCATAATATACCATTCTTGACTCATATATCCTTCTTATATATGAATATTATATCAAATTTCCTACACAATCCATTCCATACACACCATCGAATCCAAACTACAAACCTGACAGGATCAAGATACTTACTGAACAGTATTCAATCTTCCAATTTTATAAAATCATATACTAACTCAAAAATTATAAAAATACCACATAATTACTCTTAACACATATCTCAGTCCATGATAAATATTTCACTTCCAAATCACTGCCAAAAGTATTTTAAAACTATTTTATTCCATAGCTTTAAAAATCTATTAATTAAATACTGCAATGAGCTGATACATTCTAGAAAATCATAACACTTCAACCACATTGATCTAAATTCTCAATTCCGAGTATATCACATTAGACATATAAAATTATCATATTCCATAAATTCGTAATTTTTGAAGATCATTCAATAGGTCAAAAATTATTTTCCACTGTAACATACTGTTTACACAGGAAATTTTCAGAATTTCAGGGTCATTTTGGTAAATTCACTAAAACTTCAATTTCTAGAATTTTCAATCGATTCAAAGTTTTAGATGATCCTAAACATGTCTAATTTATAAATTCCTAGATCAAGAGGCTATCCAGCAGAAATTCCACAATTCATCATGATTTATCAAGCTATCTTATAGATCATCATCAATTCTCATAAGATCTTACGAAATACACAACAAATCCTCAATTATACATATTTCCAGAAATCAAAACTTAAAGGAATTAACTTAATTAATATCAATAAATTGAGAAATAGGTATGATATACCTCTTGAAATTCAAAATTTCAATTTCTTCTTCTTCTCCTCTTTCTCTCCTCTCTATTTCTCTCTTCTCTCTCTCTAAAAGAGGTAGCTCGACCAAAATGAGAGAATTAGGGTTTTAAAAGTGTATTTTTATACTAAGTGGCTAATTTTTGATATTTATAAATTTACCCCCAAAACTTTCAAAGTATTACAATTTGGTCCCTAAAATAAATCTAAAGTCTTGCAATTAAACCCAATGCTAATAGTATGACCTTAACCTATACAAACACTACTAATAACAATATATAAATCAAGTATCACCAACATACAAATAAAATACGTATATTTATACATATATAAATACTTATTCTTACCAGTCATGGATACTGGTTACTACAATTTGTGACCTACTTGAAGGGTATGTAAAAGGTATTCTGCTTGTTTAAGCTTGTTGTTCCATCGTTGGTTCATTTTCATTATGATTGACTTCATTAAATTCAATCTTTCTATAATTCCTATGATTTGTGAGAAACTCTTTCTCTAGGAAGGTAGCATAATGAGAGACGAACACATTTTGCTCATCTGGATCATAGAATAAGTATCTCATAGAATTCTTAGGATAACCATGAACCGATCCTTGTGCCATTTGGGTACAAATTTATCTTATTGTATAACTTTTACATAAGCAGGATAGCTCTAAATCTTAATATATTTAAGACTCAGATTCCTTCCATTTCATATCCGATAGGGAATGGAGGGAACAGTTTTAGATAGAACTCTATTCAAAATATGAGCAGCAGTTTCTAAAGCATAGTCCCACTGATATTCCGAAAGATCGGTGAAGTTCATTATAGATTAAACCATATCTAATAGAGTCCAATTTTTCTTTTCTGAAACATCATTGTGTTATGGAGTAGCTGGAGGACTATATTGAGCTAGAATTTTATTCTCTTTTAAATAGTTTACGAATTCACTACTCATGTACTCTCTGCCTCGGTCTGATCAAAACATTTAACATACGTACCAGTTTGTTTTTCTACTTCAAGTCAAAATTCTTAATCTTTTCAAAGGTTTTCAACTTATGTTTCATAAGAAACACATATTAGTGGCACGGTGTCCAACACTAGTGAAAGGAGATTTGGTCATTTTCCATTGAATATAATATTTACAAACTGGATAAGATTGTAAGGTCAGATCAAGTATCCAACCATCCCAACTAGACGAGACATGTGTCTGATGCCTATATGACTCAATCTCATATGCCACAATTTTGTCTCATTTAAAGTTTTCGAACTACTGGCAGCGTTTACCTGTAAATTTATGACATTTTTTACAACTAACATTCAGTTAATAAAATATTATGCATATCATACAAACATAGGGAACAGTTCATATATACATATGATAACCTTCACTATCAAGTACAGGAAGAGATACGATCTGTCTCAAAATATTGAGTATATACAGACAATTATGCAATACAAGTATTCTATTACAAGGGAGAAGTAATTCAAAATGTTTCACAGTTTTGACTCGTAGAAAATCACCATTTCTAACTCGAAGTTGAACCTCTCCTGGCTACACCTGTCTAATTTTTTTCAGACCTTGCAATATATTGCATATGTGAGAAGAACTTGCGGTATCTAATACCCAATCAAAACTAACATAACATGCTAAATAAATGTCAATAATAGGCAAATATATACTTGATGGGGTTCTTCTTAAAATTGGCAAGGTACTTTGGGCAATTTCTCTTCCAATGCCCATCCTCGCCATAGTGTAAATATTTTTCTTTCTTTTGTGGTTTGGATATGGGTTGCTTTTGAGGACTCACATTGCGTGTATTTTTCTTTTCCTTTCCTTTGGACTTCTTAGAAGCTATTGGGGCAGAAGATAAAGCACCATGAACATAAAGGGTCGAACCCACTTTGTTCATGCCCTCTTGCATTGTCTTCAACATATTGTAAAGATCAACATAAGTAAGGGTTATACCTTACATATTGAAGTTCATTATGAACTGTGCAAAAGACCTAAAAATGACTAGAGAATCAAACTATTCCCAGTGAATTGTTCAAGGAAATTTCTAACCTCTCGATGTGTGAAATCATCTTGAGGACGTAAGGACTAACAGGACTGCCCTCGGTAAGTCTACACTAAAAGAGTGATTTGGCAACCCGATAAATCTCAACTTGAGGTCAGTCACCAAATAGCTCCTTAGATAGAGTATAACGTTACCAGCATCGTCCATATTGACATGTTCTCTTTGTAGTTCTGTAGACATAGAGGCGAGGATGTATGATTTAACTTTTAAATTATCATCCAACCATTTCTAATAAGTTACTATTACTTCAGGGATGGCATTATCAGAAACGCCTTTGGGCATGCGCTGATCCATTACATATCCAAGTTTTTCAGAATTCAGAACTATTTTGAAATTCATGAACCAGTCAAAATAGTTATCAACAGTTTTAAGTTGATTAACATCAAGTATGCGTGTCAACGGGTTAGATGAAACCATTGTTTCTTTACAAGATAAAATAAGAGATGTTAGCAGAACAAATTTCAATTGCTAATCCTAAATATTTTATATCATGGGTATAATATTTATACAATTTTTATTCTAAAGATGCCCTCTTACTACTTTATATAATCTCCATAAAATTTTCAAATGGGAGAATAACAGTTTAAATTCTTTTAAATTATATAGCGGGAAGTAGACCCTATTTCTATTTTACTCCCACGATACACTTTAGCGATATAGTCTTTTGTAAAACCCAAAAAGAGATAATTCTTTGTCAATTGCATCTTATACAACTCTTACTTCTGATCCTAAATACACCTTATCTGCACACTTTAGCAATCTAGGGTAAGTGTATTCTAAATTAACTTGTCAATAATCAAATATATGCTACCGATACTACCCACACATTTTAGCGATCTATGGCAATACTGTCGTATATATTTGCCTCATCTCATATTTAACTAATATAGTCTAAATCACACTGATCATATTCCTCATACTTTAGTGATATTAAAAAAAAATACCAAAGTGACTTTTCTAACACCATATTTACAAGACACACCACAATGTAATATTATCTCATAATGAAACACTTTCAATTTGATTAAGAGAGATTAATATACTTTTGTTTGCATCTCATGAGAACGTAATTCTAAATAACACATTTATTTTGTGTAAGCACAACTAACCCCACCAGTAAGGCTCCCATTGTGGTTTACAGTACAAACAAATAGGTTATAGTTTATATTGTAATTATTATAAAAATTATAAATTGCATGAACTATAAATAATAAATATTTTTAAAACAAAAAACAAAAAATAATAATATAATTAGAGTAATTAAGAATAATTAAAGCTTTTCTTAGGTTTTTCGTACTGCAATGCTGAAGGCCCAGCCTCCTGTATCCTAGTTCCAACCTTCATTGTGCTTCGATACTAAAGCCTTACCCTGGCACTACATCCTGGTTATGCATTTTTTAACATTTGAATCACATAATTGGCAGCCCCGGGATATTTTAAGTATGTACGGATACTTCGATTAATTACACAAATAGCACACAATCATGCGTCTGATACCAATTTTGCAAGAGCATTGCATGTAAAGTAAGTATATAGATTTTTTTATTTACATATCACATGCATATATACGCAGTGAAAAATAAAATATAAATAAATATTTTATTACACTAATGAAATATTAGAAAACTCACATTTGAAACATGCTTTGTGCAGTTCTAATCTAGGACTCGGTAGGATCCATTAAGTTAGAACAGTAGCTTTTTATTTTTATTGAAATATTTAATTTAAAACAACTCTTATTTCTTAATCTCTTAAGACTTAGCTATTTTAATTTACTCACACTTTTCTTCTTCATTTATAAATGAAGAGAGAATGATTTTTTATAACCATGACTACCACAATTTTTACCAATAAAATATAAATGGGTGGCTAAGCATGACAATGCAAAAAATTTTACATGCTTCTTAAGAATAGTGAATAAGCATTAAACATGAGCTAGCATATTACAAGAACAATAAGCGTTTATTGCAATTATATTTAATGCTAGCACATGCTTAATTATAAGCATGAGAAGCCATTTTTTGGGAAACAAAAAAAAACAATTCAGTGCTGTTAGCCACTTTTGTTTAATGAAATAACTTTGATCGGATATGGATTTTAAATGCTAATATAAACAAAATTTATTTGTTTAGCAAAACTAATTATTATTACTAAATAAATAGATATGCCAATTTAAAAAATTTTCCGAGTGTTATGTCATAACAAATTAATGGTATGATATGTGGCATTTATTAAAAGGGTTAAAGTGGCAAGTCTCACTTGCTGAGATACCGGGCTTAATACTTAAATCCTATGATCTCTTTGAGAGACATTGAAATAATTCTTTTTTTAGAACTTTTCAGATTGAACTATTTAATCTGGTATGCTATCCCAGTGCACAATGAGTACACTTTATATAGTGAGACTCCCTAAGTTTACATCTATTTTGTCTTACAGAACTCTTCTATAATTTTATAAACATTACCCCCCCCCCCCCCCCCCCCCCCCCCCACACACACACACACGTTATGAAAATAACAAAATAACATGTTAAATCATACAAGTTAAGGTTAATACATATTTTTATAATCCCTCTGTCATTTATATCTTAGAAGAGTTGAGACATAGATCATCATCGTCAAGTCTCTATATGCACAACTCTAGAACGTATCTCCAAATTCATATTTCAATAAATAATATTTGCAAATACTTTTGCGATATTATTTCTTACACAGGAAATAGTTTTTTTTAGTGTATTACTTATGGCCATAAGATTTTCTAAAATATAATCTTGAAGCATCTGGATATACTACTCACCTATATGAGCTGACAGATCCTATATCTACATGCACCAGACTTTATAAGCATTGGACCATACCTAGCGACATGTAGCGGTTAGACTATAAAAAATTTCTAACATGTGTAGAACCCAAATATGGTGGATCACTCACAAGTCCACCTTAGTGCTCAGGTCTAGGAATCACGAATACTACTTAACTCGAAAGGATCATCCATTGACGACTTTATGGGTTGTCTATTGGAGATCCTAACTAAGCCTGCTCAGTACTCAGTCCTAACTAAATACCCACATATCTATATGAGTTATACTAAGCTTATAGTTTGTTAAGATTAACTATTTTGGACTATTCATATATAGACACACATTAATCTATATTAAATAAAGTTTCCACCGACAGACGTGTATCAGTGAAAATAGATTAGCCATATAATGTTTGAAAAGTATACTTATACAATGATATTTTTTAGCACTATTTGTAATCGTTTGTAATTATATCATTGTTAGTATACCCTTGGGTCTTTGTTCCATTTCAGACAATGCTCTAACTTTTTAAATCTCATTGACTCTTATAATTTGTTAACTCTTTAGCAGTGCTAACTCTTAATAATTATAACTCTCAGTGTAGCTAACTTTTAACATTTGTCTAAAATCCTTTGAACCAGATCTAAACTCTTTTAGATCGTACAGTGTCTAAAATGTTATAAGTATCTTACCATATTTTAAAATATAATTAGTGATTGAATAAAATATAAATTGCATAAATAAAATACTTATACAAAATGAGATGACACGTAAGCACAAATCCCAACATTGTTGACCCGAAAATTTGGCCATCTTGAAATTAATGAATTGTTTGTTTCTTCTAAGAATAACAATTAGACTTTAGAGAATTTGGGGTAAACTGGTATGTTCAAGAGTACTTTACATATTAGAAATCTTGTAATCAAAGAAGAAGGTGAGATCGTGCCGGAAGTTTTGTTTTTACGAAGGCACACCGATAATTAAGTTAGTAACAACAAAAAAAAAAGAGAAAATAATAAGGGTAAAGAGAAAATGTGATGAGTGGTGAAGAAGTTTTGCTAAGTGCTTGAAGGCTAAGAAAGCTCCAAATCTTACAGAGTAATATATGTATGTAGGTTTAGATGTTGATGCCTATATCCATGTGGATGCGAATATTGATCATGCCCTTTAACTTAACAATTTGGATATATTTATAGGGTTGTAATACAAGTTTAATACATAGTTATAGAATTCTATTAAGGTTAAAAGTCATTTAGACTTTTCTTTATTAGATTCATATAATATAGTTTTATTCAAATAAAGTTAGACCTTTCCTGTTTATGTATGACTCTTGTCAAGATTATTAGAGTCGTATTTGTAGAAAGTATATCAAATTTGTAATTCTAGATGACAAGTTCATTTTAAAATACTTGTGCATAACCAGGATCGTTGGCTAGCTCAAAAGAACACTCAATGACCAAGGACGATGCTAGTGAAATATAGATTACAAGTTAATTCGAGAACATTCATATACCCTTGTAATGTTTGAGCGCAAGCTCATGAGCTCGCACTTGTGAGCTATAGTAGATGAGTTGGACTTTATAATAATTGAGCCTATAAGCCAAAATATAAAGGAAGAATTTTTTTAATATAATTAATCACCTGTTACAACTTGGCCTATGTATAAGTAGACCTTGTTCTCTATTTTTTTTTTCATTTTTAAAATTACAAATAATTTGTTAGTATTTTTTAAATATAACTAAATCACTCATTTATCACAAATAAGGAGATGTTTTGTTGAGATCCATATAAAATTGATCTATAACTTTAATTTAAATGTTTATGTTATTTTATTTTAAAGTTATATATTATTAGTATAAAATTAAATTGTAATTTAATTTAAATATTTTTTTAAGGAACATTTAAGCTCTACTTTTAATAAGGTAAGAGAAGTGAGAATTCAAATCGAAACCATGCCAATACGATCTTTTCACAAAATTGATGATCTCATGGTTGTTGGACAAACGACCACATGAATATTGTAATTCATGGGTATCCATCTCTTTTGTCGAATTATTAATTGTTCTGTATTGAATAATCGGGATATCGTATCCATGGATGTGAAATTGAATCTTTTATTTGACGTCTTGTTTTAAAAATAATTTTAATATAATTGATATAATAAAAAATATTACAGAATTATTATTTTTTTTAAAAAAATTATCGAAATAATAGAATATAAATTTAATAACAAACGTTCAAATTTAAATCATTTTTTTTAAAAGAAAAATAACAATTATGACTATCTATAGATAAATTTTATTACTTTTATTAAAAATGAGAGACAACTAAGACCATTTATAAATAAATTTTATTATTTTTATTAAAAATGAAAAAATTTATTTTACTGTAAATTTATTAACAACTCCAAAATTAATATTTTTTTTATTAAAGTATTTTATAATTATAAGGGAGGAGAGCTCAAACTCGTGACCTCAAATCATAGGGTGCGCTTGCTATTTTTACAAACCCCGTGCGCCCGAAACTAACGTTCTTATTGCTATTGAAATGGTATTAAAGATAAAATTACTTCATTATAAGCAAAGAATCAATAAATTATTGTTAAATCTTATTCTTCCTGAACTCTTCGTCGTTATGCAAAGCATCTTTGAAACCTTTCTAAAAGCCACGTGGTGCATGGCTCACATGCACACTTCATCATTCTTTTTTTTTTTTTAAATATTGATATCACATTCATATTACTATACGTCACACATTCGGATTCACTCCCTCACATTAATTTATAATAATAATTATCAATTTATTTTAAAATAAAATATTTTTATTTTAAATTGGTATAATTTTTAAACAAAATATAATAATTAATATTTATAACCGCCACTGATTATTTTAAAATAAAATATAATAATTAATATATTACTGCTGCCACCAATTAATATAGTAATTAATATATTATAGTAAAAATTTTATTTAAAAAATTACTCTAATTTAAAATAAAAATATTTTGTTTTGAATTAAACTAATAACTATTAAAATTAATTTGAATTAAAATAAAAAATGTTTAATAAATTTTTTTAAAAAATTAGAGTGTACCGACGAGGCGTGCCACGTGGCACACCTAAGCACTGGCGCACGCCAAAACTACGTGCTAGGCACAAGTGAGCACTTAGCGTGCTCGTCGCGTGTTTTGCCACTTATGGTGTTTAAAACCAGCGTTTTCATCGATATTTTTTTTGATCTTTTTTACACGATTCAAAACTAGCATTTTCGTCAATTTTTTCTTCCTCTTCAAATATTTATACACACTTGAATGAATGAGAAGAACTTGAGTTAGACAAATAGAGTTGAAAATAAAAAAAAAATTAAGGTTGGGAGCAAAATTGTTTAAATTTGACTTTTTTTTAATGGTAAAAAATTAAAATTTTCATGAATAACTAAAAAGATATAAAGCAGAAAATTACGAGCTACTTACCAAAATTTTCCTCTTTTTAGAGCATTTGTTTGGTTTTCACAAAGAGAGATTCCTATAAAGCATTAGTCTGGTTTCAGATTAACAGATTTTCTCACAAATGTAATTTCCGGAGACTAATATTAGGATGACCTTTTAGGCATAAGTTTTGTCTGCATTTCTCAAGGCCTCATATGAGTTTAGGGGGCTAACCGATTCTCCCAAAGGCCAGGACTTGATTCTTTCCTCTGCCGGAGTGCAAAATTGTGCAAAATTGTGTGCAAAATTGATTCTTTCTCAAGGCCTCACAAAAATCATTTCATTTTCAACTTTTCACATAGACCATTGGCATCAGTTCGGTCCACAGCCACCAATTCAACTTTTATTTGTTCCGAGAAATTAAATCAGTCCATCGGCCACCACCACCGACAATTCAAATTATAATTAAATTTGTATTTGTTCCGAGAAATTAAACCGGTCCCACCACCACCAACAATTCAAGTTATTGGTTCCGACCGCTGGTACCAATTCAGTCCACCATCACAACCTATTCAATTGCACGTAAATGCCAATCGCCCTTATTTCCGACAACAACACACCAGTTCAATTTCTTATCACTGGGATTTTAACATTCGGATTTTAATAGAGATTTTAAATTTCCGATTTTAATAGCTTTTCCGACAAAAATAAAAATAATTGGAGATATAACAGGTAAAAATGTATGTGGTGTTTCCAGGATTAAATGGCATTGAGATACCACAAATCAGGATAGCCACATAAAATTAAATATAGCGCCCGAGCCATTATACCAGGAGGAACTGATAATCCCCCAGAATTGGTAATGGACGCCATTTTCGTTTTCTAACTAGAAAAGCAATTAGCCTAAAATATGGGATTTAGAGCTCAGTGGAAGGAGAAGTCGTTATTAAGTGAGTTCACGGCGAAACCTTGACGGTTTCGTCCACTACCCTCGAAACACTTTCAAGTGCTTATTATCATCACAGCTTCAAATATCCCTTCAAAGCATTGAAAAAAAAAACCCCACTTCGAATGAAAGCAAAACACTTAAAAGAGCATAATAATTAATTAGAACAACTTAATTAGGGGGCTTCAGTGTGTGTAACAATCAGATCATTGACAAAAAGCCTCACTGAAATCCGCTAAGATAATTTAATTTATCATCATAAGCCCTATTCATCAATCAACATTCAATCCTTAAAACAGAAGTGTCAAATTGTTTTCACTAACTATCAATTGGCTAAAATAAACAAAAATTAAAACAACACAACTGAACCTAGAGGAAAAACAAATAGATTAGAATAAAATTGGTTGATTGGGAAAAGATGCTCAGACAGCCAAGGGTTAGTCTTCAACTTCTGGTTGATACCCAGATCAGAAACTCTAGTCCACAATAAATTGCATCTTCACAGCACACTTCCCATAGTCACATCAAAATTCAAACACAACAAAAAAATCCAAAAAAAAAAAAACAACACAGAGAACGAAAACAATTTTGCCCAAAAAGAAACACCGATTATATTAACAAAGTAAGCCCGATTTGAATCTTAAAAAACTTTCAGAAATAAATTGGGATGGAGGAGAGAATGGGGCACCTAAGAGCGAACGGAGAGATATGGTTCAATGGTACGACTCCCGTAGAATATATAGGCACTGTGAGTGTTTCGTAGGAGTGAAAATTAGGGTTTCCATAAGAGAGTGTTTGTTTGCTTTAGGGTTTTGGTTTCAGTCTTATCCGGTTATGACTTTAGGGCTGGGTCTAATTGAAAGTGTGTGGGTTAAAAAAGACATCATTTGATAAAAAGCCCAACCCATATACCACAAATCTTCTGTAGAAATATTGAATGGAAATAGCAATAATAATTAAAAATTTATTTCTCTAAGAAAAATAAATGTATTTGTTTTATAAAATTAGAGATTTAGAAAAGATGTCTTTGGTTAAAATATAATATTTTTTTAAAAAAAAATTCATTCTTCAAAAAATTAATTCTAAATGAAAAAATTATTTGTTGATCTTAAAATTTGGGCGATTTTGAAGTCAATGTGTCAAATTTATTAATAATTGAAAAAGCAATCGAGATTAATAAAAATTACATACAAAATATAGTAAGAACGCATAATTTATAGTGGCTTAGTTCACTGTAATAGATTTCCACCATTATATACAAAATAGATTAAAAGGAGAAGAGACAAAAGGAATTCATGCAGAAGTTGTGGTAGAGTATTATTAGAAGCTCTTCTTTATTGTTTACCTCATTTTTATAAGCATGTTGTGCTTAATTATAGAATCATTTTTTTTTATTAGGATTTATCTTAAGATTTCAGGGATATGATTCATTCTTATGATTAGATTTCTTTTAGGGTATTATTTTTTTCTTAAACTCAAGAGGAATAAGGGTCTCTCAATTTTCAGTATTAACTTATCGATAATAGAAACTTTATTATAATTTAAGCTAAAAGGTCTATCCTTAAACCAATCTATCTATGAGTGCTCAGGTAGTTTGAGTCCTTGGTTTGCTCTAAATTTATGCTCAGATCAAGGTTAGTTTAATTTGTTTTGTGTGCTTGGGAACTCGGAGGATCACATAAGCTCTTCAATTGTTAACTAAGAAGGTCTTTGGTGTCTACATGATTGGCTTCAGTGAAAGTTTATATGGCCTCTGTGAAGGCTTATATGGCCTTGATAAAGGCTTATATAGCTTCAATGAGGGCTTACAGCAACGTATGGTGACCTCAATGAAAGCTTATGGTGGTCTCGAGTTTTTGATTCTTGATCTGCGACCCTTGGGTCCTCAGTTTTGGTTCATGACTTCTAAATTCTTGGCCATAAGCCCCTTGGTTCTCAGCCTCAACTACAAAATTTGTAGAAGGCTAACCTAAATAGGAGTGCTCAGGTAGTTTGAGTCATTAGTTTGCTCTATTTTTATGTTCGGATCAAGCTTAGTTTAATTTATTTTGTGTACTTGAAAAACAGAAAGATCACATAAGCTCTTCAAATTGTTAACTAAGAATGTATTTGGTGTCTACATGATTGGTTTCGGTGAAAGCTTATGTGGCCTTTGTGAAGGCTTATATGGCCTCAATGAGGGTTTATAGCAACGTACGATGACCTCAATGAGGGCTTATGAAGGTCTAGAGTATTTAATTCTTGTTCTTCAGCCCTTTGGGTCCTCCGTTTTGGTTCACAACTTCTTAGTTCTTAGCCATGAGCCCTTGGTTCTCAGCTTCAGTTACTCAAATTTGTAGAAGGCTAATATTCTATTAGGGGTCTATTTGTGAAATATTAAAAACATGTTGGCTAATATTGAATTTCTAAAAACTATGAGGGGTTGAGTGAAAAATGTTATATGATGCCCTATTTTCAATTTGGCTTTCTCGTGCACAATTTATCATCATTTTTGGCTGATCATTGCCAGACTGTTAGCTACTATGAAGAGACCATTGGTTGCTGTAAAAGATGCCGACTACTATAAAGAGGCTGTTAGACATTGACGGTGATTGTGGAAACTGTGAGCACGAAAGGGTGTTGATTGAACTATTGGCAGCCTCAATTTAGACTTTTTCGATGATGGCTTGCGACAATGTTGATTGGGCTTAGGTCACTGAAAATTTCTAAGTTGATTTACAAGTTCATTGGTAATTGATAATGATCAGTGCCGCAGTGGTGAGTGGTGGTAGCGATAATTTATTATGGCTAGGGTTTCAACCTCTATCCTTTTATATTTATTTTTGCGTTTTCTTGTCATCATAAGCCATCTGACCTAGTGGTTCTACTACCACACTTTGTTCAAGTTTCTTACTAAGGATTTAGGTTTGAGGCTCGATAACAGCTTTTGATTTCTTTTTTTTTTCCTCTTTTACCCAAACTTAGCTTTCAAGGTCTTTGATTCGGGCTATTGGCAACACGAATATCTCAAAATTCACACAATCCTTCCATAAAATCAATAAATAAAAAAAATCTGAAGATTAGCATCAAAATCTTCTAATTAAGACAAGTTGAATTTGTATCACATAAAAAATTCATTATAAAATCAACACATATTATCATAAGATCAAATATTAGTATAAAAATCGACATTCTAAAATTTATTGATTTAAGTAAGGTTAGAATTTATCTTTAAAATTATAAATCTCTATAGTTTTTTTATTATTTCTCATAGATAGCATCAAATTGTGGCCCCAAAATTTGGTGATTCTGGAGCCAACAAGTCGAATTTATTGAGAATATGATTGAAATGAACAAAAATAATATAATTTATAGTGATTTAGTTCAATGTAAGCTTACGTCTATTTTATTGAACTTGATGACCTCACTCTTATAATACTATTTAACAATATTTTTATAATAATAGTATAAGAGATTGCCATCATTATAAAAAAAATAATTTAGAAGGAGAAAATACAATAAAAATTACTTAAAAATTGTTGTAGAGAAATATTGAATGTCTTCTTCATTGTTTAGTCCTTTTTTATAGACAGCTTAATTATAGAATCTTTTTTAAATTAAAATTTATCATTATCTTTCTTAATTAGGACTTATCACAAGATTTTAAAAATAAGGTTCCTTCTTAAAATTAGATTGCCTTTAAATATCATTGTTTTTCTAAATTAAGAGGAACACCACTAAAAAAAAGTTTACGGTTATTGAAAAGCATATAACTAAAATAAATAAATTTAAATTCTTCTTTTAGTCCTTCAGATATTCTTTTATATATCAGTGTTGACATGCTTTTACTATTTTTATAGTCATAACATTAATTTTCAATTGAGCATAAGGGCTCAGCTGGGTTGGTTGAGCACCTCCAGCCTCATTTTTTCTATTTAGGTTCGACTTCCTCTCCTTCCAGTGTGGTGTGTGTAGTGATGTAGTATATATATGTATCTGTAAAAAAAAATATTAGTTTTAGATTATATTATATTTTTGCTCTTTTTTAAAAAAATTTTAGAATAGAGAGAGTTAAACTCATGATTTTAGTATTAATTAAGAAGTGTGATTATGTTTAAATTATGCTTATTATTATTATGTTTATAAAAATATTTTTAAATTTTAAATAATGAAAAATACATGATACAATCTTTATTTATCATATAAAATATTATTTGAATGAAAGGTATTGTGTTAAATATAAGACCTAAAATAAGGTGTTAAGTGATTATTGAGTGAAAAAATAATGTAATGAATAATTTTAAACATTAATTATTTAATAGTTAATTGATACATTATTTAAATTTTAAATTTTAAGATAAATTTTTTTAAAAAAGTAACATTATTAAATGACAATATTACTGATCGTGCATAGGATGAGACTTACATTGTTATTTAATTGGACAAGAATGCCAATTGTGAATTCAATTTCATATTCAATGTGTAGTGTCTGTTGCATGCATTCACATGAAATGATGAGACTTACATAAGATCGTCTAAAGATTAAGTTTTAAAAATTTATTATAAAAAAAATTATTGTATGATTTTTTAAAATTAATATAAAGATATTAAAAGAAAGTACATACTAAAAATAAATTTCTAATTGTAGTCAAATTTTGTTTATTATGTTATAATTTATGAGAACTCACAATAAAAATAAAAATTAATATATAACAAAAAAATATTAACAATTATATTCAACTCATAGACACTTAGTTATCACTAACTTTAAATAAAAAGAACTAAAAATAATGTTAAATTCTTCTATGCTCTCAAATGAATTTTAATTATTACAATTATAAACAAACAATTAATTTCTAGCAGAAAGAATATTTTTTTAAATAATAATTAATGAGTATTGATGGAAAATAATTTATGACTATTGTTGAAAAATTATTACTTCATTATTAATTGATTTCTTGTTAAATTAATTTAAAAATAATTAGAAAATGAGAATATATTTATAATGAGTTTTCACAAAAATTCAAATTTTTTAAAACTTATTTGAATTTAATATTAATTAAAATACCTTAAACTTATTATTATTTATGATTTTTGAGTATCAATATTTTATTTTATTTATAACTAATAATTTATCTAATTTATTTTATTAGGTATATATATTAATCTACATAAAAGTATTAATTAAAGTTAAATGTGGTTAAATGATTTGATTGACATTTTTTTTTATCTTAAAAGTTAAGGTTGGAATCTTCCTTAACATGATTGAAATCATTTCACAAAATTAGAGAGAGGTGCATGCCACCTTTTACTTGGTAAGCCATAATAACTCCACGTGCTTTTACTTTAGTGAGAGAAGTTGACATTGATCTACTAGAAATCAAGAAGAAACTCCACGTGCTTATTATACTCGTAGCTGAGTGGCGAGAGTGCAAACTTCCCCTCCATCTACTCGTATGCCTGAGTGACAAAGATTGCGCACTTCCCCTCCAGCCTCTACATGAAGGGGCTTCGGTTCTTGTAAGATTAAGATCCAAGAAATCAATTAAAATTTTCTCCAATTTTAGAGGAGCAATTCTCTTTTAAGAGAGAAAAAAAAAATTCACGTGAGGATAATCTATATCTCATTTGTGAGAATTTTTTTTTTTTTTTTGCATGAGCTTTAAACTTCCATTCGAAATAAGGTATAAATTCTGACTATTATGATTTAAGCATACTATAATAAAATTATTTTATGTAAAATTTTAATAATTTATTTGATTTTATATCAACAATTCTAAAATGTAATATTATCAAACTTATTTGATGATTAAAAAAAAAAATGCCAATCCTTAAGATAAAAAAAAGCATAATCGAGTTCTTGTGTTCAGTGTGCTAGTGGTCAATATATATTTATAAATCTACTGTAATTATTGATTTTATTATTATCATTTTTTTTTAACTTACAACAAACTAACGAGAGGAGGGATTTGATTAAGAACAAGTTGGGTTGGAAATTTGTAATTTTTTGGGTTAGATTGAGAATTCTCAATTTTTATTTATTGAAATGATGTCGTTTTGATTTGGGACGAGTCGGGACGGGTCAAAAATTTTTATATTAAAATTTTAAAAAATAAATAAATAAATAAAATTAAACTTAGACTTTAATTACGTTAAATATTATTATTTCAATTTTAATTACTTTAATATTAGTATTCCAAATTTAATTTAAATTTAAATTATGTAAAATATTATAATTTGATTAATTTTAAAATCAATTTATTCTAGATCTAATCACATTAAATGTTGTAATTATAAATCTAATTTCGAATTGAAATACATTATATATTATAATTTTAAATATTATTTCGATTTTAATTATATTAAATATTATGAATTTGAATTACATTAAATGCTATTATTTAAAATTTAATTACTTTAAATATTATAATTTGATTAATTTTAAAATCGATTCGTTTCAAATCCAGTTACATTAAATTTTATAATTATAAATCTAATTTCGAGTTGAAATACATTAAATATTATCTTTTAGGATATTATTTCGATTTTAATTACGTTAAATATTATAGATTTGAATTACGTTAAATATTATAGATTTGAATTACGTTAAATATTATTATTTAAAATTAAATTATGTTAAATATTATAATTTAATTAATTTAAAAATCGATTGGTTTCAAATCTAATTGCGTTAAATGTAGTAATTATAAATTTAATTTTGAGTTGAAATACGTTAAATATTATAAATTTAAAATATTGTTTCGATTTTAATTATATTAAATATTATGAATTTGAATTACGTTAAATATTATTATTTGATATTTAATTACGTAAAATGTTATAATATGATTACTTTTGAAATTGATTCATTCCAAGTCTAATTACGTTAAAAATTATAAATTCAAATCTTATTTCAATTTTAATTATGTAAAATATTATAATTTCATTAATTTTAAATCTTATTTCGAAATCAATTATGTTAAATATTATAATTTTATACGTAATAGTTTAAATTATGTTAAATATTATAATTCTAAATCCTATTTTAATTTTAATTACGTTAAATGTTATTATTTCAAATCTAATTTCGATTTTAATTATATTAAATATTATAATTTCAAATTCAATTTCGAGTTCAATTACGTTATATATTATAATTTCAAATCCTATTTTGATTTCATCTTAAATATTATTATTTCAAATCTAACTTTAATTTTAATTACGTTAAATATTATAATTTCAAATCTAATTTTGAGTTTAATTACGTTAAATATTATAATTTTAAATCCAATTTCGATTTTATGTTAAATATTATTATTTTAAATCTAATTTCAATTTTAATTACATTAAATATTATAATTTAAAATTCAATTACGTTAAATATTATAATTTTAAATTCTATTTTAATTTCAATTACGTTAAATATTCAAATTTTAAATTTTATTTCGATTTTAATTATATTAAATATTATTATTATTTATTTATATTTAAATTTAATTAAATTTAATATTATTATTCTAAATCTAACTTTAAATTTAATTAAAATTTAAAAAAAGGGGTTCAAGTTGAGAAATTTTCATTCAAATTCGAAATTTTTTTGAATCTGACCTGACTTGTTCGCCGAACATGTCCCGAATTCATTTCCATTTATGTTCAAACTCGAAATTTCAGGATGGATCAATAGTGAGATTAAATTCAGACCAGGAATAATGCCCATCCTAGAGCAATTATTGCTTTTATTATAAGAACACAATCTTCAAAAACAAGGGAATGCAAAGATCGAGTGTTCCGACAGTCTTTTTGGCCAATATTTTCAATTCTAACAAGGAGAAATCTCATAATTCAAAATTACCATTCATGATTTGCCACTCCTATTATTGTTTTTATAACAAGAACGCAATACTCGAGAACAAAGGGACACAAAGTTGGGGTACATTATTCATACACCATGCAAAGCCTGAATCTCGCTATTCACTTTCGAGATCATCCCCAGCGCAAGATCTCATTCACTTATGCCCACCACCCAATTCAGAAATTCAAATCAAAAGAAAAGAAAAAGAAAGAAAGAAAGAAGAAAAAGACCCAAAAGCCTTTTAGCTATTCACTAGAGCACATTGCTTCCTGATCTCACCGTCTGATCCAGTCTTAACATTGGTCCTTCCCATTTTCTCCATAGAATTGCCAAATTCAGCAAAGAAGTTTTCAAGTGATCCCTGAAGCAGCTGGTTAATGAAAGACAAAGTAACTGAGTTTGTAGTCAAAGCAGCATCAGATTGAAAGAGTCCCCTTCTCTTGAGTAACAGAGTGTAGTAGCTAAGATCAAAGGTCTTGCGACTTCCAGGGTCCATCTCAACTTTAGTGGTATTATCATTTGGAGTTCTGCACTTATTGGCCTTGAGATTTGCTGCATATTCGCTGTCGAGAGCAGGGTCCTGGTCACCCACTCCAGTGAAGTTGTACAGCCGGTTTGAAAAACTTGGACAGTGAGCTATCCCAATTGTGTGGGCACCTGAAACAATCAACAAGAAAACTCTTGATGGTAATTAACATAGTTACAGTAACAGAAAATGTTAAACTGTGATGAATTTAAGCTTACCGGATAGCAAAACTAAGTCTTTCAAATCAAGTCCTTGGTTAGCAAAAAGTCGTTGGAGAGTAGTGAAGTTGCTTCGTGGAGATGGGATGTTGTTTGCGGCTTCTGTGACATTGGAGATTCGCCCGTCTCTGCGTCCAGTTGGAACATTCCAGAAAGGACCTCCCTGAGGCACCACACCAAAGTGAAATAAAGACAAAAATGAAGCTTTAGTTTCATTATTTTCCTCAGCAAAATGAGAAGTAAAGTGGGTTTAGCCTTTAGCTTCTTCTCTTAAAATGCAGATGCTTACCGTGGCTACGATAGAGTCTCTTGCAACTAAAGCAATTATATCAGCGCAAGAAACTATGCCAGGACATTCATCTTCAAGTAGGCTCTTAACTCTGTCAATGAAGTTAAAACCTCTGAGTGTTTGATTTGGAATAGCATTCCTTTCAGGATTGGTTGTGTTCAAAAGCACAGATCCATCACAACCCTGCCAAGCATAAGTGTTAGCAACAGAAAGGGAAATGGAAATGGAGTTGCATGCTAAAGATTAAAAAGTTGAAAATATTTATGAAGGGGGATCAGACAAACCCTGACAAAGCAATCATGGAAATGCATTCTGATGAAAGCTGCTGCTAGTGACGGAGCATTGTGAATGTGCTTGTTAACGTAGTCAGAAACAATCTTTTCAGCTTTCGGGCAGCTCTTGGAATAAAATCCCAATTGCAATTGAGCACGACTCGAGCTTATCAATCCTAACAGACCCAGAAATACAATACTAAGATAATTTATCCTTCCCATTCTTATCTGATACGGGGAGAAATTTCTGTTCTCTCAATCTGTAGCAGATGTCTCCCACTTGCAGGAGCTGCTTTGAATTCTGATGTAGTTGCTGTTCCCAAAACACTAGAGAATATTTATAGGCCTTCACTTTAGCTACATGATAAGAAGCGAGACGATAGAAATGGTCATCAAAATGGTCCACCTTGCTAACTGACATGTGCTATCTATGGAAGCTTTGGTATATTTTAATCTAAAATAAGCTAATAAAAATATGACAAGTTAGGCTTGTCCCTGGGAGAATCAAGTGAAAATAGAATGATTGATACATAAACATGGTTAACGGTGCATTTGTTTAATGAATAGCATAATTTTATTCACAAATTGTGTTTTCATAGTAAATGGAATCCTTTATACTTCACTTCAGTATAACGTTTACTTTCATAAGAATAAGTCCAAGAAACTAAAAACAATAGGACCGCTATTACGTGGAGGCTGCTAAATATTTGTATGGATTTGGTAACTTCTCTTACGAAGGCAGAGTAAATACTATGCAACATAGAAACAAGAGTAGAGAAGATTAGTATCATTTGGTTTACCTGCTCTCTGATGGCTATTTTGTCATATGCTGATGTGTCCATTTTTCTTATGAATAATTGGGTACCTGCTGCAATCTCATGGCTGTCGACACCAAACTATATGTCAGAAAGAAATTAATAACAAAAATAGTGTTGTAATGAGCTGTTACTGGGCTTGTTTAATCTTATAAAATGAATATTTTGTATTACACATGCTGGTATTATAAGAATGAGAGAACCTAATTTAGGAAAAAGAATCAAGGGGAGCAAATCTATAATAAAAGGACAGGCACTACAATGGAGGGATCTGTCTCTTCTTTAAGAGTGTTAGAAGAATATTTTGTTAAAATTATAGTAATAAATTAAATTAATATTAAATTTAAAATTAAGTTTAATATTTATAAGTTTAATTTTTTAAGTTTTTAAATTAAGTAAAATATTAATAATTATGGAGATAAGTATTATAAATTTGTGTGGTTAATAAATTTTTATATTATTTTATTTGTATGATTTTAATTTGTTGAAACTAAGTATAAATACCCCCCTCTCTCATTTGGTTTTGTAAGTAAGCAAATTAATAATAAAGAGTTGATAAAGTATTTGATCAATTATTTAGAGTTTAGTGTGTTAGAGAGTTGAGCAAATAATAAGCTCAACAAAGAGTGTGCGAGTGTTGTGTTGTAAGTGTGAGAGAGTGAGAATTTCTAAAATTTGTAAGTTTTGAGTTTATTGTATTAATAAAAGTGTTCCAATTGTGGTCTATTCTTCAATACAATTGGTATAAGAACGAGACTGTCTGGGACTGCTCAAGTTGTAAGATTTCTAAGAATTCTGAGTATGCTCTGTGGTTGCAGCTTTGCCTGATCTTCCACATCAGAAAGGACTTTTAGAAATTATGAGTGAGTAAGCTTCTGTGTGTCGTGAATAGTCTGTGACTCTGCAAGTTTGTTTACAAAACTTGTTTGGTATTACTGAGGTACTGCAAACACGATGGGTGACCTTCAAGTCATTGGAGGAATCAAGAAGCTTAACAGCCAAAATTACAATACATGGCGACGTTGATGGAGTCTTACCTTCAAGGCCAAGATCTTTAGGAGGTCGTTGGCGGGAATGAAATGAAGCAGCCAACAGATGAAGCCATTTTAAAAAAGTGGAAGGTAAAAACTGGTAAGGCTATGTTCGCTATTAAGACCACAGTTGAAGAAGAAATGTTAAAGCACATAAAGAAGGCCAAGATGCCAAATGAAGCATGGGACACTTTTTGTATCACTATTTTCAAAGAAAAACAACATGCGACTACAGTTTCTAGAGAATGAAATGTTGTCAATCGCACAATGCAACATGACGATCAACCAATACTTTACAAAGGTAAAGTCTTTGTGTTGTGAAATATCTGAGTTGGATCCTGCCGTTGCTATTGTTGAAACTAGGATGAAAAGAATTATCATTCATAGTTTGAGGCCCGAGTATAGAAGTTTTATTACTGCTATACAAGGCTGGCCAACCCAACCATCTCTCATTGAATTTAAAAATTTGCTTGCTGATCAAGAAGCGATTGCTAAGTAAATGAGAGGGGTTTCTTTAAAAGGCGATGAAGAAACACTCTACATCGACAAAAGGAAAGGTCGATTTAAACGATGTACTGCTGGAGGATCTAAAAGAAATGATGACAAGATAAAGAATTATCACCAAGAAGGTAGCTTACAGACAGGGGGAGTATGGAGGACTCATGGCAATAGTAGTCAGTCCAATCAAAAGAAAAAGTTTGAAGGAAAATGCTACAATTATAGAAAAATAGGACATATGGCAAAAGATTGTTGGTCTAAGAAAAGGTCTGCTGAGAGTAATGTTGCCACATTAAACTCAGAAAGAAAAAGTGAAGATGAATGGGATGCTGAAGCGTCTATCGCTATAGAGGAAGAAGTACTATCACTCTCAGTAATAATGCCTGGACGGATTGATTATGAAAATGATTGGATCGTCGACTCAGGATGTTCAAATCATATGACTGGTGACGAAGAAAAGCTGCAAGATATGACTAAGTACAAAGAAAGTCGCATGGTGGTGACAGCCAACAACTCAAGATTGCTTATAACTCACATCGGTAACACAGTCCTTGCACCTCGTTACAGTCCTAGCAAGGTAACACTTCAAGATGTCTATCATGTCCCCGGCATGAAAAAGGATCTATTGTCAGTATCACAGTTAACATCTTCTAGACACTATGTCTTATTCGGTCCACAAGATGTTAAGGTGTACCAAGATTTAAAAATCACGGGAACACCAATAATGGAAGGACGATGACTAGAGTCAGTCTATGTACTATTAGCAGAGTCAGCTTATGTAGACAAGACTTGACAGAATGAGACAGTAGATTTGTGGCATGCACGATTGGGACATGTAAGTTATCATAAGCTAAAAGTGATGATGAACAAGACAATGTTTAAGGGTCTACCTCAACTTGATGTGAGAGTGGATACAGTATGTGCGGGATGTCAGTACGGTAAGGTACATCAATTACCATATGAGGAGTCAAAGTTTAGAGCTAAGGAGCTATTGGAGTTGGTTCACTCTGATGTGTTTGGACCTATCAAGCAGTCATCAATTAGTGGTATGTGGTGCATGGTGACATTTATTGATGACTTCTCAAGGTATGTATGGGTTTTCTTTATGAAGGAAAAATTAGATACTTTTTGGAAGTTGAAGGAATTTAAAGAAACAACTGAAGGAAAAGTCGGAAAGAAGATTCATTGTCTCTGCACAGATAATGGAGGAGAATATACCTCTGATGAGTTCTCACAATATCTTCGAGAAAATAAGATACGACATCAGTTCACATGTGCCAATATGCTACAATAAAATGGTGTTGCAAAAAGGAAGAATCGGCATCTTGCAGAGATTTGTAGAAGTATGTTGCACGCAAAAAATGTACCAGAAAGATTTTAGGCCGAAGAAATAAAGACTGCAACTCACGTGATTAATAGGCTTCCTCAACCAAGGTTAGGGTTCATATCACCCTTTGAGAAGTTGTGGGATATGAAACCTACAGTGAGTCATTTTCGAGTATTTGGTTGTATATGCTATATGTTTGTGCCAAATCACCTGAGAAATAAATTCGACAAAAAGGTAATCAGGTGTATCTTTGTTGAATATGATAACCAACGCAAAGGATGGAAATGTTGTGACCCTACTAATAGGCGATACTACAGATAAAGGAATGTGGTGTTTGATGAAGCATCTTTATGGTGGTCGCCACAAAAAGAGGAGCTTCCAGATTTAAAAGAAATAGAAGAACGACTACAACAAAAGATAGATGAGCAAATTGTTGAAATCCAACCGAGTTAAGAAGACCTTAATAATGGAAGCAGTGATGACAACATCGAGCAAGAGACAACTCAAAGTCTTTGGCAAACTGGCATTTATCAACAACCAACAACGGAGGCCAAATATGAAGGAGCAAAACCTGCAACCCCTCAGTCTCATCCTTGAAGGTCAATAAGAATACGAAAGCCTAATCCCAAATATGCTAATGCGGCTATGACGAAAGAGGAAAATGTTAAGGAACCTTAGAATTTTGAAGAAGCATCATAGAGCTCTGAATGGATTAAAGCTATGGAAGAAGAAATCATAGCATTAGAGCAAAATCAAACTTGGGATTTAGTGTCAAAGTCAAAGGACGTGAAACCTATATCTTGTAAGTGGGTGTATAAGATCAAAAGGCGTCCTGATGGATCGGTGGAGAGGTATAGAGCTCGGTTGGTAGCTCGAGGATTTTCTAAACAGTATGGACTAGACTATGATGAAACGTTTAGTCCAGTAGCCAAGATCACCACAGTATGAGTTCTACTTGCATTGGCAGCTAGCAAAGGTTGAATATTGTGGCAAATGGACGTAATGAATGCTTTTCTACATAGAGAGTTAGATCGGGAGATATATATGATTCAACCAATTGGATTTGAAAGTAAAATTCATCCTGATTATGTGTGTAAATTGAGAAAGGCATTGTATGGATTAAAGCAAGCTCCAAGGGCGTGGTATGGTAAAATTGGAGAATTTCTAACACATGGTGGTTACTCTATAGCACCAGCTGATTCGAGCTTGTTTGTCAAAGCTAATGGAAAGAAACTTGCAATTGTGTTGGTATATGTGGATGACTTAATTATCACTGGAGATGATGAAGAAGAGATTCGTCGAACAAGAGAGAATTTGGTAGTTCGTTTCCAGATGAAAGAGCTTGGACAACTTAAACATTTCCTTGGGCTCGAAGTTACTCGGACAGTAGAGAGGATTTTTTTAGGACAACAAAAATATGCCAAAGATTTGTTGCAGAAATTTGGGATGCTAGAGTGCAAGCCTATTTCAACACCGCTAGAAGCCAATGCCAAGTTGTGTGGTTATTAGGAAAGGATTTAGAAAATGGAACTATGTATCGACAACTGGTAGGAAGTCTCATTTATTTGATATTGACTCGACCAGACATTTCTTAACAGTTGAAGTAATAAGTTGATATATGTAAAATCCTAAGAAACCTCACTTAGATACAGCTCGATGGATATTGAGATATGTGAGAGGCACAATTGACTACGGTCTCTTCTATAAGAAAGACCAAGATTGTAAAATAGTTGGCTATTGTGATGCTGACTATGCTGAAGATCATGACACACGACGTTCGACCACTGGGTATTTTTTCAAGATTGGTTCAGGAACAGTCTTTTGGTGCAGTAAAAGGCAACCAACTATATCATTGTCAACTACTGAAGCTGAGTACAGAGCAGCAGCAATGATAGCTCAAGAAAGTACATTGTTGATGCAATTGATGGAGGATTTACATCAGCCAAGAGATTATAAAGTGTCAATATATTGTGATAATCGGTCAGCAATTTGTTTGGCAGAAAATCCAGTTTTTCATGCAAGAACAATGCATGTGGAGGTGCATTATCACTTTATCCAGGAGAAAGTTTTGCAAGGAGAAATTGAGTTGCTGTATGTTAAGACCGAAGATCAAGTGGCTGATTTGTTCATAAAAGGCTTGGGTGTTGATAAGTTCAAAAAGTTTCGAAGAAAACTCAACGTAGTTAGCAGAACGAAAGTTGGTGTTAAGGGAAAGTGTTAAAATTACAACACCAAATTAAATTAATACCAAGCCCAAGATTAACTCTAATATTTACAAGCCTAATTCTTGAAGTTTCTAGATTAGGTAAGATATTAATAATTAAGGAGATAAACATTATAAATTTGTGTGGTTAATAAATTTTTATATTATTTTATTTGTGTGATTTTGATTTGTTGAAACTAAGTATAAATACTCCCATCCCTTATTTGGTTTTGCAAGTAAGCAAATTAAGAATAAAGAGTTGATCAAGTATTTGATCAATTGTTTAGAGTTTAATGTGTTAGAGAATTGAGCAAATAATAAGCTCAACAAAGAGTGTGTGAGTGTTGTGTTGTAAGTTTGAGAGAGTGAGAATTTTTAAAATTTGTAAGTTTTGAGTTTGTTATATTAATAAAAGTATTTCATTTGTGCTCTATTATTCTCTACATATCCCAGCTAGATTTTTTTTTTCTGATTGAACAAAACAATTGATCTTTGTAAGATGAAGATGACAATGTATAAGCTAAAGTGTGAAAATATTAATTAAAAATTATTGAGATATAATTTAGAGAATAAGTTAAGTGCGTTGGGTGTGAAGATTAAAGACGGAAGCGAAAGGAGGTGAAAGACACAAAAGACAGTGCCCAGGTGTGAGTGTCGTGGCGACCAGGTCTTGAGCGTTGTGGCGCTAGGTGACTAGCGCCACAATGCCTAGCGCGAGAAAGAGTTTTTCATTTTTAAATAACTTGTTTTGTCTCCCAATGATTCCAAGACTCTCTAATACGGCTCTCACAAATTTAGGATAAACCTAAGTTATCCTAAATCTTATATAAACGTTCTCTATTGGCTTGTAAACATAACCTAAGAAATTTTAGTGATTAAATATATTTTGTAATTTTTAGTGAGAGAAAATTTATAAATTGCAAGAGAGAATATTTTTTTTGTGAATTTTTTTTTGTAAAATACATAATTTGTGAGTGTTTTGAGATTCAATAATAAGAGTGAGTGATTTTAATCCGTCGTGAACGTAAATAAATTACCGAACCACACAAATTATATATATTCTTTTTCTATCTTTCTCTCTTTAATTTTTAATTAATTATTTTATATTATATTACTTAAATTTTATTATTTATTTATCTACTTCCACTTCTAACACAAAGTAACTAAAACTTATATGATTCTTATTAGCCTATCTCATTGGCCATCGCCATGATCTGTCAAGTGATCATCAATATGCCCCTCTAGTTTCCAATCATCTCTCCGCTGAAAGCTAGGCTTTGAGAATATCTTTTGCAGGCATCGAGCATATTTAGAAGATGATTATAGCTCCAGAATAGCGTAATGAGGATACCCATATATATATATATATATATATATATATATATATATATATATATATATATATATGCAGGCTTCTATAATACATTGTTAGGGTTAATAGCACCTAATTCTTTCATCGAACTATAATTAGTCTTCAACGCTTGTGGTAGATTTCGATTTTCAAGTTATTGATTAGGAAATCGAGCATAATGGGATCAGAAATTGATAAAATCTGAAGCAGGACTAAATCTTTTGAATTCTGCAAAGAATATTGTTTAATTAGCAAAAGGGAGTATCCCACATTTGCGTTTACTTTTTCATGATCGAATTGAGTAGAAATCGGGTTAGATATGAATTGGTTTGTGAGAATATTACCAAAAATGTTTCTGCTTTTTGAAGCTTACCTGCCGGAATGTTTCTTACCTTGTTACTCCGTGACACTTTATGATTTTTTGTCAGACTTAAATCTAAGCATAGAAGTGCATAATATACACAATTGACGTCACTTTATTAATCCCTTCCGCAAAGGACATCTTATGGAATGTTTCCCAGTAACGAAATGAATAACATTTGAAATATTGAAAGAATTTCCAAACTGTAAAGAAAATCCTGAAAGTGTAAAAGTCACGAGACACCCTTCGAATGAGGAATATCAAAAGCAAAGTCTAGTCAGAGTATTCTTTGATTTATACTAAATTAATCAAACTTATAAAATATAGGGGTTTCATGATTAGAGTGCTTTCGAAGAAGGAAGCTTTATAGATCCTATGTTTGCTTTAGAAAGCATAAGGTTAAGGAACTCATTTAGCAGAATCAGACTGTCTATTATCTCTCTGTTTACTCTCCAATCCTTCGTGCATTTCTGTACTATATAAAGTTCCATTTGAAATTGTGGTGTTTTGCCTCAAAGTATTAGAAAATGGAAACATTAGTTATCTGTATCATGAATAGGAATAATTTTGAATATTTTCATTAAACTCTCTAACTGATCTTCCAATTTTCTTGTCTTTTTTTTTAATAAAAAAACCAAATAATTTCAAATAGACATCTGCCTTCTGCACATGAGAAATTCTTGAATAATTGAGAATTAATTGTCTTTTTTTTTATTGAAATTACAAGAGATTACAATATTAATACTATATTAGACTATTATATTGATATTATAATTAAATTTTATTATCAAAATTATTTCGTGAACAACTTGTACAGCTTTTTTCAAACCCCTACAAAAGTTTTGAAAATTAATTTTCTTATTCTGCACATTTATTTTACCATGAATGCTTTTTTTTTTATTCATGGAAACAAGTTCATGAAATTTCCTCGATCTACTTGCAAACTCTGGAAAGCTAAGCATGTAGGGTGGGGGCCTAAACCATGTTACAATGAGCAACTTTTCGAATGTTTATCGATAAAGACAAGAATCACATAAATTTTTTTTTTGAATCCAAGAATCACATAATTAGCATTTCCAATTTCAAATAAATGCAAAAGATAGAGAAAATAATTCTGAAAGGAAAAGTCATAAAACAACTACAAACAAAGGATTATTCGAAAAGCAAAAGTTTAATTAGTCCTTGTTATGCATCATTTATAATATTATTAAATTAAACTTAACTTATAATTAAAGGTTTCGTGATTAGACTACTTTAAAAGGAAGGATTCCTTTATGGGTTCTCTGTTTCCTCTGGAAAGCAAACCGAAAGTTCCTTCTGTGTGAGATCCGACCATTATGATCAGTAGTAGCCTCCATGTATGACATTAATTTCTTGATGATAAATTTCTAATTTTTTTTCTTTTGTTTTTTAAAGAAAATTTATATGAAACGATTACAAAAAGAGCTAATAAATTATGTTATATAATTTATATTTATTTTTCCTTTTATTATCATCATTAGATTGATTAATTTCAAAATATATATGTCATATTTTACTGAATTTAACATTTTCCTCTCTCTCCCTCTATGCATATAATGTAAGAGGTACATTTACAACTTTGTGCATGTGCTGGGTAGTTAACATAAAAAGCAACTTGCACTGCATGGCCAATTGTTGTTGTGTACTAAAAGTTAGCTTTTGCCGGTAATTGATAATGCAATAATGTATATGACACCTTTTGTTTCTTCTTTTTTCTTTTAATTTTAAGGAGTAACTTTTCTCCAATTTATTCAGTTGCATTATTACATATCAACTAATGACAAAAGTTGAGAAGAAGAGAATACAAAATCAAAAATGAAACAAAAGGATGAATTTAGGATTGGAGGCTCAGAACTGGATGTTGTTTCCAAGTCTGAGCCCTATAATGTTAGCTACATAGCACTATAACACTCAAGTTAGAACATATAGCGTCATAGTGCTAGCACTTGGATAACTTGATGCCACAATGTCAAGGAGTTAGCACCATGGCGCCAATTCGAGTTCGTCTCAAATTTAAATTCTTTTAAGTTATTTTAAACTTTTATTTCTTGTGTAACTTGGACTAAGGTTTACTTATGACATGTGACGGCCTTGTTTAAATATCACCAACAACATCAAATTAAGAGCATTCAATTATAATCCCTAAAGAAAGAGATCTTCGTAATTCTTTGGTTCAATACAAAAAGTATGAATTTTGATTCACCGTGGATATAGACAATTATCAAATCACGTAAATCTTTGTGTGTACTTTCTTATTTTTGTTTCTTTTTACTTCTCTTATTCTATTTAGATCTACAATAATCATACTTATGAATAATTTTTTCACAACAAACTAGTATCAGAATTTAGTTAAACGATCAAAGGATCACATAAATATGAAGTAGATAAATTCAACAGGTAGAATAACTTCAATTTATAGAAGAATAAGGTTATGACTTTATTGGTGAACCAAGGGTTAGATTTATCCCTTGAAGAAGCTCAAGAAATAACCAACAAGGAGAAGAAGTCTAGGATATTAAGACTTGATCCTAACATTGAAAGTATTTAAAAGAAGGCCTATAACACAATTATATTGTTGTTGAATGACGAAGCCCTTAGGGAGGTAGTTGGAAAAAAAGACAACAATGAGTTTTTGGAAGACGTTTGATGACCTATACATGACGAAATCCCTAGCTAATTATTTTTATATCAATAAAAAATTGTATCAGTTGACTATAGCTGAGGGAACTACGATCAAAACCACATAGATACCTTCAATAAGATTATAATCAATTTAGAGATGATTGATGTAAAAATTAAGGATAAAGATAAAGCAACCATTTTGTTGAGTTCTCTACCTTAGAGATATAAGCACTTTGTTGATATTCTTTTTTGAGGAATAGAGTCTTTGATGATGACAGACATTAAAGGATCATTGAACTTGAAAAAGTTAGGGAAGAGAATATATCTTAGTGGTGTAAAAAGATTAACTACAAAAGAATAGCCTGAAAATAGAGAAAAAAAGTTCGAGAGAAATTAGATCGAAGTCTAGAGGCAAACCCAAGAAGTGTTACTACTGTAAGAAGGAATAGCACTTCATTAAGGATTGTCTGGAAAAGAAAGTCAAGATGAAAGACAAGAAAGAAGGAGATGCTATAATAGCTTATGATAAAAGCTATGTTTACACAGAGACCTTAGTCTATTCTTTTAGGAGAAGTTCTTATGTGTGGATATTATATTCTGATTATACCTTTTATATGTGTTCAAATAAAGCTCTAATTACCAATTATTAGCCCATTAATGGTGAAAAACTGTTAAAAGGTAATGACATGATTTGTCATGTTATTAGGATCGGTAGTATTAGCTTGAAGTTACATAATATGAAGTTTAAAAAGTTGCTAGATGTTAGGCAAGTTCCTAATCTTAAAAGGAACTTAGTTTCTCTCGTTATATTAGACTAGATTTAATGTTCAATCAGATTAGAGAATGAGACTCTAAAGGTGTTAAAGGTTCTATGGTAGTCATGAAAGGTGAAAGGCATAATGGAGTATATTTGTTACTCAAAGAGGCAATAAGTAGCTCTACATTAATTTTCATTGATGATAAGAATATGCAAACCAAATTATGGCATATGAGGTTAGCTTACCTAGATGAAAGAAATCTAAAGAAGTTATATGATCAATGGGTATTTGGCAAGGATAAGTTCCAACTAATAGAGTTTTGTGAGCATTGTGTGCTTAGTAAAGCACATAGAGTTAAGTTTAATACTGAAGAACACAAGACTAAAGGTATACTTGGTTATATACACTTAGACCATTAAAGACCTGCACAGGTTGTTACACATGGTGGAGCTAAGTATTTTCTGACGTTTATAGATGATTATTTTAAACGTTGTAGGTATATGTGTTAAAAAATAAGAAACAAGTGTTTGAGACCGTCAAAACATAGAAAGCTTCTATAGAGAATTAGACCGACAAGAATATCAAGAAACTTAGGATGAACAATGGTCTCGAATTGTGTAATAGAGAGTTTGATAGCTTTTGTGCTAAGCATGAGATTGTAAGATACAAAACAGTAATGTTAACACCATAATAGAATAGTCTTTTAGAAAGAATGAATAGGTTATTCTTAAGAGAGTAAGATATATGCTAAGCAATGCATTAGTGTTTAAATCATTTTAGGGGTGAGGTAGTAGTTACACAACCTATTTAATCAACAGAAGCCTCTTTTCAACAATAGACTTTAAGACACTAGAAGAAAAGTGGTCAATCAGCCCTTTAAAGTATGATCACCTTAAGATATTTAGTTACCCTACATTTGAACATATGAATCAAGGCAAGTTGGTGCTTAAAGCCTTGAAGAAGATATTTATAGGATATTTAAATGGTGACAAAGAATACAAAGTGTGCTGTACAGAGTTGAAATCATAAAGAAGTATCATTAGTAGAGATGTAACGTTCAATGAGATGATTATTATGAAAATCAATCAAGAAGAAGTGAAGAAGATAGAACCTATGCCAAAGGGAGTTTTAGCACTATAAACCATTAAAGTAGAAGTACAACAAGAGACAATGTTTGAGATACCCCTAAATCAATACATCAATAAGTCATTCCTTGAAGATAAACAGAAAACATTAATTAGTTCCTCAAAGACAATATAATAACAAATTAGGACATTAGAGATGAAACTTGAAGAGTACCAATTAGCAATAGAAAGGCAAAAGAGAACACTAAAGCTACTACTAAAGTATACACAAGTAGATTTAATAGCTCATACTTTTAATACCATGTTCACTATTGAGTGTGATAAGCTTAATACATATAAAGAGGCTATAAAGAGTGAAATAGTGAGATGTGGTAGAAGGTCATGGAGGATGAGATTAGTTCTCTACTAAAGAATAAAATCTAGGAATTGGTAAAAATGCCTCAAAATAAGAAACTAGTTAGGTGTAAGTGTGTATATAAGATTAAAGAAAGGATACCAAGTGTAGAGCTTACAATATTTAAGGCTAGATTAGTGGCACAAAGTTTCACTCAAAAAAAATGGGGATTGATTTTCATGAAATATTCTCACCAATAGTTAACCATTTATCAAATAATATTTTGTTGGTCATTTGTGTGAATTTAATTTTTCATTTAAAGCAAAAGGATGTGAAAATTGCTTTTTTTCATGGAGAGCTTGAAGAACGATATACATGTCATAACCATAAGTGTTTGAAGAACTTGGAATGAAAGATCATGCGTGTTTATTAAAGACGTCATTGTATAGTTTGAAGTAATCTTCAAGACAGCGGTCTAGGAGATTTGATGACTTCATGCTTTATTATGGTGTTATCAGAAGCAAGTATGACAGGTGTGTGTACTTCAAAGTATTAAATAGTGAAAGTGTACTGTACGTAGGGTGAGTGTGTACATTTAAATTTAAATTTATACATCATATATGCATAATATGCACAACAAAATATATATTATATATCTCATTATACTAATGAGATAAAATGAAACTCACTTTTGAAGCGTGCTTTAGGAATTATAGTTGATGATAGAGTGGGAATCCTTGAGCTAAAATAGTAGCCTCCTCTTCTTAGCAGAAATTGATTATAAAGCGATGTTTGATTCTTTTAATCTCTCATTCGAATAACTATAAATGTGTATACTTAATTTTTTTCTTTCACACTTCACTTGTAATACATAAATGAAATGAGGCTTGTAATTTATAACCATTGTCGCCAACAATTCAGCCAATTAATATCAAGTGTCAAATATTTAACAAGTATGACAATGCATAATATTTGCATTGTTATACTTGTTTGAAATGATAAATAGCAAATATACATGGGCTGGCCGAATATGAGAAGGATTAGTGTTCAAATATTCTTTATTTAAGGCATGTCATTCTTAATTCAAAAGCATGACAATGCCATTAACTTTAAAAGAGAAATCATAGTTTAATGGCTTATGCTTAAAGCATGAAAAAGAAAAAGAATAAAAATTCTTTAAGATATTCAAATGACCACCACTTGCTATTTTATTTTGGCCAAATGTTAGCCTCTCATGTCGCCAATCACAATTTACTTCATTTGTCTAAATTATATATTAACACTTAATAAGTTAATGAGCCATTTATATTATGCTATATGTCATGCCATTACAAATTAATGGCGACATATGGCATCCAATGAAAGGATGAAATGGCAAGTCCCACTTGCTAACATCATAGGCTTAATACTTAAACATGAACAACTCCCTGAGAGACCTTAAAATAATTTCAGTTTATTGAGAACTTTTCAGATTGAACCATTCAATTTGGTGCGCTACCCCAATGTATAACAAGTCACTTCATATAGTGAGACTTCCTAAGTTCCCACTTGTTTTGTCTTACAAAACTCTTCTGTAAAACCATAAATGATACCCGACACATGTTATAGAAATAACAATATGGTGCGTTGAACTGTATAAATTGAAGTTAATTCATATTCATATAATTCCTCTGTCATTTATATCATGAAAGAGATATAGATTATCACCGTTAAATCTCTATTTGCTCAATTCAAAAACTTATCTCCAGATTTATATTCTTATAAATAATATCTGTAAATATTTTTGTTATATTATTTCTATCATGGGAAACACTTTTCCAACTTTACTACTTATGGCCATAAAATTTTGTAGAATATAATCTTAGAGCATCTGGATATACAACTCACCTATATGAGGTGACAAAGTTTATATCTACATATACCAAACTCCATGAGCATCGGATCATACCTCGCAACACCTAGCGGTTAGACCATGAAAGGTCTGTGACATGTGTAGAACCTAAGTATGGCGGATCACTCATAAGCATACTGTAGTGTTCAAGTCCAAGGACCACGAATACTACTCTAACTCGAAAAAATTCTCAATTAATGACTTTATTAGATATCTATTAGAGGTCCTAATTGAGCCTATTTAGTATCCAATCCTTACTGAATACCTGTATGTTTATACGAGTTTTCACTAAACTCATCGTTATTAAGACTAACCATCTAGACCATTCAGATATAGATATACACCAATCTATATTAACAAAGGTTTTTACTGACAGAACCGCATCAGTGAAAATAGATCAGGAACATAACGTCCAAGAACATACTTGTATAATGACATTTCTTAGCATTATTTGTAATTATGTCATTGCCAGTATACCATCGGGTCTTTGGCCCATTTCAGACAAGACTCTAACTCTTTAGATTTTTCTGGCACTTATAATCTGATAACTCTTAATAGTTATAATTCTTAGCGTAGCTAACTCTTAACGCTGGTTCAAACTCATTTAGACCAGATCTAAACTCTTTCAGATAATACAATGTTTGAAATGTTACAAGCATCTTACCATATATATATATAGATAATATTAGCGATTTTATTCAAAATATTTATTGTATAAATATTAAACAATTAATATTTATACAATATTGAAATTGCACGTAAGCACTATTTTCAACAAATAATGAGATTGATAAACGAGTTTTAAACATGATATTTTTGTCCCTCTTAGTTCAAAATGAGCATTTGTCCCTCTTAATTCCATATTTGCTCATTTTGAATGTGAAGAGATGGATTTTAATGCATTTATTAATTTTTTATAAGTTTCAACCAAATGGAGTGAAAAAGGAGCAAATTAGGCATTTTATAGTACAAATTAAGCGAAACCAAGGCCTAGTCTTGGCGCATTGGCATTAAAAGTGGCGCTTAGGTGCCACTTTACCTAGGCTTTGGTGCTTAGGCACCAAAAAGTGGTGTCTAGGCTTCGAATTGGGTTTCATGGAGCAGTGTCTTTGGCGTCTAAGCATCAAAAGCTGGCCTCTAGGTGCCGCTAGCATCAAATATCTTTTTAAAATTCCGTGCCTAAATTTAAAGCACATTCTTGAAACCTATAATAAAAAGTTTAAAAACATTATTTGTCATCAAGGAGAAAACACAAAATTGGAGAGAAAAACAAAGAGCTTCTCATGAGAGAAAATATTTGAAAACTTGAAATGTTGAAGACCCTTGAAGATTGAAGGCCCCAAAAGCTTTTCCAACTAGTTTTTCCTTCTCTTTTTGTCTCATTTACTTTTATTTGAAGTTTATATTTGTATTTTATGTTGTTTGAACATGATTACTCTTGTGAACCTTTGGATTAATGTAATTAAGCATTTCACTATAGATAGATAAACTTCTTATTCTAGGGCTTGATGTAACTCTACTAAGTACTATGTTTTGATATGTTTAGTTGATTAATGACTATATTTTGTGTTTATCATTTATTCTTTTATGAGTTTAATGCTTCTAATTAGATTATAAAATTGATTAGATAATTTAGACTTGTGGGTTGTATACTTGAAAAAGTTTAACCCATGTGTTGGAATTGAATAACATATCCTTTGATTTAATTAAGTTATGAGACTAATAGAATTAAGGTAATCACTTAAGGATGACACAATGCATGTATAGATAAACAAGTTAGATATGGATATCAACTTGATTATGTATGCATAGAATCTCATTTGATGCTCAAAAGAGGTAATGAGATTAGTTTTAAACCTTTGATTAATAGAATTATAAGAATACTTGTTAATCATTAATTATGCAGATCATGAAAAAAGTAGAGTGAAATCAAGATTCTAAGACCCATTTGTGGTAGAATTCCAGTCTCTTTGAATTGTTTGCTTTAACATTTTGATTTTCTTAACCAACCTAGTGTTTAAATTATTCTAGATAAAGTTAGGTTGTTAACGTTGTAGTAATTAGCATTAATTTAGAGCACCAATCCTCATAGAAACAGTACTCACTCATTACTTTATTACCTGCTTATGACCCATGCACTTGCAGTTATAATTTATGTGTGTTAGTTTCACGAACGGGGATACATATGTATCTACTTCTTTATATGGATGATATATTAATTATATATCACGATATGAAAGAGATATATAAGTTGAAGATGCAGTTAAGTGGCGAGTTTAAGATGAAGGATTTAGGGGCAGTAAAGAGGATTTTGGGTATGGATTTCATTATAAAAAGTTCATATGTCATTTTCTTGTCTTAAAATAGATATATACTCAAAATTCTTGAGAGTTTAAGTATCTCTAATGAAAGGCTATCTCAACTCTTTTAAATCCATTTCAAGTTGTAAGTAGTACAGTCAACAGAGACAGAAAAAGAGAAATTGTAGATCCTTAAAGTACTATATGCCAACATTATAAGAGCATCATGTATGCAATGGTTTGCACAAAGTCAGACATAGCTTAAGCCGTAAGCATGATGAGCAGATATATGACACATCTTCAAAAAGACAATTGGTTTGCAGTAAAATAGATAATGAGATATATAAAAAGAACATCAGAGCATGTTTGCTCTATAAAAGGCAGAGAAGGATAATGAGATGATTAAAGGATATGTGAACTCAGATTATGCAAGTGACCTAAATAAGAAGAGGCGTTAATTGGGTATATATTTACAATGTTTAGATGTAGTATATGTTGGGGGTCAATTTTCTAGCATGTGTAGCAATATCAACAACGGAGGTAGAGTACATAGCTGCGAAAAAAACTATTAAGGATGCTGTGTAGTTAAAATAAGTCTTCACAGAGATATTGTCTATAAGAGACATAGATATCGGTGTGTATTATGATAACCAGAGTGACATACATCTAAATACGTATTAAATATTTTATGAGAGGTCAAAACAAATTGATGTGAGGTTGATAGAGACGTAAAAGCACTAGTATGATTTATATCTAACTTTTGTATTTTGCTCCAATTCATGAATATTTGGCTATTTATTTGTGTTTTTGATTATAAATAGATGCACGACGAAAAATGTGACGTATAGGAACAAACAGAAAGTGAATTAGGCGTAAAATAAAGAAGTTACGCTTAAAATACGAGAGCAATTGAACCATGGTTAGGGGCCGCAGCGCCCATGGTTAGGCACTGCAGCACCTAGATCAATAGTGGAGGCCAGGGCACCTATAACCCAGCACCGTGGCACTCGGATTCGAAGGCACGGTCAGCGGCGCCCGTGCGACGTATAAAATTCCTTCTCAATTATTATATTTTGACTTGGATTCGAAGGGTCTCGCACCTAGGGTTTCTTATAGCTATAAAAGCACTCTTTCAAGAGCACAAACAGAGACTTTGGAGAGGCAAAAACTTAGAGAAAGATTTCACAACACAAAATCAAAGATCAAAATCAAAGACTGAAGAACCAAAATTAAGATTCAAGCTTCAAGTAAAAAAAAAAGCAAGAAGCACATCAATGAGTCACTTTGATTAGTTTTTCTACTCTTGCTTTATCACTATGTTCTTATTCTTGTTGATTTTTATAAATTAGTTGGATACTTTTAGTTTTGTGATAGACTAAATTATTTATTTAAGGTTAGACTATGTGAATCTAGTATAGATTTAGATTTTGTTAATTCTTAGTTTATGATTTTAATATAATAGATTGATTCATTTTATCTTGTGTTTAATGCTTTCATTATACTTAATCAATATTTTGAATGATTAAGGAACTATGATGAACTCGACATAGGGATTTATATGTTTAGCTTAGGATAGTTGATGCATAATCATAAGGTAATAACTACGAGTTCTATATAAGATAGACATATACCTATGTGGCATATATGATATAATTTAGATTTGATCTTAATAAATTACGTTATGATTTGATTACCATATACATATAGATGATTGTTAGAATGTGTAATATAGTCACTTGACTATTGATAGAGGCTTGTGATGAGATGAGTGTCTAAGCCAATCAATTGGTATTAAGGGATTAACTAAGTAGTTAATAAGTCTAATAAAATATTAGAGGATGAGTCAAAACCTAAAATTATCTTTATTTGTAATTTCTATCCTTTGTTTTTGTTTGTTTAATTGATAGAGTTAGATTAGTTAATTAAATTTCAGATTGTAATTTTTTGAATAAAAGTTAAGTAGGTACAATTTTAAAACTTGATTTATAAAATTAGATCGCATAGTTCCTGTAGGATCAATATCTGGACTTAAAATCATAAATTACTTGATCCGATAGCGTGCGCTTACGCTTAACTAGTATAATATTAATCAGAGGTTATATTTTATTAGAAAGATTGTAAATAGTGATAAGATTAGTTTAACGAATATATTATCGTCTGAAAATCTTGTGGATATGTTGATTGAGCCATTGCTCTCAGTTAAATTCATCATATGTAAGAATTGAATTGGAGTCATTGCTATGTAAAAAGAGCTGGTGATGAAAAAATGATGGATCCATAAATGCTTCTTCAGAGATTTTTTTAATCAAGGAAGGGGTTGTAAAGAATGGTGATTAAAAATCATATGAAAAATGGTTTTAAGTCAAGCCATTAAGAAGAAGACGATATGGAGCAAAGAATAAAGTGGAATGATGAATTTATGACAGAAGTTGGAGGCTTAGAATTGGATGCTATTTCCAAATTTGTACGCTACGACGCCAGCCACTCAACACTGTAGTGCCAACACTTGGACAACCTGACACCGCGGCACCAATGCGAGTCCTTTTCGAATTTGAACTCTTTTAAGTTGTTTTAAACTTCCCTTTCTTTTTCCTCCTGTGTGAGTAGCCCTCCTCCTTATGAGGTTAAATCTCTCTTATTTTGAGGGTCGGTTCTTTCCCATCCGAAATTGAGGTAGATATCCATTTCGGGATTGGTCCTATTTTTAAGGCTTTGTTGTATCTCCACTGTTGGAGAAGTAGGTTCTAGCAGACCACAAAGTTTATCTTATCTCTATGAAACATCCCGGTAATTATCTGATAGTATATCAGTAGACCTACTTTTGTAATATTATAAAACTCTTTTATAATATTACATTTGACTTTTCAAAAAAAAAAAAATTTCCCTTTCTTGATGTAATTTGAACTAGGGTTTACTTAAGAGTGTGAAGGTCATATAAAGACCTTATTTTAGCTTGCTTAAACATCACCAACAAAACTAAATTAAAAGCATTCAATTGTAATATTTTGAAAGAGAGATCTTTATGATTCTTTGGTTTAATAAAAGAAATATGAGTCTTGGTCCAATATGGACATAAGCAATTGACGAACTACATAAATCTTTATATGTACATTTTTATTCTTGTTTACTTTACTTCTTTTATTCTCTTTAGTTCTGCAATCATCATACTTATGAAGTATTTTTTGTAACATATATGTATGTATGTGTCTCTAAGGCAACTATTGTGCTACGTATATAAAGAAATGAAAGTGAACAAAATAGTTTTATTAGGTGGATAAATAAACATTCATTTAAATAACAAAATAAAATTTCATATTGATGCAGGCACTTCTACAAAAGATTTTAGGCAAGTCTTGGAGTAGTTATTCGAGATCATATGTGGGATGTTTTGGTTTCATCTTCGTGTTCAGTTGCTGCTTGCTACCTAATTTTAGAGGCGATGGCGATGCTGAGAGGTGTCCATTTAGTGAAGAGCATTGGAGTTTCATTTCTGAAATTAGCTTATGATGTTAAAGGACTTGTCAAGGACATCAAAGATTTAGTTCATTCAATTTCGGAGCTTAGCCTTTTATTGCAAGAAATTGGGATGTTGCTTAATCTTTTGCTTCGTGTGATTTTATTTTCTTTCCTCACTCAACAAATAGAGTTGCTTGCGAGCTAGCGCATTTTGCATTAAGCAATCATTACGAGTTTATTGGGTTTGACAAAGTCCCAAATCACATTAAAACTATTGTTAAAATGGATTCACTTTCTCCTTTCCTTGAGCTAGTTAAATAAAGTATTATTGTTTTTTTTAAAATCAAAATGAAAAAAGGAAAGAAAATACAAGAGATTATCTCGCCACAACAAATTACATATTCTGCAACTGAAATTTATGTAAAACATGATTATAAATAAAGATGTAAAACATATACAGTTCCAGCAGCAAAAAGTACAAGTCACCACCAGGTGGCTGTGCCATTAATTGACAACAGCACAGTGCTTCCTGATTTCACCAGCATTGCAAGTGAGGACTCCAATTTTGCCCATCTTTACCATCGATTCAGAAAAATCTTTGGCGAAGGTAGATCCATATGTATTAGCCTGAAGTTTCACATAAGTTTTAGTCTCATTGTCGTCAAGAAGAGCTGCATCAGGTTGAAAGAGCCCCCTTCTTTTAGCAACAAGAGTGTAGTAATCTTCATCAAATGTCTTGAAGGTTCCAGGATCCATTTCAACAAGTGTAGTTGTGTCCCCAGGCTTGCATTTTTTCTTCAAATGCACTATGTAATTGGGATCCAATGTTGGGTCTGTGTCACCTTTGCAAGTGAAATTGTACAATCGACTCTCAAAGGAACTGCAGTGGGATGTCCCAATAGTATGTATGCCCTCCCGGTAAAAAAAAAAGATAACATAAATAAAGCTCAAATAATTAGAATCTCTTGATAATTCTTCGAAACAAACAGAGTACAAATTATAAATAGCCTGATAGAACCACTAGGTCTTTAACGCTTAAACCCTTTGCTGCAAACATTTGCTTTAGCACAGTTATGTTGCCAGAAGGATCAGGTGGCAAGTCTCGTCTCTGAGGCAATTGACACTCTTCCATCTCTTCTTCCAGCCGAACTTTCAAAATGGTCCTTTTATCTAAAAGATAAAATATATGATACAATTTCAATAAATTATAGTTGTGCAAGTATGTCTATATTTTCACAAAATATGTGCATAACAATTGCTTACCAGCCCAACTGCATCTCTAGCAACCAAAGCCAAGATGTCAGCGCAAGAAACAACAGCAGGGCACTTCTTTAGCATAATTAGCATTTGCAATTTCAAATAAAAGCAAAAGATAGAGAAAATAATCCTGAAAGGAAAAGTCATAACACAGCTACAAACCAAGGATTATTCGAAAAACAAAAGTTTAATTAGTCCTTGTTATGTATCATTTCTAATATTAGTAAATTAAACTTAACTTATAATTAAAGGTTTCGTGATTAGACTACTTCAAAAGGAGGGATTCCTTTATTGGTTCTTTGTTTCCTCTAGAAAGCAAACTGAAAATTCCTTCTGTGAGATCCGACCATTATGATCAGTATTAGCCTCCATGTATGAGATTAATTTCTTAATGATAAATTTCTATTTTTTTTTCTTTTTTAGGAAAAAATTATACGAAACGATTACAAAAGAGTTAATAAATTATGTTATATAATTTATATTTATTTTCTTTTATTATCATCATTTGAATGATTAATTTCAAAATATATATGTCAAATTTTATTGAGTTTAATGTTTTCCTCTCTCTCCCTGTATGCATATAGGTGCCTTTACAACATTGTGCACGTGCTGGGTAAACTTAAAAAACAACTTGCATTGGATGCCAATTGTTGTTGTGTACTAATGCAACTGACACCTTCTGCCATGATATGCAATAATTCAACTGACACCTTTTGTTTCTCTTTTTCAGATTTTACTTCCCCGGCCCTCTTTTTTAAAGTAACTTTTCTCCAAATTATTCGGGGTATATATTTATATAAATAATCAATTTAATTAATTACGTATCTCATTATAAAATAAATTTTTAAATATATAATAATATTTTATAATACATTATAAATAATATAAATATTATAAAATTTTTATAAATTTATTATACAATAATAACATATAATAGTATTATTAACTATATGGTAAATTATGTAACTTATTAAATTAATTATATATATTTTTATATTATAAAAAATAATAATTAAAAATTATATAAAATATGATTTTAATCGAGTTATTAAGAAGAAGGTGATATTAAATTGAGAATAAAGCAGAAGTATAAATTTAGGACAAAATTAGAGGATCAGGATGCTGCTTTTATGTCTGAGTGTTGCAATGTTAGTTACTCAACACTGCAACGTTTAAGTTAGAACCTCTAGTAACGCTAGCACCTGGATAATTTATGCCACGATATCGAAGAGGTAGTGCCATGGTGCTAATGCAAGCCCTTCTCAAATTTGAATTTTATTAAATTGTTTTAAACTTTCATTTTTTAATGTAACTCAGACTAAGGTTTATGTGAGAATATTAATTAAAAATCATCGAAATATGATTAAGTCAAGTGCGTAGGGTACGCACAGATCAAAAACGGATGCGAAAGAAGGCGAAAAACGAAGAAGGGCGCATTAGGCGCTAGCGCCGCGACGACCAGGCGTGGGCTCTGCGGCGCCCAATCCAGCAACTGATCGCCACGGTGCCAAGAGACGAGCTTCGTAGTGCTTAGACGGGCGCACAAGCGCCGCGGCTGTGAGAGCCCAGCGCCGTGGCGCTGGAGATGGGAACAGTATCCTGAAATAAGGAAACTTCCTTATTTCGTCTCCCATTTGTTTCAAGACTCCCTAATATAACTCCCACACATATAGGGTAAACTTAGGTCGTCTCAAAACCTATATAAAGGCTATCAATTGGCTTGTAAACACATCTTTGTGATCATCAATTAATCTTTGTGAGAGGTTGAGAAATCTAAGTGATCATCAACAATCTTTATGGTTTTTTGTGAGAGAAAATCCCTAGAGTGTAAGAGAGAGTTTTCTTTGTGATCTTTCTTATAATAGGCATATTTTGTGAATGTCTTATGATTCATAATAAGAGAAGAGTGTGATCTTGATCCGTCGTGGATGTAGACAAGTTGCCAAATCATGTAATTGTTTATGTGTTCTTCTTCTACCATTTCTCTATTTATTCCTTAATTAACTTGTTCTGTATATATTGTTTAAGTGAATTTTGCTTGTTTGTGTGCTTCTGCTTCAACAAACTGGTATCAGAGTTAGGTTCTAAGCAGACATGGCCACACCCAAGTATGAGGTAGAGAAATTCAATGGTACGAATGACTTCAATCTGTGGAAGATGAAGGTTAAGGCGTTGTTGGTGAGCCAAAGGCTTGGTTTGGCATTAGAGGAGACTGCAGCTCCATCTAGTGATGAAGAGAAGATGCCAGAGTCATTTAAAGCTAAAGCAAAAAGAAGGGACATTCAAGAAAGAGCTCATAGCATAATTATTCTGTCATTGAGCGATGAAGTACTAAGGGAAGTAGCAGGTGAGACGACGGCAATAGGTCTTTGGGAGAAGCTTGACTCTCTTTATATGAGGAAATCGTTTGAAGCTATATCAGCTGTCCATGTCAGAGGGCAAGCCGATGAAAGATCATATAGACGCCTTTAATAAGATCATCCTTGATCTTGAGTCTATTAACATCAAGATAGAAGATGAAGATAGAGTAATTATCCTGCCGAGTTCACTCCCCAAGAGCTATGGGAGTTTTGTTGATACGCTACTCTACGGCAGAGAGAGTTTAACGATGAGTGATATGAAATCATCATTAAACTCAAAGTTATTAGGGAAACAGGTCGAGGGCAATGCAAAAAATTTATATATAAGAGGAAGGCCCTCATATAGAGATGGGAAGAAAAAAAACTCAAATTAAAGTCTAGGACCCCTAGGAAGTGCTATTGCTGCAAGAAAGAAGGGCACTTCATAAAGGACTGTCCTGAGAAGAGAGCATAAGATAAAAAGAAAGCGGATGCTGTATTTGCTTATGATGATAGGTACGACAGCGTAGAGACACTCGTCGTTACTGATGGTAAGAACTCTGAACAATGAGTTCTTGATTCTAGTTGCACTTTTCACATGTGCCCACACAAGTCTTAGTTTATAAATTTTTAGCTCATTAGTGGTGGTAAAGTCTTAATGGGTAATGATATTGCATGTTAGATGATGGAAATTGATAGTGTTAACCTTAGGCTGCATGATGGGCGAGTGAGAGAGTTGACAGATGTTAGGTATATTCCTGACTTGAAGAGAAACTTGATCTCACTAGGGACTCTAGACCAGAATAGGTGTTCCATCAGGATCGACAGAGGAATTTTAAGAGTTTTGAAAGGTTCTATGGTGGTGATGAGAGGAGAGAAGCACAAAGGGGTTTATGTGCTTAAGGGTGAAGTCATAAGTGATTCTGCACTATTCTATGTAAATAATGAGTGTATGCAAACCAAGTTGTAGCATCTTAGACTGGCACACCTAGGTGAGAGAAACCTAAAGGAGTTATTCAGTCAAAAGCGTTTGGAGAAGATAAATTTCAGCCCTTAGAGTTTTGTGAGCACAAGACTAAGGGGATTCTTAACTACATACACTTGGATCTTTGGGGCAGGCTCAAACAGCTACTCGTGGTGGTGTTAGGTATTTTCTCAGCTTGATTGATGACTATTCAAGAAAACTGTGGGTCTATGTGTTGAAGAGCAATGATCAAGCCTTTGAAATATTCAAGACTTGAAAAGTTCTTGTTGAGAATCAAACTGGCAAAAGGGTGAAGAGGTTGAGAACTGACAACGGCTTCAAATATTACAATTGAGAGTTTGATGGGTTTTGTGCCAAGCATAGGATTGTAAGGCATAGAACGGTAAGATCAACACCATAGCAAAATGGCGTAGCTGAGAGGATGAATAGGACCCTACTTGAAAAGGTTAGATGCATGCTTACCAATGCGAAGATGTCCAAGACATTCTAGGGAGAAGCTGTAGTGACTGCAGCTTACTTGATCAATAGAAGTCTCTCCTCAGCAATTAACTTCAAGACACCAAAAGAGAAATGGTCTAGCAATCTTCTGAAGTATGACCACTTCAGAATATTTGGTTGCCCTACCTTTATACATGTTAAGGAGGGAAAGTTGAAACCTAGAGCTATTAAAAGGGTATTCATAGGATATCTCAAATGAGTAAAAGGATATAAGGTGTGGTGTAAAGACTTAACACCACTAAGGAGTATCATAAGCTGCGACGTAACGTTCGATGGGATGTCGATGCTGAAAACCTCTCAAGAAGATGAGAAAGAAGAACCTATGCCCAAGGAAGACTCAGTACCCGAGTTAATAGAAGTTGAAGTGGAGAATAAAAGTAAATCTAATATACCTTCAGATCAATGCTTCAACATAGAGATCCTTGAAGATGAACCAAAAACACCGTCGAGTCCTTCTAAGTCCACCCAAAGAAAGACTAGAACTCTTGAAATAGAACTTGAAGAGTACCAGTTAGCCAGAGACATGCTAAGGAGAATGATTAACCTACTAGGCAGGTATGCACAAGCAGATTTAGTTACTCATGCATTTAATTCTGCTTACACTCTTGAGTATGATGAGCTTAGGATATATGGTAAGGCTATGAAGAGTGAAAACAAGAAAGAATGACAGCAGGCCATAGAAGAAGAATTAAGTTCTCTTAGAAAGAACAATACTTGAAAGTTGGTGGAGAGACCTCAAAAGAAGTTAGTCGGGTGCAAGTGGGTGTATAAGGTAAAGGAGGGGATACTAGAGATTAAGCCTAAAAGATTCAAGGCTAGGTTAGTAGCATAAAGTTTTACTCAGAGAGAGGGAGTCGATTTTCATGAGATATTCTCTTCAGTTGTCAAGCACACATCTATTAGGATTTTGTTAGCTATGTGTGAAAATCTTGATTTACATCTAGAGCAGATGGATGTAAAGATATCTTTTCTACATGGAGAGCTTGAAGAGACAATATATATGGCACAGCCGTAAGGGTTCAAAGAGCCTGGTAAAGAAAATCATGCTTGTTTGCTAAAGAAGTCATTATACGGGTTAAAGCAATCACCTAGACAGTGGTATAGGAGATTTGATGAGTTTATGATGGCTTGTGGCTTTAGTATGAGTAAGTATGACGGATGCGTGTACTTCAAGAGCATAAGTTATGGGATGATGTATTTTCTTCTATACGTCGATGATATGTTGATCGCATACAAGAATATAGAAGAAATACAGAAGCTCAAGAAACAGTTAAGTGGCGAGTTTGAAATGAAGGATTTGGGAGCAGCGAAGAGAATTTTGGGTATTGACATTGTGAGGGAAAGAAGAGATGTTATCTTCTTGTCCTAACAGCGATATATAGTCAAAATTCTAGAGAAGTTTGGTATGTCTAACGCAAAGCTGTATCTACTCCTTTGGCCATGCATTTCAGACTTTCAACAGCACAGTTGCCGACATTCGATGAGGAGAAACTGTAGATGAGTAAAGTACCGTATACAAGCGTTGTAAGGAGTATCATGTATGCAATGGTTTGCACAACACCAGACATAACACAAGCTGTGAGTGTGGTGAGTAGATACATGGCAAATCCGAGTAAAGATCACTGGCTTGTAGTAAATTGGATTCTTAGATATCTTAAGGGAAAGTCAAATCACGGGTTGATATATAAGAGGGATGATGACAGCAATGAAATGGTAAGAAAGTACGTAAACTCAGATTATACAGGTGATCTAGACAAGAGAATATCGTTGACGAGCTACGTATTCACAGTGTTTGGGTGTAGTGTGTGTTGGAGATTAGTTCTACAACATGTGGTTGCACTCTCTACCACAGAGGCGGAGTACATAGTTGTTGGTGAAGCTATCAAGGAGGCTGAGTTGTTAAAAGGCATATGTGTCGAGATATTGGTTAATAAAGATGTAAATACCGGTGTGTATTGTGACAGCCAGAGTGTCATACACCTAACCAAGCATCAAGTGTTCCATGAGAGGTCAAAACACATTGATGTGAGGCTTTATTACATTCGAGAGATTGTCCAAAGTGGTGAAGTTAGTTTGACAAAGATAGCGTCATCTAAAAACCCTGCTGATATGTTAACTTAGACACTGTCTTCGGTTAAGTTCGTCCGTCTTCGGTTAAGTTCGTCCTATGCAAGGACTTAACCGAAGTCACTATTTTGTGAGGGTGACCGAAGATGCAAAAATGAGGATCAAGTTGCTTTGTGGATGATTTTGAATCAAGGAGGAAATTTGTAAGAATATTGATTGAAAATCATCGGGATATGATTTGAAGAGCAAGTCAAGTGCGTAGGGTTCGCACGGATCGAAGATGAACGCAAAAGGAGGCAAAAAATAAAGAATGGCGCACTAGGCGCCAGCGCCGAGGAGACCAGGCGTGGGCACTGCGACCCCCAATCCAGCAACTGAGCATTGCGGTGCTAGGAGACGAGAGTCGCAGCTCTCAGATGGGTGCACCAGCACCGTGGCACTGGAGTTAGGAACAGTATCCTGAAATAAGAAAACTTCCTTATTTCGTCTCCCACTTATTTCAGAACTCCCTAATACGACTCCTGCATGTATAGAGTAAACCTAGGTCATCCCAAAGCCTATATAAAGACTATCAATTAGCTTGTAAACACATCTTTGTGATCATCAATTAATCTTTGTGAGAGGTTGAGAAATCTAAGTGATCATCAACAATCTTTGTAGTTTTTTGTAAGAGAAAATTCCTAGAGTGTAACAGAGAGTTTTCTTTGTGATCTTTCTTGTAATAGACATACTTTGTGAGTGCTTTGTGATTCATAATAAGAGGTGATCTTGATCCGCCGTGGACATAGGCAAGTTGTCGAACCACGTAATTCTTTGTGTGTTCTTCTTCTACACTTTCTCTATTTATTCCTTAATTAACTTGTTCTGTATATATTGCTTGGGTGATTTTTACTTGTTTGTGTGCTTCCACTTCAATAGTTTACTTAAAACATATGAGGGATATATAAGAGCATTGTTTTGGCCTGTTTAAACATCATCAATAACACCAAATTGAGAGCATTCAATTGTAATATATTGAGATAGAGATATCTTTGTGATTCTTTAGTTTAATAAAGGAAGTGTGGATTTTGATCCGCCATGGATGTAGGCAATTGTCGAATCATGTAAATCTTTGTGTGTGCTTTCTTATTATTATTTCTCTTTGCTTCTCTTATTTTCTTTAGTTATGTAATGTAACCGTTATGCTTATGAAGAATATTTCGTAACAAACTGGTATTAGAATTTGGTTAAACATTCATAGGATCACACAAGTATGAAGTTGAGAAATTCAACATGTATAATAACTTCAATTTATTGAAGGTCGAGGTTATGACTTTGTTGGTGAGCTAAGGGTTAGATTTAACCCTTGAAGAGGCTCAAGAAATAACCAATAAAGAGAAGAAGTCAAAGATATATCAAAACTTGATCCTAACATTGAAAGTATTTAGAAGAAGGGCTACAACATAATCTTTTTATCATTGAGTAATAAAGCCTTCAGGGATGTAGCTAGGAAAAAGACAATAATGAGCCTTTAAAAGAAGCTTGATGACCTATACATGATGAAATCGTTAGCTAATCATTTTTATATCAAGTAAAAACTGTATTAGTTGACTATGGCTGAAAGAATTATGATAAAAGATCACATAGATGTCTTTAACAAGATCATCATTGATTTGTAAATGATTGATGTGAAAATTGAAGATAAAGATAAAACAATCATCTTGTTGAGTTCTCTACCTCAGAGATATGAGCACTTCATTGATACATTTTTCTAAGAAAGAGAGTCTTTTAAGATGACAGATATTAAAACATCATTGAACTTGAAAGAGTTAGAGAAGAGCTACCTAGGCCTAGCTTAAATAACGCGGCACTCTAGGTGCAGCACTGCAGCACCCAGGTCCAAGGCCTAACGGCCCTCAACGCAGCGCTTGTGCTAGTAATGCCTTGCTTAAATATCCTAAGTATGCTAAGACTTTCTAATCTTGTTCTCACTCGGTTTAGGGTTTTCCTAGGACGTCTATAGCCTATATAAGAGTTTTATTTTGTTTTATAAATGTTGAAGGAGTGAATACTCTTCTTCTTCTCGAGGTTATGTTGAAGCGAAAAACCCAAGATTCAACCTAGAACGCTAACCTCCTTGCACAACGGAATAACCTATTAATCAAGCAAAAATAACAAGAATCTAAAGTAGAATATAAAATAGCACAACATAATCTTACGTGGTTCGGCCAATTACCTACGTCCATAGTGGATCCAAGGATTCTAACCTCTCTTATTGACTCCTTAGAGATTTTATAAGGAAAACCCAATTTGAAGAACCCTTAAAAGGACTAAATGTTTAGTGAACCCTTGTTCTACTGTTTGTTGAGGGAGGGAACGCCCTTCTCCTTCTCGAGGCTATGTTGAAGCGAAGAGCCCAAGATTCAACCTAGAACCCTAACCTCCTTGCGCAGCGGAATAACCTGTTAATCAAGCAAAAATAACAAGAATCTAAAGCAAGATATAAAAGAGCACAACATAATCTTACGTGATTCGACTAATTACTTACGTTTACGGTGGATCCAAAGATCCTAGCCTTTCTTATTAACTCCCTAGAGATTTTACAAGGAAAATTCAATTTGAAAAACACTCAAAAGAACCTAATGTTTAGTGAACCCTTGTTCTACCACGAACAATGATCACCCAAACGACGGTTCCACTATAGTGCATACAAGCACTTAGTGTTTACCCAGTTATTCTCTTCTCTTAATGCTTAATCTCAATTAAAGGGTTTACAAGTGTTTATATAGGGTGTATGTTATGCCTACTAACCCTATTCCTTTTTGGAGTAAGAGTCCACTTGTTTTAGAAGTCCAAAACTTTTCAAAACTCGAAATCCTGATGAAAAACTGACTTCTGACGCATCTAGCGCTGCGGCACTCATCCCTGGGCATTGCGGCGTTCATGCCTGGCAGCTCCTCCTGCGTTTTCTTCACTTTCTTCCCGTCTTCAAGTCCCCTTTCGCTTCCCCCTTCGTGTCTCACATGTCATAAACTTTTCTATACGTGTTTCACACGTTTTAGACTTCTTGTGACTCTCCACTTTGGTGTTCATCTCAATTCTTGTCCAAGCAAGATTGTTGAATTACCAATTTTTCAACAATAAACATATCACAATACAACTACACATAAGAGAAAAATTCTAGTTTACAAGAGAAACAGATGAGTGAGAAATTGTTGAGAGTTCTTTGTGAGCTTTAATATTTCTTGGTAAAGGTATAATTTATGAGTGTCTTATAATTCATTAATAAAGAAGTGAAATCTTAATCCACCGTAGATGTAGATAAGTTGTCGAAACCATGTAAATTCTTATGTTTTCTTCTACCTTTCTCTCTCTATATTACTTTCTAATTGTTTGTTGCTGTTGCTATATTATTTGCTTAATACACTTCCGGTTCAACAATAAGGTCTTTAACAAAACAATTTACTTGTTTTTTTGTTATTTTAAAAATTTTTAATAAGAAGAGAAGGTACATAAGAGCTTAAATTATACATCCATGCATGTATCTTTCATTCAATAAGCCTAAAGAAGTATAACATTTTAAATATTTTTATTTTAAATGACATATCAAATAATTATTGAATGATAAAATAATGTAATAAGTAATTTTTAAAAATTATATAATTTTATTATTTAATAATATTTGACACATCAATATAAAATAAAAGATTTAGAATACCAATTAAAAAGTATAACATTGCTTATATTCTATATGTCTGCTTTATAGATTGCATTAATTTATTTTACCTTCATAACGAGTAAGTGAGTACAAATTCAAATGATCCGTGAACCCACAGGATAATTAACATTCCACTTGAGAATTACGAAATACTCCCCACAAAAATTTATTAGCACCACAAGAAATTTTGCTATAATATTTGAACAATTATTTTCCACTTCAATAGTGATTCTTTCATGCTTTGATTTAAACAATTAAAGATGTTACAATATAAGACAAAGGAGCTATACCAAAGTTGGTGGCTTGTGTAATTGCAAATTACACAAATCTTTGTAGACTTGTAGTGAGTGTTTTAAACTGGATGAGTAAGCTCAAGGAATCTTGCAATTAATCATTAAGAGTTTAATAATGGCTCAATTTGCAATTCATGTTCTTTCATTGGTGGTCAATGCCACTGATTGATCATTCGGGAATTCAAGGATATGTTTCACAAGCAAAGCCCCCTCACAAAATTCCAATTTTCCATTGTTAATTTGCTGCTTTTATAATATGCTAATATGTATAATTAAGATGCAAAAAATTAAGTACATGATGAGTAATGTTGTAATGACTTCTTTTTGTATTTCAACTTTGTATTTTTATTATCACATGATTATATTAATGATACAATAAAAAAAAATTATTGACATATGACACGTTTTAATTAGTGTCATATCACTAAAGATACAAAGTTATGTATCTTTTATAGAGTATAAGCGGCTGTATATTGGCAGGGTTGGTTTTAATGTTTCATTGCAAACAATAATAATTAAGAAAGAAAAAAGAAAGTAGCTATCACTGTGTATTAATTACTACAAAATTGATATAGTATTATGATTCTTAAGCTGAGACATTGTTTATGACCTTAATCAGTTAGTGAAATCAATAGTTAGCTATTTACTAAGACCCTAATTAACTAGTTTTATTATAGCATATCTTAGATTATTTGAATTTAAAAGAGAACTGTGTTTACTTTTAGATTTGAAAAAAAAAAATTACTCTCGTGCATAGAGCATATTTAGTGTCAGATTTGTTTTGTTATAATGTTTTTTTTCTTTTTTATATTATTAAAAAATTGAAGGGTGATGTAGAGTCGTAGCTAAAGTGAAATTGAAAAAAATTATAAAAATAAAAATAAGACAAAGACAAGAGTTTACGTAGTTTAGCTTTGAGCCTACGTTCACGGGCGAAGACAGAAGAATCTCTTACTATTAAAAATGGAGAATACAAGTATTGTAGTGTTTTAGCCTCATAACCCAAAACCCCAATACACCAAATTCTCTCAAATTACTCAAAGAACACAAATTCTCTCAAAATTGCATTTTTTTTTTTAGAATGAAAAATAAATTGCTAAACTCTCCCATTTATAGGGAGAGTTTAGCATGGTGGACAGCCAAGAAATGGCTGTCCACCATGGTTGAATTCATTGCTGGCACCGTGTGCCAGCAATTAGGTAGCTGGCACACGGTGCCAGCTACCACAACATTTTTCCACTTGGAGATTTGATTGAGAATCAATCAAGTCTCCACACCATTCTTTCTTCTTCGCTAAAGTCATGTTGCCTACGTGTCTGTTAGGCCATGCAAGGATCTACACCATACAAACTTGTTGGTATTGATGGGCTTGGTCAACACATCTGCTAGGTTATTATCTGTATGAATTTTTTTCATATCCACACTTCCATCTTCTATTACTTCACGAACAAAGTGATATTGAACACCTATGTGCTTCGTTCTTGAATGAAAAGCTGGATTCCTTGCAATGTGCAAGGCACTTTGACTGTCACAAAACAATTCAACTTTCTCTTACTTGTGCCCGAGCTCCTCCAGTAATCTTTGTATCCAAATTGCTTCCTTGCAAGCTTGTGTAGCTGCCATGTATTCTGCTTCTGTAGTAGATAATGCCACAACAGTTTGCAGTTTCGAAACCCAGCTTACAACTCCTCCTGCAAGTTTAAACACATAGCCAGTAGTGGATTTTCTTTTATCAAGGTCTCCTGCAAAATCTGAATCCACATAGCCCTTAACAATAAAATCTGATCCTCCGTAACATAAAGCAACATCTGAGGTACCCTTAATGTATCTAAGGATTCTCCTGACACAACCCCAATGCTCTCTACAAGGATTCGTCATGTATCTACTAACTGCTCCCACTGTTTGTGCAATGTCTGATCTGGTACAAATCATAGCGAACATTAAACTTCCCACTGCTGATGCATATGGTACTCGAGACATCTCCTTCCTCTCTGCTTCTTTGCTAGGACACATCTTAGAGGATAACTTGAAATTAACAGGGAGTGGGGTACTAATTGGCTTACAATCTTGCATGTTGAAGCGTCATAAGATTTTCTTTAAGTAGTTCTTCTGAGAAAGCCAAATCTTCCTGTTATTTCTGTCTCGGTGAATTTGCATCCCTAGAATCTTGTTTGCTGGTCCCAAGTCCTTCATATCAAATTCCCTAGCCAACTGTACCTTCAATTCTTGGACTCGATCTTTGTTGGGGCCTGTCACCAACATGTCATCCACGTACAACAGTAAAATAATGAAATCATTATCATCTTCAAACCTTTTGTAGTATGTACAATGGTTTGAACTAAGTCTGTTGTATCCAAGGCTGATGATATAGGAATCAAATCTCTTGTACCAACACCTCGGCGCCTGTTTGAGACTGTACAGAGATTTGTTCAACCTGCAAACCAAGTTCTCTTTTCCTTCTTCTTTAAAACCTTCTGGTTGGAGCATATAAATTTCTTCTTCAAGTTCTCCATGAAGAAAAGCTGTCTTCACATCTAGCTGTTTTAAATGTAAGTCAAATGTAGCACACATTGCCAGAACTATTCTGACTGTCGTGAGTCGAACCATAGGGAAAAATATCTCATTAAAGTCAATACTTTCTTTCTGAGCATAACCTTTCACCACCAATCTCGCACGATATCGCTCCACTTAGTCATTGCTATCCCGTTTGATCTTGTAGACCCATTTGTTTCCAATGGCTTTTCTTCTATGTGGCAGTGCAACCAGCTCCCATGTTTTGTTCTTATGCAAAGCTTCAATCTCTTCTTGCATTACTGTCATCCATAGAGAAACATCTTAACTTTTAGAAGCCTCCTGAAAAGTTGTTGGCTCTCCATCCTCTGTTAGAAGGCAGTATGCAACATGAGCCTCCATGACATACTCCGAGTGCCACGCTGGTGGTCGTCTCTCATGAGTTGATCGACGATTATCTGTAGCCTCAGACTCTGCTGGTTCTTGTTCTTCATGCCCTGGTGCTGCTTCAGAAGAATCTGAATCTTCTTGTACTTAATTATTTTCCATTTGTACCGTTGTAGTCTCTGGATTTTCCTTCACTGTGCTATCATCTTTATCATTCCTTTGCAGTTTATCTTCTGCAAATATCACATCTCTGCTGATAACGACCTTGTGGGTAGTGGGATCCCACAGGCGATACCCCTTGACTCCATCAGCATATCCCAAGAAAAGGCATTTTCTGGATTTTGGATCCAGCTTCGTTGTTTCTTGGGGATTATACATCACATACACAGGACTTCCAAATGTATGAAGGCGAGAATAATCAACTGGTTTTCCAGCCCACATCTCCATCGGTGTCTTCAACTCGATTGCTATTGATGGTGACCGATTTACCACATAACAGGCGGTTTTGACTGCTTCTGCCCAAAATGCTTTGGCTAAACCTGCAGTTCTCAACATAGCTCTTGTTCTCTCCAATAAGGTTCTGTTCATCCGCTCTGTTACTCCATTCTGCTGAGGCATGTAAGCTGTGCTGAATTGCCGCTTGATGCCTTCTTGTTAACAGAATGCAATAAAATCCTCACCAGTATATTCTCCTCCATTATCTGTCCTTAAACACTTGATCTTCTTTTTTGATTCAAGTTCTACACGCGCTCTGAATATTCTGAAAGCTTCAAACACATATGACTTCTTCTTGATTGGATACACCCAACATCTCCTGGAGTAATCATCTATGAATGATACAAAATATCTCGCTCCTCCTAAGGACATCACCGGTGCTTGCCAAACATCAGAGTGGATCAATTCTAGAATTTATTTACTTCTAGAACTGGATGTGCTGAACTTTAATCTGTGCTCCTTACTTGTGACACAGTGCTCACAGAAAGGTAAATGAACCGATTTGAGCCCAGGAAGTAAATTTTGATCAGAGAGAATCTTCAAACCTCGTTCTGACATGTGACCCAGTTTACGATGCCACATTATCGTTGACTCTTCTGCTGAACTAGTTGATACAACAGATGCATCTCCTTCCTGCAGTGTTTCTCCATTAAGCATGTACAAATTTGCAGGAACCTTTTCTGCTTTCATTACTACAAGCGCGCCTTTGAGAATTTTCATTATCCCATTTTCAATTTGGGTCTTACACCCAGTGTTATCTAATTGTCCCAATGACAAAAGATTCTTCTTGAGGCCTTTCACATGTCGCACCTCCTGGATAATACGAACAGTACCATCGTACATCTTCATCTTGATGGATCCTACTCCAGCGATTTCTAAAGCATGATCGTTCCCCATATATACAGATCCTCCAGAGGTAGGTTCATATTAATGGAACCATTCTCTTTTAGAGGTCATGTGCCATGTAGCTCCAGAATCTATAAGCCATACATCAGAGAACCGTTTTCTGCTTTCAACAATTGTTGCAGCCTCGCTATAAAAAATTTCACCATCATCTGAGGTGCTTGCAATATTCCATTGAGGTTTATCCTCTACACTTTTCTTCAATCCCTAACAACCCTTCTTCAGATGGCCTTTCTTGCCACAATGGTAGCATTTGACGTTCTTTTTACTTATGAATTTTGATCTACCATGATTTTGACTCCCACTGGGGCCACGTTCTGTTGATCTACCTCTCATCATTGTCAAAGCTTCTGCTTGCTGCGAACATTCCTGTTTGTCTTCTTTATTTTTCTGTCTTCGTTCTTCTCCTAATACAGCAGCTATAACATCATCGAAGACTAAGAATTCCGTTAGGATATTATTTGTCAAGTTGATGATGAGTTGATCATACGAATCTGATAGGCTTTGAAGTAAAATCTCCGCACGTTCACCTGCCTCTATTTTATGCCCCAAGGAAGTGAGTTAGGAAAATAGAGTCTTTAACGTGTTGATGTGCTCTGTTACTGAAGTGGATTTTTCCATTCGAAGAGTATACAATCTCTTTTTTAAGAAGATCTTGTTGTGCAAAGATTTGGCCTCATACAATTTTATGAGAGTATCTCAGATCTCTTTTGCTGTCTTCTTTTCCGCTACACTGGATAGCACGTTATCAGCAAGTGCTAGATGCAGATCAGCAACTGCATTACAGTCAATCTCATTCCACTTGATATCATCAGTAATACCAGCGGGCCTTTCATCAATCGCTTCTAAGCACTTGTTTTTCCTTAAAATTGCCTTTATTTTCATTTTCCACAATGTAAAATTACCTCCATTGAACTTCTCAACTTCGTATTTTGCCGCCATTGCTTTTCACCACGAACTACTTTCTGCTAGGATCGGCTCCCACTGTTTCACGTAAATAGTAACCGTATGTATAAATAGTAATTATATACGTGAATAGTAACCATATACGTGAATAGTAACCTCCTTCAACCAGAAGCTCTGATACCACTTGTTAGGAATTTGAGGGGTGATGCAGGGTCGCAGCTAAAGTGAAATTGAGAAAAATAATAAAAATAAAAATAAGACAAAGACAAGAGTTTACGTGGTTCGGCTTTTAGCCTACGTCCACGGGCGAAGACAGAAGAATCTCTTACTATTGAAAATGGAGAATACAAGTATTGTAGTGTTTTAGCCTCACAACCCAAAACCTCAATACACTCAATTCTCTCAAATCACTCAAAGAACACAAATTCTTTCAAAATTGTATTTTTTTTTTAAAATAAAAAATGAATTGCTAAACTCTCCCATTATAAGAAGAGTTTAGCATGGTGAACAGCCAAAAAATAGCTGTCCACCATAGTTGATTTCATTGCTGGCACCGTGTGCCAGCAATTAAGTAGCTACCACAACATATATTACATTACCTCATAGAATTATTGATATTATATTATTTCAGAGAATTATTAATATTACATTAGAGATTTATTAGTATAATAACTAATTACTGATATTACATCACATCTATGCTTAAACAAGTTTGAAAACACTTTTTACTACTATAATTATTAGAGAATTATCAAAATAATATATCACTTCAATATTTAAGAGCACTCAAAAATATTCTCTACAGTAAAAGAAGGATTATTACACTATCTTTACTTAACATTCACCGAAACTTAAACCCTTAACCTCAAATTTAGTAGGTGCATAAAGTGAGTGCTTACTACCGGAATAAGCGATCTAATGCGTTTTGTAATACATGTTTATCTTGTAAAGTTGGGAAGTTTTATTAAAGCTAGGCTTTTTTTATTTAAGGTGGCAGGTTATTTATTCTTTTTGGCATCAGCGCAGAAGCAACAATAATGCAGAATCAAAATTGTCCACCTCTCGCGGCACTACCCAACCTACAAATTCCTTAACAAACAATGATCTAAAATGTTATCTCATTTTACTTGATAAAAAAAAACATTCTTTATGGAGTTAGCAGTAATGACATGTAGATTATTTTAAGTAATTTCCTCTAGCAAAGTTTATTAAAACGATGTAGTGGATCCCTTCAAGGCTTCAACAGTTACTTCAAATTTTCTAACTGGGAATTTTTGTCCGTTAAGAATAAGAAGAATCTTGATATAGATATTATTACTATTATTTCCTGTTATGCTTACTACCCACCCGTGCCAACAATATGTTACTTTAATTGCTGTTATATTGTTTCTGTTTTCCAAAGAGAAGCTTTTGGATAGCCATTAATGTTACTAGAAAAATAAAAGTTTCAACAAGATTGTAATTGCACCTGATGAGATTGTATGAAACATATGTAACCATTCAGATATAGTTGTTGAATAATCAAATACTAATTTGAAAATTGAGCTGGAATCAATCATAACTTCATCAAGTCATAGTACAGATAGAATATTAAAACTTCATCGAATCATAGTACAGATAGAATATTAAGTATTTTAGTCACCAATTCTAAAACTTTTTCCTTCTATTTTGACAATTTAAAGCACCCTTTTCTCTTTTCTATAACTTTTTTTTTAAAAATTTGGATGGTCTTTAACATACATAGAAGTAAAACCGTCTTGTAAGGATTAGAGTTAGACGAAAAGCTATATGTTTCCATCCTGTTGCTTACCTCTCTAGTATCTCAACCTTTTCAAAAACTCACTTATTGATCATAATTAATGTTGAAGGTTGGGGGAGCTAGATTTAGCATTAATCTTTTTTTGAGATCAAATTTTCTCCTTTATACTTATTTGTTTATGGAACGTATAATTGTAAGTAAATATAAGAGAAAAAATATAAAAACTAGATCAATCAAAAACACAACATAACCAATTTATGTGGTTTGACAAAAGTTTATGTTCATGGTTGGATTACGGGATTTTAGTCTCTCTTATTAATTCTTTTAGAGATTACAAAGAAAAATACAATAAAGAACTGTCAAATGAATCTATTTAGCATACCTTTGGTCACACAAGAATAATAAACGCCTACAATAATTTCACTCAAATATACACAAATACTTAGTGTTTACTTAGTTTTTTAATCTCTCTTAGAGTCTTCCCTTTAATGTCTAAAAGGCTTACAAAGGTTTATATAGTACTTTCAAAGTCCCTAGAAATTCTAAATCTAAATTAGAATAAGAGTCCATGAGTTTAGGAGTCCGAAACCTTCTCAAAGAAGTCAAATTTAAGCCAAAAATAAAAATTCATGAAACTAGTCGTCGCAACGCTGGCGCCCCCCCTGATCCACGCTGTGGTGCTAGAGCTATTATCTCCGGTGTCATGCTCCTCCTTGCTTTCAAATTTCCATCTTGTTCCTCCCTTATATGCCCGTCACGTACTTGATTTCATGATAACTCTTTACTTGGTATCTATCTTAATTCATACTCATACATGATTGTTGAATCACCAATACCAATATACCATTCCTTGATTCAAAATCTCCCCATAAAAAGGATTCTAGATTCATCAACACCAATGTTCTATCACCTAGAGCTAATTCCAGTTAAGTCTATTAGGATTTGTGCTTATGTATCATCTCATAATGTATGAATATTTATTGTTTAATATTTATATAATCAACATTTTATTAAAAATTGTTAATATTATTTAATATATGATAAGAAGCTTATTACATTTTATACATTATAGATTTAAAGAAGTTTGGATCAGCGTTAAAAGTTATAAATGCTAAGAGTTAGTAAATTTTAAGAGTTAGAGCCTTGTCTTAAATGGGACAACAACTTGAGAGTATATTAGTAATAACATAGTTACAAGAAGTTGCAAATGATGTTAGAAAATGTTATTATATAGTATGTTCTCAAACATCTCGTTCTTGATCCATCTTTATCGATGTAGGTCGATTGGTGAATCATTTTTAGATTAATGTATATCTATATCTAAATTTTTTAGATGGTTAGTCTTAGCAAGTCATGAGTTTAGTGACAGCTCATATAGAGATGCAGGTATTCAATAAGAACTAGGTACTGAACAGACTCACAAGGACCTCTAATAGACATCCTATAAAATTGTCAGCAAGTCTTTTTGAGTTGATTAGTATTCGAAGTCCTTTGACTTGAATGCCACATTGGACTTATGAGTGATCTACCATACTTTGGTTTCATGTATGTCAAAAACCTTTCATGGTCTGACTATTGGGTGTCGCTGTGTATGGTCTGATGCTCATGGACTTTGATATGCGTAGATATGGGATCCGTCAGCTCATATGGGTGAGTTATATATCTTGATGCTCCAAGATTGTATTTTAAAAAGTCTTATGGCCATAAGCAGTAAACCTAAAAAAGATTTTTTCGTGGAATAAATAATATCGTAAAAGTGTTTGCGGATATCGTTTATAAAAGTACAAATATGGAGATAAATTCACAGTCAAAAAAATAAAGATTTAATAGTGATGATCTATATATCTGTTCTTCCAGGATATAGGTGATGGAAGGATTATATGTATATGATTAACCTCAGGTTGTATGGTTTAACACGTTGCTTTATAATATCCGCGATGTGTAGGGGGGCATCGTTCGTAGATGTATGAAAAAGTTTCATATGACAAATCAGGTGCAAACCTAGAGAATTTCACAATATAAAGTGTACTCGTTGAGTACTAAGGTAGCATGCTCAGTTAAAGAGTTCGATCTGAGGAGATGATGGAGCACTCATTTTTGGGACCTCTCGAATTGAACACGTGTCAAATTTTAATTGCTAGAATTTAACACATCTCTAAGCCTTAAAGAATAAGTGTTGGTATAGTATTTAAACAAGTATTGTACACTTATCATATACTTGATTAATTTAAGAATGCTTAATGGTTAAACATTGGTGTAAGATTTTAACAACTGTTGGACACTAATCATAGAATTAATTATTTTATTAAAACTTATTGAATAAACTTTAAATAAGTCATTGGACACTTGTTTCTTTTACAACGGTCTTATTATTTTAATGAAGCTTATTAAATAAGTTTTATTTATGAAAAAGAACACATTATTTAAAATAATGACAAGTGTATCTTTGATGACTTAAAATAAATCAAAAGCTTAAAAGATATTTTGTTAAAGGCTTAGGAAAGTGTTTATCCATATTGAAGGAAATAAGATAAAAATGATTTTTACTTTTATTCTTTATGTAAAAAGGTAAAACAAGATATGTAAAACGTGGACAAAAGAGTTTTATTTATCATCTGTACAAGAGAGTCTTGACCACTTTTTAAAAAGAGAATAAGCAAGTGTTGATATTTTCTTCTAAGTCCTATTTGCTCACCCAAAATTGCAAGAGATCAAAAGCAAGAATTGCTTGGAAAATAAAAACTACTATTTTAGTATTCCAAGCCCACTAAGTTGAAATCTAGAATTACTAAGGAGAATACTTCAAGGTGAGCTCAAGTTTTGGGAACCTCTTCTAAAGGTTTCTAAGGTAATTTCTAATCTTATTAGATTAATAAGACTTTTATTAAGTGTGTGTTTATTGAATAAAAAATTAGATTTCATTCCATTGCACTATTTATGTGTATGACATGCAAGCTTTGTAATTCAATGAACACTATTCACATTCAAGTATCCTAATGAATTAGCACACCTTTAAAGTCTTCACCTAGACTTAATTTATCTTGGGTTTATGACTTTGGTCTCCAAATGTATGAATGCTCCTTGCATAGGGTATGGATGCAACGCATTCCCTTTTGTTATTACTTCAACACGTTTGTTTTAAATGTCACCTTGTGGTTTGCATTACCTCAACACCCTGTGTTGGGTTACCTTCGGCCATCCTTATAAGCACATAGAACCCTCATTTTGTGCTTCTTATCTTCCATCCTTATAGATTTTTTTATTACCCTCAGTTTTTTCTTTTTTGCTCTAACTAAATACCCATCTTCATCGAAGTTCTCTAGGGATATCAAGTTTCTCATAAGGTTAGAAACACACCTTACACCATGTAAGTCCCTAGGTTTTTCACCTTACATCATTAACCCTATATCACCAACCCCCACGACCTCATCAGCTATGTCATTCTCCATTAGTACATTACACCAAATGGCCTTATAGTTTGTGAACAATAATCTATCGTGACACATATGGATACTACACCCAAAATTTAGTATCATTTATTAGCGTACTTTCTCTTTGAGGCAGGGAGTCTACAACTTTGATGTTATCCTTAGATATAATATTGTAGCATCTCCATCTCTTCATTTTGCTTTAGGACAATTCCTCACAAAGTGCTCTTCTTTATTATAAAGGAAATACTTCTTAAATCTCCTTCTAGGTTAGTTGTTCTTATTTCCTTTTGCAACCAAACTTATTGCGTTGTCGATTTTAGATCTCTTCCCCAATTCTTTTAAATTCAATGAAGCATTGACATCATTCATTGTAAGAGTCTTTCTACTATAAAAGAATGTATCCTTAAAATTTTCATAACTTGATGGTAATGAATTTAATACAATGATGGTCTTGTCTTTATCCTTCACCTTGATATCTAGAGTTTCAAGACTTATGATGATCTTATTAAAGGCGTTAATATGATCTCTTATTAAAGACCCCTTAGAGATAGATAATTGGTGCATCTTTTTCTTTGCATATAGAAGATTTGCTAAAGACTTCTTCATGTATGAAGTGTCGAGTTTCTTTCATAGACCTGTTGCCATCTCTTCTCTATCCATCTCCCTAAGCAATTTGTCATTCAACGCTAATACTATGGTGTTGTTGGCTTTTTTTTGAATGGTATCCCAATCTATCTCCTTAGGTTTCATAGGATTCTTCTCTTCGCTAGTAGTTGCTTGGGTTTCCTCCAAGGCTAAGTCTAACCCTTCCTTGACTAATAGAGCCTCAACCTTTACCTTTAATAGATTGAATTTATTCATCCCATTAAATTTCTCTATATCTTGCTTGACATTTACCATAGTTTAAATGCTACATAAGTGTATTACCTAACCTTATCTCTGATACCACTTTGTCGAAGGTTAGGGGAGCTAGGTTTAGCATTAATCTCTCTTTAAGATCAACCTTTCGCCCTAATATCTATTTGTTTACAAAAGCGTATAATTTTAGGCAAATATAAAAAAAAGAATATAAAAACCAGATTAATTAAGAATACAACACAATCAATTTATGTGATTTAGCAAAAGCTTATGTCTACAGTGGATCAAGGGATCCTAACCTCTCTTATTAACTCTTCTAGAGATTACAAGAAAAAATAAAAAAAGAATTCTCAAAAGAATCTATTTGGTGTATCTTCATTCTTACAGGAATAATAAATGCCTACATTAGATCCACTCTAATGCACACAAGCACTTAGTGTCTACTTACTTTTTAATCTCTTTTGGAGTCTCTTTTTTAAAACTTCGTTGAGTCTAAATAGTTTATGTAGTGCTTTCAAAGTACCTAAAAACTCTAATCTTAGTTGGAATAAGAGTCTATGTGTTTAGGAGCCCGAAATCATCTCAAAGAAGTCAAATTCGAGCAAAAACAAATTCTCGAAATTGGAGCTACAGCACCAAGGACTAGCACCGTAGCGTTGGTGCGCCCTCAATCCAGTGTCATGTCGCTGCATGGCCAGTGCTGCAACGCTAGAGCTACTGTCTCCAATGTTGCGACTTTGAGACCTCGTGCTGTCATCATGTGTTTTTGCACTCTTCCTTGCTTTAAACTCTCTATCTTGCTCTTCCCTTGTATGCCCATCGCGTACTTGACTTTATAATAGCCCTTCATATAGTATCTATCTCAATGCATACCCATACATAATTGTTAAATCATTAATACTAATAATTAAATTATTAGTATCTTAAAATCACTTTTTGAGCCGATTTTTACTAACATTAGAGTTTTTTTAAGTAATATAAAATATTCTTGACTTTTGCGGATTTATTAAATTTAATAGAAGGTTAAATGGTCTGTGCTTGAGTTAGAGTTCTGAGATTAATACATGTGAAAATAAAATAATTAGGACAGGATGAATACCAAGAGAAAGAAAAGGAATAGAGGTAATTAAATTAAGTAGGTAACGATGAGATGGTTCTTTTGCATTATATAGTCTTAAACATAAACTCATCACTAAATTAACCTGAAAACGATTTGTCAAAGTAAAAAAAAAAAAAAAAAAAGACCATCTAGCTAGTCCCTTCCCCCACATCCACATGATGATGCTCTAGGTTGAAAATCCATTCCTAGTGAACTGAACATCTGAACCCTCGGTAAGATAGTACTTATACAAGAGCTTATCATCTTGCATTTTCTTGGACATGTGCCAAAGAGTGACATCTTTAGTTGCGATGCCGAACATCTCTCCAACTTTCTGCTTCAATTGAAGAACTTTATGCACCTTGTTGACTTTTAGACCAACTCTGAAAGCTGGAGAAGTAACTGTTATATTGATAACCCTTTCGTCAGGATAGAGGTCAACAGCAAGAATAAGCTCAGCAATTGTCCCGAAATTATATTCGTTGATGGTGGTGAAGTCCATCAACTTTATGTTATCATAAAGCAGGTTCTGTCTGCCCACAGGAACTTTGATACGTTCAGTTATCTTCCTTTTCAATTGAAAAATTGTTGCAGAGGCTGGCATTGTGATTATTGGCTTCACTTCACCTCCTGCAATCAGGAAAGCCACTTCTTCATCGTCCATATGTCTTGATGATTTCGGTTGACTCTCGGAGTATCAATGACAATGACCAACTGAAACTTGAAAAAAAAGAAATAAATGTTTTTTTCTTGCAAGTTGGAAGATTAATATATCGAAATTTAAGTTTCATGGTCATGGATAGTAAGCATCTATTGCATTATTTTCTAAGTTGATATAATGAATAAATGCACATCTCTTATTGTTTCAAAACCTAGTCTTATACCATTTGGGATGAAATCAAAATCTATATATTTGACCGCTCTAAAATAGGGTGAAAAGAAATTTAACTTAATTAAATATAGAGAATTTATTATTTACCCATAATAAATTCTTTAACTATCAAAAACTCCCATAGTGTTTAATAATATATAAAAAAAAAAAACTATCATTATAACTGTAATATTATAAATTAATTTTAGAGAGATATAACAATCTTTTTACTTAAAAAGTCAACATTGCATTTGTACAATACTAAACATTAGCAATGTATTATGTAAACAATAAAATCAACACTGCATAACTTGGTTCGAAATAGTTAACTAGAAGTGCGTAACTTGTAAATTTATATTGTACTACAATTAATGACTTTTCTCGATTAAATTAATATAACAATGATATTGAATATCTATATTTTAACAATAATACAGACATCTATATTAAATAATAATTTATAATATAATAAAGTCACATGTTATTCTTATTAATTATTTGATAGTACAAGTATACTAATTTTATTATTTACATAGTATATTTTTATTATTTGGTATTGTATAAATGCAATTATTGACTTTTTAAATAAATAAAAAACTATTATACTCCCCTCTCCTTGATTATTTTAGCCTCATTTTTATATGCTTTGTTGCATTAGGTTGAAGAATTATATTCTTTTTTATATTCTTTATTGTATTAGGTTATAGAATTCTATTAGAATTAAAATATATATTAACTTTTTCTATTTTGGACTCATCCTAAGATTGTAGTAATAGTATTTGAACCAAAAATCTTGGGACTCTGAGGTCCTCGTGGATAAGGCCAATTTGAGTCATTGGTTGGTATGTATCTCCCTTGCTCTATCTTTAAAGGTTTTAGTGGTCAATTTCGCTAGAATAGGTTGCCAGGGATATTAACTGATGCCAAGAACTTTTAGGGGCCAAGGAACATTAGCAAGCCCTAAGGATATTTCTCTATGTAATGCCTTCTAATGACAATATGCTTAAGTCAATGGTCCCCATGTAATAGGCCTTTTTATGGGGCCTCAAGCAAGATGTCCTCTAAATGTTCAAGCCCAAGGTTCATATGCCACGTTAAGTCTTTTAATAAACTATGCTTGCGTAAAATCCTAAATAAGAACAAGAGTCTCTCATTTTTTAATATTGATTTGTCAATGCTAGAAACTTTATTATAGTCATTGGACTGGGAATTTATCCTCAAATCGTGGAGTGTTCTTAGAATGTTTGGGACGTATGAGTCTTTGGTCTACTTAGACCTCTGCATTGTTGATCAATTCTGACCCTACGTTCAGGTTTAATTTATATTATATAGTCTGCCGATTCAATATAACCATGTAAAAGATTTTATTTTTTTCTCGACTAATAAATGATCAATTGCCATTAAATTGTCTCTTGGACACTTATATTCAAAGTGTTGATTCAATAATGACTTAATTTTGGATGATAATTCAAGTACAGACTCATGGTGCACTTTTTAGATGTTTGAGGATTACTAGGGAATTCAACTTCTCCAAACCTCCATCCTTTGGGATAAGTCATTTAAAAAAGCTATCACCTCAACCTTGAATAGCGTTTGCCTATAAGTTCTTATAGGGATAGTTTTTGCTCATTGGGTGATCTTCATAAAGCGATCTCAGATTGACATAAAGGTCTTAAGCTATCATTTCTTTGGATGAGCTTAGACTCACACTCATTGCTTTACAATGAAAAGAGGATTTGTTAATAATTTTGAATATTCTTTACAATTTTAAGAAAGCTTGAAAAGTAAGGTAAAAATAGATATTTATGGATAGTATCTTTTGAGGTGCTCGACATTCCAAAACTTTCTAACAACTCTGTCATTTGTATGTCTGAGCTCATAAGTTCTAGGTTAGATTCTTTCGAGTACCTTATAAAGGCCTTCCCAATTTGGGCTAAGGACTCCTTCAGTTGTGTTCTTAGTATTTGATAATACTTTCCTAAATACCAGACCCCCCCTCTGTAAATTCTCATGCTCATAATCTTTTGTTGTAGTACTGATCGACCCTCTGCTGATATGTCATGGTTTAGAGTCTAGCCAACTCTCTCTCTGTGCAACAAGGTTGAGACTTTCTCGGGTTAATTTCTCATTTTTTTTCTTTTATCAAAATACAACATCTGATGGGTCAACGTCTCAATCTCAGTGGAAATTACAGCTTTACACCCAAAGGCCAGAGAGAAAGGAGTTTCTCTAGTAACTGTTTTGCTAGTGGTTCTAAGTTCTCAAAGAATTAGTCGTGTGCTTTTCTTTTTTTTCATTCAAATTCTTCCTTAGCAGCTTTTTCTTATTAACTTGTTTAAGGACTCTACTTGTCTATTGGTCTTTTGATAGACTAGAGAGGAGAATTGAAGTTGTATATTGTGATAACCTATTCTTATAAGTTGTATATTTTGGCAAAATGTTCTTGATTATTATCAACCTGATTTTTTTAAAGTCCTAGATGATGTTGGTCATTCAAAAGGTACTTTTTTAATGTTTATTCAATGGTTTTCAAGTCAATGCTAGTCATTCTCAAGGTTTTTCACTTTGTCATTCACCCAATGGTTTCAAGTTAATGTTGTTTATTCTTGGGGTTTTCACTGTGTCATTCACTTAATAGTTCCCAAGTTAATGTTAGATGTTCTCTGGGTTTTCTCTTTGTCATTCATTCGATGGTTCCTAGATGACTGCTAGTTATTCTCAGGGTTTTCTCTTTGTCATTCATTCGATGGTTCCTAGATAATTGCTAGTTATTCTCAAGGTTTTCTCTTTGTCATTTATTCGATGGTTCCTAGATAACTGCTAGTTGTTCGTAGTGTTTTATGTGGGCAAGATATGGTGTAATCCTTTTCGAATGAGCATTATTTCCTCCTGGAGACCGAAGATGTTTTCTTTTTAGACGAACATTTTTCTGCTTAGAGATTTAAGACATAAAAGGCAATGTTGTCTTTTTTGGACGAGCACTATATTCACTTGGAGACCAAATACAAAACAAGAGATGTTGTCCCTTTTGGACAAGTATTGTTTCCACTTATAGACTGAAGATATGAGAAGCAACATTGTCCCTTTTCTGATGAGCACAGTGTTCATTATGTTTACTTTGATGGACCAACTCATCAATTGGCTGCTTCTTGGGGCTCATGTTGCTCCTCTAACCTCTTGTACTTTTCTAACGTTGTTGCTAATAATTCTTTCGACTCCTCAATTTCTTGTCTCATTCTCTTTAGTTCTTCTTATAACTCAATTTGTCAAGTAAAGACTACTCCATTTTGATGCACCGCATTGTCATCCCACAATTCTAAAGAGTGGTCTTGGCTTCCCTAATCAGGATTCTCATTTGGTTGTTGGTTTTGGTCATTGTCTCGAGCAGTCATAAATTATGTGGTCATTTTATCTACTTTCAAGTGATTTCCTTTCATGGCTTTTTGTTCTGTTCTTACAGATAGTGCCAAGCTGTTGATCCTAGAATTTGGGAGATTCTGATTTTACGAGTTGAGTTTGTATTTCTTGGGAACAATGACTAGATCTCTCAAAGAACTGAGTTGAGATAATATCTCTTGACAAGTATTAAGTTCTAAAAGTATTTTGTAACTACAAACAAGGTTAAGCAATACCAAAACTTATTTTCTGTGATGACTTTTCAATGCTTAACCCATTGATGGATCAATGGGAAAAGACAAGGGAAGAATAAGGTAATAAAGAGATAGATTTAGGTCTTGTGCGCAGGAAGAGTTTATAGAGTTTTAGCTTGCTCATGAAAAATATTACAAAGATGAGAAATATAATTAAGAAAAAAAATACACATTTATATGCAGAAAAAACTTAATTAATAAAGAAAAATAGATGTAATAAGAAAACCAAGAAAGCATACATGTTTTTGAAAGAAAAAGACTAAAACAGTGTAATATTTGCAATTAGAAGCCTATTTGAAGGATTTATTTGGTTTTGAAGGACTATTAGAAAGAAATTTACATAAAAATCTAAAAGAACTCAAACTGGCACAAGATAAAAGCATAAAAAGCTCAACAAATTGAACTATCACTAGGGAGTACAAATTCAGATCAAAGAGTTCGGCAATTTCCTGATAGGTTGGTTGATCATAAGCAAATCGATCAAAATTGAACAGAAATTTCTGTAAAGAAAATCTATTAATATCTCAATATCCTTGGGGCATTTTACCTTGCTCAGTCGTTTCTCAATACTGTAAAAGTTGATGCCTGTGAGGATATCCAACAAAAACAGAAAAAGAATTAAAGAAAAATCAATTAAAATACAAGAAAATTAAGAATACAATCATGTACTGAAGTGTTTATTTATTATATCGACTTAACTAAATTCAACCTCAAACTTTCCATGGAAAAGATGTACAAATTCACCAACTTCACCTTGGCAAGAAGATAATGTGAGACAGTGACTATGATTTAATGTTATCCCTGTATCATTACGGAGTTACATAAGCAAACAACCAATATATTAATAACAAGTAAAAAAGCAATGGGGTCCTAATGCCAGATGGGGTTTAGCATGCATCCCATTTGTTGCATTTTGGCCACAATAATCAAAATTTCAGTGTATTAAGTGGCTATTAGGGCATTTAATCCAAATTTTATATCCTCTTTTATCTCTTTCTTTTTTGTTATTTTTATTAAATATTTGATGAGTTTATACTTTATCCCACTTAAATGCTTGTTGCCATATAAGGTATAGTCTAGTTTAAATGGCACTGTCAACATTTTGAGGATGGCATCATGCCAGATATCTCAATAATTACATAAATAATTACTTAGCTATACGAGGATATCAAAATATTATATCATATATTTTTATTTCAAAATATCATGTATGTGTTGGGTTTTATTATTTTTTAAACGAGTTCTTATATTAATAATAATTATATATATGAGCTATCATAAATAAAGGGATCAATTTAAGTTATCTATTTAAATTATTTTTTATTGAGCTCTACAGATATTTATTTGGTATAATTTATTATGTGTAGAAATTTAATATTAATTAAACTATAATTTAAAAATAAAATTAAAATAAGAAACCACCTCCTTTAAAGTGGATTTACTGCTAAAATGCTTTCAGTAGTTATCAACTCTCCACTTAACCAGCTAACGTGTTTACTTTAAAATTAAGTAACTGTTTAGTTAGGCTTCTTATAAATTTTTTTCGATGATATTTAGTTGTAAATGAAGAAAAGCTTTTGGAGATTAAAGAAAAGCTATTTTGCTTTTATTTGCCAAAGTTTAAAATTTTGACTTTTGAAAATAGAGTTTTTAAAGTTTTTTAATATATTTATGTAATTCCATAATGTACCCTTAATAAAAAAAAATTCAATGAACATATTTTTATTATCTTCTTAAAAATAATCATATCTCGATATTTCTACAATTATCATATTTTTATAAAACTCTATCAAAAAATTTTTATCATCTGTAAATATTATTTTATTTTTGTATAAAATATAATAATTTATTTGATTTATTGATTGTTATATATTAACTTTACTTGAATTATTATATTTTAAGTGATTGACTTGAGAAAATACATGATAAATATAAATTTATGATAAATTTAGACTCTAAAAGTTTTCTGTAATCACAAACAAGATTAGGCCATACTGAAAATTATTCTCAATGATGCTTCTACGATGTTTAAGTTAGTGATGGGTCAATGGAAAAAGACAAGGAAATAAGAAGGCAATAAATAGAGAATTTTAAGTCTTGTGCATAGAAAAATTTTCTAAAGTTTTAGCTTGCTAAAAAAGTCCCCCCTTCTTGATTGTTTTCGTCTCCTTTTTATAGGGTTTTATTGTATTAGGTTTAATAATTTTATTAAATTATAACATATCTTTACTTTTCTATTTTGTACTCATTCTGATATTATAGGAGTAATATTTGTAGCGAAAATTTTGAAATTCCAAAGTCCTCGTGGATAAGGCTTTTAAGTTATCGATTGGTACGTATTTCCTCTACTCTGCTTTTGAAGACTTTAGTAATCAGCTCTACTAGAATAGGTTGTCAGGAATATTAATTAATGTTGAGAACTTTTAGGAGTCAAGGAATGTGGGTAAGTCTCGAGAATATTTCTCTGTTTAAAAAAAAATTAAATAAGAGATCGCCCATTTTAAAGAGAACTTATTGCTAAAAACTTACTACTAAAATGATTTAGCAGTTATCCACTCTCCATTTAACTACTTAATGTGTTTACTTTATAATTATATGTTTGTTTGGTTGGGATTTTGATTAAAAGAGAGTTTTTTAATATCAAAATCTCTTCAAAGTTTTTGGTGATATTTTATTGTAATTGGAAAAAAACTTTTGGATATTAAAAAAAGTTATTATGCCTCTACTTATAAAAGTTCAAAATTTTAAATTTTAAAAATAGAAAATTTTAAACTTTTTTTTGATATTTATATAATGTCACTATAACCTAATAATATTTTCTTAATTCTATGGTGTACCTTTAATTAAAAATATAAATCTTATTCAACTAACATATTTTTATTATTTTCTTGTAAGTCATTATATCGTGATATCTATACAACTATTATATTTTTATAAAAAAATTTATCAAAATTTTTTATCATGGTAAATATTATTTTATTTTATTTATATTTTTGAATCAAATACGATAATTTGATTCATTGATTTCTATATATTAACTTTACGTGAATTTTAATATTTTAAGAGATTGAATTTGAAAAAATACATGGTAAATTTAAATTATATATAAAAAATTATTTTGTTTAGTATTTAAATATAAATTTTATTAAGTGTCTTTTTTGCTAATTTAATAATAAATAAATACCTTTAATAATGAATACATGATAAATTTAAATTTATGTATAAAAAAATTAATATGTTCATAAATTAAATATAAGTTTTAATGTTTTATTAAGTGTTAATTTTAGTAATTTAGTAATAGATAAATAATTTTAATTAACAATATGTAACTAAATAATTTAATATTTTTTTAATTAAAAATCAAACGATGCTGTAAAATTCAACTTTTAAAAACTTTATTTCCAAATTAATACTCTATTAGAAAAGTCCACCCAACATATTTAAAGAGATAATACATAATCTCATCACATTGATCTTATTCTATGGAAAAATAAATGAACCAATTGCAAATTACATTCCACAACCAATATGGCAGTGTATTTTGGAAAATTAATGGGAAAATCAAAACCTCGCACCGACACCAGCTACTAATCCGCAGCAAATTATGCAATTATAAGTTGACATCAAAAGAAAAGTTCCATTAATTCACAAAAGCACACCGTTTCCTGATTTCACCAGACTTGCCAGTTAGAACTCCAATCTGACCCATCTTCACCATAGATTCAGCAAAATCTTTAGCAAAAGTAGATCCATGTGTAGCTGACTGGAATTTCACGTAAGCTTTTGTCTCTGCGTCGTCGAGAAGAGCTGCATCAGATTGGAACAGCCCTCTCCGTTTAGCAACAAGGGTATAGTAATCTTCATCAAATGTTTTGAAGCTTCCAGGGTCCATTTCGACAATGGTTTTGGTGTCTCCAAGCTTGCATTTCTTCTTCAAATGCACTGCGTAATTTGGATCCAATGATGGGTCAGTAACGCCTCTGCCACTGAAATTGTATAACCGGTCAGTGAATGAACTGCAGTGAGATATCCCAATGGTGTGTCCTCCTGTTGACAAGAACAAGAACAAGCTCAACTCAGTTCTTTTACTTTTTCTTCTTAAAATGATAATAATAATAATAATTTTTTTTGTCTGTTTTGGGGCTTAGCCTGATTACCTGATAAAACCACAAGGTCTCTTACGCTCAAACCCTTGGCAGCAAATCTTTGCTTGAGTAGAGTTATGTTGGCGAAAGGAGGTGGTAAGTTTGCAAAAGTCTCGGCGGCAATTGACACCCTTCCATCTCTTCTTCCTGTGGGAACTTCCCAGTACGGGCCATTAATCTGAAGGAAAAAAAAAAGATATATTATCTTATTATTAAACGATATTTTGAGCTATAAATTCGTGGTAGTTAAAATTTAAACCAATCGTGCAGGATAATATAATTAACTTGTTTACCATTGCAACTGCATCTCGAGTGACCATGGCTAGAATATCAGCACAAGAAGCAACTCCAGGACACTGCTTTTCTAATGCAGATTTAACAGCATCAATGACATCGAATCCTCTTAATCCTAAATTAGGAATTTCGTCTTTTTCAGCTTTGTTTTTCTTTGAAGAATTCAGTAGCACAGAACCATCACATCCCTGCCAGGACAAAGTACTACTTATTACAAGAACTTAAAATTTGTATGACATGAAAACCAAAATACTTTAAGCCGTATATTAGTGGCTGATAAAATTGAACTCTCGAAGATACAGTTATGTAAGAATAATAATAATATTGCAGCAGTACTATGAATTTGTAGTTACCCTGACGAAGCAGTCATGAAAATGCATCCTTAATAAAGGAGCTGCAAGACTTGGCGTACGGGAAATGTATTGATATGTTGTCTTGGCAACAATAGCCTCCATGTCCGGGCATGATCTTTTGTAGAACCCCAGTTTCAAGCACTGTGCATTACTAAAATCTAAGAGAAAAGCACTGAGAATCAGTTGATGAAACAGAAGAGATGAAAGAAGCTTTAGGCTAGCCATACTTACTTCTAGCTTTAATTAGCTAGAGAAAGATTTACTAATTTAGAAGTTAATTCTAATTAGCTTAGACAGCTGGTGATGTACAACGTATGCCTAGCCTGCTTTTATAGTGAAGCTGAGGCATTTGAAAATGTCATTAACAAACTGTCGATGAAGTACATGTTGAATTATAATAGATTTGATAAGGTCAGTGAACAGAAAGCTGGCCTAACAATACAAGTTGATGAATTTTAAAGAGTTTGAACCTTTGAATTGTTTATGGCCCTATTTATTTTATTCATGAATATTGTAAGAGGAATGAAGCTTAGCATCTCCGAATTAGAAAAATATACGTCTGGGTCTCTCAGTAAAAAGCTATATTAATTGATATAAATATACATGTTCATATAATCCATAGGTATGTTACCCTTAGCATCAGTTCTATATATTTTCCTCTACAATCTACAGACAAAGATAATAAATTGCTCATGACTTCAAGCTTGTTTTTTCGAATTGTGTTTTACGTCTTCTATTAAGAATCATGTATAAAAAGTAAAATTTATTAAGAAGTGAGTATTTAAATACAGTATATGTAGAGGTAACCGTACAAGAATTGGAAGACAAATTAGATGATTGCACGTTGAGCAGCTTATTGCCTAGCTAGTGTTCTCAAAACAAAGAATAAAAAAATAATAATACAAGAGTAGACTTGAGATTGGTGGTCCTAGAAACATTCCCAAATTAACAAAACAAAGGTTCTGCTGACAGACTCTTAATAAAAATTAATCACCTATTAATAATCCAACTTGCATATTTATCATATTCCCATTGCTGGTCAATATTTAATCTTATTGACATTCAACACCAACTGGGATATTGTTATTCCTATTTGGGAATAAAACGACAAGTTCCACACGCAAAGACCTTACAGAATATTGGTGTAAATCATCGAACCAAACTGTAAAGCCAATAGGGCTTTTGAAAGGCTACTAAGTTACTCCTTGTTGATCGAGTTTTAGAGATGCATGTATAATGTATTGATATTTCGAAGACTAGATGGATGATTGCAAAGTTTAGAGCAATATTATATTTGCGCCAACATAATTATATATATTAATGTTGAGTGAATTGGTATTTTATATTGCTTAAAAAATAGTTGATATTTCAATTTATAAGTGAAATAGTTACCACTTAATATGTTAGTTTTTTAAATTAGAAATTTGAATTTTAAATTTCTTCTTATAAACTCAAGGTCTTCCAATAATTAGTATCAGAGTCAAATTCTGATAGCTAAAATGTGGATAGATTCATTATCGAATCAAAAAGCCAGTTTTAGTATTGGTCCCCCATCGACGGAGGTTTCGTTCGAATGAAAGATTGTTAAGTGCGTGAGTTGGTTGTCCTACATTAGTTAGAAAAGAGTTAATACTTATGTTTATAAGTAGGATGGTCCCTCTACCTACCAAATTAGTCTTTTGGTTTAAACACTAGAATCTTATGTATTGTCCTTATAGATCTGAGGCCTTCCAACACTTGTTGGAGGATTTTTATGTACCTTAACACCACTTGTTGATAATTTAGCATCCTAAAACTTTAGCGTTGGTAAATTAGCACCCTAAAACTCTAATGTATGTAGAAGATTTTGCTCACAAGTAAAATAAGAATAAAAAAGAAGACTTTACTTATAAGTAAAATGAGAATAAAAGGATCACAGACCCTCCAACACCTATTGGGGGTTTTTACATATCTTAGCACCACTTGTTGATAATTTAGAGTTGATAATTTAGTATCCTAAAACTCTAGTGTTGGTAAATTAGCACCTTAAAACTCTAATGCATGTAGAAGATTTTGTTCACAAGTAAAATGAGAATAAAAAAGAAGACTTTACTCACAAGTAAAATGAGAATAAAAAGATCACATAAAGTAAAATATAGATAATAATCACACACAAAATATAAAAAATTTATGTAGTTCAGCAATAAATGTCTATGTCCACATCCACGATAGATCACGGAATCCTAATTTTTTTATTACGTTGTTCACAAAAAACTCTCAAATCACAAAGATCTCTCACAAAAAATAAGAATACAACAATAAACAAACTCTTCAAAGGATCTATCAGTGCTCTCTTACATACTCAGTACTTAAGCACTCTCATAATAGCACTCTCTCTCGTGCACCCAACGCTCTAGTGCTCTACAAGCTCTCTATTTAGCACTCTCTTACATGTCTTTGATGCTTAATAATCTAAAGAGTTTACAAATATTTATATCAGCTCAAAAACATCCCTATAAATCTTATTTTTAATTGGAATAAGAGTCGTCCAAAACTAACTTAACTTGGACAAAGACCTTAAAACTAGAAATTTCAGTAAGTTGGCGTTGGCGCCATGGTGTCATGGCTTGGAAAAAAGGCCTCCAACGTGCTTTTGTCCTCTCCTTATTTTCAACTCGCTATTTTTATTTCCTTTTCTTCTAAAATATACTCAATCTCATATCTGACTTCTCATTAATTTTTAACTCAAAATCTCGAATTCAATTTTTAATTACCAATTCTAACATTTAATTTGGTAATATGATATTTAGTGATCATGAGCAACTGCTCCTGTACCTTGCTTTCCGACTTTTAGTGTCCGAAAGCAAGTCAAGTCAACTATTAGCACATAATTAGTAAGTTCAAGACAATATATAATAAATTAATGACTTTGGTTTTTATTGTTTTATATTTTAAATTGGTTTATTAAAAGAGAAAATGAGAAAGTTGAATGAAGACTACAGAAAGTGTCGTGCAATAATGTTTGGAGCAAGAAATTTATCTAGTATTAATATGCTTCCTTGCTTGCCAACTTGATAAGAGAAATGATATTAAAATTAAAAAACCAGGTAACCACTTTTGTCTTACATTTTTGGAAGTAACATATAGTTTTAGTTAACGATAATCAATAGTCATTAGATGAATAGCATTATGTAATTCTCTTTTAATACGAAAAGTAATATGCCAATCATCATTCATGTATATACGAACTCCTTAAACTGCTTATAAGTTCGCACATGTAAGAGATCATGATTTGCTGCTTGTTTCAAAAGTAAACATCGCATGAAATCGTGCTCAAAACAAATACAAAATGCCTTCAGAATGAAGGCAACATGCAAATAATAGTACCCAATACTCATTCAATCAACATGATTATCATGATTAATTAATTAAACTTCATCCCCTCCTCTTCTTTTGATCTGAAATTTAATCAACGCTAATCTTTTTTACCAGCCACAAAAGAAGTAATGCAAGGAACTAGTTAAAAACTTTAATTTAACCCAATCAAAGCTATCTCAATTTCTCTTAATTAGTTTTAATCTTGTTCTCTCTTTGATAATACAGCAGATAAAACTAATAAGAAAATTGCAAATTTAGCAACACCTATGAGGGTTATCATCGTCGCCTGGGGACATGAATTTGCCCTGGAAGTTAGTCTCAAGGAACCAGTCCTGGAAATCAAAAGGAAGATAGAACAATTCCTGGGCTTCCCGGTGGCTTCACAAACTCTATCTGTATTTGATTGGGAGCTTGTCGATGGACTCGACATGGAAGACTATCCCATTGTCACTGAAGGTACAAAAATCGACCTCACTATCAAACCAATAACCGAACCTCCATTAAACCCACACGCTAAAATCCAAATCATAATAAAATTTTCCTCCAGAAAAATTAACATAGAAGTTGACAGAACAGAAACTGTCCGTAGCCTTAAAGAAAAAATCCACATAGTTGATGGCACACCTATCAGAAGAATGTTACTTTTCTATTCTGGAAATGAGTTAGTTGACGATTTTCGCAATCTTTCCGAATACGGGATCCATGAATTCTCCGAAATTATTGTGTTCTTAAAAACTCTGAATCGCTCAAGAGACAATCCTCCGATAAAAAAAGTTAGTATTATAGTGCAAACATCATCTAGCTTGCTTAATGCAGCCAGCATTCCCCTGGAAATGCAAGATTCAAGTACTGTTAATGACTTGAAGCAGCTATTATTGAGTGTCAAAATTCTTCCACAACAGGATTATATTTTCATACACAAGCAGAGGATCATGCGTGACAATTGTAGCCTCCGTTGGCACGGCGTCGAAACCGGGGACATTCTCTATGTGTTTAAAGGAACAGTGAGCCGCGGCGGATACTAACATGCTTGAAATTTATTTACCTATATTATCTAGAAATTCAATTTAATACAGAAGAAAGGTCATGGGAAGCTTATTTACCTTTAAAAGCAGCTTATTATTATTTCTAGTTTGAATAATAGGTGTCAAATTGATTTTTAGTTACTTTTGTAATAATGCTAATCATTTCATTTACCAAAATTAGTAATTTAGTTTTTAAGGGCTTTTTAATCCTCCTATCAATTACACTAATTTATGAAAACAGTCAAAGCAGTTACATAATTTTGGGGTATAAATCATGGTAAGTTAATAAGTCTTTAACAGACTTTGTTTGGTTGTTTCCACAGTTCTTCTCTTAGCATTTTCCTCAATTTGTATTGAGAAAGATAAAATTTATTTGTTCATGTTTTGTAATATTACATATTCCTCTCACAACCCAGATGATTCTGCTAATCTGCTGGATCTACATAAATTTACAAAACATTTAAAGAAAACAACCGAAGAGAAAGAAAATGTAAACACTATTGCCACTACCATTGGGCTAATACAATGGCCTAACACAAGAGAGTATCAGGTAAAGTGAACACAGAATGTTGAATACTAGAACCAGCATCAAGAGGGTTGAAAAACAGATAGATATGGGACCCATCTTGGACTCCACAATCAGCCAAAGAGACATCATCTTGATCTTTGCTCATCAGACGGCTTTGATCATCGTTGAGAAATAGGATCAGACGGTCGCAGGGGAGCTTTTGCACGGTTCCAATCTCTCTCTTTAGATCAGAAACCGTGGCATCATTTCCCACTTCAATGTAGAACAATGTTCCTGTCAATATCTCCACCGCCACCTTCATTATTGTTAAGACTCAGTGATAAACAAAATAAAATAATGAAATTCTGCATTTCAATTTAGTCTCATTTTTTAGAGAAATATAAGGAGATAAGAGAGAGACGGGGAGAAGAAATCAAGCTTTGACGAATTCGAGGTGTTCACGTTTGCGGCATTCTCCTTGCATGCTTTTGATATGAGAGGTTTAATTTGAATTCTGAGTAAAGTCTAATTGAAATTCTGACATGTGTTAGCACATGCCCAAAAAATGAAAAATGAAACGTAAAAGATCATGCCTCGTTATATTATGAGTATGAGATGCGCTTCGCATGCAAAGTTTTTTAACCGTTCTTCAGGAAATAAATCATATTTAATGCTTATTATCTATCATGGGTGTCATTTGTCTATTTGGTAACAAAGTGTAAATAGTTCATTATTATGAAATAGAGGTAAATACTTCATTATTATGAAATAGAGGTAAATACTTATTTTAACAAATCCCTCGTTATAGTATTTCTGGCAAATACACCGTTTAGCTTACTAAAATTTCCCCCTCAATATAAAAAACATCACTCCTTGGAGCACATTAGAAGAGCTTAAAACAACTCATGTTAGTTGAAAAATCATCGATGGGAAAACAGACGTTCAACTGAAACTAGTTGCCATTAGTCTCTCGCAATCTGATTCCACTGCCAAATCAGTTCAACCAAAATTTGGCATGAGATGATTAAAGTTTTGTAATAATAAAATACCTTTCAACCAAAAGCCCAAAATAAATATCTCATTAGCAAGTGCTAGTGCCTGTTTAACAAATGTTAATTCTTTGATGCTATGGTGAGGAACAATAAGGGGGAGGTAATGATATCTGCTGTTAAATGCTCAAAATTCTTTGGTGATGTAGAGATTGCAGAAGCAGAAGCAGAAGCAGAACCAGTGTTTTTTAGAATTCAGCTGGCCTATGTCTCCGAGATAGTGCCGCTTGTGGTGGAGTTTGATGCAAAGAATGTAATTAAGATGGTCTTGGGGATAATTATTTCCAAAAAAAGAAATTTACTGGGTAATTGCCGAGTTTTTTTTTTTTTTTTTTGATATCGTAATTGCCTATATTAAGGAGCTGGTGGCTAAAAGGAGTCCCTTTTTTTTTTTTTTTCAGTTCAATCCCAGGTCTTGTAATATGGCAGCTCATAAGCCGGCCAAGTTAGTTCCTTCTGTTGAAGAACCCCTAATTTTGTTGGAAGACTTTCCAACTGAGATCATGTGTTTCCTTTGATTTCTTTAATGAAGTCTATTTCAAGAAAAAAAAAACAAAAACAAAAAAAACAAAATGTTAATTCAATACCGACTCTAACACACATTCATGTTGGATTGTGAAGAAAACTAGCATTATTCTAGCACACATTCATGTTGGATTGTGAAGAAAACTAGCATTATTGGCAACAAGAGATGTCAATCAAACAGAATTTCCCCAACATGAGCATATAGCAATTATATTATTTTCTTATAAATATGTCATATGTAACTTGAATACCTTGCTGAACTTAAAAAAAAAAACTTGAATACCTTGCAAAAATCTTCACAAGGTACTCAAAAGCAACACAACCTACTCATCTTGACTTGCATAAATTTAGAATCATACTTCTTACAATTCAGCATATGTTTTCTACAACAATCAACATCTCACAATGCAAGGGAAAGTGTGCAGAATAGCTTTTGCTACTGTATATGCTTAAAATAATTACTTACACTTTAACTTAATAACAACCAACTGCTGTTACATTGATTGGAAGTGCTCCATGGCAATTGAAATTCACTGCTCTAATGCTGGACCTAATATGCATATAAATGCATCTTCCATATGTCCACATGTATGCAGATCTGTGTCTCAAAGAGAGAACAAGGTATTATTAAATATCTGAATTCATGGGCTATAGGCATGGCAAGGAATATGAACTAGTACCTCAAATAGTATTTACTAAAATGCATACATAAGAATTAAGATCAGTGCATCATTGTGTTTCATGCTTGAATTAACATATTCAGGTATCAAATGTTAAGTTTACTAACAAAAGTTCTAACTGGAAGTATATGGATCCATGCAGAGGCGTTCCCAGTTAGTCTGATCACTTCACATCAACTCAGCAGAAAGCTAGATTATCAGGACCTTGAACTGAATAAGATAATCAAAATGAGTTGTGAGAACCACTTGAAAATGCAACTTGCAGATGTCCTTAAAGTTCAAGGTGCTGATAGACCTTGACATTTCATCATTGAAAAATACTTGCTTGGAGCAACAGCACCAGCCTTTGTACACAAATCCACTACAGCAGGCGCATGTCCATAATAACTGCATCCTTCATTCAAAAGTACAGGAGGATCCTGAGGGCGTTGATGCCAAACAATCTTTTGAGGCACCAAATCATCTACCATAGCTCTCTTCCAGAAGTGGTGTCCTCTCCAGCTCTCATATTTAAACACTCCACAAAGCCGAGCCTTATGCCCAGAAGGCCCAACATGAACCTCTTTACAATGCTCACAAACTTTTACCGGATAAGCCAACATCAATTTTTCAACACCCAATCTTAGCATCTCCCACGCCTTTATAGTTCCACTAGCTATCAACGCCAAATCCTCTGGCAACAAAGACTCAAATCCATTCTCACCATCAAAATCCCAGCTGCTGGAATACAGATTTCCATCATTCGGATCAGCACCTGCTTGCCAGCATAGCTCAACAATTGCAGGTATGCGGTCAAAATCAAATCTTTGGTTATGTTCAATCACCGGATGGAACATGTTAGGCAAATGAAATGCTTCCACGGGGACAACTATATCGTTCAAACCACCATTAATCCATTCATGAACCCTATTTTTAGCTCTTCGCCTAAACCCATGACAGGTTTGAATTAAGTGACCTTTCTCTCCAATATAGACTTCAGGGCAAAACCTGCAATAACAAGTATTTCATATTTTCCATAACACTTTTACATAAAGGTTAATACAATCCGCTCAAAGAAGGTGGAACTTGAGAACCCACTACAATAAATTCTCTTTCAAACATAAATTGAATTTGAGTCTTTACAGGAGTAATTTAATAGACTTACTTACAAGCCTGGACGGGGAAAACTTTTATAAGAGTTGAGACGCCTTGAATCAATAGAGCTCTGGCTTTAAGAACGTCCTCTGCTACTGGAGTCATGCCACGAATTGGATAGTTCTTTGCTCGATTTTCGATTCTTTTAAGAATCATTGGCCTAAGTTTATCCCAATCCACTTTCGGACTGTAAAATCGATGCCCACCCGACAACTCCCCCAGAGCATTCAAGCGTAATTTCTTCCTCCATGCCATCTCGGTATAGAAATATAATAGTTCTTTAACAATAAAAGTCTGGGGAATATATATCAAACAGTTTATTTGTGTGCATGAAAAATTATCGAACAAAGTTGTTCGTTCGCTTGATAAGGGATTGTGTTTGGGTTAATTTCAGGTTGAAGTGAGGTTAATTTAGGGTTTCGATAACAGATGCGTCTAATGACTAAGGGGGAGCTCGGATAACTAGCTTTGCCTTCTGTTTTTGCTTCAATGGAAGGGAATCTGATTTTTTTTTTTTTAAAAAAAAAATACATTTAGAAAATTGTAAGTATTTTGGGAATTTTTAATTTTAACTAATCTTTTAATCATAAAGTATTTATGAGGTTAATTTTTATTAATCAAATGAATGATAAATAGATCCTCCTCTGTACAATATAGTGATAAACAAAAAATTTGAAAATTAAAAATACAAAATCGAATCAAATTTTAACAAATCATCTCCAAAAATACACTTTAATATTTAAAATAAGTACATTTGGATTTGTAAATTATTTATAAAATTAAGGCATTTTTTCATTATCTTATAATGTATATTTTATTGTATATATGCAAATAATATATTTTTTAAAGTTGTACTTATTTTGAAATGTATTAGTATTGAAATATAATTCAATTATAATAAGGTAAAGTTTTAAAGATAAATGAAATGATGAGAGAGAAAATCTGTAAAATTAAGGTTGAATCTAAAAATCAAATTTGTGAAGATATTCGTGTGGCACATTCTCGCTCATGAGAATGGATGTATGAGGTGCCATTTTAGGCATGTCACATAATGCGTCTAAATGTCGCACCTCGCGTGCTATTGTGTAGTTTCACGCAATTTTTTAGATTTATGTTTTTCAAACAATGTTGAATAATTTTTTTGTTTCAATCTCATGGAGTATGAGTCAATCGTTGTTTGTTTAAAAAAGGTGAGAGAGTTTTAATAACAAAGATGAGAGATATATTAAATATAATAATTTTGGTATTTCAATTTTGAGGGATGTAAATTATGACAATGTGAAGTAAAAAGTGACTCTAAAAATCTCAATTGATGTAATGATGTTTAAGTTGAAACCAATTAAAATTAGAAATAGTAAATATGTTCAATTCTTTTTGGGGCCAATAGATGATTGTTCTGTTATCTATGTATAACAAGTGGATCCCAAAACTCTCGTGTGTGAAGAAGATACACAATCGCCCATTTAAAACCAATCACCCAATCATATTCATTTCAAGTTGGCGTTGGATCTAATATACGTATGTGGGTGATGCGTGTAGTAACCAGTATCCATAATCGGTAAGAATAAGTATTTATATACATATTTTATTTGTATATGAGTTATACTTAATTTATGTATTGTTATTAGTAGTGTTTATATAAGTTAAGGACATATTATTAGTATTGGGTTTATTTGCAAGACTTTAGATTTATTTTAAGGACCAAATTGTAATACTTTAAAAGTTTTATGGGCAAATTCATAAATATCAAATATTAGCCTCTTAGTATAAAAATACACTTTTGAAATCCTAATTTACTCATTTTTGGGTCGAGCTATCCCTTTAGAGAGAGAAAAGAGAGAAATAGAGGAGAGAGAAAGAGAATAAAAAATTAAAATTTTAGATTTTAAGAGGTATATCACAACTATTTCTCAATTTATTTATGTTAATTAAGTTAATTCTTTTAATTTTTTATTTTTAAAAATATGTATAATTGAGGATTTGATGTGTATTTCGTAAGATATTGTGAGAATTGATGATGATCTATGTAGATAGCTTGATAAATTTTGATGAATTGCAGAATTTCTACTTGATAGTCTCCTGATCTAAGAATTTTATAAATTGTTGTGATTCGATTCTAATTTTTAATTTTAAGTATATGAAATTAGACATGTTTAGAATTATCTGAGACTTTGAATCAATTGAAAATTTCAGAAATTGAAATTTTAGTGAATTTACCAAAATGACCCTGAAATTTTAGAAATTTCCTGTGTGAACAGTATGATACAATGACAAATAATTTTTGATCTGCTTACTGATCTTTAAAAATTACGAATTTATAAAATATGATAATTTTATATGTCTAATATGATATACTCAAAATTGAGAATTTAGATCAATGTGGTTAAATTGTTATGATTTTTTAAAGAGTGTCAGCTCATTGCAGTATTTGATTAACAGATTTTCAAAGCTATAAAATAAAATAGTTTTAAAATACTTTTAGCAGTGATTTTGAAGTGAAATATTTATCATGAATTGAGATATGTGTCAAGAGTATTTCGGTGGTAGTTTTATAATTTTTGAGTTAGTATATGATTTTATAAAAGTGGGAGATTAAATACTGTTAAGTAAATATCTTGATCCTGTCAGGATAATAGTTTGGATTTGATGGTATTTATGGAATAGATTGTGTAGGAATTATGATATAATATTATACGACAGAATGATATATGAGTTAAGAATGATATATTCTAATTTTGGAGTAATTGGACATTATTTGATATATAAGAAAAGTTTGTTAAGTATAAGTGGTCAGAATGATAGGTTTTGAGAAACCAAGTAATTAGACCACTTTGATGTGATAAGTGCAATAAGTATAATTTTGTAAGCTATTTAAATTATTTTGTGTGAATTGTGAAGCTTATGAAAGGATTAATCTCCATTGATAGATTAAGGAGAATTAAGCATTGTACCCCGAAAGTGCTAAAAGGTAAGTATACTAGACTTTTTCTAAAATCACAATAAACATAGTAATTGTCTGTGTATGATATTTTAAATGTGTCAAAGTATATTTGATATGAAATGTGAAAGAAATATATTTATGAATGTGAGCATTGACATTGAGCATAGACATACATGTGTTTTTGAAAATGAGCTTTCAAAATAAGATGTTATGTAATATGTTCATGAAAAATATTTTGTGTTTTGAGGGTACTTGAACTCACTGTTAACTTAATAGGTATTTATGTGATTTGTGGAGCCTTTATATGTGGTCTTTCCTTCGAGATTGGTATATGTTATGTATTCTATATATAGGGAGGATCCAATTGGTACTTAAAGGAAGAGTGAGTCATCACATTCGTGTGATGGCGTATTGGTGCATGTGAGAGGACTCACTGATGATCAGGGTGAGGGTTTGGCTTTTACCTTCGAGCATGAGCATTATATATGTGTAATTTAAAAACCTCACTTGTACTATTCCTCTCATACGGTATGTCACCTATGAGTGATATTTAGCTCATTATGTGATATATGATATATAATTTCTACTAAATAGTAGTTGAGTGATGGTATTCCTATTATACGTTTTGAAAGAATGTGTAAGCGCTTACATGACATGTAATTTGATAAGATTATGATTTTGATTGATAACAGCATATCATACATATGCACTGTGTACATATATGTATTTGTATTTGATATATGAAAAACTAGTATGCTTACTAAGTTTTATATTCATTATAGTTTATGGTGATTTCAGGTAAATAAGGTACATGTGTGCTTAACGGATTTGGCAAGGCTTCTGTTGTTCTTTGCATTCCCTAAGTTGCTAGGTTGCTGAGTGTTTCATTTGGGGACACATGGGATAAGATATTTGATTTGTCCCTATTGAATAAATACTTATGTATTATTTTATTGTGTGTGGTTGGATTTGGTTTAAGTTTCACCAAGCGTGGTTATTGGTTGATTTTAAGTAAGAATTTGCAATGAATATATTCTGGGCTTCTGGTAACAAAGTTGTTACTGGTGACGTAGTAGAGTGTTAATCTCTGAGAAAACTCTACGTATCTTCGGTTTACTAATTTTCCCAGTCATAATTCAATTGTTATAATTCTGAAAAAAAAATTGAAATGAATGTTTAAATATTATTGAATGAATGTAAGTGATGTCATGTGTCGGATCTTTTGGGTCTGGGGCGTGACAATGCACGTGCAATTGTGTCTATTGCCTAACACAGAGGAAGCGTGTAAATTTTGCAATAAACACAATAAATAAAATATATTAATCGCATTAATATATTTATAAGCTAGAGAACTCACCTCAACGTATAATATTATACACGTGTTTCCTCAAAGTCCGCATGAAGACCAACTCATGTGTAGTTCTAGTCACTAACATGGTGGACTTGGTGAGCTAGAACAGCAGCCCGAGATTAACTCTTAATCCCCAAAATATTTAGATGTGTGTTTATATCATTTTCTCCAAAAGTATAAGAAATTGAGAATTTGAAACAATCTACTATTACTTCAAATGGAACCATAGAAAAAAATAAAACAATTTCATTTTTTTCCTATTTTTTTTTTCTTTTTTCTCTTTCTCTCCATTTCAGCTTTCTCTTTCTCTCGGCCAAAATGGCTAAAATTCACACACTCTCTCTCTCTCTTTCTCTTTATATATATATATATATATAATATAATAATAATATATTATATAATATAAAAAGAGAGATATTTAATTATTTAATAAGTAAATAATCAAAGTAAAAAATGACCATTTTATCCTTCATGAATAGTTACCAAATTCATCCCCTAGTAAGTCCCACCAAATTTTACACTTAGGTAAACTCAACTGAGGGTCCACAATATGCTACGTGTCATTATATAATTAGTAAATAATAATTATTGACTAGTTGTTGTATTTAACACTTAAATACAAATATGTACGCATTCCCGTGTTAGTGCTAAATATTGCTGAATTAAACAATTTAATCTAATACGTTGCCCCAGTACACAACGAGCACACTCCATCTCGCGGAACTCCCCAGGTCCTATGCTTGATTCGTCAAATGAAACTATTCCATGAGTCCGTGAGCAATGCCCCACGCACATGTCACGGATATACAAATCAGCGCATTGAACCATGCAAGTTGAGGTTACAATGCATACTTATAGTCATTCCGTCATGATATCCTGAATGTGCAAGGATATAGATTATCACCGTAAAATCTCATTTTGCTCATCCATATCTTATCTCCAGACTTATATCTCACTGAATAATATGCACAAACTCTTTTGCCATATTGTTCTACCCTGACGGAACTCTTTCTCGGGATTGATACTTGTGGCCACAAGATGTTTTGAGATACAATCTCGAAGCATCTAGATATCGAACTCCCTATACGAGTTTACGGATCCCATATCTGTACACACCGGACTCCATAAGCATCAGACCATACCCAACAACACCCAACGGTCACACCATGAAAGGTTTGTGACATGTGTGAAACCAAAGTATGGTGGATCACTTACAAGCTCATCGTGGCACTCAGGTCAAAGGACCACGTATACTACTCAACTCGAGAAGACCCTCCGTTGACGGCTTATATAGGATGTCTATCGGAGGCCCTAGTGAATTTGTTTCATATCCAGTCCTAACTTGATACCCATATGTCAATATGAGCTTCAAGCTCACAGTCGGTTAGGAACGACCATTTATACTTTATAAGTACGACATGTGCTAATCTATATTAAAAGTATCTATCGACATACCTGCATCAACAGAAATAAATCAGGGACAAATATTCGAGAACATACTTGCGCAATTAGCATTTTCTAGCACCTGATTGCAACTATGCAGTTACTAGTATACTCCCAAGTTTATATCCCATTATAGACAAGGCTCCAACTCTTGGATTTGCTGAGTATTATAACCAACTAACACTTAGTTATGCTAACATTTAGCATTTATATCTCTCAGCGTGGCTAACTATGAGCCCTTATCTAAACTCTTTTAGATCTGATCCGAACTCCTTTAGATTTACAATATCTGTAACATTACATGTATAATACCATATAAATGTTTATTAGCGATTTAATGAAAATGTACACTTGTATAAATACATAAGTATATGTACATTCATAGATGACACGTAAGCACCGACCCTAACTGTTGGCAAGCGATAGCAACGAGCCACATAATTCCAACAATACCAATAGTTGTGGTTCCCATAAACAAAATGAATCATTATCATTATTTCTTTAAAAAGTTCAACGAAGACCCAACTTATACGCACTGCAATAGTGGGATGGACAGAGATGTAGATGGTGTTAGAAGTGTTGATAATATAGAAGAGTGTATTGATTTAGATGATTTATCAAAGGTAGACATTGTTATGTTTCAATTAGCTCTTTTAACGCTGAAGATAAAAGAAGAGATGATGATAAAGCTGAAAATCATTTTGTGTTTATGTCATGCTCCAAATCCAAAAGATCTGAAACATGATATAATGTACACTCATAATTAAAATTGTATAAATTTCAAACTTGAATTCAACATAGGAATCCTTATCAAGTTGCTAGTAAGTTTAATACAAAATCAACCTATTACCATATTTGGTGAAACATAAATCAAATACAACCACACCTAATAAAATAACCCATAAGTATTTATTCAATAGAGACAAATTAAATATCTTAAAGTATGTGTCCACAAATGAAACACTTAGCAACCTAGTAACTTAAGGAATCCAAGAGACAGCAGAAGCCTTGCCAAATTTGCTAAGCATACATGTGCCTTATTTACTTGAAATCACCATAAACTATAATAAGTATGAAACTCGGTAAGCATACTAGCTTTTTATATATCAAAATACAAATACATATATGTACACAATGCATGTGTATGATATGCTGTGATAAATCAAAATCATAATCTTATCAAATCACATACCAGGTAAGCGCTTATACATTCTTTCAAAACATATAATAGGAATACCATCACTCAACTACTACTTAGTAGGACTTTCATATCACATATCACATAATGATCCAAATGTCACTCGTAAGTGACATACCGTATGAGAGGAATAGTACAAGTGAGGTTTAAATTACACATATATAATGCTCATGCTCGAAGGTAAGAGCCAAACCCTCACCCTGATCATCGATGAGTCCTCTCACATACACCAATACGCCACCACACGAATGTGATGACTTACTCTTCCTTTAGGTACCAATAAGATCCTCTCTACATACGAAACACATAACATATACTAATCCGAAGGAAAGGCCACACATAAAGGCTCCACAAATTACATAAGATGCCTACTAAGTCAATAGTGAGTTCAAGCATCCTCAAAACACAAAATGTTTCTTATGGACATATTACACTTCAAAAGCTTTCTTTGTTAAACACATTTCATTTTAAAAGCTCACTTTCAAAAACACATATATGTTATGTATATCCATGCTCACATTCATAAACACATGTCTTTCACATTTCATATCAAATATACTTTGACATAATATAAACATATTTCTAAGCACATTTAAAATATCATACACAGACAATTATTATGTCCAATTACTTCAAAATCAGAATATATCATTCTTAACTCATATATCCTTCTGTCGTATAATATTATATCATAATTCCTACACAATCTATTCCATAAATACCATCAAATCCAAACTATTATCCTGACAGGATCAAGATATTTACTGAACAGTATTTAATCTCCCACTTTTATAAAATCATATACTAACTCAAAAATTATAAAACTACCACCGAAATACTCTTGACACATATCTCAATTCATGATAAATATTTCACTTCAAAATCACTGCTAAAAGTATTTTAAAACTATTTTATTTTATAGCTTTGAAAATTTGTTAATCAAATACTGCAATAAGCTGACACTCTTTAGAAAATCATAACAATTTAACCACATTGATCTAAATTCTTAATTTTGAGTATATCATATTAGATATATAAAATTATCATATTTCATAAATTCGTAATTTTTAAAGATCATTAAGTAGATCAAAAATTATTTGTCACTGTATCATATTGTTAATACAGAAAATTTTTAGGATTTCAGAGTCCTTTTGGTAAATTCACTAAAAATTCAATTTTGAAAATTTTCAATCGATTCAAAGTCCCAAATCATTCTATACATGTGTAGTTTCATAGTCTCAAAATTAAAAACTAGAATCGAAGCACAACAATTTATAAACTTTTCAAATCAAGAGACTATCAAGTAGAAATTCTGTAATTCATCATAATGTATCAAGCTATCTACATAATCATCATCAAATCTCAATATATCTTACAAATTTCACATCAAATCTCCAATTTTTTATTTGTCCAGAAATCAAAACTTAAAAGAATTAACTTAATTAATACCAATAAATTGAGAAATAATTATGATATACCTCTTAAAACTCCAAATTCTAATTTCTTTTTCTTCTCTTTCTTTCCCCTCTATTTCTCTCTCTAAAAGGGTGGCTTAACCCAAAAATGAGTAAATTAGAGTTTAAAATATGTATTTTTTTTACTAAAAGGCTAACGTTTAGTATTTATAAATTAACCCCCAAAAATTTTAAAGTATTACAATTTGGTCCCTAAAATAAATCTAAAGTCTTGCAAATAAACCCAATACTAATATTAGGTCCTTAATCTATACAAACACTATTAGTAACAATACATAAATTAAGTATCATTTACATACAAATAAAATATGAATATTATACATATATATATATATAAATATTTATTCTTTTCGGTGTTGGATAAGTGGTGACTACAGTTTATTCCTCCAATACCACTATTGAATTTGGGCATATTCGATAAGATTTCGTATATTGAAATTAAAAATATATTTATGAGAAAGCTATTTGATAGAAAAGATTAACTCCACCAGACTATTAGTGTACTAGCACTTGAAGATATTTGAAGCTTCAAAGTCTCAAAGTTTACAAAAGATCATTTTGAGACAAAATGCAATGATGATAAAAGAATATGTACAATCGTTGTAAACAACATAAATATAATTGCTAGACATATCAAAATATTGTTATTTTGCATAGTAATTGATATGGCATCTAGTATGTATTTCTTTACTATTTTATATTATTTGTATTTATATACTTAAATTTAAATTTAACGTGTATTTTTTTTATATATTTTATTATTATTATATTTTGATATTTTATTACATTTACCACTTAAAAATGTTGAGTATAATAAAATTCTAGTACGATAAAAGAGTGTATTTATTTAATAATATATTTTAATATTCGACTATGCATTTCTAGTATGATAAAATGTTACAACAAGAAATATAATTATGAAACGAATCCGACAGTGCAATCTAGCATGATAATAACACATGCCAGGGCTCCTTGCAGCCATTTCACTTGTGAATCTTCTCCGCGACAACGGTGAGCTTTGTCATTTCTACCAATATTTTATCTATTTTCACACAATTTTAATCTATTTACATTGCAATATACTCTTATTTTATTTATAATCTAACTATTTTCATACTTTTTTCTATAAACTACAAATTACATCTAAATTTTAAAAAACTTGAAATTTGTAGACCCTTTTCTAAATTTATATTCAACCACTAACATTCTTGTACGCCAATATACACAATATAACATTTGAAATCGGTGATTTACACAATATTAATTTTAGAGTATTTCTTTTCTAGAATTTTAGATTTCATCAAAACAAATCAAATGGTAACAAGTTGATAGATTGTGACAAATTTAAATTTTCTAATCTAAGTGGAATAAAATTAAATATTTGGTCAAACTCTTAAAATAAAAATATCCTTCATCCATAATATTTTGTGAAGCTGTAAAAACAGATATTGATGAATTAGTTCCAAAATACAGAGTCATGTTTGAGAAACAGAGAAAGGATATAAAAAGATTAGTTAATTATGATAATTTTGTTACTTTATTTAAAAATAAGCAATCAACAAATTTAAGATAAAAATAAACTTATTTCGTCATAAAAATTAAGATGAATTTATATTGCTACTGTATTATCATCATTGTTAGTAATATTTTCTTAATTTGACTAAAAAATTAAAAAAGTAAAAAAATAACTATTAAAAGTATGTACTTGTATTAACTTAATTTGTAACATAAAAATTAATATTCAGTAATTTGTTTTATAAAAAAAATGTACAAATAAACTATTTATTATAATAAAAGCTTACAAAGAAAAAAGTTTTATTACAAAATGTATGAAAAAAAAGAGCAAATTATTAAGAAATATTAAAAAAAAAATCATAAAATCATTGATAATAAATTATTCACCCTAACAAATTTAAATAATTAAAAAAATTGTATCTACTTAATTAAAGATAGGTAAACCTTATCCATTTATATAGGTTATTCTTTGCTCCCATTTTGCTCAATAATATCCAAGCTATGAGTATCAAATCCTTAGTTGTGAGTTATCACTATTTAGGTCAAACGAAGATTGAACTTTAGGGCTTTTAGGTTCTTGTTCTTCCTTTTTGGATAATTAAAACCACACTTCTTCTTTGATCTTTCTTTTTGTATGATTGATATCTTCGACGTATTCCAGCTGCCTTTTTCTTCAACATGTCATGAGAATTGAGTTGAGATCCTCGACCTGTGACTTATTAGGCAATTCTAGGGTTCAATCCTTACGAGACTGTGTTATGTGTCATTTTTCATTTTTAAAACTTAAATATATTATGCAATCTAATATGCATAATAATAATTTATTTTATAAGTTTGATATTATATTACAAATATATTAAATAAAGATAATTGGTTCAAATTATCTTATATGTCAACAATATATCAATTCTATTTAATTTGAAGTTAATTATAATTAAAGGTTATTATAGTAATTATTATGCAAACTATACAAACTAACATTACTTTTTAACCAAGGGTGTTTTTGAGTAATTTTGAAATATGAAGGTTTTAACGAAGGGTGTTTTTGAAAATTATTTTTACAATTATATTGATTGTTGTAATTTATTATTTTCTTGTAACCATACTTATTTTTACTTGGTTGTTTCTCATATGGAAGAATGTTATAAAGTTGTGGATGATTTGAATATTTATGATTTTGTAACAAGGTAGTTTTAAAATGGTCCGTGCGAAAATAATATATTTTTATTTTTAATTAAGTATTTATTTAATTTATTGTTATTTATTAAAAATATTTAATTTGTTATTAATATATTTTTATTAATTTGTTCAAACAATTTATTAATTAAATAATTATTAATTTATACATGCTTAACATTTAAAATTAAGTGTTATATTTTATTATATTAGAATTGCACCGTGCAAAATATAATTTAAAATAAAATAAAATAAATAGCATCAACTATAAGAGTAATATCAAATAGAAAAACTATAAACTTAATGCGAAGTTATATTAAATAAGTTATATAAATACAAATAACATTAAAGAGTATCATATTAACTATTATGTAAAACAAAAGGGTTTTGATATATTTTTTGGTTATTTATATGCTACTTACAATAGTTACACACATTTTTCATTAATTTCTCACATTGCGATAAAATCTATTTCTTTCGACGTCTCCTTAATTGATGATGTGCTATAGGGGATTGAATGTTAGTATTTTTTTTAACTCGTTTAGAATTATCCAGTTTGACAAATAGCCAACCGAATTGATTGACTCACTATATACATGAAATAATGACTCAGATGTATAATAAGTTGAACAAAGACATTGTAATCTCGTTTGTTTGCATACTGTAATAATATGAACACAGCGTAGTTGTCAAAAATTAAGGTAATGTCTATTTTACATTGTTTTGGCTAATAAAGATTAGAGATTAAAAAAATTATTTTGTCTTTACTTATAAAAATTTAAATTTTAAATTTTTAGAAATAGAGCAATTTGAACTTTTTTTAATATGTGTAATGTCACATATAGTTTATTAATATTTTCTTATTTTCATAATCTACCTTTAATTAAATTATATTCAACTAATATATTTTTAATATTTTTTTAAAAATTATCATATATCTAATTATCCATATCTTTACAACTATCATAATTTTATAAGAATATACTAAATTTTTTTATTGATTATTTTATTTTTAAACAATTTTTTTATTCTTAATTTTTGTACCAAATACAATAATTAATATTGATTCGTTAATTATTATATATTAGTTTTACTTGATTGTTATGTTTTAAGAAATTAAATTTAAGAAAATACATAATAAATTTAAATTTATATAAAAAATATTAAATTATTTAAGATTTGAATATAAATTTTATTTAATATCTTTTTTATAATTTAATAATAAATAAGTACTTTTAATAATATATAATTTAATAATTTAATATTTAATAATTAAATAATTAATATTTTTTTAAAATTTTTTATTTTTAAAAATTTTATTTAAAAAATGCAATTAAATGAGTATCGAAGAAACAGGTCAAAATTGGTATTGATTAGTCGGGTCGATAGGGTTGATGATGGGATGGAATGCTCCAGGCTGGATATTGAATTTCGAGCTTAAATAGTTCTGCACGTAGAAACTCGGAGGTCGTCATTTTTGTTAAAATCAGGATTCGTAGTTTCAACCTTCAATTTTGTTAAACTCAGGATATGTCATGTCAACTTTCAATGCAGAGAAAAAATGTTTGAACAATGTGCTTGTTTCCGCCGGTGCTTACATCGGGAAGTTAATAAGTTTTGTTATTTTAAATTTGGTTAATGTAAAATTGCTGAATTTTGTAAAATTCTTTTGTATTTTGAAGTTATCATAAATAAATAGCATAGCATAGCATACATACCAAATAATAAAATAATCACTAGAATACATAAGCGCAAAAAAAAAAAAAAAAGACTAAAATTGAGGCGGCCAGACACTTGTTTAAATTATCAATAATAAAGATTTTGTAGTGCTGTTTTTACTGAAGTGAAAATTTTAAGTTTGATTATAAATCTCTATTCAAATCATAAATGATTATAATATTATCACTTAAATATCAACTAATAATTAATTAAAATTGACCTTCTAATAATTATAAAAATCAAAACTTCTAATTAAAACTATCTTGGTCTCCGTTAAAATTCGAACTTTATAACTTAAATTAAGCGGTATACAAATTTTGCCGCTTGGAAAAAGCAATTGGGTGCAACACTTCTTCATTTTCATCACAGGGACTATTTTGATTAATTTTCAAACTACAAGGACCATTGTGCTTTGTGAAACTGCGACTATTTTTTTTTTTATAAAAAAAATAAAAAGAGAGGAATCTTATATGACGCGTGGGACCCACTTGTGACAGAACGAAAGCGTTAATAGTATGCAGGGTATGACTGTGAACGTATTTTCCCTGGCAGGTATATGGTTCCTACCAATCCGAAAACACAAACACGTGACATCAGATCGAGGCCGTCCGTTTTTTTTTACACCTTTTCTATCTCAACGGTGGCAACACAACCGACTTAGATACGTACGGTTACAAAAGCAAAGTGTCTCAATGGAAAAGTAAGGATTTGTGGTCACAAGAAGCCGTCGTCACTTGTATATTAAGCATTTAAGCCATAACCCAAACACAATCCTTATCTCTCGCGTTCTTGTTTTGAAAGTTTTTCTCTGATTCATCATCTTTCTGTTAAGGTAATAAATCTTGTTCCGGTTCTCTTCTTATGATTCTGGATTTCGTTTTTTTTTTCTCTTTTTGTTAGGGTTTTAGTTAATTTGGGGGCTGATTTCTAATTGATATATGATTTTAATTAGGTTATGCGTCTTATATGAGGCATGTAATCACAAAATTGAGTGGTTCCGTTGGCAGCTTGATTTGTGTTATTTTTTAAGCGAATTATTTCGTAATTTTAGAAAAATAGATGAATTTCTCAAGTTTAGTGCTTTGAATGGTTGATGGGTATAATATTTGTAACCCTGCGTACCTAGGGCGTTGGACTGTAAATGTTTGGTAATTTGAGGAAATTTAATGGGAAAAAGTTGTGAATATGGCGCTGAACAATTTCGCATATTCTTGTTAGTTAGATGATCAATTTTGTCACATCCTTCTTTCCTGGGGAATGTTCTCATATGCATGCCCCATAGATGAAGGTTTTAGTAAGATTAATGATTTTGAAATGGGCATTCGTCCTTATATCAGCCAAGTTTAGATTATCAGAGTATATTGGCTGAGAAAGTTGTTCGAACCTTTTATACTTGATAAAGTTTTATATGAATGTAATATGATGACTTGAGTGTGTAAAATGAAGAGGAATAAATGCAATTAAACTTCAGGAATACTAAGATGGGTTTGAGGTACTTAAAGCAGAATATATATGTAATCTGGGAATATTTGCTTGCCTATAGCTTTATAGAGAATTTGTCCCTGGAAATTATGAATGAAGAAATTGGATTTGTTAGCTAATTTGAAGTAGTTAATTACATTTTAGTTTTATTTTAGTTTTTGAATTGTGGCTAATGGTTTCTTCTTTTTATTCTTTGTTTCTGCTCAGAGCAACTTAATTGAATCAAAGAGGATCATTTGCTGGTTACTGACTCTTTGACTTCAATCAACCAAGTTTCATGTCTGAATTTGACACCCAGCTTCCAACTACCTTTGGTATGTTATCTTTAATCCATATCCTTTGGTTGAGGCTGATGTATATTTGATGAGTCAATGATAATACTGACAAGAAATCCCACTTATCCCAAAAATTATTCTAAAGCTTTTACCTCAAAAGATGTGGCTTTCATCATGCAGATGATGGAATGGTATGATAAATTAACTTGAAAATTCTGAAAATTCATCTTCCACTTTGATGAATGCCACATCACATGATACCACAGTGGTTGAATAGAAATTTTTTGGATAGTTTCTAGGATTAGTAGCATTTCACATTAGCGACTCCTGAAGTTTCTTAGGTCAAAAGAGTAATAATTTTTTATTTTGACTGATTGATTTTTGTTTTGCTTGGGGACAGATCCCTTCGCCGAGGCAAATGCTGAGGACTCAGGTGCTGGGGCAAAAGATTATGTCCATATTCGTATACAGCAGCGTAATGGGAGGAAAAGCCTGACAACTGTGCAAGGGTTGAAGAAAGAATTCAGCTACAACAAGATTCTCAAGGACCTCAAGAAAGAGTTCTGCTGTAATGGTACTGTTGTCCAGGACCCTGAGTTAGGCCAGGTTGGTTTAAAACTTAAGAATGCATATATGAACAGTGCATTGTCATTTCATAGTAGTTCTACTAGAATGTGTTGATGCTATTAAGGAAAATATTTGGAATCTTTTGAATAAGATACAAAGAGTTATTGTATTGTGAACAATTATTGGTTTCTGAAAGAGAGAAATTGTGTGATTATCTTGGAATAAATGTAGCCTAAAATGATCTCTTATGTGCTTTCAGGTCATACAACTTCAGGGTGACCAAAGGAAGAATGTTTCCACCTTCCTTGTTCAGGTAAAATTGTGTTCACATTTGGCAGTGATTTTTGTATAATAAAATATTCCATGCTGTGTTTAACTATTTTTATTTTTTACTTGGAACTCAACAGGCTGGCATTGTGAGGAAGGAGTTTATCAAGATTCATGGTTTCTAGATAGCAGGAGTCAGGTTATTATAGGTAGCGTTATCCATTTTAGAAGCATAGTAGCAAGAAGTGTTTGATTTAAGCTCTTCCGTTTAGCCTTATTACATAGTAGTATCAATGACCTTGGTGTTATGTACACGATCAAAACGTTTGATACAGCTTGTTGGTGTGTTAAGTTTCTGGTTATCCTGTTTCTGTTTGGGAAGGCTTACGATTCCTTCCAAGACATTTAAAAATAATAATGTATTCTTGCGTTCTGTTCACATGTCTACTTAGCACTTATGTTATGCCTATTAAACACCGCCTTTTTTTAATTTTGTTGTACGGACTCAAATGTCTTAAAACACCTTTGTGTATATGCTATAATAATTGACAACCAACGAATGATGCTGGACAATAACGTTATTGGTAATGGGTGTTGGTGGATGATCCACCACCTGTCTTTAAAATTTTCCTTTTTTGGTTTCTTCAATGTAATTGCCCTACGTAATCTATGGAAATTAATATTATGATTAAAGCACAACATTTACACGAAAAAGTTGGCTAAGTCCAAAACTGAATACAAGCTCTATTAGTTTGACCCATTTTAGTTTTATATGAATTATTGGGTCATTTTCATTATCCCACTTTGAGTATTTGGTCCAATAAAGAACTTTGTTGATTAGCAGAGTCCGAGTCTACTCTCTTATACAAGCACTTACACATACACCCACCAAAAAAAGGCAGATAAGAACGTGCCGGGCAGCCGGAGCCAGGAAATATGAATGCCGTGTTTGTTTCTCTTGGCCTTTTCTTAATAATTAACCATTATCCCACCGAACAACTCCAATCAACGAAACACTTGCGCGTATGTGCTCATACCAAAGCACTTTGTATGTGTTATTTACCCATTTCTTGCCCAGTAGCCATATACAAATTTTTATACAAAACTTCAATTTCTGTTCGTACATAAATGATATGATTGGGTTTTAATTTTCTCGTATGTCCGAATGTTATTTACTTACTTTTATGTCGATGATTTAATACTACCACATTAATTATTAGAAAAAAAATTATACAATAACTTATATAAGGTTAGATAAAATTCGGTTTCAATTTAATTCTATCATAAATCGAATTAAAATCGAACTGATCCATTTTATAATTTCATTAATATGAAATCGATTGATTGATTGATTGAAACATAAAGAAACTAAACTAGTGCCAACCCCTAAATTTATATGCAAGAGTACCTCAACATGAAAGTATTCAATACCTGGCCACATGGCACTTACGGGTTGGGTGTAAAGTTATGAGTAACGATACCCAAGACAAACCATCCGTAGAAATCTATTACCAACCAACAGCAACAGGCAAGTGTTGAAGTTCCAACTACCTATCAAAGTTGGACTAAAGCTTGTGTCTATCAACTACCATTCTTCGTTAGTCTTCTCTTTCACACCTCCCATTCTTTCTTACTATTTTCTTTGGATATTTTTTCTCTTCTATTAATGAGCCTTCAATTTCCATGCCACACTCTCTCCACAGACCTTACATTTTCACATCTGCTTCACCAGATAGAATATTTTCTAGTTCTTGAATTATTTTCAACTCTTTCATTGATGGCTGACATGGATCAAACATCCGATGAAAATACCTCTGTGGATTCTAGAGGTACCCTTTTGAAATTAGTGGTTATATGTTTGCATAATTACTTGTTTACTACGTTTCTAGATATTAATGGCTGACTTTCATGGCTTTTCTTACGACTCGGTTTGTGGATTTTTGGTGGGAAAAAAAAATGTAATTAGTTGTAGTTGTTGATGACATCTCTGTTCCTGCCCTTTTTGGGTCCTTTATAAGTCTTGATTTTGTTGTTTTTAAGGAGGAGTCCATTTGCTATAGACATTACTAAAGAGATTTGCAATTTTCTTGTGGGGTTTGTTGCAGAACAATCAAGTCAAAATTCTAAGCTTGGGTTTTCAGAGGATGAGGAAACCCTCATCACTAGGATGTACAATCTTGTTGGTGACAGGTGGAGTTCATTTCTTTTCTTCTTTTTTGTTCACTTTCGTTATTACTCATTTCAAGATGTTAAAAATAATTTTTTTTGAAAAAAAAAAAACGCTTATGAGCAATAATTAATTCGTATTAATTTTCAGGTGGTCTCTAATTGCTGGAAGAATTCCTGGAAGAACAGCTGAGGAAATTGAGAAGTACTGGACTTCAAGACACTCTACTAGTGAATGAGATTCCAAAAAGGGGCTGCATTTTTCTTTATTAAGGGGCCTGAAATTTTTTGGCGGTATTGCTATAAAGTTATAAGTACCATGGGATTTTGCTAGTTTTCTTTACTAAAACAAAAGGAAAGCAGCAATATGAACTTAAAAGTAGTATCTTGTCTTTGTAACATGGTTCTCTAGGTATGGCTACTGAATATTTGGAGCTTTAAGCTTATGTTATGCAATTTATGAGTTCAACTGTATGTAAATATGGTACGATTTCACTTGGAAGCCCCGGATATTGTGTTTTCTAACCCGGTTTGTGTTGAAGTTTCTCTGTTCCCAAGCACATACACATTACCATTCGACATTTTTACAAAACAGAGTTGGTAAAGATGCTTAAAACATGGATTAAAATACATTATTTACATAGTTTCTTGCTGTACTTGTGTAGTTTTAAATTCTTCATTCACAGGGAACTGGCAGAATCGGGAATGGAATATACCTTGATCTGGCGAAACTACTTTGGATGGCTGGAGAAGAATTAATTAATAAGAAACTCAATTAAGTATTGGAACTTTCTCTGCACATTCTCTGTGTCTTTACTCTCGTTTGGATAATGTACGTTTTAAACAGAGGAATACTCTTAACAAACAATGAGTTAATAACGTATTCAATGCCATTGAGCTGATACCCTTTCTACTTGCTTAGCTAGAATTCACCGTGCAACATTATACAGTACAGAAATAAAACAAGCTGAGACTTGAGAGGCTTTATTTCTGACATTAAAAAATGTGGATTGTTCTGTGCAAAGGTATGAATGCTACTGATGAGATTTATAATATTCCTAGAAATTTATAAGAATAGGAGTAACCATCATCGCTGTTAGAAATCAGCCTTAACTCTTAAATTTGATATTATTTTATCAATTTAAGTCTAAACTTTAACTATTTGTTGAAGTTTTTACTGTTAAAATAAGTGAGTGATATACGAATGTATATATAATTTTAAAAATTTATTATACATAGAGAAAGCATGTTAACAAAATACATTATATTTAACAAATTAAACACATAAATCATATATATGCATAAATATAATTATTATATAAAATTTATATATAATGAATCATTATGCTAAATTAAAATATAAAAAATACTTATTTAATAAAAATAGTTTATAAAATCTTCAAGTCCTTCAACAATGCAAGTGAAGAGTTCACATTAAAATGTATTTTTGAATAATTCTAATTCATAATAGTTTTGGTAAGATTATGGAACTAAAATAGTAGTTTTGATCTAAAATTTCTAGCAATATGTATTCAAACACTTTGAATATAAATATTTGTTTCTAAAATAGAGATGGTATATATTTAAATACAACTCTTGTATAATTTTTGAAAATAATTTTCATAAGATAATTATATTTGAACAACTCTTATTTAAAATAAATATCTATTTTTTCATTTTTTTATATTCTTTATGAGTCATTCACGAGAGAAAGATGAAGAAAAATTTTTATGTTTTCAATACATGAAAAAATAAAACTAAATTCTCTCACTTACCTCTCCCTTCTTTGGCAGAATGAATCGTACTCTAAGAATGAATTAATCATTCAATTCATGTTTATCAAATGATGGCTAAACAAAAATAAGTACTTTCTCCATCATTATTATTGTTGGTCTTCCACTTAATTAAATTTATCAAATACTAGATTAATAGCTACTTAAATTAATCTTTACCTATCAAAAATAATTATTTTAATTATATTAAGTAATTAAAATTATTTTTAATATGATCTTCAACTATGTACGTATACACACCAGACTTTGATTATTTTAAGATTTCGATTATTTTCAATTAAATTAAAAAAATATATTCAAAATAATAATAAGAAATTATATATGTGAACGTACTCTCATACTCCAACCCTAATTATATTCCACATAAACACAAATTAAATTAATCTACATCCAAATTATTGTATGAATCGTGATATATGAGGATTTAGTGCACATTCTAATTTATTTCTAATTTTGAGTCGTAAAAAGAGATTACATTCTTGTTAATTAATACAAAAAAATTTCAATTGAATATCTGAAATTTTGTTAATCTCTATATTAATTTTAAATACATTAGTTAAGTCTTTATTATAAAAAAAAAATGTTTAAAGTATACTTTTTGAGGACAACAAAGTAAATTGATATATTTATTCATGGTAATTAATCATATTTGATCACATTTATCTTATTGTCTTTAAAAATATGTACTTTAGATGTTATTATTTTTTAATGAAGGGACTAACAAAAGTATTTAAAAGATATGTACTGACAAAGAATTCAACTAAACTTAAAGAACTAAATTGATAATTTTCCTAATTAATACATAATAATAAATTTTTTTCTTTACTTCTCTGCAAAATAGAAAGGAAGAAATAGTATAAGCCAAAGTATTTACTTGCATGTGCTCGCACTTTGGTTAGGCTCTAGATATGATGAAAGCATTTAGAATATGGTGCAAGATGACAATTCCACGCTTTCAAGTTCACTAAGCTATAATATTCTTAAATGTGTAGATTTATGCCCTTCAATCTCTTTGTCTTCACATTTGATTTATTGTGGTAGTGTGACAATTAGAAAGTGGACTCTCTTATTGAATTCAATAATACTAACATTCCTTTTTTATAGTGGTATTTTTATTTGTGTATGTATGCTTTATTTTAATAAATATTTTTTAATGTACATGAGTTCGTTTTGACTTAATATTTATTTTAGGTTTTGTATTTTTGTATATTGTGCTACTCATATTTTAATATGAAATAGGTAATTAATTTTTATTATTGGATTTATTTTAGGTGTGTCTGCTTTATAGTAAAGAAAAATAAGTTCACCTAGAGTTATTTATAAATTACTTATTTAATCTTGACAAGAAAAAGTTAATTGTTAAGATAGAGAATTAAAAAGAATTAAAGTTGACATGTTATAAATGGTATCCACTATGTAGATATTCCTGTATTGTGTATTAATAAAATTAAATTATAATTAAAAATACATCAATTTTTTAATAATTTATTTTAATAACAAAATTTTCTTCTGTCAAAAGAAAAAAAAAATAGATTGCATTTGTTCCATATCAATATATATGTCAATTCCTTCGATATATGTTTTTTCTTTTATTACTAATGGCCCGTAATAAACTCTCTTTAATAAGATATTTTGCAAAATAAACTATCTCCTTGAGCAACTGTATAAATATACTGTTTAATTCAATCAGCTGTTCGTCTAATTGATTAGACGAATCTTCATCAATTAATAACATTCGTTAATTCTAAATTTAACACTTTCGTCCTCTTCTCATCGTTAATTAGCTTGAATGATGAACGCAGACATATACATACTATCTATTATATATGCTGCTAATAATTCTGCGAGAAACAGATGCATGACGATGGTGGAGTGATGATTCAAGATCATGCTGCTCATGGGCAGGCAATAAATGAAATCAAAATAAGAAACATGAGAGCAATCCATTGGTTAGGAGATGATTCGATTCTTTCATGGGTATATGTGATGTAAATTTCTTCTAATATTAAGATTTCGTGGTTTGGGTATAGAATCTGATTTCTAAATAGTACGTTATAATTGCACTCAATCTAGAGAGTCAGTCCTAGTAAACATATGCTTTATAAGATAAGAGGCTGGTTTAAAATGTAGAAGATTTGTCGCCATAAACATTCGATTTAATTATTACGATATCAGAGAATTCAGGATAGAGTTGCCGAGTTGAATATGCATGTGCATAATGAGATGGAGATAGGCTTATCTTTAAATTTTTCTCGGGAATCCCGATTCCAAATTTCTGTCGTTACATCTGCAACTGCAAGCAGCAGCAGCTTCTCTCATCCAAACCCAATCAAAACCAACTTTTCTGTACAGTAAATTGTAAAATAATACACGGCAACATGCGGTGCGTTTCTTCGGACAACTACTAAAGTGCTAATATTTATCATTCGTTCACAGGGTGATAAGTAATTCTTGCATGGAATTCGCTTTCGACGTGTTTCATAATCGGGAGGCCACATGTTTGAATGTCAAAGTTACAACATGTTCTTAACCGACTGGTTCAGTTTGCGGAGCCTGAGATAGATTAACAGGAAAGCTGGACGATCCACCATCAATGTCAAGATATCTCTGACTAAAGGAACAGTGCGTCATCTCATATATATTCTCATATATATGATATACATTCTTAATTTTTACGCGTCTTCTCATATATATATATATAATATACTCTTAATTTTTACGTGAAAAATATCATATATTATATATGATTATTAATAAGTTCCACCTATAACTCTATTCTCAAAGTTTTTGATATTTACAATCGAGCGGCTATAATAATGCATAACATGTTTGATTAGATGTTTGGTGTAGCAACCGTAAAGACTATACACCTCTTAATTTGAGGTTGGTAGTTTGAATTTTAGTTAAGACGTAAGGTAATATAAATATTATAAATATATATATATTTTTTTAATGAAGGTATGTTGTCATTTTATTATAGAGGTGTAGGATCGGCATGCGCACGTGTACAAGTGATGCATAGTCCATTGTAGAGGTGTATGCTTGCATATAATTGCAGTTAATAGTTTAATGTAACATCAATGTAGTGATGCATAATCTTGATTAACGGTTTGATGTAATATCAGTGTTATCATTCTATTGTAAAGATGTAGGTTCGATTGATGGCCTAATGTAATATCAATGTTGTCTTCTTATTATAGGGGTGTAAGTCCGGGTGTGTGTGCAAATAATATATGGTCTGTTGAGGAGGTGTATGCATGCATATAGTCCCAATTAATGGTTTAATGTAATATTATTAATGTAAGTTCGGTTGATTGTCTAATGTAATATCAATGTTGTCCTCTTGTCTCGGAAATGTGGGTTCGGACGTGCATAAATATACAAATAATGTATAATTAATTGTGGAGGTGTATGCATACGTATAGTCCGGACTAATGATTTAATGTAATATCAATGTTAAAAAAAATCTAATATAATATTAGTGTTAAAAAAATATGTTCACTATTAAAGTATATGACAAGCAATTTTTGAAAAAAAAAAGTTTTTAATTTTCGGTAATTACTTTTGATTTTTAAGAAACAAATTTCAAAATTAGATTTTTGTGATATTTGAGACAGTATTTGTGATTTTTTGTGATATTCTTGTTTCGTTTTTTCATCTAAATTACTTGTTGTTTTATTGCCCTTATAATTTTTTCCAAACATTAGGCACAAGAATTTTGCGGCCTTCGTTTTAAAAGAAAAAAAATGGAGCTCTTTTGATTCGTATATTAAAAATAAATCTTCAAAATTCTATTAGAATTTATTTAAAAAAAACAATTCAAAGTATTCTTGGTATTCTTATTGTGTTTGACATAATATTTAAGAAATTTGTCAATTATTCTATGTAATTTTGTATTATTATTATTTTCTCTCTTAATTTTTTAATAATTACTAATATCCATTTTTAAAAGGTAAGTAATCACTTGTAGGATCGAAAATAGTTGAAAAAATATTAGTACCTTTCAAAATATAAAAAAGGAAAATGGTAAAAACAGAAAATCAGAAAGGAGTAACTGACAATTTCTCAATCTAAAAATTATTTTAAAATTTAAGAAATAATGAAAACATGTTTCATCAATATTGAGAAAGCAACATTTTTTTTTTTGGTTTTTGATCTTGAATTAATTTACAGGCTTCTATTTAAAAACCATTACTAGAAAAAGTTTTGGCAAACATTTTTTTAAAAAAAAAAAAAATTATACATCCCTTGTTTTCAAAGGGAAGAAATTGCCCTTTCAAAGTTAGAAATTATTCTCTTATTCTACCATTTTTTTAAATGCTTCATTAACCTCTTTTTTGTTATTCTCGTTTTTTAGTGGGTAATTTTAGTTCCAGATCGTTTTGAACTATATTGACCCAAAACTAAAAACTCGAAACTTAACAGAGCAATTTTTGTTTTTATTTTTTAAAATTTTTAAGTGTACTTTTTAATTTTGAACCAAATTAAACTGATTGGTTTTAAATAAAGGGAAAATTTTATAAATAACTTTTTTATTTTTTTATTATTTTTTTTTAACCAAATGTAATATGATTATACTTTATTAACCAAATAAATTACTTTTGAATAAGTATACCCTTTCACTGTTTATATAGTATCTGTTACGGTATATAATAATATTTTTGCTACAGTGATTAATTAAATCAAAATGAAATATTTTTTGTTTATTAAAATTATATTTTTTATATTAGTTATTTATTTATTTTAATCATATTACTATAAAATTTACATAAATAATAAAATTATTTAATGTACTTAAATTAAACTAAATAAATACACTAACTAATATAATTTTATAAATAAATAAAAAAATTATTATATTTTTTTATTAAAATTATATTTATTAATAAGTAAATACAATAATAAAATTTAAATAAATATAATTATTTATTTATGAATAATAAAAAAATAAAAAGTTTAACGGTCATAAAGGCTATCTCAGCTATCGCATCTCGGGTTCGAGATGGCCCCGAGATGCCCTCGAGATGCGATGGTGGCTATCATGCCATCGCATCTCGGGCTCGAGATGGCCCTGAGATGGTCCCGAGATGTGATGGTGGCCATCGCATCTAGGGCCCGAAATGGCCCCGAGATGCGATGGTGGCCACCGCTACAGTGTACAGTAGTATTTTTGCTACAGTGATTAATTAAATCAAAATTAAATATTTTTTGTTTATTAAAATTATATTTTTTATATTAGTTATTTATTTATTTTAATCATTTTACTATAAAATTCACATAAATAATACAATTATTTAATGCAGTTAAATTAAACTAAATAAATACACTAACTAATATAATTTTTATAAATAAATAAATATTTTATTTTATTTTTCTTAAAATTATATCTATTTATAAGTAAATAAAATAATAAAATTTAAATAAATATAATTTAAAATAAATAAATAACTAATAGAAAATAAATATAATTTTAATAAACAAAAAATATTTAATTTTGATTTAATTAATCAATGTAGCAACAAATAATGTACACTGTAGCGATGGCCACCATCGCATCTCGGGGGCCATCTCGGGCCCTAGATGCGATGGCCACCATCGCATCTCGGGACCATCTCAGGGCCATCTCGAGCCCGAGATGCGATGGCATGATAGCCACCATCGCATCTCGAGGGCATCTCGGGCCCGAGATGCGATGGTTGAGATAGTCTTTATGACCGTTAAATTTTTTATTTTTTTATTATTCATAAATAAATAATTATATTTATTTAAAATTTATTATTATATTTACTTATTAATTAATATAAATTTAATAAAAAATATAATTAAATTTTTATTTATTTATAAAATTATATTAGTTAGTGTATTTATTTAGTTTAATTTAACTACATTAAATAATTGTATTATTTATGTGAATTTTATAGTAAAATGATTAAAATAAATAAATATAATTTAAAATAAATAAATAACTAATATAAAAAAATATAATTTTAATAAACAAAAAATATTTAATTTTGATTTAATTAATCACTGTAGCAAAAATACTACTGTACATTGTAGCGGTGGCCACCATCGCATCTCGGGGGGCCATCTCGAGCCCTAGATGCGATGGCCACCATCGCATCTCGGGACCATCTCAGGGCCATCTCGAGCCCGAGATGCGATGGCATGATAGCCACCATCGCATCTCGAGGGCATCTCGGGGCCATCTCGGGCCCGAGATGCGATAGCTGAGATAGCCTTTGTGACTGTTAAATTTTTTATTTTTTTGTTATTCATAAATAAATAATTATATTTATTTAAAATTTATTATTGTATTTACTTATTAATAAATATAAGTTTAATAAAAAAATATAATAATTTTTTTATTTATTTATAAAATTATATTAGTTAGTGTATTTATTTAGTTTAATTTAAGTACATTAAATAATTTTATTATTTATGTAAATTTTATAGTAATATGATTAAAATAAATAAATAACTAATATAAAAAATATAATTTTAATAAACAAAAAATATTTAATTTTGATTTAATTAATCACTGTAGCAAAAATACTACTGCACACTATAGCGGGTACTATACAAACAGTGAAAGGGTATACTTGTCCAAAAATAATTTATTTGGTTAATAAAGTATAACCATATTGTATTTGATTAAAAAAAAATAATAAAAAAATAAAAGAGTTATTTATGAAATTTTTCCATAGTACATGCTTTTGAAAAAGGAAATTGTTAGTAACTCCTAAATTTAATAGTGAATTATTTTTGTCATTTTTTTAATAATCTATTTCTCTTTGTAAAATATAATAAATTACTTTTTTTTAAAAAGAGAGATAGATAAAAAAAAAAGAATCGAATCAATTAATTTTTAATCAATTCGATTTAGAGATCGGTTTTTGATTGGTTTCATGTACTTATTTTCAAATTTTATATCAATCAATTTTATTCAGGCCAGCTAGTAAGATTGTGGAAATTATCTAAGAGAGGATAAGAGAAGATCCAATCATTCTTACCTAAAAAAAGATTGCGAGTGAAAATGAATGCAAGAAAATATGTTTATCTTAAGTGTTTTTGTATATAGTAATTAACATTCTATCCAACCAAAAGGGAAAAGAAAATTGATCCAAAAGGCTGACAAGTATTCACTCTTTGATCAGAATAATTAATTAGCTTAGTGAATACAGCAACGTCTTGATAATTTTTTTAGGGAATTTACTTAGAATCGATCTGTTAGAACCAGTGCGAGAAGTTATCAATTTAAAAAAATTTATTTTTATTTTACTTTCTTTTATTTTTTGTATATTTTAAAATTGAATTTACGTTTTATATGAATTAGTTTATAAAGACTTATTTTTAATATTAATATTAATTAATTATCTAAAAATTTAAAGTTTTCAATTGAACAATTTCTTTAATATGGATATCGAAACAGAAGGTATTGAGAAAATGTTATTAAAAAAACAAGGCCTTTTAATGAGAATACATGAGAGGAAATCAAACCATAAGGGCTAATGAGGCTACTGCTAACTTTCAATTAATTAACATGTTGGGTGGTATATAATTGCCAAAAATAATAAAAATCAAAACAAAAAAAACTGAAATCAGTTGAATATATTATAAATAAAATGGCTGACATGATGCAAAATTGAACAAGACAATAACATGTTGTTGCCTCAGGATAGTTGGAAAAGTGCCATCATCTATTACATGCTTGCAAATGCTGTTTGATATTTATATATATATATATATATATATATTTTAAAATACACATTAATTTAAAATTATCTCATTTTAAATAATATATGCAGTTATTGATCATATTATTTATAAAATAATACAATTATTCATAACGCCTTTTTATTTAAAAAAATAAAAAAAATGTAATGATTTATTTTAAATTATTAATTAAATTTTAATTTTAATTTAACGATGATAAATCAAAAGATGTGTGTAAAAAGTTACATCTCAAATGAAAAATTACTTATTATTTATAAATGTCACTTGATATTAGAAGAATAAAGTGAAAATGATTATTCTAAAATTTTATATTTAAGAGTCTACGCTCATAGAACTAAACTATTGAATGCTAGAAAATTAACTGCTGTAAAATTTATATGCATCAAGATGATGTTTTTGAGAGGCGAAAATTATCCTCAAGTACAATGTTGTGTTACCCGCCTTAATTTATAACCTACTGTATATGTGACTAAAGCATCCATCAAATTCTGATTTCTCCAACAAATGCAGCTCCCAAGGGACAAGTTCCACTGTTTTTTTTTTTTTTTTTTTATGAAAGAGCAATGAAAAAATATATATATATTTATTTATTGCGAAACTAATAAGTAAATTTAGATAAGTATAAATGAAAGAAGCTAAGTGGAATTATATTTCTTGGTATTTGTTATTATTTTTATTATTATTATTATTATTATTATTATTATTCTTTTTTCTTTATCCAAAAGGGATCAGTAATTGTTTGTTATCTTCTCAACCCACCTTTTATTATAAATTGGGGGAGCTTGGAGAAGCTTTTACATTGAGCTTCTCTTAGTTGTTAAGAGTACATAAACTATTAAAAAAAAATTTCCTGCAAAATTCAAAGTTCTACCATGGCTGCATCTTTCTCAGTGCCTTCAATGGTAAGCTGAAGAGCAGCTATATATACATCCTTTCTTCTCTTTAACAAAAACTCGTGCATGCATTTTCTTTCTATCTTTCTTTCGGTCCTTTAGTTCTCCTAGTTGGAATGGTTTGTTAAAGGTGAACTCGAGCACTTAAAAATGTTTTCAACAATGGTTTAACATAGCTATTGATTAACATGTTTAACATCTTTAGAGAGGGTCAAGTCCCATTTTCCTTCAAAATTCATGTTAGATACTAAGATGCCCATGCAAAATGACATTGCCGACCCTTGGCTCCTCTTAAATTCTCAGTTTGCAGCACTAGCTTATAAGTAGCTATAGGTATGATTTTCAAGAAACCATGAACTAAAAGTTGTTCTCCGGAAGAAACATACATGGCTCAAAACACAGTTCATTATTGAAGCAAACTCATTTCTGAATTCTTCTGCCTTCTGTGCTGGTTTAATGCTGTATCCCAATAGTTTATTCAGTTCAATTTTTTTTCCCGATATGTGATTTTATGGGTACTTGATCATATGACAATTACTGACAATTATTCATGTTTATAAAATCATTATTTGGGTGTCCTTTTAGTTCAATCTTCTTTCTTTTTCTTTCTTTTTTTTTTCAGATGAAGACGTAGTATCTACCTGTTTTATTTTTTTTGACATTGTATTATATTAATCAAGATCTAAGTTTTTTATTTATTATTTTCCAAATATCAATAGAATATTTATATCTATCCCTATTAAAAGAGGATTAGTTCTCCAAAGTCATGTTAGCATATACCCATTCTAAACTATAGCTATAGTAGGTTTCAAAGTGAAAATATTAGCTCAAATATGTGATGTTAGCATAGGACTTTGATAAGTGTAGAGCAAAGTTTAATAGGATAGAAATGCAAAATCATGTTAATAGACATCTTGTGAATAATTGATGAGAGGATTTTGTTTGAGCAGATAATGGAGGAAGAAGGGAGGTTTGAAGCAGAAGTTGCGGAGGTGCAAGCGTGGTGGAACTCTGAGAGGTTCAAGCTAACCCGACGACCATATTCAGCAAGAGACGTTGTGGCTCTACGAGGGAACCTTAGGCAGACCTATGCCTCCAACGAGATGGCCAAAAAGCTATGGCGAACCCTCAAAACCCACCAAGCCAATGGCACTGAGGACTTTTGGTGCACTTGACCCTGTTCAAGTGACCATGATGGCCAAGCACTTGGACAGTATTTATGTCTCTGGTTGGCAATGCTCCTCAACACACACATCCACCAATGAACCAGGCCCCGACCTTGCTGATTACCCCTATGACACTGTCCCTAACAAAGTTGAACACCTTTTCTTCGCCCAAGAATATCATGATAGGAAACAAAGAGAGGCAAGAATGAGCATGAGCCGCGAAGAGAGGGATAGAACCCCGTATGTTGATTACTTGAAGCCAATTATAGCTGATGGTGATACTGGATTTGGTGGCACTACAGCCACTGTTAAGCTTTGCAAGCTTTTCGTTGAGCGCGGTGCTGCTGGTGTTCATATTGAGGATCAGTCCTCTGTGACAAAAAAATGCGGTCATATGGCTGGGAAAGTGCTTGTTGCTATTAGTGAACACATTAACAGGCTTGTAGCTGCAAGGTTGCAGTTTGATGTTATGGGGGTTGAGACAGTGTTGGTGGCTAGGACTGATGCTGAAGCGGCTAATTTGATTCAAACCAATGTGGAGACAAGAGATCATCAGTTTATTTTGGGTGCAACTAACCCAAATCTTAGGGGGAAAAGTTTGGCTACACTTTTGGCAGAAGCAATGGCTGCTGGTAAAACCGGAGCCGAACTTCAAGCCGTTGAGGACAATTGGCTGGCAATGGCAAGGCTCAAGACATTCTCTGAGTGTGTTATTGATGCAATTAAGAATTTGAACATTGTTCAAGATGAGAAGAGGAGGAGATTGAATGAGTGGATGCAACATTCTAACTATGACAAGTGCCTGTCCAATGAACAAAGCCGAGAGATTGCTGAGAGACTGGGGGTTAAGAATCTCTTCTGGGACTGGGACTTGCCCAGAACCAGAGAAGGGTTTTACAGGTTTAAGGGCTCAGTGACGGCTGCAATTGTCCGTGGCTGGGCTTTTGCTCCTCATGCTGATCTTATTTGGATGGAGACTGCCAGCCCAGACTTGGCTGAATGCACTAATTTTGCTGAAGGAGTGAAATCAAAGCATCCAGAGATCATGTTGGCCTATAATCTTTCACCATCTTTCAACTGGGATGCATCAGGAATGACTGATGAACAAATGAGAGATTTCATTCCCAGAATAGCTAAGTTGGGCTATTGTTGCAGTTCATAACACTGGGTGGTTTCCACGCTGATGCCCTTGTCATCGACACATTTGCCAGAGACTATGCCAGAAGAGGCGTGCTGGCTTATGTGGAGAGGATTCAGAGAGAAGAAAGAAAAAATGGAGTTGACACACTTGCTCACCAGAAATGGTCCAGAGCAAACTATTATGATAGGTATCTCAAGACTGTCCAGGGAGGCATTTCTTCCACAATTGCTATGGGCAAAGGCAAGTCATTTCCCTTCTTCCTATATTTTAACTTCATCAATCTCCCTAAATTTGTATACATACTTGATAAATTTTTGTCTCTGTTATTGTTATTACTACAGGGGTGACTGAAGAGCAATTCAAGGAAACATGGACCATGCCAGGAGCAACACACATTGAAGCTGGAAGCATGGTGGTTGCAAAGGCAAGAATGTGAGAGAGCTACTAGTAATTGGAGTATGGTTATAAGGGTCCCTATGGAGCATTTACCCAAATCCTTTATTACGGAACTGGGGGAGTAATAATTTGTTGGAATAATTCAATTTGTGATTTTGGGTCATTCAGGGCATTCCTTGGCCTCGTTGTGCTGCTTAATTAGTAGTAATTGTGCTTAGCTCTCTAAGGCCTTTGTTAAGCAAGAAACTTGTTTATTTATGTATTATTATAATTTGGTTATTTCATATGTTTCAAATGCAATCAAGTGTTTGGTCCTCTACTAACTTTGAGCCCAACTATAATTATTGCCTGTGGATGCTGTTAGCTGTAAGAAAAGAAAAGCTAGAAATACTACATAATCGTAAAACTTGTTTTCATATAACACTTTCTAATATGAACATAAAAAAAGTGAAAATTAAAGCTTAGAAGATTATATCACAGTGATTATGACTGTTTCCTAAACCTGATAGAGACCTAGTTTTCCTTTCCAAATAACTTGAATGCCCAATATTAGTTAGTCTAAAGAAAATAACAACTGAAACAATTCAGGACTCACCTCAGGAATTTGCAGGCCTTTAACAAAACCCAACTTTAGTATCTATTCCATTGCCTGTAATCAACATGTGAACAACATATGGTGATTCCATTAAGGTGTTTCAAAGAGAAAATTATGATTCTGAGAAGAGAAGTGGAGGGATATCATCTGTGTCTTGAAATTGTAAAACCTTGTATTTATTTTGAATTGGGTCTCAAATGACATAATACACATAGCCAAATAAATTTTATAACGAATTTGAACAAGAAAAACAGAAATGCACCCACTAACCAGGAGGACTATGTAAGAACATTTGAGGAGATTGAAATTACTTTGCATTTTGTTTATTTCTTCTTCTTCCAAGGTTTCAAAATAGAGAGCACTATGATAATTGCAATAACCATGAGCAAGATAATGCCAATCATCATGCATTTTCTTGAATTTTTCTGCAAGCTCTTTGCCGTTCGAAGAGCATCATTGCCCATTTGAACATGGTTCACTGCATTTGTCACCTGCAACCAACAGAAGTATGTGGAATTGATTAGCCCATGATCACTGAATATGACTTTTTTGTAATATAGAACAATTTGTAAAGCTTCTTTTAAATTTTGTGCCGTGAAGTCAAGGGATTGATGAGAAAAACAATTACTAAAAATGCTTACAACTATATATGTTTAGAGAAATAATTTAATAAACTACATAATTTATCATATAAAGAGTTTTTGAACATATGTTAAAATTTTATAATATATCATAAATTGAATAAAATTGTAAATTGATTAAACACTAACTATATTATAAACTACGTAATATATTAAATTGATTTTTTTTTTTGGAGTATATCTGTGCTTGAAACTATTCATCAAACTTTTTAGTACATTAGAGGGTATAAAATTGCAAATTCAATGAAAAAGTTGAAATGATAAATAATGAAGCATAATTGATATAAATGACGTGGCAATAATGCAATGATGTCATAAATTTGCATAAAGGAAAAAAAAAATTAAAAATGTAGTACTATTATTTGTCTTGCATGTCTTCTCATATAAGTAGTAAATTACATAATCTATTAGAAATAAATCCCTCAAATATTTTCTTGAAAAATACTCTATTCTCTCTTAAGATCTTAAATATTGACACAAGAACAAAGATCTCTCGATAGAAAAATTTTAGAACATTTTTAAAGTACGATATTTTTTTTTCTAATATAAAAATGATAAAAAATCAATCCAAACATAATCCCCTACTTAAATTATAAATTAATAAAATAGGACAAATAAATTTTTTAAAAAAGAAGAAGAAATGTGGTGAACTTTAAAATCTGTAAACAAATTACAGGAAAACATAAAAGCCCTAATCTGGCCAGCCCAAATAATTATGGGCCTATGCCATATAAATTGAATATTCTAAGTTCCCCCCACTTGTTTAGTAACACAGAGACACAATGGGAACTGGGAAGTGGTTAATACAAATGCAATTCTAAAAGCAATTAACAGGATTTTTTGGGTAGGAAGAAATACTCCAAATGAATTAAATGTTTTTACAGTTTGAAGGTATTTTCTTTTACAATAAAAAATATTTTCTTTGGTTTTTACCAAAAATTTGAGAATTAAAATTCTTTTGGCAGTGTTGCTTCCATTATGTGATCAAAATTTAAATGTGTGAAACTTTTTATTTTATCAGTGTTAGGTCAGTAATTACTTCTGAACAACTCTATTAACATAATACTAAGTATAATAAAAATAAAACCTAATTAGTTTATAATCAGACACAATTATGACCAATTATGACCAAAGCTAGCACTCCTTTTTTCTTCCTTTTTTTTTTTCTTAGTTGACTGTTTTCAGAGACTAAAGGGCAAGAACAAGAAAATTAAAATTAAATCTCCAAAAAATAAAAACCCACAAAATTAAGGAACATGTGCATCTATTAACCCTTTGTCCCATTTAAAGATTTCAATCTTCATGGTTATTCTCCCTTGATTATTATTTCTTTGAAAGACAAATTGAAAAAGAACAAGAGGGCAGTAAAGCTAGATTTTCATCAAAATCAAATTAAAATGCCAGATGTAGAGATTTTTCAATAGAAGGAAACAGTGTTATACGTGTTTCAAAACCCTCTCAAGTAAAATCACACCACCAACAACAAACCAAATTTCACCCCCCACCAAAAGATGACAAAAAGGGAAAAGGGAAAGAAAAAGAAACAGGAACAGAAGAGAACCCACACCAAAGAGGTAGAAGAATGCACTTTAACACACAGTTATAGATACTTTTATCAAAAGTGTCAAAGCAATAGAAGGGGCAGACTCAAGCTTTGCCATTCTTCCAAGGTTTGAGGACACCAACAACTATGACAGCTACTATAATCAGGAGAATTATTATGGCAATGCACATCCATTTTCGGGAATTCTTCTGGAGTTTCTTCGCTTTTTGAAGTGCAGTTGTCCCTGACTGGACGCTAGTGATTGCATTCGAAACCTGAACAGATTTTTGTTAACGCACATGACCAAGCAAAACACATCCTTCAACATACATGACTGCACAGTGCACACAGAAACATGACGACCAAAAAGGGTGGGAGTACAAAAGCATACCTGATTTTCAATGTTGTCTAATATCTCCCCTTGCGCCTCAACTAGAACTGCCATATCCATGTAAATCTGGAAGCAGCAGAATCACATTAGACAAGTTGGTAGTGTTGTGTAGCCTTAGGTTTATTCTAGGAGCACATATACCTGCTGCAAGTCAAGAAGCTTTCTCTCAATTTCTTTGACAGCATCATGTCTCTCCTGGATTTCTTCCAAGGTATTTAGCACCTGCAGTTGTAAAATAACAAAATTAGAAGAGAAGAATATGAATTCCTGAGAAGATGGAGTAAAGTCCCCGAGTCAGTAGCTGCATGAGATCAACAATGAGTTTGTAGGGTAGTTTACTGCAGATGAGATAGCCCGAAGAGGTTTCATAAGCATCCACATTGCCAGTTCTGAGATCAACCAGGGGTTGAGCACACAGTTTAAGACATAGGAAATGTGATGACTGAAGCTGATGGAGTATCAAAGAATAGAGGAAGAGTAAACCACCCACCAGCAAGAAGTTGGACAAACTATTCTAAGTAAACCTTAGAATAGAGGAAAAGTCTTCCTCTATTCTAAGTAAACCACCCACCAGCAAGAAGTTGGACAAACTAACATGAACTCCCAATAGATTTCAGTTTTGCTCTATCCATCTAAATCAATTATAAGAGCTACAAATAGACTTTAAGGTACTCAAAATTGCTGTGCTATTGAAACTTCAACTGTTTAAATTTCCCGGACAACAATGACCTCAGCATTCGTAAAATTATAAAACCAGATCTTGCTACCAGCAATCCCCCTCAGAACATAGGATATGTATGTTAAGAGTTTTGCAATATAATTCTAAGGCCAGAACTTAGGGCACACACCCCATTAAAGATGAGCTACAGAAGGTCCTGTTCTCATTGGTCTTGTACTACAATGGAGAAAGTAGACAAAATCTTCAAAGATTTATTAACATTTAGATATGTTAAGGGTTATACCTGTCCTCGTCCTTGCTCTTGAATTGCCTTCTGGAAGATTTGCTCACTGTTTCCAGTTTCGATCAGGTGGTCAATCATCTAATACATACATTAAACTTTTTCCAATTATGACGGCATCCATAAACATCATGGCTGCAATTATATTTCAGTATTCAAGCTCACCTCTTCGTCTGGTCTTGTTCCCGTAACTGTTCAATCATAAATATTGAAACAAGAAGTGTAATGAATAGAGATTCCATCACCCATTTAGAAAGAAAATGTTATTATCATGATGTCAATATTTTGTTTTTGTACTTTGAAATTATAAAAATCATTCAGTTTTCCCAAATTGTAAGCTAAGATATCCAAACCTGTAATGACTCTCCTCTCCACAACTTCACGATATTCATCTTGGATCCTTTGTCTTAGAGTCTACAAGTTATACCACAATGAGAAGACAAAGAGGAAACTAAGCCAAGAAAGGAGAAGCATTCACTTATAGATTTACCTGGAACTCTGTCATTAATTCCTTGAACTTTTTTGTCAAAGCACTGCAATTCAAATAAATGATTCATAGATCAATTGCTAAAATTGACTACAATACAAGTACATAAAGAGTATTTCATAACGCACTTTGTGACATTCATCCTTGATCTGTCGACACTTGTTCCCTTCTCACATCCAGGTTTTTGCCGATTGGCTAAGTTCTGATGACAGATTACAGGGAATCAACATAACCTTAAAAAGCCCAGCTTCTTATACAAAACATGATGGCAGATGTAGCTACAAAGGCATGGACTATTAGTCTATTACCTCTTTGTTTAATGCTTCTATTTTGGCTTTAACATTTCGTGCAATCTTTCCCACTTCATCGATATCTTTCTCCATGCGCTTCTTAATAGCTACAATGGTTTAACAGTATTCTTAGGTTTGATAAAAATGTAAAATCACAATAGATATTAAATGTGAATGCAAGCTCAATAGATTGGAATAAAACTCAATATATAACTGTTGACCCATTTAACATGAGCTTGCTCCCAAGTTTTCAAGCATGCCCAATATCAATGCAAAATATCTCTGAAATTAGTCGCTGCAAGGGCTTTAGATCCCAGTTTAACTGACTAGAACATTATTGAACCAACACCCTCAAATTGCCTAGCCTACTCATAATTCACACTCAGGATTGCAACTGACTAGGGGAAAATCTATCATGAACACACAACAGGGAAATTCCATGGGCGGTGTTTAAACATACAAGTTAACAATACAGTTATAGACTTCTACCTTTCATGGCAGATGCTTTTGTTACAGATTTTGACTCCTCATTTGCATCCTGTAAAATGTTCATACCGGAAAATATTTAGTAAACTGTGCCAATCACCTATAAAATTACTCAGGATAAAACAAAGGCAGCAATAAAATAATCAAATACATGGTGGTTTACTCTGCAATAGCTCTCTGAGGAGGAAATTAAGTATATCCTGATACATACTTTTCAAATTATAACACAGGCATAATAGTTGTTTTTTTGGTTGGCCAGGCTGAGCATCGATAACATTGAATAAAGATGAAAATATTAAGTTATTAAATCTGTATCGAAGTAGACAATCTGTTTTATGAAAACTGTCATTTAGACTGAAGACTAGCATTTTACCTGCAGGGTGGATGGCTGGTGCTTAGACTACCCAACTCCAATCATTACACACGAACACACATCACATTTCTAATCTAGCTACATAATTAGCAAAAACTGACTCTTGTACCATTTAGAGTTTCAATTGGATTACTAGTACTTGTTTCAACCTCCTCTTCTTCCCTTTCACATTGAAGGCCATGCAACCAAACTGGAACATTAAAGAAATGGCTGCCACAATAATGATCCCTCATTTGGGTCAACCTTTCTTTTAGCTAAAGCCAAGTGAAATTATCTTGTGGGCGTATAAATCATATCTTATGAACAAACTTTGGAGGGATGACGAGATCATCTGAGAGCTGAAAGTTTTCCCTTAAAAACTATAGTAGATAAACATTATAATCTGAACTAAATTCTCTCATGCCATATCTTTTTCAACATCATTGATAAAAACTGTCTCACAGTCCCACTAACAATAAACATAGATTGGGATGAGCATCATACATACCTTCAGCTTCTTAAGTAGCCCAGAGAGCTTCTCAACTTGCTTTTCAACCTCTTGTATCTAAATTACCAAGTAAAAAACATGAAAACATAATCAGAGGAAACACAAACCAAAGAGAAAAGGCAACTTATCAAAGGTATAGTAAATAAAGGAGTAAAAGAATTAGTGCAATTCAAAGAAAGAAGGGTTGGCAAGGGCCCCAATTTTGAACTTGTGTTAACTAAATTCTGGACTCATGTTCTTCAAGCAATTTTGACAGATTTCTTGTTTATCCAAAAACCAGAACTAGTGAGAATCTTCTATACAATTTCTTTCTTTTTAGTTAGCCTACTAAAAGCATAATTCTTTAAACAAAAAAAAGAAAAAAGAAAAAAAGGAGAGAGAAGATAGAGCTTTTTACATCATAAATTTGCACAATTCCTCTCATGATCAAATAGGGTGTTATCGGAAGTTCATTTAGGTGGATTATGCAACCATGCAGAATGCTAAACAACAAGACTATGCAATACCTGCTTATTGAAAGCCTCCATTCCCATATCAGAGTCACTCCTAGGAACACGCATGCCCATTTCAATATCATTATCTCTGGAAGGATGACCTTTGGCATCACTAACAAATGAATCCTGAAAGAAAGCAAAATTACACAAAACATAAGCTACATGAGCTGGAAAGTCCAACAAATCTCCAGACAATTGAATGGACAATCACACTGCAAAAGCAAACACAGAATTGTGCAAAAACAGCTCAAAGAAAGAGATCACTCTAAACAAAACCAATTCATGGAAATAATCCAGTGAAATTTAAAAAACTAAAAAAGTTTCAGAAAGTATTAGAAAATTAAAGCTAAAAAAAAAGGGAAAAGAAAAACTCAATGTAAAGACTTCATAACCATATTACAAAGAAACTTATGATGCTGATTAAGTTTGAAAAGAAAAACAAAAACGTTTGCTGTCAACGAAGCCTAAGACAACTTCTGGTCTCTAGTAAGATCAGTTTTAAATCTTTCAGAAACAAAAGCTAACAATAATTATATTTTCTTTTGCTACGTTCTCTCGGCAAACACACAGAAGGGTCAGAAGAAAATCATAAAATTTTACTCTTTCGCAATCTTTGAGCCAATTCAATCCCAAAATTCTCCGAATAAAACTCACGGGCACCCCAACACAAATTCCAATTCCAACACATAACGACACAAAAAGAATCAAACTATCACTTTAAGCGAGCAACAGCCATTTCCAACTCCCAGACCCAGAATTCAAAAGAACTAATATACTGAATCAAACAACAGTTCCATAATCCCAATTAACAGATTACATTAATAAAATTCAAAAGAAATACCCAGAAAGCTAGCAAAAGGGGTTGAAATAAAATGAAACGAAATTACCGTGAGCAAGTCGTTCATGTTGATCAAATTCAAATCACCGGGAAAAAAAAGAGAGAACGACAGAAGACTGTAAAGTCCAAAATGGATATTTCGGTTTTATTATAATAACAAAACAGTGATCAATGTTGTATGCTTTACTTTAATATGTCCCTTTTTGGCCGGCCATTTGTTTATTGCAGTTACTCGAATCATATTAATACAAAAGACGTTATAGAAGACATCTTTCTTGTAATAATCAACATCTGTTGTTTTGTTTCATTATAAGATAAACAACTGATTCTTATTTTAGGTTTTTTTGGAATTTTGGTTGGTAGCAGTTTTGAACCCGAATATCCATCTTTTTATTTGTGAAGTATTAATGGAGAAGCAAAATTTAGATTTAGATTTAAATTTAGATTTTATTCAATAGGATTTGATTTTGGGTTTTTCGTAATAAATTCAGAACTCAAGTTTTTATAAGTTTAGAATAGATTCGGGTTTAAATGAGATTTTTTTAGCATTATTTTTATTTATTTATTTTTTTTAAGTTAAATTTAAAATTTTAGAATATTTATTTTATAAAATAAATATTAAATTTATATAAATTAAATATTAAAAATTTTAAAAATTAATTTAAGAGTTTTTTCAAATCTAAAAAAACTCTCGAACTCAAGTTGAATCATTTTTATTTTATTTTTTGGGGATGCAGACTAAATTGTCACATTTAAATATTAAAAGATATATTAAAAAAACATTTGTATAAAAGTTTGGTTATACATTTATTTTTATTCTAACGGAGGTTTTAAATTCAAAATTTTTCTCTTTATTAAAAAAAACGCATATTAAAGACCAAATCCCAATAAGAATACTGAAATAATGTATCTCTTATAATGATGATGATATTTATTAATATATCATTAGAAATATAGAGAAATGTTTATTAAAATATATATATATAGGTCACTAATTTATTCGCGAATTACAACCCGGAGTTTAAATTTATTGGGCCGCTATTTTGACTATTTCTAGTCGTGAAACACGATTTTAGTGATCAAAATTTGTGGAGTAATGGTAGATGTTTATTTAATTAAGAATAATGTTACATTGATATTTTAAAATTTTTATTTTAAATAATATGTTAAGTAATTATTAAGTAGTGAAATAGTATAAAAAATAATTTTAAAAGTTGTATTATTTTATCATTCAAAATAGTTTGTACATTAATTTGAGTAGAAAAATTTAAAATATATTTAAAAAGTGTAGTATTATTTTTAATTAATTAATTTATTTTTGATAAAAATGAAGAATAATGTTATATTTATTAAATGGTATCTTAAATTTTTTTATAAATGATGTATCAAACAATAATTTAATGATAAAATAATGTAATAGATAATTTTAAAAATTTATCATTTCACCTATCCAAGATAACTTGAAACATCAAATCAAAAATAAAAATTTTAGAATATTATTTGAAAAGTGTAATATTATTCTTTAATTAATTATTTTTTTCATTAAAAGTAAAAATAATGTTACACTTCTAAAAACTAGGATTCTAAATTTGTTTTTAATCTCAAATGATGTGTCAAGTAATTATTACTAGTAAAACAGTCTAATCACCTAATAATCACTCAACACATTAATTTAAAAAAAAAATTAGAATATCATATAAGAATCATAACATTACTCTAAAATTAAATAATATTTAGATTAAAGGATTATTAGTAGGGATGGCAATAGACGGGTTTAGGACGAATATTCTTAAATCTGTATTCATATCCGCTTAAAAAATGAAATATAAAATTCTTTCCAAATCCATTGTTGGTTTGGAGTATTATTACCATACTCACACTTGCGGATACGTACTTATTACTAAATCTATAATAAGTTATTCGTGAATTTTAAACGGATTTTAAATTAATATAATAAAAAAATAAAATTATAACCTTAATTTAATTAAAAATTCATAAAATATAGTTGTTAAAATAGTATCAATTATAATTATAATTTATTTATGTTAAATATTATAATTTTATTCTAATTTCAATTTTAATTACATTAAATATTATAATTTTAAATTCAATTTCGATTTTAATTACGTTAAATATTATAATTTCAATTACGTAAATTTTTTTCATTGTAATTTTAATTATATTAAATATTATAATTCTAAATCTAATTTTAATATAAATTACGTTAAATATTATAACTTTAAATTCAATTTCAATTTCAATTACGTTAATGTTATAATTATAATTTTAATTTCGGCATCAATTACATTAAATATTATATTCCTATTCCATTTTTAATTTCTATTACATTAAAATATTATAATTTCAATTTCAATTTTGATTTCACTTATGTTAAATGTTATAATTATAAATCGAATTTAAATTTTAATTATATTAAAATTTATAATTTCAATTCAAATTTTTAATTTTAATTACGTTAAATGTTATAATTCAAAATTTAATTTCGATTTAAATTACTTTAACTGCTATAATTCTAATTTAAAATCTTAATTTTAATAACATTAAATGTTATAATTCAAAATTTAATTTCGATTTTAATTACATTAACTGTTATAATTCTAATTTCAATTTCGATTTCAATTACATTAAATATTATAATTTTGATTCTATTATTGAATTCAGTTATGTTAAATGTTATAATTTCAATTTCAAATTCAAATTCAATTACATTACATATTATAATTTTGATTCTATTATTGAATTCAGTTATGTTAAATGTTATAATTTCAAATTCAATTTTGATTTCAATTACTTTAAATATTATAATTCTAAATCAAATTTTCATTTTAATTACACTAAATACTATAATTCCAATTTCAATTCTAATTTCGATTTCAGTTACGTTAAATGTCATTATTTTAAATTCAATTATGATAAATGTCATAACTCTAAATCTATTTTCGATTTCAATTATATTAAATGTTGTAATTATAATTTCAATTTTAATAGTTAAATGTTATAATTCTAAATTTAATTTCAATAGTTCAATTAAGCTAAATACTATAATTTTAATTTCAATTCTAATTTCGATTTCAGTTACGTTAAATGCCATTATTTTAAATTTAAATTCAATTTCAATTACGTTAAATGTCATAACTCTAAATCTATTTTCGATTTCAATTACATTAAATGTTATAATTATAATTCAAATTTCAATAGTTAAATATTTTAATTCCAATTCTAATTTTAATTTTATTTATATTAAATCTTATTATTTTAAATTCGATTTCAAACTTAATTGTGTTAAATATTATAATTTCAAATCTAATTTCAATTCTAATTTTAATTACATTAAATATGATCATTCTAAATCTAATTTCATTTTTAATTTTAATTACGTTAAATGTTATAATTCTAAATCCAATTTTAATTACGTTAAATATTAAATATTCTAATTCCAATTTCAATTAAGTTAAATGCTATAATTTCATTTTTAATTTCAATTATAATCATTAGTCTATTTGAATTAATTTTATTTATTTATTATTAAACAGTATGAGCGATGTCAAATATAGATTTTTTGATGTGAGCTACAAATAAATGTAAAAAAAATCAACTTATATTTTTATATTTCTTTAAATATTATTTTTAAAAAAATGTAGTATATGCGGATACCCATTGCGGGTATCCACAGAAATTTCACCAAACCCATACTCATACAAAATCTGTTGCGGATTTTAATTTTGTATACCAAACTCGTACCAAATTTGCTTCAACACTTACCAAATCTTTTCTAATACGAGCGGGTTTTAGCGAGTTTACAAATATTTTTACCATCCCTAATTGTCAATACTAATAGTACATGGCCCATACATCCCTCGAGCATATAAATAGAGTAAATAAAGATAGGAAGAGGAGGTTAGTTGACTTTAATTGATCAATTTTGTGTATATGTTTTACTTTCTAGAAATGGGAATGAGGCCTTTTGATTTCCCATCTAGGCGTTTAGCTTACAAATAAGATAATTTTTTTATTTTTTATATTCGCGTGTTAATTGGGAAATTTTTTTTTTAAAGATAATTGAATCCATTAAAAATGTAGTAACAATGATACAACTTGTAGAGTTTCTTATCAAAAGATCAGTATAATTACAGGACTTACATATAGTGTTTAAACACTGATGCATAACCCAACCTCATCTATCTTTACATTGAGGTGAAGATTAATCCCTAAAGAGAAAACCCTTATAAAGAAGGGGGAAACAACTCAAATAACAAAGTGCAAAAAAGAGAATAACCTGTTGGGAGTTGTATTATAGAGTATGTGATAATTCGAGTGTATACGTAATTTTAAAAATTACTATATGCGCAGCGGAAGCATGTTACAAAATGCACCCATTTTAACAATTTCAACATATATCACATATCTGCATAAGTATAACAATTATACAATAATAAATGATGAACAATATTGTATTATAACATAATGTAAAATACTTACCTAATGAAGGTAGTTTTACAAATTCTTCAAGTATTTCACCAATCCATGTGAAGAGTTCACCTTGAAGTATATGTTGAACAATTCTAGTCCATAACTTTTGGTGGGATTAAGGAGCTAAAATGGTAGCTTAGTGTTTAGAATTTTCTGCACTTGTATTCAAACTCTTTTGAATACAATTTTGTTTCTTAAATGGAGATGGTATTTTCTATACAACTCTTGTATTAATTAAAAATCTTTAACATACAACTCTTGTATATTAATCTTAAAAATAATTTCTACATGATAATTATTTTGAACAACTCTTTGCAAAATAATTATCTTTTTCTCCATTTACATATCATTCATTTTTGGCCATCCATTAAAGAAAGAGATGAAGAGAAGTTTGTTTATTTTTCAACACTTGAAAGAATAAAACTCAAAAAACTCTCTTTTACCTCTCTTCCTCCCATTGCCAAATTCTTATCTCAAAATTGAATGAATGAATTCAATTGTTTTGCCAAAATTCATTTTGTTTATTCAATACTTTGATTAAACAAAAATAAACAAAATGAAGTGCTCCACCAATTTTATTGTTGGTCTCCTATTTAGAATTAATTAAACCTAACACTAGAATAATGACCATCTAAATTAATATTTACCTAACAATTATAATCACTTTAATTATAATGGGTAATTAAATGGCCAACATCTAGGCCCCTCATTGTATTAAAATACAATGCCATGATTTATATATATTATAATATTATTTAATAATATAATAATAATATATGATTTAATTATTCAAAATAATTTTGAATAATTACTTTTTACCTTACTAATTTTTACTACCATGGTTAAATTGTAAAAAGGTAAAATCAAATCATGGAATATATTTTGTCATTTGTTAATTTTCTCTTAATTAACAACCCTTATTAATTAATTAAGTGATGTACTTAACAATTAAGTCTTGACAAATGTACAATCCGAGGGATCCCTAAACAATCGTTCTCTTTTCCTAAAATTTATTGGATCGAACTATTCAATTCAATCCGCTACCCCAGTGCACAACGAGTATACTTCATATTGTGAGACTCTCTAGGTCCACACCTAATTTGTCATATAGAGCTCCTCCATATGTCCGCGAACAATGTCCCACACACACGTTACAGATATTATAAATTAGCATGTTAGACCATACAAGTTGAGGTTATTACATATTCGTATAATCCTTCTATCATTTATATCTTTGAAGAGCAGAGATATAGATCATCACCGTCAAATCTCTATTTACTCAACCACGAACTTATCTCCAGATTTATATTTCATAAAACAATATCCACAAACACTTTTGTGATATTGTTTATTCCTCCAGAATATCTTTTCCGAGGTTTATGCTTGCGGCCATAAGACTTTCTGAAATACAATCTCAGAGCATTAGGATATATAACCCACTCATATGAGCTGATGGATCCCATATCTACGCACACCAAACTCCATGAGCATCGGACCATACCCAGCGATACCCAGCGGTCAGACCATGAAAGGTTTCTGACATGTGTGGAACCAAAGCATGGTGGATTACTCACAAGCCCACCGTGGTGCTCAGGTCAAAGGACCACAAATATTACTCAACTCGGAAGACCTTCTATTGACGGCTTTATGAGATGTCTATTGGATGTCTTCGTGAGTCTGTTCAATATCCAGTCCTTACTGAATACCTGTATCTCTATACGAGCTTCCTACTAAGCTCATGGTTTGCTAAGACTAACCATCTGGACCATCCAGATATAGACATACACTAATCTATATTAATGGGTTTCACCGATAGACCCGCATCGATGAAATTAGATCAGGAACATTATGTTTGAGAACATACTTGCATAATGACATTTCTTAGCACCATCTGCAACTCATTGCAGCTATATCATTACTAATATATTCTCAGGTCATTGTCCCATTTCAGACAAGGCTCTAACTCATTAGATTTTGCTAACTCTTAGTACCACTAACTCTTAGTGTTTATAACTATTAGCGTTGCTAACTCTTAGCCCTGGTTTAAACTCTTTTAGACCAAATCTAAACTCCTTCAGATCATACAATGTCTAAAATGTTACAAGCATCTTACCATTTAATAAAAATAATATTAACAATTTTATTAGAAATAATAATTGTATAAATACAATCACTATATATTTATACATTATGAGATGGCACGTAAGTACAAATCCCAACATAACCCTCACGTAGGAGGGAGAGATACATCTACTGCTCAGATAAATAAAGTAATACATCTAAAAACAGTACACAAAATTAACAACAGACAACAACATTAAAGCACCAATACCCAAAGTTCCAAAAAGTGGCCAAAAATTTGGCATCGCCGACAAGAAAACCCTAAGTCGATAGTGGCTACCAGTCTTTAAAAAGAGGGAAACAGTAGATGGAGCTCAGATCTTGCTGTCAAAATAGAGAGCGGTTGTACATAGCATAGGGCGGCAAGACAGGCCAACGAATTCTCGCGAGAAATTACTGAAATCGGTTTGCCAAAGGCAAGGGTGTAGTGCTCATCCAGCGAATGGGATCATTAGAGTCGAACTACCACGACTGAAACTTGAAGAGCTATATTGTGAGCGAGTCTGCCACTAGTAAGTCACTGGCTCAGTTGAGATCGATGGAGTGACGTCTCTGAAACTGACAAAATGGTCGACCGTAAAAAGGAACTACCGGCAAAGGCACTAGAAACTGGAAGTAAAGAACATAAAGCAAAGAACAAAATGGAATAGTAAGAAACGGACAAGGTGGAGAAGAAAATTAAGAAGAAATAGAGGGGGGAGTTTTTATGGCCACTGAAAAGGAAGCCATGAGGCCACTCTTCATGGGAAAGAAGAAAATAGAAAGGGAAGAGAAGGGAGCTAGTGGCAACTTTTCATTTCTTAGGGTTTTTTTTTGGTTTAGAGACCAAGAGTTTGTTGATAGATAAGTGGAAATGTTTGTTTCCTAGAAAAGAAAAAAAATATTGATTGGTATTGAAAGACACGATGAGGAACTTACAAAAGCAATTGTAGGATTAAATAGAGTAATTAAGAAAAATAAACAAATTTAATAATAATATACATCATTAGAACTAAGTTAAGTGAAGATATATTCAATATAAGTGTTTTATTTTTATTTTTATGGATTTGTAATGTAAATATTAAAAGAATTAAAGTCTTTTTTACATTTTCACTTTGAATGATAATTAAAAAAATTAAATGTCTAGCCTATACAAAAAAATTAATACATAAAACTATGACTATAATACGATATTTGACACTAAAAATAATATTCAATATAATATAATAAGAAGTCCTTAATATGGTAACTTTAACACTCTCACTCCCTTAAATTCAAGATAAGGATAGTAACTTGAGTTTGCAAATTAAACTAAGAAACAAACAAACAAACAAATAAAATAAATAAATAAATAAATTGAACAATAAATCTATAATGACACGCATGAGAGACAATAGTTGTCGGAGAGAGGTAACCTTTGTCAAAGTGAGGCAACCATTGTCGAATAATGGCAATGTTATCAGAGAGTTATTTTCATTTTGGTCCCTCATTTATGATTTCAACAAAGTCCATAACTTTATTACTTTTCTTAGTAAAAGCACTTGGGCTTTTACTTTTTGTTAGGCCAATCTACATAATGTAGACCTAACCCAACATATCTTCCCTTTTACTTCATGAAGAGAGCTTCACCAGGCTCGCTTTCCTTCTATATGCTTGAAAATTTTTCTTAGATAATGACTTAGTCAACATGTTCGATCTATTTTTACTTATATGAATTTTTTCAAAATATACAACTTAGATCTAGCACATTATGCACCTAATGATATGTGACATTAATGTGCTTAAACATTGAGTGAAAGATTGAGTTTTTTGCCAAGTGAATAGTACTCTGGCTATTATAGTAAATAATGTAGCTCTCTTGCTTCACACTTAATTTATATAAGAACTTTTTCATCCATAAGATTTCTTTGCAAGCTTTAATAATTGCAATATACTCAGCTTCTATTATAGACAAAGTAATACACTTTTAAATTTAGATTGTCATGACACATCTCCCTCTACAAAGTAATTAGATATCCTAATGTAGACTTTTATAAAATCTATATTTCCTGTCATATTTACATTTGTGTTGATTGTTTCCACTTAAACACAAATATAAAATCTTCATTGTTGTCAAGTGTTCTTTGCTAGGCTGCTTATTAATTGACTCTAGTTTCTCCATATAACATCGTCTTAGTCTCCTTTACCATATGGTGAAACACACTCTAATATATCAATTACTTAATAGTGCTAACACATTTACTATGTAATTGGCTCTGCTCCTTATCATCCATGATTTTCTCAAGTTTTGCAGTATCTCCTTCAATGGATTCATGTGAATCTTTAGCATAAAGTAAATCCTCAATTCTAGATTTTCATATAAAATAATTTCATACCTTCAATATAATCATGTATTCTGAATTCTCATCTATTTAATCAACACAAAATTAAATACTGCACAACCTGATGCTCAATATCACTTTAATGGGAAAGATCACAAAATACTACATAATAGAAATACTTTTTCCCTTCTTATGTTATTAAGTATGCCAATGTACCCATCGCAGTTAGCAAATTCATAATAGCCTAATATTAAGCCCACAATTAATCGCATCGAGACATCGAACATTTACATGGAAAACCTAACTAAGAAAAACCATGAAAATTGTAGTCCGATTTCAACTTTCACTATGAAATAATAATAAGATTACACCAATATCCTTTCTACAATCACACTAGAAGCTCCTTTTCAGCAAAAAAAATAACTTGCCTCAATAACATCAAATCTAGCAAATTTATCTCATACATATATTTACTAGATTTAATAATAATAGAGATTAGACTGAAAATAAACATCAATAAATGTGTAGATGTTGGAAACTCAGCTTCAAATTTAAGCAAAATTGAAGCCCAAATTACCATCTAAAAAATCAAAACCCTTAGCCCATTTTCGTCTTTTCTCTCATTTCCTCCTATCTTAGCCAACTACACTACATTACTTTTCATCTCTTTATCATTTTAAAGGCTATTTTTATTTCAGCCTTTCATGTATGATTTCAACCAAATCTATCACTTTTTGTCTTTTTCAAATGAAAGCACTTGAGCTTTTATTTACTTGTTTAGCTAACCCATATGATGTGATAATTTATGTAAATGAATCGTATTTGTGTTGTGTCAATATAGGATATTAATAAATTTTTTACATTCGTTTATGTAAACAAATCAATCACTGAAACATAAATTCAATTCGTTTAATATTTAAATTACACAACACGACACTATTAGAAATGTTTAAATAAATGGATCAAATTTAATTTGTTTATACGATTATACATGATTTGATTTGTTTACAGTTATATTCGTTTAAATGAATAATAGCATCAAATTTAATTCATTTATATGAAATATTAGATTTGTTTAATACAATTAAATACGTTTAAGACAAAATTAATAAAATTTTAAATTACATAAAAAATTAAGTATTTAATGCATCTAATAATAATATTCTAAAAAATAATTAAAAAAATAAAATTTATAATTGAATTCAAGTCTTAAATGAATATATACGAATTCGTTTCTAAATGAATTACGAATTAATTTATTTAATTCAATAGTAAGTTAAATAGTAACGTGTCTTAAATGAATTGGTAAATCGCAGAGTTCAAACACATATTTAACACGATTAATAAATGGGTAATATGAGTTCAACTCGTTTATTAATCGTGTCAATTTACCTATATCCATATTCGCTTAAAGAATGTCAAATTCGTGTCAAATAATCGTATCGTAGCCCATTTTACCACCTCTACTTTCATTCTATTGTGCACTGCCATCGCTTTTAGATTAAATAAAATTTATTTTGAAAGTGTTTGTGAGTTAAAAAAAAGGTATTTTAGTCCAAATGGGAGATGTTGGACTATCAAATTAAAAAAAAAAAGAGTTCATGGGATGTTGGACTATTAAAACTAAAAAAATAAAAGAATAGTTTATAGTCAAATTAGAAAATTACTCAAATTATTTTAGGTATTCCAAAAATTTACCTATATTTTATAAGATAAGTTTTTGTTAGAATATAGCTCATGTGTATAATTTATCAAAGCCCAAAAGCTTTGTATTGTAGCAGCTGATACAGAAGCATTTGTGGAGAATATGAAATAAGAGCTGTGAAATACATGTCTTAGCAGTATTGAGGAAAGTGATAATTAAGATTGAGGTTGAAGTCTAAAGAGCTGAAGTTGAAGAGTGTTGATCTGGTGTTGGCGTGGCAGAGCAAAGAGCAACAATAATTCCCCCAAAAGTTAGTTAAGATTGTTAACTAAATTAGCTAGATTTGTGGATCAAGTGCCACATGTAAATTCTAGTGTTTTGTAACTATAAAAGACAGTGTAATACTCTTGTTGTAATGTAACAGTGTAATACTCTTGTTGTAATGTAATGCAAAAATCATAATCCAATCAAGTAAACACAGCTCTTTTAATTTTCTTTGCAAATTTTCTTTGTTACCAAACAATCCTTTTATTTCTTTTATATGGTATTAGAGCCACACATGGCTAACGCCAACTTAACAAAGATAAATCCATTGTCTTTTAACATAAATTCTTCAACAATTCTAAGCTACACTTTTTCATTAACTGTGAAACTCACCAAATCGAATTATGTGATCTGAATATCACAAATACGTACTGCAATAAGAGAAAATAGGTTGGAAAGCTTTATAAATGATAAAAGTGTAGCACCAGAATATTTTATTAGAACTCAGAGTCAAGATTAGAGTAAAGTAATAAGAGAGTATCCAGATTTTGAAGTATGGATAAGACAAGATCAACTGTTATTGAGTTGGTTATTTTCAACTAGCATGAGTCAATTTTATGTTTGATTATTAACAGTTCAAGTTCGAGAGAATTATGGTTATCATTTGAGAAATAGTTTGGTTTTGAATCAAAAACAAAAATAATTTAATTAAAAAGAAAGCTGTCAACAATTAGCAAGGGACCACCTTCAATGACAGAGTATTTTCATAAAGCAAAATTTTTTGTAGATGAATTACCAATTACATATTGCCTTATTGTAGAATAAGAGTTTATTGAGTATCTTGTTATTGATGTAGGATTTAAGTTTGATCCAATAATAGTGCCAACTGTTAGAAGATGAGAAAGATTAGTGTGAATGAGGGTTATAGTATGCTCCTAAGCAAAGAGAGTATAAATTCGTAAAACTCTGGGAAACATGAAGCTTAGAATGACTTTTCAGCAAATTTTGCTCAAAAGAATCAAAAGAAAGGTGGTTTTAATAGCAATGGGAGAAGCTATAACAACTACAATGGTAACTATAGTGGTAATATTGGAAATTTCAGTAATATAGCCTTTAATAATAGTCTTGAAAGAGGATATTAGCAAGGAAGAGGCAAAGGTCAATTCAATATCAAAATCAAGGTGCTGAAAGATCTAATTACTTTGGTAGAGGTAATATACCAAGGCTGATATATCAGATCTATGAGAAACAAGGACTTACAGCCTCAAAATATTGCTATAGGTATTACAAAGCTATGTTCCTAGATGGAAAAATGCATATAGTAACAATGGTAAACAACCATTTAACAATCAAGGATCATGAAGTTTTACAACTGCTAGTATTAACAAGCAAGCCTATGTTATAGAGCAATCATCTCAAGGTAAAAATGTTGATTAGAATTGGTGCTTAGATTCAGGTGCAAGACATCACTTGACAAACAGTCTCTGTAATCTTGGAAACAAAATTGAATTCACAAGTAATGAACAACTTACAATTGGAAATGGTACTAGCTTTTAGATTTTATTCACTGGTAATGCTTTCTTTAAGTTAGATTCTGATAACAATCTAGTCCTAAAGACATGTTATATGTGCCTTTGATTACAAAAATTTAATTAATGCCTTAAAATTAATTTTTAATAATGGCATCTTCATTGAGTTTTACTCATGTATATGTTTTATTAAGGATAAGAGGAAAGAATCCTTGCTGATCAAGGGTATTGCTGAGAGGAGACTTTATAAACTATTTCTGTTATCAACTCTATCACATGCTGCAATATCATTTGTAGCTGAAACATGGTCAAATACACATCCAATTTCAATGTTACCTTTGTGTAATCTAAATACAATGTGTATGATAAATGAGTATTATAGAGTGTAGCTGATCTAAGGTCTATTTCACTTGATTCAAGAGTCTCAAATTCAATAATTTCAGTGTTTAGTAATGCATCAAAATTAATTTTAAGGTCAAAAGATGTACTAGATTTCAATTTGTGGCATCAAATGCTTGGTCATCTGAGTTTTTTTGTTCTAAAAATTTGGCTTTTGTAATCTCACTTTTCAAAATAATAAAAAGTTTAATGGAAAAACTGCATAGGTTCTGTTTTGCTTGTACTGGAATCAAAACAAAATCTTATTTAAAAATTGTCCATATAGATGTTTGGGACCTTCATCACAAGAAACAAGATAGGGTTATAAGTATTATCTTAGTTTTATAGATGATTATACTAGGTATAATTGGTTGTATTCTATGAAAATCAAATCTAAAACTTTTGACATCTTTAAAAGCTACAAAGTTCTTGTTGAAAAACAGTCGGATAGATGTATAAAAACCTTACAAACAGAATTTAGGGGGGGGGGGGGGGGGAGGAGGTGGAAGAGTTTAGATCCTTCTCGAAGTTCTTAAAATAATAGGGAATTCACTTTAGGCATCCTTATCCACATATTCATCACCAGAATAATGTTATAGAGAGAAAGCATATGCACTTGGTAGAAACAGGTTTAACATTACTCTCACAAGCTGACATGCCACTTTCTTATTAGTGGGATGCCTGTGGCACTGCCTTATATCTCATTAATGGACTTCGTACTTGTTTACGCTCAAAATATAATGCGGCTATCGCAGTATAGATTGAGGTGTCAATCCTACGAGGAAGCTCTTGGCAAAATAAGTTGATAAAGTAAAATATTAAAGCAGTATTAAAGGATAAAATTAATTGATTTAAGTGGATGAGATAGGATTGTCTATGATTTGAAGAAAATGTCTTATGATAATTCAAACAAGGCTTCGAGAATCACAATTATGCTTTATAAATCTACTCTACACTTTGATTCAATGCTTATAACTCAATTGAAAGTTTCACATCCCAAATAATCAATCGGAAGATAGAAAAATATAGCACATTTGATACACATGTATTTGACGTAATTAAACTCTTTGCAAGCATTAACATACATCATGTTCATTTATACAAGTTATCTAAGATCGACAATATATCCCTTTGACAATATTGTAGTAAAAGATCAACTTGAATATTAAACATTTATTGCCCTTATATGTTATCCAAGATCGACAATATATCAATTTGACAATACTGCAGTAAAAGATTAACATATAAAACAATGTCACCAGTAACAATTATAGTTCACCAAGAATCATATAAGAAAAGCATGATTGAACTTATATGATACATGAGAATTATAATCTCTGGATTATAGAAAATAGAATAGATAAGAGTTTAATCAAAACCAAACTTACAAACATTTGTAGCTCTTTGCAACGAATCAAAGCATAGAAGTAGATTTACTACACATAAAAGTTTATCTCTTAGCTTTGTCAAGAACTCTAGCCTAAATTACAATACATGTTAATGAGAAGAAAAGAAGAGAGAATTATCTAATATTAAAAACGTCCTAAGAGTCTCCTTATATAGGAAATGAATGGACATATATTATGGATGACATCAATCTTCAATAATTTTAAGCCAATAACTCGTTTATTCACTTGCAGCATATTTTTGATAATGTAAATGACTGATTTAGCTTCTGTAGCCGACATGAAAGTTGTATAATTTTAACTCTTCTTTCCATAGGCACCAATTTCATGCAAATTGGATGAGTATCCAACGAGATATGAGCAAAATTCTAAGGATACATCAGAATTCGACCAACAACTATTTTACCCACTTGCAATGCGATTTGGTTCATGATAACGGCTAATTTGGACTTTACCATCAACATATGAGTTGTTGATAGTTAAGTCAGAATTTCATAGCTTTAAGAATTATACCAATTGAGTATGTATTTTGTGAGATACAGTCCAAATACGTGAGTTGGATCAAGCTGGTGATGAACACATGAAAATACATGCTGTTAGGAGATTCAATCACCATTTAATGTCACTAATTTTAGTATTTTCTGTATTTTTAGCTTGAAATAAAGTGTTCTCCTTAAATTGTGATTAATGAATGTTATTTGGACAGGTTTAGGTAAACTGGACATAACTCTCAATGTAGAAATCGAAATGAAGAAATTCTTGAACCTGGTGCAACATGACTCAATCTTACACAAATTTGAAGAATAGTGGAAAAGCCAAATCCAATATGTTATGGGCCAAAAATTGAGATACAACAGAATCGGACTACAACTCTTACCCAGCTTGACCCAATTCACGTATTTGGACCGTATCTCGCAAAATACGTATTCAATTGGTATAATTCTTGAAGATGTGAATTGCTGACTTAACTATCAACAACTCGTATGTTTATGTCAAAGTCCAAATCAGTCGTTATCATGGACCAAATTGCATTGCAAGTGGGTAAAATGGTTGTTGATCGAATTCTGATGTATCTTTGGAATTTTGCTCATATCTCATTGGATACTCATCCAATTTGCTCGAAATTAGTGCCTATGGAAAGAAGAGTCAAAATGCTACAACTTTCATGTCGGCTGCAGAAGCTGAATTGATCATTTACATTATCAAAAACGTACTGCAAATGGATACATGAGTTATTGGCTTAAAACTATTGAAGATTGATGTCATCCATGACATATGTCCATTCATTGCCTATATAAGGAGACACTTAGGACGTTTTTAACAATAGATAATTCTCTCTTCTTTTATTCTCATTAACATGTATTGTAATTTAGGCTATAGTTCCTAGCAAGGCTAAGAGATGAACTTTTATGTGTAGTAAATCTACTTCCATGCTTTGATTCGGTGTCAAGAGCTATAAATGTTATAAGTTTGGTTTTGATTAAACTCTTATCTATTTTATTTTCTATAATCCAGAGGTTATAATTCTCATATCTCATATATGTTCAGTCATGCTTTTCTTATGTGATTCATGTTGATTTATAATTGTTACTGGTTACATTGTTTTATATGTTAATCTTTTACTGCAGTATTGTCAATTTGATATATTGTCGATCTTGGATAACATGTAAGGGTAATAAATGTTTGATATTCAAGTTAATATTTTACTGCAATATTGTCAAAATGATATATTGTCGATCTTAGATAACTTGTATAAATAACATGATGTGTGTTAATGCTTGTAAAGAGTTTAACTAAATCAAATACATGTGTTATCAAATGTGCTATATATTACATACCTTCCGATTGATTGTTTGGGATGTGAAACTTTCAGTTGAGTTATAAATATCGAATCAAAGTATAGAGTAGATTTATAAAGCATAATTGTGATTCTCAAAGCCTTGCTTAAATCATCATAAGACATTTTTCTCAATTCATAGACAATTCTATCTCATCCGTTTAAATCAATTAACCCTTTACTACTGCTTTAATATTTTACTTCACTAACCTATTTTGCCAAGAGCTTCCTCGTGGGATCGACACCTCAATCTATACTGCGATAGCCGCGTTATATTTTGAGCGTAAACAAAAATTTGGCGCCGTTGCTGGGGAGGCACACTAAGCGAAAGTCGGTTGCGATTATAAATACTAAAGTGGTAACTTTGTATATTTTCTTTTCTTTGTAAAATCTTAGTTTTATTCCCTTTGTTGTAATTTATTTATTATTCATGGTTGGTTCTACTACCTAATTTATTTTGTTTTCTTTAGTTAATTTGTTATATTTTATATTATCTTAACGGCTGGTTTTACCGCCTAATTAGTTTATTTTCTTTTATCTATTTATCGCACTTTATTTTCTTTAGTTTATTTATTGCACTTTTTTTTAATGGCTGGTTTTACCGTCTAACTTCGTTCACTTTCTTTTATTTATTTATTGTACTTTTTTTAGTTAATTTGTTGTATTTTTTTTTATCTTGTGGCTGGTTCTACCGCCTAACTTAGTTTCTTTATTTTTTTTATTGTACTTTATTTATTTATTGCACTTTTTTATTGCACGTTATTTTTATTTTCGTTTACGTATTTATTGCACTTTATTTACTTTAGTTAACATGTTGTATTTTCTTTTTATGGCCGGTTCTACCGCCTAACCTTTTATTTATTTACTTATTGTATTTTCTTTTTATTATTTATTTATTGTATTTTTTTTTCGTATTTTATAGTCTTTTGTTTAGTTATTGTATTTATATTTCATGGTTGGTCTTACCACCTAACTTATTTCTATTTCTTGTTGTGTTTATTCCACTTCTTAATTTTCCTTAAGCATTTCTTTCCGAAAAAAAAAAAAAAATTATTAGGATGTATGCATCGACCTAGAGACAAACGAGGAAGATTTGTGAGAGAACTAGAACAAGAACTAGAACCACTCCCACAATTTGTAAGTGAAAAGAATTCACCTTCTAGTTCATCTTGTAATTCTAACACAATGAGCCAACACGAAGAAAACCCCGTTAGAACTCTAAAAGATTACTTGCATCCTACTCGCACAGCCACACCATCATGTATTATATTTTCACCTAACACACCACATTTGGATTTTAAACCTGGAATGATACAACTTCTTCCCACTTTTCATGGTCTAGATAGTGAAAATCCTTATGTACATGTTAGGGAATTTGAAGAGGTAATTGCCACATTCCATAGCCAAACTGAAGCCATAGACACTGTTAGACTTAAATTTTTCCTTTTTTCTTTGAAAGACAAAGTAAAGAGTTGGCTATACTCTTTGAGGCCGAGGTCTATAGGAACTTGGGCAGAAATGACCCAAGCATTTTTCAATAAATACTTCCCACAACACAAAACTAATGGCCTGAAAAGACATATTTCTTTCTTCTCCCAAAAAGACAGTGAAACCTTATATCAAGCATGGGAAAGGTTTAAAGAGTTGTTAAATCTGTGCCCTCACCATGGGTATGAAAATTGGCGCTTGGTTAGTTATTTCTATGAGGGACTCACAATTAGAGAGCGCCAATTTATTGAGATGATGTGTAATGGGGAGTTCCTTCACAAAGATCCTGAGGAAGCCATAGAATTCCTTAATGACTTAGCTGAAAAAGCCCATACATGGACTGGACCTAGCATTACTGAAAGCACAAATAGGTCACCACCCAATGGAGTTTTCCATCTTAGGGAAGAGGATAACCTCAAAGCCCAATTAAAGGTCTTAACTAGGGAGTTAGAGGCCTTGAAATCCAAAGATAGAAGGGTCACCCACACGGTTGCTAGAGTTGAGTCACACGATGTCTGTGAAGGAGCGAAACACTTAGCTCAGGATTGTCCCACGTATAGTGAGATGAGAGGGATATATGAGGAACAATGTAATGCCCTAGGGATGTACAAGAAGCCTTATTCACCCTACTCTGAAACATATAATCCTAGCTGGAGAAACCACCCAAATTTCAGTTGGAAATCTGACCAACAAGCCAACAACCAATGGAAATAAGAACAACAAGCACCCAAGTCTTATGTTGCACCTCAATATAATGCACGACCAACTAGGAGTTCTTTAGAGGATACATTACAAGCATTTATGGAGGCACAAAGTAAGACTAATCAAAAATTTGAAACAATTCTTGCACAGGTGGTGGACGAAAACAAAGAAATCAAGAGTCAAATCACAAAGTTGACCAGTGCCTTAACTGTACAAGAGCGAGGTAAGTTTCCATCTCAACCTCAATCCAATCCGAAAGGACAATTCATGGCACAAGCTTCTACTTCTGATGTTCAAAATCTCAAAGAAGTCAATGCCATTACTACTCGAAGTGGTAAGATTGTAAGTGAGCCTACTCCTGAAATTAACACATCTATGAGTAGTAAAGACTCCCCCCTTGAAAAAAAGGCCACAATGGAAAAAGAGCCCGAAAGTAAGTTTTCAATCCCAGTGCCTTTTCCTCAAGCTCTTCGACCGGTTGGGAAAAATTCAGAAATTCAAGGTGAGATTTTGGAACATTTGAAACAAGTTAAAATTAATCTTCCCTTGTTACATTTGATTAAGCAGGTTCCAACTTATGCCAAAGTCATCAAGGATTTATGTACTATCAAAAGAAAACACCATCTGAAGAAAACTGCATTTTTGGCAGAACAGGTAAGTGCAGTGATTGAACAAAAGACACCACCCAAGTATAAAGACCCAGGATGTCCCACAATCTCCTGCCAAATTGGGACACATGAGTTTGGTCAAGCTTTATTGGACTTAGGAGCAAGTGTAAATTTAATGCCTTATTCTATTTACTTGCAGTTAGGACTTGGTGAGATTAAACCAACCTCTGTAGTTCTACAATTAGCTGACTGATCAATCAAGAAACCACGGGGAATAGTAGAAGATGTTTTGTTGCAAATTGATAAATTTTACTACCCTGTTGATTTTCTTGTTTTAGATACTCATTCTGTTGTTAACATGGAGTCAAAAATCCCTTTTATTTTGGGGAGACCTTTTCTAGCCACTGCTAACGCTCTTATTAATTGCAGAAATGGTCTAATGAAATTATCTTTTGGGAATATGACTCTTGAGGTGAACATTTTCAACATTGGAAAACAACCGCGAGAAGAAGACGAGTGCTATCATTCACATATGATAGGCACACTTGTAGCGGAGGAAGCTTATAAAAATCATGGCTATGATTCTTCGAAAAACCTTCTCAATTTTGATTTTGAAGAATTGTATTATCCTGATGAAACAACTGATATGTTTAGTATTTTTAACTCACAGGATAAAGGGATTCGATTTTGGAAACCAGGCATTGAAGAGTTGCCACAAGAGAGGGAGAAACCAAAACCATCAAACCTTGGGACAACACGTGTCATCATCAGTAACCAAGGAACACATTTCTGTAACCGTTCTCTTAAAGCTTTGAATGTTGTAGGTCTCCAGAGAAAGTTACAATTGTCAGAAATAAAAGAGCTACGAAATGACGCATATGACAACTCCAGAATTTTCAAAGCTAAAATGAAAGTAGTTCATGATAAACAGATCTCAAGGAAACACATTGAGCCAAATCAACGGGTCTATCTTTATGATTCTCGATTGCATTTATATCCTGGAAAGTTGAGATCTCGATGGACTGGTCTATTTATGGTAAGACATATTTTTCCTAATGGTGCCGTTAAAATAGAAGACCCCACTGATGGACGAACTTCCAAAGTGAATGGACAGCGGCTAAAAAGGTACGTGGAAAAGGTAGACGACTCTATGTACCTAAGCGAGATCTCTCTTGTGGATCCTGTCTATCGTGATTGATCAGTGTGATTTTATTTCCCGATCAAGTGGCGGATACGGTACTCCGTGACTATTAAAGTCGGCTTCTCAGTTCCCTAAAAACTGTCCTTTAAACTGTGCATTCATCTCTTTTCTTTCTTTCAAAATGGATCGCATTCTTGCCAACCTTAAAAAACGTTTTCCTTCATTTTCTCAAAATGCTTTACTTAAGATTTACAAAGCACGGTGTGAAAGACTAAGGCTATTGATGTTGGGTAATATCCCTGTGGACCTTCGTTGGTTAATTGAAGCTAAGGTTCGGTTGTCTGGTGAGTTTAAAAATGATTTTGTTTCTCATATGCCTGGTCTTGGAAGAAGCTCTTATGCCAAAAGGCGACGAGCAAAAAGGTTACAAGTCTGTCATAAATGTGCTCGATGGAATTGTAATCGGAGTTATCGTTCTTTAGGATTCGTATCTAAAAATCGAGAAGACAAAATTCAGTTCATTAAGGATGGACTGAGTAAGGAGTCTTTGGATGATATCCTATTGACTCTTGAGATGCATCCCTGTGGGCTCGTGCAACGTGAACTTCTCGATTTATAGAACAAATTCAAAAATGAACATCAACGGTATAGTCTCGAGAATCTGACTCTAAAAGACCCTGTTTGCCAATTTATAAGAAAATTGGATGGGAAGCCTATCCCCGACCCATAGAGGGCGTTTAAGCCGTTACTGGACGTAAAACCAGAGGAAGATGTGAGCCACAATCACAACTACTTGTAAATACATGTGTTTTAATTTCAAACTTTATTTTATGAATAGTAAGGCTACTCATGTAGATGTCTTAAATTCAAATCTTTTTGTTCAATAATGCATGTGGGTCATTATGTTTAAATTTTTGTGTTTTATTTTTAACTCTCTTTTGACAAACTATCGGGTTACCATAATCATTGTTATCATTTGGCACTCTATAAATATAGCACCTCAGTTTCTTCATTTTCATATATTGAGATAAAGGTGAGAGTAGATATGGAGGAAACCCAAGTTCGACAATTTCGAAATATATGTGTATTTTGTGGATCTAGTCCTGGGGAGAGTAAAGTGTTCGTAGAAGCAGCAAACAATCTAGGAAAAACATTAGCTGCAAGAAAAATTCATTTGATTTATGGAGAAGGTAGCCTTGGGCTAATGGGGTGTGTGTCAATAGCTGCACATTTAGGAGGAAGTCAAGTTTTAGGTATTATTCCTACAGCTTTGGCCGTGGGAAACCTGGCCGAAAAAATAATAGGGGAAGAATTACAAGTCTCATCCATGCATGAACGTATAGCCAGAATGCTTTGCAATGCAGACGCTTTTATTGCTTTACCAGGTGGTTTCGGTACCTTGGAAGAAAATTTTCAAATTGTCTCTTGGGCCCAACTGAATATCCACCGAAAACCCATAGGTTTGTTGAATGTTAATAACTATTTTGATTGCTTACTTTGTTTTCTTGATTAAGCTGTGGAACAGAATTTTATTTCACATTCGGCGCGACAAATCCTAGTTTCTGTTACTGAGGCGGATGAATTGATTAACAAATTACAGGCAGTTACCTACGAACCTGACCCAGCAATAACTCGGATCGATTGGTCAGTGGGCCTTAACAAGCGAAAATTGGATCTGACACTTCGTTTGTAAATTTTTCTTTTTATTTATTTGTTTATCAGTACTATCATTTTAGTTTATATTTACTTAAGTGTCTCTCAGGTTTGTTTCTTTCAAATAACTGGCGTTTCAGGTAATGTCTCCTATACTTTATCTCTTTCTATTTAAACATTGAGGACAATGTTTCATCTGGTTTGGGGGGAGGATAGTAGACATACGTTGCATTTTGTAAAAAAAAAAAAAATTGTGGTCCGACATTTGATTAAAATGGCAGAGTAAAGAGTTCATTCTTGAACTCTTGAGACGCATTCTAGGTCAAATTAGAATGGCAGAGTAAGGGGTTTTAGTACTAACTTTTGAAATGCATTTTAACTAACTTTTTGTTATTTTGTTTTATATTTCATGCATTGTCGTTTACTGCTTGTAGTCTTGGTAATTCTTGTATAAAAGAATTTGCTTTTCTGCCTAACTATGATTTCAGAATTGTTTAGGTTGAGTCACTGTTTCTATCTAGGTTACTAAAGAATGACTTCCAAAATATTTTTAAGCACAATGCTAAGCCTTGTGGTAAGATGAATGATTCAATTTATATAGCCAAGAGAATTTTCACGTTTAAGTATATATTTTTCTAATCTCACATATCTTTTGTGAGTAAGTGGAAAGGATGAGAAAACAGCTTATGAACCTTCATTGATCCTTTGAATTGGTTAATTTTTGTTTAGAATGATATTATTTGAATTAAGGGATAAGTTGGTTGCATTTGTGCATAATATAATTTGGTGAGAAACCTTTGTAATGCTTCCTTGTATTCTTCATGCTTCTTTGTATTCTTAAAAAAAAAAAAACAAAAAAAAAAACACAAAAATACCAAAAACAAGAAAAAAAAGAAGAAGCAATTCAGTTTAATAAAGTCTTCATTCAATTTTAGAAGACAAATATCTTGTAAAACAATTTTCTCACCAAGTTATAATTGTATTATTCTCACAAGCCAATTAAAGTTCTAAAGTTGGCGTATGATATGAATAATTGATTTTTAAACAAATAATTTTCCTATCTTTGGATCAATGTTAGTTTATATGTCTATCCTTAAAATTGACTTTTTCTTGAGTGCTTAACTGTTTTCCAACTTCATAAGAGAAGTCCTAACCTTTTAAACAGTCATACACCTGTGAGGATATGGAGTTGAGGCTTTTACTTGGAGAAATTCTCAAGACTATATCTATTGTGGTTTGTGGTTAGATGGTTATGGCTTAGTTCACACACACACAAATTATGGAAGTTGTAATTGAAAAAACCATGATAGCAACAATGATCTCGAACTGACGTTTTGATTGAAATGCTTAGGTAGTTTTGCATATTCTATTTACGCTTGAATTGCTAGAGACTAGCAATAAGCTGGTTGGGGGCTGTGATGAACACATAAAAATGCATATTTGTTAAGAGATTCAGTCACCATTTAATGTCACTAATTTTAGTATTTTCTATATTTTTAGCTTGAAATAAAGTGTTCTCCTTAAATTGTGATTAATGAATGTTATTTGGATAGGTTTAGATAAAATGGACATAACTCTCAATGTAGAAATCGAAATGAAGAAATTCTTGAACCTGGTGCAACATGACTTAATCTTACACAAATTTGAAGAATAGTGGAAAAGCCAAATCCAATATGTTATGGGCCAAAAATTGAGATACAACAGAATCGGACTACAACTCTTACCCAGCTTGACCCAATTCACGTATTTGGACCGTATCTCGCAAAATACGTATTCAATTGGTATAATTCTTGAAGATGTGAATTGCTGACTTAACTATCAACAACTCGTATGTTTATGTCAAAGTCCAAATCAGCCGTTATCATGGACCAAATCGCATTGCAAGTGGGTAAAATGGTTGTTGATCGAATTCTGATGTATCTTTGGAATTTTGCTCATATCTCATTGGATACTCATCCAATTTGCTCGAAATCAGTACCTATGGAAAGAAGAGTCAAAATGCTACAACTTTCATGTCGGCTGCAGAAGCTGAATTGATCATTTACATTATCAAAAATGTACTGCAAATGGATACATGAGTTATTGGCTTAAAACTATTGAAGATTGATGTCATCCATGACATATGTCCATTCATTGCCTATATAAGGAGACACTTAGGACGTTTTTAACAATAGATAATTATCTCTTCTTTTATTCTCATTAACATGTATTGTAATTTAGGCTAGAGTTCCTAGCAAGGCTAAGAGATGAACTTTTATGTGTAGTAAATCTACTTCCATGCTTTGATTCAGTGTCAAGAGCTATAAATGTTATAAGTTTGGTTTTGATTAAACTCTTATCTATTTTATTTTCTATAATCCAGAGGTTATAATTCTCATATCTCATATATGTTCAGTCATGCTTTTCTTATGTGATTCATGTTGATTTATAATTGTTACTGGTTACATTGTTTTATATGTTAATCTTTTACTGCAGTATTGTCAATTTGATATATTGTCGATCTTGGATAACATGTAAGGGTAATAAATGTTTGATATTCAAGTTAATATTTTACTGCAATATTGTCAAAATGATATATTGTCGATCTTAGATAACTTGTATAAATAACATGATGTGTGTTAATGCTTGTAAAGAGTTTAACTAAATCAAATACATGTGTTATCAAATGTGCTATATATTACATACCTTCCGATTGATTATTTGGGATGTGAAACTTTCAGTTGAGTTATAAATATCGAATCAAAGTATAGAGTAGATTTATAAAGCATAATTGTGATTCTCAAAGCCTTGCTTAAATCATCATAAGACATTTTTCTCAATTCATAGACAATTCTATCTCATCCGTTTAAATCAATTAACCCTTTGCTACTGCTTTAATATTTTACTTCACTAACCTATTTTGCCAAGAGCTTCCTCGTGGGATCGACACCTCAATCTATACTGCGATAGCCGCGTTATATTTTGAGCGTAAACAGCTGGCAGAAGTTATAGCCCTATTCTATTGTATCTCACTTTTTGGCCCATAATATGTTGGATTTGACTTTTCTACTATTCTTCAAATTTGTGTAAGATTGAGTCATGTTACACCAGGTTCAAGAATTTCTTCATTTTGATTTCTACATTGAGAGTTATGTCCATTTTATCTAAACCTATCCAAATAACATTCATTAATCACAATTTAAGGAGAACACTTTATTTCAAGCTAAAAATATAGAAAATACTAAAATTAGTGACATTAAATGGTGACTGAATCTCTTAACAAATATGCATTTTTATGTGTTCATCATTACTACAGTGTTAAATAATAAATCACCTTTTGAGAAGTTATTTACACAAAAACTAGATTATTCCTTTTTGAAAGTCTTTGGATGTGCATGTTTTCCATTCCTTAGACCCCATCACACAAACAAGCTCAATTTTCACTCTGACAAATATGTTTTCTTAGGCTATAATACATTTCATAAGGGATACAAATACTTACACCTATATAGTAGGATTTATATTTTAAGACATGTTATTTTCAATGAAAAATGATTTCCTTACAAAGATCACTTCTCTTTTATGATTCTATCAAAATCTGGTAATTATGAGTCATTCATTCATCATTCTTCTCCACTTATTTGCAACTTTAATTCTCAGTTTATAGTGCCCTTTATAGCATCTCCTGATACAGTAATGTAGACTTCTTCATGTTTTACATAACAGTAGCAACAATATTAGAAAATGCCACAACATCATAATACTTGTCATTAACATTCCAATTATGATATTATTCCAACACAACTACAACATAACCTATCACATCCACTACCACAACACATTACTTTCTTACATACTCAAACACAAGAACCACAACATCCTCAATCTGTCTCAACTCATCCCATGAGGAAAAGATCAAAATTAAGAATCTCAAAGCCTAAAACTTTTTATTACCAATCTAAAACTATAAGCCTTGAGTCAAGATCAATTCATAAAGCTTTAAAAGATGATAAATATAGAAGTGCTATGATGGAAAAATATGTTGTTCTTATGAAAAATAATACACGGTCTTTAGTTCTTGAGGTAAAGGCATTAAGGATGATTGATAATAAATGAATTTTTAGAGTTAAATATAACTCAGATGGTAGTGTGGCTAAATATAAGGCTAGGCTTGTTACTAAGGAATTTTTGCTATAGATTACTTTGACACCTTCAGTCCTGTTATAAAGCCTTCAACAATAAGGATGATTCTTGGCCTAGTAATGACACATCATTAGGTTATAAGGAAAATTGATGTTAATAATACTTTTCTGAATGGTACAGTCAATGAAGCGATTTATATGAAGCAACAAATGAGGTTTATTAATTCAGAGAATCCTTTTTTTGTGTGCAAGCTTCATAAGGCTCTCTATAGTCTAAAATAAGCTCCAAGAGCTTGGTATGACAGACTCAAGTCAGCTTTATTTCAATGGGGTTTCAGTAACTCTTAATCAGATACATCATTATTTATTAGACATACAACAAGAAAACTAATATTACTTCTTATTTATGTTGATGATATCTTGATGATAGGTCATAATTGATCAGTTTTGGAATAATTCATTCAGTATTTGAGTACTATATTTGCCTTAAAAGATCTAGGTTGTCTCAATTACTTTCTTGGAGTTGAGGTTGAACCTACCAAAATTGGTCTCCATTTGTCTCAAACAAAATATATTCAAGGCTAGTATAGAAGATTACAAAGGGTATGACACACAATAGTCTTAGGCAAAAAGTTTCTTCTTAATGGTAGTGAACAATTTACTGATCTAACATTATATAAGAGTATCACTGGTGCTCTGCAATATACAACATTAACCAGACCAGATTTAGCCTTCTCTATTAACAGGTTAAGTCTGTTTCTAGCCTCTCTAACAGTACAGCATTGGCAAGCATGTAAACGTGTCCTCAGATATCTTAAGCAAACAATTGAAAATGGTCTGGAGTTTATTAATTCTAGGGATATGCATGTTATGAAATATTTTGATGCTGACTGAGGTAATGATCCCCTTGACAGAAAATCTGTGGGTGCTTATTGTGTTTATCTTGGTCATAACCTGATTTCTTTGTCTTTCAAGAAGCAAAATGTGGTCTCTAGATCAAATACAGAGGTAGAGTACAAGGCATTAGCTTTAGCTTGTACAGAAATCCTATGGTTAAGATAATTGCCTACTGAGTTATATATGCTACCCTCTGCAATTCCTATTCTTTGGTGTGATAACCAAAGTGCCTAGGCACTTGCTTTAAATAATGTATTTCACTTTTGTACAAAGTATATAGAACTAGATCTTCATTTCATTTGAGAGAAAATTCATCATTAACTTGAAGTTCAATATTTTTCAAGTACTGATCGGGTTATTGATATGCTTACTAAACCTTTGGCATTTGATAAATTTTCTTTTCATAGGTCCAAGCTCAATATCTCTCTCCTAGACCTTGAGCTTGAAAGGGCCTATTGAAATATAGCTTATGTGTAGAATTTAACAAAGCCAAAAAGCTTTGTATTGTAATAGCTAATACAAAAGCATTTGTGCAGAACATGAAATAGGAGCTGTGAAGTACATGTGTTGGTAGTATTGAGCAAAGTGATCGTTAAGATTGATGTTGAAGTCTAAAGAGCTAAAGTTGAAGAGTGTTGAGCTAGTGCTGACATGGCAGCGCAAATAACAACAATATTTCTCACTAAAAGTTAGTTAGGATTATTAACTAAATTAGCTAGATTTGTAGATTAAGTACCACATGTAAATTCTGGTGTTTTTGTAACTATAAAAGATAGTGTAATATTCTTGTTGTAATGTAATGCAAATATCATAATCTAGTTAAGTAAACACAACTCTCTTAAATTTTTCTGCATATTTTCTTAGTTATCAAACAGTCCTTTTCATTCTTCTTATAGTTTTGATATGTCTACAGTTACTCTATTATCAGTAGCTAATTTAGAATGGCTATAAGATCAATTAAATAGCAATTATGAAGTAGAAAACAAATGCCCCCAAAATATTGTCACATTGTTTATTACTTTAAAAGTCTTTTATTTTAGAAAAATTGTCAATTATCTCCCTCTAATATCAATATTCTAATTTTTTTAATATTATTTTCTCCCATAAAAGTTATTAATTTTCTCTCTAAAAATAAATATAGACACTTATTAAAAAATTAAAATAGAACGTAATAAAAACGCAAAACCACATACAAATAACCGACAAATTACCTTTGTTTTAAACTCCTTCAAAGCCTAAAACACTTGAGGAAATAGTTGTTGCATATAAAATTGTGAGTATCAACAATTTCATTCTCAATACTCTCAGGTGTCAAGTGCGTCAATGAATCAAGCTATGTCTTTCATGTCGCTCTCTTTAACAAAATATTGATTCAGAATCACCTCTATTTACAATTCTTTATGGGAAACTTCATCATTATTTGACTAGATCATTCCTTGTTAGATTATGACATACAAACTTATTCCTTAGAACAGAAAAGTATCTTACTTGTTAGAGTAGAACAAACATATTTAATAGACTACATAAATTAGGAAACGTGATTTGTTTGTTTCCAGAAGACCAGAAAGAGAGGTAGTTCATTGTTGATTTGTGAACCAGAACTGTTGAATTAAGTTCAATAAATCTATCAATTTGACATTAAGAAATTAGAAGTTTTCATGCAAGAAAATAACCGAATTACCTGCATTCGGAGTTGCAAGATCATTCTCTAACTCAGAGGAAATTATACACTAGGAACTAAAGAAAGCTTTTTAAACAGCATTACTGAGATTTCATTAGGTAGATGTTGGCCTTCTGGTCTGCAGATGCATCTGAAACGATTGAAAGTGTGGTTGTCAGTTAAATCCTGTGTTATGCAGATAATTCAAAACTAAGAATATTGCTAACGTTTGGAGTAACCGAGTAAGCATATATAAGCTTCAAGCTACCAGAAATGATCCTCTTTTTTTGATCCCTTCTTCCGTCTTGTTTGCAAGGCTTTCCCAAATAAGAAGAGGACAGTGGTCCATAACGAGCATGTAGTATTTGCAAGTGTATTTTCCGAACTTGCTGAAACCTTTACATAACCACTAATCATTAGCAATCACTTTCAATTAACACAGATGAATTCATTAAACTTCATTATAGGGCGATGAATGCACAACAAATATTGACAAGCGTAAAGTACTCGGCAATGAATTCAACTTTGTAGCAATACATGTTGTCTGTATTTACTTGATTCAGATGCACTCTCGTTATTGACTTGAACTTGAACCTTAATTTAGGCAATTCTAGCAAAAACAAAACGCTTGCCATAATTTTTGCACTCAGCTTTACTTCCCCCATGTTTCTTTTCCTGTGTACATAACGAAAATAAAACATCAATACTGTTCTTGCATAGCCAACAACAAACATTTTTAGATTTCCATAATTACCTTAAAGCTTTATCAAAATATCCAAAATCCAAGAGTTAATGGCTCGCGGAGAGGTCTCAAATTATGCTGTGGAGTGACAGCAATTTTTGTAGTTGTATTAGTAATTGTAATCACAACGCCGTCTCTTACAATCTTCAAGCCCAAAGAACCTCACGTCACCGCGCATCCTGTTGGCTTTGAAGACACCGCATTTACTGGCTTTCCCAACGTGACATTGGGCATGATTGTTACCATTGACAATCGAAGCTACGGAAGCTTCGAGTACAGGAACACCACAGCTTATGTTCACTATCGAGGACAAATTGTGGCCGAAGTTCCGATTCAGGAAGAATTAGTGTCAGCTCGCGGCAAGCTTAACATTACAACTTATGCAGATCTCATGGCCGATAAGTTGATATTGAATCCTTACTTTTTCGGTGATGTTGAAGCTGGTAGCTTGAATCTACAGCCAAGTTGCATGGAGAAGTGACAGTGCTTAAGATTTTTAATTTGCAGGCAAGAGCTTTTAGCACTTGTTATATCTCAATTTGGATCAATACCCAGAAGGTGGATTCCAAATGCAAGTAAAAAATCAAGTTATAATCGTTATCATGGAGTTATTTAGTTATTTGTGAGCATTTATCGTACATATATAGTATTTCATTTTCATGTGATTTTATTCTTCTCTACTGTTGAAAAGGAAAAAGAAAATTAATATAGCTAAGCTATCATTTTGCCTAACATTTTGAAGAATGTTAACAAAGGGCATAGAATTTGCTAGCCTGCAAGCCAGAAGAATGGTATTTAACTTAAACATGATCATCTATGCATAAAATAAATAAGAATAAAGATCAAAAGTAGAAATAAAGTTTGTATAAGATATTTCTAACTTCTAGTCATTGATTTTGATTTGAGCAGCAAGCTTTTGCGTTTTTGACTCTTTTAAACGCTCACAAACTTATAATGATGGTGTGTATTCTCAAAAAACCGAGATCAAGTCAGTGAAGCATGAGGACCAAAATCGTATGAATTTATTAAAGTTAACTGTTCCATCAAAGGTTAACATTTATTGCAAATGGTTACCATTGTATAAGGACAATTTCTGCTCATGGAAATTAAGAGAAGTTGTAACTGCTGATGGGAGTTTATGCATATGAACCATAGCCACAATAATGTAAAAATATTACATTATCCTATTTGGTCAATATGCTCGATATGGTATCAAAATCCATTAATTTTTATACTTAAGAAATAAAATAAACAAATCATGGTGATAAGTCATCTAAAAATTAGTATTATCTCCCATATACTACAATCTATAATATTTCTTAAAACTTAATTCTTATTGGTAACACTACTTAATTGAATCGACTATTTTAAGCTCAAAAATGAAACTCCTTGACCAAAAACTATGCAAAGTAGCCTCAAAACATGAAACAAACTCAGCCTCTATAATGGAAGTAGCAGTCAAAGTCTGCTTTGTACTCCTTTAAGATACAACTTCACCAGCTAACATAAAAATATATCAAGATGTTGATTTACGTGAATTAAAACATCCAACAAAATCCAAATCTAAGTAGCCAATTACTTTTAAACTATTAGTCTGTCTATACATGAGCACGTAATCTTTGGTTCCTTGAAGGTACTTTCTTTACAGCTCTCCACTTGTTTACACTCGATTACTCTGATATCTTTCCAACATTCTCATAACAAATACAATGTCAGGTCTGGTGTAAACTTGAGCATACATCAAGCTTCCAATAGCAGAAATATATAGAATGTTGATTATTTATTCCCTTTCAAAATTTTTTTTTGGGCACTAGTTCAAATTGAACCAGTCACCCTTTACAATAAGAGCTACACTTGGTAAACAATTTTTCATACGAAATCTCTATAAAACCTTATTGATATAGATTTTCTGAGACAGACCAAGAATACCTTGAAGTCTATCTCTATAGATCTTAATGTTAATGACATAAAATGTATCATTCATATCCTTCAAAATATTCAGAGAGAAATTATTTCACCTCATATAGCAAACCTTTATTATTGGTTGCAAGCAAAATATCATCCACATACAAAACAAAAAAGTAAGTTCTACTCCTACTGACCTTGTGATATATATATATATATGTTGATCCATGGTGTTCTCTATAAAATCATATGACGAGATGACATTATGAAATTTTAAAAAGCATTGACGGGAGGCTTGTTTTAATACATATATGGATTTCTTAAGCTTACACCAAATGCTCAGCATCACTAGAGGAGAATCCTTATGGTTATTTCATGTAAACATCCTCTTCTAATTCTCTACTGAGAAAAACCATTTTCACATTCATTTAATGGAATTCCAAATCAAAATGTCAACTAATTCCAAAATTACACGAAGAAAATCCTTAAATATAGGAGAAAAGGTCTCTATGTAATCAAATCCTTCCTTCTGAGTGAATCCTTTAGTAACGAGTCTTACCTTATATCTTTCAATGTTAACTAATAAGTCTTTACATCTAATGGCTTTCATACTATTAGGCAACTGAACAAGATCACAAACTCCGTTAAATGTCATAAAATTCATCTCATTTTTTATGACATCATACCACAATTTTGATTTATTATAACTCATGGCTTGTGAAAATATTTCAAGATCATTTTTTACTCTAATGTTATAATTAGATTCTTAAAAATACACAATATAATCACTAGGAATTTTAACTTTCTTGTTCTAGTAAATCTTTTTAATGTTATGCTAACATCTTCCTAAAAGGCTTATTGTTCAACTGGTTGTTCAGCCATCTCTAGTAATTTTTGAACAACCTGATCTACCAAATGATATTCAATAGCTTATGGAATCTTAGTGATTAGTTATTCAACACCTGTTTGAACTTGAGGGATGTTGTGTAAAAATAATCAATCTACTACTTGAAGTGAAAGGTTGAGAATTTGTAGGATCTTTTTCAAAAATATAGCTTTTTGGATTGATGACTCCCATTGATTAAGTCATTCTCAAAAAATTTTACATCCCTTGATTTCACAATCTTAATGTTGTGATATAGATAATAAAATATGTAACATTTAAATCTTTTGGCATATCCAATGAAATACCCAATAATGGTCCTTGAGTTCAGTTTTTTCTCCTATGGATTATAAACTCTTACTTCAGACAAACATCCTCAAATGTGTATATATTGTGAACTCGATTTTCAACATTTCCATAACTTCAATGATGTCTTAAGAATAACCTTGGTTGGAATTCAGTTTAATATATACACTACCATTTTAAGAGCTTCAATCTATAAGGATTTAAGAAGATTAGAGCTATTAAGCATACTCTGTATCATGTCCAATAAAGTTTGGTTTCTTCTTTTTACCATACCATTTTGGTATGGGATTCAGGCACAATATATTGGGTAACTATCCCATTCAATTAAAGAAACTTTACAAATAGACCAAGTACTTATACCCTTAGTGTATCTACCATAGTATTCCCTACCTTTATCAGTTCTCACAATCTTAATTTACTTCTCGCATTGTTTCTCTACTTCAGCTTTAAATATCTTAAATGTATTTAATGCTTCATTCTTATTATGAAGTAAATAGAGATACATGTATCGTGAGTAATCATCAATAAAAGAGATGAAGTATCTCTAGCCATACGAGTCCATGTTTAGACTACAAATATCTAAATGTATGATCTCTAATATTGTCTGAACTCCTCTTAGCATATTTGTTGGATTTGTTGGTCTGTTTCCCTTTACTGCAATCCATACAAGTGTCAAAATCAGTCAAGTTTAGAGTACTAAGTACTCCATCATTTACTAATTTCTTAATCTTTTCTATAGAGATATGTCATAATCTCCAATGCCATAACATAGAGGAATCTTCATTCATAACACATTGTTTAATGCTAGTATGAATATGCATTATATTATAAAAGGTATCATTTTATACATTAATGCAGAATAAACCATCAGACAATATACTATTTCTAACAAGATTAAATTTGTAGTATGAATTAAACAAATTATTCAAAAAATTAAGGGAATATCTCATAAGTACAAGTCTTAAAACAGAGATTAAATTTCTAGAGAAATTTGAAATATAAAAGGTCTTATCTAAATATAAAACAAAACAAGTACTTAAAGTTAAATAACGCATCTTATTTTCTGAATAGATACATTGCTTATTATCCACTAGCTTCTTTAGGTTTTGCCAATCCTATAAGAAATTTGAAACATGGATTGTAGAACTAGAATCAATCCACAAAGTGTTATGATTAACATCAACTATATTAAATTCATAACAAACAATTAGATTACCTTTCTTCTCAAGCTATTTTTAAAACTTTGAAAAATCCTTCTTTATGTGCCCGTTCTTTTTATAGAATAAACACTTAGATTCCTTCTTAATGTCAGATTGAGGAGATTGAAGAGGCATTTTTCCTTTTCCCTTTTGTTTGGCTTTATCTTTGTTCGTTTCTTATTGTCATAAAAACACTTTCACCTAATTCTATTACTAGTGGCCATTCTTCTTGAACGCATATGACGATGAGTTCACTAAGTGACCATTTATCCTTATATATATTGTAAGAGATTTTGAAGGGTCTATATTGGGATGGAAGAGTGTTCAATATATAGTGCATAAGGAAAAACTCAAATATCTCAACCTCAAGAGTCTTTAATTGAGCCACTATATCCTTTATTTGCATGATGTGCTCATGCACACCTCTAACACAGGTGAGCTTTAAAGTTAAAAACTTCATAATCAAGGTAAATGTTTTATCTAAAGTTTCAAACTGCTCATCAATAGCCTTCAGTAATGTCCGGACATTATTATGCTAACTGACTGAACTACATAAACCAACAGAAATCTTGGTCTTTATGAACATCAAACTAAGGTGATTAGATCGCTCCCATTATTCCTAAAGAGCAATATCAATTGAAATATTGGTATCAATAATGGCTTGTGGTTCATATTTTCGTATAGCATAATCAATGTCCATACACCTTAGATGAAAAAGGATTTTTTCCTTCCAATCCTTATAGTTATCATCATTTAGTTTGAGAATATCATATTTAAAATTAAAATAATTCATGGGTTGTACAACTGCACAAACTCAAACATACATGCTTATATTACAAAATTGAGACCAATAAACAAACATCATGTTTTACCAATGTAAATTATACTATATAAATATGAATCAAATGACAAAAACTTTATGTAGGTCAAATTTCTTGTAGTAACCAGTATCCACGACTGGTAAGAATAAGTATTTATATATGTATAAATATACGTATTTTATTTGTATGTTGGTGATACTTGATTTATATATTGTTATTAGTAGTGTTTGTATAGGTTAAGGTGATACTATTAGCATTGGGTTTAATTGCAAGACTTTAGATTTATTTTAGGGACCAAATTGTAATACTTTGAAAGTTTTGGGGGTAAATTCGTAAATACCAAAAATTAGCCACTTAGTATAAAAATACACTTTTAAAACCCTAATTCTCTCATTTTGGTCGAGCTACCTCTTTTAGAGAGAGAGAAGAGAGAAAAAGAGGGGAGAGAAAGAGAAGAAGGAGAAGAAAAAGAAGAAGAAATTGAAATTTTGGATTTTAAGAGGTATATCACAACTATTTCTCAATTTATTGGTGTTAATTATGTTAATTTATTTAAGTTTTGATTTCTGGAAATATGTATAATTGAGGATTTGATGTGTATTTCGTATGATATTTTAAGAATTGATGATGATCTATAAGATAGTTTGATAAATTATGATGGATTGTAGAATTTCTGCTTGATAGTCTCTTGATCCAAGACTTTTATAAATTGTTGTGATTCGATTCTGGTTTTGAATTTTGAGTATATGAAATTAGACATGTTTAGTATCATCTGAGACTTTGAATCGATTCGAAATTTCAGAAATTGAATTTTTTGTGAATTTACCAAAATGACCCTGAAATTCTGGAAATTTCCTATGTAAACAGTATAATACAGTGACGAACAATGTTTGTCCTACTGAATGATCTTCAAAAATTACGAATTTGTGGAATATGATAAGTTTATATGTCTAATATGATATACTCGGAATTGAGAATTTAGATCAATGTGGTTGAAATGTTATGATTTTCTAAAGTATATCCGCTCATTACAGTATTTGATTAACAGATTTTTAAAGCTATGGAATAAAATAATTTTAAAATATTTTTGGCAGTGATTTGGAAGAGAAATATTTATCATGGACTGAGATATGTGTTAAGAGTAATTATGTGGTAGTTTTATAATTTTTAAGTTAGTATATGATTTTATAAAATTGGGAGATTGAATACTGTTCAGTAAGTATCTTGATCCTGTCAGGTTTGTAGTTTGGATTCGATGGTGTGTATGGAATGGATTGTGTAGGAATTTTGATATAATATTCATAAATAAGAATTATATATGAGTCAAGAATGATATATTCTGATTTCGGAGTAATTGGACATCATTTGATGTATTAGAAAATTTTGTTAAGTGTAAGTGGTCAAAATGACAGGTTTTGAGAAATCAAGTATTTAGACCAATTTGATGTGATAAATGCATTGTGTATAATTTTGTAAGCTATTTAAAGTATTTTGTGTGAATTGTGAGACTTATGAAAGGATTAATCTCCATTGATAGGTTAAGGAGATTTAAGTCTTGTAGCTGAAAGTGTTAAGAGGTAAGTATACTAGACTTTTTACTAAAATCACAATAAACGTAGTAATTGTTTTGTATGATTTTGTAAATGTGGTTAGAAATATGTTTATGTTATGTCAAAGTATATTTTGATATGAAATGTGAAGATATGTATTTATGAATGTGAGCATGGACATATATAACATACATGTGTTTTTGAAAGTGAGCTTTCAAAATAAGATATGTTTAACAAAGAAAGCTTTTGAAGTGTAATATGTCCATGAGAAATATTTTGTGTTTTGAGGGTACTTGAACTCACTGTTAACTTAGTAGGCATTTGATGTGATTTGTGGAGCCTTTATGTGTGGCCTTTCCTTCGGGATTGGTATATGTTATGTGTTCCGTATGTAGGGAGGATTCTATTGGTACCTAAAGGAAGAGTGAGTCATCACATTCGTGTGGTGGCGTATTGGTGCATGTGAGAGGACTCACCGATGATCAGGGTGAGGGTTTGGCTTTTACCTTCGGGCATAAGCATTATATATGTGTTATTCAAGACCTCACTTGTACTATTCCTCTCATACGGTATGTCACCTACGAGTGACATTTGGCTCATTATGTGATATGTGATATGTAAGTCCTACTAAGTAGTAGTTGAGTGATGGTATTCCTATTATGTGTTTTGAAAGAATGTGTAAGCGCTTACATGATATGTGATTTGATAAGATTATGATTTTAATTGATCACAGCATATCATACATATGCATTGTGTACATATATGTATTTGTATTTGATATATGAAAAACTAGTATGCTTATTGAGTTTTATACTCATTATAGTTTATGGTGATTTCAGGTAAATAAGGTACATGTGTGCTTAGCGGATTTGGCAAGACTTCTGCTGTTCCTTGGGTTCCCTAAGTTGTTAGGTTGCTAAGTGTTTTATTTGAGGACACGTGGGATAAGATATTTGATTTGTCCCTATTGAATAAATACTTATGTATTATTTTATTGTGTGTGTGGTTGGATTTAGTTTAAGTTTCATCAAGTGTAGAATGGATTGATTTTAAGTAAGAATTTGAAATGAATATATTCTGGGCTTCCGGTAACAAAGTTGCTACTGGTGACGTAGTAGAGTGTTAATCTCTGAGAAAACTCTGCGTATCTCCGGTTTACTAATTGTCCCAGTTATAATTCAATTGCTATAATTCTGAAAGAAATTTAAAATGAATGTGCTTAGAAATATTATTGAATGAATGTAAATGATGTCGTGTGTCAGATCTTTTGGGTCTGGGGCGTGACATTTCTAATTCAAGAAAATTCATACAAAATTTTATGATAAAACATATATCATGTTTTACCTATATAAATCATAATAAAAAAATTTATTAATCTAGTGACATAAAACTTGCCAGTGGGCTAAAGTTTTAATTTATTTAGATCCATTTTTCTTTATAATAAAACTATCAAATTAAGTTCATTTTCCTAATTCATGTGGGTAAATTAGAAAATATAATTTGATATTTCATCATAGTTAATCATATAAATATAATAAAAATTCATGTGGGATAAGATTTATTATATTAAATATAATTAAACACAATTAATATCATTTTTCTATATGTGATCCTAAACTACTCAATATATAATTTTGCGTAATTAAAGATGTTGTAACTACTCTCTAATTATTTAAAATTATATGGATCACTAGACATTTTATTCATATAATTGTTCATATAATAGTATGCAACAATGGCATCATTTATAAATATAAACATAATTTCAAATTGTATGCATAACAAAAATAATAAATTATACATACAAAATTAACATGTAACATATAAATGATACTAATTGCATGAAATAAATACATAAAATAAAGTATGTATCAAATTACGACCTATTCGTAAAGATCATAAAGTTTTATGGACAATTTGTATTTACCTAAATCTAGAAGGGTTAGAAGAAAATATCTAAAAATATAAGGGCCTATTTGTAAAAATTTGAAAGGTTGGAGTTAAACTGTAATTAATTGAATAAGTAGGGGCTTGTGAAACTATCTAATTCTGCAGGACAAATTTGAAATTATAGAACTCTTTTATAGGTCAATCTGTGTATACATAATACTTAAGGGGTCTTTTATAAATATTTAAAAATTTTAGGGTCAAAATATAATTTATAAAAAAAAGGGCTGAATGAAAATGACTAGTCATCTTCAACCTCTAGCTAGTTCGACCCGACCTGATCCGATTATAAATCCGTTTGACCCGTTTCTAAAATTCGACCATATCTCACTTATTTTATTTCTGATTTCAATATTTTAAATTGAAAATTGTTCAAAATTAAATTTACTAATAATTTCTAATCTGATTTGCATCATACAACGTCAAAACTACAACTTTTAAGTCAAATTCAAATTTAGCCATTAACAAAAAAATCATTTTTTTCATAATACAAACATTCAAAGCAGAAACATACATACTTTGATACTAATTGCATGTAAATTAAATATGATATTCTATACATAAAATGAATAAACATAAAGATCAAAAACAAAAATATTGTGTAAGATATTTTTAACCTCTAATCGTTGATTTTGATTTAAGTAGTAAGTTTTTATATTTTTAACTCTTCCAAATTCTCACAAACTCAAAATAATGGCATGTATTCTAAAAAAATTGAGATCAAATCAATGAGGCATGGGACCAAAATCGTATGAATTTGTTAAAGTCAACTCTTCCGTCAAAGGTTAACATTTATTGCAAAAAGTTACCATTGTATGAGAATAGTTTATGCTCGTGAAAATTAAGAGAAGTTGCAACTATTAATGTGAATTTATGCATATGGACCATAACCACAATAACGTAAAAATATTACAATTGAATCTTGACTTTTTATGATGTTGAAGCTGGCAGCTTGAATCTGACCTCGACAGCCAAGTTGCATGGACAAGTGACAGTGCTTAAGATTTTTAATTTGCAGGCAAGAGCTTTTAGCACTTGTTATGTCTCAATTTGGATCAATACCCAGAAGGTGGATTCCAAATGCAAGTGAAAAATCATGTTAAAATCGTTATCATGGAATTATTTAGTTATTTTATTTATTTGTGAGCATTTATCGTACACATTTAATATTTCATTTTCATGTGATTTTATTCTTCTCTATTGTTGAAAAGGAAAAGAAAATTAATCTAGCTAAGCTATCTTTTTGCCTAGCTTTTTGAAGAAATGTTATTGTTAACAAAGGGCATAGAATTTGCTTGCCTGCAAGCCAAAAGAAGGTATTTAAGCAGCAATTGAAATTCTTGTTACAGTTACATGCGATGATGGTAAGGCTAGCATAAGCAGAGGAACAATATATTATGATTATTGTACAATTAAGAGAAAAGGAAAAGGAAAAGCAGTTATTGGTGGAGCAGGACCACAGTCTTGACCAAAGTGTTGATGTTCTATTGATAGCTGATAAATTAGTTTTCAGAAACAATGCTTAACCAGTAAGTTAACTCCTGTGGATTTGACCAAAAATTGCAGACGAAACAAAATGAAGTCAAGATATGCAACAGAGACTGAATCATGTGATGATGTATGTTGTTAACAGCTTCTGGAACAGAAACACAGACAGGTACATATATTATTGGGATTTTGTCGTATTTGACCAAAACAATTAAACAAATAATTTAATTTGACTTCGATTAAATTTCTCACAATATATTAATCAAAATTGCTCGTTTCTCTTCATTTCACCCCCTTTAAAAGCCAAAAACATCTCCTCTTTTCGAACAGCAATTCTCTCTCAGCTAATATAAATTTTTCTTTTTCAATTTTTTTTAAACTTGTAAATTAACTATAAATTTAGCAAATTTGGAAGATTTAAGTTAAAATAATAAATTGTGTAGTTAAAAAAAATTAAAAATAAGTATAAATTAGTAAGTTTTTATCTTAAATTTAGTTTTATAGTATTTTTGAGTTATTTTTATATTTAATTTTTAAAAATGTATAGATATAGTATTAGTAAAGTGTAAAATAGGTTAAAAATAGGTATAAGGAATAAACAATGATAAAAAATGATAGATTCTAACTATTTTTCTATATTATCCGTGAAGCCATGTGCCGACAAAGTGGCCCACGTGCAGGGCGCGTGTTGTAGCATGCGCGTCAGTGTGGAGTGTGCACTGGAGCACGAACCCTAGTCATATGCTGCCACGTGAGGGCGCTACGTGGTATTTTAAAAAAATTATATTTTTTATTTAATTTATTGATTTTTTAATTATTAATATATTATATTTTGTTAGATGAAAAAAGTTTTAATAATTTTTTTACTAGTAGTCATTTTTTATTTTAATTAATTATTTAAATTATCTAATAATTGGTCATATGCTAATAACTATTTTTTTAGGAAGGAGAATGTCTCAAAGGATTATATCGTTGCCGAAAATAAATTCTACCGATCGACCGTATCTACTTACTCGAAGTTGTGGACTATAAAAAAAAAAGAGAAATTCACTTTAAGGCGATTGAAATATTTAAAATCACATGTTTTGGCCCCTTTTTTTTAATATATAGAATATTTCATTCTCAGGTATTTTAGTACATAAGGTTTTATTAAGACTTGTACATATTAAATATTTACATAAAAAATTGTGATTTTATATAGGCAATAGGCGTATTAGATTCTCTTATCTAAAGTTTTATTGGATTACTAGTTTGAGGATAAGGTATTATCTGTCAATAATTGGGTTGGATAGTAGACTTTGGGATAAATACTTTAGGGGTAGAAGTTGATCTACCAAAATTTTGATTTGTGGTTCAACAGCATTAAATTTGATGATGATATATATGAAGTGAAAATATATTTATTTTATATATTTCATAAATTATTGATATCACGTGATAGGAATATAGCCATACAATATTTTGTGCTTTGCCTCGTAGATAATTTGGATGAGTTTAATACCTATCCTTTAGACATGATTGTATGGACTATGCTCCATTACAGCTTAAGCACAACCCTAATTAAAAAGTTAATGAAGGTCAGACAAGGGGGTGCTCTGAATAGAGAAAGATACAATCTACACGTATTTGGTCAAGTATTTTTGGTGAGTAATTCTTTTCTTTTCGATTCATTATCATAATGAGATGTAGAAAAAAAATTGTTATTTTCATTTTGCATTAAGTAAGATAATAATGTTATTATTTTTTTTTAGATTGTTAAATTTTTTTTAATATCTCATGTGTAGATCTACGAGGCGATCTCAAAATGTGGGGAGATGTTTGCACACAATGATGGTGACAGTTTTTCACGTCTTCTAAATTAGTTAAGTATGAGTACCACATTATACTAAGACGTCACAAATATTCTCTTCAATGGTGTTGGGGTATGTTTTTACATTCAACGAAAAATATATATAATTTTCATATAAATTTTATTATTTTTTCTATTAATGATTAATAAATCCAAAATTTTGTGTAGGCTTTGGAAGTACATAAGAAGTTAATACCCCATAAACATGAGAAGAATGTAGACTATCGCGTGACGGTAAAATTGAGCATTTCATCAGGAAAATAGGGAAGGACTTTGAAGTTGGAGAAAATTGAGCTTTCAAACACCTATTTTATCGATCGTTAGGTTGATATAGATGTCTAGTCGGAGTACGAATTTCAAACCCCGCCAACAACTGAACAACAGTATAATAACTTAATCTTTTTCCTTGAATTCACTTACTACTATATGTTATTGATGAGTATCACATTGTGAAGATTGATTATAATTACTTATGTATAGTTTGAATTTGGCACCTCATCATTGCAGTATTATATCTTAGAGAAAATGATTGATTATCTTTAAGCAGAGCTATTTAACAGGATTGATAAGGTTAACTCAGAGCTTTCCCAAAAGATTGATAATGTTGGCTCAAAGATTGAAACAGAGGTAATGAATAGGATGGATAAAGACAAAGAAGAGATCTTACATCAGATATCTCTTATGATGCAGTACATAAAGTCATCTAGGATATCTGAGGATGTAGCGCAAATTATAGTACGTTTTGAACCTTAATTTCATTGGGTATAAAGTTTAACAAGTCAATACATTGATGGATGTTGTTTAGTTTTAGGGCACCGAATTCATGGCTACTGACTTTCAGGCTTACACTTTTGTGAGCGAGTCTCAGCATCAGCCTATGCTAATGGATATACAACATGCAGCTCAGAGCATTACAAGTGTAAAACTTATACCCCTTGCGTTAGCTCAAAATATAAATAGGTATGAGCGCTACTATAGGAAGGCGTAAGTTTAATGCAGTTCTTATACCAATCCGTTCAAAAAGTCCATAAAAAGAAACTTATGGAATTGGAAGTAGAAGCTACAGTTGACATAAATAGGCAACTAATTCATATTCATCAAGAAAATTTTAACAACATTGTAGATTGGATAAATAAAAATGACCCAACGTAACTTGTTACTTTACATGGACTCGATGCTAGCAGCATATGGTTTGAGGCGATATTGTTTCACTGGCTTAATGATGTAATGAGGGCTTTTATTTTTATATTTTTTTGTTGTGAGATTTTTGATAGTATTAAAACTTATATACATTATATCACAGTTTTACAGCATATAAATGAGTACTTAAAGGTTGTGTGTACATGGCAGAGGATGTTTCCCAACGTGTACTTATTGGATTGCACAACTGCAGATGCATATTTTTACGTGAGTATTTTTTATCTATCTATTGTGCATACTACATTATAATATCCTTGGTTAACTATTAATGAGTTTAAAGTTGTATGTATTTAGGAGAACATTAAACAAATGTGGCAAATGTCCTTCACCCCCAATTCAAGCTCTAACGGCTAATGGATCGAACCATTGTTGTTATATATACTTGGAATAAAGATTAATTTACTTGGTACTAAATCATGGGCATCGATCAATAAGGTAGTAGAAGTAATAACTTTTTATTGTTATTAAATACAATAAGTTCAAAATAATACAATAATAGTTTTTACAAGTATATATTCTTTTGAATATCAATTAGGAACACTTGTTTGTAGCATAGGTCAACCTTGTTTAAAGGATGATTATGCTATATGATTCTAACATGAACGGCCACTCCGACGATGCCATTATAAAATTTATGGAACCTTTAAGTGTTTCCATGCTATTTTATCTTTGTAGATGTAGATTTTATAGTTTAAAAGAGATACAAATGTATATTGGAGTACACGTGTACACTTTTTTTTAGGCACGTAGCCTTATTGTATCAAATGAAATAAGTAAAAAGTATGTCAGTCCCATGTCATCTTAGGATCTATCTTGATTCTCAAAGAAGGCTCGGATCAGGTCCCTTCAGTTTGGTATCAGAGCATAGTTTTAGATTCTGTAGACTAGTACATGATACATGTATGTTAGAAATGTTATTAATGATTTGTTATATTTTATAGATTTTCATCATGTGTTCACGTGGCCAACCTTGCATGAAAATTATGGCTGAATTGGGAGCTCTCTCAATACCAAATAGAAATAAGGAGCCTATTAGAGAGAAGGTAGCTGAGTGAGTTCCTCCTATAACTATACCTTAAACCTAGCTCAATCTTATTGTAGAGGAGATACACCTTCAGTCAGTAGTAGCAGCCTAATAGACCTATCTTAGAGCAATCCATAGATAGACTAGCTCAGTTAGTTACAGTTACAGTGGAGAGACAAACATAGAGACTACTTAGGAGAGAGAACATAATAGAGAGTGTTTGTAGTTTAGGGGCAGAGAATGTTTCAGGCACTATAGAGCCAGTTGATGTAGAGTTATGGTTGACCAGAGTAGAATAAATATTTGATGTTATGAGATGTACTGATGATGAGAGGGTTTCTTTTGCTACATTTTTATTTTAGGGTAAGGCATACCATTAGTGGAGATTAGTATTACATAGATATGAAGGGATGATTAGTTAAACTGATTTTTGTAAAGAATTTAATGTTAAATTCTTTCCTATGGTTTACCAAGACATCCAGGTTAGTAAGTTCTTTAAGCTAGAACATGAATCAATGATAGTGGAGGAATATGAGAATCAATTTATAGAGTTATCGAGATTTGCTTCATATAAAGTGTAGTAAGAGATTTGAACAAGACCTTAGAGGCAATATCAGGACAGAAATTATAGCTATGGGGCACAATAATTTCAGTGAGTTAGTAAGGGCTGCAATGAGAGTTGAGAGAAGCCTGGTAGAGACACGCAAAGCCCAATCATTCAAGCATAAACAAGGTCATAGTTGGTCAGTTGGTGGATCTAGTAGTAACAAAGCACTTAGAGGAGAGACATCCCATACAGGGTATTTAGGTAAATAACGGTATAATCGAAGCCCTATGCTATCAAGAGGATAAAGATAGAGTTCTAGTTGGAGTTTTATGTTTCCATCTGTTGGAAGCAATAATGGGAGTCAAAGGCCTTAGGGTGGTAGCCAGTTAAGTAGTAGTGTTAACATGATAAAGTACCCTTAATGTTCTATTTATGGCAAGTGTCATAGTAGTGTTAACATGATAAAGTACCCTTAATGTTCTATTTATGGCAAGTGTCATAGTAGTGTTAACATGATAAAGTACCCTTAATGTTCTATTTATGGCAAGTGTCATGAGGGACAATGTTTAAGAGGTTTTAGAGGTTGCTATCATTGTGGAGAAACTGGACATTTGAGGGGAGATTGCCATTTTCTTCTTTAGAGTAGTAGCTTAGTATAGGGTACAGCTTCTCAGGGTTTTCAAGGTGGCGGTAGCAATATTTAGAGACATGAAAGATCTCAAACAGGAGAGCCTATCTCTAGTACTAGTATATAGCCTAGAGCTTTAAGAGCTAATACATAGAAGGGTTAGCCAGGTCGACCTCATAGCAAGGCACGTGTGTTTGCTTTGACTCAGCAGGAGGCACAAGCTACCTTAGATTTTGTTATAGGTATGCTGACTATTTTTTGCCGAGAGGCCTACATTTTAATTGATATGGGCTCTACGCATCCTTTTATTTCTCGCATTTTTGCTATGCATGGAGATAGAGTGTTAAAACCTCTAGATTGTAGCTTGATGGTAACCATACTAGTTAGAGAAACATTATTGGTTGAGAATGTATTTCACGGTTGTGTTATCAAAATGGGTAGTAGTGATATGGTAACATATTTAATTTCTCATGATATATATGATTTTGATGCAATACTTAGGATGAACTAGTTAGCTAATCATCATACTACTATAGATTATTTTAGAAAAGAGGTTATATTCAGAAGATATAAAGAGTATAATATTATTTTTTATGGAAAGCGACGAGTTCTTTCATCCTATGTTATATCTATTATGATAGCTAAACCATTGCTCAGAAAATGATGTTTAGTCTATTTGGCACATGTTATTGATACTAGAGTCAATGAAGCTAAATTAGAAGATATTTCGATGGTCAGAGATTTTCTAGATTTATTTTATGAGTTTACTACAAGATAAAGAGATTGATTTTGGTATTGATTTGGTTCCAAGCACAACTTCTATATGTTGGGTGTTTATCATAGAGTGTGTGATTATACGAGTGTGTGCGTAATTTCAAAAAATTACTATATGCGAAGCGGAAGCATGTTACAAAATACACCCATTTTAACAAATTCAACATATATCACATATATGCATAAGTATAACAATTATACAATTATGAACATGATGAACAACATATATCACATATATGAACAAGTATAACAATTATACAAATATAAACATGTTGAACAATATTGTATTATAACACATAATGTAAAATACTCACCTAATGAAGGTAGCTTTACAAAATCTTCAAGTTCTTCAATAAACCATGTGAAGAGCTCACCTTGAAGTATATGTTGAACAATTCTAGTCCATAACTTTTGGTGGGATTAAGGAGCTAGAATGGTAGCTTAGTGTTTAAAATTTTCAGCACTTGTATTCAAACTCTTTTGAATACAATTTTTGTTTCTTAAATGGAGATAGTAAATATTTTCTATACAACTCTTGTATAAATTAAAAATCTTTAACATACAACTCTTGTATATTAATCTTAGAAACAATTTCTACATGATAATTATTTTGAACAACTCTTTGTAAAATAATTATCTTTTTCTCCATTTACATATCATTCATTTTGGCCATCCATTAAAGAAGGAGATGAAGAGAAGTTTGTTTATTTTTCAACACTTGAAAGAATAAAACTCAAAGAACTCTCTCTTACCTCTCTTCCTTGCCATTGCCAAATTCTTCTCCCAAAATTGAATGAATGAATGAAGTCAATTGTTTTGCCAAAATTCATTTTGTTTATTCAACATTTTGATTAAACAAAATAAACAAAATGAAGTGCTCCACCAATTTTATTGTTGGTCTCCCATTTAGAATTAATTAAACCAAGCACTAGAATAATGACCACCAAAATTAATCTTTACCTAACAATTATAATTACTTTAATTATAATGGGTAATTAAATGGCCAACATCTAGGCCACTCATTGTATTAAAATACAATGCCATGATCTATATATATTATAATATTATCTAATAATATAATAATAATATATGATTTAATTATTCAAAACAATTTTGAATAATTACTTTTTACCTTACTAATTTTTACTACCATGGTTAAATGGTAAAAAGGTAAATCAAATCATGGAACACATTTTGTCATTTGTCAATATTCTATTAATTAACAACCCTTGTTAATTAATTAAGTGATGTACTTAACAATTAAGTCTTGACAAATGTACAATCCGAGGGATCCCTAAACAATCGTTCTCTTTTGCTGAAATTTATTGGATCGAACTATTCAATCCAATCCGCTACCCCAGTGCACAACAAGTATACTTCATATTGTGAGACTCTCTAGGTCCACACCTAATTTGTCATATAGAGCTCCTATATACGTCCGTGAACAATGTCCCACACATACGTTACGGATATTACAAATTAGCATGTTAGACCATACAAGTTGAGGTTATTACATATTCGTATAATCCTTCCATTATTTATATCCTTGAAGAGCAGAGATATAGATCATCACCGTCAAATCTCTATTTGCTCAACCACGAACTTATCTCCAGATTTATATTTCATAAAATAATATCCACAAACACTTTTGTGATATTGTTTATTCCTCCGGAATATTTTTTCCGAGGTTTATGCTTGCGGCCACAAGACTTTCTGAAATACAATCTCAGAGCATTAGGATATACAACCCACTCATATGAGCTGATGGATCCTATATCTACGCACACCAAACTCCATGAGCATCAGACCATACCCAGCGACACCCAGCGGTCAGACCATGAAAGGTTTCTGACATGTGTGGAACCAAAGCATGGTGGATCACTCACAAGCCCACCGTGGCGCTCAGGTCAAAGGACCACAAATACTACTCAACTCGAAAGACCTTCCATTGACGGCTTTATGAGATGTCTATTGGATGTCTTCGTGAGTCTGTTCAATATCCAGTCCTTACTGAATACCTGTATCTCTATACGAGCTTCCTACTAAGCTCATGGTTTGCTAAGACTAACCATCTGGACCATCCAGATATAGACATACACTAATCTATATTAATAGGTTTCACCGATAGACCCGCATCGATGAAATTAGATCAGGAACATTATGTTTGAGAACATACTTGCATAATGACATTTCTTAGCACCATCTGCAACTCATTGCAGCTATATCATTACTAATATATTCTCAGGTCATTGTCCCATTTCAGACAAGGCTCTAACTCATTAGATTTTGCTAACTCTTAGTACCACTAACTCTTAGTGTTTATAACTATTACTCTTAGCCCTGGTCTAAACTCTTTTAGACCAAATCCAAACTTCTTCAGATCATACAATGTCTAAAACGTTACAAGCATCTTACCATTTAATAAAATAATATTAACGATTTTATTAGAAATAATAATTGTATAAATACAATCACTATATATTTATACATTATGGGATGGCACGTAAGCACAAATCCCAACACTATATCCAAAGCACCATACAGAATGGCCCCCTCAAAGTTCAAAGAATTGAAAACTCAATTACAAGAATTGGAAGATATGCATGGGGTATTGTTGATTTATTTTATCAATTACAGGGTGAAATTTTTTTTTCAAAGAACGATCTGTGATCATGATATCATTAGTTAAAAATCAGAGATACTGATGTGTGTAAAACTGCCTTTAAAACTCGATATGGGCATTATGAGTTTTTAGTAATGCTATTTGAGTTGACTAATGCTCTAGCTGCATTCATTGACCTTATGAATAAGGTATTTTGTCCATATATTGATCGATTTATTATAGTATTTATTGATTATATTCTTATGTATTCACAAAGTACAGAAGAGCATGCAGAGCGTTTGAGGATAGCGTTACAGATTTTAAGGAATAAACAGTTATATGCTAAGTTCAACAAATTTTAGTTCTAGCTAAATAAAGTTACATTTCTAGACCATGTGATCTCAGTAGATGAAATTTATATAGATCCTTAGAAAATTGAAGCTGTGGTAAATTAGGAGCGACCAGCTAGTGTGACAGAAATTATAAGTTTTCTCGGTCTAGCAGGTTATTATTGAAGATTTGTTAATGATTTCTTTAAGATTGCTGTACCGTTTACAAAGTTGACTAGAAAAAATGTAAAGTTTGTGTGGACTAATGAATGTGAATGTAGTTTCTAAGAACTTAAAAAGAGATTGACTTCAACTTTCGTTCTCACTTTTCCATCTGGCACCGAAGGATTTATAATTTATAGTGATGCTTCTAGACAGGGATTAGGTTGTGTATTAATGCAGCATGGTAAGGTGATAGCTTACGCTTCTAGGCAGCTTAAGAAGCATGAGTTGAATTATCCAACCCATGATTTAGAATTAGCAGTAGTAGTATTCGCTTTGAAGATTTGGAGACATTATTTATATGATGTCACATGTCAAATCTTCACTAATCACAAAAGTTTAAAGTATTTATTCACACAGAAAGATTTGAATCTGAGATAACAGAGATGGTTAGAGCTAATAAAAGATTATACTTTTACAATTGATTATCATCCAGGTAAGGCAAATATGGTAGCAGATGCACTCAACAAGAAGTCTTCTAGCTTTATAGCTCATTTAAAGGTTACTTATATTTCATTGTTAGTTGAATTAAGATCTATGAGGGTTGAATTGTCTGTGGATGAGTTTAGAATTCTTCTAGCATATTTTCAAGTTAGGCCTATGATAATTGATTAGATTCGAGAGATACAAGATGAGGATTCTAATTTAGTTAATTTAAGCAATAAGTAAGAAGTAGAATGCAGATTGATTTGACGTTGAAAGCTAATGGGACATTCGTTATGGGTAACAGGTTTTGTGTTCTAAATAACTCAGAGTTAAAGAAGTAGATTTTAGAAGAAACTCACAACTCAACTTATGTTATGCATCCTGGCAGCATTAAAATGTATCGTACTCTGAGAGAACATTGCTGGTGGCAAGGTATAAAAAGAGAAATTGTAGAGTTTGTATTTCACTGCCTGATTTATCAGCAGGTTAAGGTAGAACATCAAATGACAGTAGGATTATCTCAACCACTTTCAGTTCCTGAGTGGAAGTAAGAACATATCACTATGGACTTTGTTGTTGGGCTTTCACATACTCGGAGTGGTTATGATAGTATTTGGGTGATTGTTGATCAACTCACAAAGTTTGCTTATTTATTACCATATAAGGTTTTATACTTATTAGATATGCAGGCTCATTTGTTTGTAAGTGAGATTATATTATTGCATAGTGCTCCAGTGTCTATCATATTAGATAGTGGCTCTTTATTCATTTCTAGATTGTGGCATAGCTTACAGAAGGCCTTAGGCACTAAGTTAAATTTTAGTACGGTTTTTCATCCTTAGACAGATAGGTAACAAAAAAGAACTGTACAGATATTAGAAGGCATGTTCAAAGCTTGTATATTGCAGTTTAAGGGCAATTAGGATGATTATTTACTATTGATGAAGTTTACATATAATAATAGCTATCAGCCTAGCATTCAAATGACATTGTATGAGGCTTTACATAGAAGAAAATGCAAAACTTCGATTTGCTAGAATGAGGTTAAAGAAAGGAAATTGTTGGGTTCAGAGATTATCTAGGCCACTAACGAGAAGATTAGTATTATCAGAGATAGACTCAAGGCAGCTCAAGATAGACAGAAGAGTTATGTAGATAAATATCGTAGACAGCTTGAGTTTGCAGTAAGAGATATAGTCTTCTTACCGATCTCACCATGGAAGGGTGTGTTTCATTTTGGAAAACAGAAAAAAATTAAGTCCTCGATATATTAGGCCATATGAGATTATAGAGAAGATTGGTATGGTTGCGTACCGCTTAGCATTACTGCCTGAGTTGTCACACATTCATAATGTATTTCATGTTTCTATGTTGTAGAAGTATATACCTAACCCTTCTCATATTCTAGTTACTCAGTAAGTTCAATTGAGGGTAGACTTGACTTATGACAAGGAACCTATTCAGATAGTGGACTATCGCCAACAAATATTATGTAATAAAATTATTTTGCTAGTTAAAGTTCTATAGAGGAATCATACAGTTGAAGAGGCTACATAGGAGCGAGAGGATCAGATGAGAGTTCAGTATCTTTATTTGTTTAAGACAGGTACATGAATTTTGAAGACAAAAGTTTTACAAAGAGGAAGGAATTATAATACACGTGTTTACTTTATAAGGGGGATAGTGGCAAAAAAATGAATAAATATAAAATAAATAGAGCAAGCGGTGGTCATTTGTCAACATATATATATTTTATTTGTTTTACGTCATTTATGAGGAAGCAAAATTAAAACAAAAGAAGAAGAAGCAAAAGCCGAAACAAAAGAGAGAAAAGAAGAACAAAAGATAAAAGAGAAGAAAGAAAATAGAAAGAAAGAAAAATCGAGATAAGGAAAAAAAAATAGAGGAAGAAGAGTAAGGAAGAAAGAAAAGGAAAATTTACAGGAAATGAGTTTGGATTGTTAGGTTTTTACCTAGTGATTCAACGGGTAATAATTTTATGATGTTAGAATATTTTTATTTCATATTTATAATACATATCGGTACTAATGATATATTTTTATACCCTATCTTATAGGTGTTGGGGTGCCGGTTCATCCCGGTTCATAGCCTAAACCTATTAGGTATATGCATATGGTATATGTGTCAATTTTAAAATTCATATACATACACATCTAATACATATATATACAAATCATAAACGCAACGGAAGCTAAAAATCTAATTTTCTAAAATGAACACAATAAATTTTATTCGTTACATTAATGAACAAATATAAAACATAGTAATCAAATTAATACTAATAATCGAGAATATCACCTGTCAAGCCTTTGGAATGGATTTGTAGCTGGAATATTGTATGAAGACGACCCGTTGGCAGTTATAGGACTCAACATGATAGGCTTGACTTGCTAGAACAACAGCCTATATATTTTCAGCACTGATTTAACACTTAAACTATTGGATTAACTCTTAATCCCTATAGCCTAACACTTAGACTATATTCATTTTGTTCTTGATGTATTCAACACTTAAATAAATATAAATAAACAACTCAAATGCAACAATAGTGGTTATATGTTTAGGAGACGAAGATGAATAGAAAAATAACTTTTGCTATTAAGTTTTTCTTATTTTTAACACTTAAAACTCAAAACAAAAATAATTTTTTTTACCTTCAAAATTGGTTAAACACCTTATTAGCTTCAAAGGAAAATGAAAACAATATTCATTTTATTTTTTCATTCCTTGCCAAAAGCCTTTATATTTGAGTTATTCTCTTCTCATGTTTTTCAAGAAGTAAATATGAATACCAAAGACCACTTTATTTCAATGGCCGGCCACATCTTTTATTTTTGGCCTTAATCATTTTGGTTGTTTTGTTTTATGGACCAAAATGAATTCAATGTCAACCATTTATCATGGCAAGCCACCTCTTTCATTTAATATTCATCAAATAAATTATATATTTGTAATAATATGAAATATCTTATCTTTTGATTAGTATATTACTATTATTAAAGAAATTTGGCTTATCAAATAAACCAAATTTATGTCAACAAATTGGACAAAATGTAATGGACAGCATATATATTTTGTGACAAGAAAATTTTCATTCAAGTCCTCAAAGTTTCATTTAATTTTCATTTTAAGCAATATTTACTTTAATTTAATTATTTGTTTAATTAAAATCTTATTTTATTTAATAATTAAGTCCTTAATTAAAATATTTATTTTTATTAATTTAATCATGAGCTAACAATTAACTATAGTCAAATTAATTAATCATTAAATTCTTAAGTGAGAACAAATATTTAGATTATTTAACACTTAATAATTAATTAAGAAAAATAACCCTTAAACCTTTAATTAACCCAACATGGGTCCCATCTTACCCAATACTTGAGTCAATTTTAATCGAAGGCTCATAATGTGTCATGTGTCACTATTTAATTAGTCAATAACAATTATTAACCAATTATTGTACTTAACACTTAAGTACTGACATGCACGCATCCCGAGGGTTACTGAGACAAATATTCAGTTCTGCTGAAAATTACTAGATTGAACAATTCAATCTAGTATGCTGCCCCAATGCACAACGAGTACACTTCATATTGCGGTACTCTCTAGGTCCACACCCAATTTATCAAATGAAACTATTTCATAAGTCTGTGATCGATGCCCTTCGCACACGTCACAGATATTACAAATCAACGTGTTAAACTATGCAAGCTGAGGTCATAACATATACGTATAATTCTTCATCATGTATATCCTAGATGTGTAGGGATATAGATCAGCACCGTTAAATCCCCATATGCCCATCCATTAGCTTATCTTCAGATTTGTATTTTCAAGAACAATATACACAAACACCTTTGCTATATTATTCAACCATTTAGGAAACACCTTTCATAGGTTAGTATCGTGGCCACGAGATTTACTGAAATACAATCTCAAAGTATTTGAATATACTACTCCCCTATGAGAGCTGACAGGTACACACCAGACTCCATAAGCATCGGACCATACTCAACGATACCCAGCAGTCACACAATGAAAAGTCTGTGACATGCGTGAAACCAAAGTATGGTGGATTACTTACAAGTCCACCGTAGCACTCAAGTCAAAGGACTACGTATACTATTCAACTCGAGAGGACTTACCATTGATGGTTTCATAGGATGTCTATTGGCGTTCTCGTGAGTCTGTTCAGTATTCAGTCCTGACTGAATACCCATATGCATATATGAGCTTTCAGTAAGCCCATAGTCGACTAAGAACAACCATCTATACCATATAGATATAGTATACATTGATCTATATAAAATGGATCCACCGATAAACCCGCATTAGTGAAAGCAGATCAAGAACATAGTGTTTGAAGACATACTTGCATAATAACATCTTATAGCACTTATTGCAACTCCTTGCAACCATGTCATTACTAGTATACCATCAAGTCTTTATCCCATTACAGACAAGGATCTAATCTTTTAGATCTGGTTGACTCTTATAACCTGCTAATTCTTAGTAGTGCTAACTTTTAGCATAAATATAACACTCAGCTCTACTAATTCTTAGCACTGGTATAAACTTCTTTAGACCAGATCTGAACTCTTTCAGATCATACAATATTTGTAACATAACAAGCATTGTACCATATATTTATATTATATTAACAATTATACGAAATGTTTGTTTTATAAATAATAAATAATTTAATATTCATAAGTATTGGAATGGTACGTAAGCACCAACTCTAAAAATAGAAGGAGTGTCGATAACTGATAGACCTCAGGATCCAGAACCAATTCAAGATTAGCGCGCTTTTGTGAGCAGATAACTATATATATTTTATATATTTTTAATACATACGTTTATGATTAAATTACACATTATCAGATTTAGTTATGATTTATTTTAGGCAGATAAATATTTATGTTATTTAGTATATTCATAAATATTTTTAGAATCTATTATAGTCTAGCTTATAATTATATTCAATATAGAAATAATTATATTAGGATAATTATGCTTCCATGATATTATATAGTAGTAGTTTTTGAATCACCATATACGTACCCCTTATTTAGTACAGTTGCTCTGCGCATACGTTAGACTAGTTTAGTTTACTTTGCTCGAGCGATGTAGTATTTCGTCAGGTTAAACTAGTTCAAATCCCCCGCTCTTGCTGTGCATGAGTTCTTCCACCAGGTTAGACTAGCTTTTTTTTTTATTTTCTCTATTTTTTCAGGTTGTCATAGGAATTCGTATAGTGTGATATAGTCTTCACATTTTGAGGTTGGCCCACGACATGCATAGCTTTATTGTATTAAATGCAATGAGTAAAAAGTATAGTAGTCCTATGTCATCGTAGGATTCACCTCAATTCTTAAAGAGGGCTCGGGTTAAGTCCTGTCATGTTCCCTTGGCCAGTAATTCGTTTGAAGGATAATGTACCTCAATAAGCAGTCGAGAGCAGGGATTATGATATATTTATTTGTATGTTAATTGAGTGTCTTATATTAAGTCAGCCATTTGATTAATTCTCTTGGATTAGTACCTTTTATATATAAAAGATGGCCGTTGATTTGTGGACCATTGCAGCATCTGCTTCATAGATGTGTAATATATTTTTCACATATGCATTTGGTTCATATTATTATTTTGATATCGGTGTGTTAAGTAAATGCATACAGAAATGATATATGTAATTTTATAGAAGTGTGTTTTTTCAATATGCAAGTTTGAGAATGTCCATATAATAGAGGTGATTTTACCAAAATTTTATTAAAATATGAGACATCCCATTCTTGCAACTTGCAATTTTGACACCTATACAGATATTTTCATAACTTATCCAAAACTGAACATTTTTAACATCAACATAATAAAAATTATAAGTGCATTACAAAACAAGTGCATTACAAAAGTTACGAAACTTAACACTCTAATGCAAAGTAGCATAATTAGAAAATGGTATATAATAACCCTTTATACAATAATTAAAAAATGCAAACACCCAATTCACCAAGACAATCGTCATATTTTATGTCGCCAACCATATAGTAAAATCACAGTTGCATTAGCTCTCGTATCTATTCTACTAAATTGGTCACTAAAAGCTTTCTTACTTCTTTTGTAACTGCATTAATGCTCTTTACAATATCAGTAGTCATGATGTTGTATATTCTAAAAGCACAAGCTGATTGAGCCCATCTTACTATAGCAACATCCTTCTCTAAGTACTTAGTTACATCATATCTCATTTCTTGTATCTTGTTCAATTGCCATTGAAAATCTGGAATACGATACACATTAGTAGAAATAAAATAAGTAGACAAGTATACTCATTTTTTTAGACTTTTTCAATGGTAACTTATATTTTGTCATCAAAATTTTCTTCAAGTGAAAGATGTAGAACCCATGATATGCATAGGAAAATACATCTTGTATAACTCTCTTAATGCTGGGGTGTCGATTAGATATAAAAACAAGATTATGATGATCACATATTATTCTCCGCAGCTTGACCATAAACTACTCCTAAGAAGTATAATTATCTGAGTCAACAATCCCCCCATACCAATGAAAATATCTTATTGTTTCTATCTTTACAAATGACCATAAACATTGTACTAAGATAGGAACTTTAAAAAATGTTTCATCCATTGCAATCACCAGTCGGATAGATAAATTAAAACCTTTGATGCATGGTCCTGGCGCTAAAAAAAAAAAACTTAAAGTAATTGTCTGCATCAATTTTCAAGTGAGTAACTGTACTTTGGTTATTTTGTTGCAAAATATAACTGTATGCAAGAAGCAATCTGAACAATTTCTCTGGATCACCTCTTATTAATTATAATGCATGCTCCCTAGCTCAAAAAGATATAGTATATGTTATCTAAACACCGAATTTTTTCACGGATGTCTGTTTGAATATTTTTTGGTCTATAATTTCTATTGACCAATGTCAACTTATTTTTAATTACTTCAACAATAATACAGTTCTTGGCTTACCGGTGACCATCCCTCAATTGACCCAAAACACAAGTGTGCTATGCATTTACTCACCTCATGATGAAAAAAAGTCACCTTTTCGTTGACATTGCCTATAATCTCCATTTGTATCTCTCGTCATCGCGTTTCAACTCAAAACAATCTTTGTTGGACTTATAAACTTTGAAGCTCAATTTTCCTTTTAGTGCAGCTATGCTTATAGCCTTATGAATTTTATTTTTGTTGTTATACAACTTTTCTATAAACACATCTCTAATTCCAGTACAAGATATTTCTTTTTCAATATATTCAAACCAAATAGTGGTATATCAAGCTGGAACTGAAATGAGTTTTTGATCTTAACCCTTTTCTTCTTTAGCATAATCATCATCATCGTCGTTGTTATCATCATCATCATTTCCATCTCTAGTCGTTTCTCTATAATCATTATCATTATCATCATCATCATCATAATAATTTTTATCATTACCAAACTCATAATTAGCATCATAACCACAATCATTATTCTCATAACCTTCGTTATTTTCAGCATCATTACTAATATTATAGTCAAGATCAACACTAACATCTACATATATCTGACTATTATAATATTTGTAGGCTGGTTATTCGTTGAACATTGGATGAGAATGATGATAATCCTCTAGGGGAATTAGAATATACATAGAAATTGCAGATGTGAATTAATTAGCGTAGCTTTGTTTTTGCTCTATGGGTGCTTCTGCTTTATTTTCATATTCAGGAGCTTGAACATCCATTATTACATGTAGAGGTATAGCAATATTATTCTATAGGCTCAACCACAATATCGCATCATCATCATTTTCAAGTAGAATAGGTCTAAACTTTATAGTACTTGAAAAAACCTTGAACTTCATAATCAATTTATACTGCACCTGATCAACTCTTAGAAAATGATAAACTCTTCTCAACAATGCTTTATATTTAATATTTTTTTGAATTACCATGCGCATATTTTGATATCAAATATATCTCTTAAAACTATTATTAGAACTCTCTCATCTTTCTCCAAAGTATATAATAGTCAAAATTTGCTCTATGATAACGACACCTGAAAAAAAAAAATTATTAGTTTAGTGTATATATAATAATTAGAAAATATAAAATATTTTATATAAATATATAAAAACATAGAAAATAAAAAAAACTAATAAATAAATAAATAAAACGTAATATAATAAAAAAATAAAGGAAAAATATTGATTTAAAAAAATTAAAATGCCATGTGGCGCCACGTTGCAACACGTGGTGCCACGTGGAAGTGAGGTGCACCCTATAGCACTTGCGTGGAGTAAAAATTGGTCAGAATCTGTCATTTTTGGCCTTTTTGTGTCATTTTTTATCTCTTATACTCATTGTCAACCTATTTTATACATTTCTAACATTATATATATACATTTCTAATAATTATATACAAAAAAAAATTTTAAAAATGCAATTAAGCTAAATTTAGAATATAAATTCATCAATTTTAACTTTTTTTTTTCAATTTTTTTAACTTCACTATTGATCATTTTAATTCAAATCTTTAAAATATACAATATTCGAAGCCAATCTACAAATTTTTTAGAATTTTGGAATGATTTTAAGTGTTGCCGAGAGAGAGAGTTGGAGAAAAATAAGAGAGAGAAGTGTTTATAATGTAAGGGGTAAAATGGGTATAGCTGTATTTTGTGGTTAATATAATTTAAAAATATTTGACCGGGTCAAAATAATATGCAACCACTTTTCTTGGGTCAAGTCAAATTTTTTTTCTATATTATTAGTGGGCCTTTATGAATTTATTAACTGTAAAGAGTTTTTGTTTGTAACTATAAAGAGTTTTTATGCATAAGAAAAAAATGTAACTATTGGTCTCTTATTTAAAAGGACAATTTAGTCTTTAAGATGAGATAATTCACATAAAAATAAGGCATAAATTTTAGATCTAATATGTTAGGTAATTGGACCCGCTTATTTATGGGTCTAAAAAATGATTGTATAAGTCACGATGAAGTTGGAATATATTAAAATTTGAATCATATTTATATTTTAATTAGTTAATTATTATTTTATATAAAAAAAAATTCATAAATAAAAGAATTTCATTAAAATCATTCTCTTTAATTGAAGCGGATTAGAATCCTTAATTAATTTAGATTAAATTACATGCATGTATACTTTAGAGAGGATTATCACACATACTTTGAACAGAATTTGAATTTATACATAATAAATATACATTATTACTAATAATTCATTCTATTCGATTCACTTTATTTAGATATACAATTTATTATTAATTATTCAATTCCAAATTAATATAACTTATCATAGCATTCTACTTGTCTTTACAACACTATCATACATAAATATTATATTTTTCAGATAAATACTAACTTAATCATTATTTTTTTTTATAAGAAAATAATGTATTCCTACAAATTCGAAGAGTAAGCAAAGCAAGATGATCATTGATTTAAAGGTTCCAAACTCAAGAATTTTAATGGCGCCGTTTGCCTGAAGTTTTGAATGAAAAGCCAACATTTCTAACAAACAATTTATAAAAGAACATTCGAAAAAATAAATAAAATAAAAAAGAGAATGCAAGAATTGACAGATATAATGGAGAGCCTGAGAATGAACATGCATGGGATGCATGCAGGCATCAAAAGAAAATGTAAGAAAGATACAAAAAAATAATAATAATAAAGGAAAAAAGAGAGAAGAAGGGAAGCTATCCAATGAATCAAACCCCAAGACCTTCGAGAAAAAATCCAAGCAAAGTGTAGAGGAACCACCGAGGTAGTTCACTTATGCTAAAAAAAAAAAACATAGACAAAATAGATAAAGAGAGAAGGCCAGATATCCTAACCATTGTTGGAGTCGCTGCCCACCATCAGCCGCTGCGTTGGCCACCTTAGGTCGCCAATCAACCTTTCGATCAACTCAAAAACTTTCGATTGACTCTTTCATGAGATTCTCGCCGTCATCTGCCGTCAGATTCGCTGGAAAGAAACTGAAACCTGAATCAACCACCACAAGCTCACGACTAATTGGACTGCTAGCATTTGCCATTGTCGAAAAGATTACCTATCTCCCACACTACTAGCCGAGATAAACATCCGAAAATGGTCTCACACTCGATACGGTCAATACTTGAACGTGTCAAGGATTTATGAGAAAGCTATTGTTGCATTCTCAAAAACTTCCTCGCACACGTCATAGACTGCCACGACCGTGCGCATAATGGTTAAAACAGATATTAAGTCTCTGTTAACCATTTTTTAACTATCATTGCTTTGCTTCCCCATAATTTCATTGATCTTTACTGGTTTGTTTTATTTTTTAGAGTTCCAGTATTAACTCAGAATTCCAGTTTTAAAATTGTCTCCCCGTTGAAGTGAAAGATTCTTTTATGAAATAGCTCGACGCTAAGGAGCATAACCTAGGGACCACCAAAGAAGAACTTAAGCACGGCTAGCAAATTAAAATCGGCGTCACATGAGAAATCTGAAAACCTTGAAGATTTCCTTCACACCTTTATAAATTTCGACGAATATGTTAAAGAAGCACCAAGACTCTTGATAAAAAGAAGAAAGCTCAGGAAGCCATGCCTAAAGTTCGTAAGAAAAGCATTACAGACTCCCAAGAAAATAAGAAAAGAAGAAGCTCACTCCCATCCCTTCCTGTAAACTGATCACAATGTTGACGTTTTTAACTTTGTCAATATTAGAGCCATTAGCGACTAAACCATCAATGATATTTAGACTTTTAATAATACATGGGAAACAATCTTTTACATTCTTTTGTTACAAGATGAGAAGCTTCCCAAAAATAGAAAGGAATCACTCGCTATCAATAAAGAACCAAACACTAGAAAAATGACCATGACTCAGAAAAAGACCATGCAGAATCACAACACACCTAGGTGAGAAGTCTTACTGCTGCAGACTATGGAAGGGAGAGCACATCCCCACGTCATGGGACAAATCCAAATTAAAGAGGTTCTATGTATAAATATTCCTTTTCAGTTTAATTTTTAATTTAAATTAAAGAGGCTCTATATATAAATATTCCTTTTCAATTTAATTTTTTTTATTTGATGTATTTTCATATCTTCTTGTACTACTTTATAATTGAAATTTTCGTAGAAAATTAAACCCTTCCTTAGAAGTTGTGGAGCCATGACTACACTTCCTTGAAAGATTATATAATAAAAAGAAGTTTTCTCCAAAAGGGTCAAAGTCCTTAAGATCACTCTTTCATAAAAAAATCAAACCCAAAAGGGTTGTAATGGCTAGGACCTCTATTCGGAGTGAAATCAAATCTAGAAGGATCAAAGTATCTAGTATTGCCCTTTTGAAAGAAATCAAACCTAAAAGAATTGGAGTACCTAGTATTGCCCTTTCAGAAGAAATCAACCTTGAAAGGGTTGAAATACCTAGTACCGCATTTCTGCATGAGATTATACTCGGAAGGGTCAGAATACCTAGTATTGCCCTTCTACAAAGATTAAATTGGAAGGGTCAAAATACTTGGAACTACCCTTCTTCAAAGATCAAACCCATAAGGGTCGGAGTACCTAGTACATCCCTTCCACAAGAAATCAAACTCGAAAGGGTTGAAATTCTTGGGATTGCCTTTTTGTATGAGATCAAACCCGAAAGGGTCAGAGTCCACTATTATAAAAAATGGTTTCACTAACACCATACTATTGATGCCTTTTTAAATAGTGTCAGTGAAGCGAAATGTTAGTGAATTGCTAATACCATGATATCAAAAATATGAAGTGTTAATGAAATTACTAGCAACTTGCTAAAGATTTCTATGTTGAATTAAAGTTTAAAATTTTATACAATATTATTTGAGTACACATTATTGAATAAATGTAAGTTATGTCGTATATCAAATCTTTTAGGTTTAGGACGTGATAGCTTTTAGTGGTATCAGAACTAAGAATAAGATTTTGTAGATTTTATGTGTTTAGTCAAGAGAACTCAACCGATGCCAAATCTTTAAGATTATATGTGTGCTTATATATATATTTGTTTGATATCTTACTTATTTATTTTTATGATTTTGAAAAGGTGAGGCGTAATCCAAGAATTACTAGAAGTGCTAATACTGTGAATGAGAGTACTTTAGGAGAAAACTCTGCTACCATCCAGAATATTGTTCAAGCAGTGACTAATGTGCTCCAACAACAACAACCTCAAGCTATCCATAATGATAATTTTCATATTATTGAGCAATTCAGAAAACTACAACCACTATAATTTGAATGCTCAAAAGACCCGTTGGTCGCTGAGGAGTGGATCCGTGAGTTGGAAAAGATATTCCATTTCATCGATTATTCAGATTCACATAAAGTAACTTGTGCCACTTACATGCTCAAAGAGAGGGCTAGTTATTGGTGAGAGATGACCATGCGAATGTTGAATGTTAATAAGAACCAGATGACATGCGACTATAGTGGATACAAAGAAAGAAGAAGTGAAAATACAAGATGTTCCAGTGGTGAATGAGTTTATAGATGTCTTCTCTAAAGATTTACCTAGAGTTCCACCAGACCGAGAGATCGAATTCATTATAAAACTTCTACCAGGAACCAGTCCTATATCTAAAACACCTTATTGTATGGCACCTGTAGAGCTTAAAGAGTTGAAGGAACAACTATATTAATTACTTGAGAAGGGGTTTATTCGCTCGAGGGTTTCACCTTAGGGTGCTCCAATTTTATTTGTTAAGAAAAAGGATGGTTTAATGAGATTATGTATTAACTATCGAGAGTTGAACCGTGTGACTGTGAAGAATAAATATCTACTTCCAAGAATCAATGATTTATTCGATCAGTTGTAAGGAGCTTATGTATTCTCAAAAATTAATCTTCGTTCTGGATATCATCAATTAAAGATCAAGAAAGAAGACATTTCAAGGACTACATTCCGTACTAGATATGGGCATTACGAGTTTATTGTTATGCCATTTGGGTTGACAAATGCACCTGCTGCCTTTATGGATCTAATAAATAGAGTATTCAAGGGTTATTTAGATAGGTTTGTTATTATGTTCATTGATGACATCTTAGTGTATTCTAAGAGTAAGGGAGAGCATGAAGAACACTTAAAAAAAGTCCTACAAGTGTTAAGGGAGAAGCAACTTTATGCAAAATTCAAGAAATATGAATTCTAGCTAGATCGAATGGTATTTTTGGGATATGTTGTTTCCTCAAAGGGAATTTCAGTGGATCCAAGCAAAATTGAAGCAATAGTGAATTGGTCCAGACCAACTAATGTGGGAAAAGTTTGGAGTTTCCTTGGGCTGGCAAGATATTATAGACGGTTTGTTAAAAGATTCTCTAAGATAGCTTCACCTTTAACTCAATTGACAAGAAAGAATGTCAAGTTTCAGTGGTCAGACGAATGTGAGAAAATTTTTCAAGAACTCAAGCATCGATTAGTATCTGCTCCCATACTAACCATCCCTTCTACATCTGCTGGATTTGTGATTTATAGTGATGCTTCCAAGAAAGGGTTTGGGTGTGTATTAATGCAGGATGAAAAGGTAGTGGCATATGCCTCACGACAACTAAAGGGTTATGAGCAGAATTACCCTACTAATAATTTAGAGTTGGCTACAGTAGTTTTTGGTTTTAAAATTTGGAGGCATTATCTTTATGGAGAAAGGTGTGAAATTTACACATACCACAAAAGCCTTAAATACTTCTTTACTTAAAAGGAGTTAAATATGAGACAACATCGATGGTTGAAACTAGTTAAAGATTATGACTGTGTGATTAACTACCATTCGGGAAAAGCTAATGTTGTAGCAGATGCTTTAAGTAAGAAATCTTCAGGACATATGGTAGCACTTTTGACTACTCAAAAGCAAATTTTATTGGATTTAGGAAAGCTTGACATTAAAGTGATAAGATCCAATAATAGGGCTTATGTGACAAGTATGTCCATTCAACCTATCTTAATTAAGAGAATTAAAGAGGCACAAGGTAGTGATGTGCATCTAAAGAAGATCATGGAAGAAATTCTATTAGGTAAAAGGCCTAGCTTTGTTATTTTTTATGATGGATCCCTACATTTTGAAGGTAGACTTTGTGTTTCGAATAATGATGAGTTGAAAAATAAGATCTTGACTGAAGCCTATAGTTCACCATATACTGTCCATCCATGAGGTACCAAGATGTATCGAGACCTACGAGCTGTTTATTAGTGTGTTAATATGAAAAGAGAGATTGTAAAATTTATAGAGCAATGTTTGACATGTCAGCAAGTTAAGGCAGAACATCAGAGACCATCTGGGTTATTAAAACCTTTATTGGTACCAAAATAGAAATGAGAGCATATAGCCATAGATTTTGTAGTTGAATGCCAAGTACACAAAATGGTTACAATGCCATATGGGTGATTATTGATAGGATAACAAAAACAACACATTTTATTCCAATATGCATCACTTATTCCATAGATAGATATGCCCAATTATATGTTGATAAAATTATGAGGCTTCATAGAGTGCCTGTGTCAATTGTATCTAATAGAGATCCTCGATTTACTTCAATATTTTGGAATAGCCTACATAATGCCATGGGCACGAAGTTGAACTTCAGTATTGCATTCTACCTACAGACTGATGGTCAATCTGAAAGGACCATTCAAATTCTAGAAAATATGTTGAGGGCATGTGTGTTAGACTTTAAAGGTAGCTGGAACAAACACCTTTCATTAGTAGAATTTGTATACAATAATAGTTATCAATCAACTATTGGTATGGCCCCATATGAAGCTTTATATGAAAGAAAATGTAGATCTCCTGTGCATTGGAATGAAGTTGGAGAAAGGAAAATTTTAGGGCTAAAGATTGTCCAACAAACTTGTGAGGTTATAGAGAAGATAAGAAAAAGAATGAAAGTGGCTCAGAGTATACAGAAAAGCTATGCAGACAATAGAAGAAAAGATCTAGAATTTAAGGTAGGTGAAAAAGTGTTTCTTAAGGTTGCTTCAATGAAAAGAGTCATAAGGTTTGGCAAGAAAGGAAAGTTGAGTCCAAGATTCATTGGTCCATTTGAAATTCTTGAAAGGATAAATGATGTGGCTTATAGACTTGCCATTCCTCCATCATTATCAGGAGTTCATAATATGTTTCATGTGTCCATATTGCGAAAATATGTTTCAAACTCCTCACATGTGTCACACCATGTGCCACTTCAACTTAGAAATGATCTCACCTATAAAGAAGTGCCAATTAGAATTCTGGACCATAAGAAGCAAATTCTTCGTACTAAGAATATTGATTTGGTGAAGGTTTTATGGAGAAACCATGCAGTTGAAGAGGTAACCTGAGAACGAGAAGAGGAAATAAGATCTAAGTATCCTCATCTATTTTCTTAAGTTAAGAATTTCGAGGACGAAATTCTTATAAGGAAGGGAGAATTGTAGTAACCACTTATTCACAACCGGCAATAACAAATATTTATATATATATAAATAAATATTTTATTTGTATGTGGGTGACACTTGATTTATTTATTGTTATTAGTAGTGTTTGTATAGATTAAAGACTTACTATTAGTATTGAGTTTATTTGCAAGACTTCAAATTTATTTTAGGGACCAAATTATAATACTTTGAAAGTTTTATGGGCTAATTTGTAAATACTAAAAATTAGCCTCTTAGTATAAAAATACAAATTTGTAACCTTAATTCACTTATTTTGGTCGAGCCACCTTTTTAGAGTGAGAAAAGAGAGAAAGAAAGGGGAGAGAAAGAGAAGAAAAAGAAGAAAGTTGGAATTTAAGCTTTAAGAGGTATATTATAACATTTTCTTAGTTTCTTGGTGTTAATTTAGTTAATCCTTTAAGTTTTAATTTCTGAAAATATGTACAATTAAGGATTTGATGTGAATTTTATAAGATATTGTGAGAATTGATGATGATTTATGTAGATAGCTTGATAAATCATGATGAATTATAGAATATTTACTTGATAGTCTCTTGATCCGAAATTTTTATAAATTGTTGTGCTTCGATTCTAGTTTTAGATTTTGAGCATATGAAATTAGATGTGTCTAGAATCATTTAAGACTTTAAATCAATTGAAAATTCAAGAAATTAAATTTGTAGTGAATTTACCAAAATGACCCTGAAATTCTAAAAATTTCCTGTGTTAACAGTATGATATAGTGACAAACAATTTTTGATCTACTGAATGATCTTACAATATGTGTAATTTTGTAAGCTATTTAAAATGTTTTGTGTGAATGTTAAGGCTCATGAAAGAATTAATTTCCAATGATAGGTTAAGGAGATTTAAGCATTGTAGCCGAAAGTGCTAAGAGGTAAGTATACTAGATTTGTTTTTTGAAATCACATTAAACATAGTAATTATGATGTATGGTTTTGTAAATGTGCTTAGGAATATGTTTATGTTATGTCAAAGTATATTTTGATATGAAATGTGAAAGACATGTATTGATGAATGTGAGCATGGACATACATGACATATATGTATTTTTGAAAGTGAGCTTTCAAAATGAAATATGTTTAACAAGGAAAGCTTTTGAAGTGTAATATGTCCATGAGAAACATTTTGTATTTTAAGGATGCTTGAACTCACTGTTGACTTAGTAAGCATCTTATGTGATTTGTGGAGCCTTTATGTGTGGCATTTTCTTCGAGATTGGTATATGTTATGTGTTCCGTATGTAGAGAGGATCCTATTGGTACCTAAAGAAAGAGTGAGTCATCACATTCGTGTGGTGGCATATTGCTACATATGAGAGGACTCACCGATGATCAGGATAAGGGCTTAGCTCTTACCTTCGGGCATGAGCATTATATATGTGTAATTTAAACCTTACTTGTACTATTCCTCTCATATGGTATGTCACCTACGAGTGACATTTGGCTCATTATGTGATATGTGATATGGAAGTCCTACTAAATAGTAGTTGAGTGATGGTATTCTTATTATATGTTTTGAAAGAATGTGTAAGTGCTTATCTGACATGTGATTTGATAAGATTATGAATTTGATTTATCACAATATATTATACACATGCATTGTGTACATATGTGTATTTATATTTTGATATATGAAAAAACTAGTATGCTTACTAAGTTTTATACTCATTATAGTTTATGGTGATTTCAGGTAAATAAGGTACATATGTGCTTAGTGGATTTGGCAAGGTTTTTGCTGTTTTTTGGGTTCCCTAAGTTGCTAAATTGCTGAGTGTTTTATTTAGGGATACATGGGTTAAGATATTTGATTTGTCCTTATTGAATAAATACTTATGTATTATTTTTATTAAGTGTGGTTGTATTTGGTATAAGTTTCACTAAGTGTGGTTATAGGTTGATTTTAGTGTTAAACTTACTAGCAACTTGCTAAGGATTCCTATGTTGAATTAAAGTTTAAAATTTTATGCAATATTATTTATGAGTACATATTATTGAATGAATGTAAGTTATGTCGTGTGTCAAATCTTTTGGGTCTGAAGCATGACATTACATATGAGTAACAATTAAATAAACTTGAAATCTAAATGATTTAGGCTATTTGAGTTCAAAAGATAGCTTGGATGAGGTCGTTTTTGTATTTAGAGATATGCCAAAAATGAGGCCATTTGCAACAATTGCACTATCATTTAGTTAGTTGCCAAGTAGTGTTTTACTTTTTAAGTTTTGATGAATGTTATACGGTATGCTCTAGCACTACTCTACGTGGGAATGGTTATCAAGTTGTTTAAATGGGTTTGAGGTGAGGTTACGCTTTAAATTGGGATGTAATATTATTTAATTTATTTAGAAAAGTATATATTTGTTAGTGTTGGTAAATGCTTTAAATCCATTCTGATTGTTGTGGTTTTGTTTTGCTTAAAATATTGTGCTGCATTCTTGCACAAACCGCTTTCATTTAGTTCTTTATTTATATTGGCCTCTTAGTCTCTTTAATTACATGGGTTTTAACATTGAAAAATTTACTCGAAATATGAAAAATTACATATACTATTTGTGTATTGTTGTTACTTTAAATTTCTCGTATTGAAGATTCAAGATTACTTCATATAAAAGTTTAATTTATATGGATTTTTCTTTATATGTATAAGAGTTTTGAGTAAGTTAATTGATGATTCAAGATTTGTTCCTTTAAATGTAGTAATCCTATATATATGGCCAATCTCATCTTACTGGAAGGGTGATTGTGAATCAGGGGATCAATTCAATGCCACGAATCAATGTAACAAAAAAATCAATGGAACTCGTTGATTCGTCAATGAATTTCGTTGAGAGTAGGAAACTAAACATAATAGAAGACCTTGAATATTTGTCTTTAAGTGATGCCCATGAAACACATCCAGTATTGTTGTAGGGTCTTTTATGCATAATGCTAGCCACTTATTCAAGCTTAATGATCCTAGCAAATGTGCTTATTGAACTATCTTAGTCTTTTAAGATTTAGTTTGAGATGCTTTGTATAATTTATAAAACTTAAATTGAATGGTTTGACAATTGTAGTTTTATTTATAAATAAATAAATAGTTTGATATTTATTTAAATATGATATTTATGTGTGGAATTATAGTTTATGAATACATTCAAAATTCTAGTCAAAGAATTTAAATTTGAAATTATTAAAAAAATATTTGAAATAAAATACAAAATCTCTAATACTACGGTGTCAGCAATTTACTGATACTACTGTGTTAGAGATTTATTGATATCATGATATTAGTAATTTTCTAATACTATGGTGTCAGAGAATCATTGATGCTACGGTGTTAGTGATTCACTGGTACCGTGGTATTAGTAATTCACTGACACCATTTATAGTGTTAGTAAATTTCTCGCTTGAGCAATATTGACACTATAAATTTACTTGCTTGAGAAATACTAACACTATAAAACAGTGTTAGTGAAATCATTCACTGATGTTAACTTAGCGTCAATGAATGCCATTTTTGTAATAGTGGTTCTTCGACCACTCTTTTACAGAAGATCAAACCCAGAAGAGTCGAAGTCCTTAGGGCTGCCTTTTTGTAGGTTAATGTCCCTAGGACTTCTCTTCTGCAAAAGGTCAAACTTGGAAAGGTTGAAGTCTCTAAGACCACCATTCTACAAAAGATCAGATCTTTCCTTATGAGTCATAGATCTTTAACTACACTTACTCAAAAGGTTGGGTGATAAGACGTCCTCTTAGAAAATGTCAAAGTCCTTAGGATTGCCATTCCATAAAATATAAAATCCTTCTATAAAAGTTGTGAAACTTCGACTATACTTTCTCGAAAGCCTAACCGATAAGACATCTTCTTTGGGAGTTATAGAGTTTTGGCTACATTTCTTAGAAAGCAGAAATGATACATCAGTATGCATTGAAAGACTTCTCTTAAAGGATCCAGTACCCTTTCCAAAGAAGTATTCAAAATCAACATAACTTCTTTGGAAGGGTCCAATATTTTTGTCAAGAAGCATATATATCAAAAGATATTTTTGGAATTATCCAGTACCTTTACCAAAGAAATACTTCTAATAAGAAAGACTTTTCTCAAAGGTTTAGTACGTTTACCAAGAAGCATATATGTTTAAAGACTTCTCTAAAAGGGTCTAGTGCTTTTATCAAGAAGCAAAAATACCATAACAACTTCTTTGGATGGGTTTAGTGCCTTTACCTTTGAAGCAAACATATCCAAAACATTCCTTAGAAGGATTGTGTACCTAACGACCACTTTTTCTTAGAAGCACAATAAATGTTTTAGATTGATTGTTAAATAAAAGTCATTATGTAATAGTTAGACGTATATTTAATTGGCATTCTAATATAGTTGAGTCATATTGTGTCATAGGACAAGTGTAGAGGATCTGGTCTTTAGAATTATAACAATTTGACCGAATAATCTATAAAAAGACTTTCTTGGAAAGGTCGTGAGTCCTCAAGATTACCCTTCTTCAAAAAGCTCGTGTGTCCTTGGGACCACCCATCCTTAGAAGTATAGAAGATGAGATGCTTCCTTCGAAAGGGTTATAAGTCCTCAGGTCTACTCTTCCATAAAAGATCAAAGACTTCTTTAGCTGCTTCATGTGTTCAAAGACCATCCTCCATTGAAAGCATAAAAAGATCACTCAATAGGTCATGAGAAGTAAACAATCCTTATCATTTGATCACCGGGCACTCTTTTCCCTTTTCACTCCTATTCTAAGGGTGACAGGGCCTTCTAAGTCACTCCCAATAACTATAAGCTCCTCTGTAAAAATGAGACTATGAAGAAGCAAAAAGTTAGAAAAATGAAGCACTAAAAGGACCTCTTTCAAAATAAAATGCATCTGTAAATCATCTTTTGAAAATACGAAATATCCCATGAAAGCTTCTTAGGCAACCAGTTGCCAAACTTAGAAGCATGAAAATCCATCCATGACCACGTCCAATAAACAAGATCAACACAAAAGTGTTAGAATGATGAGAACATATTCAAAAGGTATCACTTAAACTTATCTCTGACTATTTAGATATTATATTTAGTTACCACATTTTTTCAAAATCTCAAAAAGTAACACTTGCTCAGATTGTTTTTTAAATTTTATTATATATACATTAAGGTTTATCACAGGAAGTAAGATTTATCATTTTTGTCACATGACAATATAATTATATCATATACATAGAAGCATTCTTTTACATACTATTTAGAGGCCAAACTGCAAGTGAAAGTAAATATTATTACTTTAGAGCAATTAGACAAAAATAAAAGGATTACGATGATAATATCTTAGGCAAATCTAGAAGCTTTGAAACACACTGTTTCATTTACTGATTCAAACCAATTAGGCATTGACTAGTAGTAACATGAAATTGCATGCATCCGCTCATTAAACCAAAAACATCACTATTATTGAAAAGAAGCATAACCGTCGAGAATGACAACATTAATGAAGAAGCAGGAAGCGTGAAAAGCTTTTAAATCATATAGCACTCGCTGATTGAAAAGTGAAGAAATGTGTTTAAGATACTTTTACTTATAATAATACACTCCTTCACTTATGGGGATATATGTTGGGCTCATTATCTAAAAGGCCCAAATGACCCGAGCATAGTTTATGATGTGCCTTGATTTATAAGCATGCTAATAAAGGACGAAAAATGATTAGCTTTGAACCTGGTGATCTTGTTTGGATTCATCTTAGCAAGGGAAGATTTTCTAGCAAGCGGAAGTCCAAGCTGATGCCAAGAGTTGATGGACCTTTTCGTATTATAGAGAAGGTAAATAGTAATGCTTACAAAGTTGACCTTCCTGGTGATTACAATGTTTCAACTACTTTTAATGTGAAGGACTTATCTCCTTATTTAGAAGATTTAGAAGATTCTGATTTGAGGGCATCAGTCTACCATATCCATAGATCTTAAAAATGGGTTGTGTAAATAATAGAAAGAGAAAACCATGTACACATTTGCTCGTTAGACCAAAAACATCACCAACATTCAAAAAAAGGATAACCACCGAGAACGGCGACATCAAAGAAGAAAAAGGAAGCATAAAAAGTTTTTAAAACATGTAGTGTTCACTATTTGAAAAGTGAAGAAGTGCGTCTAGGATGCTTCACTTACAAAAACACACTCCTTTACTTATGTAGAGACATTTGTTAGGCCAATTATCTAAAAAGGCCCAAACAGCTCGCACACAGTCTACCTTATTTATGGACCTAAAAAATGAGTCGTGAAAATCATGATGAGACAAGAATGAATTAAATTTTGAATTCTATTCTAGCAAATTATTGTTTTACTTGAAAAAAAAAATTTCATTAGTAAAGAAATTTCACTTAAATCTTTCTTTTTGATTGAAATAGATTAAAATCTCTAATAACTCGGATATAATTATATACATGTATACTCTGAAGAGAATTAAGACTCATATGCATACTTTGAGTTGAATTTAAATTTATATATTATAAATATGCATAAAATTTTATTTATAATTCATTCCTTTTTATTCTCGTTATTTAGATACAAAGGTCATTATTAATTATTTAATTTTAAATTAATAAAATTTATCATAATATCTTATTTGTTTTTATAACATTTTTATACATAAATATTATTATTTTTAAATAAATATTGATTTAATTATTAAAATATCTTTTAAGATGACGGTACATTTTTTTATGATTTTGAAGAATAAATAAGAGCAGACGTTATTGACGCGAAGGTATCACACCCAAAAACTTTGGTAAGAATGATGCTTAATTAAAGAATTAAAGAAAGACAACGGCTCTTCCTTCCACGAGGTTTACCCCACCGAAGATCTTTCTGTTTCCGAAATTGAATTGAATGCTAAAATGAAATCCAAATCAATTAGGAAATGATATTTACCATTTACAAGTGCACATTTTTAATATGGGTTCTGAAATTGAATCATTTATTAAACAGTTACAGTGCTCTATAGTGGAGCATCTAATTTTTCATCTGTGGTGAGGATATGTAAGAAGAAGTTTTAGTTCATAAAGTCAAGTGAGTCATCTGGTTTTAGGTTACAAACATATCCATGTGCTAGCCATATTTGAGGTTTAATCGGCCACCATATAATTGCGACGATATTTCAAATCTTCAATGAAGTTCGATTGAAGAGACACCCTTAATTCCATTGTTGTCAACTGACAACATGATCCATGTTGACGTTCTTAAAGATACTATTAATTCATGAATAGATATTACAATTGGTTGGATGTTACGATCAGCTACAAGAAGACTTAACAGACTATCAACCAAGTGATAAAATTATAAAAAAAAAAAATGATCACAAACAAGAATATTTAGTTGAAATTTTCTTAACACGCCTAGCTAATACAAAAATATTGTAAAAAAGACCTTGACTAAGAACAAATATAGTTGTTTAACAAATATTGGAATTCAATTTAGTTGAGAATATTCTCAAAATTGAGTGATGAACTGATATATCTAAACTAAAGATCATTATTGTATATTTGTTTAACAATTCAAATTAAACTCGGTTGACTAAGAACAGATATATCTAGATTAAGCCCCACAGATTTGAGAGGTGAAGAACATACCTACTACTAACACTGTCTTTAGATCTCTAATATATATTTGATTTTTTCTGTTAACATATACATAATTTAAACGAGCCTCACACATAGAGCTGATAATGAGGTGGGTCGGGTTGGGTATGACAATTTTTATCTCCATATTTGAATAGATTGAAAATGTTCTTCGGTTCATATTTGAATTAAATAGTTTAGATTTAAAAATATTTCGAATAAAGATGGGGTTATCACGAGTATCGCATACTTGAATTTATTTATTTTTATATTTTAAATAAATATGATAATACACTTTAATTAAAAAAATTATAAGAATATTTTATAATTCGAGATTACGAAGTGAATTTTGGGTGATAACCCATCTCTAGACCCTTCACAAAATCTCCTTTCATTTATATGGGCACAACCGCATGATAAATTTTGCAAGACTACTCACGAAAGATTGAATATAGACAATATTTTAAGCTACCTTCCACCCTCTCAAGCACTCTCTTTAGTTTAATTTTTTGTAATGTGCATAGAGATACGAGATTTGGTTCAAGATTTTATTCTCTATTTAATTTAGACGACAATAATTTGTTTAACAAAGAGTTTGTTAGAGGCCGGCAAATATTATAGAAAAGATACTTACAAATACAATGTTTGCAAGCAAAGGAAAGTAGATTCACGGGCTATTTTAAGGTATTACAAAAAACTTGTTCATGTTCGGCAAGAAAAGAAAGTGTGTCCAATAACTTCCCTCACGGGGGAATATGCAAAATGGCTATCATTATCGCTCATTAATCTTAATTTTTTGTATCACGGGTTATTAGTAACATTTGTTTTCTTAAAAAAAAAAAAAAGTCAATACAAAATGGACTAAATTTGGGGTTCAATTCAACAAATTGCCCGTGGTTGCCAATGAATTAAAGTTCATATATATTAATTACGTTCTTTGGTGGGCCATAATTTCATCAATTTCTTTGGCCAATCCCCGTAAATCACGCAAGTCAATGATTAATGGGTTTTGGGTTTGTCATCAGAGCATTAACTCCTTTGGGGGGCAGTGTTTAAACACAGCCATTTTGGGGGCAATAATGCAAAACTAATGTCCTCCGTTCAAATGTATCAGCTAATTATTAAGAGTTATTATTTCCTGACTTAGTTGTTCTCATCTCTTTATCTTTGAACTTGAATCTCAAGATTCAAGTCCTTCTATGATTTTTGCGAGTTTATTTAGAGAACGAATAGAGTTCGAATTGAATTATAATTAAACTTAATTTAAACGATTAAATTCCTAATCCCAGCTTGTTGATGCTTGAGACTTTTCGTTTTCTTCAAGTTTTGGTAGCCAAGAGACATGAATTCTCTCCGATCAATGCAGTGATTGAGCATGCATGAGAAAATTTTCTCTTTATCTTTGCCTACTTCTCATTCTTTTTTTCCCACTTCCCTAAAGCCAAACGAATGTTTATTCTGCCGATGGTTTAGAAAACACGTTTTGTAAATGATTAAAATATTTTTATTAATAATTACTATATATATTATGAATTATGTTAAATAAGAGTCAATTTAATTAAATGGTATATATTTGAGTTATTTTTCATTAGACTTTAGAAACATCTAATTTAATATGAATTATTATATATAAATTTTAATATTAGTTGAATTATAATTAATGAAATTATAATTAAATTAATATATAAAAACTTATTTTAAAGTTATTGTACTTAAATCAAATCATTAGTTGCATAGTACTATTAAATGTTATGTACAGTTAATTGTGAAAGGCCACTATATTCTTGACTTTTATTTAAAATTGTTAGCTTTAATATTCTAATCATCATAAATTTTTCAAATGTATTTTTTTCCTCAACATCTATTTTAATAATTTGACATAATAATAAATTTTAAGTTATATTCATATAATTATGATTATATCTAACCAAATTTCTTTTTATTTTGCATATTTCTCATCCCTTTTTTCTCAGGACCATAAAGCCTAAAGGATGTTTATTCTGCCAAGCTTAAAGACACGATTTATAAAATGAATTGCTTTGTGTAGGACATGCCAAGTCGTTTGAATGTAAAGTTACAAACTTTTAGTTTCGTGGAGTAAAATACAATCACACACTGTGAAGGATTAAAACCTACAAATAATTCAAAAATTTTGTATTGTGGAAACATTAGGCGTGACAAGCAGCTTAAATACACCCTAAAGTTGCGACACAAAAGCCAGACATGTGTCATAAGAAAATATAAATTACAATCTTTAATCAAACAGTTTAATTAGGAGGCACTTTAGACTGCTTAATTGGATTATGATATGATAATGATGTGCCCATAATAGAGGTTATGTTTATCTGCTCATGCTTTCGTCAAGTGAATAATGAAGCCACATTAAGTTGTGTTCTAGAATTATATAGCTTAAAAAATTAGCCTTAACAATTCTATTTGAAGAAATGTCATTTTTGGTCTTTAATTTTATGGATATATATAAAATTAGTCTTCACTTTTTTAATATATACCATGTTAATTTTTATAAAGATATTTTTGATAAATTTTTATTATTTTTTTTATTATTGAACAATTATCATTTTCGTCATTATATGAACTAACATGATATATATTAAAGAAGTGAGGACTAAATTGGTATACATCTATAAAATAATATTTTTTCAAATTTTCATAAACAATAGTGATAAAGGCTATTATAATTAGGTGTATTTGAGAATATTTTCTGTTTAAATTACTTTTGTTTCGTAGTTCTTATAAGAATACTTAATAATACTTCCTAAAATTTAACAATAAAATTAAAAAAAAAACCTACTAGAGACTTTTTCAAGAAGCAATGCAAGTGTTTCTCTATGATATTAATAAATGAATAGAAGTTTTCTTTTAAATATTTGATAAGAGTTTCGGATGAAATCAAAGGAATTTTCAGAAAGACTATCCATTAATATATTACAAGAGACTCTTTAGTGAAGATTTTGTTATCTTGTGAGGATACTGTTCTGAATAGAATTTGAATTAGACTAATGATCTACCCATTTTCCAAAATCCGAAATCACATCATTAGTGGTTGTTAACTATTTGATTGGTCACCTAACTTGAATTGCTAATCCATCTAATTGAAACCAATGGTTCCAAGAAAGATTGCCCCTTTGAATTGGCAACTAATTGTTGTCCATTTAATTTGGTTTTGTGTATTATTGATCGAATGCAACCATTTCAGCAGCGTCGTTTTTATCTATATTCTGGCTTATAGAAGACCCATCAGAGCTCAGAACAGCTCTTCCTCTTTCACATAATCTTCATATCAATATCATATCATTTCAGTATTATGATGCTGACTTGAAATTATCAAATACTTACGGCACCCACACAAATTGAATCATTTCTTATTCTCATAATCAGATATAACATGAAAGTGAAACTAGATAGTGAAAGTTATTTCCTTCTACTTCCATTAGTTAATGGTCACTAAGGTAGTAATCAGTTGATAATGAAATTGGCATAACGTGAGAAACACATTGAAAGTATTATGTTATTTATATAATAACTTAATAATGTTATCTTATGTATGTATTTAATTATATTAAAAATTAATAAATAAATTACTAGTTACAACCGATAAAAATACACATGTCATAACATTATTGATTAAAATTATTTTTCAATATACGCATGTTTCAGATATGCCTTGTAATATAGGGACAACCATCACTTTGATTAGGTAACTAATTAGTCCCTTATTAATGTGACACCAAGTTTTGGCTCTCTTTTTACCACAATATCAACGAAAATTTGCACAAAAACAGGAGAATAAAGCCAGCACCATTTTTGAATTCTTGGATTTGCTGGTGAATTGTAAGATTAACATTGATAACCCTTTTCCTTTTTTTCATTTTTCTAGTCAAAAAAATGATGCTTCTGTCATATATACCACATCATCCCTACAACATAGTAAGACATTCTATCGCAAGAATTAGACTAAAAAACATTGAATATATATATATATATATATATAAAATAATGATATGACCTTGGTTAAATTTGCTTAAATTATTGAAGCATTTACTGTCCTGTGGTAAGGAATCAAATAGGAGGAAATTTGAGAAGATCTAGAAGAATGTGATAGATGAAATAGTCAACCAGCTGGAGAAATAAATTGTGGTATTTGAACTGAATGTCCTTTAACAACTCTGTTGCTCTTCTGTGCTTCACCTGCCTTTAATGCTTGAGCACATGGAGGGGTCTTTCCATTGCAGCCCTTTCTGTATAATTTAAATGAAATGGCCTGCAAGAGGTTGGGGATGATTAATATTTAAACCTATCAATCTACTTCTCCATTTTATCATTGCCCACTTTTATATTGTTTACTTTGAGGGTACAGAGGAACTTAAATCCCTTTTGGATTCAGTTGTGCTTCTCATTCCCTCATTTGAATAATGTATCGAGTTGTGTATATAATTTTTTTAACAAATCCACTATCATATATTGTTGTATTTTTATTTTGTAGGGTCAATGAATAAATATTTTTTTTGGTATAAAAAATTAGGGTTTTGCTTGATTAGCTGCCTGAATACTTGAGACCTTTTCTTGCTTTAATACAAAATCATAAAAGCGTGTGTAAATTTAGGCAGCTCCACCGCAAATTTCTTCGTTGTTCTATCAAATATGCATGGTTATAACTTATTTCACGTTCGTTTTTTTTTTCTTTTGAATATTTGGAAATATTTTATAGGTCATTCCCAACAATTCTCTTAATAAATTAAGAATAAATATTAGTTTCGTTCTTAATTTAATTGATATATATTAATTTAATCTCTATTTGTTTTCATAAATATTCAGTTAGTCTTTTTAATGACATTTTTTTTATATTTTTTTCTACCATTTTCATCTTTGAAAAATGACCATTTTTATCCATATAGAGACTAATTGAGTATTTATAAAAAAAAGATAGGGATTAAGTTAGTATAATCAATTAAATTAAAGATAAAATTGATATTTTTTTCACAAATTAATAACTATTTTTTATATTTACAAGGCATGTCAAAGCCAATTGTTTTTGACTTCTTAACTAATATGTAAAATGGTTTTATTGGGTAATGAAATAGGATTTAATATTAAATAATATTACTCTTCTTAAATAATATTTCAAAATTTTTATATTGCATTGATGTGTTAAGTAATTATTTAAGAGTGAAATAATGTAAAATTTAAAATTATCAATTATGCTAATTCATCATCTAATAATTATTTAACACATCATTTAGGATGAAAAAATTTATGATACCATTTAAGAAATGTAGCATTATTCTTCAATATTAATGGAAGAAAGAAACAAGAGAGAACGATTAATGTTACATTTTAGCATCCCAAATTTTTTTATATCAAATAATGTATTAAATAATTATTAGATGATAAAATTGTGTAATGAGTAATTTTAAAAATTGTATTATATTATTACCTAATAATTAATTAACACGTCATTTGAATAAAAAAATTTTAATATAACATTTAAGAATTATAACATTACTCTACTTAACTATTCATTATACTACATTCAACGTTTTGGAATGTTTGAAAAAATCAAAACAATTAACAGCCTACTAAATTACTATTCTAATAGTAAGTTCCATGTATTCAGTGGAGGTTGAAGTGGCTCATTCGTCTTCCCCAAACCCCCCAAATTAAAATACAAAAATAAAATAAAGAATTGTTTTTTTTTAAAAAGAAAAAGAAAAAGAAAAAGAAGTAACACCTGGCTATCTCAGACTCTTACTCTTGTAAATACAAGTAATGAAATTTGAAGTCATCAAAGTTTACCCTAAAGTGGTTCAGTTCACAAACGAAAAACATATTATATGTTATTTTGTAGCCTTAATCTCTTTCCTTCTTCAACTTTTTTTTTTATGTAATTAATGTCTGCGGAAAATGATAAATATTCACATGCTTTGCGTAAAACTTTCTGTTATTTTCTTCTTTTCATATTTACAGCAAAAGAGAATTAGCAAACAGATGACAAGAAGAAAGATACAGGGACATATAGTACTCATTACATAGCATTATAATTAAGATATTGCCAGAAACTTTCTGTATATAAGTCTGACAAGTCGTTTCTACAAGGAAGAGATGAGATTGAGAGAGATGATCAATAAAATGAAATTATATTAACCAAGATAGTTAACTAACATGGAGAAAGGAACCAAGCATAGCCCTCTTCTCTTCAAGTCTGTGCAATCATTATTCTTCCCAATATTGAAATTCACATTTCTTTCTTGTGGCTCCAGTTCTGGGTAATGTTCTGAGGCAGCTCCTTTTCCCTACAAAAGAATCAGGAGAGCCCATGTCATTTGTTAGGTTAACAATCCAGCACCAAAACAATCTTATAAAAGAAAAGGGGAAAAAAAGCATATTAAAAAAATGAAATATGTATTAAGTATACCAGAGAACTATACATATGATCATCAGTCTTCCTGGGATTCATATCCGTCGGTTCCAAATCACTAACCTGTTGATCAATATTGAGAAAGGTAGAGAAGTTAAATCAAAGGATTAGAAAAGGAATAAAGAAAAAAGAAAAAAAAAATTGAACAAACAAACAAAAAAGCTACAGAAAATGGGTTTTTAATCTAACCTTGGGACTATTGATGGGAGAACTAGCAGTATCCTCTAAAGAATCATCATGATAAATTTCTTTGGTCCTTGGTTTCTTGAACTTTAACTTCTTGGGAACTTTTGGCGAGCCTCCGATTGAAGAACAGGGTGGATTGTGATTGTGGGATAATTTCCATGCGGCATAAGAAGCAGCATCAGAGACCAAAGAAGGACTGCCAAAACTGGAGCAATAACTGTGCTCTTCTTCTCTATTGTTGTTTGAAAAATCTTCGAAATAAGCAGTCCATCCACTCTCCTCATCAGGAGATTGATCTGTTGTTGCTTTGGAAGCAACGGGGTTTTGCTTATACGAATTCATAGAGTCCTCCATCATTAATCTAACAACGAATTAAAGGTCGAGAGAAGGAGAAAAGAAGAATATATTTGCTTTGCCAGGAGATGAGAAGCCCTTTTTTTTGTAAAGGGCAGATTTATAAGAGGAAAAAATATGATAAAATAATGTATAAAAGGGAACCATAGTGTAGAATCTTGGCGTGGCCATTGTGGGCCAGCAGACGTTGAGGAAGTTAAAATCAGCGGTTGCAACATATAATTAAACAAGGCCGATTGAGAAAGAGAGAGAGAGAGAGAGAGAGAGAGAGAGAACGTGCAAGAAGAAAACAAATGATAAAGGTAAAGCGGGGTTGACCTTTGCGGATCAAATGAGATTTCCACTCTGCTTTTTGGCAGCCATTTTCTTTGTTAGGACTTCACCTTTCAACCAAATACAATTAATGAGTCTATTGGAACCGAAACACAAAAACTTGGACAACTTCAGCAAAGCTGACACACTCAGCCTGAATGAGCTAATTCAACGTCAGGTTTCAGACTTCACATCAGGGTTTTATGCATTATGATATTGGACTTCAACTTTCTTTATGTTGGCTTCCGGATAAAAAAATTCACAGCCCTAGTTGACAATAAGAATGGGCTTGGTTCGTGACTTGAGCACATACATGTACATTAGGTAAGATCTATATTAAAAATTTAGCTCTTTGACTGAGGTGTAGTGTGGAGTCGCCGCAGTTACTTCACTCTTTAAATGCATATGTCCCGGTTTTCTCAATTATATTTGATGTCAGAGAAAAAGACATTAGATAATAATCCTGAAGACACAACAACGAAAGCAATTCAAGATATTTGCAGCGTACGCCTTCAATTCAAAACAATAATGCTTGGGATGAGCTATACGTTGCACTGCCCCCGTCAATAGAGAGAGTAATTAACTAAAACAGTTCCGCTGACATTGTGGGCAATTAAATCAAAAGCCTCGGGGCCTATTCTTCCGAGAACCTGACTTACCCGGTGGAAAGATGCTTATGAAATAATTATTTCACACAAATTTGATACGATTAAAGTAAATATAGATAAATAAAATTGATATAATTAATAAATAAGTTAAATTTGTATTACTTATTTATTAATTGTGTTAAATAGTATTTAAAATTAATTTATTAAATATTTTAAGTTATGTTTTATAAACAAATCAAATTCATGTCTAATAGTGTGTCTACTCATTAAAGACATATTTAATTAAATTATTATTAAATATTTATATAAATAAATTAAATTTAATGTTATTATTTATTTAAACAAATATAATTACGAACGAATCAAATTGTATATAATTGTATAAACGAATTAAATTTAATTTATTTATTTAAACGTGTCTAATTGTGTAAATTCACTTATTAAATAAAATTAAATTTGTGTCTGAGTGCTTGATTCGTTTATATAAATGAATCGTATATGAATATAATAAAAATTTATTAATATTTTATACTAACACGACAATAATATAATTGAATTGCCACCCCTATCTAGCCAGCATCAACTTAGCACACACTATAAGCTAATTGACCACGTCTTATTTATTAGCTTGTCATATTATAAAACAAGAACCTAAATTCGACCCCGCTCTCAGCATATTTACTTACTTGAGGAGTAAAGTTTTGAATAAGACGGTTTCAATATGCTCTCTGTAGAGAATAATAGAGCACAAATGGAATACTTTTATTAATACAACAAACACAAAACTTACAACACAAAATTTAGAAACTCTCACTCTTTCTCACTTACAACACAACACTCACAATTTAACTCTCTCACACTCTTTGTTGAGCTTATTATTTGCTCAACTCTCTAACACTCTAAACTCTCAACAATTGATCAAATACTTGATCAACTCTTTATTCTTAACTTGCTTGCTTGTAAAACTAAATGAGGGAGGGGGGTATTTATACTTAGTTTCAACAAACCAAAACCACACAAATAAAATAATGTAAAAATTTATTAACCACACAAGTTTATAATACTTATCTCATTAATTATTAACTTAAAATATCTTACCTAATCTAGAAACTTCAAGAATTGGGCTTGTAAATATTTGGGCTTAATCTTGGGCTTGATGTTGTAATTAATTTAATTTAATTTAGTGTTGTAATTTTAACACTCCCCCTCAACACCAACTTCTATTCTTCTAACCATGTTGAGTTGTCTTCGAAACTTTTCAAACTTATCAACACCCAAGCCTTTTGTGAACAAATCAGCCACTTGATCTTCAGTCTTAACATACAACAACTCAATTTCTTCTTGCAGAACTTTCTCTCGGATGAAGTGATAATGCACCTCCACATGCTTTGTTCTTGCATGAAAAACTGGATTTTCTGCCAAACAAATTGCTGACCGATTATCACAATATATTGACACTTTATAATCTCTTGGCTGATGTAAATCCTCCATCAATTGCATCAACCATGTACTTTCTTGAGCTGCCATTGCGGCTGCTCTGTACTCAGCTTCAGTAGTTAACAATGATACAGTCGGTTGCCTTTTGCTGCACCAAGAGACTGTTCCTGAACCAATCTTGAAAAAATACCCAGTGGTCGAACGTCGTGTGTCATGATCTCCAGTATAGTCAGCATCACAATAGCCAACTATTTTATAATCTTGATCTTTCTTATAGAAGAGACCATAGTCCATTGTGCCTCTCACATATCTCAATATTCGTCGAGCTGCTTCTAAGTGAGGTTTCTTAGGATTTTGCATGTATCGACTTATTACTCCAACTGCATAAGAAATGTCTGGTCGAGTCAATGTCAAATAGATGAGACTTCCTACTAGTTGTCGATACATAGTTCCATCTTCTAAATCCTTTCCTTCATGACCGCACAACTTGGCATTGGCTTCTAGCGGTGTTGAGATAGGCTTGCACTCTAGCATCCTAAACTTCTGCAACAAATCTTTGGCATATTTTTGTTGTCCTAGAAAAATTCCTTTTGCTGTCCGAGTAACTTCGAGCCCAAGGAAATGCTTAAGTTGTCCAAGCTCTTTCATCTGGAAGCGAACCGCCAAATTCTCTCTTGTTCGACGAATTTCTTCTTCATCATCTCCAGTGATAATTAAGTCATCCACATATACCAGCACAATTGCAAGTTTCTTTCCATTAGCTTTGACGAACAGGCTAGAATCAGCTGGTGCTACAGAGTAACCACCATGTGTTAGAAATTCTCCAATTTTACCATACCACGCCCTTAGAGCTTGCTTTAATCCATACAATGCCTTTCTCAATTTACACACATAATCAAGTTGAATCATATAGATCTCCCGATCTAACTCTCCATGTAGAAAAGCATTCTTTACGTCCATTTGCCACAATATCCAACCTTTACTAGCTGCCAATGCAAGTAGAACTCGTACTGTGGTGATCTTGGCTACTGGACTAAACGTTTCATCATAGTCTAGTCCATACTGTTGAGAAAATCCTCGAGCTACCAGCCGAGCTTTATACCTCTCCACCGATCCATCAGGACGTCTTTTGATCTTATACACCCACTTACAAGATATAGGTTTCACATCCTTTGGCTTTGGCACTAAATCCCAAGTTTGATTTTGCTCCAACACTATAATTTCTTCTTCTATAGCTTTAATCCATTCAGAGTTCTGTGATGCTTCTTCAAAAGTCTCAGGTTCCTTAAAATTTTCCTCTTTCGCTATAGCCGCATTAGCATATTTGGGATTAGGCTTTCGTATTCTTATTGACCTTTGAGGATGAGACTGAGGAGTTGCAGGTTCTGCTCCTTCATATCTGGCATCCGTTGTTGGTTGTTGATAGATGCCAGTTTGCCAAGGACTTTGAGTTGTCTCTTGCTCGGTGTTGTCATCACTACTTCCATTATCAAGGTCTTCTTGGCTCGGTGGGATTTCATCAATTTGATCATCTATCTTTTGTTGTAGTCGTTCTTCTATTTCTTTTGAATCTGGAAGCTCCTCTTTTTGTGGCGACCACCATGAAGATGCTTCATCAAACACCACATTCCTTGATGTGTAGCACCGCCCACTAGTAGGGTCACAACATTTCCATCCATTACGCTGGTTATCATATCCAACAAAGATACACCTGATTGCCTTTTTGTCAAATTTGTTTCTCAGGTGATTTGGCACAAACACATAGTATATATAACCAAATACTCGAAAATGACTCACTGTAGGTTTCATATCCCACAACTTCTCAAATGGTGATATGAACCCTAACCTTGGTTGAGGAAGCCTATTAATCACGTGGGCTGCAGTCTTCATTCCTTCAGCCCAAAATCTTCCTGGTACATTTTTTGCGTGCAACATACTCCTACAAATCTCTGCAAGATGCCGATTCTTCCTTTCTGCAACACCATTTTGTTGTGGCGTGTTGGCACATGTGAACTGATGTCTTATCTTATTTTCTCGAAGATATTGTGAGAACTCATCAGAGGTATATTCTCCTCCATTATCTGTACGGAGACAATGAATCTTCTTTCCGACTTCTCCTTCAGTTGTTTCTTTAAATTCCTTGAACTTAAAAAAAAGTATCTGATTTTTCCTTCATAAAGAAAACCCATACATACCTCGAGAAGTCATCAGTAAATGTCACCAAGTACCGCATACCACTAATTGATGGCTGCTTGACAGGTCCAAACACATCAGAGTGAACCAACTCCAATGGCTCCTTAGCTCTAAACTTTGACTCCTCATATGGTAGTTGATGTGCCTTGCCATACTGACATCCCGCACATACTGTATCCACTCTCACATCAAGTTGAGGTAGACCCTTAAGCATTGCCTTGTTCATCATCACTTTTAGCTTATGATAACTTACATGTCCCAATCGTGCATGCCACAAATCTACTGTCTCATTTTTTCGAGTCTTGTCTATATAAGCTGACTCTGCTGATAGTACATAGACTGACTCTAGTCGTCGTCCTTCCATTGTTGGTGTTCCTGTGATTTTTAAATCTTGGTACACCTTAACATCTTGTGGACCGAACAAGACATAGTGTCCAGAAGATGTTAACTGTGATACTGACAATAGATTCTCTTTCATGCCGGGGACATGATAGACATCTTGAAGTGTTACATTATTAGGACTGTAACGAGGTGCAAAGACTGTGTTACTGATGTGAGCTATAGGCAATCTTGAGTTGTTGGCTGTCACCACCACGCGACTTCCTTTGTACTTAGTCATATCTTGGAGCTTTTCTTCATCACCAGTCATATGATTTGAACATCCTGAGTCGACGATCCAATCATTTTCATAGTCAATCCGTCCAGGCTTTATCACTGAGAGTGATAGGTCTTCTTCCTCGATAGCGATAGACGCTTCAACATCCCATTCATCTTCACTCTTTCTTTCTGAGTTTGATGTGGCAGCATTACCCTCAGCAAACCTTTTCTTAGACCAATAATCTTTTGCCATGTGTCCTATTTTTCCACAATTGTAGCATTTTCCTTCAAACTTTTTCTTTTGGTTGGACTGACTACCATTGCTGCGAGCCCTCCATACTCCCCCTGTCTGTGAGCTACCTTCTTGGTGATAACTCTTTATCTTGTCATCATCTCTTTTAGATCCTCCACCAACACGTCGTTTAAATCGACATTTTCTTTTGTCGATGTAGAGTGCTTCTTCATCGCCTTTTAAAGAGACTCCACCCATTTGCTTGACAATCGCTTCTTGATCAGCAAGCAAATTTTCAAATTCAATGAGAGATAGTTGGGTTGGCCAGCCTTGTACAGCAGTAACAAAACTTCTATACTCGGGCCTCAAACCATGGATGATAATTCTTTTCATCCTAGTTTCAGCAATGGCAGCGGCAGGATCTAACTCAGATATTTCACGGCACAAGGACTTTACCTTTGTGAAGTATTGGTTGATCGTCATGTTGCGTTGTGCAATTGACAATAGTTCATTCTCTAGAAGCTGTAGTCGCATGTTGTTTTTCTTTGAGAAGAGTGATGCAAAAGTGTCCCATGCTTCATTTGGCGTCTTAGCCTTCTTTATGTGCTCTAACAATTCTTCTTCAACTGTGGTGTTAATGGCGAACATAGCCTTACCAGTTTTTACCTTCCACTTCTTTAAAGTGGCTTCGTCTGTTGGCTGCTTCACTTCATTCCCGCCAACGACCTCCCAAAGATCTTGACCTTGAAGGTAAGACTCCATCAACGTCGCCCATGTATTATAATTTTGGTTGTTGAGCTTCTTGATTCCTCCAACGACTTGAAGGTCACCCATCATGTTGGCAGTACCTCAGAAACAAGTTTTGTTAACAAACTTGCAGAGTCACAGACTACTCACGAAACACAGAAGCTCACTCACTCACAATTTCTAAAAAATCCTTTCTGATGTGGAAGATCAGTCAAAACTGCAACCACAGAGCATACTCAGAATTCTTAGAAATCCTACAACTTGAGCAGTCCCAGACAGTCCCGCTCTGATACCAATTATAGAGAATAATAGAGCACAAATGGAATACTTTTATTAATACAACAAACACAAAACTTACAACACAAAATTTAGAAACTCTCACTCTTTCTCACTTACAACACAACACTCACAATTTAACTCTCTCACACTCTTTGTTGAGCTTATTATTTGCTCAACTCTCTAACACTCTAAACTCTCAACAATTGATCAAATACTTGATCAACTCTTTATTCTTAACTTGTTTACTTGCAAAACTAAATGAGGGAGGGGGGTATTTATACTTAGTTTCAACAAACCAAAACTACACAAATAAAATAATGTAAAAATTTATTAACCACACAAGTTTATAATACTTATCTCCTTAATTATTAACTTAAAATATCTTACCTAATCTAGAAACTTCAAGAATTGGGCTTGTAAATATTTGGACTTAATCTTAGACTTGATGTTGTAATTAATTTAATTTAATTTAGTATTGTAATTTTAACACTCTCACCGTAAAAATATTATTATAGCATATGTTAATTTGAAAAGAAATATTTATGTGACGTAAAAATATTATTATAGCATATGTTAATTTGAAAAGAAATATTTATGTGACATGCACGTTCTAGTACTAAGACTCTCCCGTTAGATCACCCAGGTAAATGCCGTCTATTGCTCTACTTTTTCCAAAAGTTTTTTTAACATTTACCATGTTGTGTAACATGTATATATTGAATTTGTGGGTTAGCAGCTTTAATTAACCCAATCCGTTCTCAATCTCTCATGAACATCTCAGACTAATTCCAAAAGCAACTCTGCCTAAGTCCGCCTAAAACTGATCGAATGAGATTAATTTGTACCAAAAGCATGTCAGATCACGTGATCGGGTATTAATCAACAGAACAATGATTGGGCATATCGAATAAAAGAAGACCATTAATCGTATGTGTCAATCTAATATCAGTTACAAACATAGCACCTGAAACGTATGAATCATGATTCACAGAATGCATTCCAACCTGTCTTTATGATTCAATGCTGCTATATATTTAAGTTGGATCGAAATCTTCTTCTAAGTTAAGCTTTTGCTCAAGTAAATACAAATATATATTTAATAATTGATAAAAGAAAAAACAGTAAAAGAATAGATCTTAATCACTTATTTTTAAGTATTAATTAACACTATCAAAAAATCGTTAAAAATTTAAATAAAACTTAACTCGAAGAGAATCCTAATTTATTTAAGAAATGTAAGATACTTTTACCTCTAGGAGCCAAGTTTGACTAGGTCCTAGTAGATTAGTCTTGTTCCTTTCCTTTTTCTTTGTCGATGATTTCGTAGAGATTGCCAAATCCGAATTAGTTGTTAAATATGATTTTTCACATAAACTCCTTACTGGGTATCAATAACACCACAAAGAAATCACGTATGTGACATGGGGAAGAGCTACTCGGACATGTACATTATTTGGCTTAAAACAAACAAGAATACCAATAAGATATTACACATTGACAAATTCAAAGTAGTTTGATTTATTCGGAACAGAACAAATCGATCGCTGGAGCGTTTTATATACATTTCATGCATGCATGTTTTAGTGCAATGATGATCAAGAATCCGGTATGTAATATTTATCATCTCTCAACGCAGAAAAACGACACCAACTCTTTACAATCTTCCACATATTGAAGCTGTGTATACAAATTAATTTTAGTCAACCCAGATAATGAAAAGGTTGCGTATTCCATACCAAAACATGTTCTGTGAGCAGGAGGCTAAGAATTAAAGATTTTAGATTACCCGGCCCCAACTACTGAGATTCAGCCCACATCTATGCTCATCCGTGTTATGGCAATATTCATAGAGTTTAAATAAACTAGAGTGGAAAGCCTATGTGATGTTTTTGCTTTTTCTTTTTCCTATTTCCGCACATATCGGATTAATAGATCATGATTCATAAGTTAATTGATATGAATTTGGCACGAGTTAACAACATTTTTCTCCCAATTTCCTCTCATTCATTACTTCATCCTGGCATTTAACAAGAAGTTATAATTCACAAGAACTCATCATTTTGGTGTGCCTAACCTCTATTCATCAAGCACAGCTGCTCTAGTCATTTATTTGGCATCATTTGGTCATGCTTACAAAAAGTATCCCCCGTGAGCCACCCCTTCTCTCTCTCTAACAGATACACAATTCAAAGCTTCCAATTTCTAACTATGTTCTCTTGTTATTGATCACTCTTCAACCTTCTTATAATCATAATCTTAAATACACTCATCTTAAGAGCAAAATTTCTCCAGGGCTCTGGTCCTAGTTCTAATATTGTTTGCTGCACTTTTTCTTTCATTGTCATACCCAAGCACATCAGTACCAAATTTATCCGCCTTAAATTTCCTATCCTTCATGTTTCAGGTATTACATCACCACACTATTCATTTCATGATTCATGTATTTCCCTCACATCACTTAAAACTTAGTGTCCCACCTTGATTCATAGACGGGTATAGGTTACTTTCTCATTTGTTATAACTATTTCACTTGTATCCTAAAGGGTAAGGGTAAAAACTATTAACAGAAGACAAGGGTGGTCAGGGAAAGTGAGTGATGAATCTGTCCAAGAACTAAAAAGTGCATTATTGGCTCAGTACAAACATTACTTGCGTTGAGAAAATTTCAAGTATCCAGCTCATCCTCATCCTGAATTAGAACAACATCCCTGGGTAATTGAACGACTCTTCCTCTCAGAAGCAATCACTTCATTCTTGAATTGATGTAATCATCATGCATCGGAATTCTAAACAGTTCTTCAACCATCAATCATGGAGGTCTTTCGAAACCACTATCTGTACTTCTCTGGACAAAACCCAAAATTAGACTCTGCTAACAAACAACCGACTTTTATGAAGACTATTCACAATCTCAAATGATGGTGAATTACTGATCTCATTTTTCCTTCAAATTGACATGACAGGTTGTCATTTTACTTCAATTCAAATGCTCCTTCATCTCATCTACTGTTTCATGTGTAAACTTCTTGAAAATATCCGATGAGCCCTCAAGACTAGTTGCCGAGTGATCATAGCTAATACACGTTAGAATCATGCCGCACGTGCAATGTTGGATCAATATCATAGACCTGGTACCCAGCTAGTTTCTTAGATTGGGACAAAAACTATTAATGAAGGGCATGCGTAAACGAGAGTGACCGCCTTGAATTATTGGCCAAGGTACAGTGCGATCACATAGCTCTCAAGAAAAAGGAGATGTTATAGGTGACGTCCAAAAAGGCAAAAGCACAATACAAAACCACGAGTTCTCTTATCGCACAAAGAATGGAATTGATGATCCTTTTGCAAGCAACTACCTCCTTAAATTGATGTCGGACCATTTCATGAAACAATAGAGTTGATTAAAACAAGAGTTAAAGACATTTTTGTCTAAAAAATTTGGCAGACTCAATTTTATAATTCAAACTTTAAAATTATTAACTTTGTTCCAATTCGTTAATTGTTGTAGTTTGTTTTAATAGAAAAACTCATTTTATTATATAATAATATTTTTACCCTTATTTATTAAATTAATTACACATATTGATCAAAACGACAGGATACATCAACAAAAAAAAATTATTTAAAAAATAAAAAACTAGTAAGCACATGAATTATTGTGTATCTTAATGGGATAATAAAATTATTTTTTTTTGCCATTTTTATTTAAAATATCTATTAATATAAAATAAATAAACACTATAAATTAAATATACTAATTAAATCATCAGAAAATTAAAATCCAAAAAATTTAATTAATTTCCTTTTATTAATAATTGAAATTCAATAGTGTGCATTAGGGCCAGCACAAGCTTTAAGCACCTTGATCATCCAGTCCACGCCCACTTCCCCATATGATGGCTTCACCCCGCCTTCCCTCCTATCATGGCCAACCGGCCCCCCGCACCGTTCCCCACCAAATTCACACATCTTACAAAAATCTTCGCCAACCCAACATCTGTCACATTCAAGCACTTGTCCATTTTCAACTCACTCAGGCCGCCGGCTTGCGACAGCTCCACCACCTTCCTTTCCTCAAACCCACGACAGTGTAACACATCAACACTCTCCAAAAATGTATAAGCATTCACCAGTATCCAAACTCCTTGAGAAATTCTTCCTTGCATAAAGTGTGAAGAATGTGACTGCAATTCTAAGCACACCAATCCTTTTAGCAAGATCAGGGTCGGGAATTAACTCCAAAATCTTCAATGTGATTGCTTTAGAAAGGTTCATAAAGCATGGAACACCAACCCTTTTCACATAAATCAATTGATAAAGGACAAACTAGTTCATCAACTACTATTCTGCGAAATTCTTTAAGACTAGTTTCATCAAATAAATCAGAATATATATTTTGAATGGTATCATTGTCCAAAAATGCCCAACTTTGATGGCAAATAAATATCTTATGATCAACACATAGTCGATGACTCACATCACCCTCTTGAGCTAAAGATCCATATATAACAGGAGAATATTTTGAACTTTCAAAATTAAGAGTTACTGTCTCACTAAAATTATGTTCCAAAACCGTAGGGAGAATATAACATATTGACCTAAAGATTTTTGGGATGTGAAACCTTTTAATCTGTTTTCCTAAACTAGAAGCAGCCCATACAAAACCATAGTCTAACGTAATTGTTATGAATAACGAGTGCTACAAACTTTGCATCACTGTAAGTAGCATCGAAACCCTTTATTCTGAAAACCAGTTTCATGAAAGATCAAATTAGGAACGACACAAAGGCAGAATCACAAATAAGAAGGGAATTCAAGGTGGAAAATTATAGATTGTGAAACAATTCTTTACTCTCAAATAGCCTAAGCTAGTCGTCGTAACCACAGCCAAACGGCATCGCTGCATGTGTCGGCCACGCTGTTAACATCCCTATCTAGGTTTGGAGCGCCTTGGAGCGTCTCCCCACGACCCAGAGCTTGGCGGAAAAGATGGAGAGGATGAACCGCCGCTCACAAAATAGACTAGCGTTAGAGAAATTCAGCAAAATGTTGACCATCCATCGATTGTTGCAAGGGAGGACAAAGAGTTTTATTCTCTGGGAGTTTTGTTGGACAGGACCAGAACTGTTACCGGTGCTAGATCCGGTTTGAGAAGAGAGTTTCCGCTGTAGCAGGTAATGGGGAGAGTATCGAATTAATAAACTTATAAATTATAAATTACATTTATTTATAATTTTTATATCAATTAAAATTTATAAATTTTTATGTGCTAATTCGTAATTGGCATGGAAACATAATGTGTGTCAAATTGTTAGTCCACTTTATATTTTTATAACAGTTATAACTTTACCTTTTTGACCATCAAAACAAATTAATGAATTAGAATAAAATTAAAAATTTTTAAACTCATTAAATAAATTTGAGTTTTTGACCTCTCATACTCAAAACTTTCTTCCATTATGGAGGTCAATTGCAATCACTTTTAAATTTGCTCCCTATGTAGAGAAAAAGAGTTGCAATAATAAATAAATTACAATAAAATGCAATCTTGATAAAATATAAAACAACGTTGGGTCATATAATCTTTGTGAATATTACAAAGCGACCATCATAAGCATTATTCCTCAACATGTAGATTCTACATATGAGGTTTACAAATGTTAATAATTTTAAAATAATACTATATATTTTAAGTTGTATTTTAAATAATTATATATTAAATAATAAAATTATGTAAATTTTAAAATTATTAATTATATCAAATAATTATTTAATATATCATTATTTAAAATATAAATTTAAAATATATAATATTATTTACAATTTTATGTAACCAGTATTGTCTCCAAACACTTGTTCAAATGTAGGCAAGAGCTTGTTGGGCAACACAGCCAAACCCTTGCTTCTCAAAACGTTTTATTTTATCTATACCACACATGTGATACTAATCAAGGCCAACTTTTGTTCCAAATCGACATGACACCTTGTCATTTTGGTTAAATTCAAAAATACCTTTTTATCTTAAAGCATCTTCCAAATCTACAGGATTTCTAGCAGTCAACTGTAAGTATCGTCCTTCTCAAAACATTTCCCAAGGAAATGATGAGTAGAACAATTTATTTCACAAAATTCTTTAATAAGTAGTTCAGTTATATCTTTATTTTTATCAGTTGATTTTTGTTATTTAATATTAGTTCATTTTTTTCAGTTCTATTATATAAAAAGTTTCATTTCTATAACTAATATATTGAGTTTTTTCAATTTATTTATTTTTTTCTAAATACTAAAAATATTTTAAGTTTAGCATATTAAATTTCTTGAATATGAACCCATGTTTCTATCTTGTATCATTTTATAAAAATGACCTGTTACTTGTTAGAACATTTCTTTGTGAATAATAATTTCATAAGATTTTATTTTATTTATAATTATCATAATACTATTATTTTGACTAATCATCAGATTTTGTTTAAACTGATTAGTTAGTGAGACTTGGAAAAAGGAAAAGGATTAGGGTGCATTTAATATCCGAAGTGCGAACCATTCCTGGACTGGCCCAAAAGGATAGTCAGCCCTAAAACTTTGTTTGAAAGAAGAGTTTGATACAATTAAACTGGACCTAGATCAATCTCTCTCAACCGTAATTCAGGGATCAAATCTAGAAACAAGCGTAGTATATATATACCGATTGAGTAATATTATATGTTTTAAATTGTATTTTAAATTTTTTATTTTAAATTTTTTATTAAGTAATTATTAAAGGATGAAATAGTATTACGGGTCAAATCTAAAAATAAGTGTTATATACATATATTGATAGTATAATGTTGTATTTTTCAAATGACATTTAAATTTTTTTTATTCTAAGTGATGTGTTAAGAAAATTATTAAATAGTAAAATAATATTATTATATTATTTTATTATTTAATAATTACTTAATATATTATTTAAAATAAAAAAAATTGAACTATTTTATCATTTATAATTACTTAACATATTATTTAAAATAAAAAAATTAATAATAATATTATTTTACTATCAAATAATTACTTATTATACCATTTAAAATTAAAAAATTTAAAATATTATTTAAAAAATATACTATTATTTTATATAGATATACACACATATATATATTGACATGACAAGTCATGTCTAATATCTACTCCAACAAAATTAAGACCTAAAAGTTTATGACAGGTTGTATAATGTCATTGGAATGTTTTGTGAATGACAGTAGCAGAACACAAATGTTATCATTTGACGTCAAATTATTTGATTAGTTAAAAAGCTAAATCCAAGAAAAAGAAAAAGGAAACTTTCAACCTTAGAACATTTTGATTCTTTTAATAGCAATATGTATTGAAATTTCTTCATATAATAATTGTAATATTTGTACAACTAATGTATGCAAGCATATTTTTACTGCAATTATTTTATTTCTTATTGATACTTGGTGCTGTCTTATTTTAATTAAATCGCAAGTCAACGAATGTATTAGAGTATAAATTATTGCTAATGAGATTGAACTTAAATAAATTGTTACAATAATTCAGGAAACCTAATTAAAAATTAAAGTAACTAACTTAATTAATTTGACGAGTTGTATTTTACTATAAACAAAATAATAGTAGTGTTAGGCTTATTACTAATAAGCCTAGCAATTTACTCTATTCGAAGATAAATGATTTGTTTGGTTGAAATTTTTATACAAAACTTTTAGAAGTAAAATTTTTTAAAATAATTATTCGTCTTTTAATTATCAATTAAAAAAGCTCTTTTAAATTATCAATAAGGACGCTTAATATAATTTATATTCAAATTTTAAATAATTTGATATATTTTATAAGTTTAAATTTATCATATATTTTCTCAAATTTAATTTAGTAAAAAATAATAATTTAGTAAAATAAATATATAGTAATCAACGAATCAATATAAATTATTGTGTTTTGCACAAAAATTAAAAATAAAATAATACTTCTTTTTATTTAAAAAATAAAATATCAACAATAGATTTTAGTAGATTCTTGTAAAAATATAATAGTTATAGAGATATGGAGAATTGGAGGTATAATGACTTTAAAAAACATATTGAAATGTTGGTTGAATAGAGTTCATTTTTATTAAAGGTATAATATAGAAATAAGAAAATATTATTATGGTATATAAGATATTATACAAATATTTAAAAAAAACTCAAAAAGTTTTATTTTCAAAAGCTCAAAATTTAAACTTTTGGAAGTAAAGATAAAATAATTTTTTTATTCTCTAAAATCTCTTTTCTAATTATAATCAAACGTTATCAAAAAATTTAAAAAAAAAAAATTGATATTAAAAAAACTCTTTGGATCAGTAGAAAAGCTCAACTAAATAAGCACAAAGTTTATAATATTTTAAAGTAAAATTAGACTTAAAAAAAGAATAAATCAAGCCCACTAAAAATAAATAGCTCAAAAGTCAAACTTGAACAAGAGAAAAGAGTTGGATCAAACTATTTTAAAGCCCAAGAGAAATAAAAAGAACAAATTACCTTAGAGAAAGATAAAAATGACAAATTACTTGAAAGATATAAGAGTATGAATATACTTTTTTTTGTCTTTAATTATAATTTTGTTTAAGTATGAACTTCATTAATGATATATTCTATATGTTATATGATTAGCATTTTATCACATGGATTAATAACGATAAAATAATAGGGATCATCATCTTATTGCATCACGATTATATTGTATATGAATTAAACTTTGTCACTTTACACTATAAAAGTCACGTATAATTCCATTTATGGGAGATTAGAAAAACTATTGAGAGAGCATCCATATGTATTCAGAAATTAGAGAAACATAAGAGCATTTAATATTCTCTTACTTGAAATACTTTCACATATTACACGTTTGTGTTGATTATATACTAACTTGAGCGTTGAAGTGTCCTTTTTTTTACAAAAAAAAAATGGTGCTCATCTTTAAAAATTTGTGGCAATTCAAAGAACTAAAAGATAATTTCTAAAGAATTTCGAATTTGGAATTTTCAAATACAATTAAAACCAGAAGTGAAATTGCAAATAAATATTCACCATGTTTGACATGCCAAATTATTGATTCCCAAGATTAGAGATGATAGTTAAAATTTTAATCAACTACCATCTAAAGATTTTTATACTAAAGTTTAAGTTAAAGAAAAAATCTTTAAGTATTTTATGAATTCAAAAAATGGAACACATAAAATTAAAAGAATTTACATTCACAAAAACATCCATATAGATTTCTAACTATCAATAATGTTCAATTATTTTTATATGAAATAAGAATAATAAGCGTTTAATACAATAAATAATAAGGATCAATTATGATATAATAGGAAATTCATAAACAACTAAGATTTTATCTTAAACATAAGTAAAAGAAAATTAGAAACACACGATGAAATTTGAGAATAAAATTAAAGAACCGACGAGCCCCTTTATCATAGTTCTTGCATTTTTCTCCCATTTACCTGGAGTCTTTTTTTTTTTGAATGTATACCCCTTTTCTTTTAAGCTTTGAGCTTTTTTTTATAATATAATCTATGCAGTTTCTGTGGGTGTTTATCATAGAGTGTGTGATTATACGAGTGTGTGCGTAATTTCAAAAAATTACTATATGCGAAGCGGAAGCATGTTACAAAATACACCAATTTTAACAAATTCAACATATATCACATATATGCATAAGTATAACAATTATACAATTATGAACATGATGAACAACATATATCACATATATGAACAAGTATAACAATTATACAAATATAAACATGTTGAACAATATTGTATTATAACACATAATGTAAAATACTCATCTAATGAAGGTAGCTTTACAAAATTTTCAAGTTCTTCAATAATCCATGTGAAGAGCTCACCTTGAAGTATATGTTGAACAATTCTAGTCCATAACTTTTGGTGGGATTAAGGAGCTAGAATGGTAGCTTAGTGTTTAAAATTTTCAGCACTTGTATTCAAACTCTTTTGAATACAATTTTTGTTTCTTAAATGGAGATAGTAAATATTTTCTATACAACTCTTGTATAAATTAAAAATCTTTAACATACAACTCTTGTATATTAATCTTAGAAACAATTTCTACATGATAATTATTTTGAACAACTCTTTGTAAAATAATTATCTTTTTCTCCATTTACATATCATTCATTTTGGCCATCCATTAAAGAAGGAGATGAAGAGAAGTTTGTTTATTTTTCAACACTTGAAAGAATAAAACTCAAAGAACTCTCTCTTACCTCTCTTCCTTGCCATTGCCAAATTCTTCTCCCAAAATTGAAATGAATGAATTGAATTCAATTGTTTTGCCAAAATTCATTTTGTTTATTCAACACTTTGATTAAACAAAATAAACAAAATGAAGTGCTCCACCAATTTTATTGTTGGTCTCCCATTTAGAATTAATTAAACCAAGCACTAGAATAATGGCCACCAAAATTAATCTTTACTTAACAATTATAATTACTTTAATTATAATGGGTAATTAAATGGCCAACATCTAGGCCACTCATTGTATTAAAATACAATGCCATGATCTATATATATTATAATATTATCTAATAATATAATAATAATATATGATTTAATTATTCAAAACAATTTGTATAAATACTTTTTACCTTACTAATTTTTACTACTATGGTTAAATGGTAAAAAGGTAAAATCAAATCATGGAACAAATTTTGTCATTTGTCAATATTCTATTAATTAACAACCCTTGTTAATTAATTAAGTGATGTACTTAACAATTAAGTCTTGACAAATGTATAATCCGAGGGATCCCTAAATAATCGTTCTTTTTTTACTGAAATTTATTGGATCGAACTATTCAATCCAATCCGCTACCCCAGTGCACAACGAGTATACTTCATATTGTGAGACTCTCTAGGTCCACACCTAATTTTTCATATAGAGCTCCTCCATACGTCCGTGAACAATGTCCCACACACACGTTACGGATATTACAAATTAGCATGTTAGACCATACAAGTTGAGGTTATAACATATTCGTATAATCCTTCCACCATTTATATCCTTGAAGAGCAGGGATATAGATCATCACCGTCAAATCTCTATTTGCTCAACCACGAACTTATCTCCAGATTTATATTTCATAAAATAATATCCACAAACACTTTTGTGATATTGTTTATTCCTCCGAAATATCTTTTCCGAGGTTTATGCTTGCGGCCACAAAACTTTCTGAAATACAATCTCAGAGCATTAGGATATACAACCCACTCATATGAGCTGATGGATCCCATATCTACGCACACCGAACTCCATGAGCATCGGACCATACCCAGCGACACCCAGCGGTCAGACCATGAAAGGTTTCTGACATGTGTGGAACCAAAGCATGGTGGATCACTCACAAGCCCACCGTGGCGCTCAGGTCAAAGGACCACAAATACTACTCAACTCGGAAGACCTTCCATTGACGACTTTATGAGATGTCTATTGGATGTCTTCGTGAGTCTGTTCAATATCCAGTCCTTACTGAATACCTGCATCTCTATACGAGCTTCCTACTAAGCTCATGGTTTGCTAAGACTAACCATCTGGACCATCCAGATATAGACATACACTAATCTATAATAATGGGTTTCACCGATAGACCCGCATCGATGAAATTAGATCAGGAACATTATGTTTGAGAACATACTTGCATAATGACATTTCTTAGCACCATCTGCAACTCATTGCAGCTATATCATTACTAATATATTCTCAGGTCATTGTCCCATTTCAGACAAGGCTCTAACTCATTAGATTTTGCTAACTCTTAGTACCACTAACTCTTAGTGTTTATAACTATTAGCGTTGCTAACTCTTAGCACTGGTCTAAACTCTTTTAGACTAAATCTGAACTCCTTCAGATCATACAATGTCTAAAACGTTACAAACATCTTACCATTTAATAAAAATTATATTAACGATTTTATTAGAAATAATAATTGTATAAATACAATCACTATGTATTTATACATTATAGGATGGCACGTAAGCACAAATCCCAACAGTTTCATCCCTAACTTAAATTAGAAATAAAATTTCTAATTTTTATAAGACTTTCTTTAATTGTGGACAATCTCTCAAATAAGTTGTGAAAGTCTTTGTAGACTTCCAAAATTTGCATGACTTATTTTGCATCTTTATTTATTTTCTTACTCAAGTTTTTCAATTTAGAATCCCCGTGTCAAATTAGTTCAAGGCAATATTTGTAAGAAAGAATGAGTGTTAATATGTGAGAGAGTGTATACATAAACAAGTAAAGTAGAGATATTTGTTGTATATATGAATGGTCAATGTGAGTGGGAATGTAAAAGTGACTGTGAACCAATCAATTGTGAATGAATATTCTATGAATAATTGCCCATATTAGTAGGGTATAAATTCAAATTCCTTTTAAATTATGTATGCATAAATTTAATTCAAATTCTAATTAAAGAGACGGTAGATTTGATTTAAAGTCCATTTTTACTTGGACACTTTTAGACAAATGGCATATTGTAATTAGTTAGGATAAATTATGTTTAATTTAGTATCTACAAAAGTCCTCTATGAGAGTCACCTGTCTAAGTTTGATTATTCGTCTAAAAGAAAGATATATTTATTAGTCAAATCGTCGTGTTGAACTAATATCGACTGTGTCCAATAAAGCAAGTCTAGAATATTGGGCATATCATCATATCTAGGCAAGTATTGACTATTTTATTTTTGAGAAAGCATGCCTAAGTAAGTATTGGCTGTCTCTGAGGAAGCATGCCTAGTGTCACAGACTTTTTTTAGAACCATGCAGCCTTGTATGCGTTACGCACTAAGCAACCTAGAGAACGCTACATAAAGAAGAGAGGAGAGACACTTATATAAGGTGTTTGAGAAAATGCTCTTTATATAACCGAAGAGATTACAAGCTATAAGATGATCTGTACAATTGAGGATCACCCTATCGTATACTACTAATTCTATACAATCAATAACTATGATTTAAACGATTTAATGGTATATATACAAGATATGATGATATTCTTAGATTCTATCATATATTCTATAAAATATTCCTCTTCCAAATAAAGATCTACATCTCTAATAAGTTGTGGGCTCGGCCCGTATCTATATCCATGTCAGTAGATCTTTTAGAAGTTTTGGCCTGTGATCCACTCTACCAGCCCATATTTCCTATAAGAGGTATTTTTGTGCACCAAGTGCTTAAGAAAATACTTAAGAATACTTGGGCCTTGACATTCTCCCCTACAAAATTCATGAGATGCCCTTATTCCAACTTCGCTGGACCTTGTACACCTCGTTCTTCTAATTACCACAGTGCACTCTCGTGTTCCAAGCATGCTCTTTTATTGGACAACCTTTTCTACTTGACAAATCACTCACGCCTCGGATGTGGATTCTTCTTTCGCACCGTCTATCTATTATAGATGAGGCCTGTCTCTTTGTCATCTAATGTGAAAATCCTTAAAGGTTTCAGTTTATGTGGCTTATGCTCTATGTCTTCCATACCCTATATTATAGCTTTCAACAGCTTGCAGAAAGTATTGGATGTAGTTGTCGTCTCAAAGGCATCCCCACTTTATGTGAGACGTTGTTAACCTTATTGGCACCAGAGTTTGGCATGTCACCCCCAAGATCAAGGCTTTTATGAAACGGGTGTGCTGACTTGAGCTATATTAGAAGTATCATCTCTATCACCAAGTTCCTCGCACTATGCTTGACATATTACTGCTTGTATCTAGCCTACTTCTTATGCTAAAAACGTACACCATATGACGCCATAGATTGTTAGTTGATGCTCTCACTTAGCAACTTCTCGAGCTACCCTTGCAACTCTACTAACACCAGTTAAGGCGTCTGCACTATAGTTGAAAGCTTAAACCTCAGTTCCAACTTATCCCCAAGATCAATTTCCCTTCTTAGTAGTTTTTGTGATATAACAGCTAGTACAACCCTTTTATGCTTTTCAAGCACTTTTCAACCCTATTTTTAGTTATCCTCGCCCCTCTTTTGCCTTATCATTCATCCCCACACTGTGGTTGGATGTATCTCTCTTTTGCGCTTGGCAACTCCCTGTAGTTGTATGGCAGAAATGAGTTTGGTGTTAGCTTTCATCTTGGATTACCCACTCTTAAGCTTGTCTACTGTCAGTATCATGTAAGGTCTCTTTTTAATGATTCACGCATAGTTGTTTTAAGGAAGCAGTATGATATCGTATCACCTCAAGAAGTCCGTATCTAGCACCACATCAAAATCATCAAGAGGTGCTACTAAAAAATTTAACTCATCACGCTAAGTCCCTAGGTGAATTTCGATCCCTCGAACCACCCCATGCAGTAGTTTGACTTTAGCTTTCACAGATTTGAAGAATCTCTCATTTTTCTCTACGTAAAGTCCCAAGCATTCTGCTTTCGCATGCTTAATAAAGTTACGCATAGCACCTGTATTTATTAGTACTTGAGTCTTTATGTAGTTGATGTAGACTTCAACGTACATAAGTGCCTTTCCCATTAGTGTGCGGACGCTTGTTTACACTCAGAATGTAATGCGGTTATCGCAGTATAGATTGAGGTGTGGATCCCATGAGGAAGTTTTTGGGGAAATAGGTTTGTGAAATAAAAATATTAAAATAATAATGAATGAGAAAATTAAATATGAGTTTAATATAGAAAAAGTAAAATTAAATATGAATTAAAGATGAAAATTATAGTTATGTGAGTAAGGCTTCAAGAGTCACTAATATGCTTTATAAATCTATTCTATACTTTGATTCAATATTTCTAACTCAAATGAAAGTTTTACATCCCAAACAATCAATTGAAAGATATGTATAATATGGAACATTTAATAATAAATGTATTTGACATGACCAAACTCTTTGAAAATATTATCACAAACTATGTTCATCTATACAAGTTTTATAAGATCGACAATATATCAATTTGACAATATTGCAATAAAAGATTAACTTATAAAATAATGTAACTAGTAACAATTATAATGCGACAAGAATTACATATATAAAAAAGCATGACTGAAAATATTTAAAGCATGAGAATTATAACTTCTAGATTATAGAAAAGTAATATATAAGAATTTAAACACAAACAAACTTACAACATTATAGCTCTTAACAAAGAATCAAAGTCTAGAAATAAATTTATTACACATAGAAGTTCATCTCTAGCCTTGCTAAAAACTCTAACCTAACTTACAATTTATTTTTATGAATATTAAAGGATAAGTATATGAGAGAACTGTAAGACATAAAAAACGTCCGTTAGCCTTTTAAAGTGTCCTTATATAGGCAATAAATAGGAATATGTTTAGTGTGACATCAATCTTTTACATTTTCGACTACCAACTATTTCACTTGATTGCAACACATTTTTTTATAATGGAGATATAAGAGTTGTAGATAATTGACTCAGTATTTCTCAGCTTCAAGAACCATACTGATTGGATATGTATTTTGTCAAAGTCGGTCCAAATATGAGAGATGGGTCAAGCTGAGTAGAAGTTGTAATCTAGTTTAGTTGTATCTCAATTTTGACCCATTAAATACTGGATTTAGCTTTTTGACTATTTTTCACGTCTGTGTAAGATTGAGTCATGTTACTCCAAGTTCAAGAATTTCTTCATTTCAATTTCTACATTAGAATTTATGTCTATTTTACTAAACTTGTGAAGATAACATTCATTAATCACAATTTAAGAATCACACTTTATTTCAAGTTTAAAAATACAAAAGTGCTAAAATTAGTGGCATTGTAAATGTTAAATGATGACTGAATCTCTTAATAAATATGCATTTTAATGTGCTCATCACTACCCCCAACTAGCTTATTACTAGTTCCTAACAATTCAAGCATAAATAGAATATGCAAAACTAACTAAGTATTTTAAACAAAATGTCAGTTCAAGATTATTATTGCTATTAAAGTTTTTTCAATAATAACTCCCAAAATTGTGTATGTATGAACTAAATCTAACCTTCTTACCACCAACCACAACATATATAACCTTAAAAAATTTTCCAAGTAAAAGTCCCAACTTTATGTCCTTACAAGTGTATGACTGTTTAAAAGGTTATGATTTCTTTCATGAAGTTGAAAAACAGTTAAGCACTAAAAAAAGGGCAATTTTAATAACAGATATATAAATTAATATTGATCCAAAAATAAAAAAATTAATCATTTAGAAATCAATCATTTTTTACACGTATTAGCTTTAGGACTTCAATTGTCTTATGAGAATAATACAAATATAACTTGATGAGAAAATTACCTTACAAAATATTTGTCTTTTAAAATTGAATGAAGACTTTATTAAATTGAATTGATTCTTTTTTTTCTTTTCTTTTTGTATTTGGTTTCAATTTTTTTTGTATTAATTGTTTTTTGAATTCAAGGATGCATTACAAAATAAAAAATAAAAAATAGTTTCTCACCAAAATATATTACACGCAATTTAGAAACTCATCCATATTAGTAGTAGAAACAAGGATCTATCATGCCAAATGTGAAATAAATTCTGTTCCACAGCTTGATCAAGAAAACAGAGTAAATAATCAAAATAACTATTGACATTCAACAAACCTATGAGTTTTCGGTGGATATTCAGCTTGGTCCAAAAGGTAATTTGAAAATTTTATTCTAAAGTACCAAAACCACCTAATAAAGCAATAAAAGCGTCTATATAGTAAAACATTCTAGCTATATGTTTATGCATGGATGAAACTCATAGTTCTTCCTCTATTATTTTTCCAGTGAGGCTTCTCACGGCTAAAGTTGTAGGAATAATACTTAAAACTTGACTTTCCCCAAAATATACAGCTATTAACACACACCCCATTAACCCAAGGCTACCCCTTCCATATATCAAATGAATTTTTATTGTAGGTAATACTTTTCCTAGATTCTTTGCTGCCTCTATAAACACTTTATTTTTTCAAGGACTGGATTCCACAAAATACACATATATTTTAGAATCGTCGCATTGAGGTTCCCTCTATATCTACACTCACATTTATTTCAATATATAAAAATGAAGAAATGAGGTATTGTATTTATAGGGTACCAAATAATAACATCGATTTTGGTAACCTGATAGTTTATCAGAAGAGATTTAAAAATAGAATACAAAAATTCAAAGATAATGACACGTGCATTATTCAACAAAAAGATTTAAATTTAAGATATCTATATGAGTAGTCCTACTATTAATAAAAAAGTTTGAAATTAAGATGCATGCGTATGTATAAGTAGTTGTGATTGTGGCTCACATCTTCCTTTAGTTTTACTTCTAGTAACAGCTTAAACACCCTCTATAGGTCGGGGATAGGCTTCCCATCTAATTTTCTTATAAATTGATAAATATGGTCTTTTAGAGTTAGATTTCCGAGACTATATCGTTGATGTTCATTTTTGAATTTATTCTATAAATCGAGAAGTTCATGTTGCATGAGCTCACAAGAATGTGTCTTAAGGGTCACTAGGATATTATCCAAAGACTTTTTACTCAGTCCATCCTTAATGAACTGAATTTTATCTTCTTCATTTCTAGATGCAAATCCTAAAGAATGAAAACTCCAACTACAATTCCATCAAGCACATTTATGATGAACTTGTTGCTTTTTTCCTCTTCGCCTTTTGGCATAAAAGCTTCTTCCAATATTAGGAATAAAAAAACAAAATCATTTACAAACTCACTAGATAATTGAGCATTGACTTCGATTAACCAACGAATATCTGCAGGGATATTCCTCAACATTAATAGCCTTAGTCTTTCAAACCGTGCTTTATAAATCTTAACTAGAGCATTTTGAGGCAGTGAAAGAAAATACTTTTGAAGTTTGGCAAGAATAATATCCATTTTAAAAGAATGAGAGAAAGAAAATGGATGAATATACAGTTTGGGGGACAATTTTTAAGGAATTGAGAAACTAACTTTAATAGCCATGAAGTACCATATCCTCTACTTGACCGGGAAACAAAATCACATATAAGAGAAAAACATACATAAGAAAATAAAAGTAAAAATAAAAAAAAATAAAACATAGAATATATACAAAATGTAAAATATGGTACAAAGAGATTGAACCCGATCAAGCATGATAGACAAGATCCATAAGAGGGATCTTGTCTAGGTCCATAGAATAATCTATATTTTTCACATAACTTTTCAACCGCTGTCCATTTACTCGATAGCATTATTGAAAAAAATGTACCTTACCACAAATGGATTAGTCCATCGAGATCTTAACTTTTTAATGTGTACATGCAATCGAGAATCATAAAGATAAACCCTTTAATTTAGCTCGAAGTATTTCATTGAGATCTATTTATCATGAGCCACTTTCATCTTAGCCTTGTAAATCCTAAAGTTATCATATGCTCGTTTCGTAACTTTTCTATTTTTAAAAATTGTAACTTTCTTTGAAGACCTGCAATGCTCAAATTAAAGTTAAGGGCTTTGACAGCCCAGTAAGCTTTATGCTGTAGCTCGACAGGTAAATGACAAGCTTTTCCATAGACAAGTTGGTATGGAGATATTCCTAAAATGGTTTTGTATGCAATGTGATATGCCCATAATACTTCAAAAAGGTGTAGAGACCAATCTTTTTGATTCGATTTAATCGTCTTTTTTAAAAATCTGTTTAACCTCTCTATTTACTAGCTTAACTTGTCCATTTGTCTACGGATAGTATGTAATGAAAACTTTGTGAACATCATACCTGTACATCAAAGCTTTAAAAGAACAGTTGCAAAAATATGTTCCTTTGTCACTAATGATGACACATTGATTAACACTTGAAATTACACATTTAATAAGAGTTTTACATGATTGTTTTGTATTACTAGTGTATTTAATTTTCTTCACTTAAGTATGTTTACAATATTGTACTTAATTATCTTTTAACTGTTTTGTGGCAGGTTCGGTAAAATGGGCATAACTTTCTACTTAAAGATCCAATTGAGGTGATTCTTGATCCTGTGCAGAGCTGACTCAACGGACTAACATATTTTATTTCACAAAGCATTTGACATTCGAGTGTTTAGAGGGTAAAAAATGGCTTAGAACAGAATTGATCTGCAGTACAGGCCCAGTTTGAACAGTTATCAGTATTTGGCCCATAACTATAGAAATACGTATCTAATACGTATGAGATCACTCAATTTGGAAAGATAAGAGACTTATCTACAACTTTTATGTATTTGAGTGACAGTTAATTCGGATCACATCAATTCCAAATTGGATAATCAAGTGGGTGCCCAAGTGATAATGAAAGCAAATTATTTTGCCACCATTCTTGACTTTTATCAACCAAGTGGTTCCCTCCAAATTTGTCTCAATTTATCCATATTTTTCTATAAATAGGTGGCTTGTTTATGCCTAAAGAATGTAATTAGAAAGTTAGAATTTAGTTCAAAATACTTGTCCTTTGTATCTATTTCTTTGTAAATTTATTTCTCTTGTTTACTATTAAATCATGTTATTTATTCTTCCATTTCTTTTCTTTTTCTTTAGTTTTATTATGTCCAAATAATTTTCTTTAAGTTAAGGTGAAAGGGTGAAGCTCTTGGCAAGGTAATAAGATATGTTTAATATTTATTCATGAATTTAATGCTTCATTTTTAAGTTATGCAAACTTATATATGATGTATTTATTTTGTTTGTAAAATTAATACCCTTTCTTCTAAAGTGGTGATTCTTGATTTATTATTGACAAACTTAATACTTGGCACAATAAATTCTTGAAACCATTTACAAGATTTGGTGTATATAACATTTCTTGTAAAGTGGGAGTCTTGATTTATTGTAGACAAATATAAAGATTGGCATAATAAATACTTGAACCCATTTATAAGATTTGGTGTATAATAATTGAAAGAAATAAATACTAATCAATATGTAAATGATGATGAACTTTAATTGCTATATTTTTCGGTTGGAACCTCCTTTGTGTGAGGATTCCAATTGAGTTATAAAAAAATAAAAAGTTAAATATATTCTTACTTCTTATGCCAAGAGTGAATCCCTGTAACCTTAGCTTTTTATTTGAATTGGTTAATTGAAATAATATTTGCAAACATCTTATACTGCATTAATTATCTTTAAAGTGTTTATAATTTGTAATTTTAATTCTACTTCCCTGTGGATCGACCCTATTCTCATCGGGTTATTTATTACTTCGACAATCCTGCATTTTGGAATAACTCCTATATTCTAGACGTGTCAAGTTTTTGGCGCCGTTGCCGGTGAGGTAACGTTAATATTTTGTTTTGTTGTTGTTGTTTGTTTATTTTATTTTCATGGAAGGCTGAGCCTCCTACTCGTAATTTATTATTTGTTTTTTTTATTTTTATATTTTTTTTTATTTTCATGGAAGGCCGAGCCTCCTAACGTACTTTATTTATTATTCGCCTTTTATTTTCACTTTTTATTATTCGTTTTTTATTTTAATGGAAGGCTAAGCCTCCTACTATTTATTTATTAACTTTTTATTATATAATCTAACATTACTAATCTAATTTCTAATTATTTATCTTTATTTTACTTTTCGTTTTTCCTATTTTATTTACTTGTGTTTAATATTTGTTTTTCTCTTATTTGTATTATTTATTGTTATTGTATTGTATTTTATTTCTTTTATGAGCGGTTGGGTTCGAGATCCTAATTCTCATCGTTTGTTGAAAGGTAATTTCAAAACTTCCTTTGATAGTTTGTTAGATTCTCCTTCATCTTCTCATTCTTTACTAATTAACACTATGAGCAAAAATCAAATTGAGGGATTCATAGACCCAGGGGACAATCAATCTTAACATAATGAGCATAACCGACCTAGGACACTTAGAGACTACATGAACCCTACACGAACCGGTGCACCATCTTGCTTAATTTTTCCTCCGGATGCAACGCATTTTAATTTTAAGCGAGACATTATCCAACTTTTACCCACTTTTCATAGCTTAGATGCAGAGAACCCTTATCTACATCTAAGAGAATTTGAAGAAGTGTGTAACATGTATAATGATCAAAATTGTAGCATGAACACAATTCGACTTAAGCTTTTCCCTTTTTCTTTAAAAGATAAAGCTAAAACATGGCTACAAAACCTTAGGCCAGGATCTATTTCTTTATGGGATGAGATGCAACAACAATTCCTGAAAAAGTTTTTTCCCTCCCATAGAACAAATTCTTTCAAAAGACAAATCACCACTTTTGCCCAAAAACCAGGAGAGACCCTTTACCAATGTTAAGAAAGGTATAAAGAATTACTTAATACCTGTCCCCATCATGGTTTTGAAACATGGAGATTAGTCTCAAATTTCTATGAGGGCTTAACACCCCAAGTTAGGCAAATGGTAGAAATGATGTGTAATGGAACATTTGAGGAAAAAGACCCAGAAGAGGCAATGAACTATATTGATTTACTAGCAGAAAATGCTCAAAATTGGGACACTGCTGGTACCTGTGAGGCACCTAGTAAAAATCAAACCATTACATCTAGTAGGGGTATTTATCATCTTAAGGAAGACCATGACCTTCAAGCCAAATTAGCATCCATTGCTAGAAAAGTTGAAACCTTAGAAATGAAAAAGAGTGGTCAAATAAAATCTGTTCAAGAAATTGTATGTCACATTTGTGAAACCCATGATCACTCTACCAATGATTGCCCAACTTTGCCTGTATTTAGGGAATGTCTCCACGAACAAGTCAATGTTCTAAACACGTTCAAGCGGTCAAACAATAACTCATATTCACAAAACTATAATTCTGGATGGCGAAATCACCCGAATTTTAGTTGGAAGAATGACACTCAAGCATAGGCTTCACAACCACCTTTCCAACCACACCAAAACTTTCAAAATCATCAAGGTTATGCACCATATGTCCCACCCCTAGGAAAAATCTTGAAGAAACCTTGCATACATTCATTGAAAAACAAGAGTTTATTAATTCTCAAAATGCTCAAACATTTGCTGATTTCAAAGATACTCTTGCTAAATTTGCATCTGCACTGAACATTCATGAGAAAGGAAAATTTCCTTCTCAACCACAGCCAAACCCCAAAGGACAACATAACTCAAATGCATGTAGTTTAGGAAGCCAACACATCGATCAAGTTAAAGCAGTTATCACTCTTCGGAGTGGTAAAATTGTTGAAAAGGAAATTTCTGAACCTCATGAGAGTGATGAATCAATCTCTAAGGGTAAAGAAAGTGTTGAACCTACATCTAATGAAGAAAACACTAAACCCTTACCTCCACCTCTATTTCCTCATGCATTACGTAATACTAAGAAGGTGAATCACAATCCTGAAAATTTTGAAATCTTCAAATAGGTAAAAGTTAATATTCCTTTATTGGATGCTATTAAACAGGTTCCCTTTTATGCAAATTTTTTGAAAGATTTATGCACAGTAAAGAGAAAAGTGAATGTGAAAAAGAAAGCATTTTTAGCTGAACAAGTAAGTGCCATTCTTCAGAACAATAATTCTTTGAAATATAAAGACCCTGGTTGTCCTACAATTTCATGTATTATTGGAAGCCATAAAATTGAATAAGCCTTACTTGATCTTGGTGCTAGTGTGAATTTATTGCCGTATTCAATTTATCAGCAGCTCAATCTCGGGGAGTTAAAATCCACATCTGTAACTCTTTTACTTGCCGATAGATCAATAAAAGTACCAAGAGGGACAGTGGAAGATGTTTTAGTTTAAGTTGATAAATTCATATATCCTGTGGATTTTATTGTCTTGGACATAGAACCTGTCAAAGGATGTAATCCGATACCTGTTATTTTAGGTCGTCCATTTTTAGCAACTTCTAACGCTTTGATTAATTGCAGAAATTGAGTAATGAAGCTTTCATTTGGAAACATGACACTTAAACTCAATGTTTTCAATATGTGTAAGCAACCATATGAAGGGGAGGATGAAAGTGAAGAATGCGACATAATTGAAACGATTGTAGAGGATTATATTCAAAAAGGGAGTTCTACCGATCTCTTAGAAATGTATTTAATAAATTTATTTGAGTCAAATATACAATTAGATCCTGAAATCTCTGATATATGTTCTTTACTTGATTGTGCACAGGTGATTGAAAATAAAGGATGGAAACTAAAGTTTGAAGAATTGAGAGAAAATGAGGATAAACAAAATAAAATTTCAAAGTTAGAGTTAAAACCTTTGCCTGAAGGATTGAAATATGCATTTCTTGGAGAGAAACAAACATACTCGGTGGTAATCTCTTCTACACTCACAAGTGAATAAGAAGGTAAGTTGATTGAATTATTAAAAATGCATAAAAATGCAATTGGGTGGACTTTAAAAGACATAAATGGTATTAATCCTCTAATTTGCACACATAGAATACACCTAGAGGATAATACCAAAACTTCCCAACAATCTCAAAGGAGATTAAATCCACATATGAAAGAGGTAGTGAGAGCTGAAGTTCTCAAATTACTTGAAGTAGGAATCATCTATCCTATCTCAGATAGTAAGTGGGTAAGTCTTACTCAGGTAGTACTAAAAAAATCTGGAATCACAGTCATTGAAAATGAAAAAGGTGAGTTAATACCAACTCGAGTCTCATCTAGTTGGAGGATGTGCATAGATTATAGAAAGTTGAACTCGGCCACTAGAAAAGACCATTTTTCTTTACCATTCCTTGATCAAATTATAGAAAGAGTAGCATGACATCCATACTATTGCTTTCTAGATGGTTACTCTGGCTATTATCAAATTCCCATAGCACTAGAGGACCAAGAAAAGACTACATTCACATGTCCTTTTGGAACCTTTACTTTTAGAAGAATGCCCTTTGGACTTTGTAATGCCCCAGCAACATTTCAGAGATGTATGTTAAGCATTTTTAGTGACATGATTGAGCATTATTTAGAAGTTTTCATGGATGATTTAACTGTGTTTGGAAATTCTTTTGATAATTGTCTTGAAAACTTAGAAAAGGTTTTAAAAAGATGTGAAGAAAAAAGTCTTGTATTGAATTGGGAAAAATATCATTACATGGTTACTTCTGGAATTGTTTTAGGACATATAGTATCTTCTAAAGGAATTGAAGTGGATAAGGCAAAAGTCGAACTCATTACACATTTTCCACCACCAAAAGCAGTCAGAGAAGTTCGATCCTTTTTAGGACATGCTGGATTCTATAGGAGGTTCATAAAAAACTTTAGTGGTATATCTAAACCTCTTTGTAACCTCTTAACAAAAGATGTATCATTTAAGTGGACTCAAGAGTGTCAAAATTCGTTTGAAAAATTAATTGGCCTCTTAACATCTGCTCCTATCATACAATCTCCTGACTGGTCTTTACCTTTTAAGCTCATGTGTGATGCTAGTGACTACGTTGTTGGTGCTGTATTAGGACAAAGAAAGGAAGGTAAATCCTATGTAATTTATTACGCAAGTAGAACTTTAAACAGTGCACAAATGAATTACACAACAACTGAAAAAGAACTACTTGCTGTAATATTTGCATTAGACAAATTTCGTTCTTACTTAATTGGTTCCTCAACTATTGTATTTACTGACCATACTGCTGTAAGGTACTTAATGTCAAAACAAGATGCAAAACCAAGGCTGATTCGATGGATTCTATTGCTACAAGAATTTATTATCACTATCAATGATAAGAAGGGAGTTGAGAATGTTGTTGCAGATCACTTATCAAGACTCACACCAGATTCATCAACAGAAATAACATCTATTAATGATTCTTTTCCCGATGAATTTTTATTTTCTACTGTTACAATGCTCTGGTATGCTAATATTGTTAATTTTCTTGTAACAGGAGAAATGCCACCTCAATGGAATGCTCAAGACAAAAGAAAATTTTTAACGGAGGTGAGAAAGTTTTATTGGGATGATCCTTATCTCTTTAAATATTGTCGTGATCAAATATTTCGAAGATGCATACCTGACAATGAGGTAAATAAAGTTATTGAATTTTGTCATTCTGAAGCATGTGGGGGACATTTCTCATCAAAGAAAACAGCTGCAAAAATCCTGCAATGTGGATTTTATTGGCCCACTTTATTTAAAGATACACATGTATTTTGTATAACTTGTGAAAATTGTCAAAAGTTGGGATCAATTTCAAAACGAAACATGATGCTTTTAAACCCTATTCTTGTTATTGAAATCTTTGATTGTTGAGGGATAGATTTCATGGGACCATTTCCGTTATCATTTGGATTTACGTATATCTTAGTTGCAGTAGATTATGTCTCAAAATGGATTGAGGCTATTCCATGTCGACATAATGACTATAAAACAGTCATGAAATTTTTGAAAGAAAATATCTTAAGTCGATTTGGAATCCCTCGAGCCATTATAAATGATAGGGGTAAGCATTTTTGTAATAGACCATTTGAAACATTAGTGAAAAAATATGGTATTACTCATAAAGTTGCCACCCCTTATCATCCTCAGACAAGTGGACAAGTTGAATTAGCAAATAGGGAGATAAAACAAATTTTAAAAAAAACTATAAACCCAAATCGCAAAGATTGGTCTTTAAGACTAAATGATGCACTGTGGGCTTATAAAACTTCTTTTAAAACTTCATTGGGTATGTCTCCCTATAGGATAGTTTATGAAAAACCTTGTCACTTACCTGTGGAACTTGAGCATAAAGTCTACTGGGCTATTAAAACTTTCAATGAAAATCTTGATTCTGCTGGACACATACGTAAATTACAAATAAATGAACTTGAAGAATTGAGAAATGATGCATATGAGAATTCGAAAATTCATAAAGCTAAAATTAAAGCCTTTCATGATAAAACAATTCAGAGAAAAACATTTGACACTGGTCAGAAGGTTTTGCTTTATAATTCTCGACTTCACATATTCCCTGAAAAATTAAGATCAAGATGGAGTAGCCCTTTTATTGTGAAACATGTGTACCCTTATGGAACAATTGACATTGAAAATCCTAGAAATGGGAATGCGTTTAAGGTAAATGGGCAAAGACTCAAGCCGTTTCTAGAAAACTAAGCTTTTCATGAAGAATTTATGTTCCTGTCGGATCCTTGTTACGAGACCAATTAATCTTTGTTTTATATATTTACATATTTATATATATTTATTCTTCTTCTAACATTTTTTTTTACTTGCAGGTTAATTTAGTAGTTTTGTTAAAGTTTTATTTTGCACCCCGGTTAAGTGGCGGATAACGGTACTCTGTGATATTTCAAATCAGTTTTATCAGTTTCCCATAATTACTGATATATTCTCTTCTTCCCCTTTTTCTAAAAAAAAAAAATTGATGACATTCTAAAAAATTTGAAAAAGCGTTTTCCCTCATTGCCTCAAAATTCCTTGAAAAAAATTTACCAAGCAAGATGTGAAAGATTAAGGTTATTAATGATTATGAATATACCTGTTGATTTACGTTGGTTAATTGAAGCCAAAGTTAGATTGACAGGTGAATTTTCAGACTCATTAATTTCCTACATGCTTGGCTTAGGTAAAAGCACTTTTTCAAAAAAACAAAGAGCAAAAAGATTAAATGTTTGTTACAAGTGTGCACGCACGACTTGCAAAACACGTTGCCGTACTTTAGGAATGGTGTCTGTAAATCGCGAAGATAAAATTAGGTTCATAAAGGATGGCCTGAGTAAGGAGTCTTTAGATAATATTTTATCGACTATTGAGACGCAACCTAGTGGATATGTACATATTGTAATTCATGAATTATGGGACATATTCCTAAAAGAACATGAGTGGTACAGTCTCGGGAATCTGACTTTAAAAGACCCTGTTTGCCAATTTATAAGAAAATTGGATGGGAAGCCTATCCCCGACCCATAAAGGGCGTTTAAGCCATTACTGGACGTAAAATCAGAGGAAGATGTGAGCCACAATCACAACTACTTGTATATATTTACTATAGCTGTTATTTTTAAATGTTTCATTTCAAACTCAAGCGTCTTTTCAATAATCAACCACCTATAATCCTTTTTGAAAATTTTGCATTTTAAGCTGACAACCCATGTGACTTTTCCAGCTAACAAATTAAAAATTGGTAAAAGGTGTTGAATCTTATATTTCAAGCCAATAGCTATGTGATTTAATTTTGCAATACCTTTTGGCTCTATAAATACATTGCATTATTTCTGCATCTTTGTACAAACTCAAAATCATTCAAGAGAGAGGGTGAGTGTAATCATGGAAGGATCATCAACTCGTAAATTCACAAAAATTTGTGTCTTTTGTGAATCCAGCCCTGGAAAAATTAGTGAGTTTATAGAAGCAGCAGAAACCCTTGGTAAGATGTTAGCTGAGCGCAATATTCATTTAGTATATGGGGGAGGTAGTCTTGGATTAATGGGATGTGTGGCAATCGCTGCACAAAATAATGGCAGTCGAGTTTTGGGTATCATACCAAAAGCTCTAACTGTTGGAGACATTGTAGGAAAAATAATTGGGGATGAGTTACAGGTATCATCAATGCATGAAAGAATTTCTTTTATACTTCGTAATGCTGATGCCTTCATAGCTCTACTTGGAGGTTTTGGAACATTGGAGGAAATTTTTTAAATTGTCTCATAGGCACAATTGCAAATTCATAAAAAACCAATTGGTTTGTTAAACGTTGATGGTTTTTATAATGGGTTGTTATCTTTTCTTGACTATGCGGTGGAAAAATAATTCGTCTCATCTGCAGCACGATAGATCCTCATTTCTGCTTCAACTGTTGATCAGTTACTCGATGAACTACAAACTTTTACACCTCCATTTGATCCAACAATGAGTCAGATAGATTGGTATACTGATAACAGTGAAAAAAAACGCAAGATAAATTTGACGCTTCATCTGTAGCCTATCTATTTCTATGTATTTTTAAGCTTTTTGTGTGGCTTGTTTTATTTTGTTGCAGGTTTAATTTTCAATAAAAGATGTTTCAGGTGATATCTTCTATACTTTACTCTTTCTATATTTTGACATTGAGGACAATGTTTCAATTTGGTTGAGGGGGAAGATAGTTGATATTATTGTTATCACCTTGTTTACTAAAAAAAACAAATCATTATTATCATGAATGGTGATGAACACTTGAAATTACACATTTAATAAGAGTTTTACATGATTGTTTTGTATTATTAGTGTATTTAATTTTCTTAACTTAAGTATGTTTACAATATTGTACTTAATTATCTTATAACTGTTTTGTGGCAGGTTCGGTAAAATGGGCATAACTTTCTACCTAAAGATCCAATTGAGGTGATTCTTAATCCTATACAGAGCTGATGCAATGAGATAACATATTGTATTTCACAAAGCATTAGAAATTCGAGTGTTTAGAGGGTGAAAATTGGCCTAGAACATAATTGATCTGCAGTACAGGCCCAGTTTGAACAGTTATCCGTATTTGGCCCATAACTATAGCAATACGTATCTAATACATATGAGATCACTCAATTTGGAAAGATAAGAGAATTATCTACAACTTTTATGTTTTGAGTGACAGCTAATTCGGATCACATCAATTCCAAATTGAATAATCAAGTGGGTGCCCAAGTGATAATGAATGCAAATTATTTTGCCACCATTCTTGACTTTCATCAACCAAGTGGTTCCCTCCAAATTTGTCTCGATTTATCCATGTTTTTCTATAAATAGGTGGCTTGTTTATGCCTAAAGAATGTAATTAGAAAGTTAGAATTTAGTTCAAAATACTTTTCCTTTGTATCCATTTCCTTGTACTATTATTTCTCTTGTTTACTATTAAGTCATGTTATTTCTTCTTCCATTTCTTTTCTTTTCATTTAGTTTTATTATGTCCAAATAATTTTGTTTAAGCTAAGGTGAAAGGGTGAAGCTCTTGGCAAGGTAATAAGATATGTTTAATATTTATTCATGCATTTAATGCTTCATTTTTAAGTTATGCAAATTTATATATGATGTATTTATTTTGTTTGTAGAATTAATACCCTTTCTTCTAAAGTGGTGATTCTTGATTTATTATTGACAAACTTAATACTTGGCATAATAAATTCTTGAAACCATTTACAAGATTTGGTTTATATAACCTTTCTTGTAAAGTGAGAGTCTTGATTTATTGTAAACAAATATAAATATTGGCATAATAAATACTTGAACCCATTTATAAGATTTGGTGTATAATAATTAAAAAAAATAAATACTAATCAATATATAAATGATAATAAACTTTAATTGCTATATTTTCCAGTTGGAACCTCCTTTGTGTGAGGATTCCAAAAACTTGAAGCTGGCATTTGGCAATAATGGTTTGACTCTAAATATTTGATTTTCCTATCTTTGGATCAATGTTAGTTTGTCTGTCTGTCCTTAAATATAAATTTTTCTTGAGCGATTATCTGTTTTCCAACTCTATGAGTGAAATCCTAAGCCATTAAATAAGTTATTCACTTGTAAGGATATGGAATTGAGGCTTTTACTTGAAAACTTTTTAAGGCTATATATGTTGTGGTTTGTGGTAAGAAGGCTTTGGCTTAATTCACACACACACAAAAATATTTTTGGAAGTTATGATTGAAATAATCTTTATAGCGATTGTGATTTTAAATTGACGTTTTGTTTGAAATACTTAGATAGTGTTCAAATTTTATTTATGCTCGAATTGCTAGGGACTAGCAATAAGCCAGTTAGGGGGTGTGATGAACACTTAAAATTACACATTTAATAAGATTTTTACATGATTGTTTTGTATTACTAGTATATTTAATTTTCTTAACTTAAGTATGTTTACAATATTGTACTTAATTATCTTTTAACTATTTTATGGTAGGTTCGGTAAAATGGGCATAACTTTCTACTTAAAGATCCAATTGAGGTGATTCTTGATCCTGTGCAGAGCTGACTCAATGGACTAATATATTTTATTTTACAAAGCATTTGACATTCGAGTGTTTGGAGCGTGAAAAATGGCTTAGAACAGAATTGATCTGTAGTACAGGCCCAGTTTGAACAGTTATCAGTATTTGGCCTATAACTATAGAAATAAATATCTAATATGTATGAGATCACTCAATTTGGAAAGATAAGAGAATTATCTACAACTTTTATGTTTTGAGTGACAGCTAATTCGGATCACATCAATTCCAAATTGGATAATTAAGTGGGTACCCAAGTGATAATGAATGCAAATCATTTTGCAACCGTTCTTGACTTTCATCAACCAAGTGGTTCCCTCCAAATTTGTCTCGATTTATCCATGTTTTTCTATAAATAGGTGGCTTATTTATGCCTAAAGAATGTAATTAGAAAGTTAGAATTTAGTTCAAAATACTTGTCCTTTGTATCTATTTCTTTGTAAATTTATTTCTCTTGTTTACTATTAAATCATGTTATTTATTCTTCCATTTCTTTTCTTTTTCTTTAGTTTTATTATGTCTAAATAATTTTCTTTAAGCTAAGGTGAAAGGGTGAAGCTCTTGGCAAGGTAATAAGATATGTTTAATATTTATTCATGAATTTAATGCTTCATTTTTAAATTATGCAAACTTATATATGATGTATTTATTTTGTTTGTAAAATTAATACCCTTTCTTCTAAAGTGGTGATTCTTGATTTATTATTGACAAATTTAATACTTGGCACAATAAATTCTTGAAACCATTTACAAGATTTGGTGTATATAACCTTTCTTGTAAAGTGGGAGTCTTGATTTATTGTAGACAAATATAAAGATTGGCATAATAAATACTTGAACCCATTTATAAGATTTAGTGTATAATAATTGAAAGAAATAAATAGTAATCAATATATAAATGATAATGAACTTTAATTGCTATATTTTCCGGTTGGAACCTCCTTTGTGTGAGGATTCCAATTGAGTTATAAAAATATAAAAAGTTAAATATATTCTTACTTCTTATGCCAAGAGTGAATCCCCGTAACCTTATCTTTTTATTTGAATTGGTTAATTGAAATAATATTTGCAAACATCTTATACTGCATTAATTATCTTTAAAGTGTTTATAATTTGTAATTTTAATTCTACTTCCCTGTGGATCAACCCCGTTGTCATCGGATTATTTATTACTTTGACAATCCTGCACTTGGGAATAACTCCTATATTCTAGACGTGTCACACATAGTATGCCATACCTAAACAACACATTTTATTTTAAGAATTATACCACATTTGTGTTATCATTAGTATGACAAGCTACAGCCTCTACCTATTTTGATACATAGTCAACAACTAGAAGAATGTAAAGGTAACCAAGATAAGAAAACAAGCCCCATAAAATTGATACCCTAACAATCAAATATCTCAAAAAACAATAATAGGGTTAAGAGGCCTTATATGTTTTTGAGATACAACACCTAACTTTTGACATCTTTTATAAGAACGATAAAAATTATTAGTGTCTTTGAACAAAGTAGGCCAATAAAGACCATAATATAAAATTTTTGTGGCTGTCTTTTTCATAAAAAAAATGATCACAGCAAGCAACATTATGGAAAAAATTTAAGACACTAGCAATTTCACTTTTAAGAATGCAACGTCTCATAATTTGGTCAGAGCAGCATTTAAAGAGATATGATCATTCCAATAAAATTATGTACCTCAACTAAGAACTTATGCTTATCTTGTGCATTTTAGGTACTTGGCTTATAATGAAAATATGTTTATTAGGGAAATCATCTTGAATGGGTAGAACATCAGTGGAGTCATTGATAGAGGCGTAAAAGCACTAGTATAATTTGAACCAAACTTTCGTATTTTGCTCTAAATCATAAATATTTGACTATTTAATTGTGTTTTTTTAATCATAAAAAGATGCACGATGAAAAATGTGACGTATAGGAAGAAGTTACGCTCAAAATACGAAAGAGGCACCAAGGCTGGGTGCCGCAGCGACTGAGCGCCGCGACGCCTAGGTTAGTAGCTGAGCGCTGCAGCGCCCACAACCCAGCGCCGCGGGGTTCATGGCGGTGAATAGTACCTGTATGAACAGTATTTTGAAGACAAAAACCTATAAATAGAAAGTCAAAAATTCTAAAAGGAGAAAAAGAGAGAAAAAAGGTAAAAACTTAGAAAGAGAATTCACAATACAAAATCAAATATCAAAGCCAAAGATTGAAGAATCAAGATCAAGATTCAAGCTTCAAGTCAAGATTAAGGGAGAAGCACATCAAGGAGTTACTTTGATTAGTTTTTCTTCTCTTTCATTATCATTATGTTCTTGTTCTTGTTGATCTTTATGAATTGGTTTGATACTTTTGATTTTGTGATGGGTTAATTTGTTCATCTATGTTAGACTATGTGATCCTAGTATAGATTTGGATTGTATTAAATTTTAGTTTATGAACATGATACATTCAATTGATTCATTCTATATTGTGTTTTAATGCTTTCATTATACCTGATCAATATTTTGAATGATTGAGGAACCATGATGAACTTGACAAAGGAATTCATATGTTTAGCCTAGGATAGTTTGATGCATAATTATAGGGTAACAACTATGAGTTTCATCTAGGATAGACATATACCTAAGTGGCATGCATAGTCTAATTTAAACTTGATCTTAATGAATTACATTCTGATTTGATTACCATAAATATATAGAGGATTGTTGGAATGTGTAATATAGTCACTTGACCATCGACAAAGGCTTGTGATGGGATTAGTGTCTAAGTCAATCAATTAGTATTAAAGGATTAATTGAGTGGTTAATGAGTCCAATGAAATACTAGGGGACGAGTCAAAACCATATATTATCTTTATTTGTGAATTATACTCTTTGCTTTTGTTTAGTTAATTAAGAGAATTATATTAGTTAAATAAATTTTAGATTTTAGTTTTCTAAATAAAGGTTAAGTAGGTACAAATTTAGTACTTGATTTATAGAATTAGATTGCATAGTCCCTCTGGGATCGATACTTGAACTTAAAATCTTATATTACTTGATATGATAGCATGCACTTGTGCGTAGTTACTATAGCATCACAATCAATCATTGAACTCAAGGCGGGATAAATGATCCGTAACAATATTTTCAACACCTTTTTCTTTTATCTTTAATGGTTAGATCAAATTCTCGCAAAATAAAAATCCACATAATTAAATAAGCTTTAGTATCCATCTTAAAAAAAATGTACTTAAGGGCTGCGTGGTCAATAAAAACAATAATAGGTGAACTAATCAAATAAGAACGAAATTTGTCTAAGGCAAAAATAATAGTTAATGGTTCTTTTTGAATAGTAGAGTAACTTATTTGAGCATCATTTAAAGTCCTACTAGTATAATAGACAACAAAGGGTTTCCCTTCCCTTCGTTGCCTAAGAAATACTCCTATAATATAGTTACTTGCATCACACTTAATCTCAAATGAAAAGTTCTAATTCAGTGATTGCATGATAGGAGCAGTGGTGAGTTTGGTAATAAGTGTTTGGAATGTCTCCTTATACTTCTATGTCTATGTGAATTCAGCATCTTTTAGCAAAAGGTTACACAATGGTCTAGATATGGCAGAAATTTTTTGTATAAACCTTCTGTAAAAGCCAGTATGTCCTAGAAAAGATCGGATATCTTTTACCATTTTGGACGTAGGTAATTTAGAGATCAATTCGATTTTGGCCTTGTTAGTCTCTATCCCCTTTTATTCGATTTTGGCCTTGTCAGTCTCTATCCTCTTTTCAGATACAATATACCATAAAACAATCCTTGAAGATACCATGAAATAACATTCCTCCTAATTTAGCAAAAGTCATTTTTCTTCACACCTACGTAAAACAACTTTTAAGTTAACTAGACATGAATAAAAAGAATCACAAAAAAAAAAGTCAAATTATCTATAAAACTTTTATATATTTTTCAACCATATAAAAAAAATACTCAAAATATAATGTTAAAAAATAGCTGGTGCATTACATAATCCAAATGACATTCTACAAAATAACATAAGTATTAAAAAGACATGTAAATGTAATTTCTTTTCTTGATTTTCTATAACTATCTTGATCTGATAGTATCTTGAATACCCATCAAGAAAGTAACAAAATGGATGGTCAATTGCACGTTCTAAAATTTGGTCGATAAAAGATAATGGAAAATAGTTTTTCCTAGTGGCTATCTTTACCTTTTTATAATTAATGCACATTCGCTAACCACTTACTACTCTAGTTGAAATAGGTATCCCATTCTCATTTTTCACAATAGTAACCCCAGATTTCTTAAGAACTACTTAATTTAGACTTACCTATTGACTATTAGAAATTGGATAAATTATACTTACATCTAATAGTTTCAAGACTTCTTTCTTCACTGCTTCTTTCATTGTTGGGTTAAGTCTTCTTTAGAGGTCTCTACAGGGTTAAACACCTTCTTCTAAATGAATTCTATGAGACCATATTAATGGAGAAATACCTTTAATATCATATATGGTTCAACCTAATGCAGACTTATGTTCTTTTAATAATTTTATCAATTTTTTCTCTTATTCAACACTAAGTTCAGAAGAAATAATAATAGAAAAAATATCACCTAGTCCCAAGAATGTGTGTTTCAAACCTTTGAGCTTTCTCATTTGAGCGGTGGAGAAAGCTCAACTTGTGATTTTTTTAGGTTTGATGCTTTCAATCTCTCATTTCCTCGTGGTAACTCTTTAAAGTGTAGCTGCCAAAATCGAGTCTCTTTATCCTGTAAGTCAAAAATATAAAATACATCAGTTGTGTCATCAAGATAACATAATTCTTCAAAATCAGAATTAAAGAGGTTTTTTAAAGAATCAGAGTAATGGTTTTTATAAGCTTCTTCCATTACAAGTGTGTCTATCTTATATAAATGATGACATTCGTCATTTTCTCGTGGTTGCTTGTAATTATGGAAAATGTTCACCTTAAGAGTTATATTTCCAAAAGATAATTTTATTAGACCATTTCTGTAATTAATAAGATCATTAGTAGTGGCAAGAAAAAGTCTCCTTAAAATAAGAGGGATTTTAGACTTCATGTTAAGTACATAATGTGTATTTAAAATAAAAAAATCAACAGGGTAATAAAATTTATCAATTTATAACAAAACATCTTAGACTATTTCCCATGATTTTTTTATTAATCGATTAGCTAATTGTAGGACTACAGATGTAAGTTTAATCTCACTAAGTCCCAATTGAATGTAAATAGAATAAGGCATCAAATTTACACTTGCTCCTAAGTCTAATAATGCTTGACCAAACTCATATGTCCAATTTGGCAGGAGATTATGAGATATCTTAGGTCTTTATATGATGTTTTCTTTTAATACAACACAGATCCTTGATTTCTTTAGAATAAGATGAAACTTGTCTGATCACTTGAAATAAGTGAAGATTAATCTTAACTTGTTTCAAATGTTCTAAAATCTCACATTGAATTTATGAAGTTTTTCCAATAGGTCAAAGAGCTTGAAAAAAAGGCAACAAGATTGAAAATTTATTTTGGGCTATTTTTCAACCGTGGCTTCTTTTTCAAAATGAGTATCTTTACTACTTATGGTTGTGTGTGTTTGAGAAGTAGGTTCACTCATAAGTTTACCACTTTGAAGTAGTGATGCCATTGACTTCTTTGAGATTTTGTGCATCAGAAGTAGAGGCTTATGCCATGAATCACCTTTTTGGATTGGATTGAGGTTGAGATAGAAACTTACCTCGCTCTTATATAGTTAAGGCACTGATTTGTTTAGTTATTTGACTCTTGATTTTTTTTATTTTTGTCTACCACCTATGTAAGAATTGTTTCAAAATTTTAATTAGTCTTATTTTGTGCCTCCATAATATTTGTAATGTGTCCTCTAAAGGACTCCTAGTTGGTTATGCATTATATTGAGGTGCAACATAAGATTTGGGTGCTTGTTGTTCTTGTTTCCAATGGTTGTTAGCCTGTTGGTAAGATTTTCAATTGAAGTTTGGGCGGTTTCTCTAAACAAGATTATAAGTTTCAGAGTAGGGTGAATAAGGCTTCTTGTACATCTATATGGTATTACATTATTCCTCATACATCTCTCTCATCTCACTATAAGTGAGGCAATCCTAAGTTAAATATTCTACCTCTCCATAGATAAAACAAACATCATATGACTCAACTCTAGCAACCGTCTGGGTAACCCTTCTATCTTTATTTTTTAAGGCATCTAATTCCCTAGTTAAGGCATCTAACTCCACTAGGTCATAACCTATTTATACTTTTAATAATGTTAGGTTCAATCTACGTGTGGGCTTTTTCGGCTAAGTCATTAAAGAATTCTATAGCTACCTCAAAATCTTATTGAAGGAACCCCCTATTACATATCATCTCAATAAATTGGTGCTCTCTAATTGTAAGTCCCTCATTGAACTAACTAACTAAATGCCAATTTTCATACTCATGGTGAGGGCATAGATTTAACAGCTCTTTAAACCTTTCTAGGCTGATACAAGGTTTCACTGTCTTTTTGGGAGAATTAAGAAATTTGTCTTTTTAGGCTATTAGTTTTGTACTGTGGGAAGTATTTATTAAAAAATGCTTGGTTCATTTCTACCGAAGTTCCTATAGACCGCAGCCTTAAAGAGTATAGCCAGCTCTTTACTTTGTCTTTCAGAGAAAAAGGGAAGAATATAAGCCTAACAGTGTTTATGGCCTTAGGTTAGCTATGGAAGGTAGCTACTACCTCTTCAAATTCCTTAACATGTATATAAGAATTTTCACTACCTAGACCATAAAAGTGGGTAGAAGCTGAATCTTTCTAGGTTTAAAATCCAAATGTGGTGTGTTAGGTGAAAATATAATGCATGATAGTGTGGCTGAACGAGTAGGATGTAAGTAATTTTTTAAAGTCCTAATAGGGTTATTCTCGTGTTGGCTTATTGTATTGAAATCACAAGTTATGGTAAATTCTCTTCTATTACAAATTTGTAGTGGTGATTCTAGTTCTACATTCTTTACAAATCTTCCTCGTTTATCTCTAAGTCGATGTATACATCCTAACAAATTTTTTTCTCTTTTTTTAATATTTGTTTTTGAAAGAAACTCTCAATAAAAAATTAAGACATTAATAAAATCAAATAAAATAGGGTAAGTGGTAAGACCAACCGTGAAATATAAATAAAATACAAGAAGAAATAAAAAAAGACTTAGGTGGTAACACTAACTATGAAAAATGAAATAAAATACAACAAATGAATAATAAGAAAATAATCTAAGTTAGGTAACAAGACCAACCATAATAAATAAAGAGAATTAGGTGGTAGAACCAATAATGAAAAATAAAATAAAATATGAAAAATGAATTAAAGAAAATAATCGAAGTTAAGTGGTAATACAAACTATAAAATATTAAATAAAAATACCGAAATATAACAAAATAAATTAGGTGATAGAATCAACCATAAAAAAAATTACAATAAAAGAGAGAAATTTAAGAAGTAAAATTGTACAAAAAAAAGTAAATGTACAAAGTTACCGTTTCAGTATTGATAGACACAACCTATTTTCCCCTAGTGTGCCTCTTTGGCAATGGTGCCAAATTTGTTTACGCTCAAAATGTAATGCAATTATCGCAATATAGATTGAGGTGTCATTTCCACGAGAAAACTTTTAAAGAAATAAGTTTGTGAAATAAAAATATTAAAACAATATTAAAGGAGAAAATTAAACGTGAAATTGATATAGAGAAAGTAAAATTAAATGTGAATTAAGGTAAAAAAATTTAGTGATGTGAGCAAGGCTTCGATATGCTTCATAAATCTATTCTATAATTTGATTCAATATTTATAACTCAATTGAAAATTTCACATCCTAAATAGTCAATCAGAAGATATGTATAATATGACACATTTAATAACAAATATATTTGACATGATTAAACTCTTTGTAAATATTATCACAAATCATGTTCATCTATACAAGTTTTCTAAGATCAACAAAATATTATTTTGACAATATTATAGTAAAATATTAACTTGTAAAATGATGTAATCAATAAGAATTATAATTCGACAAGAATCATATAAAAAATGTATGACTGAAAATATATAAAACATAAGAATTATAACATTTGGATTATAAAAAAAGTAATAGATAAGATTTTAGACATAAAAAAACTTATAACATTATAGCTCTTAACAAGAATCAAAGTCTAGAAGTAGATTTATTACACATGAAAGTTCATCTCTAGCCTTGCCAAGAACTTTAGCCTAACTTACAATTTATTCTTATAAATATTAAAGGAAAAGTATATGAGAGAATTGTAAGACATAAAAAACATCCATTAGCCTCATAAAAGTGTCCTTATATAGGCAATGATGTAATCAGTAAGAATTTATAGTAAAAGATTAACTTGTAAAATGATGTAATCAGTAAGAATTTTAATTCGACAAGAATCACATAAAGAATGCATGACTGAAAATATATAAAACATGAGAATTATAACCTTTAGATTATAAAAAAAGTAATAGATAAGATTTTAGACACAAAAAAACATATAACATTGTAGCTCTTAACAAATAATCAAAGTCTAGAAGTAGATTTATTACACATAGAAGTTCATCTCTAGCCTTGCCAAGATCTTTAGCCTATCTTGCAATTCATTCTTATGAATATTAAAGGAAAAGCATATGAGAGAATTGTAAGACATAAAAAACATCCATTAGCCTCATAAAGGTGTCCTTATATAGGCAATGAATGAGAACATGTTTAGTGTAACATCAATCTTCTATATTTGTTACTACTAACTCCTTCACTTAATTGCAACATTGTTTTGACAATAGGGACGATTGGTTTGGACTTTATAGATAATAAGAAAGTTGTATAATTTTGTCTCTTATTTTCATATCCACTAGGGTCATGCAATTTGGATTAATATCTAATGCAATATGGACAAAATACTAGAGATAGGTCAGATTTTGGCCAATAAATCTTTTACCAATTTGCAACATAATTTGATTTATGATAACGATTGCTTTAACTTTTCTATCAATATAAGAGTTGTATATAATTGACTCAACATTTTCAAGATTCAAGAATCATACCAATTGGATACATATTTTGTGAAATATGTTTCAAATAGGAGAGGTGGGTCAAGTTGAGAAGAAGTTCTAATCCAGTTTTATTTTATCCCAATTTTGGCATATTAAATGTTGGAATTTTCTTTTAGACAGTTCGTTCTTTACATTTGTGTAAGATTGATTCATGTTACTCTAAGTTTAAGAATTTCTTTATTTCAATTTCTATATTAGGAGTTATGTCAATTTTGCTAAACCTATGCAAATATCATTCATTAATTATAATTTAAGGATCACACTTTACTTCAAGTTTAAAAATACAAAAGTGCTAAAATTAGTGGCATTCTAAATGTTAAATGATGACTAAATTTCTTAATAAATATATATTTTAATGTACTCATTAGCACTTCAATTAGCTTTCATAGTGTTGAGTAGCTGCAAACAGCCTATTTGACCCTGCTCACTCGCTTCACATACTGCAACATTGCATTGAGAGCCTTCTTCTTTGAATAATCCTTAACCCAATGATCATTGTTAAAAAGGAAGTAGCTTGACTTTTGTCTATGGCCATTACGCTTTTTCATTTCTCACTTAAGCAGTTTGCCTTTCTTTTCCTCATCCTTTGGAGGATTAAACTCTTTAGCACCTCAACCTTTGCTGTGACTGGATTTAGAATTCTTAAAATTCCCCACATCTTCATTAACGTAAGGGTGTTGGATATGTGTTTCTACTCTGTATTGCTTCAACTCATTGGATGCCTATGTTTGTAACCTATCTAATAAATTAAACACAAGCCCTCCTCGATTATGTTGAGGATTTGTAGCATCAATAGAGAGTACTCCATTTGCTACCGCTAGCTTACACAGTACCACATCCTTGATAGTTTTAAACCCTTGATCCAGCTTCTCCACTTAGGCTTGAACGTTGTCCATAGTGTTGTATACTTATATTGAAAAGCCTTGACCTAATCTTGCTATCGACTAGCGTAACTCTTAATAGATGCGTCAATAAGATAGCACAGCTCGTTCCTTTGAGTGTCGAGGTCTACTTTGAGATTCTCCACGTACTATTCCAACTCTCTAAGATGATCTATCTCCTTTCCCATAGCAACAACGAGTGTTTTCACCATGTTTTTTATATTATGGCCTGGATCAACAAACTTATCACGAGGTACACTACTGTGTCTCTTAACTTTAGAATCCCTACCCCTTTCTTCACTCACCTCTGATGATGTCGGTGCATCTTTCCCCATCTTTTTTAAACCTAGCACTTTACCAAATGTCACATCCCTTTTTAAGAATCGTGCGACCTTAGACGTGTTGTGTACTAAGTAGTCTAAAAAATATCATACAAAGAAGAAAGGAGAGACACGCACACATGGTGTTTGAGAAAATTCTCTCTATACAACTGAAGATATTATAAGCTATGAGATGGTTTGTACAGCTGAAGATCACCATTTTATATACTACTAGCTCTATACAATCAATATTTAGGATCTAAACGATGTATGTATAAGATGGGATAATATTTCAAAGAATATTTCTAGATGCCATTATATATTTCATGGAATATTCACCTTCCAAATAAGGGTCTACGTCCTTATTAAGTTGCGCGCTTGGCCTGGATCTCTACCCATATTTGTGAGTCTTTTAAAAGTTTCAGTTTATGATCCATTGGCCTATATAGCCTCTAGCAGGCTCTATCACGCACCAAGTATTTGAAAAAAATACTTGAGAACACTTAAGACATAACAGTAGCCAAGTTTTGGTTACTTTGTTTTTGAAGAAGCATGCTTAGATAATTGGTTAAAATGTTAAATGTATATTCATACCAGCCTTTCGAGAAAGTAAGCTCAGATTAAATTATTATATCCAACTATCTATTTACCTTTATGCTTATTTTTTAACTTAAGAATAAGTGTTAACAAGTTCAAATAAATTTAGCATACGAAGGAAGATTTGTACCTCTTTTAAAATCTATTCAGAAATATAAAAGAGTTTACCAATTTGGTAGAGTCATATGTTTTCTCTTTCGGTCATCTTTGTTTTTTTGCAGTTGTCTTTATGTTGTAGCTCTGTCGGTTTTAGTAATTCGACCACTTTTTATTTATTTTTCAACTACTCGTTTGTTTGTCTAAAACGATAATTTTCAAGCTTTGAGTCTTTAACTACGGTTTCACATTTTCCAATAATCGATAATCAAAAAGCAGTTAGGAATAGTCAAATCTAGAGGATTAAAGATGGTGAGTACAATTGTGGTGGCAGTTTGGTCTAGATCGAGGTTAATTGACCAAAAAAATCAAGATAAAATATCAGTTGAAAAGGGGTAATTGAATTTTGGCCATCGATAATTTAATGAGCAGCGGTAAACAATCATAAATAAGTAAAATAAGTTAAGGAAATGATCTGTGATGGCAGTGCAACACAACTTATGGTGGAGCATGATAAATTGAGCAATAGAGTATTGTGGGATTTGAGCTTGGTTTTGATGCGGTCTAACCAGTTTTCTATAAAGGTTGGCGATACTTAAGATAGACTGTTTGGTCATCTCTAAGTTGATTAGAGGGCTGAATGGTGGTAAATAGCAGCTAAAATGAAAAAATTGATGGGCAGTGGCCGATTTAATTTTTTTAAATGTATTTTTGGTGATTTCGGCAATGATTTACAGTAAGGCTAGCTAAATCAGTTGGTCAGCCATTTTTGAGTTGGTCGGAGTGCTAATTGGCAATGAATAACAATATACGCAGTAGTTGTTAGTGGTAGGCAACAATTTTAGGTGGCGGCTAGAGTTTCTCTCCTTTTTGCGTTTTATGTTTTCTTTATTTTGATTTTTTTTTTCTTTTCTTTTTTTTCAATTTTGACTTTCTTCTCTTTTTTTTATTTCAAATTTTTTGTATGTAATTGTCTGTTAGTTAAAATATTTCCACAAATGGTGTCACTGAAGTTCTAATTTAGAACCTCTATATCAATAATCAATTTGCTCTATGTATTCCTTCAATTAATAAAAGTGCATCGTCCTCCTGCCAAAAGAAAAAAAAAACACTTTATCACTCAAGTTAGTTTTTATTTGAGAAGGTATGTGTATGTGTGTGGAGGAGTGTTTGCAAAAATAAATAAATAGTAATATTTTCTATGTGAATGAATGGTGAATGATCAATGTGAATGTGAATATGAATTAATCAATTGTTAATGAATAATTGCATATATTTATAAGGTATGAATTCATATTCTTTTTAAATTATGTATACATGAATTAAATTCTAATTAAAGAGAGTGTGAATATGATTTAAAGTCTATTTCCACTTGAACGCTTTTAGACAAGTGGCGCGCTATAATTAACTGGCACAAATTATGTTTAGTTTGGTAACTATATTTATAAATGAATTTAATTACATAAAATAAATTAAATAAGATAACTAACAAATAAGATTTTAAAGGTCATATAAGTAATAATAAAGTTACATGTATCATTTGGTAAAAAAGATAAAACCAAATTTTACTTTCTTTCTGTATAAATTTAAACCAACCAAATTCACTTAATTACAATTTTATAATCTCAAATCTATTAATACAATGTAAAAATAATAACAGCTAAAAGCATTAGGCTTAGAATAAGAATGATCGTATCACTAAACAAAATAGAAACCTTAATATATATCTAGTTCAAACGACTAAATCTTCAATTAATAGGAAAGAATGTCTAGAGCAAGGCAAACAAATCAGATTACTCTAACACCAAATAGGAAAAGTAGTTTCCACATTTCATTGAATAAACAAGAAGTAACCTAGTTAAATAAGGTAAAATTGTTCTAATTGAACATGAAAATCACCTACCTATATAAATATTTGGTGATTTTAATACTTAATTTAATAGAGAGCAGAAAGATATCCGAGTCTATTGATAAGAAGGGAAACAGATAGCTAGATATATTCATGCACTTTAAGAGTACTCAGAATGAAATTGTTAATCATCGTAAATTTATTCGCGAGTTTCCAGAATTCGAATTGATAATCAGTCATATAATAGATTATGCTAGAGTAGTAAAAAATATCAATACTGAAGTTGTGTTCCCCATCTCCATTATTGGGGTTCCTATATTCCATGCAATTATAGCATTAAGCAACAGGCTATCTCACATTAGCCAACACGTAACTTACATTAATTATCTTCACTATTTTTTATCCACAATTCACTTGGCAATTCTTTGTTAGGTTCAAAATATAAATTTTAACATTTGTTAAAGATCAATTATTAATTAGTAACTTAAAAGATTAATATATTAGATGAAATTGTTTATTAACCTATATAAATTTAAGATCTATCTATTTTTTTTTTTTTAACTTATGATTGTGATATTATGTTGAAAAGTGAATAAATTTTTTTATTAATTTTTATTCACTTAAAAAATACTCTAAAGAGCAAAGTAATTAATGGGTTATGGTTATTGTTGACATCGGATTTTGAACATTTTTTGTCAACGAGTTGAATTTATATCTATATAACAATAGTGATTGGGAGTGATTTATGTTTGAGTTTGAGGCATGTGAGATAGCTTGTTGGTACGAGCCCTCAATCCTCAATAGGCAATGAATAAATGCTTTCTCACCCACTTAAGTGTGATCAACTTTTGTGAGATTGGTTGTCGAGAATGCCCGATGATGATGATGGCTTTGGGGTTAAGGACAGTGAGTTAGTCCTAAGAATATTTCCATGTTCGATACTAGAGTTTTCCAATGGTGATGGGTTGGGGCCTAAGATATCTGCATAATGGACTTTGCCATAGACTTCGAGTGAGATTTCTCGAAAGGGTAAGATCTCGAGGTCTATAGATCGTGCTTAGTCTTTTTGAGGATTGGACTTGAATTGAAATCTCATAAAGAAATCGATATTATTTTTTTTAAAAAAAAATAAGATACTTCTTTAAGGGGTACGGCTCTAACTAGAGTGATCGTTATTTCTTTTTAGGAACCTTTCTATTTTTTTATTCTCTTTTTTTTCAATAAACTATTTTTGAATTATAACGAAATGGCATTGGCCAAATTTTTGTTAGATATATAATGTTATTTTATACCTTTAAAGCATGTGAAATAATATTTATTTTATTAATAAAAGTTTATTTATATATATAATTAAACATACATTAATAAGCTCATATTTATAAAGTATGTGATTTACGTATTAGGTATATGATGCTAATACAAAAGGTATAGATCACAAGTTCTTTATAAATTAAATCATGTTCACAACTATTAATAAAAATGGCATTTCATTATGTAAGGTTGTAGTTTTTCTGCTTTTTATAGTGGATGATTTACCTTGATCATCGAAGTAGAGATTTCGAATAGAAAAACTAGTGTATGTGATACATTGAACCGAACTACTGTGAATTTCAATCTAGTTAACTAAATGACATAGATCTTAATTCACAAAATTTTTTATAAACTTGATTGATCTTAATACTAAGCAAATAATGAACTTACATTCATGTGTTATATCTTTTGAGTTATCATAGAGTGAGATCCATATAAACTGTCAAAACCTCGATATCTTGGAGATATAATTTCATAGGTCGTAAGAATATATATTTGCAAGATGTAATCTAATAAATATGTTCACCTAAGTTGTTTGTGTTAGAATTTGTGCTAACCTGTCATCCCATTATTGTATGAATATTTTATTTTATAATATTTATACAGTATATTATTTGTTAAATCGCTAATTACTATTATTAAGTAGTTCAATGCTTGTGACGCTACAGACATTATGATCTGAAGAAGTTCAGATTTGGTTTAAAGAAGTTTAGATCAATACCAAGAGTTAACGTAATATTCGTGACGTATATATATGGCATCGATCTATGAGTCACATAATAATTCTGTTTGGCAAATTAGGAGTGGACCTAGAGAGTCTCGCAATATAAAATATACTCGTTGTGCACTAGGGGCAGCGTACCGGATCGAATAGTTCGATCTAGAAAATTCCAGCAGACCGAACATTTACTTCCGTCTCCCTCCATTCGTGCACGTGTCAAAACTTAAGAGTTAAGTACATCAATTAGTTAACAATTAGTTATTGACCAATGGGATGTAGACACATAGCACATGTGGGCTAATTATTATTTAATTTAAAAATTATCAAAATAACCTTATTTGTTGGACAAATAATATTATTATTTTATTCATTAAAACGTTTATTGAATAAAATAATAATAATAATAATAATATATGATATTATTATTTAAATTAAAATCAAACAATTAATTTTTTATTTAAATTGGCATGTGGTTCTACCATGATTTAATATGATTAAATTATTTGTTTAATATTAATTAAATAATATGATAAGTATAAATGGGTGATATTTGTTAATGGTAGGCCTTACAATGTTTCTTAATAATGAGAAAGTGTTTTCTCATTTGACCTAGATTAAGGCCAAGTTCATTTAAATAATTTTCTATTTTGTTTTATTTTTATTTGATTTATTATAAATAATAATAAACAAAACACTAATGGCAAATATTGACTTAGATAATGAATGCCATTAGGTGAGAAAATGAAAGATAATAATAAACAAAACACTACTGACAAATATAATGAATACCGTTAAGTTAAAAAATGAAAGAAAATAATAAATAAATAAAAGAGCAATACGTTGCTCAATTGATTATGTGAAAATTAGGTCAAGGGATTAGTGGGAATAGTAAGAGAATTTTGAAAGGCTAAGTGTTAGAAAATTCTCTCAAGTGTTGAGAGCAAAAACACATCTTTTATTTTTCCTTCCATTTTTTATCACCCATACTACAAGGTAGAAACAATGATTCAAAAGTTGAATCTTTTGTTGAAAAAGCTGCTATTCTAGCTTCCTCAAGCCCGCCGTGTTGAGGAATTAGAATTGTGAACGAGTTGCTTCAAGGCGGGTACTCCGGTTCGACCATATACCAAAAGCTTGATAAGGTACTATTTCTCAATCTTAAAGTATTTTACATATATGAGATAACATGTAAAAATTCATTTGTGTTTATCATTGAGTAATTTATATTCTGCTCATCCACTACGCATGTATGTATGTGATACATATGCTATATTTAAATGATAGACACAACCATACATAGATGCACCTTAGGTTTAAAATCACTCACAGTTCATAGTACTTGATTATTAGAATCTATGGTCACAGTTTATTTAATAAATTATTTATTGAATAATAATATTTATTTATAAATTTATTTACAAATATAGACATATTAAAAGTGATCATTAGAGCATTCAGTGACTTAAGGGCAAATAAGTAATTAAATATGCAAGACATTTTTTCAATGGCTTAGCTTTAATTATAAACATCAATTAGATGGTCAATTAAGTGGTTATTATTGGTCTAAAGACCAAACCCAATTTAATTAAATAGAGTTTTAATTAAATGGGCTTTTATTTAATAACATAGGTTATTGGAGTACAGTCCTCAGCTTTTAATGGAATAGCCTGGGGTTAAATTAAAAGAACTGGTGTATCATGAGATAATTATGACTCAACCTTTTAAGTTTGAGCTAGGAAGCTAATGGGCCTTGCAGTCCTTTTACTAGCTCAAATCCTAATCAAACTCTAATTTTCTAATCTTAATCTAATTGTAAATATCAAAGGGAGATTCCTATATATATGGGGGTATGGAGTAGTAAATAATTACAACAAACATAACCAGAGAAATTATTTTTACGTATTTTTACATGAAAAAAGAATTTAGTTATTATCATTCTCGCAGATTTGGGTATTAGTGATTTTAGAGATTAAAGAAAAATTCACGTGCTCAAATACGTTGAGTTTGAAGGTTGAGAATAGTAGAGAAGATTGCAGCCAGTATATTCAAGATTTGTCACAGCAAGAATTTGAGGTAATCTTCTATCCTTATTTATGTAATTATGAATAAAACGATCTAGCTTCCAATGCATTTAATTTTATAAACATAATTTTTTTTAATTTACTACCAACAATTGGTATCAGAACTGCTTTGTTTTCTTATTATATCTATAATTAATTTTATGTATAGTAGTAATTATTTATAATGGCACCAATTGCATATTTAATCTATATTTGTTATTTTTATTAATTATGTGATGAATAGTTATTCCCACAACAATTCATTGTTGGATTTTTTTTGTATTGTTTTTAGAATTGTAACAAGAGAGGGTGATGAAATAATATCACAAATTTTCCTCTTGGTCAAGTGAATTCTTAGTGATTATTTAGATTTCTTTGTAAACCAATTAATTGGCGTAGGATTTTTTATTTGTAATATAAAGAATATATAGATTTCTGTTTGTATTTTAAAAAAGGAAAAAAACGTGAAAAAGAAAGCAAAAAAAAAAAAAAGGAAAGATATAGATAGCCAAACACGTGCCACCATTGGCAACAACAAGCATGGCTGCTGGCTACCTACAATTGCAAAGCTCGTCGGTGGCAAGAGGCTAGGATGTCCTCCTTCTTTGTTATCAGAGACGAGGGGCAAACGAAAAGGCACAACAATGAACTATGATTCGACCATGAGCTGCGATGGTTGGGCAGCGATTTGCGATAAGTTGAGCTGGTCAGCATTGCCTGAAGCCACTAGTCTCTTTTCAGTATTGATTGGTAGCTAGAAGTATGGCCGAAATTGTGGCTATGATGGGCAAGGAAAGAGGCGGCAGTGTAGGGGATAAAGGAAAATATTATTAGGGTTTTTTTTCCAACATGACAAATATCATCTAAACCCCTACAAATTTAACTAATTATATATTGGCTAAGATATTTTGCACATTTTACAGATTAATCTTAAAAATTTGTAAAGTTTGCAAATAGGTCCTAGTAGTTTGTTATTCTCATCTAACCCCCTATGATTTTAAGAATTATAATTTGGTTATAAAATTTTGAAAGATTTGCAAATAGGTCTCAAATTTGACCCAAATTTATTTTGGACTAATTTTTGAATATTTGTAAATTCAAAGTTGATCAAAACTCCTTTTAATTTCAATCTAATTTTTATAAAATTTTATTTGAGTTATTTTATTAAAATTATTGGGTCTAAAAATATTTTTTATTTAAAATTTTTTTAAGAAGGTCCAATAAGAAATTTTAAACTCTAAAATATGCCAAATTTAATTTTTTTTTTTAAATAAGTGAACCAAAGAAAATTAAAATGCCTAAAATTCAAGCCCATTAAAAGAGAAAAGTAAGAGGAGATAACATTATGGAAGAGCTCAAGTTGACTTCAAAGAAGATTTTGAAGAATTTACGCTTAGTTTTAATATTTTTCTTAGGAAAAATCATGAATTATGAGTTATTTATTTATCTAATTTACTGATTGGATGAATAACATGTCATATAGATTAAAGGTACTACATTCACATGTATATGCATAAAATATATCATTTTGTATTACATTAATATTCTAATGAGATTATGATAAGATTATTGTCATATTTTTAATATTATATTAATTTATTATTTGACGTGACCTTATTAATTATTTTATGAAGATAAATTAGATATTAATGAGTGGAATGTTATTTTATAAATTAATTGGTATATTAAAAATTAAAAACTTTAAAAATTAAAATATTGAGTGAGAGAGGACTTTAGGCATAAACCCAATGGCCTCCATTATTTGTTCTATAGTAAGATAGATTAATGTCTTACCTCAAACCTTGTGAGCTTTGTACGGAGGGTATTAATCAAAACTGGTTACTAGATAGGACTTCGTTAAAGAATAAGATTTAATATATGACTCATGTGAAACTGATTACTCTACGACGGCTTTTTTAGTTGAGAAATATAAAGGATTGAAATAACGGTGTACACTCAACTTATGTTGATTGATATTCTCCCTACGGAGTTCTTGTCAATTAAATTCAAAGGCTAAAGAATTGGTAGTTTATTATTATTTGACGTGAGATATCTAGATAATAATAATAATAAATTAATATGGTACTAGTCTAATTCATGACGGATATGACTACCCTACAGAGGTGTACTCTGAATGAAAGTTGGATTATCAATGCATAATATAGTTAAAGAGTTCTACATAAATATATTTCATATATTAATGCAAAAGTTACACATGTTATCAGATAATGTATGCTCATGTATGAATTTATTTTTCAGAATTATGTTTTCATTAATCCCATTAGCATCAATCCTTAACCAAAACAAGTTAACCAAGAATAATTATGTGCATTGAGAAAGGAACTTAGATATTAAATTTACGGATAAAAAATACATATGTATTGACTAATAAATACCCTCCAAAACCTTATGAAAATGCACCACAAGAGAAAATAGATGCATATAATAGTCATTTAACTAAGTGGCTCATCTTCCTCTTTTGGTCTCAATACTAAGGGAAAGAGTAATAAGAAGAAAAAGAAAAAGCCAAAGAAAGCATCTAATTTAAGATTTGTGCATATTCATGAAAATTTAGTAAAGCTTAAAGAAAAGTGTTTTCAATGTGGCATTAAAGGCAATTGAAAAAGAAACTGTCATTTAATTAAGTTTTCAATAATTAAAAGGACAGCTTCACCTTATGATAATATTTTTTTCATTGAGACATATTTAGTGGTTGACTCTACAGATTTCTGGATAATCGATTCTGAAGCCACTAATCATATTTACAATAGGTTGCAAGGATTCAAGGAAACCAAATCACACAGTGAAGGAAAGATCAATCTTAAACTAGGAAATTGTGCAATTGTTGCAACCAAGGTAGTGGGAGTTTATCTCCATTTTGATGATTTTAGAACTTTAGTATTAGATAACTGTTTGTTAGTACTGGAACTTAAACGCAATTTTAATTCAGTTAGTTATTTGAATAACTTTATATATTCTGTTAATTTTGACTAAACTGTGATAATCAAAAGAAATAAGTCGTTTATATATTCTAGTACACTAGTTAACAGTTTATACTACATATTTCCTAAAATCAACCCACTGCTTGGCACAAAATTGAATAATGAATTTAATTACTATAAGAGGATTAAAGCGACTCTTACTAATCAAACGTATCTATGGCATTTACGTCTTGGTTATATTAGTTTAGATAGGATCTAAAGATTGGTCAAAGATGGATCTTTGATTTTATTAGATATTAAACCATTACCAGTCTGTGAATCCTGTATAAAAGGCAAAATGACAAGAAGACCCTTTAATGCTAAAGATAATAAATCCATTGAAATATTAGAATTAGTGCACTCTGATGTGTGTGGGTTCATGAGCACACAAGTTAGAGGAGATTATGAATATTTCATCACTTTCATTGATGATTATTCTAGATTCGGTTATGTGTACCTAATACGCTATAAGTCTAAGGCGTTTGATAAATTCAAGAAGTGTTAGACAGAAGTGGAAAGGTTATTAAGAAAACATATAAAGACACTTCGATCTGATCGAGGTAGTGAATACCTCTATAATAAGTTTAGGACCTATTTGTTAGACAATGGAATATTATCTCAATTGGCTGCACCAAGGTCACCCCAACAAAATGGTGTAGCAGAAAAGAGAAATAGAACTCTTCTTGAAATTGTAAGGTCAATGATGAGTTATTCAACTTTACGCATCTCGTTTTGAGGTTATGCCTTAGAAATAGTCATGTATTTTCTTAACTTAATTATTATTAAGTCAGTTCCTAAATGTCATACACGTATATGATTTTTAAGCATCTAAGTGGCAATATATATATATAAAGAAATTAAGCGATGGGTGTTGTATATATATAATCGTTTTGTTTTGCTTCATTGAGAAGAAGAAGCAAAAATCTAAAGAGAAAAGAAAGAAAGAAAAAGAGAAAAGAAAGAAGAAAAAAAGAGAGAAAAAAAGAAAAAGAAGCCAAAAAGAAAAAAGGAAGAGAAAGGAAAGAAAAAAAGAAGAAGAAAAAAAATAGTCAAGAGAAATAAGAAAGAAAAATAAATAAAAAAATTAGTTTGGATAGTTAGATTTATACCCAATGATTTAGCGGGTAATAGTTTTATGATATTAGAATATTTATATTTTAATATTTATAAAACATATCGATACTAATGATGTAATTTTATACCCTATGGTCTAGGAGGTGTGCCGATAGCGAGCAGATCTCAGAATCCAGTTATAGCTTAGGATTAGCACACTTTTGTGAGTGGATAACTATATATAACTATATATATATTATATGTCGTTAATACAGCAGTTTATAATTTAATTACACGTTATCAGATTTAGTCATGATTTATTTTAAACAGATAAATATTTATGTTAATTAGTATATTTAGAAATATTTTTAGAATTTATTATAGTATAGTTTATGATTATGTTTAATAGATAAATAATTATTTTAGAATAATTATGCTGCCATAGTATTATATAGAAGCAGTTTTTGAACCATCATATGCGTACCCTCCCCTTTAGTGTAGTTGCTCTGCGTATGCGTTAGACTAGTTTAGTTTGCTCTACCCAAGCGATGCAATATTTCACAGGGTTAGATCAACTCAGATCCTCCGTTCTGCTTGTGTGTGAGTTATTCCGTCAGGTTAGACCAGCTCAGATCTCCCGTTCTGCCTGTACGTGAGTTATTCTGTCAGGTTAGACCAATTTTTCACTGGATACAAGTTTGATGTAGTTTTCAATATATATGTAGTACATGTTTCCAAAGCTATGTTACATATATTTAGCTTGATAATAAATTTTATGATAGTTTACGCTTCCAGATTTTCATATCCCCAGTGTTATGTTATAATATTAGTTTTAGCATAGATTTTATGACAGCTCATATTTCAGTATAAGTTTATTGACTACTCAGTATACAGTTTCATAATTATTTTATTTTACAGATTTATACGTGTACAATACATATAAAGTATATAACATTTTCATATTATGTTCACTCATTGAGCCACAAGCTCACTCTTTTTCCCATTTTTCTATTTTTCCCAGGTTGTCATAGGAATTCGTGCAGTGTGATACAGTTATCACATTTTGAGTTAGTGCACGACACCCATAGCTGCATAAGTGTCTCAGTCTGTGTATTTGTATATCTTTATGTATATTGGAGTATACGTGTACACTTTTGTTGAAGGAGGTAGCCTCGTTGTATCAAATGTATGAGTAAAGAGTATATTAGTTCTATGTCATCGCAGGATTCACCTCGATTCTTGGGGAGGGTTTAGGTCTGGTCCTGTCATTAAAACACCTCTGAAAATGTGGATATGACATAAATCAAGTTTATGTCATATATATATATGGGGTTGTCCAGCTCATTTGCTAAAATGGAAGACAGACAAGCTAGAATTTAAGTAAGAAGTTTATCTATTTATTGGCTATCCTAAAATAAGAAGATGGAGTATTTTCTATAATTCTAAAGATAAGAAATTATTAGTTAGCACCAAAGCAATCTTTCTTGAAGAATACTATATGAAATACTTCAAGCCTAAGAGTATGATAATTCTTGTTGAGTTATCTGGGAATGCCAATATTGTGCTTGATAGAGTCAATGAGTTCATTCCCAATCTAAATCATAATAACCAACCAAAGTCAATTGTAAAGTAATAGCCACTAGTACTTTGTCATAGTAAGAGGATTATTAGACGTCCAGTCAGGTACATGTTAATTGAAAAGTCTTTACAGGTAGTTTTTAATAAATATAAACTAGATCCCACTTGCTATGATAAAACAATGGTTTATAGAGATAATTAAGTGACAACCATTGGTACTTTATCGTAGTGGGATGATTATTTGAAATCTAACAAAGTGCATGTTAATTGGAGAGTCTTTATAGACAGTTTCTAATGAACATGAACTAAATCACACTAACTATGATGAATCAGTAGTTGATAAAGATACAGACTATTGACGTAAAGATCTAAAATCATAGATAGATTCTATATATTCCAATAAAGTCTGGACACTTGTAGAAAAACCTAAATGGATAAAATTCATAGTGTAAATATATATACAAGAGAAAGATAGGGATAGACGAGAAGGTGAAAACCTTTAAAGTTAGGCTTGTTGCTAAATGGTACACTCAGAAAGAATGTATTGATTATGAGGAGACCTTTTCGCCAGTAGCCATATTTAAGTCTATTAGAGTTCTCGTATCCATTATAGCAAATCTTGATTATGAGAGTTGACAAATGGATGTCAAGACTGCCTTTCTTAATGGCAATTTTGAAGAAAGTATCTATATAATACAACTAGATGGTTTTATAGCTACAGGGAAAAAGCATATGGTTTATAAATGTAAAAATCTATTTATGGGCTTAAACAAGCATCTAAATCTTAGAATATCAGATTTGATCAAGCAATCAAATCATTTGGTTTTGATTAAAATCCTAATGAACCTTATATTTATAAAAGGATAGATAGGCAGTTGGTTATTTTTCTAGTCATATATTTTAAATGATATACTATTATGACGTAGAAGTGTTATCATCAGATAAAATACGATCATCTAACCATTTTGATATGAATGACCTAAGAAAAGCTAGTAACATCCTTGAGATCAAAGTATTAAGGGATTTTAAGTGAAGGATGTTAAGCTTATTTTAAGCTAAGTATATTAATAAAATTATGATCAAGTTTTTCATGCATAATTCCAAAAGGGATTATTTTCTTTTAGATATAAAATTGATCTATCTAAGTATCAATTTCCTTAGACAACTACGAGATAGGTTGCCTGAGAGGTATTCCTTATACATTAGTAGTATAAAGTCTCGTGTATGTAATGCTATGTACTATACCAGATATTTGTTATGTAGTTTGAATGATCAGTAAATATCAATCTAATCCAGAACCAGAATACTGGACTGCAGTAAAGCATATATTCAAGTACCTTTGGAGAACGAAAGATTAAATGCTTGTATATTCTAGTGAAAATCTTATACCTATTGTGTATATAAATTCAGAATTCCAATAACATAGGATACTCAGATCTTCCTCAGAATATGTGTTCACTTTAAGTAGTGGAGTTATAAGTTGGAGGAGTGTAAAATAATCATATGTTGTAAACTCCATAACAAAAGCTGAATATGTAGCTGTATCTGAAGCTATAAAAAAGGCTATATAGTTTCGGAAGTTTCTTATGGAGCTTAAGATGTTACCTAGTGTTTAGATGTCTATTGTTCTTTATTAAGATAATAGCAGAGCAGTAGTACAGTCTAAGGAATCGAATACTATAAAAGAAGAAAATACATTGAAAAAAAATAATGTTTGGTAAGAGAGTTTTATCCAAAATAGTGAGGTCATTGTATCTATTGTGTAAGTAGATAATTTAGTGGATCCTTCACATAAGTAATTGCCAACTAAGAGTTTTTGAAACTAATATAAATAATATAGGGGTTCAATAATTACTCGACATGTTTTAGGACAAGTGAGAGATTGTTAGACATGTAATGTTATTTTATGCCTTTGAAGTATGTGAAATAATATTTTATTTGATTAATAAAAATTTATTCATATATATAATTAAGTATACATTGATAAGCTCATATTTATAAAGTATGTGATTTACGTATTAGGCATATAATGGTAATACAGAGGGTATAGATCACAGATTCTTTATAAATTAAATCATGTTCACAACCATTAATAAAAAGGATATTTTATTATGTAAGGTTGTACTTTTTCTTTTTCTTATAGTGGATGATTTACCTTGATCATCGAAGTAGAGACTTCGAGTAAAAAAACTAGTGTATGTGTTACATTGAACCAAACTAGTGTGAATTTCGATCTAGTTAACTAAATGTCGTAGATGTTAGTTCACAAAAGTTTTAATAAACTTGATTGATCTTAATCCTAAACAAATAATAAACTTACATTCATGCGTTATATTTTTTGAGTTATCACGAAGTGAGATCCATATAAACGGTCAAAACCTCAATATCTTAGATATATAATTTTATGGATCGTGGAAACATATATTTGTAAGATGGAATCTAATAAATATGTTCACCTAAGCTGTTTGCAGTACTTGATCATTAGAATTTGTGGCCACAATTTATTTAATAAATTATTTATTCAATAATAATATTTATTTGTAAATTTATTTATAAATATAGACATATTAAAAGTGATCATTAGAGTATTCAGCGACTTAGGAGTAAATAAGTAATTAAAGAGGCAAGACATTTTTTCAATAGCCTAACTTTAATTATGGACATCAATTAGATGATTAATTAAGTGGTTATTATTGGTCTAAAAACTAAATCAATTTAATTAAAATTTTTTTAACTAAATGGGATTTGATTTAATAACATGTGTTACTAGAGTACAGCCCTTGACTTTTAATGGAATAGCTTGGAGTTAAATTAAAAGAACTGGTGTATCATGAGATAATTAGGACTTGACCTTTTAAGTTGGAGCTAGGAAACTTATAGGTCTTGTAGTCCCTTTACTAGCTCAAATCATAATTAAACTCTAATTTCTTAATTTTAATCTAATTTTAAATATCTAATCGAGATTGTTATATATATAGGAGGTATGAAGTAGTAAATAATTACAACAATCATAACTAAAAAAATTCTTTTTATATATTCTTACATAAAAAAAGAATTTAGTTGTTACCATTATCTCAGATTTAGGTATTAGTGATTTTAGAAATTAAAAAAAAATTCACGTGCCCACACGCATTGAGTTTGAATGTTGAGAATAATAAAAAAGATTACAGCCAGTCAATTCAATATTTGTCATAGCGAGAATTTGAGATAATTTTTTATTTTTATACATGTAATTATTAATAAGACAATCTGTATTTTATTACGTTTATTTTTATAAACAATTTTTTTTTTATTTACTATCAACAAATTTTCTTCAGTTTTAAGCTTATTTTCTAAAACTTGAGTTCTAGTAAAAAAATATTATTGACTAAGTATATATATATATATATATATATATATATTCTCACGATAAATTCTGCATTGTTGGTTTGATTTTGCTCTAACTTTCGTTTATGAGGATTTTTCTTTTAGATAAGGTTTATGACAGTTTATGTTTTACAATTTTAAGTAGCTTTTGATGAGAGGAAAATTTTCTCTCTTAGATCACAAATTTTGTTTTTCTTATAAGCTCAGACCCTCCCACAAAATCTACAATGACTAATCTTCTAGGATAGCATCCTTGAAAAATTGGTATAACGTAAATGTTGATGCAGCAACTGATGGAGAAACAAGAGTAGCAGAGACTTCATGTTGGATCATTTCATTTCCAACACTTCAGTGATGTTGAGTTAGCAAAAACTACAGTGATTCGCAGAAGTTTGAATTGGTTATAATGCTTTTGAGAGTGCAATATTTTTCTCATAAGAAAATATGTACTCTTAAACACAATCTAAATATACATGATTAATTTCAACATCCATCCACACAGACTCCCAAAATATTGGAAACTTGTTTAACAAAGATTTTTGCAGTAGATGACAGGTGGGTTGAGTTATTGTAAGTATCAGCATAAAGGATCTACTGATAAAATAGGGTATGAGGAAGCTCCTGTATCATTCAAGAAGTTGGGTTTTATAATATTTTCGTTTGCTTAATGTGTTTTTTTTATAAAAAAAATTACAATTTGAACTTCTTTAATTTTTTATTTATTCAAAATTTGTATTTAAGCTACTTAAACACATTTTAAACATCAAAGTAAATATTTTAGGAATCCTTTTTTTTAAAGAAAAAATATAATAATTTTAATATTTAAAAAATAACAATTTATCTTTAATGAGTCTATTTGAACTCACTAAAATGACCTAAATGCACAATATAATCTTATTAAACTAAATTCTCAATAATACTTGCTTGAATGACATAATTATAAAGAGTTTGTAGAGTATTATTCTTCATTAAAGTGGAGATCTTAAATTTGAATCCCCTCCTCGTGTCAAAAAATAGAGTTTACAGAGTATTATGCTTTCGTTAAAGTGGTGCTCTTGAATTCCAATTCTTCTCCTATATCAAAAAATAAATAAAATTTCGGTTAGTCTCTATTGAGAGAAAAGTTAGCCCAATCACTTTTTGGACTCACTATAACACAACCCAAAGTCATCAAGCCCATTAGTTATTAGTTTGAGTTTGTGATCGATTATAATATAGAGAAGGTCCTTCCTTTAGCTTCGAGCAAAACATCTTTCTTGCCAAAAAAAACAAATTGTGAAATTGTATGGACGCCAAATGTTTTGTGAGAACTAATCAAAGATCTAATATTTATTGATTAGTATAATCTTTAATCCAACTCAATCTGACTTTGAAATTCAATCCATTTAACTTCAAATGTACTAAATTACATTTGATACAAAGGAAAATAATAATTCAATCTTATCTCAACCGGCTTTCAATACATAAATGCCAATGTATATAATATATTTTTGCTGATCGTTACTCATGTAATCTTTTCAGGCTTTGAAAACATATTCATGTCAATGAAAATAGAGTAAGCCTTAATGCAATTACTCCATTGGAAAAAATATATTTAATGTGAGAAAAGAAAATACAAGAATTTTTCTCAATTAAGACTCAAGTGATATTTGAAGGGTATGAAAATGGAAATGTTCTTGTCGCCCACCAACTAAATGAAGTGAGGAATCGAAAATCAATTTCATAATTAAATCATCCTACCAAAACAACTATCTTCTAGGAAAATGCATTTAAAGAAGTCTTCCTTACATTAAAGGTCATTAGATTCCAATATTAATTGACATTCATAAATTCTACTATCAACTATATATTTATTAAAATAGAATTGCAATTAATATTCTTCTAAGGTTCACTCTTTTGCTTGTGATTTTTGTTCCGAATTAATTCAACATAAAAGATTATTTTTGTTAATTTATTTCACACATAGACTTATGAGTAATGCAATATTTCTCAAACAATATCTTAAATTTTTTATTTTAAATTAATATATCAAAAAATTATTGTATCATGATGCTTTATTCAATATCTGATGCATCGATCCAAAGTTCTTACTCAAAACGTATTTATTGTTGCTTTTGTCATTTACTGTTTAACTAATTATTTGTCAGCATTTTTATTCAACATAATTAACAACCTTAATCCTTTCAACTCAACCAAACTAGGAAACTAATTTATTAATATCAAACCCTAATGCCATCTAACTTTGTTTTCTTTGTTTTTCAAATTGAACGATTTTTTAATGTATTTATTAATATTTAAATAGAAAAATATTATTTTGATACTTGATTTTATGGATATATACCAATTTAGTTATCACTTATTTAATATATACAATTTTATTCTCTGTATGAACATTTTTTTTTTGTTGTAATTTTTTACTATTATTTTCATCTTTAAATAATTGTAATTTTCATTTTTATAGGGACTAACATTGTATATATTAAAAAAATGAGAACTAAATTAATATATATTTATAAAATCAACAACTAAAATAATATTTTTTTCTTATTTAATTTGAGTAAACTGTGAAAGAACATTCAAATTTGAGATCTCTGTCATTTTAAATGTGATAATTATCATTAAACTACTTGTATAACCACAAAATTCTTCATATTCTTAATCATTACATTTTGAATTCTATCAGATATATTGATCGAAATACCTTTGTCATCTACCTTTCTCTCTATTTTCTTTTGTATTTTAATTAGGTATGGTAATAGGAAGGGCCCTCATTTGTAATTAATATCGAAACCAACTTCAGTTCACTGATATAAATGTGTTATATAATTAGCTTCATTAATTTGTGAAATTTTTTTCATTACTATTTATAATTGAAGATAGATAATTAATAAAAATATTCTAGTTAACTTCCCGAGTCATTGTGTATTTTGAATCTTCTGTCAGTGTCTTTTTTAATTTTATTGGTAAATTTTTTTAAGTAGAATAAAAATAAAATACTATAAATTTATAGCGGTTCGGTTTTCATAAATTTATGTCTACTGTCTAAATTTAATACTGCATTATAACTTAAAATAATATAAAAAATAAAATTACAAAAACATATACTCTCTTAATACACATTATTTTTCTCTATAAAATAGTTTTATTCTTTAGAATTGTTTCTCTTTTTAAACTGTTACTCTTTTTCTTTCATTATCTCTCTTTCTATTTGAAGAGAATGGAAAAAAATTGAGTTATTAGACCTATATATCAAAGTTTTTCTTCCCTTAAATATATTTTTTTTTGATAAAATTTTTCTTTCTTACAATAGCTTAGGCTTTAGCATAAGAGAATGAGAAACTTGACTCATTTTCAAATGTTACCTAAAATAAATTAGGACTAGTAAATTTAACATATCCACCTTTGATTCTATATTTCAGTCCTTATAATAATGCAGTACTGTTTCCTTCAACTTAGAATTAATTTGAGCTACCGTATTGGCCTCCATCTTCTTATTAGCTAGTCGATAGTTTAGGTAAGTTCAATTATACTTGGTTTAATACTAAAACATAAGGATAGTTTAGGTAAGTTCAATTATACTTGGTTTAATACTAAAACATAAGGATAGTTTAGGTAAGTTCAATTATACTTGGTTTAATACTAAAACATAAAGACCCCTTAAAAACTAAAGTCATCAGGTAGTTGAGAAAGATACCTAAGTACCAAAATAAATAGAAGAGTTTTTGACCCTGTCAATATTTACAAAGCTGGATTATTATTAAGAATTGGCGACTGATAAGACACAAGAGATAGGAAAAGAACAAACCTTCAATCGCGGGGGACTTTCAAATGACGGGAGTAAATAATTTGACTTGAAGCCGTGACTTTGTATTAATTTTGAACTGCTTCTTTTTGTTCTTCTGCTTTGTTTTGTTTTCCTTAATCTGACTTATGCAAGATTAGACTCTTGAGACTTGCAAAAAGAAATATTTCAAGTCAATTTAAGAGTTGTTAGAGCAACTTGTGCCCTTGCCCTCAAGGCCATGAAAGCAATAGTAGACCCCCATGACATATTGGCCTGTCTTTCTCTTTGGTCCACTGGTCCTACTACTTATTAACTCACAACTTTGACATGATTTATTCACCCCATATATATTAAACCCAGCTATGTTAAAACACTATGGGTGGGTTGGGGTTTTAAGTGAGAGAGAGTTTTAATTTGCATCATTGAGAGATGAAATTGTTTAAAAGAATTTCTTTTTTTAAAAAAATAAGTAAATAATTTGAGTACAAAATAAGGTACTAAGATGTGGCTGCTTTTTTTTTTTATTTTTAAAGTTTATGTTAATAATTTCTAGCAATTAAACAAGTATATATTAAGACGGTTTTGTTTTTTCTTTTTTTCCTAGAATTGCTTAATATAGAATTCTCAAAAGTCAACATTTGATGCCATTTTGAAAAATATTAATGAGCCTCGTGTTCTCTAGCTTTAGCAGTTTCCATTGCACCCTAATTTCGATTTCTGCTGAAAATAATGAAGGAAACAAATTGTCAAGTCGGGCTGAAAACATTGCCACCAATTATAACCATCATATTGTAATCAAAGTTCAAAAACAGTTTAGGAAAATGAAGTAAAGTTTTCTTAAAGTTTGGTTACCAAAGAATCACGAGAGCAATAAATTCTCTACAATATTGAATATATTTCTTTTGACAATTTATATATATATATATAAAATTCATCGGAAAGTCATTCCGCTAATAAATAAACAAAAGACCGACAAGGAATTTATGGTCACAAGTTGTGATTAAATTAAAAGAAGTCCAGACAAATTAAGGAAAGATATAGCCTTCTGTGGTTGCAAGGAAAATGACTCATCAATGGTGTAAAATTGCACCACATAGCACAAAAGGGTCCTATTCCTATATTGGTGGAGTGAGACAAAGCTTACATTCTCTTCTTTTATTGCCTTTTTATACATATTATTACCTACTTTTATCACTTTGCCCTTACCCAACCCAACCTATAATTTACTATTCATTTACCTAATAATCTCGTAAATCATTTTCTTTAGTTGGAAAGTAAATCTAAATTATATAAACAAATGTGTTAAAACACTATATGTCATAAAATTTTCGCCTGGCTATTTTCATTCTCAATCGTCTTGGTAGTTTTTATGAAATCTACACATATTAAGAATATACATGAAGAATATAAAGCAGCATTCGATAGAGAGATGGAACAAAATAGGACATAATAATATTTAACATGGTTTGATCAAATTGACCCACGTCCACCAGTAAAAACTAGCTCAATTATTTTTTGTTATCAATAATCACTTATTAAGATGCAAGAATTACCGATATTACAGAATAAAGAAAGAGACTTTGCACTCCCACACCCACTAACTTAGCTTTGCACTTTGTGCTTAATGCACTACCTCTTCTATTTTGTGCCTTGCGCCCCCACACACACCATGCACACACGTTGGCTAGGTTTTACACATTCCCACAAATTGTTGTGTTCAGCCTATTCACCATAAGCCTTTTGCGTTTATCATGGTCGACGCTATGCGCATTATATATTATGTCGATTTATTTGCGCCTCTGTGCACCTAAGCTCCTCGCGCTTCCTCACTCTAGCGTTATTTGCGTCTCTGCGCACCCAAGCTCCTTGTGCTTCCCCATGCTCATAGTTATAGCATATAACTATTGCGCTTATCCACCTCTAACACTTGTAGCGCTCTTGTTTCTATGCTACCAGGCCATTGTTTTTGTGAGAAAATACAAACCCTTTTATAGCCACCAATAACTTGAACTTTCCTAATTTTGTCATCAAAGTAAAATAAAGACTTCCAAAACGTGATCCCATTCATAATAGGAGTCTATGATCTTCTGAAATTAGCACCATTTTTATTCAGGAAAACTTGACTTGTTTAAATACTTCGCTGCTTAGCAAAAAAAGCTTTAGTTGACTAGAAATCCTTATATAAACAAGATTCAACTTTGTTATCTTAATTAAATTCGGAATCACTCTCAATAATCTCTAATCCAATCATTGAAAATAAAAATCAATAAAACCCATTATACACAATTGATTTTGATTGAAATTTGGACAACCACATTTTTCTTATCTTCCTATTACTCGATAAAGAAGTTTTTATTTGATTTGATGTTTTTTTTTAAAGATTATATCAATCATATTGCAATTCTAATACTACATCAATTAGACTATACTATTGATATTATAATTAGATTATATTCTATAAAAAAGTTATTATTTGATTTGATTTTTCTTTTTAGATTATATCAATTATATTACAATTCTGATACTATATCAATCAGATTACACTATTGATATTATAATCAGAATATACAATCGGGACATTTTTAGTAGCAACACGTACATCTTTAAGCACATCTAACCAAACATATCATGACATTTTCGGGAGTAATACGTACATCTTTAAACATATTCCATCGGACATTTTCAAAAGCAACACGTACATCTTAAGCATATTCCACCAAGATTAGAAGGCTTCTAGAAGACGGGAAGAATAAATCAATTACTCTGACATCTTTGAGCACATCTCACCAGGATTAGAAGGCTCGCTAAAATTTAAAGACTCCCGGCTCCAATGAGACAAGAGGAATAAATCAACTGCTCTAGCATCTTTAAGCACATCCAACCGGTATTTGAAAGCTCTTACAAGATAGAAGAAATAAATCAAATACTCTATCATTCATCAGAATTTGAGTCTTTTACCTCAATCACACAAAGCTTACCGCTGAGCAAGCCCGCAAGTGCTATTTGATTTGATATTTTAAATTATTTGTTATAGCAAAACTGATTCAAGATTTGGCAATATAAAAGAAGAATTTTCAGGGCTAATTCGTAAGACTAACAGGCACATTCTAAACTTGAAATGGTATTTGGCTTATTTTGGAACCGTCTGATGAAAGATGATCTGTTCAAAAATGGATCATAAACTTGAAACGATATCTAGAATTAGTCGGATTAGGATATGGACCAAAAACTTTGAAAAATGCTTTTAAGAAACAATTTCACATCAACGTTTGAAAACATCTACAGAATTTGATCCCAGTCTTTATTACACTAAATTAAATGGTATCGTGAACTATTTTTAAAAATGCCGACAGTGATGTTTGTGGCTACGGCCACAATATACGTGGTCACTCAGACAATTATTAATCCAGTACGTGTACAATTATTAATCCAATACGTGTATATATATACACTAAAATGTGAAGCTTATGTTTTTGCATTAATTTATGTTTCTTTCTTTTTTTGGAAAAAAAATTATTGTATTTGCTCGGTGGATACACATTCAACACGAAATTATGAAAATGGTAATATCTTTTATAATTAATTCACATGTCAACCTTTTGTGTTGTAACTGAATTGAATATAATACAATCTTTAATCAATAAATTAAAATTAAAAAATAAGAAATAATTAAAAAATACAAGAGAAATTTATGTGATTTGACATAATTTAACATTCACGGACCAACACAAAAAAAATTTAATGTTATTATTCAAATAAAATCAAAGAATTATAATATTAAATGATAAAGCTCATAACACTCCCAAAAATTAAAGAAAACAATGATAATCAGACGGTACATTAAGTTTCCTAAATTTAAATATTTATAATCCAAGAATAGACTTCCCTACTTAAATTTTAATAAACTTAACAGATTTAATATCACATGTCAATATTTAATTAGCTTAGATCTTTTAATAAAGCAGTGCATTTTTAATATTTCTAAACCTTTTAAGAATTTTATTACTTTAACCCTTCCTCTTTTGGTTAATTATTTAGAAGCCACAAAAATTTCTTTCTTTGTATTTAAGTCTTAAAAAATTTATTTTCTTTTACATTTTAATTCTTAAAACAACTCATCTAACTTCGTTATTAATTTTTAATCACCATTTTACATTCTTTCAAGATGATAACTAGGTCGATATCAACTTCACATTCCAATAATTAATATTCTTGATGTATTGGTTTGTATAAATTAAATGGGTAAATACGTTGAAATATACACTAAGATTAGAATGTATAGACCTATCACTATGATTACAACCCCCTCAATAGAAATTGAGCCGTCGCAATTTTGTGAAATGTGATATGTTACCATAAGTTTCTTTTAACAAACTTGTCAATTACTGCCATTACTTAATACGACTACGAGTTATGCATATTTTAAATTATAGTGTTCGAAATATCAAGCATATATTTGTATTCGCTGTAATATGTATAATTATATAAATTTTTTTAATTAACGTAATAAAAGATTAAATTTTGTTTGAAACACTTCATGTAGAGAGAGAATCTCTTAATATTTCTCTGAGAATTTTCACCAATCATATATATGCGGTAATTTTGTATGACAACACTTAACATTTAATATATAAATGTAATAATTAAAGATGTTTTGTGATAAAATCGTTTATATAAATGTTGAAATTTTTACGGGCAAAAGTCTAGTATTCAAGAATTATAAAAAAAAATCACACACAATAAAATAGAGATAACAATCAAAATACATTAAGTACAAAAATGTACGTGATTCGACAAATTATCTATATTTATTGTGGATCATCTTAACTTCTTTTATTATTCAGTGATTATTAATGAACCATTCAATAATCACAGGATCATTAAAGAGATTACAAGTAATACCCAATAGAACGAGCTCTTCAAGGGTCTACACAGCACTCTCTTGTACACTTAGTACTCAAGTGCTCCCTATACAATACTCTGTTGCGCATTGAGCATTCCTTGAGCTCTTTATTCTCTCTCTTGATGCATTTTTTATGCTTTATAATACATATCACCCTAATGGCATAATAAAAGTTTATATAGACTCTAAAATGTCTATAAAATTTTTATATCTAGTTAGAATAGGGGTCTACGAGTGAAGGAATCTAAAACGGACTTAAAAAGGTAAAAAACAAAATGCACAAAATAAGAAACTTGACGTTGTGGCACCACAGATCGGCGCTATAGCACCCAGCCACTACCATTGTCGGAGCCACGACCCTAAGGCCTGAAATGGCCTTCTCGCATTACTGTGCCCTTCTTGCTTCTGACTTTTTATTTTGCTCCAAATTGCATTTGTCCATTGTGTTCTCAACCTCGTGTTATCTTCTTATTGGTTTTCGACTCAAAATTATACTTAGACACGATTTTAAATCACTAAATTCTAATAAAATCCTCCTTGATTCAAAATCACTAAAATGCTTTCAAGATATATCCATTCCTCATCACATGCTTAATTACTTAATGGTGATCTAATTAAGTCTTTTGTACAAATGTAACTCCACTATGGACAATGACTTAGGTCTCTAAAGATCCAAATGTATCTTATCTCGAGTAGTTTTATTATGATATCCTGTGTCACTCTTGACTCAACAATAATAATAATTCGATGGTTGGAACTTATCCCTATTAACAGTATCCTAATAATACATTATATTTTCACCTTTTTCACTCTAGTGAGATTTTCTCCAATGTTGCCTTTTGGTTTGCATCTCCTCAACAACACATATTGGATTATATACAGCATTCTCATCTTTCTCACTCTTTATTATCAACATAGAACCATACCTTTAATATTCCTTTTTTTTTTTGTTGCTTTAAATTAATATCCTGCTTGACTATTGCAACATCATCTTTCTTTTTCTTTTCATTCTTCATGGCCTTTCTTTCTAGCCAATCCCTTGTGAAGTGTCATTCTCTATCTTCATTCTCAATCTTTCCCTTTATAGTATAGACCATTACACTATTAAGCTCTAGTCTTTGTCCCAATTCTTTAAAGTCATACTTGTTGAGTCATCGTGATTGTATAACCTTAGTTTTGATACCACTTGTTGGAATTTTTACTCGCGAAAGTTTTCATCCATATGTATTTAAGAATTACAAAAGATCATACACAATGAAATAAGTATAATAATCAAAACACTCAAGGCACAAGAATATACATGGTTCGACAAATTACCTACGTCTACTGTAGATCACCGGATCCTAACTTCATTTATTATTCAACGATTACTAACGAACCACTTAAGGATTACAAAAATTACTAAAGAGATTATAAATAATACCAAATAAAATGAGCTCTCTAAGGCCTAAACAATACTCTCTTACACACTCAGTATTCAAGACTCCATATACATCACTTTTTTACACATTCAGCACTCAAGCACTCTTTGAGCTCTCTATTCTCTCTCTTGGTAATGCATCTTTGATGCTTTCTGATGTATGCCACCCTAATGAGATAATAAGAGTTTATATAGATTCTAAAATGTCCTTAAAAACTCTATATTTAGTTAGAATAGGAATCTACGCATGAAAAATTCAAAGCAAACTTGAAAAGGCAAAAAGATTGCATGAATTAGTAAACCTATCACTATAGCATCGCGAGTCGGCGCTGATGCACCACCAAGGTTGGGCCGCAGCGCCCAACCACTACCAGGGTCGGCATCACGACCTGGCTGTATTGGGGTCACAACTCCAAGGCCTGAAAATGGCCTCATTGTATTTCTAAGCCCCTTTCAACTTTCGATTCTCTGTTTCGCTCTAAATCTTATCTATTTATCGCGTTCTCAATTTTGTGTCGTCTCTTCATTGATCTTCGAGTTAAAATTATACTCAAACACGATTTTAAATCATTAAATTCTAATAATTAAAATAATTTTATCATCATTTCATTTTTTTTATTTCGGTAAAACCATTTGACCAATTTAATATGATGAAAACTATACCTTCCCTGTTTTTCTCATCATGTAATGGGCAAAATAGATTGGAAGTGAAAATCGCATCGGGAACTTTGCAAATTACACAACCTTATTGTATATATATTAACTCCACGAATCAAAAGCCATTGATGGTCAAAAGAGAAGGGAAGGCAGAAATTATTGCAATGCCAAGACTGTGTGTAAACCGTCTGATTGCAGCTGAATCACAGAATGATGAAAAGGGTTTCTGACTCTGTGCGGCAGGAGAAGCAACGTGCACCATCAACCATCGTTAGTAGGACCCATTCTGCATGATTAGCTGCCATCACATGGGTTACTGGGTCTGCTACAAATTTCAAAAAGTTGATTTCTTTTTACGGAATTATGAAAATAAAAATAATAAAATAGCTATATAATTATAATATATAAGACGTCACAATTTGCATGGGTTATCATAAAGGTGACGTGGACCCCCAGACAGTTGACAAGGATGAGTTGGTCAGGTCAAGGCCCAAAAGCACTGTCCTCGGCCTACGTGTCTTCAAAATGGTCCACCGCTCGCGATAAATTTGTAAGATCAAAGTCAACGTTTTAAAATTTCTTAATTCCGAAACAGAGATGTTAGCATGCGGTTGCTTTCCATGGCTCTCTCTCCATTGTCTTACCATACCCATTTGATTTTTTTTTTCTTTTTTAGAAATAAAAAAGAAAAGAGAGATGTAACCATTTGATTATAGATATACATTTAAATGGTTTAGTTTTAGCCAAAGGTATTGAGAAATAAATAAATAAAAGAACCAAAAAAATGGTTCGTCAAAATTTCCCCACGAAGAGATGTAGACGGGGCCAATATTTTGACGTTTTCCTCCAAACGGAACGCAGCGTTTGACTACACGTAACGGGCGGCATATAAGATAAAAATAAGAAAAAAATGACTCAATGAATAACTCACGCGCTCTGTCCACAGTCCATCACACGTCCCCAAAGACATAAATTCACACGGGACCCCGAGGTCCCCGACAACGACATTAAACTAGAAAGCGCGTGAGAGACCTTCACCAAGAAGCTATGTTTTTCTTTTATTGAACAAAAAACAGTTTTTGAATGTGAAGTACAGTGGTAGATAGTAAAAATATTTTTGTTCTTCTACGTGAAGATAGGGTTCTTCGTCCGTGATAAGTAGAGATCTTAATTATTAAAATAATTTTTTATAATAGAATTGTATGTATCTTTTTTTTTTTTTTGTAAGAGTTAGAATTGACCTTACTTCAATAGCGATATCTCGTGTAATGTTCCGATGATTTGTTTAATTTTACATTAGCAACCTTAAAATATAATATTTAAGATTTAATCAATATATTACGATGATTTAAAAAAAAAAGGTAAAAATACGTGAAGTCAATAAGAGAGTGTGAAAGAGCCAAGAGTGGCATGAACGTAGTAAATGGCCTTCGCCATGCAGAGTCTGTGTGTGCTCAGAATCATAATTAATGGCAAGACTCGCTCGAGAGAGATGGCGAGTATAGATACGGCTTGTAATATGTGTTCAATGGGAAGCACCATTCAATAGGTCAACACTTCTATTACCACAACAAACAACCCCCTATTCTTCAAAAGAACCACATTCAATTACCTAAACCCTAGTTGCTTTGGTAAAAATAAAAGAAATTACATATATTTGCTCCTTCTTCTAATCTATTTTGATTTGTTTGTATTAAAATTCTATGAATTGGCATAAGTTTCGAACCTGAAGCTTCTTGAATGAACAAGCTTTGATATGTAATAAAATACTAGGTATCAAAAAGTTTAAATAGATATAGGTAAAGGCTAGATGATGAATAATGATATTTGAGTTTTAACCATTTGTATGGTACCAACTAGTTGAAGTGGCAATTCAGGGATGATGCCATGTTTGGAAAATGTGGTGTACATTTGACAATTGAACCTTTTTAAAAGGAAAGATTATGTAGCAAGGATGATTATTAGCAAATGTTAAAATAACTTTCTTATTTAAGAGACAATCAAGTAATGATTAGCTTCAAACTCGTCCACATGGTCAAATTGTATCATTAGAAAGAGATATGAAATATATGCTTCTTTTTCTTTGGAGAAAATGACCTTAGAGTTTGTATCCGAAGTAAAATAACTTGTGGATAATGAAGGAGTATAGTAAAAATATCTTAAGCACGATATGATAATAGAGTGATATTACACATTTTAAGTTGTATCAAGTAATTATTGGATGATGAAATTATATAAATTTTAAAATTATCTATTATACTATTTTATTACCCAATAATTATTTGATATACCATTACTTAGAATTTAAACTTAAAATATATAGCATATTCATAATAACAATAATATAATTAGCATAATTTGTGTCAAAAAAATGTTTACCAAGATTTACATACAAAAGGATGTAACAATTGGTTCAATCTCATCATTTCACTCATCAATTCATTTGTTTTAATTTATATATAATTGTCTATATAAACGCGAAGTTGATCCAGTGCAATTTCAGTAAGCATATAAATTTTGATATGCATCTAGATTCGGGGAAAAAAAAAAATAGCAATTCTAAAAATAATATGCCTCATTGCAAATGAGCTGGTTTCTTAATTTAAAGATATGCAAAACTTGAATAATGGCAAACCATTCTTTTTCTTGTGCTTATGATACGGCATTATTTCAACGTTCCATTGCAAAGATAGATGTATGATTATTGGACAATGAAATGGTCAATGAGGATTTGATATAGCATTTTCTATGAAATTAAAAGTCGTTATTGGGGCTGTCATTATGTAGCGTGACAAGCCAGTGTCACTCAAGAGGTATTTATTTCCTTTCATCTTCTTCACACTAATAAATGCATACATTTGAAACAATTATGATTATGGCTTATCCTTCAAATTTGTATGCTTCTCTATAATTGACATTGATATTTTTATTACTTGACAGACCAAATTCCATATCAAAATCAACATTAAAGTTCAATGCTCTTGGGTTCATTTATTTCGCAAGACATTTTTTAGTTGTAATTTTTCTTTTAATGTAGCCAATAGCCATGAAGTGATTATGAGACCCTCAATTGGTTACATTCATAAAAGAATATATTACAAACGGAAGTATGAATTCAATTGCATTGTATTGCCACCGCATGCAGAATTCCCTTATTTTGCTTCAGTATTTCAATGTCAAAATGACGTGATATTATTACGTTATTTGTGAGAAAGTTAATTAAAAAATATTGTAATATAATTTAAAAACAAGCCAAGTGAGTTAAATGCATGGAGAAATAAGACGGACACGAAAGGAGGTAAAAGGTGAGATGAAGGCGTTGCTACCCAAGCCTGGGAGCCGTAATATTGGAGGGTAGTGAGAAAAACTCCTAGTTGTAAGCACATCTTACTGCTCCCAAATTACCAAAATTATTGTGATGTTCATTAAGATTTATTTACAACAATCTTGATGATTTGTGAGTTTAATGATTTTTTGTGAGAAAAATTCTAAATTTATAAGATAGAATTGTATTTTTTATGAATTCTTGAGTTCTTTCTTATAAAAAGAATACTTTGTGAGTGCCTTGTGATTCAATAATAAAATAATATAATTTTAATCCGCTGTGGACATAGATAAATTATCAAATCACGTAAAGTCTATGTGTTTTTTTTTCTACTTTCTCTTTATAATTTTTTTATTTGCTTGATTGCTGCATTATATACTTTGAGTTTATTACTTTATTATTACTTACGCTTAAACATTATTAAAGTTTTATGTCGTTTATAAATTCATAGAATCTAATCTATAAAGAATTATATTATTGAATTTCCGTTTCAATGCAATGAAAGTCACGATGCCACAGAAAACGTGGAAGACATTCACAAAATGATGTGAAATAATCCAAAAGTGAATTGGGAATTAGAAATTTCGAATGATGCATGGAAGTTTCCTATCTTTCTGTGGCGATACAATAACTTATATATGTCATTCTAAATTAAATATTGAAATTGCTGATAATCGGAATTAGAGGATTGAGAAAGAATTACACAATGTGTGAATTTATGCGTGCCTCTCAGTAGCAATTGTTAATTTATGAATTGTGTAGCTAAGTGTTCAATTGAAAAGGGTACATTTTACTTGATATAATATAGTAAAAGATACTGAAAATATAATATTGAATACAAAGACCAAATACTAATTGACTTTCCTGATCAGTTTTCATGTTTTGAAATTGTTAGATAAAATAGAGGGAGTATAAAAAAAACTTAGCTAGAAGTTAAAAGAAGTATCAACTTAACCTTTGTTGTTGAGAACATAGATTAATAACTTGAGACATAAATTTTATTTATGCAGCCAATTTAATTTTGGGATTTAAATTTATGGCGTCTTTTTTAATATGAGGTATGATTGTTACTCTTATTTATAAGAATTTAGATTCGAGTAGGTGTTAGTGTGCAAATATAATATTTTATCTTGATAATATTTTGTTTGTAGTATCAAAAGTACTTTGATGTAATATCTTTTATGTTTGTCAATGTTTTAAAAAAAATTGGATTTAAATTGTAAGTTTCTTTTATAATAAAATTTGAGGTTAACACAAAAGATTTATTATGTTTTTGTTGTATACATGTGTGTTTAATCTTAATTAAATTTTTTTAATGGGAAAAAAGGAAAAAAAAAAAAAAAGATTCATGTTAATATTTGTTTCTTTAAATACATTATTTGTTGGTGAACCTTGACAATGTAAAAAGCATATTTTAGGATACATTATCAACAAAAAGATACATAAATTTTTTTATCGACAAACAATTATTATCTGTATTTCTTACATACGCCCAAAAAGAAAGAAAACAATTAAAGCATTATTTGATACAAAAATTATGATCGATCAAATCTTAATTACACATATCATATTTTAGATTTTCATGCATGGCAAACAAGAGGGCAGTTAAAGCATTAATATTTGTTATATGAAATTTGATCGATTAAACGTTTATTATTTTATACATTATTTCAATGTATAAACACAAAAGAAGATAGTTAAAATATTATTTGATACAAAATTTTGATCGATCAAAATTTCATTACATAATTTATATATTTGTTTTTACATTTTTTTGTCGATACATAAAATTTGATAGGCTGTACTTTATCATAGCTTTTTTAATAATTTTTTTGTAAATACTAAAAAATAATAAGACAATAATAGCTATATTTGATACACGAGATTTTACTGATATTTTTTTTTTACGCACATCATTTTTTAGATTTTCTTGCACATACCAATAAAAAAAGACAATTAAAACATTTTTAGATCAATATATTTTGACACTTAGTGTCATTATCGAATCTTTCATAAAATTAAAGAAAAGCATATATTGTGCATGCCTTGAGATTTTACTTGTAATAACCAATATGAGTCATAATTCGATATTCATCACAAGAAAATTTCATGGCGTCCTCATGGAAGATGTGAGGATGCAAAATATACAAATCGATCATTTTTCTAAGAGTGAGCAAGTTAAACATAATAAAAATGAACTCCATAATTCAAAAACAAAAAATGGAGGTAGCAATTATAGTGTTTGGTAGCCATCATTCGTTGCACCATACACTCTCCTAGAAGAAAAATAAAAGCAAAAAAAAAAAAATTAAACAACAAATGCTCTCTCTCTTTCTCTCTCTCTCTCTCTCTCTCTCTCTCTCTCTCCCTCTCATAGCAATTACACCTCTTCAGTCACCACCATTAAATGCTAATTACTCCTCGCTGCCACATTTTTCTCCATCTGATCCCTCTTCCTCCTTCCCTTTTATCCATTGATTCTTCATCTTCTTCAACTTCATCTTCTTCCTCTTTTCTTACCTTTTCTTTTTTATATTCTTTTACCTCTCTCTCTCTCTCTCTCTCTCTTTTATAAATAAATATTTATTTCTCTCTAACCCTTTTGCCCTATTTCTCTTAAAATCACCTAGGAAACTTCTTACCACAAAATATCACATCAAAACTGCCTCAAAAACCGGTTCCGGAGCCTTAACCGGTGGTTTTACCAGCAACAAAGGTAACTTGAACAGATCTAAACCCCTCTCTTTGATGGGGTTGTTCTAGGGCTCCTAAAGGGTTGTTTCGTACTAGGTCGAATTTCTTTTTGTAAACAAGTTTTTGGCTCAGTGTATCACTTTTCTCTTATTTGGGAAAATTTGAGGATCAGTATTCAGTCGTTTTGCAAACCAACCATTCCCGTATCTATATAAGATTATGAAGTGTTCTCATTTTGTAAAATCTCTATCGTTTTCAGATTCTCATTTGTTTTACGTTTTTATTCAATTGCCAGATAGAGCTAAATACAGTAATAAGGGAAGGAAACGCTGGTTTTGAGATAGACAGGGAAGGCATAGTTGGATTCTCCGTGATCTTCGTTGTGCGTTATTTGGGTTCTTAGACCTGATAAATTTTTTTGTTTTATCTGTCAAGGGGCCGTATCAAATTTGTCAACTCTTATTTTCCCATTAATATTCTCTTTCTCGTGCATTGGCACGTAAGAATTTAGATAGATTCAGAAGAGAGAGAGAGACCCCTTTTCAATGGCCAAAAAAATCATAGTCAGCTCTGCTTTTTTATTTTATTTTATAATTCTCATGGAATAGTTGCATTTCATTTGCACAAAGCAACTGCAGGGAATCTAACAAAACTTAACTTATCTTCCCTAATTTCTATATAAAGGCCCAAAACCAAAGGCCACTGAGTACACACAGGAAACAAAAGTGAGAGAGCCGCATATATACAAGGAGAGCGTATATAGGGTTTCTGGGCTGGAAAATATGTCAACCGGAGTTATGATTCCGGCGAGAAATATGCCGTCAATGATCGGTAGAAACGGGAATATTGGTGGGTTTGGATCATCATCAGGACTTAGTCTCAGTCAGGTGAAGACTTGAGTTTTATTATTGTTTGTTCTTTGAATCTGTGTTTCGAAAGCCTAATCTTGTTTCCTGTTAATTTGATGGGTCACTAGATTCGTGAGTCTTGATTCATTTTATCATTCGTTCCCTCTCTACTCATGATAAACCGCGGATCTTTTAATCATCTTCAACTGTTAAAAGGTCAGAGAAAGTTACATTATGCTAGTGATCTGGTTTTAGTGGGACTAATTTTCTATTTCAAGTAAATCGTTCTCGAAGTTTGCAAAACGCGTAAAGTCTTTTGCTCTGCACTGTGAGAGACAGAGAGAGAAAAGGTCTTCTTATAAAATCTAACCTAAAAGCTCCTATTTCATTTTTTTCTTATAGCATGTTCTTAACAAGGCTCTTACCCTTTAACAAAACTTAGTCGATCGTTTGTTTTAATTTAAAAATGTGAGATAGGGTTTTTCCCATTTCTTGTCTACAATATTACTAGTCCTGGCAAGCTTCCTTTCGTATACTCACTATCATGCATAACTATGTGTACAGACATACCTGGGTTTTTAATTTCTCTTTTGAGTGGGAAATTTCCATTCTGTTGTTAGATTGAAAAACCATAAGCTTCGGAATCTTAAAGATCTGTAGAAATGTTCCAGCCAAACATGATGGAAGGCCAGCTTCACCCTCTAGACATGACCCAAAACACATCTGAAAGCGAAATTGCTCGTTTAAGAGATGAAGAATTCGACAGTACTAAATCTGGTAGCGAAAACCATGAAGGCGCCTCAGGTGATGACCAAGAACAGCAGCGTCCAAAGAAGAAGCGATACCATCGCCATACTCAGCATCAGATCCAAGAAATGGAAGCGTAAGCTCACTGTTAACATATATTTTGCAAACTGATCATTTTTTTTCTTCTTTTTTTGACTGATTGATGCCTTATCTTTGGATTATTTATTTATTTTTTTGGGTCTTTTCTACTAGTTTCTTCAAAGAGTGTCCTCACCCAGATGACAAGCAAAGGAAAGAGCTGAGTCGAGAATTAGGGCTAGAACCTTTGCAAGTCAAATTTTGGTTCCAAAACAAGCGCACTCAAATGAAGGTAAATTACGTTTGTGCATAACCTCGGCCTTCTTTTTTCATATGGAAACACTCCATTTACCACTTTATCTGGATCTATTTTCTGATCTTTGCCTTGCCTCAAGGAGCCGTTACAATATCTTTTTTCCTCTTCTAATGGAAGGTATTGGTGTTTATATTATATTTTGGTCAACCATGCTTAGTTTATTTCCGTTACTGAGTAATAACCTTATATACATTCTTCAACAGACCCAGCATGAGCGCCATGAGAACACACAACTTCGCACAGAGAATGAAAAGCTTAGGGCTGACAATATGAGGTACAGAGAAGCTCTTAGCAATGCCTCATGTCCCAATTGTGGAGGCCCTACTGCTATAGGAGAAATGTCCTTTGATGAACATCATTTGAGACTTGAAAATGCTCGACTAAGAGAAGAGGTATACGAAAATATTTGACACTGATGATAATAATTAATGTTTTCTTTTTGCAACAATTTTCCCTGATAGAAATCTTCCAATTTTCTTTGTTTTATATTCAGATTGATCGCATCTCAGCAATTGCGGCAAAGTATGTTGGCAAGCCAGTGGTGAACTACCCACTTCTTTCTCCGCCATTGCCTCCTCGCCCACTTGAACTTGGCGTTGGTAATTTTGGTGCTCAGTCAGGCATTGGAGGCGGTGACATGTATGGAGCTGCGGATCTTCTTAGGTCAATCAGTGCCCCCACTGAGGCAGACAAGCCCATGATCATTGAGCTTGCAGTTGCAGCTATGGAGGAGCTAATTAGAATGGCTCAAATGGGTGAACCCCTATGGATGACCAGCCTTGATGGCACGACCTCTGTGCTAAATGAAGATGAATACATTAGGACATTTCCTCGAGGAATTGGACCTAAACCAACTGGATTCAAATGTGAAGCTTCTCGAGAAACAGCTGTTGTTATCATGAACCACATTAGCCTTGTTGAGATTCTGATGGATGTGGTAAAATTAATTTCTTCCATAAGACTAAATTTAGAGTTTCTATAATCGGTAAAATTGACAATTATGGGGACTAATATTTGGTTTGTCTTATCTTTTGTTGATCAGAATCAGTGGTCGACTGTGTTTTCTGGTATTGTCTCGAGAGCTATGACTCTAGAAGTATTATCAACAGGTGTAGCAGGGAATTATAATGGAGCACTACAAGTGGTAATTTAAAATTTCACTTCTCTTTTGTCTTTGTATATTAATAACATTTTTAAAGTAATCCAACATATGCTTCAGACTAATATGTCATAATGAATAACCTTGTTTACGATCTTGATTTTCCAGATGACAGCAGAATTTCAAGTCCCTTCACCACTAGTTCCAACTCGTGAGAGTTATTATGTAAGGTACTGTAAACAGCACGGAGAAGGGACATGGGCTGTAGTTGACGTTTCCTTGGACAATTTACGCCCTAGTCCAGCCGTTAGATGCCGAAGAAGGCCATCAGGATGTTTAATCCAGGAAATGCCTAATGGATATTCAAAGGTAAAAACTTTGAGATAATTAATTTTGGAACTAATTTACATGAAAATTAAACTTGAATCTGATAATTGATATTACTACAGTCATTTACATTTTTATCATTTATTGCTTTTTATGCATTAGGTTACATGGGTCGAGCATGTTGAGGTGGATGATAAAGGTGTACATAATCTATACAAGCAGCTAGTTAGCTCAGGCAACGCATTTGGGGCGAAACGTTGGATTGCTACCCTAGACCGACAATGTGAACGGCTAGCAAGTGTCATGGCAACAAATATTCCTACCGGGGAAGTTGGTGGTATTGTCACAAATTTTCTTCTTTCTTTTTGAGTTCTTCTCCTAATATGGAGGAAATCTAGCATATTCCGGGAGCATGGTGTTCCCTTCATTTATTCATGCCATGATACTCTCAGAATATGCCAGACCTTCTCCCTAATATGAACTCTTACTCTGAGTAATATAGTCATGTAATTAGTGGTTAATAAAAAGAAGAAAAAAAAGAAATACAAAGAATAGATCATTTCATATATGACTTATATTGTACATGTGTCAAAGTATCTAAAATATCTTTTAAGATTTGGTAGAGATTTCTAATTCCATCAATTAATATATACAAATTAAGCATATGTTTGAATCTTAACATCTCAACATTGAACATGTTGAGTGACAACTCATGATATTATTGTCTAGTGATAACAAATCAAGATGGGAGAAAGAGTATGTTGAAGCTGGCTGAAAGAATGGTGATAAGTTTTTGTGCTGGAGTTAGTGCCTCCACTGCTCATACATGGACGACGCTATCTGGAACTGGAGCTGATGATGTAAGGGTTATGACCAGAAAGAGTGTCGATGATCCAGGCAGACCACCTGGCATTGTTCTAAGTGCTGCAACTTCCTTCTGGCTTCCTGTTGCACCTAAAAGCGTTTTTGATTTTCTTCGTGATGAGAACACTCGAAGTGAGGTATTATCTATGCTACGCTTGGGCTTCTTATTCTGATGTGAGCCAACAATGATAGAAATTGCCTTATTTAAAAATGCTTGCACTTGGCTGCTTAATTTCTTGCTCTGGTTAAGGCATAAAATTGATACTATTATTGAATTTAACTGTTTATGTGCCTGAGCCTGACCAATATGGAAATTAGATTGTATTGATCTGCATATATGGGATGATTATAGAAATAGTTGCTCTGATGCTAATAATGAGAAATGACATGGTGCTAGAAAATTCTTTTTTCTAAGAATCTCATCTATAATAAATTTTACATTCAAATTATTTTCTAATGATTGCAGTGGGATATTCTTTCAAATGGTGGAGTTGTCCAAGAAATGGCACATTTAGCAAATGGCCGAGATACAGGCAATTGTGTGTCTTTACTTAGAGTAAATGTAAGTGACCAGTACTTATGTTTTATATATATTATGTTCTGAAACTTCTTTTAGTAAATAACTGCTGTTTTTACTAAAACATAACCTGACTTATCCACCTGTGCCAACAGAGTGCAAATTCAAGCCAGAGCAACATGCTGATTTTACAAGAGAGTTGCACCGATCCAACAGCCTCTTTTGTTATTTACGCTCCTGTGGATATTGTTGCCATGAATGTAGTACTAAATGGCGGAGACCCTGATTATGTTGCCCTTCTACCCTCTGGATTTGCCATTCTCCCTGATGGAACTGCAGTGCACGGAGGTGGCATTGGTGAAACTTCGTCCGGTGGATCTCTTCTAACTGTTGCATTTCAGATTTTGGTCGATTCAGTTCCAACTGCAAAACTCTCTCTTGGCTCGGTTGCTACTGTCAACAATTTGATTGCGTGCACTGTTGAGAGGATTAAGGCTTCTTTGTCATGCGAGAATGCATGAACCTCCAAGCTTCAGTTTAGGTGATTTCTTTTTTCTTCTCCCACTTTTTTACGCAACAAATTGATCTTCAATAGTTTTCTGCTTTCTAGATGGTAGTTTCCTGGCATAATTAACTCTTTGCATTAACATGCACACTCAGCATATAAAATTACTTATACATTTCGATACCAAATGATGGCATTATTTACTTCTTTATTGTTGCTGCAGTGAATCAACAGTAGAAGGGAAAAAAAATACCAAGAACAACAAAGGTGATGAGGTATTTTTCGGCTTATGGTGATGGGGAGAAGTCAAGAGCGCACCTTACATGGTCCTATTTTGGTTCAGTGGTGTTGCAAGGATTAGAGGTTCGGGTATTGACTTTCCCAAAAATTAAGAGTGAAATGAAAGCAAATAACTTAAGACCTTGTTAACTTTGTGAGTAGGGTTTTAGGTTTTTGTGCAAGTGGGATATTGGTTCCTCATTGATGTTCTTTTTCTTCCTTCTGTTTGGTGCTATTTGTGTGTTTTTGAAGCACTAGTTGGCGGAAAAGCTCTCACCCACTAGTAAACATTGGCTTCTTTTTTCCCATTTTAAGAGCTTCCCAAATGAACTGCTTTTATTAATGGTTTCTCGGTTGAGTTTTAGTCTCATGCCTTTTTCTCCTTTATATGGCTTCTCGACTTATATTATATTTATATATAACTTCATAGTTTCCACTCCAAAGTAATTATGAAATCTTAAAGGCCAAGAAACATTCGATAACCTAATTAACTAGACCAGAACAGTGTAGCTACCAATTCCTTTTCTTTTTCCTAAATGGTAATAAATATGTTTTTAGTAATTTTTTTTAATATAAATATACATATTTTCAACTCAAATTATTATAATATTACAGTTCAAATATCAATTAATAACAACTCTCTCAGAGTGACTGAAGAGATTAAAAATAGCCTCCCAACAACTAATGACAAACCTTCTACAGAGATTTGAGGGACTAAGACAACTCTCTTAAAGGCATTGGAGGAACTAAAACTAACCTCTCATCAACTAATGACAGTCTTTCTAGAGGAACTTGAGGCACTAAAATTAGTCTCCCAATAAATAGAAAAAATTACTTTAATCTAAATCAATGAGTACACAAACTTTACCACTAAAATAAGCGTCTAGTGCTCTGAATGATAATATATTATTTTCACCATTTAGGGATATTCATCCTAATGATAATCTTTTTTCTCTATGTATTTACTCTCAACTTATAATGTTCACAAACTAATGTTAGTCGAGGAATGGTGTCTTATCAGTTAAGATTAAATAAGAATTAGGTTCGGATTAAAAAGAAAAACTCATAGAACTTGGAGTTATGGTTGAGACCGAAGACCCGAATCTCAATGGTCTAGACCGAATTTGAATTGAGCTGATTTGATTTTGGGATTAAAATTTCAAATTAAACATTCAATTAGAATAATATATAAAATCAACCACAACTAATAATTAATTGACATCATCTAAATTATAAAGTAAAAATAAATAAATAAATCTAATATCTAAATAACCTCCGTTTCTAATTCTAAATTTTTAATACTAATATCTTAAATAACAAAAAAAAAAAAATTATTAGATAACAAATAAATAATCTGAAAATTAAAAGGTAGGTAGAGTGGGTGGCAGTGACAACGGAGGCTCTTTCACAACAATTGATGGTCGCCCGACGCGGCGAGACAATGGCTATTAAGGGCTCAAGGTGATGACGATGCAGTGTGATTCAGCTATGACTGATGTGTTTGCATGGCGTGAATTGATGGAGTGCAACAACGATGACTGCTCGGTGCCGTGCAATTGAGTTACAGAGATTTGTTATCCTATTGATGAACAATGAGATGTAGAGTTATAAGCACGCCACATTTAATATTTCCCTCTTCCAAATAAATGCAGATGCGTCATTGCTTATTTGATTTGGCCATTAATTAACAAATAATAATGTTATATTTTTTAAATAGTATTATAAATTTTTTATTTTAAATAAAATGTTAAATTAATTATTAGATAATTTAATAAGTAATTTTAAAATTTATATTATTTCATTATTTAATAATTATTTAATACATTAATTTAGAATATTATTTAAAAATATAGTATTACTCTAATTAAAATGAAAGAACAATTATTTATATGTTAGCGGTATATTGTTCTAGACATTTGCTTTGTCCCACGAAATCCTGTGTTGTTAATTAGGAGTCGATTTTTTTTTCAAGAAATTAATTACACGAAAATGAAATGCGGTATTGCTAGATTGGTACTTGATAATGTCGCATTTTATTTTGTCTCGTGTAAAATTAGATACAAGGATTGTATTTGTCAAATTTCATCTCTGTAAAGTAGACGTGCCCATATCAAGACATTTTTATGAGATGTGCTTAATATAACATTTGGACCTTTTCAAATTGTTTAAAATTTTTATTGACGTCCTTGCTTACAACTATTCAAGAATTGTAAAAAAAACACACAATTAAAATAGATAAAATAATTAAATATACAAAACACACAAAAATTTACCTAATTTAACAAATTACTTATATTTATAATAGATCAAAAATTTTAACTTCTTATTATTTAATAATTATCACGAATTACTTAATTATCACAACTATTACTTTAGAGATTTGTAAAAAATATATAATAAAATGAGTTTTCTAAAGATTTATACAACATTTTTTTACATTTTTAACACTCAAACGCTCCTTTATTAATATATTTCACAATCTTAAGGCATTAAATTTTTTGTATAAACTCTAAGATGTTCCAATAAACCCTAAATTAATTTGAAATAAAAGTATATGTATAAAGGAATTCTAAACCAACTTAAAAATTAAAAGAAAAAAGGCTCAAAACTCATCTGTTGGTGCTGTGGCACCACAAGCTGACATTGCAGTGCCATCGTGGCCTAGGTCGAGTGTCGTAGCCTAGCCTAAATTGGCTGCAGTGCCCAATCACTTCCAAGGCTAGGGCTATAGCCTGACTTGTTTGGGGTCATGACTTCAAATCTTAGATTTTGTCAGTGCTGCAATTTGAGCTCATCTTTATTTTCAACTTTTTATTTTTATTAAATTCTCATGTTTGTCACTTTTTTGGTCATATATTTTTTTTATTGGTCTCGATTTAAAACTACAATTAAATGTAATTTTTAATCACGAATTTTCATACAAATAATAGAAAATTCAATGACTTGGAACAAATTATACGAACCAAAATTCAGGTTTGAACTTTTTTTTTTTTTTTGTAAGAATGAGATAATCCGCTAAGCTTAATTTGTCGTGAATAAATTCCACCATTCAAGAGAGTTCAACAAAACTATACATCGATCAAAGATTTACAATAATTTGTGGTCTATAATTTACCAAAATAAACAACAAGAAAATTCAAACCCCATTACAATTTTGTGATTAATAAAGTATTTTATGATTTTCTTTTAAATTCAACTAAATGTTCTTAAAAGTAACCCAGCCTTATTGGCTGATATAAAGATGCTGTGAGTATGTAAATATTAGCTACACGATTGAACACGGGAAGCATTGATTGATTCAAGCTCAAGTCTTAAGAGGCTGGCAGTTCAAAAAAAACACTTCAGCTAATTTATCATTATGTAGTTTAAATTAGAACGACTCTATTGAATTTGAGACTAATATTTATTTGTTTTCTTCTTTTTTTAAGTAGCTGCGCCTGCGCCTGCTTTGGTTGCTTTTCAATGGCGTTTAACCATTTTGTGTATGTATTAGTCCATTGATTTGAAGAAATTAATCTGTGACGTTGGATTTGATCCATTTTTTTTGGAAATTACAGAATAGAAATTATGCTTTACAGTTTACAGACTGGTTAGCAATTTGCACTTGAGAAACGAATGATTAAATTGGTAATTAAAAGGTGTGATATAATAGTCCATAGAATTTGCTATGTATTATTATTCCATTACAAATTGATATTACAACAACACTCTTAGTATCCTAAAACTCATATTTCTGCAACAGAAATATATTTTTTTTTCTTTTTAGAAAGAAAAAATATTATTTTAGTCTCTGATTTGATGGACATATATCAATTTACTTCTCACTTTTTTTTAATATATACCATATTAATCACTATAGGGATGAAAATGACAATTATTCAAGGCAAAAATAGTAATAAAAAATTACCAAAATAATATTTTCTCTTTAAAAAATTCTTAGCAAATTTTTTTTTGGTAATTAATCTATTCCAAAAATTTTCATGGCAAAAACATGCATTATGTGGTAGGGGTTTTTTGATCAGTAAACCGTGATATTATGTTTACAAAAATTCCCTTATCCCTAGAGAAATTGTGAATTAGTGTGTACTTTTAATCACTTGCCAATGAAAGTACGAATGAAGTGGAACGAAAGTCGCTTGACTGCTAAGGAGATAAGAGGAAGGGAATCAACTAAGCCCTATTCACTTTTAAGGTTATTCACTCGGGGGCTTGAGATTGAGACCCAAATTGTATAATTGAAACACAACTAATTTTAGATGCCTTTAACTAGCTTAACAACTTGAATTTAGGTTTTGAACGCTTGTCAATTGAAAGCACGGAGCCCTTCTTTGGTCAAAGTTCAAGGGAAGGCAAATCAATTGGAGCTCATTCTTCTCTCCAACTCAATCGACCTCCTTTGGAGCCTAGGATTTGTTAGATCAAATGGCACCTTGTTTAACAAAGACTGGGAAAATACATAAATCTATAGGTCAAGAGAGCCTCGGCTATTCTAATTCTAAAAGCAAGTGCACATCTTGAAAAGAGATCGTGTCTGCTTCTCCGACAAACTAGAATGGTCCTAAAAGAATGGGTCAACGCCAATTATTCAAAGAGTATGACTCTAATCCATATTTTATTATACATATTTCTATCTATCTTTGATGTCGTCCCTTGTCTTTATCTTTTTCGAATGCCTTCATTTTCATTGGTATATTATTTTCATAATCTATTTTTTGTTAGAGAAGGCCGATCCATCATTGTTTCTTAGCGAAGGAATGTGACAATTGAGAATTCTAAAATTTGGTCATCAAATTCATTCAAATCTACTTTGCTTTACATTATAGTTCATTTATCTTTCAATTAAAATAATTTTAATAACCTTTTCCTTTGGTAATCATAATGTATATAAATTATCAAAAAAATCTTATTATCTACACATTTTATTTTAAAATAAACTAATCATGACATTAATGAAGATATGAAGATAAAAAATTTAAAAGTCTCATATAAGATTTTTTCAAATTTCTAAATTATTATGAATTAATTCAAGAAATTCAATTTCTCATTTAGTAATTTATATATATAAGAAAGTTTGCTATATTAGGACTCTATGCATATTTCAGACTTTCAATAGTAATTAAATACTGCTTCATATTTAGAAATGAATAACATAGACATATAAACCGAAAGAAAAGATCATTGGTCCAAATTTGTAAAATAAACTACTTCAAAGATTAACAATTCATGTTCCCTCAGATATAGCATCTAATAATACAGACATTGGGCACGCATCACTTTGAACCTAGAAAGAATTCATTCATAAGTTGTTATGTTCAGTATTTGTGTTAACAGTCCAATAATAAAGAAATAGTACGTCTACTTTCATTTTAATAAAAATTTCGAGTTTTAATTTCTCTTCCCGCATAAAAAAAAAGTCATTATATTCAGTAAACAGTACTATGCAAAGGAAGCAAATGAAATTTGCCACCTCTGCTCTCATGAACAGTGTGAATAGTGTGTTTGTGAAATGGGTTACTTGCAGATTGTAAAGTGGTTTTTTTTAATTTTATTGTTGTTATATATATAAACCTAATTGCAAGTTCATATATAAAAGAACTTTGGATTGTATAGCAAACGCTTATCCCATGCACGTTGCAATATGCTTTCACTTATGGCAAAGGAAAAGGTTATTAAAATAATTAAGAAGTTTTAAAGTCATATTATCTTATAATTGAATGAGATATAATGAGACAATAAATAAGAATATTAAGTGATACAAAAAATTTAGAGATATTTCTATTAATGCCTCTAAAAAGTTTAAAAGACACTCTCATTAATGTTTCTAAAAAGGTTAAAGGGCACTTTTCATGAATATTTTTGGAAAGCTCAAAAAGTATTTCTATTAATAAATACTCTTATCTATTTGTAATCTATATAAGAATAACTCTTACAAAGAATTGATAACTAAGGAATCCATCATTAAGTTTCTTCTCAAATTATAAAAAATAATTCACATAAAGAGTATTGTGAATTAGTAAATGGATAAAGGGTGAGAGGAGAGAAATCAGTTTATAAGGATGACTAATTGTTTAGCATCAAGTATGATTAAAAATAACTTTATGAGAATTATATTATTCTAAGTTTCTGATTTATGATTTATATGCAACCATGCATATACTTAAGTTTAAAGTATTATATGTGGTATAAGAGTATCAAGTTTTAGAACATATAATTTTTCCTATTATGATCTTTATTTATAATATGATCATGTGATCACCTAACAATTTTAAGATCCTTATATGTATACATATACATAAAAGAACCCAACCAAAATATTAAACGATTATGTCTATCATGTATGTATACTAACTTTAGTTTTGTTGTATGTTATATTGTTGGATAATCTTGATGGTGATTATGAATGATTTTTTGCATGTTTTACACACATTAATGTCTTTTCTATATGAATTATAGTATATACATGACTCGATGGTATGATTTGTTAGTCACCAAAGTGGCCAAATTTAAGGATGATTCATGTATAAAATTAAAGACTATTTATCCAATGAAATGCCTATTATATTTATAATTAGATAAATTGGTGTTTACTAATCATTAGAAATTTAATATATACCAAAAGATGTATCAGTCCTACTATAAATAGTAAATATTATAGAGATAAATTAATGTTTTGTTTAAATATATTTTGTGCATCCAAATATCACATGTATATTTAATCAAAAATATTTAATTGCCTCATAAAGATTATAAAGGCATTAAAATTGTGATGATATATATTGTAGTTTTGCTCAAAGGTAAACTAAAATATATTCTTGACTGATTATCTGAATCTATTAAGTAAATTTTAAGCATTTTATACTTGCAGTTGTCAATCTTAATTCACTTGCTTCTTCTGTTACCATCTTTAATGGATTAAATTTCTCTAAATGGTAAGAATAAGTTGATTTTCATTTAGGTGCTTTGGATCTTGACTTAGTAAAGTAGAAGAGAAATTACATTATAAAGAATGGGAACAGTCTAACAGATTAAGCCTCAATTTCATGTGAATGATTACTACCAACAACATTAAGTCAACTAATCCACATGCAAAAAGTGCAAAAGAATATTTGAAGTATGTGGAAGAGCATTTTCGTTCTGTGGATAAATCTCTCACCGGTACTTTTATGGCAGAACTTATGACCATAAAGTTTGATGGGTTGTGGAGTATTTTACAACATATCATTGAGATATCTAATATTGCAACAAGGCTAAAGACCTTGGGAATTATAGTAAGTGACTTTTTCTAGGTTCAGTGCATTTTGAAATCATTACCACATAAGTATAAACCATTCTAAATTAACTATAACACTATTAAGGATAAGTAGGATGTTAATGAATTGTCCAGTATGCTTACTTATGAGGAAACAAGATTACAAAATCAAGAAAGTCATTCTATTAATCTAATGGCTCAAGAGGTTATAAATGAATTAAAAAGAAAGGCAAAAAAAATTAAAGAAACATGCTAATGTTTCACAAGTTAACAAAAAAAAGAAAAAGCTAAAGAAATGTTACTTCTATAAAAAAGAGTGACATTTTAGAAATATTGCCTAAAATGTAAAGATTGGTTTGAAAAGAAAAGTATATCTAATGCTTTTGTATGTTTCGAATCAAACTTATCTGAAGTTCCTCTTAATACTTAGTGGCCTGATTCTGGTGCTACTACTCACATATCTAATATGATGCATAGATTCCTTACGATCCAAACCATAAACCCAAGTGAGAATTTTTTGTTCATAGAAAATTGTATGAAGGTTCCAATTGAAAGCATAAGGACTTATCATTTGATCTTAGACACTGGTTGTCAATTGGATCTATTAAGAACTCTTTATGTACTTCAATTTCTAAGACCTGATTTCTCTATCAAAATTTGATGTTTTGGGGTATAATTTTAAGTTTGGGAATGGTTATTTCAGTTTATATAAGAATACTTCATTTATTAGTTTTGGTATTCTTTTTGATAGATTATATAAATTGAAACTTGATGATGCCTTTACTAAATTCTTGTTAATGTTTATCATAATATTGGAATTAAGTGCAGTATGTGAAATAAAAGTTCTGCTTACTTATGGCATCAATGTTTGGATCATATATCCAAAGAAATATTAGAAAGATTAGTAAAAAATGAGATTCTTTCGAATCTAGATTTTACTAATCTTGGTATATTATGGATTGTATTAAAGGAAAACAAACCAAACATAATAAAAAGGGAGCCACAACAAGTACTCAACATCTTGAAATTATACACACCAATATATGTAGACCTTTTGATGTTCCATCTTTTGGTGGAGAAAGGTACTTTATCACCTTTATTAATGATTTTTTCCATTATTGTTATATCTATTTGCTTAAAGAAAAATCCCAAACAGTGGATACCCTTGAGGTATGCATTAATGACATTGAATGAAAATTAGATAAAAAGGTAAAAATTATAAGGTCAAATAAAGGTAGTGAGTATAATGGAAGACATGATGAATCAGGACAGTGTCTAGGTCCATTTGTAAAGTTCCTCGAAAGGTATAGTATTAGTGCTCAATACACTATGCCAGGTACACCTCAATAAAATTGTATAACAGAAATGCATAATTGAATATATCATAGATCAATGCATAATCAAACTAACTTACTATGATGAGGTACACCTCAATAAAATGGTACACCCAAAATCTTTGTATATGTATACTCTTAAAACTGTTGCATATTTGTTAAATAGGATTCCTAGTAAGGTAGTTCTAAAAACCCCTTTTAAACTGTAGACTAACAGAAAATCTAGTTTACAACACCTACATGTTTGGTGTTTTCTAGCAAAAGCATGCATTTATAATCCTCATGAAAAGAAATTGGATTCTCGAGCTGTTACTTGTTACTTTATTGGGTATCCTAAGAAATTCAAAGGGTATTTATTTTACTGTCCTAACTATAGTTCGAGAATTGTTAAAATAGGTAATGCAAAATTTATTGAAAATAGTGAAGTTAGTGGGAGTAATGAATGACAAAGTATGGATATTAAAGAAATTAAGAAACTATTTCTTTACCCATAAATATTCCTTTATCCACGCTTTCTCAAAGTGTTGTTTTAAATGTTGCAAAATGCTCTAACTGTTTGAGATGGTGTTTACGTACCATTCTGATTAACAATAGTCATTTCAATAATAATCATTAATTCATAATTATATGGTAAGAAGCTTGTAACATTTAAAAATATTATAGATCTAAAAGAGTTTAGATCTGATTCAAATGAGTTTAGGTCAGTGGTAAAAGTTAGCAATTCTAAAAAATTAGAATATTGTCTGAAATGGGACAAAAACCTAGGAATATATTAGTAATGATAGTTGCAAAGAGTTATAAATAGTGCTAAGAAACGTCATTATGCAGTATGCTCTCGAAAACATCATTTATGGTCTATGGTTACCGACACAGGTCGATCGGTATTCCTTTCGAATCATTATATGTTTATATCTGGATTGTCCAAATGGTTAGTGTTAGCGGACTGTGAGCTTAGCGAAAGTTTGTATAGGCATATAAGTATTCAGTGAGGACTGGGTATTGAACAGACTCATAAGGATTTAATAGAAATCCCATAAAGTTGTCAATAGATGGTTTCCTTGAGTTGAGTAGTATTCGTGATCCTTTGACCTAAGTCCCACGGTGGACTTATAAGTGATCCACCATACTTTAGTTTCATGCATATCAGAGACCTTTCATAGTCTGACTGTTGGGTGTCATTGGGCATGGTCTAAAGCTCATAGAGTCCGGTGTGCGTAGATATAGAATCTGTCAGCTCATATGGGTGAGTTATATATCATGGTACTCCAAGAATTATATTTTACAAAACTTTTTAGCCAAAAGAAGAAACCCTAAAAAATAATTTTCTGTAAGGCTAAACAGTATCGTAAAAGTGTTTGTAGGTATTATTTTATAGAAATACAAGTCTGAAGATAAGTTTACAGTTGAGTACATAGAGATTTGACGGTGATGATTTGTGTATCTTCTCCTCTAAGATATAGGTGACGGAATGATTATATGAATATAGTTAACTTCAACTTGTATAGTTCAACACTCCATTCTATAATATCCGTAACATGTATATGGGGCATTGTTCATGGACTTGCGAAAGTTTTCTGTAAGACAAATTGAGGTGAACTTAAGTAGTCTCACAATATAAAGTGTATTCGTTGAGCGTTGTGGTAGTGAGACTGATCAAACGGTTTGATCCAAGATAATTTCGAAAAGTGGGATATGTTTCAGAACCTCTTTGAAAAGTGAAAAACATACTTTGAAAATATTGCAAAGAGGTCTTTATTGCATGTCAAGGAAAATATTGACATATGGCCATTTGTTTGAAAAGTGGCACATTGGGACTTTGTATGATTAACACTTGGTAGCATGCATGGGATGCCTGCGTGACAAGTGTTTTTCGTGCAAAAGGTGAGGTGACTAAAGGTTTACAAATGTTGCATTTAGCCCCTCACAATTGTTAACTATAAATAAACTTTTTGAACTTGTTTTATAATTGTTCCTATTTCTAAATCAACAAACACCTCATTTCGAAAGGATTTTAAAATTGAATCCTGTTAAAAATTGATCAAACAATGCTGCTATTCTAGAATTTCAATCTCACCACTTTGTTGAAGGCTAGAATTATTCAAAGGTTATCTTCAATGTAAGCTCCAAGTAAAAAACAATGTCCAAAGGCTTCAAAAGGCATTCATGGTTTATGCATATAATTATGTATGATTGTCATATATTAGATAAAATGAGCAATAAACACAATCACATGTATGCACCATGAATACACATTAACAGTATAAATTTCTATCATCGGTTCCATAATTCTTGGATTAACTTCGTCAAGTTCAATCCTTCTATAATCCGCACAACCCATGAGAAAATATTTCTCTAGGAAATGAATATTATAAGGAATGAATGTTTCATTCCTCCTGGATGATAGAACCGATATCCCTTGAAGTATCTGGGATATCTCTTGAATCGATACTTGTATCAATTGGGTGCAAGTTTATCTTGTTTGGTAACTTTTACTTAAACAAAACAGCCCCAAATCTTAACATACTTAAGACTCAATTTCCTGCTAGTCTATATCTCATATAGAGTAGTAAGGAAAGGTTTTGATAAAACTCTGTTTAATAAGTGAATAGCAATTTCTTAAGCATAACCCTAATAGATATTTTTGGAAGATCAATGTAACTCATTATCAATCGATCTTTATTTAATAAAGCTCGATTCCTCATTTCTGGAAACACTATTGTGTTATAAGAATACCTAGAGGATTATAGTTAGCGAGAATCTCATTCAACCTTAAATGTTTCACAAATTCACTGCTCATGTATTTATTCCTTCAATCTAATCAAAGACATTTAATATATTTGGCAGTTGGTTTCTCTACTTCAAATCGAAAGCCTTTTGAACATTTAAAAAAGTTTTCAACTTATGTTTCAACAAACATATGTTCGAATCGTAACATTCATTGATGAAGACAATGAAGTAGGAAAACCTATTTATAGCAGTGTTATTCATTAAACCATACATATCACAATGTACAAGTTTCAATAAATCTATTAGCATGGTGTTGGATACTAACAATTCAGACTTAGTCATCATCCCTTGAATACAAGATTCATAAATTATATAGGATTCCACAGTAAGATCAAGTATCTGACTATCCCCAACTAAACGAGTTAGGCGTCTCACGCCAGTATGTCTTAGTCTCATTTGTCACAATTTTATAATATTCAAAGTTTTTGAACTTACAACTTTATCTGTTCACCAAATTATTCAAGATATTTCTTGTTGTATCTTAATTATAATGGCCTATCATCAACTGACATTCAGCTAATAATACATTATCAAAATCATATAAATATAAGAAATAATTCCTTCTATGGACATGATAACCTTCAGTGTCTTACAGAAGAAGAGATACTAATTATCTGATAATGTTCGGCACAAAATAATTAGTATACAATCTTATACTTCTTCCAGATAAGAGAAGTGACTGAAAGTTTAAACAACTTTATTATTTTGAAAATCTCTATTTTCTACATGAAGATGAACTTTTCCTCATGGTAACTTTTAGCATTTATCAAATCATACAAAAATTGTAAATATAAGAAGAATATGCGGTATCTAATACATAACCTTTTCTAGCAACAAAAGCTAATAAAATGTCAATGTTTTAGTAAACATTCATCTAAGAGGTTTATATTGTCTATTTCGAGGTACTTGGATAGTAACGATTACAACATCTAAAAATGTTGCAATGGAAACAATTTCTTTTGTATTTATTGTCATCTTGTAGACTTTAGATATATCAAAATAATTCTTTCAATAAGGAGCATAATACTACTTGCACTATTCATGTGCACTTGCTCCCACTGAATATTAGTAGATATTGAGGTCAATATATATTTATGAATTGACTCTCAAATCATCTTTATCCTTTTTCTGATAATTTAAACCTCTTCAAAAGAAGTATTATGAAAAATACCTCTTATCATCTATTGATCTATGATATATTCAAATTATTCTAAATCTAGAACAATTCTAAAATTCTGAGTCAGTCATAATTATTACTCTGATTCTCTTTAGTTCATGTGTGTCTAATATGTATCTCTAATGGATTGCTCGTATTCTTTTTATCTTATCTCTATAAGACAAGACAAGAAATGTTTAGCGGATTCATTTCTAATTGTTAATATTAACATTTTTTAGATCATGGATATAACTAGTATATATTTTTTTTTATCAAAAGACGCCATCTTACTGCTTTACATATTTTCCTTAATCTCTCAAACAAGAAAGCAAAAATTTAAACATTTTAAATTACAATGAGAAGTAGATTCAATCAGTATTCTACTCAAGCATCACACTTTAGCGATAATGGCTTTTAAAAAATACCAAAAGGTAGACAACTCTTATCAATTGCATTTCATGCAACTCTTACTACTGGTTTAAAATACACCTTATCCTCACACTTTAGAGATAGTAGGTAAATGTATTCCAGATTTACTTGTCAATGATCAAATATAAGTTCCTGATATTACTCTCACACTTTAGTGATATTGGATAATACTTTCGATTATATTTACCTCATCACATGTTTAATTGGCATATTCTGAATTACACCGACCAATTCTCTCACACTTTAGCGATATTAGAAAAAGATTGAGTTGACCAGATTATTGTTGTATTAACAAAGTGAACAATGCATAACACTATCTCATAATGTAATACATTTCAATCTGATTAAGAGATATTTTTGAATTTATAATGATTTTTTGCATCTCATACGAATATAATTTATAATCAAAATATTTATTCACATAAGCACAACTAACCCCACCAGTAGGGCTCTTATTGTGATTAACAATGTAAAAAAATATTAACAATTTATATAATACAGTAATATAACAATTATATTTGCATTAAATAAAGCTCACATGTATATAATGCAAAATATGGTGTACTATTCGGAATGGCCCAACGGTAGTAAATTTTTGAACGCCTTGGTGTTTAACTCTTTGAGCACTCCAAAATATGCTATGTAATACCTTGCCAAAAGAAAAAACTCTTTTTTTTTGCACCCTAGCATTCAACCTTATAACACCTCTACGTTCAATACTTGAACACGTCAGCAATCAACTCACTAACGCCCTAGCGTTATACATTATAATGCCCCAATGTTGGTTGCTTTGAACGCTCCAGTGTTAAACTAAGCAACGCCGCAGCGTTTATCTGAAAAAAGAACGCCCCAATATTCTAAGGATAATGCCTTAGCATTCATCTGGGAAAAACCTAGAATCCTACATTTTCAACACTTTAAAACACGATTTAACACATTTTGGGCATCTTCAATAATTTCAGCACACCACATTATCCTATAAACACACAAAATTATGCTCTGATACCAATTCATAGTGCATGCATGTGATTGTGTTCATTGGTCATTTTATCTAATGCATGAAAATCATACATAATTACGTAGAGAAATTGAAAAATAATTTCATAAGCAACAAACATACTGAAATTGAAGTCTTATTACATTAACAAGTCTAAAAAAATCATACATTTGAAGTCTTTAGACATTTCTTTAGTATTTGTTGCTAGAAAAAGGTGTGTATACCGCATATTATTCTCATATCTAAAATTGTTGTATGATTTGATAAAATGCTAAAAGCTACCGTAAAGAAAAGTTCATCTTCATATAGGAAATAGAGATTTTCAAAACAATGAAGTTGTTCAGACTTTTAGTCACTTCTCTCATCTGGCAAAAGCATAATATTGTATACTAATTATTTTGTGTCAAACATTATCAGATAGTTAGTATCTCTTTTTTTGTAAGACATTGAAGGTTATCATGTCCATAGAAGGAATTGTTTCTTATATTTGCATGATATTGATAATGTATTATCAACTGAATGTCAGTTGACGATAGACCATTATAATTAAGATACGACAAGAAATGTCTTGAATAATTTGGTGAACAGATAAAGTAGTAAGTTCAGGAACTTTGAATATTATGAAATTGTGGCAAATGAGACTAAGACATACAAGCATGAGACAACTAACTCGTTTGGTTGAGGATGGTCAAATACTTGATCTTACCACAGGGCTATATCCAGTTTATGAATATTGTATTCAAGGAATAATGACTAAGTCTCCATTATTGGTATTCGACACCATGCCAATGGATTTATTAGAACTTGTACATTGTGATGTATGTGGTCCAATGAATAACACTGCTATAGATAGGTTTTCTTACTTCATTGTCTTCATTGATGAATGTCACGATCTGGATATGTATTTTTTGAAACACAATTTAAATTTTTTTTTGAAATGTTCAAAGAGCTTTCGACTTGAAGTTGAGAAACCAACCACCAAATGTATTAAACGTCTTTAATCAGATTAAAGTAATAAATACATGAGCAGTGGATTTCTGAAATATTTAAGGGAGAATGAGATTCTCGCTAATTATAATCCTCCAGGTATTCCTAAAACACAATTATGCATTAAATAAAATGAGCAATGAACACAATCACATGCATGCATCATAAATATACGTTAACACCAATAACTTCGAATAAATTTGAATAAAGAAATACTCCTTGAAAGAAATAAGTCTCAACCATTTGATGTAAATGAACCACAAGGAATGATATTAAAAAGATCTCAAAGAGAAAGGAAAGTAGTCATTTCGGATGATTATATGATTTGTTTATAAGAATCAAATTTTGATATTGAAATAAATAAAGATCTTGTTTCATTTTCACAAGCCATAAAGAGTGTTGAGTTTGATAAATGGATAGATGCCATGGAAATCCATGGAACAAAATAATGTCTGGGATCTCATTGTATTGTCAGAAAATTCTAAATGAGTTGGATGTAAATGAATTTTCAAAACCAAACGTGACTCAAAAGGCAATATTTAACAATATAAAATTAGGCTTGTTGTCAAGGGTTTACACTCAAATAAATGACATTGATTATAAAGAAATATTTTCACCTATTTCAAAGAAAGACTCATTAAGAATAATTATGGGTTTAGTGCTCAATATAATTTAGAGTTGTACCAAATGGATATGAAAATAGCATTTCTTAGTGGTAAAATTGAGAAGAAAGTTTATATGGACCAACCGGAAGGTTTTGAAATAAAAAGAAAATGTCATATAGTGTATAAACTTAAAAAGTCAATATATGGACTCAAACAAGCTTCTGACAATGGTATATTAAGATTAATGATACCATAATATCTTTTGGTTTTCAAGAAAATACCATTGATTAATGTATATACCGAAAGGTCAGTGGGAGTAAGTTTATATTGTTAGTTTTATATATTGATGATATTTTACTTGTTGCTAATGATTTTGGTATTTTACTTTAGATGAAAGATTTTCTCTCTAAGAATTTTGAAATGAAAGATATGGGAGAAGCATCTTATGTGATAAAAATTAAAATATTCTGTGACAGAACATAAAGATTATTAGGTCCATTCCAGAAATGTTATATCAAGAAAATTCTTGAGAGATTTAATATGAATAAATGTTCAGCAAAAATTGTTCTATTACAGAATGGGACAAATTTAGTCTCATGCAATGCCCAAAGAATGAAATAGAACGTAATAAAATGGAATCCATTCCATATGCTTCAGTTGTAAGTAGTTTAATGTATGTACAAACCTGTACGAGATTGAGTATTAGTTTCGTGATCGAGATGTTAGGTAGGTATCAAAGCAATCTAGGAATTGATCACTGGAAAGCTGTAAAGAAAGCATTATGGTACTTGTAAAGCACCAAGAATTACATGCTTATGTATAGGAGAACTAACCATTTGAAAATGATTGGTTACTGGGATTTAGATTTTATTGAATGTCATGATAGTAGAAAGTGTATATTTGGCTATTTGTTTCTTCTTTCAGAAGGAGCAATATCATGGAAAAGTGCTAAATAATCTATCATTGCTTCATTCACTATGGAGGCTGAATTTGTAGCATGTTTTGAAGCCAATATACAAGCATTATGGTTGTGGAACTTTAATTCATGACTTGGGGTTGTTGACACCATTACCAACCAGTTAAAAATTTATTATGATAATTCTGCAGTGGTATTTTTATCCAAAAAAGACAAATACTCCAAATGTGTCAAACATATGGAATTAAAAGTATTTTGTCGTTAAGGAGAAAGTTCAGAAATAAAGAGTGTCAATTCAGCATATTCAAACTAATCTCATGATTGTAGATCTATTAACTAAAAGGTTACAACCAAAGACATTTAAAGAACATGTACATAGAATGGGTTTTGGTTGTATTAATGATGTTTTATAATGATGATTGAGACACTCCGAGCTCACTAATATGTTTCTGATATACCTTAATGAATTTTCTCTTTATTATGATGGTATATACATAATTGTTTCTAACAGGAAATTATTTATAAGATCTTATGGAATCATTACAAAATGATTTTTTTTTTATATATCATTAAAAACCAAAGTTTTATAAGTTATAAATATTATGGTATATGGAAGGAAGTATATTGCATAAAATAATATATAACTGCCATAACCTATATTTAGTAATTTATGATACTGAAGTACATAAGTTAAACATTACAGAGATATATTTTGCATACATTATGTTTATTATTAATTTTATTATTATCTGATTATTAGGCCAAGTTGGAAAATGTTAAATTATGTCCTAATGATGGCCTAATAATCAAAAAAATAAAGAACATTAAAAATTATAGTGAAAGTACATCTGACATGCTCATTTAGTTACTTGATGGACGTACCAAATTAATGCTACTAGATATATAAATTGGTCATCTCCCTACCCATTAAAGTAATTGGAAAGTTGTAAATTCATATTATCTCATAATTGAATGAGATATAATAAGACAATAAATGAGAATATTATAAGGTATAAGAAACTTAAGAGATACTCCCTTTAATGCTTCTAAAAATTTCAAAAGACATTTCCATTGATGTTTCTGGGAAGGTTAAAAAAGAAACTTTCTTAAATTTGTTTGAAAAGTTCAAGAGGTATTTTTATTAGTGAGTGCTCATATTCATTTGTAGTCTATATAAGGATGATTCTTGCAAAGAATTAGTAATTAAAAAATTCATTATTAAAGTTTTTTCTCAAATTATAAAAAGTAATTCACATAAAGAGTATTGTGAATAAATGGTGAAGGGAGAGAAATTAATTTATAAGGATAACTAATTCTTCTGCATCATGTATGACTTAAAATAACTTTGTGAGAATTATATGGTTTTAAGTTCTTGATTTATGATTTATATGCATCTATGCATATACTTAAGTTTAAAGTATTATATTATTGATCCAAAAGGCTATCCTTTTAGATAATGCTACCTACTCATTAATATATATCCAAAATTTAATGTGGAACGTGATATTTTCATCTATCCAATCACATAACGTTCTCATCATGTCTAGCCCAAACTTAAAAACCAACTTAACCCGTATTGCACATCCCTCTTAGGCATGGAGACTCGTTACCTATGTAGTAATTTCTATTAAAACTTAAAACACGAGATTTTTAGAGTCTACTTAATCTGTATTGACTATCCCCACTATTTTAGGGATCCACATCTCATATGGTAATCTTCATTATGGCGATTTTAAAAGTATATATGCGAATAAGAATTTAGATTTACTCTTATATCACTTGTCACAAATTGAACGTTTACCGTTAACTCAAAAAATTAATTTATTAAATAATATTATATACCCACATATATATATATATATGTATAATTTTTTTATTTTTCATTCAAAAAATGACGTGACATATGACAAGGATGAGCGGTCATTAGCATGCTAGAGATGGTGTACATTACTGTCATGCGTAAGACCCAACAAGTTATATATACACTAATTAATTAAGTTAATAAACGGGATTAACAAATTTTCATGAGAAATTTCCTTTTCAAGTCTTTGTAACAGAAAATATCGTAGATGTATTTGCCGAAATTGCCACTCTCATCCATAATTTGAAACGCCCAAATACTCACCTGTCGGGGTAAAGTTTTTGCATTTGGATCAATAAACACACCCAAGTTTATTAACTTCAAACAATGTGAAATTGCCAGCCAAGTTCTTGCAGATACTTTCTTTGTTTTTGCAACTCTTTTAAGAGAGTAATAATTGGACAACTATTACTTAAAAATCATTCAAGTAATGTAACCGCAATTAAATAGTGAAACTCAAATCAATGGCTTTTTGTTTGGTTAAAACAAAACCGATAAGTTTAAATAACCCAGAAAGCACTAACTCCCAAACCCAAACGACGTTGCTTCTGTCCAGGAATCAACTTGCTTTTTGAAATAGATTCTCTCTATTTTAGCCTCAGGTTCTTCTTTTTTTTTCTATATTATACCTAATACCATTTTGGAAATTAATTAATGTATAATTTTCACGAAAAATTCTTAACAGATTGTGTAATTTGGCAAGGAATTAATATATTTTTAATTTAGTTTTTTTTTCTTCTGAAATTTGAAATTTGGAAGCATTGTGCATGGTCGAAAAGGGTTCAATGCATAGAGGGACTCTGTAGCAATCAAACGACATCATCTCCAATCTCGATTAGTTGGCATGTGCACCCACGCGCCTAAAGGTCGACTCTATTAGTATATGTCCGAATCCGACAAGGGCTTTTTTTCTTAAGAGAAAAAAATGTTTAAACTAACAAATATTGCCAATTCTGCTCACCCTTAATTCTGATACCAGCGGCCCCACCAAGTTTCTGTGAGACCGGTAAGGCGCTAAAACTTTAACATAATTAAAACCTAATTCTTCACCCTGGGTCTATGTACACGTGTAGGATCTGAACCTAGTATCACGTAAATTTCCTGCTACTATTGGTAAGCGTCTGGTGTCATTTCAAGCACTACAAAGTCCCATGAAACCCACCACTGTTCCTTCACAAACAAAACGCCCTTCATTTCTGAGTCTGTCTTGTTTTACACACTGAAGCCAATCCCTACACCATGGAAACAGACGCAGACAGATTCTCACAGCTTCCTTACGACCTTATCATCGCAATCATCTCCTTCCTTCCATTTCTCGACTCCTACCGCCTTTGTACGTCGAGAAAAGAATGGCATAAGAACGCTCTGTGGTTGCATTGCCCTTCTTTTGAGCTCAGTGAAATCAACTTCATGTTCCCTGATGCCAGGCAATATTGGCTTAGTATGGGCAAGAGGGTCCAGTCCATGGAGTTGAAAAGAACCGGGAAGATCAGATATGTCCATTTTTTCAATAGAACAGTCAATACCTTAGCCTCACCATTCTTATCCAAGTTCAGTTTTCGCTTCCATTACTCATCTGATCAATATCATGCAAATATTGATAAATGGCTCAAAGTTGCCTTGTCAAAAAACGTCAAGGAATTAAGAATAGATTTTTCAGATGGAGATCCCATTGAACCCCAGCCAATGCTTCACACCCCTCAATATGTCTTGCCAATTTTTTTGTACCAAGCTGGAATGTCCATCAGGGTTTTGAGCATAAACTCTTGCGGCTTGGGTTACTGCAACTTTCAGAGCTTCATCGGCCTGACAACCTTATCGTTAACACGAGTTCGGATTTCCTGGAGGGAGATAGAACATATAATCCTCAGTTGTCCTTACTTGGAGTGTTTGAGCTTGGTGGAGTGTTATCGACTGATTAAGGTTAATATCTCAATCATGTTGTTGAGGCTTAAGAAGTTGATTGTGAGGCATTGCGAACCGCTCACGATAGGGATCGAACTTTGCCTTCCAACACTTGAATATTTTGAGTATGCAGGCAGGATGGTGCCATTCCGTCTGAGACAATTAGTTGCCCTCAACGAAGTGCTCTTGGATTATCACATGGCTACATATTATCCTTTGGATGCCGGGGATGTTAAGGCACTCTTCTCTGGTTTTGCTGATGCTAAGATCCTTAAAGTAGCCACCTCTGCTCTCAAGGTAAATTAATTTCATTTGCAATAACACACACACACACACACACATATATATATATATATATATTTCCCTCTAGCTAGTTCATCTTTTATTGCAATTGCTGAGCTACCGATGCTAGAGACTCCATACAGTATGTACTTGCGATCTCTCAAAGGTTCATTTCCTTGCAAATCACTCCTTTTAAGGGATTTGTTTCATTCTTAATTGAGAGCAGAATTGATTCTAATCGGAAACCATAAACATTTTAGATGAATTTAATAGCTTTTTGACATCAAATTTCAATGATATATCCATTAAATTCACTTATTTATTTATTTGCTTAATTATTCATTTTGGATACATTAAGATTTTATTTAATGAGACCTCGGATATTAGCATACAAATTATAATGCTCATACAAAAGTTAAAATTTGTATTCTTCCTTCTGATTTTAGAAACCTTGTGTATATTTGAACTCTTCATTTGTTTTTTATAATGTTTGAAAAATCATGATAGATTATGACATTTATGCAACATTTGATTTCATAATTTTGAAGCTTTAAATACAAGAACAAGATTAACATTCTACATTTTCATGCAATTTGTAATGATAATCATATGAACATCTAATCAAACTTTAATTAATATCACAGTTCATGTATAAGCTAGTATGATTGACCAAATGACATAACCATGCATGCTTGGTGTGGACAATTTTTTAGTGTTTAATTTGATTGAAATCATATAACTAGTTCATTATTTAGTTTCATAATTGATCTTTATTAAGTTATCAAATGACATACGTATGCATTAAGTTCATTGTTCATGTAAAATAGTAGTTATATAGTATTTGGATATAATAGGAATAGTGTAATCGTTAATGTGCTAGTTCTCATGTAAATGAATCTTGTCGTATATGGTATAATCTCTAAGTTAAGCTTTAAATATAGTTACTGATAAATAAAAATGATATAAACATGTATTAAGTTCGTTTTCCATATAAAAAGTAGTTATTTGGTATCTAATAATAGGGATCATGTAATCATTGATGTGCTAGTTCTCATAAATGAATCTTGTCATATATAGTATGATCTAAGATAAGCTTTTAACCATGATTATTGATTGATTACAATGACGTAAGCATGCATTAAGTTCGTTCTCTATGTAGAATAGCAAATATTTAGTATAAGATATAATATGAATCATGTAATCATTAATGTGCTAATTCTCGAGTAAATAACTCTTGACATATCCAGTATGAGTCCAAAATAAGCTTTGAAACATGGTTATTGATTTAGAAGATGAATACAAAAAGTAGTTAAAGGAAGAGAGTGGTAATGCAATCTAATAAGCTAGTTCCCATGAATGAATCTTGTCATATATAGTATGATCCAAGATAAGTTTTTAACCATGGTTATAGATTGATCAAAATGATTAAGCATATATTAAGTTTATTCTCCATGTAAAATAGTATATATTTTGCATAAGATATAATGTGAATCGTGTAATCATTAATATGCTAGTGCGCGGGTATATAGCATGAGTACAAAATAAGCTTTTAAAAATGGTTATTGATTTAGAAGGTGAATACAAAAAGTAATTAAAGGAAGAGAGTGGTACATGCAATCTAATAAACTAGTTCTCCTGAATGAATCTTGTCATACATAGTATGATTCAAGATAAGTTTTTAACCATGGTTATAGATTGATCAAAATGATTATGCATGTATTAAGTTTATTCTCTATGTAGAATAGTATATATTCTATATAAGATATAATGTGAATCGTGTAATCATTAATGTGCTAGTTCTCAGGTAAATAAATCTTGTCATATATAGTATGAGTCCAAAATAAGCTTTTATACATGGTTATTAGTTTAAAAGATGAGTACAAAAAGTAGTTAAATATGAAGACTAGTACATATAATCTAGTAAACTAGTTCTCATGAATGAATCTTGTCGTATATAGTATGATCCAAGATAAGCTTTTAACCATGCTTATTGATTGATCAAAATGATGTAAGCATGTATTTAGTTTGTTCCTTATGTAGAATAGTATATATTCAATATAAGATATAATATGAATTGTGAAATCATTAACGTTCTAGTTCTCAGGTAAATAAATCTTGTCATATATAGTATAAGTCCAAAGTAATCTTTAAAACATGGTTATTAGTTCAGAAGGCGAGTACAAAAAGTAGTTAAAGGTGGAGAGTGGTACATACAATCTAATAAGCTAATTCTCATGAATGAATCTTATTGTATAGAGTATAATCCAAGATAAGCTTTTAACCATAGTTATTGATTGATCAAAATGATGTAAGCATGTATTAAGTTCATTCTCTATGTAGAATAGAAAATATTCAATATAAGATATAATATGAAGCATGTAATCATTAATGTGCTAGTTCTCAGGAAAATGAGTCTTGTCATATATAGTATGAGTCCCAAGTAAGCTTTTAAACATGGTTATGGGTTTCGAAGGCAAGTACATACCTTAATGTGACAGTTATCGGGTAAATAAATTGTGTAATCATTAATGTTCTAATTCTTGGGTAAATGAATCTTGCCATATATAGTATAAGTCCAAAGCAAGCTTTTAAACATAGTTATTAGTTTAGAAGACAAGTACAAAAAGTAGTTGAAGGTGGAGAGCGGTACATACAATCTAGTAAAGTTCTCATAAACGAATATTATCATATATAGTATGATCCAAAATAAGATTTTAACCATGGTTATTGATTGATCAAAATATTGTAAGCATGTATTAAGTTCGTTCCCAATGTAGAATAGAAAAAATCCAGTATTATATATAATATGAATCGTGTAATCATTAATGTACTAGTTCTCGGGTAAATGAATCTTATCATATATAGTATGAATCCAAAGTAAGCTTTTAGACATGTTATGGGTTTAGAAGGCGAGTACATACCTTACTGTGGCTGTTATCGGGTAAATGAATCATGTAATCATTAATGTTCTTGTTCTCAGGTAAATGAATCTTGTCATATATAGTATAAGTCCAAAGAAAGCTTTTAAACATGGTTATCAGTTTAGAAGGCAAGTAAAAAAAGTAGTTAAAGGTAGAGAGTGGTATATACAATCTAGTAAGCTAGTTCTCATGAACAAATCTTGTCATATATAGTATAATCCAAGATAAGTTTTTAACCATAGTTATTGATTGATCAAAATGTTGTAAGTATGTATTAAGTTCGTTCCCAATGTAGAATAGTAAAAATTCAGTATAAGATATAATATGAATCATGTAATCATTAATGTGCTAGTTCTCTAGTAAATGAATCTTGTCATATAGTATGAGTCAAAAGTAAGCTTTTTTAAACATGTTATAAGTTTAAAAGGCGAGTACATACATTAATGTGGTAGTTATTGAGTAAATGAATTGTGTAATCATTAATGTGCTAGTTCTCGGATAAATGAATCTTATTATATATAGTATGAAACCAAAGTCAGCTTTTAAACATGATTATTAGTTTTAAAGGCGGGAATAAAAAGTAGTTAAAGGTGGGAGTGGTACATATAATCTAGTAAGGTAGTTCTCATGAATGAATCTTGTCATATATAGTATAATCCAAGATAAGCTTTTAATCATAGTTATTGATTGATCAAAATGACGTAAGCATGCATTAAATTTGTTCTCCATATAAAGTAGTAGATATTTAATATAATATATAATATGAATCGTGTAATCATTAATGTGCTAGTTCTCAGGTAAATGAATCTTTTCACATATAGTATAAGTCCAAAGTAAGCTTTTAAACATGATTTTTGTTTTATAAGGAGACTACAAAAAGTAGTTAAAGGAAAAGAATGGTATATATAATCTAATAAGCTTGTTCTCATGAATGAATCTTGTCGTGTATAGTATAATAAGCTTTTAACCATTGTTATTGATTGATCAATATGATGTAAGCATGCATATAAGTTGGTTCTTCATATAGAATAGTAGTTATTCAATATAAAATATAATATAAATTGTGTAATGATTAATGTGCTAGTTCTAAGTAAATGAATCTTATCATATATAGTATGAGTCCAAAGTAAGTTTTTTTTTTTTAATATTTATTCGTTTAGGAGGCAAGTACAAAAACTTGTTAAAGGCAAAGAGTGGTACATACAATCTAAGAACACGTGCTCTCATTTTTAGTTAATTCAGTCAAATACTAAATTTGTCATTGCTAAATATTACTTATGGTTATCTTAACTAATTTAAGCATACTATAGTATTTTCCAATAAAAATTTACTTTACATTGGTAAAACCTTTAATGGATGGGCCTATTGGAATAAATTATTAGTGTTTTCTAGCATATTTTAAATCTCAAGATTTTGTTAGTTTTTATGATATAAAAACATTTATCTTAATAGGAAGTTTCCCTAACATGTTAGCTTTTTGAGAAGCTAAATATGCAATAACAAATTGACTTCATTGTTTTGAGTTGAACTTTATATATTCCTTTTTATTACTAATGCAATAATCAAATTATCTTCTGTTCAGAGTAAGAACAAAACTAAAGCTAAAAAGTTTGCTCTTATATTTGTTGATGAATAGATTTTCCCCAATGTGTACTTGTTGAATGGCCAACCACTTTTTCCAATATTGGGCATAAAGCATTTGACATTGAAGACGGGCATGGAACAATACGAAGTCCCAACAATAATGTGCTTGCTTCGAAGCTCGCCCTATCTTAAAACTCTCACCATTTCCACAGGCTTTATAAGGGCAATGCATGTAAGTTTCCTTTATCATTGGCCTGAAAATTAAGTATTCCTTTTGCGGAATATTACTCGATTAGCTTTGATAACCTTATTTTACAGTTTCAGGAATTTAAGCGGGGTGGGCATGGCTATCTCGGGCTGCCTCAAGGTCTTTGGACAGCAGATGGTTGGACTCTTGATTATCTCGAATGTGTTCTCATCACTGGCTTTACAGGGAAGAGAGCGGAAATCAATCTTCTGAAATTTATCCTGAAAAATTCAATGTGCCTCCAGAAACTGATCATCAAACAGTTGATCAGAGGCACTTCATCCGTAGCTTCGGAGGCCTTTGTGGAGATCCAAGATGTGGCAATTGCTTCTGGAAATGCAGTTATAAAGTGGTACTGAATCACCACTAGTGATGACACCTACTCTATCCGCATCAAAACTGAAACAATATTCTCCCATAAAATAGCATATGGGTGTCTAATGAGAAGTACTTGTATCTGTTTCTTTCCGTTAATAAGTCTCTTCTGCAGAGAAGAAGCGTGCTTATAGGCTTTGAACCTTGAACTTCATAATGCTTTCAATATCAGTTGTACTTAATTTAATTTGGATAATTTTATATCTGTGTGGTTCTAGTTATTACTTCTATTAACCTCTTTCTAATTTCCTACTTAAATGGCGGTAATTAGCTTTGTCTTATTGTGTTTGCTTGCTGTTTTAATAGTATTTTGAAAAAATTCATTGCTTATAAGTGTTACATTGAATCAATTGAAGGAAAATAATCTATGTCAGCTGGATTAGAATTGGTTGAAGGATTAAGCCTTCAACATATTCATCATTCCAGTTGTAAACTTGTCACAATTCTGATTCAAGATTTGTATTCAACTACTAACTATTTGATCATTTTATTTTCATGATGGGTCTTGTTAGAAATTAGTGATTCAAAATCAATAATAATTTTTTATTTTGAGTTAGAGAGTAATGAAAAATCAGTAAGAAGTTTAGTATATGAAAGGAGTAGAACGAAAAGCCGAAATAAGATACTATTCATGTGTAGGTAGTGTTTATGGGTATTGTTCACATGTGGGTACTGTTTACGCAACAACTTATGGGTATTCTCTTTTCTAGCTCAATTAACTTCTTTAAGTAAAATTTAGACTCTTATAAGTAAAAACTCTTATTTCAATTAGGTTTATAGTTTCTAGGATTAGTATTAACACTATATAAACCCTTATAACTCTTTGTAATTAACATCAATCATCACAATACAAACACAAGAGAGAAAATCCCTAAATTACAATAGAGATCAATTGTGAGTTCTTTGTGAGTGCAATTGAGAGTGTTCATTTAAAGCTTGACTTCTTTCTTATAAAAGGTATACTTTTGTGAATGCCTTATAAATTCATTAATAAAATAAGTGAGATTTTGATCTACCGTGGACGTAGGCAAGTTGCAGAACTATTTAAATTCTTGTTTTCTTTCTTTTACTTTCTCTCTCTAGTTTATTCTTAATTGCTTGTTGCTGCATTATATTACTTAGGTTTATTACTTCCGCTCTAATAAGTCTATTACAAACTTTGGAGACGTTATTTGAAACCTCAAGAATCCAGCCTGAGAGTTGATTATGGAAGAAGCATTTATTCATCTCACCAAAAGTAACAAAACTAATGAACAAAGATGTGGGGACTTTACCTTGACAACAAAAGAGTAATTGCATAACACAATTGCTAATATTTTTCATTCTGCATAACATTTCCATTACTTTGAGTTATATCATTTTCTTTATTATGTGAAAGATAAATAATAAAGGTTAGCTTTACATCCCTCGCCATCACAGCATATATAATGGAAAAGTGCACAGTTCGATTCTCGTAATTTGCAAGAAGGTTAGGCAGATTTCTTCTCAATTTTGTAAGATCATGGAGTAGTTCTCCCTTTGAGAGCAGACAATTCTAATGAATCTCACTATTACAAAAATGGCTTTCACTAACTCCAAGTTAACGTCAGTGAAGGGTTTCACTGACACTAATTCATAGTATCAGTGTTGCCCAAGTCAAAAATTTACTGACACTATTTATGGTGTCAATGAATCTCTGATACCATGGTATCTGTAAATTGTTAACACCACAATATCAAAAAATCATTGACACTATAGTATCAGAAATTTTTTGTTACCATGGTATCAGTGAATCTCCGACACCATGGTATTAAAGCATCACTGACACTATAGTATCAAAAAATCAATGACACTAAGGTATCAGAAAATCGTTAATACTATGGTGTCAATAGTATTTAGTGTTCATTTATAACAATTTAAATTAGATTTTTTTAATAATTTAGAATTAGAATTGTTAGACCAAAATTTTAAATATATATTTAAACTTAAATTTTATAACATTTAAATATATACCAAATTATTACATAGTATGAAACTACATCTTACAACCACTATAATCAAAATATCACAAAAGTGACAATTAAAATTGTTAAACTGTATAAAAGTACATTAAACTTAATTTCATAAATATTGCAAAACATACAACATTCTAAACCATCCCAATGTTTGAAGATTATTTAAACACCGCCATATTTGATTTGCACAAACCAACAATCTATCAAAAGAGTTGATGCAATCCACCTGTAACTTAGCGGCAATTAAGCAAAATAATCCACGACCACCTCTATCAAAATAAAAAATATATATATGAGAAAATTAGAAAGGTTGAACAATATACTTAACTTATAAAATATTGCAATGACAATATAAAAATAAAAATCACATCCAAACTAGGTTAGAGAAAAAAAGAGTAAGATATGATTGTTGTTGGATTAGGTAGCACAAAAGATAAGAGAAGTTGCAAATGTTAAAAAGTGCTTACATGTAACAAAAAAGGTCAAGCATTTATAGAATATATTTATCAGAAAAATGGCAAAAAACAACTCCATTTCACCTCTAAAAATGGCATCATATCAACCCCAGAAACAACCCCATATTAGTCCCAAAAACAGCTCAATATTTGCCCCCAAAATAACAACAAAACAACCCAAAGTATAAGACGATAGCTTCTACCTACAAGACATATCAACGAGTACCTTTAAGATACATACTAACCAAGCAATTAAGAAACAAATTTGAACAAATATTTAATGAAAATGTTCTAAGTCAAATAAAGAAATAGAAACATAAAGTTATTTCACAATGCATAAGAACTATTGGTTAAAGATTGTAAACTTGTAAAGGAATCTGCCATAAGAGAAATACTTCCAACATTCCAACAATCTAGGACTCGAAAGCATTTCTAATACATGAAAATAAATTGCTAATAAGAGAAATAACTCAACACCAATGATTTTGGCTTTAGATAAACTCCAGTATAATAGTTTTAAAAATCATATCATATATAATAGCTACAGGTCGGGTATGTTAAAATTTGATAGAGAAAAGATTCAGATGTTTTTTATAATAAGAACAAGTAATCATTGAGATTATTTATATAAACAGTTATTTATCTTTCCTTTAGCAAACTAAACAAACTACAATCAATGAACTATAATTGTAAATATAACCAACTGATAACAAAAGCTTTACATATAGATAATGAGGTTGACAACCAAGCAGTAATCTGCTACATGCCACACATTCCTTATGTTTTGCAATGGCTGTGTGGAACTTCTTAATAGGAAAACAAGAAATGATGCTAAATGATGATATGTAAGTGTATTTAATAAAAGTAAAAGTAGCTTTAACCTTTTAACATTATTGGTGAGTTTATTGCTCTTGATATTCTTTGCCATACTATCCAATTTCTTCAATGTCTCATTGTCAGTTTTCTATGTTTCACTTTCCTCGCCTTCCCAGAAAACTTCAATTACTGGAGAGGAGAAAACATATATTGTTAAATAAAATAAGAAATTAGTCTCTATTTTGAAAAATTATATTTAAGTGAAGTGTATGCTCGTCATACATTTCTCTAAATCTAGTAAGGCACCTCAGTACTTGAAAAATGTTGTAGTGATGCCTACAAGAGATTCAGTCATTCATAATTTTTCATCAGTTTACCTGAGCCAAAAACTAATAACACCAACATAGTTTCAGGTTTTAAACAATCTTATAACTCAATCTCATTTTGCAGTTTGAATCTAACATGGATAATTAGCTCAAAAGTTAACTAATTAGCTCAGAAATTAACTAATTAGGTCATCATTAACATAATAATTAGCTCAAAAATTAACTAATACAAATACTATTTGTATCCAACAAAATATTCTTTCTAAAGTCCTCTGAAGTACAAGAAATTAATAGCATAATATTAGTTATCATGTAAGTTCATTTGGTGAAACAAAAACTGAATTATGTACAAATAAAGAAATTGTGAATCACAAGACATCTTCTGACATGTTCAAAATATTACAAGACCTTATATCCTAAAGAAAAATGTAATTTTTTTTATGCAATGGATAAACGATTTAATATGCTTATACAAATACTTTTCTACTAAAATACAAGCATGTAAACCATGTTTTATTAATAAACATTGGGAGTAATACGTTTGAAATACTAAAAAATATTTATTTCATACTTCAGTATCAACTACGCCAAGAAAGTTAAGGCACTTTAGCATAGGACTCAGATTTGAACTAAGGATACTTAAAAAGAAACAAAAGAAAAAACAGAAACAAAAATAACTTCCCAAATTTGACTACCACTTTCAATAACAATGTCAATCAAATGGCAGATGCTCTCCTTTAATAACAACAAATTCAAGCTAATAAATTTGATTCTCTCTCAAGTCATTATAATCATTCTATTATAATGAATACCATCGTGACAAGACTGGATCATAATTAAGAAACAGTTAAAATATGAGCATATGTTGTGCACCAGTGCAGGTGAAAGAGCAAGATAGTTATGGTCAAAAGTCAAATTTAGCAATTTGCCACATGGGAAATATATTTAATACTAGATTCTCAAACAAATAAAGATTAAATCCTTCATCAAACAACATAAACCAGTAAATGAATCCAAAAATTTAAACATATCAAGAGTAACTAAACGTAGCTAAGTGTTTGTTTATTAGTATATATATTAGCTAAGGATTATCATTTCCTCAAGATATTACCATCTTAGCGTAAAGCCACAATTTACCATGAAATTAATTATGGGATAAACATCATAAGCCATGAAACTTTTAAGCCTATAAAATAAGAGAAACAATTAACACACACATACAAAGAAAAAAATAAGTAAAGTGGAGGACTCTACCTTACTGGAATTGGGTTTTGTTCAAAAGTGTTAGCAACCTTGAGATTCTTCATCATTTCTTCTAAAGATGATAAAAAACACAGAGCAGTCAATGACCATACCAAAAAATTGTAATGCAATCAAGTACAATTTGATTAATAATTAGCTCCACCACTAAAAGAAAGATATGAAAGAAAGAAGAATAAATATAGAAAATCTCCTCTTATTGTTTTCTAAAGTATAATTAACAATCGATTATAACAATCGATGATCCCTGTAAAATCTTATGACTAAATATAAATTAACAACGTCACAATCCCTAATGTAAAATCTTTCATATAACAATGACAAAGCAAAGCAAGAGAGAGAAACTTACCGAAGAGACAGAGATGGTGAGAATAAAACGAATGGCAGAGCAACACTCATTTCCCAGTGACTTTCTTGTTCACGAGATTTAAAAATCAGAGCCAAACATAATTTTTTTCCCAATGTCGTAGCCACCACCAGCTTCTACCAACCATTTTCCTTCTTACTATCATTCACCATCTCAACAAACCCTAAGCTCGAGCCTGGGCTTGAACCCAAGTCTACGCTTGACAATTCGCCCGAAACCAAACTCGATGTCGATAGGATTTCTCCATTACGATCTGTCACAACCATTAAACTCTCCCCCGTTTGCTAACAATTAAAAGAGAGATAGAAAGGAGAGTTAAACCATTTTTCTTTTTAGTTTGGGGTTAGAGTTTATATGTTAGATCTCAAAATTTCATTGTATGCGCCCCTTTCTCCGTCATAGGCGCAAAGTTCTGGCATGCAACTTTGTTGTGTTGTCACTGAAATTCCACCAAAGCTTTCGATTAGGTTTGATGGATTTAGGAATTTAGGATAGACTTTAAAGAAAAAACAAAGTAGAACATGTATTACAGAAGAAGGTTATGAGAGATGGAAAAGTCTAGATTGCTATTTTCTTATGCCTTGAAAATGACAACGTTTGAGGATATTTCATCTATTTTAAAGTGGTCACCCTAAATGTTGCATTTTTTGTGAAGTTTATTTCATATTTCAATTTTTGTTTCTTTTTTTACTCAAAATGATGCCTTCAACATTTCTTTTTTAAATTTTTTTCTCAATAATTAATTTGTATTAAGGCTTTCTTTTTTTTTCAATTACTTTTCTTTTGTAAATCTAAATTTTTATAAATTATATTTTTTAATAATTAATTTTATAAATTTAAATTATTTTAATAATTAATTTTATAAATTTTAATTATTTTAATAATTAAGTTTTTTAAATAATTTTTTTTTCTAATACTATGGTATCACTAGTTTACTGACATTTTATATTTTTGATATCATGGTATCAATAATTCACTGATACTTTATGTTTCTGATACTATGATATTAGCAATTCACTAACACTTCTCTTTACTGATACTATTTAGTGTCAGTAGTATAGTGTCAGTAAAGATCATTTTTGTAGTAGTGTCTCAACTAATTGTAAAGAATTGTCTTTAATATTGTGCTCTCTTCTAACAATTTAAATTTTTGAGTTAAGTGATAAACTAATGTGGCATCAAAGTCAAGATTCTGAATTCAAACCTTCATGTCTTCATTTTTAGTTAATTTCTTGAATTATTAAACTAATACTAATAATTTTAAGTGTTCCCAACCAACTCTTGGCCAATAAAAAGTGTTTCAAATCTTAAAATTGGATTCATATTTTATATGGGAGTGACTATTAAAATTTATCTTTCGTACTAATATTGGACCTTCTCCTAACAGTTTAAGTTTTTAAATTGAGTGGTAAAGTAATATTAATAATTTTGAGTGTTTTTAGCCGACTCTTGGCCAATAAAAAAAGTATTTCAAATCTTAAAATCGGATTCACATTTTATGTGAGATGGACTATTAAGACCTATATTTAATACAAATATTAGGCATTCTCTTAACAATTTAAACTTTTAGGTTGAGTGATAAACTAATATTAATAATTTTGAGTGTTTCTAGCCAACTCCTGGCCAATAAAAATATTTCACATAAGTGAGCTACTAAGACTTATATTTAATACTAATATTGAGTTTTCTCCTGACAGTTTAAACTTTTAAGTTATGTGATAAATTAATACTAATAATTTTGAGTATTTCCAACTGACTCTTAGCCAATAAAAAATTAGCTTCCCAGATCGATGTTAAATAAAAAGTGTTTATGTTCTTTCATTTTAATTTGTACAACCTAGTGTAATTTTTGAAGATCTCAAAGTATTATAATCAATAATCAAATTTGCAATTTGATCTTTGAGTCATATGTTCACAAGCTTGCTATTCATTATTGTATACTATTCGACAAACACATCTATTATAATTTGGTGATTTAAAATTGAGTTTGAGTTTGATTTTAGATTGGACACCAATGAAGAGTTGATATACAGGCGAGTACTCATTAGACGTACAAGAAAGAGACGAAAGTCGAGAGCCAAAAGCGATGAGGGCCAGAATATGTGAGAAAAACTATTTTTAGGCTTTAACGCCACAATGCCGACCTCGTGGCGCTGCAAGACAGGTTGGACATTGCATTAGGGGAAATAATTGAGGAAAATATCAATAGTTTAGTAGTATAGTAGGGCTACAACTGCAAGAGGAATGCTTGAGAATAGAAATTAAAAAATCATCAAAAAGAAAGGCAAACATGGGTGGAGATGCTATAATAGTCTGAAAGGAGAACTTGAAGTTGTAGAATCCTTGGTAGCTTTAGAAAAAGGAATACTAAAGATATTTAAATAGTCTATAGGTGAGAAGTACAGTGGAGGCTATGTGCTTAATAGGGATACTATAGATGGCTTAAAATGAGTTATTAAAGGGATGCATACCAAGAGGCAGAATTAGAGATTATCTCACTAAAGTGACAAAGGTCGAAAGAGAATGTATAGTAAGGAAAACTGCTAGCAGGGATATGATTTAGCCATTGAGGGATTGTGATTATGTCAAGAGTGACACTGAAAATCATAACACGAAGGCTACCCGAGACGAGATGTATTCAAAAAAATTTGAAGACCGAAGCACGAGCCTTAAAAGAGTTAAGTCTAAGACTTAACTGAATCAATGTTAGAGCAATTTGGCATTGATGGATAGAACCCAATAAGCTCCTTAAAGAGATTTTGAATCAATGAAGAGTTTGTTAGAATTTAATAATTTAAAATCGAGTTTGAGTTTAATTTTTTAAATTAGAGACCAATGAGATGTCAACACATAGACGACTACGTGTTGGATGTACAAGAAAGAGAGAAAAACGAAGAGCTGAAAGTAAAGAGAAAGCCAATACACGTGAGAACGCCTATTTCCAGGCCTTGGAGTTGTAACGCTGATTTGATACCGCATTACTGCCGCTGCACCTACTTTTGAAAAGTTACGTTTAAAACTATTTTAATTAGATTGAGTCGGTTTTGAGTTCCCTAAATATGTGGACTCTTATTCTAGTAAGAAATGGGATTTTTAAAAATATTTTAGAGCCTATAAAAACTCTTGTAAATCCTTAGATTAACTATGCATTTGAAAGCATCAACAAGAGATAAAATAGAGAGTTTAGGTGGTCCTTGAGTGTTTGATGTGCAAGAGAGTGCTATATAGTTATTAGGAGCTCTTGCTATTGAATATTCTTTGTAATATCTCTTGTGAAAAATCTTTATAATCTAAAAGCTCTTTGTAATTTGAATAAAAAAATTTTGAATTGTGTGATCCACCATGGACATAGGTGGTTATTGTTTAACCATATATATAGCTTACATCTTTTGTGTGTGTGATTGTTTATTTCTTTGATTATGTGATCTTTTTTTTATTTTTGTTTTACTTGTGGATGAAATCTTCAAGATGTGCATAGAATTTTAAGGTGCTAAATACCAACCATGAAAGTATTAGGGTACTAAAAATCCCAACAAATGGCGTCAGTACTATAGTTAAAATTGATAACTAAATGTTATCAAATTTGAGAAACTAACCTAATTTCCTAACAACATCGTATCAACTTGCATAAAAATTTTATAAAACTATATACTATACATACTCTATTTTATCAAATTTTGTATTAAAATTTTAAATTAAATACTTAAGTTAAAGAAACCATACCCATATTTATATTCTATATTTTATTTTTCTAATCATGATAATAAAATTGTCTCTTTTTTATTTTCAAAAATAAAAGAATATTAAACATAATCAAAGATGTACCCATCCTATTTTACATACATCATTAACTGAGATTGAAATAGAGGAATTTCTAATGTAATGTCACTTTTTAAATTTAGGTTGTGTAATGTCCATAACTCTCTTATGTGTTAATGATGTGTTCTTAAACTTGACTTCTTCGATAGATCTCAGCTTACCAATTTCAACTGTTAGCAATAGCGGGATAACAAAAGAAAAAAAAAATAAGTGTGCTATTTTTTTATTTATTATTATTATTCTTATTACTTTTTACAGAAGAGTGGGTTTTATCAAGGAGCAAATTCAAATTGTACATAATAGCTTAGAAATAGAGGCATAGAAGAAACCCAAACCTCATCTACATAAACACAAGTTGTATATTTACTAAGAAAATGCACTACTTTATTACCACTCCTGCAAACAAAACTATAAGACACATTCTTTATATCTTGAATCAGATTAAAAACAAAAGCCAAAATGTCTCCTTCAGCTTCTGAAAATGATCGCTTATTGAGGGTGTGAATAATATTGATGCATTCAAACTCAATAATATCCATTTTTATACCATGCCAAATATGATAGGCCGCTAAGGCATTCCACTAGGCCCCCTAAGAGAAACTCCAAATATATCACCTAAATGGGGGCGTAAAGCCAAGTAATGCATGCAAGCTCACGTTCACGTAAGAAAGAAGGCACGCTGCATGAGAGATGCAAGACATGAAAGGTTCACGTAGAAAGCATTGTACTGTGCAGAAGAATATTTGAAGGGCAATTGTCGCAATGGCTACATGGGGTACGTGAAACATGAGACGTAAATGGGAGTTACAAAAGACGTAGTGCATGCAGCGCTTACACCCACAATTACGTACAGTTAAGATGTTTAAGAAGTTATATTGTTGTGGGATAATTGACATATCATTATATTAGAAACGTGGAAGTTACAAGTCCTCCACAACATGACCATGCAATGTATTTTCTATTTAATCTCATGAAATGAACGAAGAAGGTAGCAGTTGAATTAAGTAAACAAATGGTGATTTTGCTTTCACCCAGAGAAGGCAAATTGTTAAATTCTTTCCCTCGTCACTCTGACTGGGACCTAACAGTAGTATCAGAGCATGGGGACTAACAAAGAACGAATCGAGTCTCTTGAACAAAGGTTATGAGAAGGCATGCAAAAGATGGGGAGTGGATTAGAAGGACGGCTGCAGCGAATAGAGGAAACAATGAAGACATTGTCTAAAGCTATTCATTCCGCCCGACTTTCATCCACATAACATACGCTGGAACATGGCAACTCTTCACGACCACACTAGGATGAACCAGGGGATGGTCGAATGAATCATGGTCCAAAGGCTACCAAGCTTGAATTTCCTCGTTAGACTGGTGAAGACCCAATAGAATAGAGTAATCGTGCGACACAATTCTTTGAGTTTCAAAGAACCTTGGACGAGTAGAAGGTTCCCTTAGCTTTTTTTTTATTTGGAATGGGAGGCCAATCAGTGGTGGCAGTGGTTGAGTAAGGCATATAAAGAATAATTACTGGCAATCACCTGGGAGTCATTTATGCAAGAATTATAGGCACGATTTGGACCATCGAAATGTGAAGATTTTGACGAAGCCCTCTCTCGGGTAAGACAACAGGGAGCCTTAAGGGACTACCAGAAGGAATTTGAGAGGCTCGGCAATCAAGTACAGGAATGGACTCAGAAAGCTCTGATGGGTACATTCATGGGTGGATTGAAACCTGAAATTTCAGAGGGCATTAGAATATTTAGACCTTCGACTCTAAATGAGGCGATAAGCTTGGCCAGGATGAGGGACGAACAGCTTACCCGACAGAAACGATTCACCAAGCCAATGACTACTATAAGGCCGTCTTCGATCGTTGCCCAATCAACACAACCAACCAAAAGGGATCCCTTTAAAGAGACTTACCTGGGATGAAATGCAAAAACGAAGGACTCAGAGACTATGCTTTAATTATGATGAGAAGTATACGGTAGGGCACCGGTGACAAGGACCCCAAATGTTATTGCTGGAAAGCAGCCCTCTCTTGAAAGAAAAAGAGACGAATAAAGATCAGAGGGAGAATCAGGGGGAGTTCGAAATGGACACAGAACCGAAAATCTCATTGCATGCACTCACAAGGGGGCCACACCCCAAACTATGCGAATCAAGGCAAAGATTGGTCCCTCGGAACTGTTCGCACTGATAGATAGCAAGTCGACACATAACTTCATTAATGACCAGTTAGCTAGTTCCCTCTATCTAACCATGTTCCAACCCAACCTTTCACTGTTCGGGTAGCTAGCAGAAGTAAGCTTCAATGCCAAGGAAAATATATTGGAGTGCTCATTAACCTGCAAGGAGTCACCTTTAAACTCACCTTATATTCCTTTCCTTTAGAAGGACTTGACATGGTGCTCGGAATACAATGGCTAGCTATGTTGGGTTCAGTAATTTGTGACTAGAATCAATTGACCATGGATTTCCATTGGGACAACCAGATGAGACGAATACAAGGCTTAAGAAGTCGACCAATTCAAGCAGCATCACCAAAGAAGTTCTTCAAAGAATGCCAAAAAACCAGCACCATATTCGCCATTTGTTCCTTAAAAACAGGTGTTAAGCAACCCACCCTGCACACCATCAATTACAACAACTTGTAGAGGCTTATGCCGATTTATTCTCCGAGCCAACACAGCTACCACCTACCTGTGAAGTGGATCACCAAATAAGGAAGGAACCGAACCAATCAATGTCAAACCCTATCGGTACGCCCATTTTTAAAAAGCTGAAATTGAAAAACAAGTGCAGGAAATGCTTGACGCCGGATTAGTAAGATCAAGTACTAGCCCATTCTCTTCGCCAATGTTGTTAGTTAAAAAAAAAGATGGGACATGGCAATTCTGTACAGATTACAAAGCCTTCAATACAGCCACCATTAAAGATCGATTTCCCATTCCAACCCTTAAGGATAAGCTAGACGAACTCCATGGAGCAGCATATTTTACTAAGTTGGATCTAAAGGCAGGTTACCATCAGGTACGAATCCACCCACCCGACATCCCAAAAATGGCTTTCCGCACTCACAATGGGCATTATGAGTACTTAGTCATGCCCTTTGGATTATGTAACACCCCTTCCACCTTTCAAATTATAATGAACTCAGTTTTTCGACCTCATCTCCGCAAATTCATTCTGGTATTTTTTGATGACATTCTCATCTACAGTTCGAACATGGAAGAATATATACACCATGTTCAACAAACTTTTGACATATTAAGGCACTATCAATTCTACATCAAAGCCAGCAAGTGCGCCTTTGGACAATAAGAATTGGATTATCTGGGACACATCATCTCACACTAAGGAGTAAAGGTGGATCATCACAAAATTGAAGCAATGCTTAGATAGCTGACCTCAAGTAATCTGACTGAGTTGAGAGGGTTTCTCGGGCTTACGGGCTACTACTAAAAATTTGTAAGGCATTATGAGATCATCGCTCGGCCACTCACTAATCTTCTCAAAAAGAGCCAATTCAAATGGAATGAATCAGCTGAAGCTACTTTTAACAAGCTCAAGTCTACCATGACGACAACGCCCATCCTAGCAATGCCGAATTTTAAAGAACCTTTTACCATTGAGACAGATGCTTCTGGCGATGGAATAGGAGCGGTCCTCTCACAACAAGACGACCTATTGCATTTATGAGTAAGGCCCTGAGTATCACCAAAAAGAACTGGTCTACGTATGCCAGAGAAATGCTAGCAATTTTAGAGGCGATACGCACTTGGAGACCATACTTGTTAGGCAGTAAATTCTTCATTCAAACAGACCAGCGCAGCCTTAAATATCTCTTAGAGCAGCGCATTGCCACACCGAAACAGCAGCAATGAGCAAGGAAAATTCTGTCGTAGATGCACTCTTTCGAGTCACGGGCAGCCCCATACTAAATCATATCTCAAGATCTCAGGCAACTATTTAGGATAAAATATGTAAAGCTTACATAAGTCACCCTTACGCAGTTCGTGTACAAGATTTGGCTACAAAATATCCAGGGAAGCCCTATACGACTTGGGATGGACTGGTGCTCTATAAGAATCGAGTAGTGGTGCAGAACCGAGTAGTGGTGCCACCTCACACGGCTCTCATCAAACAACTACTAGCTAAATTCCATGACACTAAACTAGGAGGACATTCCGGAGTGTTACGCCTTTCAAACGACTCTCAAAACATTTCTACTAGCCGTCGATGTATAAATTCGTGCAACAATATGTAGCTGCCTGTGACACCTGCCAGCGAATGAAAGCTGAAACACTGACCACCACCAGACTCCTTCAACCTTTGCCAATACCAAACCAGGTCTGGGAGGAAATCTCGATGGATTTCATTGAAGGCCTCCTACCCTCTAATGGTAAGGATACGATTTTTGTGGTAGTTGACAGACTCAATAAGTATGCGCACTTCATGACCCTCCGTCATCCTTTCACTGCAAGAAAAGTAGCTGAGGTATTTGTTCAAGGCGTAGTTAAGCTCCACGAAATGCCAAAAGCTATAATTTCGGATCAAGACCCCATCTTTATCAGCAAATTTTGGCATGAGTTTTTTAAACTCTCGGGCACCACTTTAAAAATGAGCTCTGCGTATCATCTGCAAACCGACGGCTAAATAGAGGTAGTAAACCGTTGTATAGAGCAGTACCTCCGCTGCTTCATTTATCAACAACCTCATCGATGGAGTTACTACTTGCCTTGGGAGGAATTTTAGTATAATACAACCTATCATGTAACCACAGGCATGACTCCATTTCAGGCCCTTTACGGATGTGCACCACTTTTCATCTCAAAATACCAAATTGGATCTTCTCCCGTCGATCGCGACACAGTCCTCCAACAACTTAAACAGAATTTTCATGCTGCTACTAATAGAATGAAGCAAACGGCCGATCGTCAAAGACGGGACGTCCATTACAGTGTCGAAGAACTTATCTTTTTGAAACTATAACCCTACCGCCAACAGTCAACTCAAAGACGTGCCCACCAAAAATTAGCCAGCAGATACTTTGGACCTTACAAGTTGAAGAACGAGTGGGCCCGATTGCTTACAAGCAAAAGCTTCCTGAAGGAACGCGAGTACATCCTGTGTTTCACGTCTCCTTGCTTAAAAAAAACATCGACGACAATGTCAGCATCAACCTAGAGCTACCAGTGTGCACAAACTCAGCTGCCGACATGCCCACACCAGAGTGTATCCGGGATGCTCGCTGGGTCAAGGACAGTCGCAACACCACAGCCAAAGTCTTAGTTAAATGGAAAGGATGCCCTTTGGAAGATGCCACCTGAGAAACCATAGAACGCATCCAGTAACAGTTTCCAAATATGAACCTTGGGGACAAGGTTCCAGTTAATGGAAGGGGTATTGATAGGCCACTAAGGCATTCCACTAGGCCCCCCAAGAGAAACTCCAAATATATCACCTAAGGGGGGGAGGGGGGGTAAAACAAGCTCACGTTCAAGTAGAAAAGAAGGCACGCTATATGAGACATGCAAGACATGAAAGGTTCACGTAGAAAGCATTGCACTGTGCAGGAGAATATTTGAAAGGCAATTGTCGCAATGGCTACATGGGGTACGTGAAACAGGAGACGTAAAGGAGAGTTACAAATGACGTAATGCATACAGCGGTTACACCCACAATTACGTACAGTTATGGTGTTTAAGAAGTTGTATTATTATGTGATAACGGACATATCATTAGATTAGAAACATGGAAGTTACAAGTCCTCCACAATAGTATTTTCTATTTAATCTCATGAAATGAATGAAGAAGGCAGCAATTGAATTAAGTAAACAAACGGTGATTTTGCTTTCACCTAGAGAAGGCAAATTATTAAACTCTTTCCCTCGTCACTCTGACTGGGACCTAACAAAATGACTATCAAAACTCTGTAGTAGAAAGCCAAACACTCAACTGCAAAATGAGAGAAAGCATTTGACTGTTTTTGAGGTAGCAAACCAAACCACACACATTGAATCTCAGATTCTCATGCCTAAGCCAACACACTGTTTCTTTCATATACAGCAGCATCAAAGTTTGCTTTCAACGAACCCATATTTGGGGGAATCCATCCATGTTATGTTCAATCCTTCTGTGGAATTTCCAATCAGCAACCTCAAATTGATCAAATCGTGAAACAGTTTCTTAGTAATATGCTGAAGCCGCATCTGCATCTTTAGTTCCCCCGTCAATGGCCAATTTACACTGCTAGAACTCATTAAGTAGAATTTTCGATGACACTAGCACACTCTGAGGGCATAAGACAGTTTACTGGAAGATGCACCTATTTTGTGCATTCCAGCAAGCCCAAAGTATTATGGAGACCATTCTAATCTCTCATCCTCTAACTGATTGGCTAGGTCAAAATATAAAGAATTAAACTCATAGTGAGATTTTTGAATCGCAAATGCTTCAAACCTGCTCAACTCCCATACAGATTCTGAAAGAAGGCACTGAAACAAAGCATAAACTATGTCTCCTTAGCGTGTCCACATCGCCTACAAACTTCATACACATCCACCTTACTCTACTAATATAAACATTTGTAAATAGCAGATTTAGGATCGCACGCCATAAAAAAACCTTTACCTTTAGGTGAATATTTAGACCTAAAGCCTTCTTCACCAATCATATAAAGAAGATACGTTGCTTCCAAAATTATGAAAGATTATACTACGTCCCACATGGTAGGCAGATTTAACCGAGAGAAATCCTAATACGATCTACACCAAAAAACTTAAAAAGTTGTGGATTAAGAAAGACTCTAAGACCGTCTAGAAACAGATTTGTATGAAACTACGATCTCGTTGCTTAAATTGAAGCAAGAATCTTGGTATAAGGAAGACGCCACAATCAATTATGGAATGATTAATTGATAAGTTGAAGGAAAAACGCCACGAAAATTGTTCTGATAAGTTCAAAAAATTCTAAAAGAATCAAAGAATTTTACTTAATTAAATTATTGAATACTTTCCTCTCATCCCTCGTGTATTTACATTGAACAATTAGGATGCCAGTATTTATTATAACATTTAATGATAACTTAAAACTACTAACTACCAACTACTATCAACTACCACCAACAATTCTAAAAAAACCAAAGAGAATTTTTCTTAATCAAATTATTAAATATTTTCCTCTCATCCTTTATGTATTTATAGTGAACACTTGGAATGCCAACATTTATTACAATATTTAATGACAACTTAAAACTACTAACTACCAACAACCACTAACAATATTTATTACAACATTTTCCTCTTAAAAATGATTTTTTTCTCAAATCATCACCTTGCTTATATCGGATGACATATGAAAATGTTTCAATGAATTTCACTTATCATGCATGTCTCATGTTCAACTTATGTTGGCCTTTTAAATGCTTCAAAGACTCATGATCGGTGTAAATCACGAACTTCTTAGATCAAAGGTAATGTTGTCATATTTTCAATGTTCGAACCAACTCATACAATTCTTGATCATAAATAGGGTAGTTTATGGCTGCCCCGTTAAATTTCTCACTGAAATATGTAATTGGTGTTCCTCCTTACATAAGATCTGCACCTATACCCATATCTAAAATATCACATTCAATTTTAAATGTTTTAGTAAAATCAGGCAAAGCAAGTAAATGAGCATGAGTTAATTTTTTCTTGATCAATTAGAATGTCTTCTCTTGTTCGTCTTCCTATTTGAATCCAATGTTCTTCTTGATGAATTTGGTAAGCGGAGCGATGATGCTACTAAAGTCTTTCATGAACCTCCTATAAAAATTAACAAGTCCATAAAACTATAAACATGACCTACACTCGTGGGACTCGGCCATTCTTAAATCTTGTGAATCTTGTCTTTATAAAACTATCATACTTAACACGTCAATTAAATTGCCATGGTCAGCCTAGTAACAAATGTTCAGCTTGCATCGAAAATACATCACATAACATTTCATCTTCATTTTTCTTAATGCGGAAGGAAACTAGCGCCTATTTTGTAACCTTCACCTCACCACTATCATTTAGCCATTGCAATTTGTAAGGCTGAGGATGTTTAATTGTTGGTAGCTCTAATTTCTCCACCATTGTACTACTAGCAATGTTAGTACAACTACCTCGATGAATAATCACACTACATACCTTATTTTACACGTGGCATCTAGTATGATAGATGTTTTCTCGCTACACTTCATTATCTTCTTTGACGTACACACTTAGAACTCTCAACAATTCACCTTGGGCAACGTATTCTACATCATCCATAATGAACACTTAAAATTACACATTTAAATTTTGTATTACTGGTGTTTTTAACTCCCTTTAAAAAAACTTAAATATATTTATAATATTGTACCTAATTAGTTTTTAACTATTTTGTGGTAGGTTCGGCAAAATAGGTATAACTTTCTACTTAAGAATTTAATTAGAGTGATTCTTGATTCTGTAAAGAGCTGACGCAATTGGCTAATATATTAAATTTCATAAGGCATTTAAAAGTAGAGTTTTTAGGGGGTAAAATGGCCTAGAACAGAACTATTTTGCAGTACAGGCTCAATTTGAACAGTCATTAATATTTAGTCCATAATTATAAAAATATGTATCTAATATATATGAGATAACTCAATTTGAAAAGATAAGAGACATATCTACAACTTTGATTTTTTGAGTGAAAGCTAATTTGGACTACATCAATTCCAAATTAGAAAATCAAGTTGGTGGATTAATGATAATCAATGCAAATTAGTTACCACCCTTCTTGACTTTTATCATCCAAGTGGTTTCCTTTTCATTTGTCTTGATTTATCCTTTTTTTTTTAAATAGGTGATCTATTTATGCTTAAAAGATGTAATTAGAGAACTAGATTTTAGTTCAAAAAGCTTGTCTTTTGTACTATCTCTTTGTAGTATTACTTCTCTTGTTTACTGTTCTAAAGTCATGTTATCTCTTCTTCCATCTCCTTTCTTTTTCTTTTGTTTTATTATGTCTAATGTCACGTCCTAAACCCAAAAGATCTTAAACATGACATAACTTACATTCATTCAATAATGTGCACTCATAATTAATATTATATAAAATTTAAAACTTGAATTCAACATAAGAATCATTATCAAGTTGCTAGTAAGTTTAATACAAAATCAACTCATGACCATACTTGGTGAAACATAAACTAAATACAACCACACCTAATAAAATAACACATAAATATTTATTCAATAAGGACAAATTAAATATCTTAAACTATGTGTCCATAAATGAAACACTTAGCAACTTAGGGAACCCAAAGGACAGCAGAAGCTTTGCCAAATTTGCTAAGCACACATGTACTTTATTTACCTGAACTCACCATAAACTATAATGAGTATAAAACTCAGTAAACATACTAGTTTTTCATACATCAAAATACAAATACATATATATACACAATGCATATGTATGATATGCCGTGATAAATCAAAATCATAATCTTATCACATATCAGGTAAGCATTTACACATTCTTTCAAAACATATAATAGGAATACCATCACTTAACTATTACTTAGTAGAATTTTCATATTACATAATAAGGCAAATGTCACTCGTCGATAACATACCGTATGAGAGGAATAGCACAAGTGAGGTTTAAATTATACATATATAATGCTTATGCCCAAAGGTAAGAACCAAACCCTCACCCTGATCATCGGTGAGTCCTCTTACATACACCAATACGCCACCATACGAATGTGATGACTCACTCTTCCTTTAGGTACCAATAGGATCCTCCCTACATATGGAACACATAACATATATCAATCCAGAAGAAAATGCCACACATAAAGACTCTACAAATCACATAAGGTGCCTACTAAGTAAATAGTGAATTCAAACATTCTTAAAACACAAAACGCATCTCATTGACATTTTCTACTTCAAAAACTTTCTTTATTAAACACATTTCATTTTGAAAACTCACTTTCATAAACACATGTATGTCCATACTCAATGTTAATGCTCATATTCATAAACATATATCTTTCACATTTCATATCAAATATACTTTGACATAACATAAACATAAACATATTTCTAAGCACATTTACAAAATCATACATAAATAATTATTATATTTATTATGATTTTAGTAAAAATCTAGTATACTTACTTTTTAACACTTTCGGTTACAAGACTTAATTCTCCTTAACCTATTAATGGAGATTAATCCTTTCATAAGCCTCACGATTCACACAAAATACTTTAAATAACTTATAAAATTACACATATTTCACTTAACACATTGAATTAGTCTAATGACTTGGTTTCTCAAAATCTGTCATTCTAACCACTTACACTTAACAAATTTTTCTTATACATCAAATAATGTCCAATTACTCCAAAATTATAATATATTATTCTTTACTCGTATATTCTTCTCATATATAAATATTATATCATAATTCCTACACAATTTATTTCATAAACACTATCAAATCCAAACTATTATCTTGATAGGATCAAGATATTTACTGAACAGTATTCAGTCTCTCAATTTTATAAAATCATATACTAACTTAAAAATTATAAAACTACTACAGAATTACTCTTAACACATATCTCAATTCATGACAAATGTTTTACTTCAAAATCCTATCAAAAGTATTTAAGAACTATTTTATTCTATAACTTTAAAAATCTGTTTATCAAATAATACAGTGAGTTGATACACTTTAGAAAATCATAACAATTTGATCACATTAATATAAATTCTCAATTTTGAATATATCATAGTAGACATGTAAAATAATCATATTCAAAAACTTCATAATTTTTTAAGATCATATAGCATACCGAAAATTGTTCACCACTTCAGCATACTGTTAACACAGGAAAGTTTTAGAATTTCAAAGTCATCTTTGTAAATTCACTAAAAATTCAATTTCTAAAATTTTCAATCGATTCAAAGTCTCAAATGATTCTAAACATGTCTAGTTTCATATTATCAAAAGCTAAAACTAGAATCGAAGTACAACAATTTATAAAAATTTTAGATCAAGAGACTATTAAGTAGAAATTCTACAATTCATCATGATTTATCAAGTTATCTATATAATCATTATCAATTCTCAATATATCTTACAAAATCCACATCAAATCTCCAATTTTTTATTTTTTTCAAAAATCAAAACTTGAAGGAATTAACTTAATTAACACCAAGAAACTAAAAAAAGATTATAATATACCTCTTAAAGTTTAAAATTTTAAATTTCTTCTTCCTTTTTTTCTTTCTCTTCTCTTCTCTCCCCTCTCTTTCTCTCCTTTCTCACTCTAAAAGAGGTGACTAGACCAAAAATGAGTAAATTAGAGTTTAAAATGTGTATTTTTATAGTACGAGGCTAACTTTTAATATTTATAAATTAACCCCAAAACTTTCAAAATATTACAATTTGATCCTTAAAATAAATCTAAAATTTTACAAATAAACTCAATCCTAATAGTAGATTCTTAATCTATACAAAGAATACTAATAGCAATACATAAATCAAATATCACTCGCATACAAATAAAATATGAATATTATATATGTATAACATTTATTCTTTCCGATTGTGAATAAATGGTTACTACATCTAAGTAATTTTCTTTTTGTTAATGTGAAAAAGAGAAACTCTTGGCAAGGTAATAAGATATATTTAATTCTTATTTATGAATTTAATGTTTCATTCTTAAGTTATGCAAATTTATATATGATGTATTTATTTTGTGTATAATATTAATATCATTTCTCATAAAGTAGTATATCTTAATTTATTATAGACAATTTTTATAATTGACACAATAAATTCATAAAATCATTTACAAGATTTGGCGCAAATACCCTTTTTTGTAAAGTGTGAGTCTTAATTTATTATAGACAAATATAAAAATTGGCAGAATAAATACTTGAACCCATTTATAAGATTTTGTGTATAATAATTGAAAGAAATAAATACAACTTAATATATAAATGGTGATGAACTTTAATTGTTATATCTTTCGATTGGAACCTTTTTGTGTGAGGATTCCAATTGAGTTATAAAAAAAGTTGAATATATTCTTATTCTATATGTCAAGAATAGATCCTCATAACCTTAAATTTTATTTTAATTGGTTAATTGAATTATTAATTGCAAACATCTTATACTTCTTTAATTGTCTTTAAAGTATTTATAGTTTGTAATTTTAATTCTACTTTCCTATGGATTGACACTGTTCTCATCGGGTTATTTATTATTTCGACAATCTTACACTTGGGAATAAACTCTTATATTCTTGATATATCAATCCACGTCCTCCAATGGTGGCATAGATTCGATGACATCTTCATTATCAGATTCAATTTCACCATTATCTCTCAATATCATAACTCTTTTGTTTAGATATTAGCTTGATATATGACCCTGCATTGGTATTTAAAATACTTAATATCACAATTTTGAGTAGTGAAAAAATCATATTTACCTTGATTTTTATAGCTGACCGCTTCTTGCTTTTGCTCGATTTTGAGCTTAACAGTGACTTACTTCTCTTTATTCACAAAATTCAGCCTCCATGATAAACCTGAGCCAAAGTTTTGTCATGTACTGTTGCCCTTCCTCTTGAGTTGGTTTTCAATTTTGATAGTTATGTGCATCATATCTTCTAACTCCACATAATGTTGCAATTCCACCAAATTAACAATTTTTTATTCAAACCACCCAAAAATCTAGCCATAGTAGCCTCTCGATCTTTTTATACATTCGCTCGGATCATAGTGACTTTCATCTCCTTATAATAATCTTCCATACTTCGATTACCTTGTGTAAAACTTTCTAATTTTTAGTACAACTCACAATAGTAATGGCTTGAAACAAACTATCTCCTCATCATAATTTTCATTTCCTCTCACGTCTTTATTGAACGCTTTCTATTTCTTTTCTTATTTAACAATAGTTAATCCCACCAAACAATTACATAATCGAAAAAACTCAATGGTTACAAGTTTTACCTTTTTAAGCTCAGAATAATTATGACAATTAAATACTAACTTTATCTTTTTCTCCCATTCATGGTAAACTTCTGGATCGTTTTTACCTTGAAACGACGCTATCTTCATTTTAATATTACTCAAGTTATTATCTTCCTGATTTCTAACTTCTCTAAACCACCCACCATATTTCATATTGCAAACAATTGAATCCTGATCATCTTTTTCATCAAAACCGTCCCCATAACACTCTTTACCTTCAACTCTTACTTTCTTAGGTTGAACTCTCCCTCTCCTACGCACATTAAGAGTGTTTTGTGGCTGCTCCAAATATGCATTCTCTACCAGATCTAATCGTTCATCAATCCATCTCCGCTTTCAACACTCTCCTCATCTCGCCCATTAAAACCTTTATAAGAAACTTTGGATTAACCTATTCTAACACATTTTTGAAAGTATTTTTGTTTTTGTTATCTGACATGTTTGTTGTAAAACAAAGTTAGACAAACAAAAAAAAATCTCGTACACTCCCTTACTTATTTCATTAAAAGAATGATTCAATCAACTTTCTCTCATATTTCACACAAAATTAGATTGACTTTTATCCTCTTATATGCTTACCACTCTTGCCTTTTTTTTCTACTTGTAGTAATCCTCTATAGGTTCTTATCAAACTAATCAAATAAATATCACAATTTCTTGCAATAATTCACCCAAGAACATCACTAAGAGAAATTCGAATTTAAAGGCTTAAAAACAAGACTGTGTCATGGATTTAAGTTTTTTTTTTTTCTTCTTTTTTTTTAGAGTAAGAAATTTAGATTTGTGGAATCAAAAAAGAATAAAATAATATAAAATTAAAACAAGAATTATAACATTTGAATTGCAATATCACTTTTTATTTTTATTAATAAAACAAATATAGGCCAACTAGCAACTAGTGTCAAGCTTTGATATCAATTGATACAATTCATGCCAAGAAACTGAGAAAATTATGGATCAAGAAAGACTCCAACACCGTCTAGAAACATATTTGTATAAAATCATAACTTATTGCTTAAATTGAAGTAAGAACTTTAGTATAATGAAAACACCACAATCAATTATTGAATGATTGATTGATAAGTCGAAAAAGAACGCTACGAAAATTGTTTCGATAAGTTCAAAGAGTTTTAAAAGAATCAAAGAGAATTTTCTTAATCAAATTGCTGAATGCTTTCTTCTCATCCCTCATATATTTATAGTGAATACTTAAGATGCCAGCATTTATTATAACATTTAATAACTTAAAACTACTAACTATTAACTACCACCAACAATTTAGGCTTTTTATTTCAAATACACTGTCAAACATTGCAACTACTATCATAAATGCAATTGCAAGTTAAAGGTTTTCACCACATGGACTGTTGTTGGCAACTTAAACTGCTTCTTAATTGCTTCTAAAAATGTAATGACCATTAATAAAAAGTCCATCATATCCTCAAACACTTGATGAGTCAAAATTAAGTAATCATCAATTTAGAGTTTTATTGGGCCTTTATGAATTCACCTCAGTCCAAATGTTTTACATCAGTCCATTAAGAATTTTCTTAAATCTTTTAGCTAGAGGCCTTGTAACCTGACCAATTAGAACTTGAATAGGATCTCCATTTGTTAATCGTTCTCTTATCAACTATTGAAGGTGTAATGTCATGGTATTCTATCAGAACCACTAAATTCACCAACAGGAATAAAAAGATGGATTGCACATCTACATCCTACAAAAGGTTTCTTATAAAAGCAATATTTCACCTACCACCGGGAGTAAGGACATCCAAAACCCTATAATAATCCTTTCCCCAGCTATGGGTGATTGGCTTGAAAGAAGGATTATAAGGGATCTATGGATCAAAAAATAAAACGATGCACTCCCCATTTCCAACTCACCAGCGAATACCTATCAAAAGAAGTTCTCTCCCCCTATAAAAGGCTTTGCCATAAATAAGAGACTCGCTCTTTATTAGCTTCAATAAAAGACTGAGATGGGCAGTACTTATTTCGATAGCATTGCCTTATTTTCCATCTCCAAATCCCTGAACCCTAACCCCTTATTCGTCTTAGAAGAACACATCAAATCCCATTTAAGCCAATGAATTTTAGGAGATCCCTTGTTATTTTCCCACCAAAAAGAACATAGTAAGGAATTTAACTTACCAAAAACCGCAAAAGACAGCTTAAAAACTAACATAACATACAGAGGTATAACCTATAACATAGCCTGAATCAATACCATTTTGCCACTAGCAAAGAAAACTTTTGAATTTCATCCTTGAATCCGACGCAAAATCTTATTAATAATGTACTAAAATATAGACTTTTTCCTTCCAATAAAAGAAGGCAGGCCAAGGTACTAATCATGAGATTCAGTACAAGATAAAAGAAAAAAAGCCAATATTTTATGTTGCACCTGAAGATCTATGTTAATGCTAAATTTAATGGAACACTTTTGCAAGTTTATTAATTGTCCAGACATAAACGCGTACAAGTTTATTAGCTATTTGACATTAAAACTATCAAACATTGTGACTCAACAAAAAATCAGGCTATCATCGCAAAATAATAATAATAATAATAAGATACCCGAAGACCATTATGTGAACATGCAAAGCAATATAACTCCCTCATAATCTCAACCTATTGTAATTGAAAAGAGAAACCTTCAGCACACAATAGACATAAAAAGGGCGAGAGAGGACACCCTTGCCTCAGAACACAAGAAGGGATAACTAACCCCGTAGTAGTCTATTACATTTAAAATAGAACTCAACAATTGATAGACAATTGTAGATTAAGCCAATCCATCTCGCAGGGAATCCCAATCTTTCCATCATAAATAGAATAAAGTCTCATTTAACCTGATCATAAGCTTTATTCATGTCAAGCTTTATTGCTATATAACCCACATTTCCTGAATTCCTCTATGTCAATGAGTGCATAAGTTCGAATCCTACCACAATATTATCTGTAATCAATCTACCAAGAATAAAAGTGTTTTGGTTCTTAGATATCACCTCAGCCAACACATGTTTAAGTCGATTTGATAGTCTTTACCACAATTTCATAAAACACATTGCAGAGACTTAGCGGTCGAAAATCCTTGACCGATAAAGGTGATGAAACCTTAGGGATAAGGACCACGTTGGTAGAACTGACATCAACCAAAAAAGCTTCACCATTTAAAACACCAAAGGAAAAAGCTATCGTATCCCCTCCTACTATATCCCAACATTGTTGGAAAAATATTGCATGAAAACCATTAAAGCCTAGAGCTTTATGTGCCCCTATAAAATACACAACCTAATATACCTTTGTAGTTATAAATGGTGCGATTAATGAATCGATTGATTGATCTGAAAGGTGAGGAGTGAGATCCTAGAATAAACCCTCCATTAAGCTACGACTAGGATTGAAAGACTGGAACAATACCTAAAAGCAATCAACAATAATTCTTGATATCTCTTTATACGACTCACACCAAGTTCCAAATGCATTAAATAGTCCCCTAATGCAATTTTTAGATTTTCGCATATAAGCCTTTACATGAAAATATTTTATAATATGATATCCCTATAAAAGCCAGTCAGCCCGTGCTCGCTATGCCCAAAATAACTCCTCCTGAAATAATAAAGCTTGAAGCTTTTCCTCTAGATTCTTAAGCTGGTCCCTATCAACCTGAGGTGAGTTATCTAAGAGATCCTCAATCTGGCTTTTTAACCTCTTGATTCGACACGACAAGGCTCCTCCATGAATACAGTCTCAACAAATGAGCTCTTTAGCATATTTTTTCAATTTACCTAGAATATCTTCAACTGAATTCGTCTAAAAACTTCTGATCATGTCACGGCATGATTCATCCCGAAGCCATAAAGGCTCAAAGTATAATTTTCAATTGTAGTTATGTTACCTTGGATATGATGATGAAGAAGACAAAGTGAGATGAATGGATCAGTTATCAGAAGAATAAAACTCTATAGTGAACCTAAACATGTTGATATAAATAGAAGAGTAAAACTCTATATAATGAACTTGAGCATGTTGATATAAAGACTGCCATAATGCATTACACAAGCCTCGATCGAGCCTTTCCATTATACATTCCCTATTTCGGCCAACTTCATTCCATGTGTACTTAGAGCCCAAAAACCCCGAATCAAGAAAACCTGTATCAGATAAAGTTTGTTGGAAATCTATCATATAGTTTCTTATCTCTATAAAGCCTTCCTTTTTTTCTCGCATAGATAGAATTTCATTAAAGTCTCCAAGACAAAGAAAATGCAAAGAGGAATGTGAGTATAGTCGTCTGACCAGTTGCCAGCTATGAGATCATTCAGACCGAATTAGATTGCCATAAAAGCCTATAGCATGCCATCACTTTTGTAGATGATCTATGACCACAACTTTAACATGAAATTTTGAGAATCCAAAAACTGTAATGTTCCACTAATTATTCCATAACATAAAGATACCACCACTACTTTCCTCACTCCCCACCTGGAAAGAATTTAAGAAACCTAAATTCTCCCTAACCATGTCTGCCCATTTACCATACAACTTAGTGAGCAAAAAGACCAAGTTGAGGGAACAAATTGTAAGAAGCTTTCGAAGAGTCCTTACTGCACGAGGGTTCCCAACCTCCATGCATTCCAACATAGAAGACTCATGTAGATGGGCAGAGCTGACTCGCAAGCGCCTGATTAAAAGAGATACCTCTCGGTGGCATGTTTTTTGCTTGGAGAGCAATCCTCCCCAATTACTAAATTTTTCCTCTTCTCGTACAAGTTGACAACCTCGGCATTCTCATTTTGTATCTAATCAAAAAAACACTTCCTTGCAACCTGTCGAAGTGTGATGTTTCATTCTCTACTCTTTTTGCCCTTAAAGTTTGAATGAAACACTATCTCCCGTGTATGAAGTTCTTCAGCAATAAAGATAATTGTTGAGTTGTTATCGTAAAGTAAATGTATTTTTGTCGTTTCAAATAAAGGCATAATAATTGATGTCATAGGATGTTGCATGGGAAATATAAAAGACACCGTATCCTTAGTACCTATAGTGCCCAATGCTGCAGCTTGTATATTATTAGAAGAAACCCCATTCACGTGCTCAATGGACACATGGCTAGATATCATGGCATCAGAGGAAAGTAAATTTGAATTGACAACAAGCGTTTTAGTTTTACCTGGGCACGAACTCCCCTCAACTAAAGTGTTAAACTCACCGCAATCCAAAAGTCGTAGTTCCTTTACATTATCAGTATTACCTTCCTTTTGAATTTGAATTCTCGAACCAAATGGAATTAGAATTTTTGAAACCTCCTCTCCACCCTGAGCCACTAATTCCGAATTTGGACCCATGTCTCCTCCAGTGAAGCTGCCCTCGGATGGAACCAAATTACTGTCTGAGAAAATCCCACGATCGGTGTCAAGTTGAGTCTTATATCCGAAGCGAAATTTAGAGGTATTGGATATCTGCCATCCTGTACAGAATCCTGAAACCTATGGTTCTCTAGCTTTCTAAGGATTGCCGAACAATCTTCAAGACACTCCTTATGCATGTGATCGACCTTACCGGAAAAAGAACAAAAGTCTGGCAATTTCTCATATTTAAAGCTCAACCAAGTCATTCGATCAACGTCCCCCATACGTACCATTAAACCTTTCGCAAAGGCTTACGGTAGTCCAGTCTTACCCTAATTCTTAAGAAACTTCTAGTGCAAGTACCTAATTGATCTGTATCAACCTCCACAAAGGCCACAACTTTGTTGCTAATAAGCTCCACCGTCTCTACATTCATATGAATAATAAGCAAATCGTATACCTGGATCCAGAGGGGTATCAAATGAAATTTTAGATTTGAAGCATCATCCTTCGGAGAAACTGTTGCCGTCACCAATAGAAAGCGGCTAAAGTTCCATGGTTCTAGCATAACCACCTTTCTATCTGTATCCAGGTCAAACTCACAAAGGAAAACATTGTTCCCTAGCCATTTGAAATTGAGTTGCCCCTCGAGCTTCCTCAAATTACGCATGGTATTCTTAAATACATCACGGTGATAGTGTTTCCTAGTTAGTACTTTAATAAATAGTCCAAACTTTGCATTCCGTTGATGTCTCCCAACGACTTCATCTTTAATATCAAGAACATCATCTGCATGCTCACATTCAATTAAAAACGATTTCCATAAAGCTTCAACATCATCTATAATAAGAGGAAAAGAGAGTCCTAAGGATGATAGTCAGATCTCTAGAAGAAAAGCTCTAGAGAGAATTTATTTTGTAAATAGAATTCTTTGCAGACATATTCTTTGATTGTTATGGTCATGGGATAGGTATTATTTATTAAATTAGTAGATTATCGCCACATTACTTACTCAAAATAGATTCTCTCCTGGTCCTGGAATGTATTACATCCGCATCAGATATCACTTCATCTTCACCATATGATAAAAACCGGCAATCACTTGAATCCAGATTTGACTTAAATTTGGAATCCTGGCAAGATTAAAACAAGTTAACTCGGATTGAATTGAATTATTGACGAAGCTCATCAGTAGTTCAATTTCCAAACCAACCCATAAAAGAAGTACAGCTCTAGAGAATGGAATGTCTGAGAAGAGGAACAGCCCACCAAGTACCCTTTGAAACATGTATCGGCTGTGGGCAACCCTTAACAGGAGTAGTAAACATTGCCATATGAGCGGATGGCATTTGATGTTACCACGAGAATTGAGACAAAGACAACACAGATCAGAGCTACTTGTGTTAAACACACAAAGACAGAACCACCAAAAGCGCTAAATATAAATACGACGGAGAATGACCGATTGCAATGAATTTAGTTGAAGATGATGCCTCCCTCAAGCCCTCTTTTTTCTAACCAAAACAGGTCTCCTGCCGATGTTCAACGACGCCGTCTTGGCAAATTGCGGAATCAGCCCACGCAGCATGGCCAAAACACCTAGACCCATGAACGGAGCGTACATCATCATCAGCTTATCAGACCCCTTTCCTGATAACATCATCTCCGCTAATATCGCCGTCTGCAATTTAAAATATAATTATCAATCATTAAAAAAAAATTTAAAATGAAACTTTCCCAATTAAAAAAAAAAAGAAATTATATATATTTACCATGGAAGTGAAAACAGAGACGCCGTAGATCAAGCAGGTAGTGTTGAACCAAGATTTACAAGTGAGAATCGCGAAGATGTTGACAAGGGCGAGTGGCCACTGAAAGAGGAGCTCGAGCCAAACAAGTCCGACCAAGAAATGGGGCTTCTCAGTGACTAAGTAATCGCCGAACTCCCGGGCGTAGTATTGCTTTAGATCGACGAGGAATGGCGGGAAGAAGTTGATAGGGAGACACGTCTGCGCGTCGATCAACGGCGCTGCCAACGCGATTACCACGAAGAACAGGAAGAGTATTGCGTCTATTAGCTTCACGAATGCTCCCATTTTTCCTTTCGTCGGAGTACGACTAATTAAACACGGTGAAAAAAGGGATCTGACGGTGCCCTTGACTCGTTATATATAGTTAAGGTTTTAAAACGGCATGTCGTTTAAAATAAATTACAAAACTATCCCGTAATAAAAAGTTTTTAAATGACTATACCGGATTTAGGGACATAAAGACATAAATACTCCCATCATCCTTCAACAAAACCTGCTAATCGGTCGAGTTGTAGACGGTGAGTGACGACTGCAGGCAGAGAGAATGAGCGAGACAAGGCCAGTGCCGAGAAGGGAGAGCCCATGGGGAATGCCAGAGGGAGAGCATCGTCAGCCAAAGGCACACAGATGCAACGATCGAGCCGAGGATATTATCCAAGTAATGCCCTAATCCCTTTTTATTTTTTATTTTTTTTTTTTCATTTTTATTCCAATCATCCATTCAATTGTAATCTGGACCCTTTGTATGTTTGCTACAAACTGCTGCATAAACCGATACCTAGAAGGGTTTTTGAAAAATGATCATTATCAATTGGATTTAAGTTCTCGCTTCCAATTTAAAGCTTAGTATTATGTGGGACTTTGCTATCATGGTAATTAGTGCTGAAATTGGCTTCCTCAATCTGATTTTCTGGCTAGGCTTGTTTTGAGGGAAACCCATTTAAAACGGTTCCAGGGCCATTCAAGCTCTTTTGGCGGTGCATGCGATCCAAACCAGGGTATGTCATGTGGTCTTTGATCTGCTCTTCTTGTTCTGCAACGATGTTCATAAGTTTTCTTGATTTTCAACATGAGCTATGGCCAAAGTATTATGTCCCTAGGAATTGTTAATTGGAGGGCCAACATGGTTATGCTGTTTACTTAAATTTCATAGTTCATATTCTCCTTTGTGTTTCTAATAATGCATCAATTGCACTTTCAAGATTTTTCACGTTACACTATATGTGGACAATGTCTGTGATTGTGCAGTGAGGAACCAACGGAGCCATACACCTATTTGCAAATAGATCCCCCTAAACGAGAGGTGAAACACGAGTAAAAATTCTTTCTTGCAACAAGGTTATGTTTATATGCTTTTCTGGTTGAGCCATATGGTCTTTAGACTAGCAATTTTTGTTATCAATTATGTGTAACAAATGCCTATTCTCTTGTGGAACTGACATGTTCTGACCTTTTTCTTTTTAATAATGAAAATTTCAAGTGAACAAAATTAAGTTTCTTGTCATTTGAACCAATGTACAATAATTTAATTGTATGCATGACATTGTTTGATTAGTTGTTTCTTGATGTGATCTATTCCTTACTGTTATGGAAACGCTACACATCAAAAGATGGATGATGTGCCTTCAATCAATGTTTGTTATTATTTCATATTGGAAACTCCTGCTGTTTCAACTAGTTTTGGATCAGTGATTCATACTGGATGAAACAAAAGATTTGATTTTGACTGATGACTTTGAAGGCAGGCCTGTCGATCCTTTTTTAGTATGTATGGCGTCTTGTTTATAAGAAATGTTTATTAAGTGTTTTCTTATTGAATGTTCTTTATTTCCGAGGGTACTGTTGATGACAACTATATTCAGGTGGTTTCTACTGAACGTTGGTAGCCAGTGGACTGTGGCAAAAAATTGCATCTCTTTGTTGACTTTTAAACTAGGGGGTGGGGAATGGAACTTTTGAGTCTTACAACCATTAAAAGACTTTTACATGACATAAGGGTGCTACAACATTTTTACCCCCAAACAGTATGTTACACTTTTTATATGACCAAACACTTTCAATCCTTCCTCCTTGGTTCTGCACAGTTTTCTCCAGCCATGAAAGACCTTTGATGATCATGTTATAGCCTGTATCTTTATCCGATTTTGAGGTTATGTACTTTGCTTACATTCCCATCTTCGTCACCCTTGCAAGAACACCTGTATCTTCTGTATGTTTAAATTTAGTCACAGATGGTGTATTTTCTGCCATTTTGCAAGTGAGAGTTGCCCAGTCAATAAGAAAGGAGCTATATGAAGGAAATCAGGAGGAAGGTAAGCAAGATTGCAAAAATCTGGAACCTTTTTCTGTTTTTCTATCGCTTTTTCTATAATTGTTGAACAACAAAAAGTTATTTAAAAATGGAGATGCGGGCTGTCAGCCTCCTCCTTGCTCCATTGCCAATGCTTCACTGGGGAGAGAACAATAACTTTTCCGGCGAGTGGTCGACCAGGATAACTTTCTTAGGATCAAAGCCAGTTCTGCGATGCTCAAAATTGAAAGTTAGAAATCAATTATAGGCTCTCCAATAGTGAGATTCCGCTCCAGGGTCCATGGTATATCGAAGAGCTTTGCTGTGATGAACTTGAAGATCTTGTTAACATTTATGTTGTAGGTGGAACTTGAAAAGAACAGTGAAGCATTGAGAGCTTTTGCATATGCTCTTGCCTGTCACCAAGAAAATGTGAATCAATTGACCGTTACTTTAAAAGATCTTGGATCAGCTTAGACAAGACCGCATCGATTGTGATAGCCCAATATCTTTATACACTGATAGTTGGATTATTGGTAAAGGCCCATAGGCTCTCTAAATTGGTAATTTAATTCGTTCAATGGGCCCTAAACACGTTCGATGTTATAAATTTTGCAATTATTGAACCCCGAAAGTCAAGTGGGCGGTCGGTGTTTGCCACGAAATTCAACAACAGTACACCAATAATGTCTCTTTATTAAGAGACTTTTTGCCTAGCCATTGACCTGCGTGTCTCCACGTTTTCTAAATCTAAATTCTTCTACTTCAGGTTTTTGCCTACCTTATCATCATTCTATCTTTACGATGCATGCTCATCAATCGGGAAATGACTATGACTAAGACTAAGATGATAATTATGTATTAATTGGGTGGATTAATATCTTACCTGACTTGCGATTGTCCATTGCAAGTCTATTGGAAGCTGAATGAAATCATCAAACTTGGTTCCTATTATAATTGGAATTGCTATCTACAATATTAAAAGAAAAATTCCTCCAATGTGAGACTTGTTAAACATTCATAAATGGAAATAATACAAGCACACATGGGAGACGTGATGAATTTACCTGATTCCATTTTCTTGCCTGCTGATACCACTTTATGATACTGGAAAGGATAAAAATAAACCCTCAGATTGCATATAATGGAAATTTCACAAGGGAAAATAAAAAAGAAGAAGCAGCTTATTTTCATTGAAGATTAATGAAATAAATTAGATAATTGATCAGAAACCTCTCTAATGTGCATCGACTTGTTAGATCAAACATAAACAGAATAGCTATCGAGTCTTTGCAGGCCATGGGAAGGTGATTCCGAGATTTTTCATCACCTGCACCCGTAAATTCAAACAGAATGATCGTCAATGAGTTGATATTCTTTCATTTTGGCATCCCAAAAAGGAAATACAGCCTAAAAATGATGTAAATTTGTAATTGAAGTCATGTAAATAAGAGATAACATATACCTGCTACTTCCCAGATAGAATACGAAATCTTTGCCCCTCTTACAATTAAAGTCTTGCCCATCATATTTAAGCCTTCCCTTTGTGATCCTCCTTTTTCTTTTCCATTCCCTACATACTTTTCCTATCAAAAATATTTAAAAAAATTTAGCACTGAGAAGAGGGAAAGCAAATTGAGAAAAAGCCATGCAGGATAAATTTTCGATACTTGCCAAAAAACTAGTCTTGCCAATATGGCAATCACCCAAGACACTGATCTTCAAAGCAACCAAATTATCAGAATCAAGGTGGTGATGATGATGGTTATGACACAGGGCGGGCATCAGGTTTCCCGACGTCGAACAGCTGTTCTGAACGATGGAAGAAGATGGCGGCGAGGCCACGGAGGCATGTGGCAGCAGCCGGTACCGAATAGGCTTTCCTAGGGAGCATATGAGAAATTTCTCCCAAAAACAGCCGATGCAGCGTCTAAGAATCAAAACTCCACGTTCAATCCTACGTCTAAGATTGAGCTGAACCATTTTATTTTTCCTTTTTTTATCGTTGGAAGGGATGGCCTCAAGATTAGTGGGTGTCTCTATATGGCCATGAAAATGGTTGCTAAGCTCTGAGTGAGATCATATCTCAAAAACTTTGGTTATTTTTAGAATATGCTATATATTTATTTATAGAACCACCTTTTTGCCATGAACGTGACTACTTTAACGGGGGGGAAAAAAAAATGAAATTGACCAAAATACACGACAGAGAGAACAGAAATAGTCCATATTGCCGGCACTTGTGCTTTCAGCGGTCTCCATAGAAGAGGCTATTTTGGGAACTTGAAGCTTTTCATCTGGATTTTGGCTTACATTTAGTATAAATTTCGGATCTATTTAAGACCTTATAGAAACTCATATGGACCAGATTAAAATTAGAATCATAATTTAAAATTTTGTCTCATCTATTAAATGAACAAAACTATTGGGATGTTAACACTGTCACCCCTAAGATTGGCATAAATTACACTTTGATAACAGCTTTGGTTTTAATTACATTATCACCCTTCTATTTAATTAAAAAGATAAAAATATTTTTAATTTTTAATAATATTTTAATTATTTATGTTGATAAAATTATGAGAAATTTTGTCTTTTTAATTAAGTAGAAGAATGATAGTGTAACTAAAACGAAAGCTATTATCAAAATGTAATTCTCTCATAATTTTATCTATAATTAAAATATTATTAAAAATTAAAAATATTTTTATCTTTTCAATTAAATAAAAAATAACAATATAATTAAAACTAAAACTATCATCAAAACATAATTTGTACCAACCCCAATGTTAATACCCCCAAAATATAAATTTTACATTCAGTGTAAATTTTGAATCTATGTAAGACCTTATATAACTCATATGATGTGGACCAAATTAAAATTAGAATCTCCATTAAATGTACAAAATTATTGGGATATTAACACTGTTACCCTTTAAAATTAGCACAAATTACATTTTTGTGACGTTTAGTTTTACTTATACCGTCACTTTTCTATCTATTTGAAAAGACAAAAATATCTCCATATTTTAAAGATATTTTAATTATTTATATGATAAAATTATAAAAATATTTTTATCTTTTTAATTAAATAAAGAAGATAATAGTATAATTAAAATTAAATTTACGGTTAAAATATAATTTGTGACAACCTAAGGGGATGACAACGTTAATACCCCAAAACTAGTTGTGCATTTGACGTGGGTGCAAGCCATCTATTCATAATCATAATGATTGTGGAGTGGATGGCTGCTATGAATTCAAGTTATTCAATTATTTTTTCATGTAAATAATGTAATAAAGTTTTGTAATCTTATTTCTTTATATCGCACCAGTTTGGTGACAATTGAGTCATGTCGGAGGGAGGCACGTAGATTTAATTATGAATTTAATAATAATAGTGGAATCTTGGTTAATAATTTAGGGGGAATATAGCTAGATGACAAATAACCAAAATTAGGAATTTACTTGTTGGGTTTTGTAATGCTAATTCTAGAAATAGACGACAAAAAAGCTTGGTACTTAGACCAATATAATAATAATAATAATAATTATTATTATTATTATTATTATTATAAAACAAATTTACCGTACATTATGACACCTCTCAACTTCTTATGATTGGGGGGTTGGCAATTCTATTATTGTTGGGGTATTAACACTGTAACATCTGAAGTTGACACAAATTATATTTTGATAACTAGTGGTTTTAATTGTAATTACATTATCAATTTTTTTATTTAATGAAAATAGAAAAAATACCTTTCTAATTTTATTATATAAATAATTAAAATATTCTTTAAAGATATGTTCATCTTTTAAATAAAGAAGGTATCCACCTCAAGAGGTGACGGTGTTAATATCCCTATTATTGTTTGATGCAGTAGAAGTTGAATGATGGGTCCCTCATTCTATTCCTAGGAATTTGTTTCATATTTCAATTGGTGAAAAGGAAAAAAAAAAAAAGAGTTAAATATGAAAAAAAAATTATGTGTACAAAACCATGTAGTGTTCCCCATAATATAATAGACATCTCATGAAGGTTGATACATTACAGCTCATAAACCCAGTAAGAATTTCAAAGCATTTCAGAACAAAAAAAACAAATGGAAAACAAATTGCTTTTATGACATTCAACTAGTAAAGGGAGTAAAAGCATCATTGTGTAATACAAAATGGTTGGTGACTAGACAAGATTTTCCTAGCCTATTTTTTTTGTTTTTCCTACAAACTATGTGAACATAAATTATAATCAATCTTAGCAACCTAAAGTAGGCTCTGAAGAAAGGAGCAAACATATTAATTAGTATAGATGGATTTGTATTTAGATTGAAAAGTAAACAACAAAGAGGAGCATTGTAACACCTAGTAAATCAAGAACTTTGTGCTAATCAGGCGAATTCGGCAGCCCATCCGAACTCTGGCCAGTCCTTTGTTTGTTATCACTATTTCTCCGCTTAAGAATCTCCTTTATTTCAGTTTCTCTTCTATCAATGAAATCAATCAAATCCTTCAAACTAGTAGAGCGGAGTGTACGTCTACTGGACCTGGCAGGCTCAATCTCCTCAGCCTCCAGGTTCTCATCACCCTCAGGGCTAAACCTGCGATATTGACAACATACCCGACAGCAGAAGAAAAAAAGAGCGAGGAAGCATACAATGCCGCAAATGAGGAACAGACCCCAGAAGCTCTTTAGAGAGAGCCAGCCACTTCCTTCATCCTGGCCCAATTGCATAGAGCACTCAGTATATGTCAACCATTTATTATGGATTTTTTGGAGATCACCATTTTCGGAGAGTTGAAGAACGGCTGTTGATAAGTCGACTGCAAGAGGAGAATCTCTTTGGAATGCCTAATCAAGGACAACCATGTTCTTTATAATAAGATTAGATTTGTAATAGTCTATCTATTTCATATCCATATTAACATTTAGCAGAATTTGCTTATCGAAATTTGAAGTAGCCAGCATATTTTTGCAGCCAATTATAATTTGCAAAGGTGTAGACTGGAAAATGAAATTGTGCATACTTACAAATCCCCATCCGCTCTTTGTAAACTCCTGTCCCACCCTCCTGAATTCACAATTGCTTTTGGACAAGAAGAGCTCGATGTAAGGAAGCTCATCAACAATTGCAGCAACCCCACCAGCCTTTGGTCCTCGCTTAAGGGCAGTATAATATTCTTCCTGGCTTTTTAACTTAACGAGCCTAGATTCTGCTATATTGAACTCATCAACCAAATAGTTCCATGCAAATGACCCATCTTGAACTCCTATTGGTTCAGTACTAGAAATCAAGGTATCAATCCCTTCAATTCGTGATGTCAGTTGTTGAACAGTGAGAATTGAAGTCAAACTAGCTGTATAGCTTGAATTGATAATCAACACCACAAACAGCCATATGATAAGCACCAGCCTTCCTAAGGTGCTCACAGTGTTCTCCCCTGCATCAAAGTTCACACAGCAAGTATGCTAAAACTTCATTGTGAGGATTCCAGATAATATATATATCACCATCAAGAAGAATAAAGTCACATTTAGACAAAGAAAGCACAAGAAATTAGGCAGAAACGACATACTGTGTGAGAAAAACATTGTTGAAAGGCTAAACCTGCAAAATAGAAGCAATTTCAGTTTTATTCGCATATACATAAAGCAAAGAAATGGTATAGACAGATTAACCAGAATCATCCAGAGGCATTTCACATCTTAGTCAGGCAGGGATGATAAGCTATAAGAGTTGATGTATTATAACTAGAAGTTAACTAATGTAGAGTTTCAGTATTGTCTATCACAGTTAAACAACACTGCTCAAATGCTGATTTTCAGTAGAAGCATAACAGCATGTGCCATAAATCTTATAATCATGATTTTCATAAGAGTAATATATTAGGTTACATGTCTCACAGGGAATTTCCAAGGCTCCCCAGCAATTGCTTAGTGAATTGCCTTGGAGCTTTAGCTACCTGCTAGTGAAACATTCAGGTTATAATTTGCTTACCAAGTTAAAACAGACTTACCAAAAAAATAGTTATAAGTTGCTTACCAAAAAATAGTTATAATTTGCTTACCAAAAAATAGTTATAAGTTGCTGACTTGGAGGACCACGGAATTCAGGGTTGAATCGATGCTCAAGAATCCAAACAACAGCTCCAACAAAAAGAAAGAAGCCACCTGTGACAAACCACATTTGCACAGAAAAAGGCTTGAGAAATGCCCAAGGACTAGACTTTGCCTGTTGGACTGGAGCAACAACAACAAGACCTGATTCCATATAAGGCTGTGTAAAATCCACAATCTTTGTCCTATTTGTAACAATTGCGATGTCACCAATAGCTGCATCATAGTTCTGAAGAATGAAATAAAGAAGTCAAGATAATTAATAGATGTAAACCACCCACTTAGGGTCAAGGTAAAACAAAATCCGGGCGTGCATACACATTAACGTATAAACATATATTACACTAAAGTGACACTCTGACAAACAAAATCAATCTCATCAAAGATCAGATAAACCAGTTCAGTAGCTCCTACTCAGTAAATATGTATTGATGCTCTCCATGTGCACAAGGTTAACTCCAAGCATAGCTAATTTCATCCTCATAAAATTGCCATTTAACTTCAGAAATAAGTTTCCTGATAAATTGAAGTAACAAGAAGCAAGATACTCACATTTAGGGCAACCTCTTTCACAAGATCGTTGTAGACAGGGTTTCTCTTGCCATCTCCATACAAGATATAGGTGTGTGGGACAGGATAAGGGAGCAAGTTTATTGCTGCTTCAAAAACATCAATACAGTATCCTTTCACCCCTGGAGGGCTCTTGTCTTTAGCCACAAATTCTTTATAACTTACTCGGTTGGGCACAGCAATTCGTAGTGGCTGCCCATTGTTAGGGAATACCCATCCTCGAGGTGTTGCTGTCATTTCACCAGGCCATATTACACCGTAAAGGTGTTGATTACTAGAAGAAGTATTCGGAGGCTTTGTATATAATACATCCGGTGCAACAACAGAGAGACCAGAAAAATTTGACCAATAACCAATCCTCCGAGACCCAGTTCCACCAATATTAAGAATATCATACGCTGGATGAACGAAATTCTTATCAGCATCAAATCTAATTTCACCACTAAGACCTGTGAAATTCGCCCTCAACACAGTCTGGAGAAACTGTTGGCCTCCATCAAAAACACTGAGAGATGCCAAGTGGAGCATGCTACCATTAGCGTCATGCAACTTTGGGTCATTAGAGAAAGTAATTTTTCCACCTTCATTTAAGAAAGCATCAAGAGCACGGGCTGCTAACCAAACAGAATCATAAGCATAAAGCGCATAAGAATTAAAGCCTGCAGGCCCACTCTCTTTATATTTGAGGTTGTTCCACCTGGACATGAAATTCTTTTTAAGCTCTGTATCTGGGATGTGATGGCGGAGAGCAACAACTCCTTGTAAGAGGTTCATTGTATCAAGATCAACAGGTGCTGTAGAATCTAAAACCGAAGGAAGCCAATCCGTAGCAATCCAAACATAGCCACCGCTTGTCATCCCAAGACTTTTAGCAACAGAAAAAATTGTCAAACCAGTGTCTGGATTAACATGCACAACAAAAACCCGTGATTCCATCAGGTTTGCTGCGACTAACAAGTCATTAATTTCACTTTTGGAGGCTCCAGGGGTGAAAGCAGCCTTGTAAGAGATCCTGGCACGCTTCTTTGCCAGGGCATCACCCAACACAGAAATCCCATTTCTGCCATAATCATCATCCACAAAGATAGCAATCACCTCCCTCCATCCACAGAACTCAACCAAATCAGCAACTGCATACATCTGAAAATAGTCACTCTGTGTCGTGCGCAGGAAATATGGGTACTGCAGTGAAGAGAGAGTGGGGTCTGTTGCTCCAAATGACAGAAGTGGTACATGGAGTTCATTAACAACATGGGATATCACATGAGCTATTCCGGAGGATTGTGGACCAATTGCAGCAATCACTTCATCTTCCATCAGCTGCAAAGCTACATGGTAAGGACACCCATCAAATTTTCATCTTTCTATTCTTTCCTAAAGGGAGAAATTGAAGCAAAGTAATAATTAATTCACTTGTAATCTTTCATAATTATTTACTTGTTCAAGACTTCATTTTGTAAAAGATGATGATAGTCATAGATAGTTGCACTAATAGGAGATTACATGGCAATGTAAAATTCAGGGCCTGCATCAACTTAAATGGTGAAGCTAATTAATAAGCGGTACTACTAGTAGATACAGACTTCATTTGATTCATTTTGATACCTGCACAAACAATCAACCATTTATGCAGGCATAGAAGATAGCAACTGCAGATTGGCAACACAGCAAAGCAACTTAGCATACATGAGATACCACTCAAAAAGGACAGGTTATAAAAAAAACTGCTTAATAAAAGCTTATCACGTCAGAAAAACATAATACATCATACGACTTGTGCTACAGCTGACTTTGATTGGTGTGATATACTTAAAGCATGTGCTTTGCAACAGTTCAATCCATTTTGTACAGTAAGCAACAAACACATACTAAAACTAGAGTATGATCAGGCTTATAATAAGTATCAAAATGACCTCCCACGGCAAAGGGTAGCAATTAGCCCATATGGAATTTAAAACTGTCCCCTAAATTCAGCAAAGCACATGATGCATGAGTAAGGAATTGCATGAGGCAATGTGTATGGAATTCATAACTTCAGTATGAAAAATTATAACATGCAAGTTCAAAAACAAAATCTTAGCTTATATTTCAGTTTTTCTAGTCCTAAAACTAAGAGAATCATCTAACTCAATATCCTCAGATAAAGTTGGTTTTAAAAGAATTAAAAGTTAATATCAGAATTACCTTCCACAGTTCCAAGAAACCCGCTGCAGTTTGTGTTGTGGACAATTAAGTTTATTTTTGTATTGGGAAGAATACTGGGATCAGCATTAACATCATCAATTGCAGCTGCAATTGCAGGTGCCGCTGCCCTTCCTATGACTGAATCAGTGGTAAACAAAGTGCCAATGTTCACAAAGCGAGGTCTCGAAGAAGAAACGCTAGTATTTCCAGCTACACCCATGACTTCCAATGGCACCCCCATACACAAAATAAAAAACAAAATTGTTCCTCTCATTTCAATATGGCAGGGATTGGGAATTACGAATCCCACCATATTTACGAAAGCTTGACACTAATTGATTAGTTCTTCTGCTCAAACTAGCATTGGTTCAAAGAGAACCAGCACCTGCCAACAATGTCAGAGTGAACATGAATTCCAGAAAACAGTTATCAGATAGATATTGACTCTGCGGAAAGAAACATGAATTCCAAAAGTGTGAAAAGCTAAAAACAGAAAACATAGATGGAACTTGGAACATTAATATGACAACAAAAATCTGTGAGGATTCAAAGTACAGGCTCCACCAACGTAGGGACTAGATAGCTCTACCCACATAAGAAACCAGCAAAAAGAGAAACAAGAAATAGAACAAAACATACAAGGAATCCCTATTATTATTATATTAGCTTTAATTGTGTAATGCTAGCGCACAAATATATATATATATATATATTAAACTAGAAGAACAAGTTGAAAAACAAATATCCAAGCCTACTGCCAGACCCACATGCAAGGCACAATAATACAAAATTAAACCCAAAAAAAATTATCATAAACCAAGTTGCTAACATATCAAGATACAAAGAAGAAGTGAAGTGGGTAGTTTGGGTTCAAGGATTTTACCCGAATGAGCAGAGCAAGGCAAAGCTTTCGACTGTTGAGTCCATAATTTATAAGCTCAAAGGAAGACACAACACAAACAAGTCTTCGCAATCACATTCCAACCACAAGTAAAGAAAGTTTCAAAGCCATAAACAGTTTTGCAAGCTCAAGTAAAGAATCATTCTCAACCCATCTCATGTCTATTATGCCTGCCAGTCTTTTCTTCTTCTTTTTTCATTTTAAATTAATTCTTTTTTAACCTTTTACCAGTGAGATACTTCCGTCTTATTGTACAGAACTAACACCTGCTCCAACATTCATTATGGATATTAATATTGTCACCCTTGAGATTTATACAAATTACACTTTAATAAAGAATTTGATAGAGACAAGAACTTACATTGCATTTTATGTTAAAATCCCCCTTACTTATTAAAAAAAAACCTAGTACAAAAGTGATGGTACAATAAAAATAACCTGTCCCAACATTTATTTTTTTAATAAAATTATAATTAAAATTAAAAACATATAGTTATATTGGGAGAATATTAATTGAAAATCATCGGAATATAATTTGGAGATCAAACCAAGTGCATAGGGTACATGAGAATCGAAGACAAACGCAAAAGAAGGTGAAAAACAAAGAAGTGCGCACTAGGAGCTAGAGCCGCTGCGACCAGGCGTAGGCATCGTGGCGCCCAATCCAGCAACTGAGCGCAGCAGAGCCAGGCGACGAGTGCCGCAGCACTCAGACGAGCGCACCAGCGTCGCGGCAGTGAGAGCCCGACACCGCGGCACTGAAGACGGGAACAGTATCCCGAAATAAGGAAACTTCCTTATTTCGTCTCCCACTTACTTCAAGACTTCCTAATACGACTCCCACACGTTTAGGGTAAATCTAAAACGTTCCAATGCCTATATAAAAGCTATCAATTGACTTGTAAACATATCTTAGTTATCAAACAATATCTTTGTGATAGGTTGAGAAATCTTAGTGATCATCAACAATCTTTGTGGTTTTTTGTAAAAGAAAATTCATAAAGTGACAGAGAGAGTTTTCTTTATGATCTTTCTTGTAAAAGGCATACTTTGTTAGTGCCTTGTGATTCATAATAAGAGAAGAGTGTGATCTTGATCCGCCGTGGACGTAGGCAAGTTGTCGAACCACGTAATTCTTTGTGTGTTCTTCTTCTACCCCTTTCTCTCTTTATTCCTTAATTACTTGTTCTGCATATATTGTTTGGGTGATTTTACTTATTTGTGCGCTTCCGCTTCAACAAACTGGTATCAAAGCTTGATTCTAAGCAAACATGGCCACACCCGAGTATGAGGTAAAGAAATTCAACAGTACGAATGACTTCAATCTGCGGAAGATAAAGGTTAAGGCGTTGTTAGTGAGCCAAAGACTTGGTTCAGCATTAGAGAAGACTGCAGATCCATCTAGTGATGAAGAAAAGACGCTAGAGTCATCTAAAGATGAAGCAGAAAGAAATGACATTCAAGAAAGAGCTCATAGCATAATCGTTCAATCATTGAGCGATGAAGTACTAAGGGAAGTAACAGGTGAGACAACGGCAATAGGTCTTTGGAAGAAGCTTGACTCTCTTTATATGAGGAAATCGTTGGCCAACAAATTACATATAAAGAAGAAGTTATATCAGTTGTCCATGTCAAAGGGGACGCCGATGAAAGATTATATAGACGCCTTCAATAAGATCATCCTTGATCTTGAATCTATCAACATCAAGATAGAAGATGAAGATAGAGCAATTATCCTGCTGAGTTCACTCCTCAAGAGTTATGAGAGTTTTTGTTGATACGCTACTCTACGGCAGAGAGAGTTTAACGATGAGTGATGTGAAATCATCATTAAACTCAAAGTTATTAGAGAAACAGGTCGAGGGCAATATAAAAAGTTTATCTGTAAGAGGAAGGCCCTCATATAGAGATAGGAATAAAAAAGGCCCAAGATCGAAGTTTAGGACTCCTAGGAAGTGTTATTACTGCAAGAAAGAGGGACACTTCATAAAGGACTGTCCTGAGAAGAGAGTACAAGATAAGAAGAAAGTGGACGCTGCACTTGCCTATGATGATAGCTATGACAACGCAGAAACACTCATCGCTACTGATGGTAAGAACTCTGAAAAATGGGTTCTTGATTCTAGTTGTACTTTTCACATGTGCCCGTATAAGTCTTGGTTTATAAATTTCCAGCCCATTAGTGGTGGTAAGATCTTAATGGGTAATGACGTTGCATGTCAGATGATGGAAATTGGTAGTGTTAAACTTAGGCTACATGATGGGCGAGTGAGAGAGTTGACAGATATTAGGTATGTTCCTGACTTGAAGAGAAACTTGATCTCACTAAGGACTTTTAGACCAGAATGGATGTTCCATCAGGATCGATGGAGGGATTTTAAGAGTTTTGAAAGGTTCCATGGTGGTGATGAGAGGAGAGAAGCACAAAGGCATATATGTGCTTAAGGGTGAAGTCGTGAATGGTTCTGCACTATTCTCTATAGATGAAGAGAGTGTGCAAACTAAGTTGTGGCATCTTAGACTGGCACATCTAGGCAAGAGACACCTAAAAGAGTTATATAGTCAAAAGGTGTTTGGTGAGGATAAGTTTCAGCCTTTAGAGTTTTATGAGCATTGTGTGCTTGGGAAAGCACATAAAGTGAGGTTCAGTATCGGCGAGCACAAGACTAAGGGGACTCTTAACTACATACACTCGGATTTTTAGGGACCAGCTCAGATAGCTACTCATGGTGGTGCCAGGTATTTTCTCAGCCTGATTAATGACTATTTGATGAAGCTGTGGGTCTATGTGTTGAAGAGCAATGATCAAGCCTTTGAAACATTCAAGACTTTAAAAGGTTCTTGTTGAGAATCAGACTGGCAAAAGGATAAAGAGGCTAAGGACTGACAACAACCTCGAATTTTACAACAAAGAGTTTGATGGTTTTGTACCAAGCATGGAATTGCAAGGCATAGAACGATAAGATCAACACCACAACAGAATGGTGTAGCTGAGAGGATAAACAGGACCCTACTTGAAAGGGTGAAATGCATGCTTACCAACGCAAAGATGTCCAAGATATTTTGAGGAGAAGCTGTAGTGACTGCAGCTTACTTGATTAATAGAAGTCCCTCCTCAGCAATTGACTTCAAGACGCCAGAAGAGAAATGGTCTGGCAATCCTCCGAAGTATGACCACCTCAGAATATTTGGCTACCCTGTCTTTGTACATATTAAGGAGGGGAAGTTGAAACCTAGAGCTATCAAATGGGTATCATAGGATATCCCGAATGAGTAAAAGGATACAAGGTGTAGTGTAAAGACATGACACCACCAATGAGTATCATAAGCCGTGACGTGACGTTCGATGAGATGACGATGCTGAAAACCTCCTAAGAAGATGAGAAAGAAAAACTTGTGCCCAAGGAAGACTCAGTACCCGAGTTAATAGAAGTTAAAGTGGAGATTGAAAGTAGATCTGATATGCCCCCAGATCAACACTTCAACGAGGAGATCCTTGAAGATGAACCAAGAACACCGACGAGTTCCTCCAAGTCCACTCAAAGAAAGACTAGAACTCCTAAGATGGAACTTGAAGAGTACCAACTAGCTAGAGACAGGCTAAAGAGAACGATTAACCCACCAGTTAGGTATGCACAAGCAGACTTAGTTACTCATGCTTTTAATTCTGCTTATACTCTTGAGTATGATGAGTCTAGGACATATGGTGAGGCTATGAAGAGTGAAAACAAGAAAGAATAGCAGCAGGCAATGGAAGAAGAAATTAGTTCTCTTAGGAAGAACAATACCTGGAAGTTGGTGGAGAGACCTCAAAAGAAGCTAGTCGAGTGTAAGTCGATGTATGAAGTAAAGGAGGGGATACCGGGGATTGAGCCTACAAGATTTAAGGCTAAGTTAGTAGCACAAGGTTTTACTCAGAGAGAGGGAGTCGATTTTCATGAGATAATCTCTCCAGTTGTCAAGCACACATCTATTAGAATTTTGTTAGCCATGTGTGCAAACCTTGATTTACATCTAGAGCAGATGGATGTAAAGACAACTTTTCTACATGGAGAGCTTGAAGAGACGATATACATGGCACAGCCGCAAGGGTTCGAGGAGCCCGGTAAAGAAGATCATGCTTGTTTGTTAAAGAAGTCATTATACGGGTTAAAGCAATCACCTAAACAGTGTATCGGAGATTTAATGAGTTTATGATAGCTTGTGGCTTTAGTAGGAGTAAGTATAACGGATGCGTGAACTTTAAGAACATAAGTTGTGGGATGATGTATTTGCTTCTATATGTCGATGATATGTTGATCGCATGCAAGAATATAGAAGAAATACAGAAACTCAAGAAGCAATTGAGTGGCGAGTTTGAAATGAAGGATTTGGGAGTAGCAAAGAGAATTTTAGGTATAGACATTGTGAAGGAAAGAAGAGATGTTATCTTTTTATCCCAACAGTGATATATAGTCAAAATTCAGGAGAAGTTTGGTATGTTCAACGCAAAGACTGTCTCTACTCCTTTAGCCATGCATTTCAGACTTTCAGCAGCACAATCGCCGACATCTGAAGAAGAGAAACTACAAATGGGTAAAGTACCGTATACATGCACTGTATGGAGCATCATGTATGCAATGGTTTGCACAAAACCAGACATAACACAGGCTGTGAGTGTGGTGAGTAGATACATGAAAAATTCGGGTAAAGATCACTGGCTTGCAGTAAAATAAATTTTGAGATATCTTAAGAGGACGTCAAATCACAGGTTGATGTATAAAAGGGATGAGGACAACAATGAAATGGTAAGAGGGTACGTAGACTCAGATTATATAAGTGATCTTGATAAGAGAAGGTTGTTGACGGGCTACGTATTCACAGTGTTTGGGTGTAGTGTATGTTGGAGATCAGTTCTATAACATGTGTTTGCACTCTCGACCACAGAAGCGGAGTACATAACTGTTGGTAAAGCTATCAAGGAGGCTGTATGGTTAAAAGGCATATGTGCGAAGATATTGGCTAATGAAGATGTAAACACTGGTGTATATTGTGACAGCCAGAGTGTCATACACCTAAGCAAGCATCAAGTGTTCCACGAGAGGTCGAAACACATTGATGTGAGGCTCCATTACATTCGAGAGAATGTCCAAAGTGGTGAAGTTAGTCTAACAAAGATAGCGTCATCTAAAAATCCTGTTGATATGTTGACTAAGTCACTGCCCTCGGTTAAGTTTGTCCCATGCAAGGACTTAACCAAAGTCACTACTTTGTGAGGGTGATCGAAAATGAGAGATCGAGTTGTTTTGTGGATGATTTTGAATCAAATAGGGGATTTGTGAGAATATTGATTGAAAATCATCGGAATATGATTTGGAGATCAAGCTAAGTGCATAGGGTGCACGAGAATCGAAGACAGACACTAAAGGAGGCGAAAAACGAAGAAGGGCACACCAGGTGCCAGAGTCGCAGTGACCAGGCGTGGGCGCCGTGGCGCCAGGCGACGAGCGCTGCAGCACTCAAACGGGCGCGTCAGCGCCGCGGCACTGAAGACAGGAACAATATCCCAAAATAAGGAAACTTCCTTATTTCATCTCTCACTTGCTTCGGGACTCCCTAATACGACTCCCACACATTTAGGGTAAACCTAGGACGTCTCAATGCCTATATAAAGGTTATCAATTGGCTTGTAAACATATCTTAGTGACCAAATAATATCTTTGTGATAGGTTAAGAAATTTTAGTGATCATTAACAATCTTTGTGGTTTTTTGTGAGAGAAAATTCTTAAAGTAACAGAGAGAGTTTTTTTTGTGATCTTTCTTGTAAAAAGTATACTTTGTGAGTGACTTGTGATTTATAATAAGAGAAGAGTGTGATCTTGATCCGCTGTAAACGTAGACAAGTTATTAAATTACGTAATTTTTTATGTGTTTTTCTTCTACTCATTTTTCTTTTTATTTTTTAATTATTTATTCTACATATATTATTTAAATAATTTTATTTATTTATGTACTGTTACAATATATATATATATAATTGGATGAGAAAAATTCACGACACCTTTGCAAATCTCATCGGATGGCTCTCCCATATATTTTCAGTTCTACTAAAAGAAATTAAAAAAAGAAAAAGAAAAACAATGAATTTTTTATTCACGTGGGTGGCCGAGTATCTAATGTGAAACATGTGGCTAGAAAATACATAATGTTGCCCAATAAAAGGTGAGACTTGAGAGAGTGGGGGCCAAATGTTGAAATTTGGCTCCTTTCAACTTTTCAAACTCAGATATGCTTGTTCAACTTTTCCATATATGCATCGTGATGATGATTTTGATGATGATGACGATGCGATGTATGAAAGATTGGAAATTTACTGGCTTTGACATCAGCCAAACTTACAATGTACTTTTGGGAGAAAGTTCTCAGGAAATTGACATAAGAAGTTGAAATTTGAATCATTTCTATATTTATGGTGGTTGATGTTTACATCTAGTAAAAAAAAAATATCGTTATTGCGAATAATGAAAATAACCACTACAGTAAATCAGAAAAATTCCGTAACTAGATAATTCTCTAGAAATGAAATATTTTGTAAAATATGTGGTGATTTTTTTTATATATTTTTTTTATTTTTTATATATTCTTAAATTTATTTATAATATTTTAGATCTTAATTATTGATTGTAAAAAATTAATAGTATTAAGGGGATACTTTTAATTGTAAAAATTAATTTTAACTTATAATCTCTCTTAATTATATTAAAAAAAAAATTTCAAATATTAAATGTACGTGTCTTTCATTTTTTTTCTTCTTCTTTTTATAGTATTTTTTAAACCCCACTTAAAATGTCTAAAGCAGGACAATTCTAAAAAATTGCATTACATTTATCTTTATATGCTGGAAACATCTAAGATTTAGTCAATTTTTGACGCAGTAAGGCAGACAAAGTAATTAAAATCAAAACAGTGAGGTAATGAAATCATGCAATGGTAAATGTAGAGTAGAAACTTTGTTTCTTGATTCTTGAATAAAGGCAGAAGATTTATGACATGGAAAGTAATTTCAACTAGTTCATATAAGTTTGATATTGGCCAAGCTTTAGAAAAAGTTTGGGGGTTTCCATGTTGGGCAAGAAAAGTGGAAGAGTCACGTTCCCTTCATTTTGAAATATTATTACATCTCAAATTTTAAATGCCATAATTTAAATATTAACCAATTACAAATTAAAATTAGTTCAAAATATTAGAACTCAAATATCAACTAATTATAAATTAAAACGAACCTTCTAAAAGTAATTACAAATTAAAACCGATCTCTTAAAATTATTATAACCTCTTTCAAAATTTAAATCACTAACTTAATTTAAAGTGTATACAAACTTTATCATTAGAGTAAATAATTTGGTGCGGTTGATTCCAAGTTTTTAATTCATTAAAAATATGGGTATTTTGGCTTAGCATCGTGTGTATTGTTTATGCTGTAGCGCACTTTTTGGGTCAAAATTACATATCAAAAACGATAAAAACATTAATCAAGTCGATTGCACGTCAAGAATTGACAAAAACCATCTTTTGGAAGGCAAGCCGCTTGAGTGCTTGTCAAGTTTTTAAGTTGAATGGGAAAATGAGATTTTCAGAAATTTGTGCGCTTAATTTAAATTCTCAATATCAAAATTACTTTCACATGAATGTAATTGAAATATGGACAAAAATAAATCAAGATTCTTTTGCATGATGACGGGTTGCAATCATTCTTATCAATTCTTTTTCTTTTTTCAGTGAAAAAAAATGGTTATTGATAAATAGTAACAAAAAAATAGATTCCAACAAGTGGCAAGGAAGTATCCATTCAAATCGAGAAGTTGAATTATTTTTTAAAAAAATAAAATTAAAAATTAAAATAACACTGAACGCTTGCTCTAATAATAAATTTTGTATATTTTTTTAACTTAAAATAAAAAATTTAAGTTTTGACAAATATTAAAATAATATAATTATTTTTTTATAAAAAATTTAAAATTCAAATAGAGTATGCGTCAGAAATGTAAAATGACGTCATGTGAGTTTTTATACTCTAAGTAAAATATATATAAAAAATTTAAAATAATATTATTGATGATCTTGGTGGTATAATTTATGAGATTCGATTTCTAACAAGAATTAAAACAATGTAATTATTTTTTTTTTTACAAAAATTTTATAATTTAAATAAAATTACATAAATATTGTAAAGTAATAATTTTAATAATTTTTATTATATAATCTAATAAAATATTTTTGATGATATAATTTCAGTATCACTATATATAAAATAAATTTAAAGTCAAACTCAATTCGATAGAGGCAACAAATCCAATAAAGTGGGAATTTTATAGTCTAAATAAAATATTCATAAAAAATGTAAAAAAATATTTTTTATGATTACAATTATATAATCTATGAAATATTCTCAATAATGTAATATCAGTAGCAACGTGTAAAAAAAGAAAAAAGTTTCATGGTGAAACTCAATTGGATAGATGCAACGAACCCAGAAAAAAGTAATGAAATTATTAAAATTGACCATAAATTATCTTTTACAATTTTGTTTCAACAAAAAACCCGTGGGGAAGCAAACAGGGCCCAAAATAAAGCAGGGGCCAAAAAGCCAATTTTATTTACTGTAGTTTGATTGACAATGACGTGAAGTTAAGCATAAACAGTCACAATTGTGACAGATATTTTGCTTCACAAACAGAGATTCTGAATACGAGTTCTGCAGTTAGGTTGGTCCCAGTTTGGACGTCTCAATTCTCATCATAATGGAACAAGGAGGAGGTGGAGGCTGGAGGTTTTTCTAAATATTCCTTGCTATGCTATCCTTTTAACCTCTAGCGCCAATGGCTTACAAGTTTTTTTTTTTCTTCTTTTTTTAAAGCAAATATATTCATAACCAGAAAAAGTTACACAGGAAATGAGTTCAGCCATACCACTTTTGAGCCAAATCATTCCTAGATCTATGAATATGCCTAATTACAATTTGAGTTCCTCCTTTCATTTAGTTGCAGATATCATTTGATGACCCATTTAGATTCTGATAAGAATTTTAACTCTCTTGATTAAGCTAACAACATTACAAGCATATGTTTCTACCACCATATTTGAATAATCAAGGCTCGTAGCACATGAATGTATAGCTTCGGCCTCTGCTATTTCCACGTCTGTTTAAGAGAGACTTGAAGCACTGCTATTGCAATTGTATTCCCCTCGTCACTTCCAATTATTGCTCCTAAACCAACGTTGTTGTTTTTCTGGATTTACTGCAACATGCAACATTCACATTAACTCTGATCCATCCTCTTGAAATGTCATCTGTTTAAATTGATTCTCTTTTTCGGCATTTATTATAATGTTAAGATTATAGTGTTGTGAGTCTTTTTTTGAATTATGTCTCAATTTTTTTATTCAAATTTTAAAGTTATCGTTTCTTCGTTAGTTGAGGAACTGACTTATTTAAAGACTGAGTCTATCCATTCTTTTATTAGTAAAGTTCTAATTTTTTTCCTCTAAAAATTAAAGTCATTCATTCTATGAATTTCTCTATTTTTTACTTGATTGTAGTAATGGTTTAAATATTCTTGATATGTATTATCGAATCTTAACTCTGATATCAATTTGTTGGAAGAATCGCCATTCTTCCCGTGAGATTAGGTTAAAGCGAAGAATCCTAATCAAGTTCAACCTTAAACCCTAACTTCGTTACTCAATGATATAACCTAGATATCAAGCAAAAATAATAAAAACTCAAAGCAAATAATAAAAAGCACAATACAATTACTTACGTGGTTCGGCCAAATTGCCTACGTCCACGGTGGATCTAAGGATCCTAACCTCTCTTATTAACTCCCTAGAGAATTTACAAAGAAAATCCAATGAAGAACCCTCAAAAGAATAGTGTTTAGTGTAACCTTACTCTTTCACGAATAATGAACATCCAAATGGTTCCATCCTAATGCACAAAAGCACTTAGTGTCTATCTAATTCTTTCATCTCTTAAAGTCTCACTTTAATGCTTAATTTCAACTTAAAGGGTTTATATAGGAGTTATTTCGTGCCTACTAACTCTAATCCTTATGTAAGAGTCCACGTGTTTTGAAAGTCTAAAACTTTTCAAAATTAAAAAATTCGGATTAAAAACTAACTTTGCCTACTTTGGCACTGGAAACCAGCGCCGCAGCGGTGACTTATTGATCTAAAAGCCATGACGTTCATCCTTGGGCTCAACCCTATTATTAACTTTATGCTTTTTCTCGATTCTTTCGCGTCTGAGTCTCATTTCGCTTTCCTCTTCGTGTCCCACACGTCCTAGACTTCCTCATGTATAGCCACACTTGTTGAATCATCAAATCTCCAATACATGTCAACGTCTTCTTGTAAAAAACTATCTTCCAACAACTCTAGATCCCATTGCCTTCTCTCATTAATCAGAACTACTACCTTACTATCACTTGGAAGTTTTTTTTGGGGATATAAGCCTAAAGTTTAATTCTTTGGGGATCTATTTAGTTTTATAAATGGCCACATTCTTTCTTATAGAAAATTATCTTCTAACACTTCCCGATCTTATTGCCTTTTCTCATTAATCATAACTGCTACCTTACTGTCACTTGAAAATTTTTATAGGAATATAAGCCTAAAGGTTGATTCTCTGGGGATCCATTTACTTTTATAAATGACCACATTATTTCTATTGTCTATAATCCATCTAATTCTTTTGTTAAGAAACCATCTTCCCCACAATAGGCTTCTTCATATGTACGAGGGGATACTTCCTAGCTTGCGCCCATAAATTGACCATGCTTAATATATCTAACTTTTAACATCTGAGCTATTAAAGAGTTAGGATTCCGAAGGATCCTTCAACCTTACTTGGCCAGCAAGGATAGATCCCTGAAGCCTAGGCCCCATAACTTTTGCTCTAACTCATTCTTTTTCAACTTGCCTAATGGATTCTTTTTCCTTGAGCCATTATTGCACCTTACCAGATCTTCGATGCTATTTTGTTGATCTCCTCACACAAGCCCCTTGGCATCTTGAACACACTCTTATTGCTTGTTCTACTGCTTTAATTAGCACCAACTTTTCCCCACTTGAAAAGAATCTCTCCTACAAGTCTTTAACATTCTTTAATATCCTTAAGGTAGACCAAGGTACCTTTCATGTATTGAGAACTCTTTTAGTTAAGAGACATATTAAAGAGTTTTTGCCTAATTCCCTGGAATGTTTGGGCTGACAAAGATATTGTTGCAATAAAATTCTTTATTAATTCTATCTACCATGTCTGCTAACCCAGCCTAACTATAACGTCCCTCAAAAAGTTTCACTCTACTCTATCATAAGCTTTGCTAATGTCTAATTTCATTGCTACATAACCTCATTTCCCTTTTTTTTACTCCTTATTTTATGAAAACACTCATACCCTATGATTATGTTATCACTGATTAATCTATTAAGGAGAAAAGCACATTGGTTTGGAAAATTACAGAACCTAATACTATCTTCAATCTATTGGCAATAGTTTTGGCTTTGATTTTATAACTGACATTACAGAGGCTAATTGGCTTAAAGTTAGTAGGCTTTTAGGGATGAGAACTTTAGAAATCAGAATAATTAATGTATGATTGATAGAAGCGAGTTACTTTGATGATTCAAAATATTTAGGCATAATTGTTGGTGTCTTCCCTTATGCCTACTAGTATCTTTTGTAGAATCTAGCTAATAGGCCATTAGAGTCTGAAGTGTTAGGGGGTTCATCTGCCAAACAACTTGGAGCACTTTTTCCCTTGTAAAAGGACTTTGCAACTCTTTATTCATCTCAGCAAATGCATTGGTCTCTAATATCTCCAAAGCCTTCTTTTTATTGTCTGCGAATAGCTTTGTTGAGTTAAAAATGTTTTCAAAATAATCATTAAAACCCCACTCATAGCCTGCTCTTCCTTTACCCAATCTCTCTCTTTATTAACAATCACCTTGATTGTATTATTCCTCTTCCTTTTACAAGTAATAGTGTATAAGAATTTTATATTTTTATCCCTTTTATAGGTTAAATGGAAGAAGAAACATTATTTCTTGCTATTGAAGAAGGCAGAAATACTCTCCATTTTATAAATACAATCAACCTATAAAAATAAAAATAAAGTTAGCTATAATTGTGAAAAGATATTATACAACTATACACCTTTAATAAAATCCTATATTTACAAAAATATACAATCAATATCCCTAGAAATCAGAGAATTAATCTCCTTGATTTGTTTGTGATTCTCAACACTCCCCCTTAAGCTGGTCGAAAAATGCCATCCATGGCCATTTTACTAACTAAAGTATCAAACTGCTTCTTTGATAGACTTTTAGTGAGTATGTCTGCTACTTTTTCTGATAGAGAAATGTAAGGTATGACAATCAATCCATCTTCTATTTTTTCTTTGATAATATGTTTGTGAACTTTAACATGTTTGGTTCTATCATAAAGTACTGGATTGTGTGCAATTGCAAAGGTAGCTTTGTTATCACAAAAATCTTCATAGGTAAGGTATTAATAGCTTTAAGTTCTTCAAGAAACTGTTTAATCCATAAAACTTTATAGATACCATATACCACTGCTTTAAACATAGCTTCAACACTACTTTTAGCTACTACATTTTATTTTTACAACGCCAAGTTATAAGGTTTCCTTCAACAAAGATATAATATCCCGAAGTTAATCTTTTGTCTGTTACACTTCTTGTCTAATCTACATTAGTGAATAATTCAACTTAGAGATGTCCCTTATATTCATATAGAATACCCCTTTAGAATGTCCCTTTTAAGTACCTTAGTATTATGTTTACAATATCAAAGTGTCCTTGATTAGGTGAGTGCATGAATTGACTTACCATGCTTATAACAATGTAATATTAAGATGTGTATGTGAGAGATAAATTAGTCTCTTAGTTAAGTGTTGGTACATTTTCTTATTAATCACCTCTTCCAATATTGCCGATTCGAATTTCTGATTTGGTTCTATAAAGATTTTTACTGCTTCGCAACCAAGCACGTCAATTTCTCTAAGCAAGTCAAGTATGTACTTCCTTTAAGAGATAACAATACTCTTCTTGGATCTAGCAAATTCTATTCCAAGAAAGTATTTTAGAGGACCCAAGTCTTTAATTTTAAATTTACAAGCTAAGGCTTTCTTCATTTTATCAAGCTTATCAAACTAGACCATAATAGATTACTTAAGGCCATATAATGACTTCTTCAATCGGCATACTTTTAAAAAAAAAATTTCTTTGAAGCTTGGCAATGAGTCCACAAATACTTCTTCCTCCAAATCCCTATTCAAGAAGGCATAATTTATATCTAACTACTGTAGAAGCCAATTAAGATGTACTACAAGAGAAAATAATACTCAAATAGAGTTGATCTTTGTAACAAGTGCAAAATATTCTTGGTAGTCAACTTCATAGATTTGTGTGAAACCTTTAGCAATAAGTCTCGCCTTGTATCTCTCTATACTCCCATCAGACTTACATTTGATTGTGAAGACCCGTTCGCATCTTACTATCTTATTCTCTCTGGGTAAATTAACAATCTCTCTAGTTTTGTTTTTCTTGAAGAGCTTTCATTTTATCATATACTGTTGACTTACAATATGAATGTCTTATTGCTTCCTGTATAATTGTAAGTACAAACAAGTGAGAAACATTTGTGGTGAAAAGCTTTGTATTTTTTGAAAGTCTATGGTAGGACAGATATTTGGTAATATGATGTTCGGTACAGTTCCTACCTTTTTTTTTAATAGAAATTGGAACATTAAGATCAGAAAAAGGATAAATGAGTAAAATTTATAAGAAGATTACTTGGGATTGGAGAACTAGGAGGCGATGATTGATCATGCTAAAGATTGACTAGAAGATTTGCAATTAAGATTAAACTTGCATCTGCTATAAACACAAAATTCAGTGGTCATAAGTGGTAGAATTTCTCCCTTTGTTTGTGATATAATTTTACTTGGCATAGATAGATCATTATTTGCCTTATTTTTTCTAGTTAAAGCATTTATATCCTAATTTATTTCAAGAAAAAAACAATTGGTTTTTATTCTTTTTGTTGTCAAAATTGATCTTTGTTCAAATTCTACCCTTAAATAGGAGTTTAATGTAAAACAAAATTGTTTCAAAAAATTGAACATCTATACTAACGTGAAATTTTTTAGTGACTGAATTAAAACATTTATAGCCTTTTTTATTAGAAGAACATCCTTTAAAAAAAATATATTTTTTAGCTCGTGGATTGAATTTATATCAAAGATGAAATGAAACATGGACAAACTCTGTACACCCAAAAACTTTTAAAGTGGGATTATTAGTGAGACTTGTATGTGAAAAAGATTTCTTAAAAGTTTATAATAGAGTTTCATAATTTAAAATCCTAGTAGGCATTCTATTAATCAAATAGAAATTTATTAAGATTTCATCTCCCCAAAGATATTTAGGAACATTCATATGAAACATAAGAGCTTTAGCTACTTTAAGTAAATGCCTATTTTTTCGTTCTATAATTATATTTTATTGAGGAGTATCCCTATAAGTTGATTAGTGTAAAATACTATTTTTTTTTTAAAAATTCCTAAACATTCATTAAAAAATTATGTTCTATTGTCACTTTGAAAAATACTTAATTTGGTTTGAAATTAATTTTTGACTAGAAAGTAAAACTTTTCAAAGTGTTTTGCAACCTTATTTTTTGAGTTCATTAGGTAAAGCCAGTATAGACATGTATAATCATCCATGAATGTCACAAATCATTTCTTTCTGGTTAATGTAATAATCTTTGAAGGACTCCAAACATCACTTTCGATTAAATAAAAAGGTTTGGAAGTACAATATGGTTTTATTTTATAAGAATTCTGATAGCTTTTAGCAACAAAAAAAGTTTTATAAACCAAAGAGTTACAATTCACTTCTTTAAATAAATATGGAAATAAGTACTTTAAATAAAAGAAACTAAGATGTCTTAGTCTATTATACCAAAGCATTATTTTATCATGAATAGGGTTTGAACGAACACTATCAATAAAACCTTGAGCTTGTTTATTCTCAATATAGTTGTCATCAAAATAGTCTTTTATTATTTTAGCATTACCAATCATCATTATCATGTTCAATCCTGGAATTCACCACAAGAGTTACAAAAAATAACACAAAATATAAAATCCTTAGATAAATGACTTATTGATAAAAGATTATAAGAGAGTTTTGAGACATATAAAACAAATTTTAGAATAATTTTTTTTTACAAAGGAATTGATCCTTGATAAACAATAGGAGATAAGCTTCCATCTGCAATACGTACTTTTTTATTTCCAGAAAGAAGTTCATAAGATATAAACAAATGAGACAGATTTGTTATATGGTGAGAGGCACCCGAATCTATGATCTAAGATGCAGTTAACGAAGAGGAATTAGTATACATATTACTACCTATTTGAACCAATGATGCTATAGGGTACGAGGAGTCAGCGAAGTAAATTTCAGCAGCTGCAACAATTGTTCGATTTCTTCTTTGCTAATCTCAGTAGCAACTATAGCATGTCTTTGGCTATGGCACAATTCAATCATTTTGTTTACATTCTTCCACTTAACAAGTTTCCAATCAGTAGGTTTCTTATGTAATTTCTAGGAGGATTAATGAGTATGTCATAGTTTATTACAATAACTACACCAAATCTTTGGTTTGACATATCAGCGGCGCTGGGTATTAGAGGCGCGATAGGCAGCACAACAGTCCTTATTAATACTGAGTTTTCCACCTATCTAATGGTGTATTTTTTTGCTAAGTATGTCATTCTTCTAGCTTTTTTCACGCCGAACTTCAGAAAAAACTTCACCAAGGGAAGGGAGAGGTTGACAACCTATAATCCTACCTCATACTTCATCAAAAATAATGTTGAGCCCAGCCAAAAGTTTGAAAATCTATGAGTTTTCCTCATTCTTTTTAAAGTACTTACAAACATCATCATTCTTCCACTTATATCATTATTGAATAAGTTAAGATCCTGCCACAAACATTTGAGAATATTGATATAATTAATGAAAAAATTCTCACCTTAACTAACTTTCCTTAGTTTGAGTTCTAACTTATATACTTAAGATTGATTTCCGAGGTTAGAATACATCAAAGTGAGATTATCCTAAAGATCTTTGGTAATAACATAACACATGTAGTTTGAACTTATGTCCTCCTCTGTGGAGTTTACTAATCAGGTAATTATCATAAATTTTTTGGCGTCCCAAACAACATAGCTAGCATCAGTTTTTTCTGGTTATGTAATATCACTAGTTAGATGCTTGATTTTTCCTCTCCTTTAATAAACATTCAAATAAACTAGGACCACTTGAGAAAGCTATTCTCATCGAGGCAGATTATAGTAATTTGGACAGAGTTGAAATATAAAAGTGGGTATGATTCAATTAATGGTTTAGAAGAGTTAGTGTTGATGGTGGTGGTAAGGATTGATTTAACAATTTATGACATGGTGATAGATAAGGAATGGGATCGAAAAAAAAGGGATGGATGAAAAAGAAGTAAATAAAGGAATAACGTTAAAAAAAAATAGAGGATGAAGGAGCCAATTATGTTGGCTCTGATACCATATAGGTTAAGTGAGAGACGAAATATTATTTCTTATTATTGAAGACGACATAAATACTCCCTCTTTTATAAATACAAAACAACTTATAAAAATAGAAATAAAGCTAGCTATAATTATGAAAAGATAATATACAATTATACACCTCTAATATGATCATATATTTACAAAAATATACAATCAAATATCCCTAAAAATTAAGAAATTAATTTGTTATCGAGTATTCAATATGCATGCATATGAATTGTTTACAAATTGATTAAAACTCAAATGCATGTCTAACAAGCAATTACGTAGCAGAATTAAACATTTTAATCAATAAGCATACTCAGAAACATATCAAATACATTATGAGTTTACAGAAACTCACCCTTGAAGAACTTTGATGAAGAAATCGATTCGAAACTCACCCGAATTGATCTCATTAAGCAATTCTAGTTTAAAACAAAGTAGTGGGATTACAGAGTTAGAATGGCAGCATTCATTTAAATTTCCAACAAGATTTTCATCCAAAATCAGTTCAAAACTTAATATATTTTCTCTCATTTAGAAATAAACAAATAAGGATCTTTTTGAAATAATTTTAAAGTTAACTATATATATGACTTAAAATAAGGGCTTAATTGTAAAAATTGTAAACTTTGAAATACTTCACAAATGGAAGCTTAACACATTTCTTTCATGCATCCCATGTATAAAGACAAGCGTCCCTTTATACTTAACACTTGTCACCCATTCATGCCATGCATATGATATGTGTCACTTATGCATAAAGCCATTATGCCATGTGTCATTTTTCTATTAGTTAACTAATAAATAAATGATTTAACACTTACATCATGACACGTATATTTCTTGAGAGATCTATAATAAATTCTGCTTTTTGAAATTCTCCCGAATTGAATTGTTTGACTTAATCCGCTACCCTAATGCTTAACGAATACACTTTATATTGTAAGATTTCCCAGATTCACACTTATTTATTTTATAAAACACTTTCACAAGTCTGTGAACGATGCCCAATATACACAGTACAGATATTATAGAATGAAGCATTGAACCATACAAGTTGATGTCAACTATATCTGTATAATCCTTCCGTCAGCTAATTCTAGAAGAGCAAAGATACAGATCATTACCGTTAAATCTCTACATTGAACAATATACGCAAACTCTTTTGTCTACGATTTTTTTTTTTTGTATCTGTTTTTGGCTAAAAGACTTCATGAAATACAATTCTTAGAGCACTAGGATATACAACTGACCCATATGAGTTGATTGATCCCATATCTACAAACATTGAACTCTATAAGCATCAGACTATACCCAGTAACACCCAGCAGTCAGTCCATGAAGGGTCTCAGACATGCGTGGAACCGAAATATGATGGATCACTCACAAGCCTACCATGGTGCTTAGGTCAGACTATGAAAACTATTCAATTTCAGAAGACCCTCTAATGATGGCTTTATGAGATGTCTATTAGAGGTCCTTGTGAGTTTGTTCAGTACTAGTTCTCATTGAATACTTGTATGCCCATATGAGCTTCCGCTAAGCCTATGGTCTGCTAAGACTAACCATTCGAACAATTCAGATGTGGACATACACTGATCCAAAAGGAATTTCAATCGACCTGTGTCAATAATCATAGATTAGAAGCGATGTTTCGAGAACATATTGCATAATGATAATTTTTAACACCATTTGCGACTCATCACAATTATATCATTACTAATATATTTTCAGATCTTTGTCCCATTTCAGATAAGGTTTTAACTTTTAGGATTGACTCTTAGCACTGACTCAAACTCCTTTAAATCTATAATGTCTGTAAATGTTACAAGTTTCTTACCATATAATTATATATTAACGATTATTATCGAAATGATTACTGTTTATCGAATGGCATGTAAGCACCATTTCCAACATAATCTCCATAATTTGCTTGTTATTCTCAACATCCTTCTTTCAACCATATCACCTTTTCATATTGCCTCCAATAGATTTCATCCTCGTGAAGCATATTATCAATTTACTTCTTCAACTTCATAATCATCTCTTTATTTTCGTAATACTGGTAATTTTTTTTGTATTAAGCCAACTTGTCAATGAGCTCATTAAACAGTTTCATTCTTCATATAAACTGATTGATCTCATATCTATACACACCGAACTCCATAAGCATCGGACCATACTCAGCGACACTCAGCAGTCAGACTAGAAGGGTCTCTAATATGCATGAAATTGAAGCATGGTGGATCACTCACAAACCCATCATAGGGCTTAAGTCAGGCTATAAAAACTACTTTGAAAAGAATCTCCAATAATGGCTTTATAGGATGTCTATTAGAGGTCTTTATGAGTCTATTCAATACCAATTCTCATTGAATATCTTTATACCCATATGAGCTTTTACTAAGACTAACCATCCAAATAATTCAGATATAGACATATACTGATCCAAAAGGAATACTGATCAACTTGTGTTAGTAACCATAGATTAAGAGCGATGTTTTCAAGAACATACTGCATAATGATAATTTTTAGCATCATTTGCAACTTCTTATAATTATGTTATTACTAATATATTCTTGGGTCTTTATCCCATTTCAAATAAGGTTCTAACTTTTAGAATTGTTTTTTAACACTGACTCAAACTCCTCTGAATTAGATCTAAACTCCTTTAAATCTATAATGTCTGAAAATATTACAAATTTCTTACAACATAATTATGTATTAATGATTATTATCAAAATGGCACGGAAACACCATCTCCAACATAATCTCCTTAATTTATTTATGATTCTTAACATCCTTTTTTCAACCACATCACTTTTTCTTGTCGCCTCCTCTAATAAATTTCATCCTTGTTAAGCATATTATCAATTTGCTAAACTTCATAATTGCCTCTATATTTTCGTAATGCTAATAATTTTTCCTATATTAAGCCAACTTGTCAATAAGCTCATTAAACAATTTTATTCTCCCCTTCCCCCAACTCTCTTTTACACTATCCTTTTAAGCCCTTCTTCACTTCTTTTGCCTTTTTTATAAAGTCATCAATTGAGTTCTCTTCCATATTCCTCCCTCTACCAACAATCCTTAACCACTTCAGCATAGCTCCCATAAAAACTCCATAATTGCTCGTAATGAAATTTCGGTTCCTTTCCCTTTACCTTATTGATCAACCCATAATGCTTATAAAAGAATTGAACAGTAGTCTGATCCTATACACACCTGGTGCTGAACTAGATATTTATAGAACAACTTCTCCTACTCTTCATTACACAAGAATTGATCAAGCCTTTCTTCAATCAAATTCTGTCCATATCTACTATTGGACCATGCATATGGGTAGCCTTCCCAACCTATATCTATCCATTTATAAGCTATAATCAGAGTTTAATCATATAAAAATTTAGAGGTAACGCACGAAAATCCACACTTAAAAATAACTCTTTAATCATAAAAAAATATTTATTATGTTTATATATATTGACATAAAACGATTAGTTAATTGTAATTTGGTGATCAATCATATGATCATAATTGTCCCATTAGTTTATAATACAAAAACTATTTGGTGCATACGAAGTACTGAGAAAAATAATATGCAATGTCTGAATAAAAATGTGAAAAAAAAAATTGGGAAAAATATTGTTCTTAAATAAAGTTACTTATCTGTGAATACTAATTTTCAGAAAAGGAAAATTTTAACACAATTGTTACATGCACACCAGCAAGACAGCTCTTGGCAATTTTACATGGTTTATGAATTCTAAGAAGTAATTTATACGATATTATGTTAAATTGATCAATTCATCAAATCCTAGCCTAGGTCTGGACTAACGGAGCTCGAACCCACAGTTTCCGCCCCGAAAGGGCGTTGTTCTGACCGATTGAACTACAATTTCAAGAAAATTAGGCGTACAGCCTAAAATAAAATGCATATTTATTTACAACTAAGATTGTGCGTGAATCCAAGACCCTAAATAATAGAGTGTATTGGTTGATCACCTCAATTGCCTTGAGACATATTATCTTGCTGAGGCCACACGAACTTGAGGATGATCACATTGAGTAAACATTTTCTTGATAGCTTCCTCCTTCTTATCAATGAAGTCAAAAAAATTAAAAATGACCTGAGAGCATCGGGTACTGGATGAACTTGTTGATGAAGGTGAATCAGGAACCATCTGACACTGTTTGTAACAGACAAACTGGCGAATCACCCTCAGCAGAAAGACAAGAAAAGCAGTTGAAGTGACGATACCGCAGAGAAGATATAGACCCCAGAAGCTGATCAAGTGCAGCTGGTGAGGCTCAGAATTCTGACGCCTCTCGCCTGGACAACCCTGTTGACAAAACCATTTCTCACGAAGCTTCTGAAGCTTTCCATTCTCGGATAGTTTTAAAATTGCAGTGGACATGTCTACAGCAAGCGGTGAATCCCTCTGAAAAGCCTAATTAATTGTGATTGCAAAAGTGATTAGGAAACACCATAAAGCAGAAGCAAATTTCATTGACTGTTAATATCATGATATGAGATTCAATGTTGCAGCAATATTATGACACAGTGAGAAGTAATGTCCAGGCTCAGAAAACAGGGAAGCTGCAAAAAGCAAATTTCATGTATTCTCTTTAAAAATGTAAGTGGAATAAACAAGATAAAGGTGGAAGTGTAATAAAGCTAAAACAATTAGAATCTCAATTTTAGTTTGTCCATCGTTCCCTTTAAAAATGGGACAGTGGTCGCTTACCCGCGTTTAGAAACATCTTCAGGTCACCACATAGACATAAATTTTATATGCACACAAGGTACATTACAAAGAATTATTAGCATAATGTATATAAAAATGCATACTGTTGCTTGTAAAAGAAGCTACTTACAAATCCCCATCCACTTCTGGTAAATGGTTGCCCAATAATCCCAAAATCAGTTTGGTTTGACAGAAATAACTCCACATATGGAAGCTCATCTATAATAGCTGCTACCCCTCCATTACTAGGCCCTTGCCGCAGAGCTCTTTCATAAGCTTGTGGGGAGCTGAGAGAAATGAGTCTTGGCTTAGGTATGTGAAGACTGTCCAAGAGGTAGCTATAAGCAAAGGATCCCACTTGGTACCCAATAGGCCAATCACTAGCAACCAAGCTGTCGATTCCCTTGATAGGATTTGAGAGTTGCTGAACTGTGAGAATCGAACTCAAGCTTGCAGTGTAGCTTGAAGTTAACACCATCAATAGGAAAAGCCATACAACCATCACAAACCGTCCCAATGGGCTTACAGTAGATTCCTCTGTGAATTAAAGGAAAAATGAAAATTCATTAGATTATAAAGCATACCAATTTGGTTTATGAGATGATAAGCTGTGCACTCCATGGAAGACTAACAACAGTAAGTTATAAGTTACAAGTGAAAATATGAGGTTTCCTGAAATGATTGACTAGAAAATAGAACAGCTTATATAATTAAACAAATTATTATCTTGAGCTTATATTCTGTCACTGTTTTATTACTGAGAGAAGCACAGCACAAGTAGAAAGACGGAAAAAGTTAAAAGAACAAAGTACTATGGAATGTAAAAGCAAAACTTTTACTTACGATTTGTCTTAAATAATGTCGAAAAACTGAATCTGAAAAATGAAAAGGATTCAACAAGTTCAGAGGTTAAAGACACTCTTCAATTTCATCTAAATCAACATCGAACTATGTCTACCGAGAAGACTTACAGGAACATTGTGGCAATTTGTCTTTTAGGAGGACCCCGAAAATCATCATTGACTCGATGTTCAAGAATCCAAATAATAAATCCAATCATCACAAAAGCAACTGCAGTGACACACCACATCTCCACTGTAAATGGTTTGAGAAATACCCAAATACTTGACTTCAGACTGTTAATTGGAGCCACTATGACCAGACCAGAGGTAGCATAAGGCTGAGAAAAATCCACAATCTTCGTTCGGTTTGTGACAATTGCAATGTCCCCAACAGCAACATCAAACACCTGAAACACATTTTCAAACATAAGCAAGGTATTCCGATCAAATTCAGCCGCCAATAAATCTGCCTTCGCAAATGCCAGGTTCAGAATAGGAACACATCACTGACTGAATCATTTCTTGCTTAAAGACATCACGAAAATTTATGATTCCTTGTAATTTTGACAAATATAAAAATCCTGTGATCTACTTACATCATCTGCAACCATTTTCACAAGCCTGTCGTAGCTAGGATTGGACAGGCCATCCCCAAAAGGCTCAAATTTATATGGCACATCATATGGGACTAGTTTCCGTGCTTCCAAGAATACATCAATACAGTATCCTTGGATTTTATGGTTATTATGATCTTCTGTAACAAAACCAACAAAACTGGCTCTCTTTGGCACTCCAATTCTCAATGGTCTTTCATCATCTGCAATCACCCAACCACGTGGTTTCTCAGTTTTTCCTCCAGGCCAAGTAATATTTTGAAGCTTCCAGTCCTGTTGGGAGTAATTTTTCTTTGGCCGTTTAAGAGTTTCAGGGGGTAAAACTGAGAAACCCGAATTATTGGACCAATAACCCACCCTGTGAATTTTCATCTTGTCAATGTTGATGACATCATAGCCACCACTCACTATGTTCCGATCTTGATTGAAGAGAACTCGACCTGTTAAACCAGTGAAGTTTGTCTGCAATAAATTCCTGAGTAGAATAGCCCCACCATCAAATACTTTGAGCTTCTCCAGTAGCATTCCAGTTGCTTTGACATCAAGTAACTCATCACCGACAGAAAAAGTGATGTTATTTTCATCTATAAACTTGTCAATCGAGCGCGCAACTGCCCAAACTGTATCATAAGCATACAGTCCATAGGTATTCAACCCAGTTTTTGCTAATCCTTTCCGCTGCATTTGACTCCAACGAGATAAAAAAGCCTTCTTATGGTTGGACTCTGGAATATGTTGACGAAGTCCAACTACACCTTGGAGGTTACGGAGTGAAGTTTTATTCATTGGAGAAAATGAATCTAAAGTAGTAGAAAGCCAATCTGTTGCAAGCCACACATAGTTGCTGGTCACCATTTGAAGTTCTTGGGCGATAGTAAAGATTCTCAATGCGGGGTCAGGATTAAGATGAACGACATAAACTCGAGGAGAAAGCAATTTTGATTTATTGAGCAAATCTGTAATTTCATTCTGATCAAATTGGACAGGTAAAGGAAGTTTATATGAAATTTTTGCCATCTTCGCCTCAAGCATATTCTCTAAAGCAGATATGCCATTCCTCCCATAATCATCATCCACATAAATGGCAATAACTTCTTTCCACTCATAAAAGTCGATAAAATCTGCCATAGCAGCCATCTGGTAGGAGTCACTTTGTGTACTTCGGATGAAGTAAGGAAATTGGAGTGCAGACAGAGTTGGATCAGTGGCACCATACGAAACAAGAGGCACTTTGAGACCATTAGCAACTTCAGATATCATATGAGCTATTGAGGAGGACTGAGGGCCAATTATCGCCACTGCCTCTTTCTCAATTAGTTGAAAAGCTGTACAAAGAAATGGCAGGGGGAATAAAAATAATTTAGTTTGCAAGAACTTCAATTCTGAGAACAGAATCATGAATAATAACTCTATTCTCAACAAAAGAAAGAAGAAACTAGAACAAGTTAATCACCAAGTAGAGTAGAAAGCAAACTCAATAGGAAAGCCACTTGAACAGAGGAAGATTTGCTCTCATGTGAATACAGATGATGGAGATTAGGAACCCGTAGAGGGCTTCAAATTGATGGCAATTAGTAAATATTTGTCAGAAAAGAACAATTATGCATATAAGCATGTCAAAAGCTGGTTGAATTGTACCTTTACAATTCAAAAATCTCAAGAGGTTCAAAGATTATAGATTACTAACTAACTCAAATGAACGTAAAGAAGGAAAAGTTCAACAGACAAACACGTCAAGAATTTTGTAGGGACTTGAATCATAACATCCCAAAGAAAAACTATAAAGTAAATTCTTGCGAGATATATTTAAGATACCTTCAATGGAACCCATGAAGACATTGCAATTTACATCTTTCGTGATGAAGTTTAACTCAGTCCCGTTGAGAATTGTCGGATCAGCATTAACATCAGAAAGTGCTATTTCCATGGCTGTCTTTGCAGCTCTCCCAATGACAGAATCAAAAGTAAAAATTGCACCAATGTTGACAACATTAGGCCTTCGGCAGTGCACAGAACCACTAAAAACTTCCCATACGAAAATAAACAGTGGCACAATCACCAGATATTTCATGGTTGGACAATATCAGGCCGAAAACACCGAAGTTGTTCACCAAGCTAAGCTTTCATAGCCTTAAAAAAATTGACAAAAATGGGTTAAAAATACAATTTTAATCGATTCCCAGATAATTATAAATGGAGTTGAGACTTACTAGAGGAGTAAGTTGAAGAATGAACTATAATCAGAAGGGTACCTTTAATTGTTGCTTGATCATAGGACTACCAACTACCTGGTCAACAAAAGAATCTTTTTTATAGGCAAGTCCACAACATTTGCTACTTTCATGACATATATCCCAGTAATTATGCAACTTGCAGAACGGAGAAAATGAGTCAATTTTCAGTTTGGTAGGAAATCATTGCTATTCATTTCATTAAGAAGATTGAAACTTGTGAAAATGATGTTTCAGATATGAGTTTTATTCAACATCGTTTACTCTTATGAAGCCTTCAAGTAGACGTGTTGGAAAAATGGGTACCTAGAAAAAGAATGAAAATGGACAAAATACTTTACGTAGGAGATGGGCCTTTTTCCCTGGTTGATTCACTGCACCACCATTTGTGTGAACACCGTGTGTTCAGTCAGAAGAGAGTTGCCGACGTGTGGGTTAAAAAAAGTATCTAACAGTAACTATCAATTAAAATCGGACCAAATAGTAGTTGGGTTTGATGTTAGTATATAAAATTTAATTGATTGATTTTTTATTTTAATTTATAAATAAATTAGGTTTAGTTCGATTTTATCATATTTAGTCAAAAAATAATAATAAACGTATATTTTTTTTTTATAAGAATTTTATTTTATATATATAATTTCAATCTTTTAAAAAATCAAACTTAACCAACTCAAACCAAACTAATTCACTATAATTCGATTCAAATTTATATCGATTCTAAAAATAAAAATCTCTTCTTCTTTTCCGGATAAATTGTAAATAATATCGAACCTACCTGTACCCCTCGCAACCTTGGGATTGATTGAACATGAGCTTTGGAAATTGGAATCTAGTTATTTTTAAGAAGAGGTCAAAAGAACAGAAACGGGGGCACGTTCTCGAGAAATTTGGTTGATGTGATCTAAATTATGGTAAAAAACACAGAAAAATCTCATTGATTTTGAACTTATATAAAAGCTATTTGGATTAAATGATTGATTTTTGGTATGAATTGTAATGCAAAAATCGGATGATGGGTATTTGGGTAATGTGCTTACTTGACATGAAGAATCTTTATCTGATGGAGAGCTCTCTCGTGCCACTCCTTTTATAAAGAGAGAAACATGATGCCTTTAAATGCTTTAATCTCATTGTTGGGAATTTCTTCATGTCTTTGCACCAAATGAGATTCTTATGGCGATGTGATGTGATGCATGAAAAGGTTAATTTAAGCTCACTAAGCATTGATTCTTGTTTGCTAATACAGACAGCTTCTTCTGAGAAATTTTTTCTTTTCAAATAAAGGAAATAGAAACCACTTGCCAAACCACCCAAATTCATACACAAATATCTCTTTCTCTTGGGACATGAAGAATCTAGGATCTATAATTTATAAGTGAAGAACCTTTGTTACTTGCCCAAGATTGGTTTCATATTGCTTTTAAATGTTTATTGAATTACGAATTCTGTATTTTCCAGAATGATGCAATGTTATACTTTTCAAAAAATTAAATTTTTTTTTAATCTTAAATGGTATAACAAATAATTATTAAATGATAAAATAATATAATAAATAATTTTAAAATTAGCATTATTTCTTTACTTAATCATTATTTGACACCTTAATTTAAATATAAAATATAAAATATAAAATATCATTTAAAAAATTATAGCATTGCTCATATTATATTGAACTTCTATAAAATTATTAAAGTCAAAATTAATTGAATCCAAAAGAAGAAAAAAAAATGTAGAAAATCAATGAGCTTAATTCTTCGTAATGTTTCTTGAGAAGCTCTTAGAATGAAATGAGGAAAATTTTAAAAATGGTTCAAATTTTTAGGTTAATTTTTATTTTAGTCATAAAATAATTCTTTAACTATGTTAGTTAAATTGTTTATTTTATTTGAACCAAAAAGAGCCAAACTCTAACGGCCAACCCAATTATTTTTTTTTCACTGGAGAAGAGGCTCGAGGGATCTAAAAATGCAACTTCCTTTTCTTCGTTTATTTTCTTTGTTTGTCCATATTTCCGGTCTGGTGATTTTGTTATTGAAATTTGTCATGCTTTCTACGCCACTGCCATGCTCCTGGGCCACCACTGAGCCTACCCTACCGTCTTCAATCGAACTTCAGTGGGTTGAGTTATATCAATTTTCTTTCCGAGCCGAGTTCCTTTGACTAGCCCATCATCTTTGACCAAACTTCACTAGTTTCTGCATAGACATTTGAACCATCCCCGAGTTCTATCGACTTCAACGGAGTTCTTTGTGTCGCAACTCAAATACTCTCAAATATTTTTTGAGTACTAAACCTCAAGTGTTTTTAAATATTTTTTCGAGTATTTGGTGTGTAATTAGGTTTGTTGAAGGTTTTTTAGACCATAGAATACTACGTAGACCGGAGTTTCTAAAAAGTCCGTTGTTTAGATAGAGAACTGACTTGGCCCATGATTTATTAAGATAGTTTACTTTAATTAGAATTCTATAAAAGGTATAATGACATCTAGGAATATTCTAGAGCATAATTCTTCATCTTGTATGTACACCGTTAGATCATTTAGATCTCAGTCATCGATTGTATAGGGCTGCTACAATATAAAGGGGAGACCCTCACTTGTATAATTCATCTCATAACTTTGTTTTCTCTTCGGCAATATAGAGAGCATTCGTGCAAATACTTGGTGTGCTTGTTTTTTTTTCTCTTTGTATGGTTTTCTCGATTGTTTAACACGTAATGCGTCTAAGGCCGCACAGTCCGTGACAGTTGGAATCAGAGCAGGTTCCAAAGATGAAAAAAGATGGCGTACCATTGGATTTGACTGAAGAGAGGGATCGAAACCCGAAAGCTAAGAAGCACGGCAATGGCCTTTGCGATAAGTCAGCAGATCCAGGTCAGGATGTGAGGAGTATGGTAAGAGCACTCAGCGGCGCTGTTGGGAAGGTAGCAGATCACCTTAGAGAGCTGGAGCAGCAAGTAGAGAAGATCAAGGTGGGCCTCGACACTCAAGGAGACGAGCTGCGCTACTTCATCAGTACATCCATCGAGGCTTACGCCGATAAGCAGCGAGACTGGATTAAGGCTTTTCAAGAGAAGGTCCTCACCACAATGGACAGTATTCAAACCCAAGTAGAGAAGCTAAGTCGAGGGTTTGAAACTGTTAAGGAGGATGTGGTGTTGTGCAAGCAGGCGGTGGCGAATGGGTCTGTCGCCGCCCAAGTTACGGTGTCTGCATTGAGGGTCGATAGCCCAAGGAGTTCAGCGGGAAGCGAAATACCAAGGAGCTCGACAATTACTTCTGGTAGATAGAGAGATACTTTGATGCCCTAGGCGTACGAGATGAGGATAAGGTAAACACTGCGACCCTATATCTCTCTGATCATGCAATTCTGTGGTGGCGTAGGAAGAGCGAGGAGATTCGCAAGGGTACCTACACCATCAACACCTGGACAGAGTTGCGACAGGAGCTGAAGCGTCAATTCTATCAGGAGAATGTGGCGCACGACGCTAGGAAGCGTCTAAAGGAGTTGAAACATACCAAGTCTATTGGTGAGTACATAGAGGAGTACTCACTACTGATGCTACAGATCCCCAATATGAGTGAAGAAGACTTCTTGTTCAATTTTCTCGACGGGTTACAGACATGGGCGTCCAATGAGTTGAGGCAGCGCGGAATGTAGAATATATCCAATGCCCTCACATTGGCAGAAACACTTACTGATTACCACAAGGGTGATGCGGAAAATTCCAAAAATTTGAAGCCCAACCACAGCAAAGGTGGGGAACCAGGGAGTCTCAACCTCTGCAGGATAAGGAGGGGAAAGGTAAACCGCCCACAGGGAGAGAGCAGAAGCATAAAGGCGGGAGAAAGCCGAGATCTAGCTGCTTCCTTTGCGATGGGGATCACTGGGTGAAGGACTGTCCAAAGAAGAAGGCTATCAACGCGATGTTGGAGACTCAAAAAGGCGCTGATGTACGTTGAAGCCTATATTAACGGGAGGAAAACTCAAGCGCTAATGGATACTGGAGCTACGCACAACTTTATGAAGCGTGCGGAAGCAATACGCTTGGGTATCGAGGTGGAGAAGGGGGTTGGCTACCACAAGACTGTGAACGCCACAATCAAGCCACTGGACGGGGTCATTCGTGGAGTCGAAATAAGCCTCGAAAAATGGAGCGGTAAGGTAAACTTTTCGGTAGCCCATCTCGATGATTTTGACGCTGTTCTTGGTATGGATTTTCTGTCGCAGTTTAATATGGTACCACTTCCCCGACACAACTATGTATGCATCTTGGAGGGAGGACCATGCATAGTTCTGATAGTAGACAAGCCGGAAGGTGGGCAAGCAAAGCTCAACGCCCACACCACTCTCCTTTTCGCTACGCAATTAAAGAAGGGAGCCAAGCGGAGAGAAGAGACATATCTTGCCACTATATGGGAGGCAGATGATGAGGTGAATGAGGGCAAAGAAGAGCTGCCAGCAGAGATCACGAGAGTGCTTAAGCAGCACCAGGACGTGATGCCAGCAACCCTACCACAAAAACTACCACCAAGATGGGCGATCGATCACGACATTGAGCTGGAGCCAGGAGCTAAACTGCCAGCCAAAGCACCTTACAGAATGTCTCCACCAGAATTAACAGAGTTACGAAAGAAGCTTAAGGAGCTGCTGGATGCAAAGTTTATCCAGCCATCTAAGGCGCCCTGCGGCGTGCGCCCGTGCTTTTTCAGCGCAAACACGATGGATCATTGCGATTATGCATAGACTATCGGGCACTGAACAAGGTCACTGTCAAAAATAGGTATCTCATTCCTTTAATTGCTGACTTGTTTGATCAGTTGAGGCAGGCGAAATACTTTTCGAAGCTGGACTTGCAATCAGGTTACCATCAAGTGCGGATAGCTGAGGGTGATGAGCCGAAAATAACCTGTGTAACGAGTTATAAGGCCTTTGAATTTCTTGTCATGCCGTTTGACCTCACGAACGCGCCAGCCACTTTCTGCACATTGATGAACAACATACTCCAGCACTTCCTCGACAAATTCATCGTCGTGTACTTAGACGATATCGTCATCTACAGCAACACTTTCGAAGAGCACGTGGAATACTTGAAATCTGTCTTGAAAGTGCTTCGCGAGAATGAGCTGTATGAAGAGGGAGAAATGTTCATTCGCCAAGCCAGAGGTAGACTTTTTGGGTCACAAGATCAAAGAAGGCAGGTTGATGATGAACAGGGCGAAGATTTGCGCCATAGTGGATTGGGAGGTACCCACGAAAGTTACCGAGCTGCAATTTTTCCTTAGGTTAGTCAACTATTATCGAAGATTTATCAAGAGCTACTCCACCATTGCTGCACCCCTTACCGACCTGCTAAAGAAGACTAAAGCATGGGAGTAGACTAAGGAGTGTCAATGGGCTTTTGATCGACTGAAGACAGCAGTGATCGAGGAACCAGTCTTAGCATTGCCGAATCACTTGTTACCGTATAAGGTACATACTGATTGGTCTGACTTTGCCATTAGTGGTGTATTGATGCAACAGGACCATTCGATCGCATATGAAATCCAAAAACTCAACGAGATGGAGAGGCGCTATACGGTACAAGAGAAGGAGATGACATGGGTCATCCATTGCCTGCGCACTTGGTGACACTATTTGCTTGGGGCGAAGTTCGTAGTGATGACGGACAACATAGTGACGAGTTACTTCCAAAGTCAGAAGAAACTCAGCCCGAAGCAAGCTAGGTGGCAGGATTTTCTGGCGGAGTTCAATTATGAGGTCGAGTACAAACCGGGAAAGGTGAATGTGGTGGCGGATGCCTTAAGCTGGAAGGTCGAGTTAGCAGCTATAAGCAAGCTGGAAGGTGATTTGCTAGGCCTATTTCATGAGGGAATGAAGCATGATCCCACAGCCACACAGCTCGCCACTCAAGCATAAAAGGGAAAGACTCAGCGATTTTGGGTAGAAGATGGGATTCTCTACACCAAGGGACGTCGGGTATATGTGCCAAAGTGGGAGAACTTGCGGCGTAACCTCATTAGAAAGTGTCACGATACGAAATGGGCAGGACATTCAGGACAGTGGCTCACACGCACCCTATTGGCGACAGTTTACTATTTACCACACATGTGGGAAGAGATAGAATAGTTTGTCAAGACTTGTCTCATGTGCCAACAGGACAAGATCGAGCAGAGGAGTCCCATAGGGCTACTGAAGCCACTGCCCATACCAGAGAGACCTTGGGAGAGCATCTCTATGGATTTCATCGTAGCCTTGCCGAAATCTGAGAGGTGTGGAACTATCATTGTGGTGGTAGATCAGTTTTTCAAGTATGCGACTTTCATACCGGCGCCCAAGGAGTGTAGTGCAGAAGAGACAACAAAACTTTTCTTTAAGCACATAGTCAAGTACTGAAGGTTGCTGAGAGTGATAGTCAGCGATCGTGACACTAGGTTTACGGAGAGATTTTAGACTGGATTGTTCAATCTCATAAGATCGGAGCTTCGCTTTTCCACCAGCTTTCACCCACAAATGGATGAGCAGACCGAGAGGGTGAATGCATTACTGGAGCTGTACTTGTGGCGCTTTGTGGGCACAAATCAGCTAGATTGGGTTAAGTTACTCGATGTGGCACAATTCTCATACAACTTGCAGAGGAGTGAATCGACGAACCAGAGCCCATTCGAGTTAGCTACTGGCCAGCAACCTCTCACGCCGTACTCGCTAGTGTCCAGCGATACAGGGAAGAGTTCAGCAGCTTACAAAGCTGTAAAATCCTAATAGGAACAGTCGAACAAAGCGCGTGTGTCTGGTCAAGGCGACAAAACGGATGAAGAAATGGGCTGACGGTAAGTGAAGACATGTTGAGTATAGCATAGGGGATTTAGTGATAGTGAAAATCCTTCCGACGCAGCACAAGTCTACGCGCCTACTTCATAAGGGCCTTGTTCAAAAATATGAGAGGCCATTTCCTATTGCCAAGAGGGTTGGCAATGTCTCGTATAAGGTGGAGCTGCCTTCGAGACTTTCGACTACATTCGATGTTTCACGCAAGCTACCTAAGGCCATAACATGGTGATGCAGAGAACACGGAGCGTGGGCCACAAACCAGGGTACCATTGGGAGTTTCCACATCTTACGACAAGGAGGCTGAACTTATCCTTGATGTGAGGACAGTGCGTAAGAAGAACTGTCGTCCGAGTAGTGAGTATCTCGTCAAGTGGAATGGATTGCCTAATAGCGAAGCAAGTTAGGAACCCGAGAACGCACTGTGGCAATTTAAGAACAAAGTGTGCGAGTTTCAGCAAGGACGGGACGAGGGCGGAGCGTGAATTTGGTGGGGGAGAATGTCACGCCCTAAGTGCTCTCAAGCATTTTCTCAAGCACTTAGTGTGCAACTAGGCCTGCTGGAGGCTTTTTAGACCATAAAGCACTACGTGGACCGGAGCTTCTGGAAGGCCTGCTGTTTAGATGGAGAACCGAGCTTGGTCCGTGACTTATTAGGGTAGTTCACTTTAATTAGAATTCCATAAAACGTAGAATGGCATCTAGGAATATTCTAGAGCATAATTCTTCATCTTGTATGTACACTGTTAGATCATTTAGATCTCAGTCATCAATTGTATAGGGCTGCTACTATATAAAGGGGAGGCTCTCACTTGTATAATTCATCTCATAGCTTTGTTTTCTCCTCAGCAATATAAAGAGCATTCGTGCAAACACTTGGTGTGCTTATTTTCCTTCTCTTTGTGTGGTTTTCTCAGCTGTTTAGCATGCAATGCCTCTAAGGCCGCACGATTCGAGAACGGTCTGTGACACTTGGCTTTTACCCAAGCCACTAGGCCTAATCTTAACATGCATGCTCTGCTTTCAACCGGCCTTGACTATGTTCTGCCGATTTCATTAGGCTTTTGCTGGATTTAAGGATGGCAAAATATTTAGAGATAGATTTTGCTCAACGATTTAAATCTGAATTTTTTCTAATTCAAAATTCAAGTGTAGTCTAAATTTTTTCAGGCGGGCTGGTTCGGGGTTGAACTCGTTTTATTTTATTTTTCTATTTATTTTCAAATTCTTTTTATTTTTTGGTAATTTTAAAATTTTTAAAAGTATTTATTTGTTAGATTGTGAAATTTGTATTGTATAATTTGTATTCAAAATTTAATTTTTTTAATCTTTATTTTTATTATTATTTTTTATTAAATTTAATCTTTTAAGGAATTTATTTTGTAAAACAGCAGTTACAATCAAATATATCAAAGATTAAGAATTAATTGAGGATTTAAAAAAATTAAAATAAAATTTATAAAAAATCTAGATTTGAGCCAAATTTTCAGTAACCCGAATCCTGCCCAAATTTAAATTTTACAGAAAAACTAGATCTGGATCTAGATAAAAACTCATATTTTTTTGGTCGAGTTTCAAATTCGGGTTAGGCTCTAAGTTTTTTTAAATTTGAGCTTTTTTTCTATCCGTAGCTGGACTTGCCGCATAGCTAATTGATGGAAGCCATCGTCACTTCCATCCTCTCTATTGAGCTATCTATCATCACTAGGGTTTAGCCAAGCCTTTGTTGACTTCTCCTAACCTTCGCTGGACGATGATTCTTTAAAGTTCTTTGGGTGTTTTGTAATGAATTTTTGTTTTTAGAATAAAATCGTTTTTTATTTGAGGTTAAATAATTTTCCTTTCTAAAGGGTTTGTATCTTCCTCTTTTGAGAGATATACATTCTCTTTTTTTCGAAATTGTATGTGTTCTCTTTTTTTAAAGAGTTTGTGTCTCTTTTTAAGATCATATTTATAGGAATTTGTGCTTATGTGTTATCTCAATTTTATATGAATATTGTCATTTTTATTTATACAATAAATAAATATTTTATTAAATCGTTAATTATTTTTTATTAGATAAGATACTTATAACATTTCAGATATTATATTAATCTGAAAGAGTTCAGATCATATCTAAAAAGTTAGAACCTTATCTGAAATTTGACAAAGACCTGAGAATATACTAACAATAACATAGTTGTAAATAGTTACAAGAAGTATTAGAATTTGTCATTGTGCAAGTATGTTCTCCAATTATTTATTCCTGATCTATTTTCACCGATGCAGAGTTTGTCGAGTAGAATTGATTAATATAGATCAGTGTATATCTATATCTCAATTGTCCAGATGGTTAATCTTAGCAGACAATGAGCTTAGTTGAAGCTCGTATAGATATACAAGTATTCATTGAGGACTGGATACTGAACAAGACTCAATGAAGACCTTTAATAGATATCTTATAAATTCGTCAGTGGAGGGTCTTCTCGAGTTGAGTAGTATTCGTGATCCCTAAACCTGAGCACTACGGTGGGCTTGTGAGTGATCCACCATATTTAGGTTTCACACATGTCAGAAACCTTTCACGGTCTGATCGTTAGGTGTCGCTGGGTATGATTCGATGCTTTATGGAGTTCGGTGTGTATAGATATAGGATCCATCAACTCATATGAGTGAGTTAAATATCCAAATGTGCTAAGATTGTATTCCAGGAAGTCTTCGAGGGTGAATTCCATAATCTCATTAGTATAATGAAAATATTTTAATGTGTATTATATTTTTACTGTATTGCATGTGAGACATGTAATATTTAAATTATTTAAAATACATATATTTATTTGTAACATAATGCATACGTATACAACACCAACAATATTTTTTTATAAAAATGATTTATACTCTTCTTTATAAAAACCTAAATTCAGAAGGCGTTAATATGTATTTATTATACTATATTTTTATTATACTATACTTTATTCTGGTAATTCTATAATTTTAGCATCAAAGATTCTATAATGTATACCATTGATGTTCATCAATGATAATATATCAATATTTCAAAATAAAATTTTTTTAAAATAAACAAAATTACCTTCATCATTTAATTTCATAAATGTTATCCCTTCACTTATTTTTATTAAATTAAAAGGTTTTTATTAAATGTTTTGAAAATTAAATAAATTTTTTATTTTAGATAATTTATTTATTTAGTTTATCAATTTAGTTTATATGTTTTATTAGTTTAATTTGTTTATTTAATTTTTTGTTATTCCATTTAATTCGTTGCTTATGTTTATTAAATATAATTAATTCTTTTATTATTTTAACTTGTTTAGTATATTTAATTTATTTATTTCGTTTATTTAATTTAATTTTTCAATGTAATTATAATATTTTGATGTATTTAATTGAATTTTTTAGTTGAATTGAGGATATATATTTTTTTTCACATGTTTGATATAAATTAATGGTAAAAATATAACATTCCATGCGTGTGTTTCAGCATATTAACAATTATCGTTAGATAGTTTTGAACGAGTTGTGAAATTTAGCATATTAATTTATTTTGCTTTGCAACATCTTAATTCGGTTGGTCATTTGCAACATCACTGTAATTTGAGTTGTAGAACTTTAACTTCATTTCATGTACTATATTTCTTTTCAAAAAAAGTCGTCAACCAAAACTATTAAAAATGTGATCTCTTATAAATCTAAAAATCTTTCATTACATATTACCCTAAATAATTTGTCTAATGAGTGTCAACTTATGTTGTATAAGTCCAAGGCGTCACCTAAATAAAAAATTAAATAGACTAAATAAATAAATTTACTAAATATATTAAAATAAATAATTAAATACAATAAACATAATCAATAAAATTAAATCAATTAATTAATTTACCTAAATAAATTCATTAATGCACTAAATAAATAATCAAATAATGTAAATTAAGCAAATTAAATTAATTTTTAAAATAATGTTTTTTAACATAAACCCCAATAACAAATGCATTTTGTATATGATGTTATATCCCTTCTAATTTGATAATTGTTCATTTAAAATGTGAAGATGTAATTTTTTTATGTGTATTAATATTATTTTGTAAGTTTCAAGTTAATTGACTTATTGGGAATAAAAATTCAAAAAAAATAAGGCAAAAAAATTAAATATACTATTGTCTATATCGATTAAAATTTAGTGTATACATGTAGTATTTGTGTTCATAATCAATATATATGCATCAAATAAGGTAATTAAAGCATATTACGGACACAGTTCATACTTTTTAATCAAATTAAAACTGTGATTAAGAGATTTACCTTTGTAAACCTTCGGACTATATTTTTGAGAATCTGCTCGAAGTGCAATCCGTAGGCAATTTTAGTAATCAACTATAGTGGGATTAATTAGCTAGACAGTAGCTTAAAATCTAACTTGTGTTTAACCATTTAAATACTTAATAGCTATTTGTCTTCACTTTGATCAATTCTTTATCAACAACAAAAAATTTGTCTTGCTCTTTAATGGCTAGGCTTGTTTTAGAAAATGAAGAAAAGTGATCTCTAACTCTTGTAATTAAAAGCAAAATAAACAATTTTCTTTTTAAATTTTTCTTCAAGTGACCGGCAAAGAGAGAGAGCAAAAGTCTTTCATTTTTGTTTTAATTCACATATATATACTGACACTATTTATTTAACTTAATTATAGTTAATATTTAATCATGATAAACTTATATATTTTTTAATAAAATATCTTTAATAAAATAATATTTAATTGACCTAATCATAATTAATTTTTAACCATAATTAGGTTAATTAAACGACAAGTAAGTTTATCAAAATATCTAATATCTAATATATTTATATTTTAATATAATATAATAATTAAATAATCATTAACTCAAATTTTATTAACTTTTAATCATGATTGAGTTATTCACATTATTTAATAAATTACAATATTAAAATATTTTAATTATTTAACTCTTAAATAATCATATATATACAATTACTAAAATACTCTCATTAACTTAATGTATGTCCTACCAAACTCACACTCGAGTTAAACTTAACTGAGAATTCATTATGCGCTCTGTGTTATATTTAATTGATAAAAAATAATTGTTATCTAATTAATCGCACTTAACACTTAAGTATTGACACGCACGCACTTTGAGAATTCTTAAAACAAATATTTGACTTTGTTAAATTTTATTAGATTGAACTATTCAATCCAGTACGTTGTCCCAATGCACAATAAGTACACTTTATATTGCGGGGCTCCCTAGGTCCACTTCCAATTTATCAAATATAACTATTTCATGAGTCCATGATCATTACCCCCCACACACGTCATGAATATCACAAGTCAGCATGTTAGACCATACAAGTTAAGGTCAGAACGCATACGTATAATCCTTCCATCACTTATACTCTGGATGAACAGGGATATAGATCAGCCTCGTCAAATCTCCAGTGCTCATATAATCTTATCTCCAAATTCGTGTCTCGATCAATAATATAAACAAACATTTTTATTATATTATTCAACCCTATGAAAAACTCTTTTTTTCAGGTTCATTGCTCACGGCCTTAAGATTTTCTGAGATATAATATAAAAGTATCGAATATACAACCTACCTATGTGAGCTGATGGATCCCATATCTACGCATGCCAAACTCTATGAGTATCGAACCACACCCATCAATACGTAGCGGTTAGACCATGAAAGGTTTGACATCCGTAGAACCAAAGTGTAGTGGATTACCCACAAGTGCACTGTGGGGCTCAGGTCAAATAACTATACATATTACTCAACTCGAGACGACCTATCATTGACGGTTTCATAGGATATCTATTGGGATCCTCGTAAGTCTGTCTAGTATTAAGTCCTAATTGTATACCCGTATGCTTATACGAGCTCTAAGCTCATGGTCAGTTAAGAATTACCATATGTACTTTATAGATATACTCGTATTAAGTTCTAATTGTATACTCGTATGCCTATACGAGCTCTAAGCTCATAGTCAGTTAAGAACAACCATTTCTACCTTACAGATATAGACATATACTGATCTATATGAAAGGAATTCACCGATAAACTTGTATTGGTAAAAATATATCAGGAACACAGTGTTTGAAAACACACTTGCATAATGACATTTTCTAGCTCCTATTGTAACTTTTTACAATTATGTCATTACTAGTGTATCCTCACATCTTTGTCCCATTATAGATAATGTTTTAACTCTTTATACCTCGCTGACTCTTATAACCTACTAACTCTTAGCAGTGCTAACTGTTAACAATTATAACTTTCAGTTTTACTAACTTTTAGCATCAATCTAAACCTTTTTAGATCTGATATGAACCATTTTCAGATCATACAATGTTCGTAATGTGACAAGCATTATTGCCACTTAATAAAAGGTATTAATGATTTTAATAAAATATATATTGTATAAATATGATCAAATAAGTATTCATACAAACAGGAATGACACATTACCACATATCTTAATAGTTATAGCATTGATGAATAGTAACATAATATAGTGCCAATAAACAGTGTCTGTGTTATAGTGCTTTGTGCTTGGGCGCTCAGTGCCAAATTGGGATGTCTTTGGCATAAAATTTGGCGTTTAGGAGCCAAATTCCAACATCTGAGCCCCGCCAGTATCCTAATTTTATTTTTTACTTTGTGCTATAATTTTGAAACCTATTTTTGAAGCCTATAAAAAAAAGATTAAAAGTCTTATTTACAAATAAGAGAGAAGAGTATGAAATAAAGAGAAAAAAAAAGGTTTTAGTGAGAGAAACACATTTGGAGTTTGGATTGTAGAAGACTATTAAAGATTGAATGCTTATGAGGACTTCTCCAACTCATTCTCTCTTTCTATCTACCTCATTTACATTTGTTTCAAGTTTGTATTTATAATTTGTATTGTTCAAACATGATTACTCTTGTGAACATTTAGATTAATATAATTGAGTATTTCATTATGGATAGTTGGATTACATGTTCTAGAGCCTGATTTAGCTCTATTGAATACTATGTTTTAAATTATTATGTGATTAATGACTATATCTTATATTATTTATTTATACTTTTTTATCAGCTTAATACTTCTAATTTGATTGAGACATTAATTAGATGTTTTAAACTTGAGAGTTATGTGCTTGAGAAATTTTAACTCATGTATTAGTTTTAAAAAATATAAATTTGAGTATATTAAGTTGGGTAAATAATAGACTTAGGGTAATCACTTAAGGATAACTTAATACATGTATGTATAACAAGTTAGATAAAAATATCAATTTAGTTGTATATGCATAGAATCTCATTCGACACTCGAGATAAATAATGAGATTAATTCTAAACCCTTGATTAATGAATACATAAGATTAGTTGTTAATTATAAATGATAAAAAATATAAGAATAGTAGAGTGAAATCAAGTTCCTAAAATTAGTTACTATAAAACTCTCACATCTTTAATTTATCAAATTATTTAGTTTAAATATTTTTAATTTTATAATTCAACTTATTTTTTAATTGAATCTAAATAAAATTAAATTATCAATACTGAAACATTAATTTAAGATATCAATTCTCGTTAAAATAATATTTAATTATTATTTTATTATTTAATCACAACATTTACAATTACAATTTACATGTATATAATTTTACGAACACTAAGTGCTTAACATTCTAGTATGCTAGAATGCCTGCACGGAATATTTTGGTAACATTCTCATATGTGATGCTCTAACGGTAATTTACCATACTTTATTCTAGTATCATTTTCATAGTAGAATGCCTATACATGGCATTCCAAATGCATTTTCACGTGCTAGAATGCATCCTAGAATAATGCCACTCACGCCGCAGCTCTTTTTCACCATTTTACTATTTTTTAAATTAAATATTCAAATCTTATACATTATAGCACACTAAATTATCAAATAATTACCTAACCACAATGAATTTTTATTTTAGCCTAAAATTTCAAATTCTCTCCTAAATTTTTTAATTATCTACAAATTCAAAATTTCAAAGATACTTTTCATTTACATAAAATTTAAACTTATAAAATTCAAACCATGTCTTCTCTATATTATTAATATGCATCACATAACATTTAAACTTACCACATATTGGACATGAAAACGTCAAATGAAATTATGAGTTTTTGTGGTTGTCGTTGCTCACCCACTGCCAATGTTGTAAAATGAGTATTTTTTTTTTTATATTTGGGTGCTTCAATTTAATAGAAAATGAATATTTAATTTTGGTTTCAAAATAATATTTGTAATTGAAATGGAAAAGGAGTGTTTAATAATTTTTCAAATTTGAGAATGAATCGGTTGTGAAGGAGTGAAGGGATAAAAATTATGAAATTAAATGATGAGAACAATTTTATCTAATTTTCGAATTTATAGCTAAAATAGTTTAAAGAGTTGAGTGATGGTTAAAGTAGAAATTAATTTAAAATTTTGGGTCATTTTTTAAAATTTTCCGTGAAACAAACAACTTTGCTGAAAGCGTTGTCACGAGAAATCTGGGCCGCCCATGACCATAGTTCTAGAGAAGCGGGCCTACTTGGCCCATATTGTGGCCCGCCCAAAAAGAATCAGATGCACTTGAATATTTTGATTTGTTCCCTAAGGAGGGCAATTATGTCATTATGTGCAAATGTTTATCTCTCTGGTTTGGATAACAGTTGTCTTGGATGGATAGCTCACTTTTACTACTGAAAATCAAAGGCAGCGAAGTGTTAAAAGCGGATTTTGATGCTCAAAGCTTCTTAACGAAATGGCTTCTTCTATCACCTCTTCTTTCCAAGCCAGGTCAAAGCTAAACCCAAATTTCTAACTTGTTATTTTTCTTTATCTGGGTTCTGTTTCTAGTTCTCATAAAAAGAAAATTAAAAGAGCTTCAGCTTTATGTTCTCTTATTGTTTCCCTTTCTCTAATGTAACATTTTTTGCTTGTTGGAGGCCAGAATTTTGTTGGGAATTTTAGAATTTGTAAGATTTCTTGTAAAGTTTTAATCTTTCTATGAAGTGGCATCGGTTTTTTGTGTTCCAAGTGAACTTGATTGGTTCGACTCATATAGTACTAGGAATCTAGAGGGCTTTTCTTGTTTTGAAGCTACTTCTTTGAAAAATAGAAATTCTGGTGCCACATTATAAGTAGAATTTCTGGCTTGTGGATGTGCAGTTTGGTTGGCTTTTTGAAAGTCCTTATATTGTTTTTTTTTTTTTGTGCAAACGTCATTGAAAGATGTTGCTTTCCAAATTGAAATTTTACTCCCAAGATGTTAATGAAAATGTACCCCGAAGTGGTTCTTGGTTTTACTTCCAGTATGGATGGGAAAGCTATTCATTCATTATGATAATGAGAAAATCGTGGCACTTTGATTCGCATGGTCAATGCTTAAGAACTTTCTGAAAATAAAATCTTCATTGTTATGATAATTTACTCCTATAAATATGGCACAACTACATAAGTAATTGATACCTATAGACCATGGTTCAACTCGAGCTTGGATTAAAAAGCCAGAAGTGCCATTTTCAGCTTCATCAGTCACTTGCACAGACCTTTTAAACTGTAAAGTAGATTATACAAAGATATAATGCGCTCTTTATATCTAATTAATTTTGCATCCAAGTCTTCTCTTTACTTCTTTCAGTTTTTGATTTTCCAATTAAACTTGGTCAGAAGCTCAAGACAACTTAGCCATTTAGTAATTTTGAGCTTAGCTGAGTGGAATATGGCTTTCTTTGGATTCAAATAATGGTATTTAGTTTCACTATTGAGATTATATTTCTTTCATGTAATGCTGAATTGGTAACTGAACCATTTTCTGAAAGTTGAGATGGTTGATTTTGATGTGGTGTTGCAGCAATTTGAGGTCTGTATTTTTAGGCGAGAGGAATGGATTCTGCATTTCTAGTGTTCCTGTAACTCGTGTTGGCTTTTTGAGGAAGGCTATAGAATGTAAGGAGTCAAGAATAGGGAAACAACCCATTGAAGTGCCGTCCAATGTGACAATCACATTGGAGGGTCAAGATCTAAAAGTAAAAGGTCCTTTGGGAGAACTTTCACTTGTTTATCCACGAGAAGTGAAGGTCGAAAGGGAGGAGTCAGGGGTCATAAGGGTCAGAAAGGCTGTGGAGACAAGAAGGGCCAACCAAATGCATGGGCTTTTCAGGTAAACTTTCCCTTTGTTCCCCTTTTTATCATCCTTTTTCTTGACCTGGTTTTGTTTGAACTCTTCCTTAACTCCTTCCGCACTGCGCCTACCGACAAGTATTCACAGTTTTTCTCTAAATCTAATCGTAGCAGCCTTTTTTTTGGAAGGATCATATTGATTTCAAGAAGTAATGGAAAAAGGGCTGGCCCTTGGTGATTATATGTAGACCACCTATCTGTGTTTAATCTTTTTAAAATTAATTCTCTTTAGGAAGGAACTTATTCAAGACATTATATGTTGCTGAGTTTCATTTCTTTTGTTGTTAGAACTTATGGATTATGATGTGGAATATTGTATAAACTAACTGCTAGCATGTTAGATGTTGAAGAAATTGTTCAATTTCTGACATGTGAATGAAAAAAACTAACTGCATTTCAAGATGCTCGTCTCTTTAGCTCTCTTTTTTCACCCCCTCTTTTTTGAGTGCTGTTGCTACCTTAATTCATTGTTCTTGCTCTTGCTTGTGTCATCTGGCCTAGAATTGTTGGTGCTTCATAGTCATGAAAAGAGTGTGACACCCCCTTGACCTTGTCAATATTAAGACCTGTATATACCTTGCCTTGAGTTCTAAATTCCAGAACTTTTGACTCATTTGACCAGAGCTATTTTCCATGGTTAAAGCGACCATCACCGCACCAAAACTTTCTTTAGGTTATTTAATTCTTCTGGTCATTATTGGACTTGTAAGAATGCTTAAGTCTATATGTGACTTTATTACGTGTTGTTGATGTTAGATGAGAACATTTCTGTGTGAACATCTCTCCTCCTGCCTTCTTTTTTTTTTCTCTATCTCTGCACTTCTGCATTGTTCAGTTCTTGAGGATGAATGGATCATACCTTGTCATCATTGCCAGAAAAAATATGGAAATATTTATAGTCTTATTTACTAATTTATGAGCTCTGAGTTTTTGTATCCCACTCAATTGGCTCAGGACACTGACTGACAACATGGTGGTGGGAGTATCAAAAGGGTTTGAGAAGAAGCTTCAAATGGTTGGTGTTGGATATCGTGCTATGCTCGAAGGACGAGACTTGGTATTGAGTCTTGGCTTCTCTCATCCAGTTAGGATGGCAATCCCTGATGGCATACAAGTGAAGGTGGAAGAGAACACCCGAATCACTGTAAGTGGATATGATAAAAGTGCCATTGGTCAGTTTGCTGCTTCCATCAGGAAATGGAGACCCCCAGAACCATACAAGGGGAAGGGAGTGAAGTATGCTGATGAAGTTATAAGAAGGAAGGAAGGAAAAGCAGGGAAGAAGAAGTAATAGATTTCTTTTTCTTTTTCCTTCTGTTATCACATTTTTTAATTATTAATGTGCACTTGCTGTATTGAATGTACTAAATGTAGTTAAAAGCAATGCATTTGCAATCTATGCATAGTTGACTTGATGATCATAAAGGCTGTTATTGCCCTATTGGGGTTAGACTCTTGGACCGTGCTCATGAAATAGTGATGGTCTAAAATTGCATTCAAGTCATGCGGTATAATATTAGCCAGTGGTTGCAAGTAAATGATCATTATAACGTTGGGGAGGCCTCACAAATAAAAGACAGTTCATATAATGCTCAAATCATCACAGAATAACTCGAATAATCATGTTTAGATTAATATTATGTATACAAATTAAATTATTTAAATTCACCTGCACTACTTGAGGTGACATGATATGATTGGTTTACTTATTATCATATTATTAATTATTTTTATTTATTTATTTTAATCATGTATGTTACGTCAAATTGTAGAAATGAATTTGTGTAATTAGTTTGTATATGTAGTGTTATTGTATATTTATTAGTGATAATACAAAAATTAATAAGGAAATAAAAAAACTATATGGTTTTTGAGTTAGAGATTGAGAAAAAAAATCCAATGTGAATAAAGATTGTCATAAAAAGTACAAGTTTATTAAATAAAATAATTAGCCTATATTTGATGGAGAAAGTACATGAAATTTTCTTTGTTCTTAATCTTAAATTTTATAAAAGAAAAAAAAAATGAAGGATCCAATTGAATAGAAGAATATCCATAAGAAGAATTGACAGAAGCGCAAAAGAATTCTTTAAAAGAGATGCTTATGCTTTTGAAAAGATTTAAGCAGGCTTTCAAATATAATCTTTTAAAAATAGCTAATGCAATAACAACAAATGAAACATGAGATACTCTTCAAGAAGAATTCAAATTTAAAGGTAAGAACTTTTAAACTTTAGAATTGTAGAAGAGATTTTAAAAATATAAAAATAAAGAAGAATGAAAATATGCAAGAATTTTTAGATTAATTTATCAAATTTGAGAAACCAATAAAAATATATGAGGAAAATATTGTAAGGAAGAAGGTTGTTAAGAAAATTCTTATTAGTTGAGGAGTTTTTTTTTTAAAAAAAATTTAAGAAAAATTAATGCAACACTTCGAAAAATCTATTAAGAGTATCAAGAGAAGCATTTTAATCACAATAAAAGAGTAATAGTTGTAAAAAAAAAAAAGTAATCACGTGAAGAATGATTGTTTGAATATAGAAAACTTCAATGTTTTAATTGCAAAAAATTGGGCATTTATAAAAAAAAAAATTGTAAATTCTAAACAATCAACAAGCACGTATTAAGAAGAAAAAGAAAGGGAATGGAATTTATTTTTTACTTGTCAAAGCGCCTTTGAATAAAAAAAAATATTTGATTTCTTGATGATTGTTATAATAAGCATATGACTAGTGATAAATATATATACTTTAGTTTAAAAAATAAATAATGGTTTTTTAGTGTAATTACAAGGAAAATGCACAAGGTTCAAACCACAATAGGAACCAAATATATATATGTGATGTTTTGCTTGTTATAAATTTAGAGCAAAATTTATTTTGTGTTGGATAATTTGTAGAACATGAATATGTTGTTCATTTTGAAGAAAATAATTACATGATTTTATATAAAAAATATATTACGCAAATTGTGAAGAGATAACAATAAAAAAAAATAAAAACTTGTTAATTATATTCAAATACGAGAGAGATATAACCTTAAAGATGGAAGCACTTTGGTGAATTATAATTGTGATATAAAAAATTTGATACTTAAATTTTTTTTTTGATTGAAATTGCTTTCACAATATATATATATATATAATATTTATGAGGTTGACAAGTAACATAAAAAAAAAAGAGTTTGTAATAGATTTGTATTTTATTGACAACCTTTTTCCAAAGAAATTAAATAGAGAGCAGACCGGGCACTTGAATTAGTTCACATTGGTGTTTGAGTAATAATATTTACACTTTTCAATGGTAAAAATATGTATGTTATTTTTTTTATTTGATAATTTTACTAAAATGAAATGGGTATTTTAAAAGAAATGAAAGAGAAAAACTGAAAGAAAAGTAGATGGATGAAAAAGAGAAGAAAAAGAAAAGAGACAACAAAGAGGAAGTAGTGAAAAAAAAAAAGACAAAGGAAAAGAATAACATATTCTTTTTTTTTTTTTAAAGACGGGCAAAATTGAAAATGAGTGAGCAGTTTTATCTTCTTAAATTTGTTATATAAGTTATGTTTTCTTGGTTAATAGTTTTATGAAAATAGTTCAATTTTCGTGCATGGATATAAATATGCTGAGTAATTAGATTGTACAAGAATTAAATTTTGATATCACTACAAGAAAATCAAGTTTTAGCCACAAAAGAATTTGTGGCCTATAATGATGTTTACACACAAAAATTTAATTTTGTGAATAAATATTAAAATAATTATTTAGCTAAAAAAAATTGTGATTAAAAATACTTTTTAGTTATGAAAATTTTATTTATGACTAATTATTTATTTACCAAAACATTTATCACGAGTTTAGACATAAAACATTTATAGCTAAAAAAAGTTACCTTTGGCCATAAATATTTTATGGCTAAAAACATTAACATTTAACGAGAATCATTTATGGTTAAAAACATTGATATTTCACCATAAAAACTTAATTTTTGTCTAAATATAATAATATTTAATCACAAATACTTACTACTTTGCCAAAATTAGTGACTTTAACCAGAAAGCATAGTCGAGGCCAAAGGAGGTAACTTTTGGCAACAAAAATTTAATTTATGACAAAAGTTTGTAACTTTTAACCACAAGTTTTTATTTTATGACTAAAAGTGATAATATTTAGCCACAAAACATCATTTTGTGGTTAAAAGTATTGTGACTTTTAACCACAAAATCTTAGTTAAAAGCTAAACTTAGTGATATTTAGCCACAAAATCTTAGTTCGTAGTTAAAAGTGTGATCTTTAGCTATAAAACATCCATTCGTGGCTAAATATAATGATAGTTAACCACGAAATCTTTGTTTGTGGCTAAAGATAATGAATGTTTAGTGCATTGTTCTCTTGTAAAAAAAAAATATTTTGACTTTCAAGTCAACGTTTATGCCAAAGAAAGATATCCTTGTGTGTGGATGAGTATTTTTACAAACAAGTAGAAATGTAATTATTTATGAATGAATTGAATTAAACGGACTAGAATCGTGAACAAAAAAATCGTGTTTATTTATAGTGTATTAGTTCAAATTCTCTTTAAAGTATACATGTGTGAGTACAAACCTTAGTTAATATTTATTATATTCTTTTTAGGTGATAACAAAGTTTAAGATGGATTCTAATCATTATCTTACTAAAAGTCAAAAATAATAATATAAATGAAAGTAAGAATTATAATTTGACCCATTCCAAACTTTTTGCAAGGTCTCTTACCCATTTGTGAAAAATTATAGATTATTAGGTCGGGTTACATGTTTGATAGGCACTGGATCTAATTTTTAAGCCTTTGAAGTACATGGGTTTACTTATTCCAAGGACTTGGTCCGTTTTTCTAGCTATAGATGTAAACCACTTCCTTTATGAGTGAAGAATAAATTATAAGAGTACAGGTTGGTTGGGTTGTTTAAGTAATAGGCCAACAGATGTCCCTTCATAAATGAAGTAGCGTATCTTCTAAATAAAAAGCTTGCAAGATAAACTTTTTTTTCCTTTTTAGCCACAAGTGCCACATGTTCTTAATTTAAATTCTTACCTTTTTCAAAAAGCTATTATTCTAGATAAAATTTTTCTAATTACAGTAATGTTTCTACTTTTACGGTGCAGACATGTGGGCGATTTTATTTCTCAAGTATAAAAACTCAATAGCCTCATTTCCCTCTTTCATTTTAAATTTTGATTTTGAAAAATCCTAAGTCTTTATTTTGTTTTTGTCTTTGCAATCTTTTCTCCAAAAATTTTGTTTACCCATAAAAAATCACAAACAATGGTGAGAAGTCTCAATTCCTTCTATATAGAGAAATTAGAATCAACATTCTATATTCCTAGGGGTGTCGAGATCCGAGCTCCTTCCTACGATAACCTTCATCATAAACCAAGGATTATAAAACAAAGAAAACTACCTTTATTTCAAAATCATATCATTTACTTCCAGTTCCCTATTCCACCCATAATTCTTGAATTTGTACATATGCACGACCTTTCTCCTCTATATATTTACCTTAACGTATTTTGCCTCATTCAAGACATCATCTTAAACTATATAATACGGTTATCCTACGGCCTTATATTGTATAACACCTTCTTGATGTACAACCTACTTTATTCAAAAATAAAAAAACTATTAATTCTCAAAGGATGAGAGAAGGTTGTTTGTTGATTTCGAAGATAAAAAAAATTAGTTTTGAAAAGAAAGCTGTGATAATTAGTAAGGAGTGAAAAAGGCATGGTTACCCTTATGAAGTAAATACTTTATTTGGGAATTACAATTAGAGAGTTAGCCTTATTTCTTCTTTTTGTTAGGATTTGTGTTTACATGCTATCTTATTTTATATAAATATTTTATTTTATAATATTTATATAATACATCTTATTAATCGCTAATTTTATTAATTAAATAGTACAGTACTTGTAACACTACAAATATTATATGATCTGAAGGAGTTCAAATTTGGCTTAAAGGAGTTCAAATTTGTCTTAAAAGAGTTTAGACCAGTGCTAAAAATTAGCAACGCTGAGAATTATAATTGCTAATAGTTAGCACTATTAAGAATTAGTAGGTTATAAAAGTCAGCAAAATCTAAGTGTTATGATCTTATCTATAACGGGACATAGACTTGAGAGTATATCAGTAATAATATAACTGCAATGAACTGCAATAAGTGTTAAGAAATGTTATTATGCACGTGCATTCTCAAACACGATGTTTCTAATTTGATTCACCGATGCGGGTCTGTTTGTGAAACTCTTTATTATAGATTAGTATATGATCATATCTAGATGGTCTAGATAGTTGTTCTTAGTTGATCATGAGCTTATCGAAAACTGGAATGGCATATGGATATTTAATGAGAACTGAATACTGAACAGACTCAAATAGGACCCTAATAGACATCCCATGAAGCCATTAATGATAGGTTTTCTTGAGTTTAGTAGTGTACGTGGTCCTTTGACCTGAGCACCACGGTGGACTTGTGAGTGATTCACCATACTTTGATTTTACATATGTCAGAGACCTTTCATGGTCTGACCGTTATGTTTCGGTGGGTATAATCTGATGCTCATGAAGTCTGGTATACGTAGATATGAGATCCGTCAGCTCACATGGGTGAGTTGTATATTCGGATGCTCTGAGACTATATCTCAAAAAGACTTATGGCCATAAGCAATAAAATCGGAAAAAGAGTTTTTCACAAGATTAAATAATGTCGTAAAGGTATTTTACGTATATTGTTTATCGAGATACGTATTTGGAGATAAGTTTACAGATAAGCGGTGAGAGTTTAACGGTGTTGATCTATATTAACTCTCCTTTATGATATAAATGGCGAAAGGATTATACGTAAGCGCTATGACTTCAACTTATATGGTCTACTGCACTAATTTATAATATCTGTGATGTGTGCGTAGGGCATCGATCACAGACTCACGAAACAGTTTCATTTGATGGCTTATATGTGGTGTGACTATATATGGTGGGGCTCATGGTTGTTTGTTGTATAAGAATTGAAGCAAACAAAAAAAAAACAATTAAATAAAGAACGAAAAAATGTTGCTCATTTTTGAAATAAAGATATTCGGCCATTGAGAGAAATATAAAAGAAGTGCTCTAGTTCCAAATGTTGAGAGCTATTTCAAAAGTTAAAACTTCATTGTTTTCTTCTAATATGGTCGGCTATTCTACTAGTAACAATGAAGTGAGTTTTGTTATTTAAGTGTTAAATTAGAACAAACATCATTCATTGTATGGTAATAATTCAAGCTTAAGTAGTAAGCTAATTAGTTTAAGAGTTAAACTTAAGGTTTAAGTGTGTAAACCCATACTAGAATCAAGCTGTCATTCTAGATTACCCATGCCCACCGAGTTGAGTACTAGAATTGAGCATGAGTGTGCTTCAAGGCGGGCACCCTGGCAATACAAAATTTTAAAGGCTTGATAAGGTGATTCTCTACAAATCTTTGTAATTTTATTTATGAGATAATATGAAAATTTTATTATATTTATTACTTAGAAAATTATATTTTTGGACTTCTGTTGTACATAAATATGTATATGATGTATGTTTTTGTAATGATGAATACAAACCCGCATGTATGCACCCTAGGATAATCAACACTCACACTTTCATCTCAAGGAGGAAAATATTTTTAAGGAAATAATTATGGAAGGAAACGTTCCCCTAAAAGCACCTGTATAGTCCTGAGTGGTTGAGATTTGTTTAATTTTTGAAGGTACTATTGTAGTTAGTGTGTGATGTGTAGAGGTATGTATAATTTTAAAAAATTATAAATACACAGTGAAAGTATTACATACATGTTATACTCAATATAGCATTCTTAAGCACATATATCTAATATATGTTCACATGGATCATACAAATAAATTGTAAGTAAATACCTACCCGGTTTTGAAGGTAACTTTTAAATTCTTCAAAAACTTCAACCTTCAATTGTTGAGCTCACTTTGAAATGTCTTGTTGCACAATTCTAGTTTACAACTGAAACGGGTGGGATTGTGAAGCTAAAATAATAGCCATAAATTCCAGCAATTGGTATTTTAACTCTTAAAATAATTTTAATTCTTATGTTTTTATTTCTTACAAGAGATGAGAAGAAATAAATGTGTTTCGTCTTTTATTCCCTCACAACCCTTTGTTTAGAGCTTTTGTAGGACTTTGTAAATTTATTCAACTCTTTGAAATGACTTAACAAATTCTCTCAACTTTCTCATTTAAAATTGGCCACCGAATGATCACATACTTCACATTTAAAATTGAACTCTTCCATTTGTTTTGTGTAAATGATGGCTTATTAAAATGCTCCCACCACTCACACTTGTTGGCCATTTTATTCAATAATATTCATGACCTACCATTTAATAAAGAAAAGATAATTGATTATTATCTACTAATTTCTCCTCCCCCCTTTAGACGACCGACCAACGCACTTGCATATGCCAAAAAATAATGCACTTTTATAATACTATAAGTTATAAATGTCTTACCATTAAAAATTTATCAAATTATTAAATGATTAATGGCAAACATCACTTATAGCATTATATAAGTGCTAGCTACACTTTCATAAAATAATAAGAATTAAATATATATATATATATAATGTGTATAATATATATATTATTTATTCAAGAATTAATTTTTGAATAATAATTTTTTACCTTATAAGTATTTACTAGTAAGATAAATTGCTGAATACATGGTAAAATCATTCATGGAATAAGATTGTGCCATTTGTCAATTTTTTATTAGTTAATAACTCTTATAACCTAATGATGTATTTTACATTTAAGTATTGATAAATGCATAACATAAGGAACTTGAAACATATTTTCACTTTGTTGAAATTTCTTGGACTAAACTGTTCAATCCAATTTACTGCCCCGGTGCACAACAAGTACACTTCAGATTGTGAGACTCTCTAGGTTCATACTCAGTTTATCATATGAAACTCTTCCATATGTCCATGAACAATGTCATACATACACATATTACGAATATTACAAAACGGCACGTTAGACCATACAAGTTGATATTTAACATATTTGTATAATCCTTCCATCATAGATATCCTAGAAGAACATAGATGTAGATCAACACCGTTAAGTCTCTATACGCTCAACCATAAACTTATCTCTAAAGTTGTATCTCAATAAATAATATCCGTAAACACTTTTACGATATTATTTATCTATAGGATAAAATTATTTTCTTGGGTATTTTTGTTTATGGCCATAAGATTTTCTGAAATACAATCTTGGAGCATCAGGATATAATACTTACCAAAATGAGTTGATGGATCCTATATCTATGCACACCAGACTCTATGAGTATCAGACCATACTCAGCGACACCTAACGATCAGACCATGAAAGGTATCTGACATGTGTGGAACCAAAGTATGGTGAATCACTCACAAGTTCACCGTGGCACTTAGGTCTATGGATGGCGAATATTACCCAACTCAAAAGACCCTCTATTGACTGCTTTATGGGATGTCTATCAGAGATCTTTGTGAGTTTGTTCAATATTTAATCCTTACTGAATACTTTTATTTCTATACAAGCTTCCACTAAACTCATTGTCTGCCAAGACTAACCATCTGGACTATCCAGATATAGATACACACCAATCTATATATTATAAGGTATTTACTGACAGACCCGCATTAGTGAAGATAGATCATGAATATAAAGTTTGAGAACATACTTGCATAACAACATTTCCTAACACCATTTGTAATTCTTTTGCAACTATGTTATTACTTATATATTATCAGGTTTTTGTTCCATTTCAGATAAGTCTCTAACTCTTTAGATTTTGTTAACTCTTATAACCTGGTAACTCTTATCAGTGCTAACTTTTATCATTTATAACTTTTAACATTGCTTATTCTTAACACTAATCTAAACTACTTTAAATTAGATCTGAACTATTTCAAATTATTCAATGTATAAAACATTACAAACTTTTTATCATATATATAATATAATTAGTAATATAATGAAATGATAATAATATAAATACAAAATAAAATTTTTTATATAAAAAAATTAACACGTAATCACAAATTTTAACAAATATATTATCTCTTTTATATGGAATTTGACTCTCTCTGACATAAGCATTGCAAAGGATATTTCGTATTTTAACACTAGATACTTCCAAAATAGCATTTTTTTCTATAATCTTCTGTCTCTGGACATTCTGTTCCCAAGATCAAGATGGTGAGAACATCTTCTCGCCGTACACTTATAAAAGGTTCTTCCCTACCATTAATGAGTTTAAAAAGAAGATTACTTCCTTTAATTGCATTTTTCTTTTTTTATATAACGATTTCTGATTAACTGTGCTTGTGTAGCTACGATTGTGGAAGCAGTTCAGGTATTGACGGAAGATGAGATTTTGAACTTTACTTTGATTGATTCTTGTTTTGGGTTCTGACAGCTTCCTTGGGCAGGTGAAGAATGCAAGGATGATTCTAAGGCTTCAGAGTTGATTCCATGAGATCCGGAGTTTTGGAGATGGGTGTCACTTCTTCTTCTACGCATGGTGCAAAATCGAAAGTTGTTGATCCATTTGCCAGACCATCGGCTGTTGATCCTCCTTCTGTTCTCGCTTCTTCCTCCCAGGCTCGTCCTATTATAATTGAGGCTCGAACTTCCTCATCTGTCATAGGCAATTGCTCCTCTAGCCACTTCCACTTACGAGGGAAAAGGTAACTCTTGCTTTTTGTTGGTTATTTTTTATTTTTTATGTTTGTCTAAAGTCTTGAGTTTTTCCTTTATTGTTTCGCAGACCTCCAAGCTTTTATGGAAGGTCTTTTAGAAATTATGTTGGGCATCATGATGCGAATTCGATTTTAATCGCTAGTTGGTATGTCAATAATCAAAACTTTGTCGTGATAATACAAGGTTATCTCATCATATTTCTTTATGTTTTACGATATATAATCCTCAGAACTCTTTGAAACTCAAATCGAAACTGGAGATACATTCCTAATAATATGATGCAACCAGAGGCTAAGTTAAGAGCGAGCTAAATTAGAGCACCTAAAGCTATAAAAAATTGGATAAATTCTATTACAACCAAAGCGATCACTTTCAAGAGGAGTTTTAGAACCACTGCTACACAAACGAACTTCTACTTCAGAGGAAACATATCTTATGATTGATAAGAAAAGGAGACAATTATTATTTAAGTAGTAATTCTGGGAATTATAGTATCAAAGTAAAGAAATGAACGATGGTTGTTGTAATAATAAAATTGAGATGAAACCAAGACACATAAAAAAAATCCTACCAAAGTTGCTATTTAATAAGGTTCGGATAATAGGTGGTAAGTTGTCTTTAAAAAAGGAAAAATTAATAATTTATTCCCTTGATTTTTTTAAATTACTCATTAATTTTTTGAACTTTTTAAAATATTCATTTTAATTTTTATTGTTGAAAATATAACATCTAAGTGTATTTTTAAGGTCAATAATATAATTTTGATTAAATATGAAATTATTTATCATAATTAAAATTATTAATTTACCTTATTTATAATTCATACATTATTTTTTTAATAATAGAAATTAAATTTAGTATTTTAAAAAATTTTAAAATTTAATGAATAATTTAAAAACTAAACATACTATTTTTTTAAAAAAAAATTAATAAAAATAAAGAGGCGGTCAGATTTATAGGCTGAGACTTTACATCACTATCTATATGGGCTTTGACTCCAAGTAGACTTATTTCTAATTGGATAGGGAAACAACTATTAAGTACATCTGGAACTGGCAGCAGTGCCCCTTCGCGTTGGGAACTTCATAATAGATAAATTTGATTGCTTCAACATATCCAGCAACCTAACCTCAAAGAGCTCGGAAGAAAAATGGCTTTAAATAGTTTTTTATTATTTTAAATATGTGTTAAAGAATTATTAGACAATAAAAAAAAAGTAAATAACAAAACAGCTACTACTTTTAAGAGTGGTATTATGCTATTAAATAGTATTTTTAATATTTTTTATTTTAAATATATGTTAAATAATTATTTTAATGAGATGATATAATAAATAATTTTAAAAAATTACCAAATTAATAAATATTTGACACATCAATAATATTTTATAAAAAGTATTAATATTGAATAATTTTAAAAGATTAACAAACTAATAAAAATATTTAACACATCAATAATATTTCATAAAAAGTATTAATATTGCTCATTTTATAAGGGGTAATATCAAATTTTACATCTACAAATTTGCAGATCAGTGATCAGATTATAATATCGTTTTGATTAGAATTAGCCTTAAGCATTCCCTTTTATAGGAAAGAAGCACCTCAAAACAAAAGGACAATTCTGATTGAAAAGGCGTATATCAAACACACCACAGCCTTCACAAACGGGAAACAGTTAACAGAAGCTTTGCATGACTAAGGTTTAGCAACTGGTAGTGATGAAAATGGCAGGAACACTAATAACAAAAAAAAAAAAAAACAAACATAAATGCCTCCTGAAAACAGTTGTTGATTCTTTACTGAGATCATTATCCACTGTACAAACCCAGCTCCCAAAGCAATGTGTCAGTTTCTCTGCAAAAATTTGCACAAAATGGGAGCAATTACTCGGGGATAACAACAATTACAGAATAAAACTAATTAACAGAACAAGATAATACCTAAGAGCTGACATCCTGCTCAGCTTCATCGTGAATCTCAGAAGTGGATTTCCCAGAGTGAACCTGAGAAGTGGATTTCCCCGAGTCCTCAGACATATCGACCCCATTGCCACTCTAATTAAAACACAAAAACAGAATCATATAAGAAAATGACAAACAGAAAAGAAAAAGGAAGAAACCTGATAAACAGATCTCAACTGGCATATTAATAACCAGAAATAGAATAAATGTAAGATATTTACAAAGGGGGTGCATTACGAGTTTTTTGTTGTAAATTTCGAGAGCTATCACATACTCTGCCTTCTTTTTCTCGGCCTTCTTAATGTACGGAGCTTTGTCCTAATATTAAAAATTACCACATCTCATCACAATTTCACCGAATATTAGCAGTAAAAGGAATATACAAACAGGATTACCACAGTTAGTAGTGTATTGGAGAAGCGTTTCTTGATAAGAGTGATTAATTACAGCAATGTATGGGGCGAACTGAAAACAAAATTTTCTAAATTTGAGAGATCTAATGATTCTCGTGCTTGCTTGTGTTCGGATAACAATATGGAATTTGTATCTTACAGAGTCAGACATCGATTTCCATTTCTCCCCGCCAGCTTTCCCTACCTGCACGTTCACACGCATCAGCAAAATAATTCTCCTATCACCAAACCGTATACTTACTGTTTGGTTGCTGTGAAACGAACGGAAATTGCGAGAAATTTGAAATTATAATCCAGCTGCTCATTTATTAATCTTGAATTTGTTTTATTTCAAATTTATATACAGACAAAAAAAATATATGTAGCGCCTAAATCATCCCCCTATTTCCCTGCTTTGTAGGCCAACCAAAACAGCGTATTAAAAATAAGCTAAATCTAAATTTCAGCTTCTCATTGAATCATTCATTAACTTCGAGTTTATCATATTTTGAAATCCAAAGAACTAAAAGAAAGTACCTAAATCTCATTCTTTATATTTTCTAAACAGCCAAACAGAAGGTAACTAAGAGAAATTCAGACTAAGAATACCAACTCTTCACCAGTAACTTGAGTTTATTAAACTTCAAATACGGAACAAACAATATATATAATCAGATACATATATGCGTCTGTTTTCCCTAATTTTCTCAGCAGCCAAAGAGAAAGTAAAAATTGGATAAAGATGAGAATCTTACAGCTGAAATGGATTTTTTGTCAGGACAGTTTTCTTTGAACGACTTTCTGAAGTCCTCCCTGTTATTTAACACGGCCAACCAATTTCAAAAAAATAAAAATAAAAATAAAAAAACACTATCCAATGCGGGAAAAAAAAACACTTGAAACAGAGAGAATAGTCACAAGAGAAGCGCAATCAATTAAAAGAAACGGAAACAGAGAACTTACATGAAGACGAAGAAAGCACTGGGAGGACGCTTGGGAGCGTCAGAGTCCTTCCTCTTCTTTAGCACCTTCTCCTTTGTCGTTTTGGTCTCCGTCTTGCGTTTCTTCAGCATCCTTCGAAACACAAACACACACCAACAAGACAAAACAGAATCAATAACAAATTATCTGTTTAGCGAACTCAAATGACAAAAATGCAATCGCAAAACAAAAAGAAGCATAGTGCAGATGATTATTTGAGGAAACGAAACGAGCACATGATTATAAAAGGCAGAAGAATCACAGCAAGTGAAGGAAAAGAAAATTAAAGTACAAAACGCAAGTAGATTTTATCGTAACGGATCTGTAAATCAATTGCAGTAATAAGTTTGGAAGAGAATCAAATTGCAAATTGGATAAGAAAACAAAATTATAAAGTAAAGAGGAAACAAAGTGTCTAAAACCAGATAAAACAATTTCAGAAAACAACAGAAATCTACAAAACAGAAGAATCATAATACAAACACGTAACTGAAGCAAGTTCATGCCTAAAAACGAAGTAAAAAAAAGCAGAAAATCAAACAAAGAATCTAAACATAGAAAACAATCAAATAGCAATGTTGTTTAATAGAAGACGAAGCACGGTAAACAGAGACTAAACACAAACTCAAGGAGTCCACAAGCATCAAGTGAAAAACAAAAGTAGACGAAAACGAAGCAGAAACATAGAAAACAAAAGCAGAGAAAACAAAGAAAAAGGCTTACTCAGCGTCAGGTTTCTTTTGAGCAAGCGCGACAACTCTTGGTCCTCTCATGGCTTCTTTTTGAGAGAATGTTTTCCGACGAATTTAGAGAGAGAAAGCAGAAATTTTTTGAAATACAGAGTGGATTTTTGAGCGAGGAGACATATTTATAGGGGCTGTCAAGTAACGGACTTGAAAATTGAAATTAATTGTAATTTTGATTTTGAGATCACGATTTCGTTATTTTGGCGGGCAAATGAGAAACGAGAGACGTGCAGTTTATGAAGTTTGCGAGAGGTGAGACGCTCGAGAGTGCAAAAACTCGCTGTTGCAATGGTTGAGATGTTGAGTCTGTTTTAAGATGGCGAGTGATTTGCGCGTGTTTACTTTCTGCGATTATGCAAATATTTGTGATTGTCGCTTAGGCTACCGTAAAACCGTTTAAAGCAAAGGAAATGAGGGCGAGTGGTTGGTTGCCCCTCTGTCCCCTACTGCGAATTTTCCCCAGTTCGTTCGGTTTGAATCAAATGCAAAATGTTGCCTGGTGGTGATTCTGAATAAATTTGTAATTTTTTTAAATGCACAAAATTGCATTGACATACGATCCACTTAACTTTTGTCAATTTAATTAAGTTTATAAATCATACACTAATTATATTGTTCGAGTGGCAATGCATGTGTACTCTCCGACCTCAAGTTAAGGGTTTAAGTTATAAGAAAAATTATCGAAAATTTATATTTTATGTAATTTAACAATTATATTTTATGTAATTTGGCAATTATTTGAATTGTTGACAGTGGGTTAGAAGTTCAAGTTTTAGGAGAAGTCAACAAAAATTTAAATTTTTTATAATTTGGCGATTATATTTTCTATAATTTAGTAATTATTTGAATTGTTGAAAGTTGTATGATAGAAGTTATTTGGTGATTAAAGTTAGCAAGAATTTATATTTTCTGTAATTTGGCAATTGACAGTTCATAATTTGACGATTATTTGAATTGTTGACAATTGTATAATAAAAGTTATTTAGATTATTTATAATTGGTTGAGATGTATATTCAAAATATTTGTATAAAAAAAATTAAGTTCATAAATCGTGCCTACCTATGTCATTAAAAAATGGAATTATAATTTATAAGTATGAGACAGAGTATTTAGATGTCTAATGGGATTAATGTATTGATGGACGTGGTCATAGACTGATAGTTGCACAATTTGCCCATCACAAGTTAAGGGGATCCAATCAAAGAAGGGGAAAATATAAAAGTAAAGCTAATTTATAGAACAAAAGGCAGCCTCTAAATCGATTGTCCTTCCCTTTTCAGGAAATTTTAGTGCGGACCTTGCACCCTTTCATCTTGCGCAGCTCTCACATTTTCAACTTTAATTTATGAGAAGTAGAGAAAATTTAACATACTTCCATATTATTAAGCTTCACAGTTTCATAGTTATTGTATGCTGCTTCTGAATATAAAATAAACATTTAGGAACATTTCTAGTCTAGCGGATTTCCTTCAATTTGGAAAACTTCAACAACAGTAAATCTTTGACTTTCTCGGCGGTTGAGGCTATACGAGGCCGCTGTTTGTACTACTCATCGAGCGATCGATGCATGCAGGATATATAAGAAATTAAGGCCATTTTCGCTTTATGTCTTGTGAATGAAACCATTTTATAAATTGATTATGGGTGTCTATTATTTCATTCATTCAAAATGGCTTTTTCTTTCTTGTCCTCCCAATTATCCAATCTCTTCAATGCTTCTCTCACCTGCAATTTAAGAGTAACATATTATATTTGCCAAAAAACAATTGAATAAATGGCCAAATTAGAAGCTTAAAACATATTTTATATATATATTACCTCCTTATTCCAGTCCGTTCGAAATGTGACCCACAATAAAATGAGGGTCTGCATCACTGTACCGCCGATCATCCCAGACCATATCCCCTATATCGTGTTAAAGCACAGCATATAATTACCAAGATAATTAAATTTATCACTACCGTATATAACTTCCTCTATGTATTTCCCTTCACTTTTGATGCAAATAAGCACATGAAATATCATTAGAAAATGATTAATCGGGACTCAAAAAAATGTTACCTTAGCACCAAGCTTGAAGTAGAAACCTAAAAGTGAACCCAATGGGACTCCAACCACATAATAACATCCCACGTTAACATATGCTACAAATGCTTGCCATCCACATCCAACAGCCACGCCTTCATTCATGCATAATTAGTATTAGCACAATACACAAGCTATTTTCCATCGAACAATTGATACAATTTTCCGTTGCTGAGTATTTATACGAGCTTACCGGACAAGACAGGTTGAACTCCGTTAAGAACTAGGGTTAGGGCAAGGAGTGGGCAGAGATCGGAGACGGCCGCAGCTACTGTTTCACCTTCTGTGAAGACGTAGCTCAACACATCACGCAATGCTAGAATTATCAGCCCCGCGATTACGGAGACTATGAAGGAAACTAATGTCACAATCACCACAGAAAATGCAGCTGATTTTGGATTTCCAGCACCAAGCTCATTGCTCACTCTCACACTGCATGTTTTGATCATTGAAATGCAATTTCATATTAGGTACAAATCGTGTAGGGTTTACCACTACAGAAATAGTAATCATAATGGATAAATAACGACCTTGCAGCTGCATTAAACCCGACTGAGATCATGAAGACCCATCCAGATATTGTCATACTGCACAACAAAAGTCTTTATTAGTTAACTAAAAAACATATAAACCTTCAATTAATAATATAATTATCCTTCTTTAATTAAATATATTTAATTAATAGTTTTGATGTTCTCTTACACAGTGCTTGTTAGAAATTGAGGAAAGCAGCAGAAGGGAGAGAGATGAGAATCGTCAGGAAATTGGTAACTACCAATAGACTATATCTTTACTATATTGGTTATAATGAAATGGTTACAGAATGAACTTTTATATAGGCTTTAATATAAATTAGTTACATTGTAAACACACACACATATATATATATATAATAGTCAACAATTGTGAGTATAGAGTGTGAACATAAATATGAAAAGTCAATAATTACAACTGTAATTATTATCTTTAACATCTCCCCTCAAACTCAAGATTGCATATGCTTGAGTTTGAAAATGAGATTATGGTTATGGTGGTGTAGTTAAGAGACAATCGCTATCGAATAAGGCAACTATGGTTGGAGAGAGAGACAACCATTGTCGGAGAGGGATGCCACCATTGTTAAAGAGATGCAACAATTTGTCAGAGGGTGACAACGTTGCGATGCCTTTTGGCGAGTAAAAATGTTCTAGCGATTGACAATGTTATTAAAGAATGACTAGGTTATTGAAGAGTGACAAGCGCATTGACCAATTTATTTAGAATTACAAAAATTAAAAAGACCAATAAAAATTAAAAAAGAAAAAACCTAAACATTATAAAAATAACAAATCAACCCTGAAACTTCTAAAAATTATAAAATACCACAAAATGACAAAAAATTACTAGATGACCCTAAGAGTTTTCAAAATTGCAGTAAGGACACACATATTATATAAATAAAAGATGACCTTGAATATTTAGAAATTTAGCAAACTAACCCGATGACAACTTTTGAAAAGTTTGCAAAGACACATTTACTATAAATCGGATCACCGAAATTTCAAATCGAAACTTGGGTTTGATAGATCCACTAGAGAGGAGTCGCATGGTGGTGGCGGTGACGGAACACTCACTGAAAAATATAGCAAATCTCAATTAAAAGGTTTACAGATGCATTAGTGATTTGGAGGCATGTATGCGCGTAAGGACCTCGATTGGAAAGAATTTTTCGGTGGCTGAGATGGCCGCTGTCCTCTGAACTGCCTGGTGTCACGTTTCACACCAAATAAAAATTAGGTAGATCTTAGTTATATAAAGATGGGTATACAACATTACCTAACAGGCTAGTTTTTTGGGTCAATGGCAAGCGCCCGGCCTGTGACAAGTGGTATCAGAGCAAACTTAAATTTTCATTCGTATGTAGGCCCTTAAAATCGCCCCAATGGAGATTGCCACATGGGATGTAGGTCTCCTATGCTGCTAGAGGATGGGCAATACGAGCTAAGTGGGCCCTAAAAATCCTGTGTCTTGAGCCCCAATAGAGATTGTCACATAGGTAGTGGGTCTCCTATCTCCAAAGGATGGGCAATACGGGCCAAGTTGGTCATTGAGTTTGGGCCACACAGTGACGAGGGCGTCACTTGATTGGATGGGGGAGAATGTCACGTCCCACGTCGAATAAAAATTGAGTGGATCTTGGGTATATAATGATGAGTATGCATCATTACCTAACAGGCTAGTCTTTTGGGTCAATGGTAAGCACCCAACTCGTGACACTGGTATGGGCTGTGTATAGTAACTCGCTAAAAAACGGTCGAGATCTAAGTTGGATGATGGATGATGGTCAATTCTTTGAGTGAGGTTAGAACGATCAAAACATTCTGCATCTTCTGAGGTGGGTGGTGAATAGTCACTCTAAAAGACAGTATCGACAGTAATAAATAGTGATTGAAATAGTATCTTACGGCAATGAACAATGACTAAAGAGCTATTTAGCTTGTGAAAACATAGACTATTTTGGCTAAGATAAAAGCCAACGGAACTTGCATGGCTGATATATGATTGAAAAATAGATATTTAGCAAAAAAAATTTGGGTTATGAATACTATATTTTTGATGGTAAATAATGATTAAAATATAGCCAGCAACTGATAAATAGTACCAAAAAAGTGAACAATGGCTCGAAAACTATCAAGTGAAAAATCTGACAAATGAAGAGGAGGCCAAGAATCATATGGCTTCCATACCATATTAGATAAATTGAAAGGATAAGAAAAGCAGCAGAAGGGAGAGAGAGATTGTTGAGAGTAAACCGATAACCACCAGTAAACTACATCTTTACTATATTGTTATTATAAAATGGTTACAGAATGAGCCCTTATATAGGCTCTAATCTAAACACACACACACACACACACACACACATATATATATATAATAGTTAACAATTGTGACTATAAAGTGTTAACATAAACATGAAAAGTCCATAATGACGACTGCATTATTAACTTTAACATCCCCCTCAAACAATAATACTTAAGTTTGGAAACAAGAATATGGTTATGGTGGTGTAGATAGACGATCACTATCGAAGGAAGCAACTACAGTCGGAGAGAAAAACAACCATTGTCGGAGAGGGATGCCATCATTATCGGAGAAAGATACCACAATTATTGGAGAGATGCAACCATTTGTCGAAGTGTGACGGCGTTGCGGTACCTTTCGGTGAGTGATAATGTTCCAGCGATGACAAAGGATCGGCAATGACAGTGTTGTCGGAGAGTGACTAGGTTGTTAGAGAGTAGCGCATTAAGAGATTTTATCCACCAATTTATTTGAATTACAGAAATTTAAAGAAAGACTGATGAAATAAAAAATTATAAAGTAACCCAAAATTTATGAAAATAACAAAATAACTCAAAACATATTAAAAGTTACAAAATTGCCCAAAAATTATTTGAATTGCAAAATTATCCTAAAAGTATAGAAAAATTTCAAAATGACCTCGGAATTTTATGAAGTTTGAAAATTGACCCTAGAAAAAATTTGAAACTTTTGCAAAGGAACTCTATAAAAAAAATCGAGAGCCAAACCGATAAAAGAACATCGTAGATTGATAGATCCATTCAAAAAGAGTTGAATGGTAGCCGTGGTGACAAGTACTTTGTTGAAAAATGATTAGGATCTAAGTTGGAAGGTGTTGATAGGAAGTTTGAACGGTGTTGTGCATTGTTTAGAAGTCCTATTAATGTGACTTTGATGGATCGGCAATGACAGTGTTGTCGGAGAGTGACTAGGTTGTTAGAGAGTAGCGCATTAAGAGATTTTATCCACCAATTTATTTGAATTACAGAAATTTAAAGAAAGACTGATGAAATAAAAAATTATAAAGTAACCCAAAATTTATGAAAATAACAAAATAACTCAAAACATATTAAAAGTTACAAAATTGCCCAAAAATTATTTGAATTGCAAAATTATCCTAAAAGTATAGAAAAATTTCAAAATGACCTCGGAATTTTATGAAGTTTGAAAATTGACCCTAGGAAAAATTTGAAACTTTTGCAAAGAGAACTCTATAAAAAAAAATCGAGAGCCAAATCGATAAAAGAACATCGTAGATTGATAGATCCATTCAAAAAGAGTTGAATGGTAGCCGTGGTGACAAGTACTTTGTTGAAAAATGATCAGGATCTAAGTTGGAAGGTGTTGATAGGAAGTTTGAACGGTGTTGTGCATTGTTTAGAAGTCCTATTAATGTGACTTTGATGGGGTTCAGGAGAAAAATGCATTCTAAGTCATTTGGAAGGGGCTCTGAACAGTAACATGCCAAAAAATGGTCGAGATCTGAGTTGAAAGGCCTATGGTTATAGAAAATTTGGGAAGCTATTACGGGTTATGCCAGTACTAGATTGGATTGACTCTAGTAGGGTTAGGATGGTCAGCATATTTTGTACCATTTGGTGAAGGCGGTGAATAGTCATGCTCAAGAATAGTAATCAGTGATGATAAATAGTAACCAATGATGAGTAAATAGTAATTCAAAAACTGTCACGGTTTATGAAAATATAAACTGATCTAGCCAGCATGAAAGTTGGGTGGCCTTACATAACTGATCTAATACTAAAAATAGAGTTTCAATGAATTTTTGGGTTGTGAATAGTATATTTTGAGGGGTGAACAGTGAATAAAATAGTGTAGGTAACGGATGAATAATTACTGGAAAAAAAAAAGTGAACAATAGCTCAAAAACAATCCGATGAAAATTCCGACAAAAATAGAACTAAAAAAGAGACTAAAAACCTTGTTGGCTCTAATACTATATTAGAAATTGAGGAAAGCATCGGAAGAGAGAGAGAGATGAGAATTGTGAGGAAACTGGTAACTACCTATAAACTACATCTTTACTATATTAGTTATAATAAAATGGTTACAGAATCAGCCTTTATATAGGCTCTAATATAAACTAGTTACAATATAAATATATATATATATATATATATATATGTAATAGTCAACAATTCTGATCATAAAGTGTAAACATAAATATAAAAAGTCAATAATTACGACTGTAATTATTATCTTTAACAGTGCTTAAGAATTAACCCAGAAGTGTATATTGTTATGTTAAAATTTTCTTATAAAAGTAGTATTTTTACATATAAAGTTTTTTTTAATACAAAAAATGGATGATTCTTTAACTTTCAATTAAGACCTCTATAAATATAGATGGTGAAAATAGTAATTTCGTATATTTGTATATAAAAATACACAGCATAAATTTATAATGGGTTTTATTTTTATTTTTTATTTTAAGTTTTAACTTAATTATAAATGACACGTATCATAGTATAATAGATTTATTTTTTATTTTTAATAGAAAATATAAATAAATTAAACATGTCATAATGTAATATATTTATAAATGACATATATTATCATAACGTAATTAGTTTTTTAATTTTTTAAATAAAAAGTTCTTACAATAAATTCACTAAATTTTTTAAAAAAAATTTGAATAAAGAAGTAGTTAGCCACCAATCACTAGTTGCCGCACCACCACCGTCAATCGGCCAATCAACTATCGATAACTAGCAGTCTCACTTTAATCCCTATCCACTCTTATTTCTTGTCTTTTGGATTACAGGATAGTAAATACACCATTAATGCTTTTACAATAGGCAAGTTAGTTCCTTCATTTAAAAAGTTATATGAGATGTTTAATTTTATAGGGTAAAATTATTTTTCAATCAAATATAAATTACACTCAATGATATGGTATTGGCTGACATTGAGCAAAGTTAGCTGACCACTTACCAGCATTGATCGTCCACCAATAACTTTCAAGTGGTGTATCAACTCACTATGACTACTCTTAGACCTCAAATTTTTTGATTTACTTGATAATAGGGTTGTTGTTGACAACAAAATATTGAAGTTTAGAAAAGACCTCAAATAAGCGTTGACGTTAATTAACTGATTATTGACCGAAGTTGATTAATTATTAACTAACAATGATTGGGTGTTAACCATCATTAACTGACTGTCCGTGATCCCTATAATGATATATCAATTTACCTCGACCATCATGACCCTTTAATTTTTGCGATCTCAACAATGGCAAGGAGTGGATAACACGATAATACTTCGTTGTTTGACGACGACATTATGGTGGATGCTACTTTTTCTTTTATTGCCGATGCTTCATTGTCGAGAATACCTCTATATCATATAGATAATAAAATTTAGAATCAAATGATGGTCAAAGTAAGTCAATACACTACCATAAAGATTACTAGTGATCGGTCAATGGTCGGTTAATCTAGTCAACACCACATCACCGAGCATAACTTATATTTTTATTTTAAAAAAAATATTACTCTTTAAAATTAAGCATTTAACTAAAAAAATTTAATAGATTGATTAACTTAACTATTTTATTAAGGACTAAACTAATAGTTTAAAATATAAAAAAGTGATCAAACTAACAATTTCACCTGTAATAATAAAAATAATACAATAAATTATAACAATACACATATACTAGTATTTTAATTCTTCATTAATGATAATTAATCAATGTGAAATTAATTAATTAACTACAGTTTCTTATGCATGAAGCATATTCTTGTGGAGCCAATTAGACCAAAGTCGACAAATCATAATATCATAACTTATACATATCAGCTTCGCAAGATTGCTCACTAATATGCGTCTTGAATTTGGAATAATATATATGCAACACAAATGAAAATCTAGCATTAATATTAAAGTTTATTTTAAGAAAAAAATACGTCAAATAATATATTATTAACTTAAAATTACACAATTTAAACTGAGAATTTAAGGCTTATGATTATTATTACATCTATAAACAACTCAAATGAATTTTAGTGGAGAGTAAATTTTATACTTTAGAGTATGACATATTCATTTATTATATTAAATATGATTGAATAGAGTTTTATTTTTCTTTGGGGTACAAAATAAAAATAAAAAGATAATACTAAATTTAACATTACAAAAACTCAAATTTTGAATTTTTATTAATAAAGACATTATTTTTTATTTAAAAAAATTCTTCTCCAACAAATTTTTTTTATAAAAATTAGATTAAGAAAATTCTTCTAACCAATAAAAATTTCCAATCAATCGGACTCCAAAACTTTAGTCTTCTAATTTCATTTTTCAATTGTGTAAGGGTTTGTGGATTGGATAGATATTCACAAAATTTTAATATTAATTTAAATTTTTTATTTTAAATAATAAATAATTTTAAATTTTATATTATTTTATATTCAATAAATTTTAAAATAACATTTGAATATTTTAACATTATTATTATTTTATTCTAACAACTTGTCAAAGCACAGTAACCAAGACGTGGGGCCGTAAATCATTTTTGATGACGCTAATGCTTAGGTCATAACTTTTGTACAGAGAAATCTCTACTCTGTCTATTTTCGGGGACAAAACAGACCACATGGGATGTGGCCCATATATCGCTACGACTCTTTATAGTAAATAATCGAACAATTATTATTCCTGGAAAGAGGAAAAATCCAAACAATTCATAATGATTTCTACCATATGTATATTAATAAGATGCCTTTTTCTTTTTATGGAAAAATTAAGGGATTGGAGAAGTGACCCCATCATGATTCATGCGCCATCTCATACAAAATCAAAATGAAATTGATTTTTTCCTGTATTATTTTTAGTAGGAAAGATTCATTCCTATTTTGAAAACAAAAACATTTCAACAATTCTTTCACAAAATTAAGTTTTAATCATTATATAGCAAATAATAATGACTTTCACAAACTAAATAAAAGCATTGACCAAATTGAGAGAGAGTCCAAAGCCAAGATATGTACTAATAACACACGAAACACAAAAGGAAACAGCTTATGCTTACCAAATTGAGAGAGAGTCCAAAGCCAATTCGGGATTTTCTAGCAATCCAGCCAGCAGAACAAGAATTTGAAAGTACCACGACTCTAAGCACAGCATCACAGCCGACGCAGCCGAAAGCTTGAAAAAGCCTGGCAGTCCAGAGAAAGCTTGTACGCTGAAGCCACCCCATGTGTATTTACACTTCTCACTTTTAACTATGTAAACAAACTGAGCAATGACGACAATCCACCACGACAGGCTCAAAACCAACGAAGCGCCCAGCAAGCCGAGCCCCACTTTGTAAGTAACGAGCCAACTTAGCAAAAGATGGATGACTAATGTGACTGTTGATATGTATGCGCTTGGGTTCACTATGCTTTGAGCTTGTAAAAATTTTTGGATGGGGAAGTTTATAGCATAGGCAAAGATTTGGGGTATTAGCCCGTAGACAAAAACTGCCGCTGCTGAGGCAATATCCTGAGACTCACCCAGAAATATTAAAATGGGTTTGGAGAAGATGTAGATAATGGAGAGTAAGATCCCTGTGAGAGTGAGAAGGACTGTTGATCTTTGCATATATACGCCGAGCATTTCGTATTTGTTTGCCCCATATGCTTGTCCACATAGCGTCTCCACTGCACTTCCCATTCCCAGCTGTTTGAAATTGACATAGAATCATAATTTTTTTTAAGAAAATAATAAAAGAACATCATAAATAAATATATAATACAAGCTAGGCAGGTACAACTTCGTGAGTATATATATACATACCATGAGACCGTAGGCGAAGACTTGGATACCGTTGTTGCCGAGGGAAGCGGCGGCAAGCTCAAGATTGCCAAGGTGGCCGGAGAAGATTTGGGTGGACATAGACATGAGATAATTGATCATGTATACGATAACTGCTGGAGCTGCGAGGTGAAAGAGTAACTTTGATTCAACCCAAGTTGCTTTACGGAGGCGCTCCAAGAGTGGCAGCTCAGTATCAGATAAAATGGCTTCGAGCTGGCCGGTTGATCCATGTTTTTGCTCTGACGGTTGGGGTGGTAATGGTGGAAGATTGGATTCAAGCAGAGGTTGATGAATATGATCATCATTTTGTGAAGATCCCATATCTAAGGTTTTTTGGGTGCAAGACTGAAATGAATGATATGAGAGAATTGAGAGAGACCTTATCAGCAATGAGGTGGGGATTTATAGGATTGAATGGATGGTGGCTGGGTTGCTGGCTGATTTGATTGTGACAATGAGGCGCACAATCAGAGCATCTGGTGCTGAAGTAATCGAATTCGTGATGGTGGGCGCCCCGTTGGTCTAATAGATAAATATTCTCTAATACATATGACAAGAATAGCATGTAATAAAATAATTCTACTAGGCTTCAAAGTTGAAAGGCTTATGAATATTACCAAGATATAAAAACAAAGAGTTCTTGTTGTCTAGCCAATTTTCTCGTTAGCTCTAAAGACAGTCTTGGATAATTATTTCTAGTATTCCTTTCCGCTAGATTCTATTTTTTTTTCTTGGTATTATATAAAGAAGATAATTTGTGTAAATGAATTGCATTTGTGCCCTATTTTATTATAGTATTATTAAATCTTTTTACAAATTCAAATGGAATTCGTTTAAGTAAACGAATCATATAGTTAAACATGTATTTGATTTGTTAGATAAATAAATTATATAATATGATATGATTAAACGTGTTTAATAAATAGATCGTATTGAATTCGTTTACATAAATATATACAATTCAATTCGTTTATACTATTAAACATGTATATAATTATTTTTTTAAAATATAACAATATATTACTTAAATTATTAAATATATTATATATTAAATGAATGAAATAGATTTAAACAAATTTGTATTCTATATATTCTCTAAACGAATTTATATTTTTAAAGAATTGACTTAATTTAATTATTTAAATAATAATGTCATAAATGAATTGGAGGATGTTCAAACATGAATTCAATGCTATTATTAAATGAGTGACAAAAAATTCTACCCGTTTAATAATTATATTTTTTAAAATCTAAATTCACATAATTTATGTTGAATTTGTGTTTCAATGAATAGTTTATGTTTATTAATTTTTTTATAATTAGCTAAAAAAAAAACACACGTAATATGAGTTCAACGGAAAAAGAGTATTATATTGAGAGTTGCAAAATCACGGATTCTTTTGATTTTGAGAAGAATTAATTCATCCGAGTGCTCTATCTAATTATTACATATACTCTCTCTTAATACCTACGAACCAATGGAAACTCTTGAATTACAAAATTAACAATATTTGGAATCATGGGCAGTTATGTGTTGAAGATTTGAAGTCTAACTAAGAATTTAACATCACAAAACAGCCTTGACATTGAAAGACTGAAGACCTCGCAAATCTCCATTGTTTTCTTTGACAAAGTACCTTTTTAAAAAATAAAATAAAAGATACAATATATATCAGAGAATTACGGGCTTATAGATAAACTTACATATTAACAAGTGTTAGATTCTAACTCTCTACAACAAAGAAGAATAACACTGAATAAATTCTTTTTTAAAAAGGAGAAAACAACACTGTTAGAGCAAAAAAAATTGCCCTAACTCAAGAGGGAACAATACAAAAACATAGCCACATGATCGTATGTATCCTTCACGTTACAGCATAATCAATATAGTTCCAAAGCAAACCAACAAAAAATAACCATCCAAGCTCATGTGGTCATGAGGAATAGTTGCTTGTCGGAAGAAAACTTAACGCTTCAGTTGGCCGGTGTCACGGTGGAGGCCGACGTAATGCAATCAAAGCCAGAGAAGCCATGTCCAATCGGCGAAATCCTCAAGTATGCAACACTTGAAACCGATGAAGCATGACTAGCTAGCAAAGTCACCCCACGGAGGGGATTGGCAGTGACTCAGTGGAGATTGAAGGATCTTAGCGAAGTACAGCAACATAGCTCGACACATTGCTATCTTGACTTTGATACCACCGACAGAAGAGAAGAAATCAAAAAAATAATAGTAAAATAAAGAGAAAAAAAGGAAAAAGAAAACCGAGGAGGGGGTAGGAAAGGGGAAGGGGAGCGCCGTCGGAGAAGGCGGCGGCTGCAACTTCTTTCTTTAGAGTTTATTAGAGAGCTTTTTGCTTTCAACTTTCAAGAGAGTTGATTCAAGGATGATATAACAAAGTACGCTTTGAATCTTCGACCATTCCAATTTTTGTATGTTACTCTATTATTTTTGTTAAAATTTAGGAAAAAAGGTAAGAAGCATGAGAATCTTAATTTATGCTACCAATTAAATCTAGACATGATTTTGTTTATAATATGATATTTATGCTAGCAATTGAGAGAATATGCTAGAAGGCTTTTGTAATTATATTTCATGTATAATTTTAAGATACAATATAGTGCAGGACATGTTGATAAGCTCAAGAAGTAAATGTAGGTTCGTTATAACCAAATTATTATAAATATTTGGTGTTATATTTTTTTTTTTTGGTTTTATTCCTTTACTGTATATTGTTATTATTCTTGGATTTGAATTTTGAGTTGTTATTGTTAGGTGTTGATTAATTATGAGTGCATGCATTTGGTATGTATTCATTATCAAATATACGCATCATATACATATCTATATATTTACACAATAGAAGTTTAAAAAATAATAATAAATACAATTATTGCATATTAATCAAATTAATATATAAGATTGAGAATTTCATCTATGAAGTCTTTGGATTAAAATTACTTGAAGTCTACTTGAAATGCAAACTTTGTCAATTCTAACAATTAACAAGGGTGGGATTGATTGTCTAGAATAACAGTATATTAATTCAACAATCAGTTTAACACTTAAACATAATTCTAAGTTAAACTCTTTAACTTAGTTAAATTTTTTATTTATTTATTCAACTCTCGAACAAAAATAAATTTATTTGATGTTTTAATAGTTAACTTTAATTAGAGAAGATGATGAATAGAATATATTTTCAACTCTTGAAAATAGTATAAATTTTAATTCTTAATTTCTCTCTAAATTGGTTGGCCATCTTAAAACACTTAACAAAACATTTTTGTTTTAATTTACTAATATTAACCAAATGCATTTTAATTAAATTTAACATGCATTTCATTTTAATTTCACTTGAATTGAGATTTTTAACTTAACCAAAGTTAACTTTTAACTTTAGTTGAGTTAGAATTAACTTAACCTTAGTTAACAAATATCTAACTAACTTAACTATAGTTAATTAACTTAACTATAGTTAGATTAACCATTACTTAACTATTAAGTAAGGTTAATATCTAATTAACTTAATCATATGGTTAAATTTTAACCATAGTTAAGTTAAATTATTTATTTAATAAATAAATATTTATTTTAATTATTTAACAATTAAATAATCAACTAAGAAAAATTACTTTTATACCTTTACTAGGTTACCAAGTTATCATAAAATGGATCCCACTATTAATTATATACTTTAGTTAACTTAATCATAGTAAATTGCAAGATTTTACTGTATTGAACTATTCAATACAGTACGTTGCCCAAGTGCACAACGAATATATTTCATATTACATGACTCCTTAGGTCTAGACTCAATTCGTCAAATGAAACTATTCCATGAGTCGGTAATTGATGCCCCACGCACACATTACGAATATTACAAATCAGTAAGTTAGACCATACAAGTTAAGGTCACAACACATACGTATAATTCTTACGCCATTTATACTCTGCATGTACGATGATATAGATCAACACATTCAAATTTTTGTAAACCCATCCTTAAATTTATCTCTAGATTTGTATCTCAATAAATAATATACACAAACACTTTTGCGATACTGTTTAACCTTGTTGAAAAATCTTTTTTCGAGTTTATACTGGTGGCCACAAAACTTTATGAAATATACTTTCAGAGCATTGGATATACAACTTACCTATGTAAGCTGACGGATCCTGTATCTACGCATACCGGACTCTATGAGCATTAGACCATATCCAACAACACATAGTGATTAGAATATGAAAGGTCTTTAACATATGTGGAACCAAAGTATGGTGGATCACTCACAAGCCCACCGTGAAGCTCAGGTCAAAGAATCACGAATACTACTCAACTTGAATATATCTTCTTTTGACAGTTTCATAGTATATCTATTAGGGTCCTTGTGAGTCTCTTCAGTATTCAGTTCTGATTGTATACCTATATGCCTACACAAGCTATAAGCTTATGGTCAGTTAAAAACAGTCATATGTACCATGCAGATATAAACATACACTGATCTATATAATAGTGATTCACCAATGGACCCATATTAGTGAACATAGATAAAGAATATAATGTTTGAGATATATTTGTATAATGACATTTCCTATCACCTATTACAACTCTTTGCAACTATGTCATTACTAATATACTCTTAGGTCTTTGTTCTATTTTAGACAAGGCTTCTAACTCTTAGAATTTTGTTAACTCTTATAACCTGTTAACTCTTAACAGTGTTAACTCTTAGCATTGCTAACTGTTAGCCCTAGTCTAAATTTCTTTAGACTAAATCTGAACTCCTTTAGATCATATAATATCTGTAGTGTTACAAGCATTATACCATATAATTATAAAATTAATAATTTTCATTCGAAATATTTATTATGTAATTATTAAACAATTAATATTCATACAATATTAAAATGGCACGTAAGCATCAGCTTCAACAGTTATAAATTTCTAACAAGTGGTATTAGAGTCAAATTAAAAGCCCTAAAGCCAAAATTACAGCCAAGCTAAAAGCCAGAAGCCAAAGATACTTGTTATATTAGCATCAACATATATCAAAGAGGTAAAGAAATCAAGGATAAATTTCAAGAAACAAAATCAAGTTCAAGTATATCTTTGTTGAAAAAGAAAAAGAAACATAGTAAAGTTGCATCTATAGGAGTAGCACCCATGCAAAAGCTATGAAAAAACAAATCATTTAATTTAAGTTGATAAAGAACTTAAAATTATTTGAGAATAAAGTTATCCTAGTAGTTAAAAATATCAATTGAGTTATTGTTTTAAAAAAAAATTAAAACTCATTGAAATGAATCTAGCAAATTAATAATTTTTTGTTTTTAAAAAAAGATAATTAGTGCATGTAAAAAAAAAAAGGTTTACTTACAAAAGTGATAGGTGCATTGATTCTTATGAAAAGCCTTGAGTATGATACATAATTTCTACAAGGAAAGAAACTAGAGAATGGTGGGGGGAAAATCGGTGAACCGAATCAGACACGAAAAATCAAACCGAACCGATTGGTTTGGTTTGATTTTTTCCTTGGTCGGTTGGATTTTTAGTTTTATAATTTAAAAAACTAAAAATTCGATTCAACTTTTAGTTTTGGCCTTCTAAACCAAGAATAAAACGGAAAAATTAAATTTTCAAAAAAAATTAAAAAATTAAACCGAACTAAAAACAAGCTTAATTTAAGCCCATTTGAAGCCAAACTGAAAAATCGACCAAAAATGAACCGAACCAGTTTGGTTCGATTCAGTTCAGTTCATTATTTTTTTGTTCGATTTTCGATTTGATTTTTTAAAAATCAACTAGCTCGATTTGATTTTTGATTCACCCTAAAAACTAGACTGAATTGAACCGGTTGTATCCACCTCTACCAGAGATTGGCTTAAGGAAAACCATAAAGAAATTAAATCAAACACGATATATTGAACAGATATGAAAGTTTGGCTTAATAGAGACAGTGATAGATTAAACAAAACTTATTTAAGATATACTAAAATTACCTTATTTGAGTTAGTTTATGAGATGTTTAGTTTAATAGTTTATTTGTAGAATTTATCTTATTAAAGATAGAATTCAAATTGTATAAGAATTAAAAATATAAGTTTAACAAAAAATTAGATATCGCTCATTATATAAAAAAGCTAGAGAATCGATAAAAAAATAATGAGAGAGAAAAATTATATAAAAGGTACATAAAAATTGCTTAAAGTATTCTTGCATTTTATATTATAAAAAAATAGTAAATTATTTTTTCATTATAGATGTAGCCTAAATTGGGGTGAATTGTATTAAATTTTTGTGCTCTTTATGTAATTTATTAATCTTGATATTTGATATGCTTCTACTATATTTTTTAAACAAATTATAAGAGTTAAAATACTAATAAAAATACACTGTTTTGGACGTTCAAATTTTCCCACCAAACTTCTTCTTCCTCACATTTTCCTCCTCTTGTTCTTACTGTTTCATGGCCAAAACAAGTCCATTTGTTATATGGTTTTCTTCTTCCAAATCTCACAAGAATTCTACAATAGCATCTCTTTTTCTCCTAGTATGATATAATGTCCTCCTTTGATGCTGAAAACCAAGTTCAAAAAAGGAGAAGATTTTATACTTTTAGCATATATAGGGCTCACTTCAAAAGCTTTAAATTATTCCATTCTTCTTATTCTCTTTAATTATCAAAACAGAAACATAGAGAGAGAAAAAGTGGTGAGAGAAACTATTTTAGAAAGAGAAAGAAATAGTATAAAAGAAGAAAGTAAAAAAATATATTAAAACATTATTGTATAATTTTGAGATATAATGCAGTACTATATATATTAATCAATTTAAAAAATATTCATAAATTTATTAAAATTGAATTATTATAAATTTTTGTTATTTTATTTTATTATTATCTGTTGTTATTTATTTTTTAATTTAATTTTTGGATTGGTACGGAATTTTCAACGGCAATAAAATCAGTCTACAAATATTTTCGTTTACAATATCATATTTTGATATACAAATGTCAAAGCACGTTGTTTTTATTATGGATTTTCAAGCCACCCATCAATGTGGCCCATAACCTTTTAGAATTACGAATTAGAAGCCAAATTCAAATTTCCTTTTACTTTTGTACTTCAATAATTGCGAGTTCTAGTGGATCTTCTTCAAATTTCTAACTATATAAAATTATAAATTCCATAGTTTATATGCTGCCTCTCGTGGACCAATAAATATAAGCAATACACGTAATGGAATTTCTTCAATTTGGAAAACTTCAAGTACAATACGACGATCAATTCATTTTCTCCGCTTTGACAGCATATGAGGCCACTGTTTGTGGCTTCAAGCGATGAAGGATAAGAAATTACGTGCTGTCACTTTCGTTATATAAATATTATATATATATATATATATATATCTTGTGAGTCAAAAGCGTTTTATAAATTGATCAAGCAAAATTGCTTCTAATGTTATTCATTCAAAATGGCTTCTTCTTTCTTGTCCTCCCACTTGTCCAATCTGTTCAATGCTTCTTGCACCTGCAATTAAGAATAAGACATTACATTTGCCAAATTAATGCTCAAATTCTTTCTATATCGAAAAGCTTAATAAATATATATAAATATACGTTACCTCCTTATTCCAGTCCGTTCGAAATGTGACCCACAATAATATGAGGGTTTGCATCACCGTGCCCCCAATCATCCCTGACCATATCCCCTACAAATTATAAAGCACAACATGCAATTACTACTATAAACTATCATAAAGTAAAATGATTAGTCGTGCTGCGAATTTGTGTTACCTTAGCACCAAGCTTGAAGTAGAAACCTAGAAGTGAACCCAATGGGACCCCGACTAAGTAATAACATCCCACGTTAACATATGCAACAAATGTTTGCCATCCGCATCCAACAGCCACACCTTAATCCATTCATAATCAGTGTTAACGTGAGCTTCACTCAATTAAAAGATTAATTCCATATGGTTTGTCCTTAAAGTGTTTCAATAATCTCACCTGACAAGACGGGTTGAACTCCGTTAAGAACAAGGGTTAGGGCAAGAAGTGGGCAGAGATCAGAGACGGCTGCAGCCACTGTTTCACCTTCTGTGAAGGCGTAGCTCAAGACATTACGCAATGCTAGAATTATTATTGCCGCGATTACAGAGATTATGAACGATGCTAATGTCACTATTACTACAGAAAATGATGCTGACTTTGGATTTCCAGCTCCAAGCTCATTGCTCACTCTCACACTGCATGTTTTGATTATTTGAATGTAAAAATATATTAGGTCAAATACTTTTGTTGTTTAACTTTAGAAATAATCATCATAATACTAATGGTAATTCAAAAGAAATTTTTTTTTGATGAAAATGACCTTGCAGCTGCGTTAAACCCGACTGAGATCATGAAGACCCATCCAGAAATTGTCATGCTGCAAAATCATTAATGATACAGAAGTTATTAGTTAACTAATACAAACATTCACCTTAATAATATAATTATTGGTCTTCAATAAAGACCTCCAATTGATATTACTGACTGTTATGGTACATGGTAAATAAGAATGGAAATGCAGGTAATATATATAGTCATGCTGAGATTAATCTTTATATGGTAATGTAATTGTTGTTAGAATGAGCACAAAGCAAATATGGCCTATTGGGAAAATATATCTGTTGGGTTTTATTACTTTTTATGCCGCTTATAAATTATTAATAATTATATATTTTCGGTTATTATAAATAAAGAGTCAATTGAAATAATTTATTTGAATTATTTTTTTATTTGACTCTAAAAAAATTTATTACGTATAAATTTATTATGTATAGAGACATAATATTATTTAAATTATTATATAAATTTTTTTTATAAGATTATGATTTTTAAGTTAAATTATTATTTGTAATATTTTTTTCCTCTTTTCATTATAGAAATTGAACACAATTTTGACCGTCAAAGCTGTTAAACTCGTATTAAAAATGGCTAACCCTCACATTTTAATTACTATGAATTTTTTGGATTGGATAATTGTTTTTAATATGCACCTTAATAATTTAATAAGATAGATTTAAGATTGTATTTAACGTATGAGATGCGCTAAGAGCTGACGACACGACTGTTTCTAGATAATTATTATATTCAATCGTGAATTTGTGGGTCTTCGTTGATGTAAAGGAATTATATTTTTCTACACGACTATTCTTCAACTTTATCTACATTCTACTCGCAACAATAATTAAGGTATCTAGCCGGAGATTATTATATATTATAATGCTACAAGATGCGTAGGACACAAAACTTTTGTATAGAAAAATCTAAGTTGTCTACATCTCTTTATGGTATAATAATATTTGCAATGATTTAACACCATATAAATAAATAAGACAATTCAATCTTGTGTTTGTCTTTATCAAATTATATTTATTTATATGACCAAACCTAGGTAGTGGAGATAAATGACCCATCAGTGATGCCATGTCATGACCATGCCATCTCAAGCAAAACCTTATTTATTTATTTATTTTTTTTTTAAGTTTCCCCCCAATTATTTTTGTTTAGAAAATATTATAACTAATATTTTGAAGAAAAAACTTAATTACTTCAAAAAAAAATGATTCACTAAATCTGTTGTTAAGTTATCATACTTTTATCCTTTTTTGTATAAATTTAGAAAATATAGCTAATAATCATAAATATAGGTTGTATCGATCACGGAAAAAACAAAAGGAAAGAGGTTAAGCTTACCAAATGGAGAGAGAGTCCAAAGCCAACTCAGGGTTCTCTAGCAATCCAGCCAATAGAACAAGAATCTGAAAGTACCACGTCTCTAAGCACAGCATCACAGCGGATGCAGCAGAGAGCTTGAAGAAGTCTGCTAGTCCTGAAAAAGCTTGTACACTGAAACCACCCCATGTGTATTTACACTTCTCACTTTTAACTATATAAACAAACTGAGCGATAACCACAATCCACCATGACAAGCTCAACACCAGCGATGCACCAAGCAAGCCAAGCCCGATCTTGTAAACCGCGAGCCAACTTAGCAAAAGATGGATGACTAATGTGACTGTTGATATGTATGCGCTTGGGTTCACAATGCTTTGAGCTTGCAAAAATTTTTGGATGGGGAAGTTTACAGCATAGGCAAAGATTTGGGGTATTAGCCCGTAGACGAAAACTGCCGCTGCTGAGGCAATATCCGGAGACTCACCCAGAAATATTAAAATGGGCTTAGAGAAGATGTATATAAAAGTGAGTAAAATCCCTGTGAGTGTAAGAAGGATTGTTGATCTTTGCATATATACGCCAAGCATTTCATATTTATGCGCCCCATATGCTTGTCCACATAGCGTCTCCACTGCACTTCCCATACCCAACTGTTCATAATAATCAACATAGAATTAATAATGAAAAGAAAAAAAAATCAATAAATAAACATCATTAGTAGATAAATACAAAGCAGAGATAAGATATACACACATATATATATATATATATGTGCGTGTGTGTACCATGAGACCGTATGCGAAGATTTGGATGCCGGTGTTGCCGAGGGAAGCAGCGGCAAGCTCAAGATTGCCAAGGTGGCCGGAGAAGATTTGAGTGGACATAGACATTAGATAGTTGATCATGTAAACGACAATTGCCGGTGCTGCGAGGTGAAAGAGTAGCTTTGATTCAATCCAAGTTGCCTTGTAGAGGCGCTGCAGAAGTGGCAGCTCAGCGTCAGATAAAATGGCTTCGAGCTGGCCGCTTGATCCATGTTCTTGCTCCGATGGTTGAGGCGATAAAGATGGAGGTGGAGGGTGGTGGTGGGATTGGAGCAGAGGTTGGTGGATATGATCGTTTTGCGAGGATCCCATTTTGGCCTTCTTTTTTGGCGATCGACTTCAAAGTTTAATGCTAGTTGCTGTTACTGGCGAACGATAAACGAGAGGGAGTTGGATTATTATTATTTTTTGAAAGAGAATTGGATTATTATATATATATTGCGAGAAAGAGACCTTTGTCATTAACTTGTCTTCTTCCATATCATTGCGCGACTGGGAATCGTTCTTACAAAATTTTCTTTTTTCTTTTAAATAATATTCGCACTAACCTAGAAATTATTAGCTATAAAATCAAATTAATAATACGGAATCATAGGTAGGTGATGATGCATCGATATTTGAACTCTATGTAATTTAAAAAAAAATTAAGTAATTCTCCCCTGTAACTAATCTCACAAATCTCCCTGTTTTTTCAACAAAGTACAGTATTAATCTTATAATTAAGGTACAAATTTTCCATTAATATATACAAGTTTTTCTTTGAAAGTCAATTAATATATATCTATACATATGAACAATGCAATACTTTCTTAATGTTATTCTAATATTTTTATTTCAAATGATATGTTAAATAATTATTAAATATAAAATAATATAATAATATTTAAAAAAATTTATATTATTTTATCACATAATAATTATTCAATGCATCAACTTAAAATAAAAATTTTAAAATAATATTTGAAAAGTAAAGTATTAAGAGTAAAAAAATACAAGAATCATAATGCTAGTGATTTGATGAATCTACACATCTTGTAAGTATGTTTCTGCCATAAATTTTTAGTTTATAACATGATATCTTTGATAACCCAGATGTGAAATCACTCGGAGTTTATTAAGATGGTAATTTTTCAAACCAGCCTTCAACTCTTAGACTGTAATTTTATGATTATGAAGTAAAAGCCCCAATCTAATAATCCTTTTACATTCTTAGTGGGTCTTTTGAAATCTTTTTTCGGAGAGATCTTCGATTAAGACAAGCTAATTTTGTGAATATTATAAGTAACAATCCAATCATTAGGATTTCATATACAGTTTAATTATTACAAATTACGCTCATAAAATTGTGTCTTTCATTAAATTTTGTTAATTACCAAATATAAATGAATTCTCTAATTTTAGTGTGAACTGAACCACATTTCAATTTCAAACCTCTTGTTTAAAAAAAATTATTTATCTTATTTAAGATTATATCGATCATATTACAATATTAATATTATATCAAATAATTAAAATTTTTACGATAGCAATATGTATATCATTAAAATACATTCTATTCGAATTATTCTATCTAATCATTGAAAGTAATACATATATTTTTGAACATTTTACACTTGGACTAAGAGATTTTTATAAAACAAAATAAATCAATTACTTTAATGTCCATTAGAATTTAAATTTCTAACCTCAAATTAAGGAGGTATACATAACTTCTTCTCTAAGGCAAACCCTTGAATTATTAATAAAAATTACAATTTGAATTAGTTAACACTCATTTGTAAAAAATTTGTTATATAAAAATTAGTTGTTATAATTAAAACTCATAAATTTTTAATGGGAAAAAGAGAGTAAAAGAACTTTGAAATTTATTGTGGATGTAGTTATAATATGCAAATAATACCCCAAAAAAAAAATGTCTTAAAATCTTGCTTCCAGGCGAAGCGTTTGTCTTCCGTCCGTTTTCAAAATTTGCTTTTTGGTTTTTGCTGCGATCTTCAATCCCTAATAAGACAAATTGCGGCCTTATATGCAAGTAAAATGTTCACATCAGAATATTTGCATCACCAACAAAACTTATCTGCCGGCTGCGCATGCCATGTGCACATTATTATCTAATAATATTATCTAAATTTGTATTTTTAATAATTATAATTACTTATTTGTTTTTTAGATTTTCAAAATAATTGTAACTACCTACTTTCTCCTTAATAGGATATATTGAAAAGAAAAAAAAAAAATTGGGTTATAACACTTATGGTATACGCAAAAAAAACCTGAACTAAACTAGTTGATTTTTAGTTTGATTAGTTTGATTTGGTTAGAGGTCGGTTTTGATTGATTATATTTATTTAAAATTGATTGGTTCGATTTTAAATAACTTCAAATTAAAGAAAAAAAATTAAATAGCCTAATAATTTTTAAAAAATTAAAAATCAAATTAAATTGAATTAAATTAGTTTAATTTAATTTATGACTTGAACTGATTGATTCTATTTTTTAAAACTGATCAATTAATTTTCAATTTGATCGAGAACCGAATTAAAATCAAATCTTCCCACCTCTAAATGGACTTTTATTCTACAAGGAATTGGAATCTGCACGGTGTAACATAGTATCTTTTTATACCATTTTTAAACCATTAAATTAATACACTAAATAATTGAGATTAAAACTTTCAAATGGGCATTAATTACAGTATATTCATTATTAATTATACATATTATATTTTATCTTATCCAAGTGTGTTGATTCAACCGTCAAAAATAGTGTGTAGTTTGTATAAAATATGGTGCAATAGAACTAGTCAGAATGTAAACAAACAGATGTAATAGCATGGTATGTTGCAGGCAACATGAATTTATTTATTAATACATTAAATTGCAATATGATCAACAGAACAATGCTATCAAAGGACTGAGAAAAGTTATAGCTATTATATCTTTCAAACAAAAACTATACAAGTGATAAATATCAAACTGGAATAGTAATCCCACAATGCTCTTTCCTCCAGGTCTGCTTATATACCAGAAGGATTCATATTAGGCATGGGAGATTAACAGATTCAAATAAGTGCACTCAGAGTCAATGAGGAGCTAATTAACACCAAAGGAAATGCCAACATCTTCATTTGGAGACCTGCAATGCATGAAATTGTTAGAGTACGGAAGAAAAAAAAAACAGCCATCAAGAACTGAAATAGATTAATCATTAAACATAAGCTGAAAATATAGTCAAAGATACAGTTAAGTCACTTTGAGTCCTGAGAGATGAAGAACCAGAAGTAATTCTAGGCAAAGCAATATGCCCTTTTCTTTTTTTCTTTCCTTTTAATTTTTTTCATTCCCACTTAACGAATGAGTAAAGAATGTAACTAAAGAACAAGCAATTACACTTTACACATGAAAGCTTGTTTTGTTTTGTGGGTTTAAGGAGACCATTATAAAAAGGGGTGGAACAGTAGTAGTTTTACTTTGAAAAATCTGTGGAAATAAATAAGTGAATTCTTCCTATCCAATTTTTGCAGTGGCAATACAGAATGAATAGGCATACGGTAGCAGATGGCATTTGCAATTCAATAACTTAGTCTCAGTAAATATTTGCATTAGCCCTACATCAGAATACACTTGTAAGTTATCTTACCAGCTTGTGATGATGTAGCTGTTGGAAGTGCTGGAAGTTTGGCAGCTGCAACCCAACATGTCCAGAAATTAGTATAAAGCAACATATAGAGAACGGAAAATACTTTTGTTAGAGTATAAAGGGAAGAAGGATCGAAAAATTCAAAATATGAAGGAAAAAAAAAAAAGTTAATAAAGACTTATGTGAATTTGACAGGAGATTTAAAATTTTCATCATACTTTCATTGCAGGAACCAGCAGGTACAAAAGAAGTAGAAGGCCATGGGGCTTCAATGTTGTCATTAAAATCGCAAATGAAGCCGATTCCTGAAGTTTTATCATAGCTCACATCCGAAGGCAAGCTTGGTAAAAGGCAACCAGATTCTATTGAAAAGGAAGTCCGAATATTAGATTAAACCCAAAAAAAAGGGTAGAAAGAAATATAAAAGGAAATTTCCTATCACAGCATGAATTTCAAAGTGACGTGCATAGTTTGTGTAATTAGTATTACATTTTCAAAAGATTTATCACCGGTTATATATATTCCACAACTCAAATAGTTTACACATAATTTGAGTTCACTGAAACGCTAAGCCACACTTGGCTTTTTGTAAAAACTTATACTAGTAAACTAAGCTACTGAAACAGCAGTAGCAGGATATAATTAGTTTTGCTAAGATGACTTGAGCATCTTTCATCTTTTAGATTATGGATAAACTGTGTTCAGTCAAGGTTATCAGATCAACCACAAGATTCATATTTTAGGATATCAGAACAGATATAATTCCATAAGGGAAATGAAGAAAGATAACGAGTGAAATGGCCAAGTTGACATGAAGAAAGGATGACCACTTAAAAATGAAACTGAAGAGAGTAGCTCAAAAGGGTGAACCATTAGATGAGCATTACCTTTTGATCCAACTGGCATATCCCATCAGTCAGATCCACCATCACAAGTTATAAATCACAAGGAGCCAGATATCAGTGTAAAATCTTTTAACAAAATCAAATTGCTCATTCAGATGACATTTAATAGTACTGACCTTGAAGAGAGAAGTCCTTCAGGTTTATATGACAAAGATTATAAACATTGTGGGAGACATTAGCTTTCTGCAACTTCATCCCAAGTGAAGCAGCACAATTTATCGCTTGCAAGTTGGTGATGAAGCTCTGCTCTTGCAAGCGGGACACATAACTCTCCATAGCTTTACAACAAGCTGTTTTGTTGCTTATCATACTTCCACATTCTTTGGTAACATTCATCATGTCGGGAAAGACCAATGGACAGACTGAAACAGATAATAAATGATGAAAGAGAAAACAAGTCATTAAATATCAACAACTCAACTCTTCTCTTCAGTAATGCTTAAAATTAATTCATAAATCATATGTCACAGGACAATTTAAACATAAAATTCAATTTGGATACCTATTCTGATAGTCATGTTGAATTTTCAAGGAAACAAAAATACTTGTTCTTCCATGTTCACCTTTATTTATTTTGCAATTAGAAAGTCCTCTAAGAACTGCATTTGCTGAAGAAGGATCAAGTTTTCTGGCCAGCCATCGGAAGACAATATTCTTACAATCATCAATCCTGGTTGAGTTCTCAGGCATGTTCAACATACCATTCATGGCAATTTTTTTAGCAGCATCTAATATGGCACTTTGGCAAACTTGGTGACAACACTCCTTGACCGGATCAACTTTTCCACAAGCAGCCAAAAGTCTTGAAGAATCAACAATGCTCTCAAATTTGTTAACATCTTCAATTGGGCAAGAAGCTTCAGTGAGGTTTGCTGGATGAATTGAGCATATATTTCGAAGATTCCCATTTGCACCTTGACTTTGTAAAATCTTCTCAAAATCTGAGAGGCAGTATCTGGCATTTGTTTCGTTCAAACTAAGCATCCCAGAATATTTACTGTACTGTCCCACAAGAATTGCCAAGGAGGCATCTAATTGAGGGCAACATACTACATTGGCCAAATATGGTGCAAAGGAATCCCAGCAGTCAGTTGCTGTTGTGCTCACAATACTTACAGCAGCTGAAAATTTTAATGTACAGAGTCCTGAAAGATATCAGAAAATAAAGTCACTTTTCAGAACAGTTATTAGTATAGCAGAGCAGAAGTTGACACCAAGATGCTGCATATATCTTAGGTGCATTTGACATCCAAATTGCCTCCATTTTGTCTAGTGCATATAACATGAAAGTATAAGTTTCTCATCTTAATGCACCCATGATAGGGGAGCATTGCCACTGCTGAGAGTTCATAGTGTTTCAGGTGCTCTTGGCACTATCCAAATAATTACTAAAAGTTACTTCTATGGCCAGCATTCCCACAATGATCCCCCATTGATATCAACGTACACGTACATAAAATGGAAAATGAAAAAAAAAATGAAATCTTTATGGTATGCATCCTAAAGGCTGCAAAGTACCCTTTTAAAAGGTTCAATAAGTTGAGGTCTGAACTCTCTGAAAGCTGATTTTAGGGGGGTGCTTAAAATCCCCTGCACAAACCACCCTTATCTTAATCAACAGATGGCTATCATCAAATTCAGGTTGTTCCTATGACCAACATACATATTATGTCCCAGACAGTTTTGCAGATATGTACATGAAACTGCAATGAAGAGCATCAGGTTTCACTGTAAGCAATGAAAGATGGGCAAAGTACAGTATACCTGATAATTTTGGAAGACTGCCATTTGTCAATGGTGTCAATGGCGTCAACGGAGAAGGAGCTAAAAAAGGAAGAAACGGTTGAGGTTCTACACTTGGTGAAACATCAGGAGAAATTGTACTACTAATTATTTCCTTGAGTATGTGAGCTTGTATATCATTAAATGGGACACATTCGGATCTACATAAACCTGCATAGAGAACAATGGAATGCTGAGTAAGAATAATTGATATAGTAGACACAATGTTATCACTTCCTACAGTTGTTCATTTTAAAGCTTTTCTGCATAAAGCAAAAATGCAAGTAAAAATACAAGCATGGCGATTCATCTTTGCAATACAGTTTCCATAAATTTTTACTCTTGGATGCTACACTACATGTACAAAAAAAATTCTCTTTTAGCTTATTATCCAAAATGAATTGTTGAACTATAATTGCAAAAAATTCCCAAACTTGTTGCCAGCCTAGATTTTGCAGAAACGCATTTCAGCTTAATGCCCTCAAATTCAAGTAAATCCTAACTAGTTGCCAACCAAAATCTTCAGACTGAATTAACCCAAAAATAATACCTCTGTTCTCCAAAACATTCAAGCAATCAAACACAGTTTAGCATAGGCAACAAACCACACAATTTCGCTGTTAAAACAACATTGTAGAACCACCAAGTAGGAATTCACATGCCAAACTAACAATATAGTAATGTATCTTTCAAAAAGCACTATTTCTTTTCAGTACATAATATTTCATAATGACCCAACTCATTCTTTTCACATAGAAACAGCCAAAAATATTGCACAAGTGTCAAAAGACAAATATGACGTGACAGAAACGACCCAGACTATAAACAAATCACTTTTACTATTTATGATATAGAGATTTCATGAATGCCCAGTAATAATAAAGGTAAGAAATTGAGAATAGCGATGATCACTTACAGAGAAAAACAAATGTAAATATAAGCTGAAGAGTGTGACTGAAAGAGAACCCTCCTTGAACTCTCATGCTTACACTCTTAGCTCAAGACTATGTGATCAGAGAGTTGAAGAAGAGAGAAGAACAATGTGGGGACTCGCATTCATTGACACAGTTGTTGCTTTAACCATTGAAGCTTAAAAACACATTTGGCTTCAACTACAGGACAGTCGTGAGTTGTGACAGAACAGTGGGGTAAGTGAGAAGCGTTACTAACTGTAGCTATTTTCAACGCAAGTTGGCTTCCATTACACAACTAAACTAGTTTCCGGAGTTGCAGAGTTCACACTCACACACACACACACGTACGTGTGGGAGAAAGTCAATCACGTGCCGTCTCTAATGTGATGTCAGAGATGATCACGTGATAATAGATAGCCAGGCACGTGAGGGGTTGCTTAGTTTGATTAATTTGTGTTTCCTCATTTTGGGGAGGTTTGACCCGTCTGATGCGGATCGATAAAGGAGAACCGTCCGATGTGAGGAAATAAGGATTCGTTTTAATTAAAGCATGTGACCTGATTTTAAATCAAAATTATTGAACGTATCTTTTCTTTTTTCTTTTTTAATACAATAACGTATTAAGCAGTTTTATTTTTTTTAACATTGGGGGAGGGCATCGAACCTAGAGGCGCATCGAATTTAAAACTTACAAGATACATTGCAAACTCATTAATCATCGGATCATTATAAATAAGTGCAATTATCATATATAATATTAAATACTTAAATAGCAAAATTTGAGCCGTGCATTTGGATGTAAATTTGAAAATAATAGATTAAATATTTAATAAATAAAATTTCTCATTTCAATCCAATAGAATACCTATAATTTAATGAATTTCTTTTTATGATCACAGTCTATATAATGATCGGATATTATCTAACTGTTTGTTGAAGAAAAAGTATCAATATTTTTATTGAAGAAATATAATTAACATTATCTCCTTAATATTAATGCAAACGAGATTTCAAATCTCAAATTTTGTGTATCATTCTAAAAGGTTTTAGTAGCTCAATCGATTAACACCCATATTTCAATCTTATTTCTTCTTTTTTTTTTTTTTTAAATTCCAGTTTTAGTTCAAAGACTTCATCAAATTCACAGAGGATTTGGTATAATTGAGATGTTATCTTAATTTGCTAGTCATGGCGATGTTAATAGATAAATTGAAGTTGTTCAAAAATAAAATGAAATTTTTAGTCTTCGAATATGATAATAAAAACAACATAAAAGATCAATAATCTTACTTTTTCCCATTCGTTTCTCTGTAGATATTTGAGAATCAGAATTATTGTTTTTTTTTTTCTGTTTACTCTTTATTCTACTATATTATTATCATATTTGGTACATCAGATACAATTATATGAGATATGTTACAATGAAAATCATGCGAATTACGATTAGATGTACTTGATTGTGGCCTATTTTCCAAGTATTTTCATTTCATTATTAACGTCAAAGGACAAAGTCCCCGCGGCTTTGCCCGAATGATAAAGATTCACTTCTTAATTTAAGTTTAGGAGCTTGAACTTTAATTAAGCCGCAAGATAAAGTTTTTTTTTTTTTTATCTTTAATAAGAGTGTGATATTTTTTCATTGTGAAAATATGAATACGTAAATGTGTAAGTGATATATTATTAACCTCTTGTGGAGGTATATTATTTTCTCGTTATAAAAGTGTAAATTCAAGCATGCACAAATAATATATGATTCTTGCTCTCCCATTATAAAAGTATGTGTTTAAACTAAGTGGTGTATAATTTTAATTGATATAATATATAATAAATGCGTGATGTGATATCAGTGTTAAAAAAAATTTCAAAGAATAGAAGTAATTAATTCAGGATAATCTTTTTTTAATTTTTTGACGATTAAACAAATCGATCCAATTTATACATAAGATTTATTCAATTACTATTATTATATTTTCGGAACACTATTTGTGTAAAACTTTTATTACGATGCATTATAAGGTTTTATGCGCATATTTCTTAGGCGATTTCAATTATAACTTTCATTATAGCACAATTTAAATTTTGCCCACTTACATTTTTGAAGAAATTTTTATGTCATTATAGAAGAATTCTAACCTATGTCGCATCTTATATTCCGATAAAAATTAAATTAATCTCTAATTAATATGATTGAGTATTATTTAATATACTAAAATTTTTGAGTTAATGGTAACTGCTCGAAATCATAACAAGTAGTTTCAAAATATACTCAAAATTTTTTTCTACATGTAAGTCTTTAAAATTTTTTATCTTAAAACTCAATTAGGGGTTATCAAATGAGATGTGAAATCTCACAAATATAGTAGGAGATGACAATATGAATTAAGTTAGCCCATAAAAAATAAGTCGAATGCAATAAAAACTTCAGGTTAATAGTAGAGTAGAATATTGCATCCTATATAAGATTTAAAAAAAAAAAGATATTGCCACAAAGGTATATATGGTTGGACCCTTAAAATGTGGCGAAAATAATGAGAAATGAACCCTCATTTTAAAAATAACTAACATATCCTTTCGTTAAAATTTCCTAAGAGATAAGAGTTTTTCTATTACATTAAAATTCTAAGAGATAAGAGTTTTTCTATAACTTTATATAATACTTTTGTTTTTCAAGGATGTATAGCATAATTTAGTAGGTTACATACATTTATTTAGAAATTATTACTACCAAATAATAAAATAAAAAATAAATAAACTAAAAATAGAAGCAACCAATAACTACTCTAGCAATGTGTGGCTGATTAACTTATCAAAGACACTATTGCATTTTAAATTTTCTACCATCTATATGATAGTGGAGTTACTTTCAATAATAAAATAACAAAGGAGTGTTAAATGAGAAAAGAATAATAATGTCACGTTAACGACAACATGTGGAGATGCCCACCACGTTCATCAGAGTCATTAACTATTTATTAATATAATGGATGACAGTACAATTAAAAGTCTTATCATCTGACAATGATGTTACCGTGGTCGTCTCTTTACTCTTTTTGTTTAGCACTTATCTATTATTATTTTGTTAAAAATAATACTATCATGATATAGATTATAAAATTTTGAATCCAATTATAATTTTAGTGAGTTGATTGACCACTTGTCGTCAAAATTGCTGCAACCAACTGCTTTTATATTTTTAAATAAATTTTTATTCTATAATTTATTATAAAATAAAATATGTAATATATTAAAAAAAGAGAATATTAAAAATATATAATCAAAATATGCTATACATTTTCACTTTTCTAAAATAATAATTTAAAACGAATTATAAATATATAATATATTAAATATAATTTAAATATTAAATTAATAATACCAAATATATATTTATATGCTTTATTGAATAATATTATGGTAAGAAAAAGTTGTAATAATTTGGTGAGAATATAACGGTCATTTAACTTAGTAAAAGTTATCATAATAATTTGAGAAGGATATAATAGTTTTTTGACTAAATCAAACTCACTCAATTATACAATTTAATTTAAAAAAATTGATGGAAAGAAAATGTCACTTATTTTTTTTAGAAAGAAAACATTATTTATTGACGTCCAGTTATTTATACTTTAATTGTCATATGAGAGTTTCCTAAATCTTAAAAAAATTGAGATTATAATAAAAAAGAATAGACATGACAAATGTTTCATGTAAATGAATAAAAAGAATATCACATTTTATATTAAATAAATTTTAAATTTATATAATTAAATAAATAATATTATGTAATAAATTAATTTTTTAAGTCAATATATGCACCGAGTCCTTTATTGACTCATACTTGAAAATGTTGGTGAACGATTTAAGGGGGAATTTTTAATTTCCTCTCCTTAGTTTTAGCGATTTGGTTTTAAAAAGAATGATTCGAAAATTGGGACAAACTTCCCCTTATTAAATAAATAGATTAGTATTTTGTGGTAGTGAGAAACATGGAAGTGTGACACTTAGCTGACTCATCCTTCAAAATAGTTATCGATGATTTAAGGTTGGATTTTTTTTATTTCCTCCCCTAAAATTTGGCGAATTGACATCTAAAGAGGAATAATTCAATAATAGGCACAAACTTCCTCTTATTATCACTGATCAACAACCGTTAGAACAGTTAACAGAATCTTTTGAAAAGATAGGATTCATGACTCAGCATCGGTCAAAGCAAAGAGAGGTGATTACATCGGTCAAAGCCTTTGCTGTGAGTGGGGAAGTCATGAGAAGAATTGTGGGAGGGAAGCTTTGCTGTTGCACTTGTGGAAGTCAAATCGCCAAAATATGAACAAGTTGTCTCAAGTAAGATTGCTTTGATTGAATGCAGGGTCATTTTGGTATTTTTCAAAATCTCTCTTTAACTCTTCTAACAGTTGTTAATGATTGAGGTGGAGGAGGATCATTCCTCTTTAGTGCTAAATCTCCAAAATTGAGGGGAGGAAACTGAAAATTACCTACAATTTAAGATTTCTATGTGTATGTCATGGCTTTTGGATGGAAGTCTTATCTCCAATATAGTATTGAGGTTAGCTTGAAATTATTGCTCATCTCTCAAAAATGAAAAACAGCTGGAAATTAACGATTTTTGAGTCAATTATTAAGAGTATGAACATGAATTTGTCCCATCTCTAGAAAGAGATGTAAAGCAAATGGCACAGAACAAATGTAGGATCTAGGGAAAGAAAAATTTTAAAAAGATTAAAAGTAGCAGACCCATTTTTGCTAAGCTCAATTAAAATAATCAAGTTACTGTTCATTTGAAGAAGATGTATTTGCTTCTTCTCTGTTAAATTAATTGAACCCCAATTACATCAAGCCGGTGTTTGTTAAAAATGTGAACAAGTCTTTGTCACATAGTCAAACCTAATGAGGGAAGCATGGTCATTGTCTCCCGTTATAAAACTCACATAGTGTGCAAAAATGGCGGAAATGGTCCACTTCCCAGTTCCCACCCCCAGCCTTTCTTTAAGAAACCCGTTAAAAACTGACCTAACCTCACGTCAAAGTAACCCTAGAGTGACTGTTCCTACGCGTGAATGGCTCTCATATTTCAACTCCAGACGTAATATAACGTAAACAAGTTTCAAAACGGTGCCCTAATTTTTAAGGACGTGTCACATGCAGTGAACCCACCATCACCATCACCATGCATCCACCCTTTCCCCTTTGCCATTTGTATCTTCTCAACACACACACACTTTCTGAGATTTATTTGACCATGACCTCTTTTTAAAAATGTGGTTAAGCTTCAATTAAAAGTAAACTAGAGGTTTCTAATTATTTTAATTACATGATATGTTAGGGTTTATGTTAAAATGATTTTTTAAGCTGAATCTGATATGCATGATACGTGTAGAGTAGAGAATAGTGTAATGATAAATAATGAGTACCTGCTTCTGGTGGGTAGAGATGGGAATATGAAATTCAGCAAGGTGGGGTTGCAAGTATAAATTATAATGAAAATACAATGTCTGATTAGCGTATATTAGGTACAAAGTACAATTGATGAGTACAAAGAAGTTGCAACTACGTTTGGTAATTATATTATTATTATATAGAAAAAATAAAAGAACAAAAACAGATATGATTCAATCCAGTTGATATATCTAATCATTGGCAGCTGCATAATAAAGTTATGATGCATCATTTTTAGAGATCAGTATGTACTTTGTTAGAAAATGAACCAACATTATTGATGTGGAAAATATGCAGCTAATTATCCTCGAAGTTATTGCAGCAGCCTCTCTCTCTCTTGTGAGCGCAATTAGAGGGCCTTGATCTTAGCTTAATCTAGCCAGAATTTATTATGAAACATATTAAGAGTCTAAACAAGCATATGGTTCCAATCATAGGATGCCACTTCATCCCAAAATTTGGTACTAATTAAACAGATCATTGTGAAACAAATCTCAGCCTGAAACTCAAAGTAAAGGTGGGAACGAGGCCTTGTTTGTCACTAAGTGAAGCTAAAAATATTGGACAGATCACAAAGAATCTGCAGAATGCAATCAAATGAATAATTAAACGCCATAATTAGGTAGCTAATGACCGTATCCAAAGCGGCATGATTTCATGATTTATGCTAATGTGGACCTCATAAGTTTTTAACAAAGTAATATTGCTTTTGTCACAAACGGCAAAAGACAAAATAACAAAAAGGTGTCAAAAGCATAAAATAGAACTGTTGTTGGTCTCTAGCTAAAGAATCCCACCATATTTCCTTCATATACACGGCGTAATAACCGGTTTGTTCATGTGCGTGCTAGCTAGCTAGCACTCTTTTAAACTATTCTCTTTATATATTGATGCTTACTCTTTTGTCTTTCTCCTCCTCCTTCTCTCTTTATACATTTTTTTTGCTTTGTTGCAATCTGGTAATTATTTGTAACATGGGAAATTGCTTGAGAAGTGACAAAGCTCTAGCACAAAGTGAAGAACAAGAGCTAGTCCTAGATGAGATCAAGGGAATGAGAAGAATTACGCAATCAAATGTAGAAGCGGAGAGGATTTTTGAAGATGGGAAGAAGGAGAAAAAGAAGAAGATGGTGAGGTTTAGGTTAACGGGGGAAGGTAATATTGATGAAGGAGAATTAAGCCATGTAGATCACGTGGAGCCTAATTCTAAAGCTGAGGTTGTGAGGATTAAAGTAGTGGTAACAAGAGAAGAGTTGGAGCAAATTTTGAATTGCAATAATAATATTGAATTGAAGCACTCTTCTCTGGAGAAATTGGTGAGTGCGATGAAGTTGAGAGGTCGAAGGATTTATGACATAAGAACAAGTGATAATAATGGAGGCAGTTGGAGGCCAGCTTTGGAGAGCATTCCGGAGGACCATTGAAGACCATAAGTACTTTGTTACAATCTTAGTATGATGTGTGGAATTTACATACTTGTATCAAGTGTTAGCTAGCAGTGTGAGTTTTGACATTTGCATATTTTGTTTTGATCTTTTCTCCTTCTCTGTAAATATTTTTTCTTCTTCACTCTTGACTACTTGTGTTGATGAGAACCGGAAGCAAGTTCTGTTTTGATCTTGAGTATAGTTTAGTTTGTGTTGTTCAAAAGAATCTAATTCCAAGTATTTGATTATTCACTCGTTGGTTTCATATGACAGATAAATTTGGCTGTTATTGTTTGCATTTCCTTAATTCATTGTAGTTCTTCCAATCAATATAATATGCATGATGCATAACTCATAAGTGGTAGAATTAATACGTGTCTAGATTTTCCTCCTGAAAATGGCTAACAAGTCGAATAATTATTAATCCAAGAAACCACAGAGAGAAATTGAAGGAATAGTAAGCATGGGTCGGTCACTTTTTTGTTAATAGTGGTGTCAAAATGGGTCACCAAAAATTGATAATAAAAAAATTAATTTATTATATAATGTAAATATAATAAAAATTAACACAATTCATTTATATAAATGTAAATGAATCACATGTGAATATGATTAAAATTTATTAACATTATATATTAATACAATATAAATAAAATTTGTTTACACAAATTATTACCTATAATTATTAATACAGAAAGATTAGAAACAGGAGGCAAACAAAATAAAATCGTATTTAAAACGTAATTACTAAATATTAAGAAAACAGTAACGGTGATTAGCTAAGACGAAGCAGAGGTCAGGTGATTGGTGGAGCTTTCTGTCCGAGAGGAGTGTTCCCGGAAAAACACATTCCTTATAGTATGTTATTATTTCGAACAAAAAAAAAAAGAGCTGAATTATTATAGTTTGAACTCGAAATCTGAAAGTACTACTAATCCGTTATTATTATTAGACTGTTAACAGAACTACTTCAATTATTGGTCTTTTAATATTTTGTAATCGTCAACTTTTGGTCCAAAAAAAAATAATAATATTGAAGGAAGAGCTAGCTTTCATATCATTTTTTTTTTCAATTTAGATATATAAATATATATATAATTTGTCGTCTGATGCAACTACCACGTGATCCGGTGGTTGTCACTTCCTTATCCCATTTTTAAAGTGAAACGTTTCAATCTTTTTTTTTTTTAAATAATAATATTATTATTTAACATTTTGAACGAAGAAGAATATGGTAATTAGAAAAGCAAAGCAGTGTTTTTTTTTTAAAAAAAAAGTTATTTGAAAGAAGAGCAAGGGATCTAATATGGAGCGAACGAGTTACATCAACGTCGGAACTTTTCATTTTCTATTTCGATTAAATGATTTTATGTACCAAATTCAGACGAAAATTGCTTCCCGATCCCATTAACTTTTCTACACAGCATCAGGATGGGTGTTTTTTTTCCTTTTTGAAAGGAATATTTTATTTATTAAAGTTGGAAGGAGTAAGAATCCTCAATTACAAGATATTTAATTTGAGAAGACGGTTTGCCAAATCAAATAGATTCAAAATTTAAGTTGAGAGTAAGTTGTGTCAATTCATGAACAATTTGATTGAATAATCGATGATCATAGCTAAAAGAACAATAAGAGAATAAGAAAGCAATAGCAATAATGTCTTGAAGGACCAACTCAGCTCCGAGACAGAAGGGGAGCGATTGTTGATGTCACGAATAATGCTTGCAGCATCAGAGACCACCTCGAGAGTTAAGATACCCACCATACGAGCCAAGCGAAGACCACGTAGTAAGGCCAAAGCTTCAAGAATGTCCACAAAAGGCTTTGCATTAATAGGAATGGAGGAGGAGGCTAAGACAGTGCCAGAGTGGTCACGTAGTACCACCCCAAGCCCAGCTTTGAATTGTTTTGAAGACAGCCCTGCATCAGTGTTTAGTTTAATAAAGCCTAATCTATGGGCATGCCATACTCTAGTTCGTGACATAAGAGTGCCAGTAGTAGAGGCATGGATAGTCCTAGATTCATCCCTGTAGCCTTGCGCCCAATAAAGCGTATCTGACGTCGAGAGCACCTTGTGCTCCGAAATAAATTAGTTTCTAATGAACTAGATTCTCTAAAAGAGTATAAGCAGGGTCTCAAAATCTTCAATAGGAAGGCTGGCCAGGCACTCAATCAAAAAATCCAATATTGGTGTATTATGAGTAATGCTAAAGCCATTCAAAAAGGAGCAAGACTGGCGTACATGCTTGAGCGCACCACAAAGCCAAAGTGCATGAATGGAATTTTCAGCTCCTTTCGTGCAACGACTGCAAGAGTCATCAATAGGTACATGATGTCACCTGAGGTTAGAAAAAGTAGGGATCCAGCCATGGGACAGCCTCCAAATGAAATGTTTAATCTTTGGAGGGAGCTGTAAGCGCTACAGTTGCAAGAGTAATCATTACCATCAGATGATGATGTATAATAAGGGGCGAGGGAGAGCCAATAACCACTCTTAACAGAAAATTGGCCGTGTTTGTCGAAGTGCCACATAACTGAGTCGTCAAGGTAGGCCCAGGAAGGCACACGTGGGATGTTTAAGATTAGTTCGTACTCATCTTCAGAGAAAGAGTTCCGTATACGCTCTTGGTTCTATAAGCCCGATGGTAGAAGTCAGCCACCAAAGAGTGTTCAGGCAGCATATGCGGGAATAAAGGTTTGAAGGATAAAGGGCGAGGGAGCCATTGATCATAGTAGATTGAGACAGAAGATCCGTCCCCGATGCGCCAACGAAGCCCTTTAATAAGTAAATTACAGCCCCAAAGAATACTTTTCCAAACAGCAGAATCTGACTGTTTAGGATGTGCCCGTAAGAATGAAGCGATGGGATAGTATAGGCTTTGGAGTGTTCTTGCCACTAGAGAGTTTGGATGGGTAATCACACGCCAACCCTGCTTGGCCAGAATGGCTTGGTTGAACGAGTGCAGATCCCTAAACCCAAGACCACCATCAGATTTGTGGCAGCACAACATTTCCCAAGAACACCAATGGACTTTCCTTTTGTTCTCATCACCACCCCAAAAACATCTAGCACAAAGACTATGAATTTCCTTAATAAGAATCATGGGAAGCCTAAATAGGTTCATAACGTAGGATGGAATAGCCTGGATCACTGTTTTAATAAGAACCTCCCGCCCTCCAGCAGAGAAAATGTGCCTCTTCTATCCCCTCAATTTATTCCACACTTTTTCTTTAATGGCGACAAAAAGGTTTCGTTTATTCCTGCTGGTGACACAATGGAGCCCTAGGTATTTACTGTGGTGTGGGACCTGGGTAACGCCGAGATAATGAGATAGATGCGTAGCGGCCACCCTCGGAATACAATTACCAAAGCATACAGCCGATTTTTGATAATTAATTAACCATCCAGAAGCAACCTTATAAGATCGCAGGATTTCCAAAATTGAGTTACAATCATTCTGAGATGCCCTGGTGATGATAAGGCTGTCATCGGCAAAAAATAGGTGGGAAATAATAGGACCAGAGCTTTCACATTTCAAGCCATGTAGAGAACCTCGTTGCTGAACAAGAGTTGAGAGGGGCGGAGAGACCTTCAACACAAAAGAGGAATAGGTATGGGGATAAAGGGTCACCTTGATGAAGACCTCGCGAATGAGATATGTTGCCCCGTGCTAAGCCATTAATAACGATAGAGTACGATACTGAAGATATGCAGCGATAAATCTTACCACACCAGTTTTCAAGAAAACCCAACTTGCGCATCATAGCCATCAGAAAGGGCCACTCAACACGATCATAAGCTTTGGACATGTCTAACTTTAAGGCCATAAAATTCCCGTCGGAGAATTTATTTCTTTTAATAGCATGGAGACATTCAAACCCAACAATAGCATTATCAGTTATTAGGCGCCCGGGGATGAAGGCACTTTGAGAGTCTGAAATCACATCATTCATAACACACCGTAACCTATTGGCCAAGGCTTTTGCAATAATCTTATACAAGACATTACAAAGGCTAATAGGACAAAAGTCTGAACATAGCTTGGGTTCAATGATTTTAGGGATTAGGGTAATGAGAATTTCATTAGCCCTTCCAATGTCATCTCCATGATTAAGGAACCCTAAACACACAGAACAGATAGATGGCCCAATTATGTCCCAAAACTTTTGATAAAACAATGCAGACATACCATCATTTCTAGGGGCTTTTATAGGGTACATTTGATGAATAGCAGTGTAGATATCCTCAGCACAAAAAGGGGAATCTAACCACTGATAGTAATGCTTAGATAGACGTCGCTCAACACAAGAAGTAACAGCATTAATTGCAAACTTAGAAGGCCTAGAAGAAGTGAATATGTCAGTAAAATACTCATTAAAGAATTGTGCAATCTGGTCTGAGTCTGAGTGCCAGGTTCTATAACTCCCCATAATTCCAGAAATATGATTTTTCCTTCTGGGACCAGAAGCTTTAAAGTGGAAGAAGCGTGAATTTCTGTCACCAGCCTTGAGCTATAAAACCCTCGATCTTTGTCTCCAGTATCTCTCCTCCTTATATAGAAGAACATCCAGGGATTTTTGGGTCTTATTAATCTCCTTCCAGGTATGCATGTCTACCTGCTGATTTAAAACCCCCAAGAGTTGCTTTTTCTTTTTTATCTCATATTTCAATCTTCGAAAATGGGTCATATTCCACGTTTTGAGCTGAGACCCGATTCATTGTAAAGTCTCACAAACTCCATTAAGCGAAGTCAGAATATTAGGCCATCCCTCTGAGATTATCTGTCTACACTCCTCCTCATCAGCCCAAGCCTCCTCGAAATGGAACCTGCTATGAGGAGGCTGAGGTGAAGTATTACTAGTTGTTGTACCCAGATCCCCGCAGGCTAACAGTAGGGGGTGGTGGTCAAATCCCCAAAAATTCAGATGCTGTACGGAGGCATTAAGGAAGAGGTTATGCCAGGAGAATGAGCATATCATGCGATCCAGTCTTTCTTGTATAAAGGAATTAGAGTTGTGTCCATTACACCAAGTGAAGCGGGGGCCTTTGAAGTGGATCTCAATTAAGTTGCAGTCATCAATAGCCTTCCTGAAATTTGTCATGAGAAATAGAGGTCGAGGCAGCCCGCCATCTTTTTCCGAGTTTGTAAGAATCTCGTTAAAATCTTTACCGCATACCCAAGGGAGAGAAGAGAGAGGGCATAGACGCCTTAGGAGTGTCCAGGAATGGATACGCTGAGGTGTATCGGGATGGCCATAAAAGCCAGTAAAATGCCATTTCCTCGCGTGATTAGAAACTACAACATCAATGTGAAAACGGGAGTAAGATAGGAGGGAAATATCTACTTTATCCATCCATAGTAACGCTAAACCACCACTGCGTCTAGTTCTTTCAACAACAAGTTTTTCAGTGCAACCAAGCTTTACACGAAGCATTTCAACCCGCTGTCTGTAAGCAAGTGTTTCCATAAAAAAAATTACCTCGGGGCAATGTTCCTGTACCAAGTTGGACAGGATATGGAATATGCGAGGGTTGCCCAGCCCCCGCATATTCAACATAAGGTTTTCATTGGAATCGGCAGCCCTGCACCACAGCAGGAGCCGCCGTTTGAGTTGGAGGAGAATAAGTCGATTCATGAAGACCCTCAGAGCTGATTGAGATCTTCTTGGCAAGGATGGGAATTTTGAGTTCATTGCTTTGTTCCTTTCGTTTTTGGTTAGTGGAAGAGATGTGCAGGTTGGGGAGTTCTGAGGCTCTTTTTTCTCTAGGTTTAGAAGTGCCCCGTGCGTCTTTGCATTCATAGGACAAGCTATGTGAACGTCTAAAGTTTTTTTTCCATCTGGAGGACATTCGAAGAGGGCCCACGTGATTACCCGAAGTTGCACAATTCCCGCAAGATTTCTTATACTCCTCTGTCGCCACACCTGCACAAGTCCCGCAGGATTCCGCAAAAGCATGCATGTTGTCTACCACCGAGACTGCAAGGGGGGCATCCAGCATGGCATGTGGTTGTTGTTCTGAAGTGCTTGAGTTGGTGTAGGGGATAACAGCTTTAGTGGGGGACAGAAGATCTCGGTTAATGGCCGACAGTACTGTCTTCCATGCTGGTGAGTTCCACGTGCTTTCCTTTGTCTTTGGAGCGTTCGAATCTGAGACTGAGTGGGAGACAGGAGGAATTTCGGTAATTGGAGCAACATTCGGTTTTAAGGGAATGGTCTTGAAGCATCTTGAGGTCTCGGGTGCACGTGAAGCTCCACCATCTTCTACGAGTTTTTTTAATGACACCTGCGTAGGTTCAAGAGCAGCGTGTTGTCTCGGCATTGAGCTGCTCACAGCTTCATTCAGCATCTTCCCTTCTCTGCGTGTATCTTCGTCTAGTAATGTTTTGTTGCCCAGCACATGCTCATCATCCCGTAGCAATGTGCCTGCATGTGAGCCAACACCGGGTGCTTCTTTTCCACTTAATGATGCAATGGCGTGCATGTTGTGATATGGTGTGTGATGTGTATAGATGTATATAATTTCAAAAATTAAATACACAACAGAAATATTCATACATATTAAACAATATGTAACATATTCAAGCATGTATGATCATTCAAGTACATATATATCTCATATATATATATATTTCATGCATGATATAAAATGAATAACAAATAAATAACCTACCCGGATATGAAGGTAGCTTTACAATTCTTCAAGAACTCCAAGCTTCAATTTGTTGAGCTCACCTTGAAGTGTTCTCTTGTACAATTCTAGTTCACAATTAAATTCGGAGGGATTGTGAAGCTAGAATGGCAGCCTTGAATTTCCAGCAAATGATTGTTTTAACACTTAAAATAATTTGTCCTTATGAATGATTACTACCAAGAGATGAGAAGAATTAGGTGTTTTCTATAGTTCTTTACAACTCTTTATGTTGTACCTTGGTAAGCCTTTCCATTTTCTCTCAACACTTTGAGAAAAACACTTAGAAAAAGCTCTCAATTCTCTCTCCTTTCTCCTAAAACGAATTTCACTCTTTCTTGCACAAATTGAACTCCTTCAATTCTTTCTTAAGTGCAAAGAATGATTTCTCTTAGTGCTCCACCACCACTTAACCATGTTTGCCATTACAAACATTAATCTATCATATTTTTCACTCACTAATTTGATTCAACCAATTGAATTAATTTCTAGAGAGTAAATGGCATTTAATCAATGTTAAGTGGTTTTACCACTTCCTTAGTGCATCATTTAAGAATTACTAAGTGGTAAACTTTCCTTATTATTAATAACAAGTGCATTCTCCATTAGTAAATGGTGTTTGCCACTTATTCCAATTAATAATAATAATTTGATTAATATATAAAATATTAATAATTCAAAACTATTTTGAATTTTTACATTTACCATATATGTATTTACCAAGCAAGGTAAATAGGTAAATAGGTAAATACATGGTAAATAATTTACGGAGCAAGATTATGTCACTTGTCAAATTTTTATTGGTTAACAACTCTTGTAAACTAATAATGTATTTTCTTTCAAATTATTGATAAGTGAATAATAAAAGGAACCTTGAATCATTTTTCATTTTGCTGAAAACTGTTGGATCAATTGTTCAATCCAATTCGCTGCTCCAATGCACAACGAGTACACTTCATATTGTGAGACTCTCTAGATCCATGCCCGATTTGTCATATAAAACTATTTCACACGTCTGTGAACAATGTCCCACACACATGTTACAGATATTACAAAATGGCGCATTAGACCATACAAGTTGAGGTTATAACATATTCGTATAATCCTTCCATCATAAATATCCTAGAAGAGCGGAGATATAGATCAACACCGTCAAGTCTCCATGTGCTCAACCATAAACTTATCTCTAGATTTGTATTTCAATAAATAATATCCGTAAACACTTTTACGATATTATTTTTTCCGAGAATAAAATTAATTCTTGGATATGTCTGCTTATGGCCATAAGACTTTCTAAAATACAACCTTGGAGTTTCAGGATATTTTACTCACCCAATTGAGTTGATGGATTCCATATCTGTACACACCGGACTTCATGAGCATCGGACCATACCCAGCGACACCCAGCGGTCAGACCATAAAAGGTATCTGACATGTGTGGAATCAAAGTATGATGGATCACTCACAAGTCCACCGTGGCGCTCAGGTCTAAGGACCACGAATACTACTAAACTCGAAAGATCCTCCATTGACGGCTTTATGGGATGTCTATTGGAGATCTTTGTGAGTCTGTTCAATATTCAGTCCTTACTGAATACTTGTATCTCTATACGAGTTTCCACTAAACTCATGGTCTGCTAAGACTAACCATCTGGACTATCCAGATATAGACATACACTAATCTATATTTATTAAGGTCTTCACTAACAGACTCGCATTAGTGAAGATAGATCAAGAACATTAAGTTGAAGAACATATTTGCATAACAACATTTCTTAGCACCATTTGCAACTGATTGCAACTACGTCATTACTAATATATTCTTAGGTCTTTGTCCTATTTCAAACAATGCTCTAACTCTTTAGATTTTGTTAACTCTTATAACCTGATAACTCTTATCAGTGCTATCTTTTAGCATTTATATATTTTAGCATTTATATATTTTAGCATTACTAACTCTTAGTTCTGATCTAAACTCCTTTAGATCAGATCTGAACTCTTTCAGATCATACAATGTCTAAAACGTTACAAGCATCTTACCATATTTGTATATAAAATAATTAGTGATATATTGAAATCATAATTGTATAAACATAAAGCAAATATTTATACACAAAAGGGATGACATGTAAGCACAAATCCCAACAGTGCACTCCACTGTCTGTTAAAGCAAGCCCGTTCCCTTGTACTGAGATGTGCCGAGGTAACCAAATTGCATTCCCATACCCTTCATGGGGTTGTTGGTCTGAAGTGCTTGAGTTGGCGTGGGGGACAGCAGCCTTGGTGGAGGGCAGAAGATCCCAGTTAGTGGCCGACGGTGCTGTCTTCTATGCTGGTGAGTTCCACGTGCTTTCATTTGTCTTTGGAGCGTTCGAATCTGGGACTGAGTAGGGGATATGAGGAATTTCGGTACCTGGAGCAATATTCAGTTTTAAGGGAATGATATTGAAGCATCTTGAGGTTTCGGGTGCACGTGAAGCTCTACCATCTTCTACGGGTTTTTTTAATGACACTTGTATAGGATCAAGGGCAACATGTTATCTCGGCATTGAGCTGCTCACAGCTTCATTCAGCATCTTTCCCTTTCTGCGTGTGCCTTTGTCTAGCAATGTTTTGTTGCCCAGCACATGCTCATCATCCCGTAGCAACGTGCCTGTATGTGAGCCAACACCGGGTGCTTCTTTTCCACTTAATGATGCAATGGCGTGCACTCCACTGTCCGTTAAAGCAAGCTTGTTCCCTTTTACTGAGATGTGCCGAGGCAACCGAATTGCATTCTCATGCCCTTCCTCTTCCCCCATTTGTTTGATTGTTAAAAACGTATTATCATGAGTATTCCTGTGCATGTATTAGTCGGCTCCCGTTTCACATTCTCTCTCTATGTATGGCACATGCGGGGCATTCCTGCCACATACGTCCATAGAGGGGTTCTTGGGATATTCAGTTTCAATGGCAGTCACGTTGCTATCACTTGCATGCGCGATTTTTTCACTGCTCGGCCACACAGAGGGGCTATCATTGGAGCACAACTCAACGGCCTATATGTTTGCATTGGCCACGGTAATCTTTCTCAGCGTGGGGCTGCCATTTGAGCGATTATTGGCCTGAAAGCCTGCACATGTATCAGTATTCTTTCTCATAGAGGGGCATGATGTGGTTCGTTCCTCAGCTTCCTCTGGGTTCCCCTCTGTCATTAGGTCATCCGTAGTGGTTTTTGCGCTCGCCGGAGGGCTGTCGGTAGCTGCCACTCCTAAAGACACCTTTTTAGTTTTAAGAGAACCAGCGCCCCCTATCCTTGTCCGATCAATCCCCATCTTAGTGTGGTCTTCTTTTGTGGATGTTTGGGGGTGGTCGACTGAACTTAGATTTTGTATTATCTTTGGTTTGGGGTGTTGCCCCTGTAGTTCCCTGCTGCTCGAATGTGGTCTGAGTAATGGTGATTGTCCAGTTGTTTCAAGATTGCTGGGAATGAATGAAGGCACTCTCGATACCCATGGTCTAGGAAGCCGCAGAGAGTGCAAAATTCTGGCAACTTTTCGTATTTGAAATCTAACCAAACCAACTTTTCGCTTGATCCAAGTTTAAGAAAGATGCCTTTTCGGATTGGTTGGTCAAGGCCTAGTTTAATTCGGATTCGGATGAATCGTCCAGTGCAGGAACCAGAGTCGTCGGAGTCTGCATCTAAGAACTTCCCAATTTTGTTCCCAATTAATTCAGCTGTCTCGACATTCATATGAATTAGAGGCACATTATAAACTTGGATCCAGAAGGGAGTATACTGGAATGTAGGGTTCGTAGCCGAAGTTTCATCTAAAGCCGGCTCCATGGCCATAAGGAATTTATTGAAGTTCTAGGGTTCAGACATCAGAACCTTTTTTCGGTCGTCTTCCAATCCAAATTCACATAAGAAGTTGTCACCACCTAGCCATCGAAATCTCAAGTCTCCGGTAAGCCGCCACAGAGCCTGCATTACAAATTGGAAGGCTTCTCGTTGGTAGTTTCTTCTGGTGAGGATTTTGACAAAGAGACCAAAATTTGCTTCCGCGCGGTGTCTTCTAATCACCGATTCTGGGAGTCCTAGGACCTCCTCATTGTGAGAGTTGTCAATTGAAAATGACTTAATTTTTAATAATTAAATTTTTTTAAAAATCAAAACAACAATTCCTTATTATTTTATTCAATGACAACCAATTGTACTCGTTTTGTCCCTTTTATAAAAATGATTCGTTTATAAACATTGTCTTATTCTCTCTCTCAAATCTATTCTATTTATTTTAAACTTGTAAACCAATTTTAAAATCATCATATTTTAAATATTAGAAGTAAAAGAATCAATTATAAAATAAATTAAAAATTAAAAATTGACAAAAATTAGTTAATTTTTATTGTCAATATTATTTTATTTTATTTTTTGTTATTCTATTAATGTAAATGTTTCAATTTAATATTAAGAAAGTAAAATAATAATTAAAAATAAGTGTAAATGACTAAAAATAATAAAACATGATTGCAAATGACAAATTTAGGCTGACCACTGCATCTTGACCCAGGCACACACGTCGGGGCTTGAGACACTCGCAGGATGCAATGGTCATGCACAAAGCGCATGGCACGAGTGTGGCACTTTATTTTTTATTTTATTTTGTTTATTTTATTTTATTTTTATTATTTTTAATCTTCATTTAACTAAATATTTAAATTTTTTTGTAATTAATCTATTTATTAATTATTTAAATTTATTATGTTTATTTAATTTATTTAATTTTATTTTGTATTATTTTTAAATTGTATTTGATTATTTTTAATTAATTAATATTTTTAAATTAATTTACTTTTTAATTTTAATTTTTGGAATTTTATTTAATTGTTAAATATAGGTAAATTAATAATTTATTTATTTACACATGAATTATTATTTAACATGTAATTAAGTATTTGTTATTAATTGTTGAAATTTATTTAAATATCTGCTCATGTACTAATAATTGTCATTTTTTTCAGATGTTGTTTTAGATATCATAGGGCTTATTTCGACAATTGTATGCTTTGAAGAAAAGTGTGAGAGTTTCAATGATAGTGTTAAGAGTTACATTAATGCCCATATATTAATTTTGAAATTATAAAATACAAAATATTATTGAAAAGAGTTTGTCATATAATTAGAGTTGATCAAGTGCAGTATAAAATGATTTTGAAATTCTAAATTCTTTCAAAAATTGTGAAGTTGAAACCAATTTCACTTACAAATGATGACAATATAATCTATCTGTTGAGCTTAAAATAAATAGTTTAACACATTTTTTTGTAACACAAGATATTCAAGCTCTCATATGCAAAAGCACCTATCGAGTAGAAGCATATCTACCCTAATCAATTCATGTCTGCAAACGATAGCAAACATAAGTAGTATAGCCCCAACAATTACAACCCTTATTTTTTTGCCATACCCTCTAAATGATTATCATTATTCTCTTCCAATGTTCAATAAAGCTTTAACTTACATACATTATAACGGTCAGATATATGGAGATGATGGTAATGATGTTTGACACGTCCAGAATATAGGAGTTATTCCCAAGTACAAGATTGTCGAAGTAATAAATAACCCGATGAGAACAGTCGATCCACAGGGAAGTAGAATTAAAATTACAAATTATAAACACTTTTAAGATAATTAATACAGTATAAGATGTTTGTAAATATTATTTTAATTAACCAAATCAAATAAAAAGTTAAGGTTATGGGGATTTACTCTTAGCATAAGAAGTAAGAATATATTTAATTTTTTTTATAACTCAATTGGAATCATCACATAAAGGAGGTTCCAACCGAAAAATATAACAATTAAAGTTCATCATCATTTATATATTGATTAGTATTTATTTCTATCAATTATTATACACCAAATCTTATAAATGGGTTCAATTATTTATTATGTCAATCTTTATATTTGTCTACAATAAATCAAGACTCTCACTTTACAAGAAAGGTTATATACACCAAATCTTATAAATGGTTTCAAGAATTTATTGTGCCAAGTATTAAGTTTGTCAATAATAAATCAAAAATCATCACTTTAGAAGAAAGGGTATTAATTCTACAAACAAAATAAATACATCATATATAAATTTGCATAACTTAAAAATGAAGCATTAAATTCATGAATAAATATTAAACATATCTTATTACCTTGTCAAGAGCTTCACGCTTTCACTTTAGCTTAAAGAAAATTATTTGGACATAATAAAACTAAAGAAAAAGAAAAGAAATGGAAGAAGAAATAACATGATTTAATAGTAAACAATAGAAATAATATTACAAAGAAATTGATACAAATGACAAGTATTTTGAACTAAATTCTAACTTTCTAATTACATCTTTTAGGCATAAACAAGCCACCTATTTATAAAAAAAATATGGATAAATCGAGACAAATTTGGAGGGAACCACTTGGTTGATGAAAGTCAAGAATGGTGGCAAAATAATTTGCATTGATTATCACTAGGGTACCCACTTGATTATCCAATTTGGAATTGATGTGATCCGAATTAGCTGTCACTCAAAACATCAAAGTTGTAGATAAGTCTCTTATCTTTCCAAATTAAGTGATCTCATACGTATTAGATACGTATTTCTATAGTTATGGGCCAAATACTGATGACTGTTCAAACTGGGCCTATACTGCAGATCAATTATGTTCTAAGCCATTTTCACCCTCTAAACACTCGAATTTCAAATGCTTTGTGAAATACAATATGTTAGCCCATTGAGTCAGCTCTTTCCAAGATTAAGAATCACCTCAATTGGTGTTGGCATTTATGCTTACGTGCCATCCCATTATGTATGAATATTTGTTTAATATTTATACTAGTGTTATTATTTCAATAAATTACTAATTATATTTATATATGGTAAGATTCTTGTAACGTTTCAGACATTGTATGATCTGAAAGATTTTAGATCTAGTCTAAATGAGTTTAGATCAGTGCTAAGAATTAGCAACGCTGAGAGTTATAAATGCTAAGAGTTGGCACTAATAAGAGTTACCAGGTTATAAGAATCAACAATATCTAAAGAGTTAGAGCCTTGTCTGAAATAGGGCAAAGACCTAAGAATATATTAGTAATGGCATAATTGCAAAGAGTTGTAAATAGTGCTAAGAAATGTCATTATGCAAATATATTCTCAAATATTATGTTCCTGATCTATCTTCACTGATGCAGGTCTGTCAATGAATACCTTAACAAATATATAGATTAGTGTATGTCTATATCTGGATGGTCCAGATGGTTAGTCTTAGCAAACCATGAGTTTAGTGGAAGCTCGTATAAAGATACAGGTATTCAGTAAGGACTGAATACTGAACAGACTCATAAAGATCTCCAATAGACATCCCATAAAGCCATCAATGAAGGATCTTTCGAGTTGAGTAGTATTCGTGGTCCTTTGACCTGAGTGCCACGGTGGGCTTATGAGTAATCCATCATACTTTGGTTTCACACATGTCAAAAACCTTTCATGGTCTGACCGCTGGGTGTCGCTGGGTATGATCCGATGCTCATAGAGTTCGATGTGCATAGATATGGGATCCATCAGCTCATTTGGGTGAGTATTATATCCTAATACTCTATAGATTGTATTTCAGAAAGTCTTATGGCCATAAGCAATAATTCCCGGAAAAAGAGTTTAACCCCAGGGATAAATAATATTACAAAAGTGTTTGGGAATATTATTTATTGAAATACAATTCAAGAGATAAGCTTTCAGTCGAGCATATGAAGATTTGACGGTGTTGATCTATATCTCTGCTCTACTTGGATATAAATGATGGAGGGATTATATGAATATGTTATAACTTCAACTTGTATGGTCTAATGCGCCGCTTTGTAATATCCGTAACGTGTGTGTGGGGCATCGTTTACGGACGTATGGAGGAGTTCTATATGACAATTCGGGCGTGGACCTAGAGAGTCTCACAATATGAAGTGTACTCGTTGTGCACTGGGGCAGCATAATGGATTGAATAGTTCCATCCTAGAAATATTAGCAAACCGAAAATATGTTTCGGGGTTCCTCGGGTTATGCACTTGTTTAAACTTAAAAGTTAAGTATATTATTTAATTAGTTGACAAAAGTTATTAACTTATTAGATATTGACAAGTGGCATAATTTTAGTGTATGAATTGCTTTACCATGAATTCAACCATTTACCATGTTAATAAAATCAAATAAGGTAAATATTAATTATTCAAATAGTTTTTGAATAATTAAATAAATATTATTTAAATAAATAAAATATGATTTTATTTATTTGTTATTTTATTCCTAAATGGAAGACATACCTAACTTGAGAAACATAAACTAAATTTAGTGGAGCACCATTTTATGATTAATGGTTAAATTTATTAGACCATTAAAATGGCCACTAAAAATTGTTTTGGTACTTGGCCACTTAATCTAATTTTTGTGAAGCACTTGTAAAGTGTTGTAAGCACTAAAAATAGTTAAGTTTCAAGTGTATTAACATGAAAGTGAATGAAAATTCATGCAAGTGTTGAGAGGAAAAAGAAGAGTTGGCTTTGAGAGAGTTTTTCAAAGAACAAAGACTTGTGAGAAAAACCAAAGGAGAAAGAAAAATAAGTCCTTTATATTTTTTTTTCTAGTAATCAAAACATTGTTGCTGGAGATTATACTGCTGCTATTCTAGCTTCACAATCCCACTGGATTGTTGTGAACTAGAATTGGACAAGAGTGCACTTCAATGTGAGATCAAAGTTGAAGTAAGGATATTCGGAATTGGAAATCTTCATCGAAGGTCTTCAAATGTATGTTTTCTGTATTCTTAAGTTGTTAAGAATTGAACTACATGTGTATATGTTGATTACTTGATAAATTCCGCTGCCAAATTCATGTATATGATGCATAATTTTAGTTTTTCAATATGTATACAATCACATGCATACACCCTAAAATACGTTAACAATTAGATCTTTAGATAGAAAGTTATGCCTATTTTACCAAACCTACAGCAAAACAGTTAAAAAATGATTAGGTACAATATTGTAAACATACTTAAATTAAGAAAATTAAATACACTAGTAATACAAAACAATCATGTAAAACTCTTATTAAATGTGTAATTTTAAGTGTTCATCACACCCTCCAACTAGCTTATTGCTAATCCCTAGCAATTCGAGCATAAATAAAATTTGAACACTACCTAAGTATTTCAAATAAAACGTCAGTTCAAGATCACAATCGCTATAAAGGTTATTTCAATCATTACTTTCAAAAAAAAATTTATGTGTGTGTGAATTAAGCCAAAGCCTTCTTACCACAAACCACAACATATATAGCCTTAAAAACTTTTTCAAGTAAAAGCCTCAACTCCATATCCTCAAAGGTAAATAACTTGTTTAATGGCTTAGGATTTCACTAATGGAGTTGGAAATAAATAATCGCTCAAGAAAAAGTTGTATTTAGGGACAGACAAACGAACTAACATTGATCTAAAGATAGGGAAATCAATTATTTAGAGTCAAACCATTATTGCCACTTGCTAGCTTCAAGACTTTGATTATTTTATGCGAATCTTATGAATACAGAGTCTAGTGATAAGACTGCTTCCTAATGACTTTAGTCTTCTTAATTGAATGGAGACTTTATTGAACTGAATTGAATTCTTTTTTTTTTTAATAATCTATATATTTTTTTATTTTTTTTAGAGACATAAAGAATCATTATAAAATAAGAGCAATTTATCACCATAATACTTTTTCATTTTTTTTTCTTCAGCTAAGCAACCAAATCATTCCTTGTCCCAAATAATGTCATTCCAAACAAAAATTAACTATTTTAAAAGATCAATGAAAGTTCATAAGCTGTTATCTCAAACCTCTCCACTCACTCACAAAAGATATGTGAGTTTAGAAAATAATATGTATACTTAAACATGAAAATTCTCTTGGCTATATATATTGAATCATTCATCTTACCACAAGACTTAGTATTGTTCTCAAGTAATAATTTTGGAAGCTATTCTTTAGTAACATAGATAGAAAAAGTGATTTAAACTAAGTAATTTTAAAATCATACATCGATAGCAAAGCAAATTTATTTACACAAGAGTTACCAAAAACTCAAGCAACAAACAATTATACATAAAATGCATTAAAAGTAAACCAATTAGAATGTGTTTCATAAGTTTATAATGTACTCTTTACTCTGTCATTCTAGAACTAGAATGCGTCTCAAGAATACATAAATGAACATTTTATTCACGCCATTCATGATAATAATAAATTTTTTTTTAGTAAATAAGGTGATAACAATAATATCAACAATTCTCCCCCCCCTAAATCAAATTGAGATATTGTCCTCAATGTCAAAATATAGAAAGAGTAAAGTATAGAAGATATCACCTGAAACATCTTTTATTGAAAATTAAACATGTAACAAAATAAAACAAGCCACATAAAAAGCTTAAAAATATATAGAAATAGATAGGCTACAGACGAAGCGTCAAATCTATCTTGCGTTTCTTTTCACTGTTATCAGTATACCAATCTATCTGACTCATTGTTGGATCAGATAGAAGTGTAAAAGCTTGTAGTTCATCGAATAACTGATCAACAATTGAAGCAGAAATGAGGATCTATCGTGCTGCAGATGAACCGAATTATTTTTCCACCGCATAGTCAAAAAAAGATAACACCCATTATAAAAACCATCAACATTTAATAAACCAATTGATTTTTTATGGATTTACAATTGTGCTCATGAGACAATTTGAAAAATTTCCTCCAATGTTCCGAAACCTCCAGGTAGAGCTATGAAGGCATCAGCATTACGAAGCATAAAAGACATTTATTCATGCATTGATGATACCTGTAACTCATCCCCAATTATATTTTCTACAATGTCTCCAACAGTTAGAGCTTTTGGTATGATACCCAAAACTTGACTGCCATTATTTTGTGCAGCGGTTGCCACACGTTCCATTAATTCAAGACTACCTCCCTCATATACTAAATGAATATTTCGTTCAGCTAACACTTTACCAAGGGTTTCTGCTGCTTCTACAAACTCACTAGTTTTTCTAGGGCTAGATCCACAAAAGACACAAATTTTTTTGAATTTACGAGTTGATGATCCTTCCATGATTACACTCACCCTCTTTCTTGAATAATTTTGAGTTTGTACAAAGATGCAGAAATAATGCAATGTATTTATAAAGTCAAAAGGTATTGCAAAGTTAAGTCATATGGTTGTTGGCTTGAAATACAATATTCAACACCTTTTTACCAATTTTCAATTTGTTAGCTGGAAAAGTTACATGGGTTGTCAGCTTAAAATGCAAAATTTTCAAAAAAGATTATAGGTGGTTGATTATTGAAAAGACGTTTGAGTTTGAAATGAAACATTTAAAAATAACAGCTATAGTAAATATATACAAGTAGTTGTGATTGTGGCTCACATCTTCATCTGGTTTTACGTCCAGTAACGGCTTAAACGCTCTCTATGGGTCAAGGATAGGTTTCTCATCTAATTTTCTTATAAATTGGCAAACAGTATCTTTTAAAGTCAGATTCTCGAGACTGTACCGCTTCTGTTCTTTTAAGAATACGTCTCATAATTCACGAATTACAATATGCACATATCCACTAGGATGCTTCTCAAGAGTCGATAAGATATTATCTAAAGACTCCTTACTCATGTTATTCTTAATGAACCTAATTTTATCTTCGCGATTTACAGACACCATTCCTAAAGTGTGGCAACGTGTGTTGCAAGTTGTGCGTTCACACTTGTAACAAACATTTAATCGTTTTGTTCTTCATTTTTTCGAAAAAGAGCTTTTACCTAAGCCAGGCATGTAGGAAATTAATGAGTCTGAAAATTCACCTGTCAATCGAACTTTGACTTCAATTAACCAACGTAAATCAACAGGTATATTCATAATCATTAATAACGTTAATCTTTCATATCTTGCTTGATAAATTTTCTTCAAGGAATTTTGAGGCAATGAGGGAAAACGCTTTTTCAAATTCTTTAGAATGTCATCTATTTTTTTTTAAAAAAAATGGGGAAGAAGAGAAGATATCAGTAATTATGGAAAACTGACAAAATCGACTTGAAATATCACGGAGTACCGTTATCCGCCACTTAACCGGGGTGTAAAATAAAACTTTAACAAAACTACTAAATTAACCTGTAAGTAAAAAAAAAATGTTAGAAAAAAATAAATATATATAAATATATAAAACAAAGATTAATTGGTCTCATAACAAGGATCCGATAGGGACATAAATTCTTCATGAAAAGCTTGGTTTTCTAGAAATGGCTTGAGTCTTTGCCCATTTACCTTAAACACATTCCCATTTTTAGGATTTTCAATGTCAATTGTTCTATAAGGGTACTTCCATCTTGATCTTAATTTTTCAGGGAATATGTGAAGTCGAGAATTATAAAGCAAAACCTTCTGACCAGTGTCAAATGTTTTTCTCTAAATTTTTTTGTCATGAAAAGCTTTAATTTTAGCTTTATGAATTTTTGAATTCTCATATGCATCATTTCTTAATTCTTCAAGTTCATTTATTTGTAATTTACGTATGTGTCTAGCAGAATTAAGATTTTCATTAAAAGTTTTAATAGTCCAATAGGCTTTATGCTCAAGTTCCACAGGTAAGTGACAAGGTTTTCCATAAACTATCCTATAGGGAGACATACCCAATGAAGTTTTAAAAGTAGTTCTATAAGCCCACAGTGCATCATTTAGTCATAAAGACTAATCTTTGCGATTTAGGTTTACAATTTTTTCTAAAATTTGTTTTATCTCCCTATTTGCTAATTCAACTTGTCCACTTGTCTGAGGATGATAAGGGGCGGCAACTTATTAGTAATACCATATTTTTTCATTAATGTTTTAAATGGTCTATTACAAAAATGCTTACCCCCATCACTTATAATGGCTTGAAGGATTCCAAATCGACTTAAGATATTTTCTTTCAAAAATTTCATAACTGTTTTATGGTCATTATTTCGACATGGAATAGCCTCAATCCATTTTGAGACATAATCTACAGCAACTAAGATATACGTAAATCAAAATGATAACGAAAATTGTTCTATGAAATCTATCCCCCAACAATCAAATATTTTAATAACAAGAATAGGGTTCAAAAGCATCATGTTTCGTTTTGAAATTGATTCCAACTTTTGACAATTTTCACACGTTATACAAAATGCATGAGTATCTTTAAATAAAGTGGGCCAATAAAATTCATACTGCAAGATTTTTGCAGCTGTTTTCTTTAATGAGAAATGTCCCCCACATGCTTCATAATGACAAAATTTAATAACTTTACTTACCTCATTGTCAGGTATGCATCTTTGAAATATTTGATCACGACAATATTTGAAGAGATAAGGATCATCCCAATAAAACTTTCTCACCTCAGTTAAAAATTTTCTTTTGTCTTGAGCATTCCATTGAGGTGGCATTTCTCCTGTTGTAAGAAAATTAACAATATTAGCATACCAGGCATTGTAATAGTAGAAAATAAAAATTCATTGGGAAAAGAATCATTAATAGGTGTTATTTCTGTTGATGAATCTGGTGTGAGTCTTGATAAGTGATCTGCAACAACATTCTCAGCTCCTTTCTTATCCTTGACAGTGATAATAAATTCTTCAAGCAATAGAATCCATCGAATCAGCCTTGGTTTTGCATCCTGTTTTGACATTAAGTACCTTACAGCAGCATGGTCAGTAAATACAATAGTTGAAGAACCAATTAAGTAAGAACGAAATTTGTCTAATGCAAATATTAAAGCAAGTAGTTCTTTTTCAGTTGTTGTGTAATTCATTTGTGCATTGTTTAAAGTTCTACTTGTGTAATAAATTACATAGGATTTACCTTCCTTTCTTTGTCCCAATACAGCACCAACAGCATAGTCACTAGCATCACACATTAGCTCAAAAGGTAAAGACCAGTCAGGAGATTGTATAATAGGAGCAGATGTTAAGAGGCCAATTAATTTTTCAAATGAATTTTAACACTCTTGAGTCCACTTAAATGATACATCTTTTGCTAAGAGGTTACAAAAAGGTTTAGATATAGCACTAAAGTTTTTTATGAACCTCTTATAGAATCCAGCATGTCCTAAAAAGGATCGGACTTCTCTGACTGTTTTTTGTGGAGGCAAATATGTAATGAGTTCGAATTTTGCCTTATCCACTTCAATTCCTTTAGAAGATACTATATGTCCTAAAATAATTCCAGAAGTAACAATGCAATGATATTTTTCCAAATTCAATACAAGACTCTTTTCTTCACATCTTTTTAAGACTTTTTCTAAGTTTTCCAAGACAATTATCAAAAGAATTTCCAAACACAGTTAAATCATCCATGAAAACTTCTAAATAATGCTCAATCATGTCACTAAAAATGCTTAACATACATCTCTGAAATATTACTGGGGCATTACAAAGTCTAAAAGGCATTCTTCTAAAAGTAAAGGTTCTAAAAGGGCATGTGAATGTAGTCTTTTCTTGGTCCTTTAGTGCTATGGAAATTTGATAATATCCAGAGTAACCATCTAGAAAGTAATAGTATGGATGTCCTGCTACTCTTTCAATAATTTGATCAAAGAATAGTAAAGAAAAATAGTCTTTTCTAGTGGCCGAATTCAACTTTCTATAATCTATGCACATCCTCCAACTAGATGAGACTCGAGTTGGTATTAACTCACCTTTTTTATTTTCAATGACTATGATTCCAGATTTTTTTGGTACTACCTAAGTAAGACTTACCCACTTACTATCTAAGATAGGATGGATGATTCCTACTTCAAGTAATTTGAGAACTTCAACTCTCACTACCTCTTTCATATGTGGATTTAATCTCCTTTGAGATTATTGGGAAGTTTTGGCATTATCCTCTAGGTGTATTCTATGTGTGCAAATCAGAGGATTAATACCATTTATGTCTTTTAAAGTCCACCCAATTGCATTTTTATGCATTTTCAATAATTCAATCAACTTACCTTCTTGTTCAACTGTGAGTGTAGAAGAGATTACCACCGGGTAAGTTTGTTTCTCTCTAAGAAATGCATATTTCAATCCTTTAGGCAAAGGTTTTAACTCCAACTTTGAAATTTCATTCTGTTTATCCTCATTTTCTCCCAATTCTTCAAACTTTAGTTTCCATTCTTTATTTTCAATCACCTGTGCACAATCAAGTAAAGAACATATGTCAGAGATTTCAGGATCTAATTGTATATTTGACTTAAATGAATTTATTAAACACATTTTTAAGGGATCGGTAGAACTCCCTTTTTGAATATGATCATTTACAATCGTTTCAATCATGTCGCCTTCTTCACTTTCATCCTCTCCTTCATATGGTTGCTTACATATATTGAAAACATTGAGTTTAAGTATCATGTTTCCAAATGAAAGCTTCATTGCTCCATTTCTGTAATTAATCAAAGCGTTAGAAATTGCTAAAAATGGACGACTTAAAATAACAGGTATCGGATTGCATCCTTTAACAGGTTCTGTGTCCAAGACAATAAAATTCACAAGATATATGAATTTATCAACTTGAACTAAAACATCTTCCATTGTCCCTCTTGGTACTTTTATTGATCTATCGGTAAGTAAAAGAGTTACAGAGGTTTATTTTAACTCCCCGAGATTGAGCTGCTGATAAATTGAATACGACAATAAATTCACACTAGCACCAAGATCAAGTAAGGCTTGTTCAATTTTATGACTTCCAATAATATATGAAATTATAGAACAACCAAGGTCTTTATATTTCAAAGCATTATTGTTTTAAAGAATAGTACTTACTTGTTCAGCTAAAAATACTTTCTTTTTCACATTCAATTTTCGTTTTACTGTACATAAATCTTTCAAAAAATTTGCATAAGAGGGAACCTATTTAATAGCATCTAGTAAATGAATATTAACTTTTACCTGTTTGAAGATTTCAAAAATTTCAGGATTGTTATTCATATTCTTAGTATTACGTAATGCATGAGAAAATAGAGGTGGAGGTAAGGGTTTGGAGTTTTCTTCATTAGGTGTAGGTTCAACATTTTCCTTACTCTTAGAGATTGATTCATCGCTCTCATGAGGTTCAAGAATTTCTTTTTCAATAATTTTACCACTCCGAAGAGTGATAATTGCTTTAACTTGATCCATGTGTTGACTTCCTGAACTACATGCATTTGAGTTATGTTGTCCTTTGGAGTTTGGCTGTGGTTGAGAAGGAAATTTTCCTTTCTCATGAATGTTCAGTACATATGCAAATTTAGCAAGAGTATCTTTCAAAACAGCAAATGTTTGAGCATTTTGAGAATTAACAGACTCTTGTTTTTCAATGAATATATGCAAGGTTTCTTCAAGAAGTTTTTAGGATATGGGACATATGGTGCATAACCTTGATAGTTTTGAAAGTTTTGGTGTGGTTGGAAAGGTAGTTGTGAAGTCTGTGCTTGAGTGTCATTCCTCCAACTAAACTTCGGGTGATTTCGTCATCAAGGATTATAGTTTTGTGAATATAAGTTATTGTTTGACCGCTTGAACGTGTTTAGAACATTGGCTTATTCATGGAGACATTCCCTAAATACAGGCAAAGTTGGGCATTCATTGGTAGAGTGATCATGGGTTTCACAAATGTGACACACAATTTCTTGAACAGATTTTATTTGACCATTCTTTTTCAATTCTAAGGTTTCGACTTTTCTAGCAAGGGATGTTAATTTGGTTTGAAAGTCATGGTCTTCCCTAAGATGATAAATACCCCCACTAGATGTAGTGGTTTAAGTTTTGCTAAGTGCCTCACAAGTACCAGCAGTATGCCAATTTTGAGCATTTTCTGCTAGTAAGTCAAGATAGCTCATTGCCTCTTCTGGGTCTTTTTACTCAAATGTTCCATTACACATCATTTCTACCATTTGCCTAACTTAGGGTGTTAAGCCCTCATAGAAATTTGAGACTAGTCTCCATGTTTCAAAGCCATGATGGGGACAGGTATTAAGTATTTCTTTATACCTTTCCCAATATTGGTAAAGGGTCTCTCCTGGTTTTTGGGTAAAAGTGGTGATTTATCTTTTGAAAGAATTTGTTCTATGGGAGGGAAAAACCTTTTTCATGAATTATTGTTGCATCTCATCCCATAAAGAAATGGATCCTTGCCTAAGGTTTTGTAGCCATGTTTTAGCTTTATCTTTTAAAGAAAAAGGGAAAAGCTTAAGTCGAATTGTGTTCATGCTACAATTTTGATCATTATACGTGTTACACACTTTTTTAAATTCTCTTAGATGTAGATAAGGGTTCTCTGCATCTAATCCATAAAAAGTGGGTAAAAGTTGGATAATGTCTGGCTCAAAATTAAAATGCGTTGCATCCGGAGAAAAAATTAAGCAAGATGGTGCACCGGTTCATGTAGGGTTCATATAGTCTCTAAGTGTCCTAAGTCGATTATGGTCATTATGTTGAGACTGGTTGTCCCCTAGGTCTATGAGTCCCTCAATTTGATTTTCGCTCATGGTGTTAATTAGTAAAGAATGAGAAGATGAAGAAGAATTTAACAAATTATCAAAGGAAGCTTTGCAATTACCTTTCACCAAACGATGAGAATTGGGATCTCGAAACCAACCACTCATAAAAAGAAAAAAAATGAAATACAATAACAATAAATAATACAAATAAGAGAAAAATAAATATTAAACACAAGTAAATAAAATAGAAAAAAACCAAAAGATAAATAAAGATAAATAATTAGAAGTTAGATTAGTAATGTTAGATTATATAATAAATAGAAAAATAAATAAAGCACGTTAGGAGGCTCGGCCTTCCATGAAAATAAAAAGCGAAAATAAAAACAGAATAATAAATAAAGCACGTTAGGAGGCTCAGCCTTCTATGAAAATAAAAGGCGAAAATAAAAACAGAATAATAAATAAATAAATAGTAGGAGGCTCAGCCTTCCATGAAAATAAAAAGTAAAAATAATAATAAATAAACTAAAATAAGTTATGAGGCTTAGCCTTTCATGAAAATTAAAAAAACGAAAATAAAAGCAAATAATAAATAAAGTAAAGTACATTAGGAGGCTTAGCCTTCCATGAAAATAAATAAACAAACAAACAACAACAAAATAAAATATTAATATTACCTCCCCGGCAACGGCGCCAAAAACTTGACACGTCCAGAATATAGGAGTTATTCCCAAGTGCAGAATTGTAGAAGTAATAAATAACCTGATGAGAACAGAGTCGATCCACAGGGAAGTAGAATTAAAATTACAAATTATAAATACTTTTAAGATAATTAATACAGTATAAGATGTTTGCAAATATTATTTCAATTAACCAACTCAAATAAAAAGCTAGGGTTAGGGGAATTCACTCTTAGCATAAGAAGTAAGAATATATTTAACTTTTTTTATAATTCAATTGGAATCCTCACATAAAGGAGGTTCCAACCGAAAAATATAACAATTAATTAAAGTTTATCATCATTTATATATTGATTAGTATTTATTTCTATCAATTATTATACACCAAATCTTATAAATGGGTTCAATTATTTATTATGTCAATCTTTATATTTGTCTACAATAAATCAAGACTCTCACTTTACAAGAAAGGTTATATACACCAAATCTTGTAAATGGTTTCAAGAATTTATTGTGCCAAGTATTAAGTTTGTCAATAATAAATCAAAAATCATCACTTTAGAAGAAAGGGTATTAATTCTACAAACAAAATAAATACATCATATATAAATTTGCATAACTTAAAAATGAAGTATTAAATTCATGAATAAATATTAAACATATCTTATTACCTTGCCAATAGCTTCACGCTTTCACTTTAGCTTAAAGAAAATTATTTTGACATAATAAAACTAAAGAAAAAGAAAAGAAATGGAAGAAGAAATAACATGATTTAATAGTAAATAAGAGAAATAATATTACAAAGAAATGGATACAAAGGACAAATATTTTGAACTAAATTCTAACTTTCTAATTACATCATTTAGGCATAAAAAAGCCACCTATTTATATAAAAACGTGGATAAATTGAGACAAATTTGGAGGGAACCACTTGGTTGATGAAAGTCAAGAATGGTGGCAAAATAATTTGCATTGATTATCACTAGGGTACCCACTTAATTATCCAATTTGGAACTGATGTGATCCGAATTAACTGTCACTCAAAACATCAAAGTTGTAGATAAGTCTATTATATTTTCAAATTAAGTGATCTCATATGTATTAGATACGTATTTCTATAGTTATGTGTCAAATACTGATGATTGTTCAAACTGAGCCTGTACTGCAGATCAGTTCTGTTCTAGGCCATTTTCACCCTCTAAACACTCAAATTTCAAATGCTTTGTGAAATAAAATATGTTAGCTCATTGAGTCAGCTCTTTACAGGATTAAGCATCACCTCAATTGGATCTTTAGGTAGAAAGTTATGCATATTTTACCGAACCTACCACAAAATAGTTAAAAGATAATTTGGTATAATATTGTAAACATACTTAAGTTAAGAAAATTAAATACACTAGTAATACAAAACAATCATATAAAACTCTTATTAAATGTGTAATTTCAAGTGTTCATCGATGTTGGTTATGATATTGATAATGATATTGGTTATGATAATGAAAATGACGATGATTATGCGAATGATGATGGTTGTAATGATGTCGGTTATCATATTGGTAATGATGCTAAAAACAATGATGAAAATGATGATAATTATGAGAATGATGATTATGAAATGGAAGTCGATTGATTGAATGACATACTAAAGGGCAGACCATGTTATGATTCTAAAACTTTTGTTCATGGGCTACATGATGAGTATGTCCCTATGCAAAAGAAGATATAGTTCAAGAAGAAAACTCATTTTAGTTTTTGCCTCCAATACCACCATTTAATTTGAATATATCAAAAAATGTATTGTATATTAGAATTGAAGATGTATTTGTAAGACAATTATATAATAGCAAAATAAAATTTATGAGGTTATAAGTATACTAGCACTTAAGGGCAATTAGAACTCCCTCACACCTACGAGAACTCTCTTTCGTTTCCACTCCAACGGAGGGGGCAGCATCTGTATCTGAGTCAGAAACCTTGAACACTGAAGTACTTCCTGCAAATCGAAACCTCGAGTGAGTTCTAGAAAATAAGTAAAAGAAAAAATTAAAATAACTAAGAAAAGGAATTACTAAGAGCAAACCTCGCATCAAGACTTGGGCTATACTTTTCCTTTGGCATACTTGTGCCAGCGTCAGTCCTGACTTGAGGTTTTGCATTATTTAAAGGCGGCACTTCCTCGAAAAGAACCTCAGCCATGCTTGAAAAATATTTTATTGCCTCACTTAACGAAACCTCCTCAGAAGAAACTGATGGCTCTTGAGCAACAAGATCAAAAATTGGTGGCATTTGGGTAGTAGGCTCAAAAGTCGGTGACACTTGAGCAATGGGCTTGATGACCTCTGAAACCTCTAGAATTGTAGGTTTCAAAATTGATTGACTCTTTGCAGTCGACGCTTGGATCCCAGTGCTACTCGAAACAGCTTTGGAGCTCTTCTTTGCACCTCTTAGGACATTGGAAGCTTTCCTCTTACTCTGTGGCTTTCGAAGAGAAATAAGTTAGATAACACATCTGGGAGGTCCTCCATGAAAGATTGGAGCGTTGAAACACAAGATAAATAAGATTAGTAACGTTTTATAGAAAAAGAAACAAAAGAAAATTAGTACAAGGCATTTTAGCTTCCCTTTTCAGCACTTGAGACCTTAGAATCGATAAGACTTCTTTAGGAGGAACGAAAGACTCCAGCTCTACAAAAATAGGTCATAAAGACCCATTTTGACTATAACAGATGGCTCCTCATAGGGAACCATCCTAGAAACATCACCAGCACCTGAACCTTTGCTAGACTCCATAGGTTGATCAGATAAAGAGAAATCTATTATCTCTCTATCTTGAGACACCCGCACGGACTTTACATAAGCCACTACAAAAAAGGAACGAAAGCATCAGAAGCAGGCTTATAAAATAATTTTCATCAACAAAAAGGTTCACTTACTAATGTCCAAAAAGAATCTGTGGTAAGATAGAAAAGAGTAGATATCCTCGTCTTCCAACGCCCTTTTTAGAATGAATTCCTTCTCAAGAAGAAACTCCAACCAAGTGACTCTGTGAGCAAAGCCCTTAGCATTAAAGAGATAAGTCCCTACAACAATACTCAGGTCTAATGGAGTAAGGGTTCACAAGCCCTTATCATGGGTTAGTGCACATAATAGAAACTGGACTCTTAATAGGTTCTAGAACTTCTCTAGTACCATCGGAGTGTGGATATGTTTATGATTGATCAGTTAGTTCCAAAATAACTTCTTGAAGAAGTATTCCCTCTTAAGGGAATGGAAAAGGTAATCTTCTAATCATAAGCTCTAAATGAAGTATTAAATTCAAATGAAAGAGCTAGGTTCTTCCATTTCCCATTGATGATGATCGCACTCTCTTTAAAACCAATACACTTGCCATCAAATTCCTCAAAGAATTTCCTTGAACCCCTAGGTTGCCATAAATGATTCTGCTTTGTGTAGATAATGTTATAGGTCATAAAGATATCGTAAATAGTGAGGCAGTAAGGTGAGTTCATCATGTAGTTTGGGATTAAGACATCCTAAAGAAAATGAAAAATAGTGTGATGAATTTGCAATAAAGAGACCCGTTACATGAAGAAATTCAAGGCTCAAATGAGAAATTGGGAAGCTAAAGCACTTGAGGTGCTCGAGAATAGGAGATGTTCCCTACGTTGGATAGAATGAGGTTCCCCCTTGGATAAAATTCATATCCCAACATTCTTTGGAATAGCAAACTCTTTCTTAAGCTCAGCAATAGTGAACGTGTTGATATCTTCACCATTGTCTTAAGATTGAAAGAGCAGAAGTAAACAAAATTAAGAATTTTTGCTACTGAAATAGGGAATTTTTGAAAGAGGAATCATAGTGAAGAAGTTAAAGCAAAAATGATTAGCAGCAAGTTCACTTATTATGAGACCTAAGGCTTTTAGGATTTCCTTTGTCTGAAGCTTATATAGTAGCGGTCCCTATTTATACTTAGTTAAAAGAGAACAACGTGTCTCTTTAGGAGTAGAGAAGTGTTTCCTGAATCCTAAGGTCTCTGCAAAACATTATGTCTAACATGACAGATAGGAGTTTTAAAACCAAAGGACCTGTCTTTAATTGGTCGAAAGCCATTTAACTGAAGCAATGCACTCAAAGGTTTCTTTTTCAAAATAATAGTGCACTACTTCATTTATTACGGGGGTATCTGTTGAGCCCAAATTTAGCTAAGGCACAACTTGGTAACTCAGCCTAATAAAAGCTTCATTGCATAAAGAAAATATACACATTAGCTAAACTCATTAGGCCTGCAAATTATCTAAATGCCCTTCTAGTCAAGAAATGCCCCAATTCAAGCACGTGAAAGAGTTTTATTTGAACTCAAGTTCCTTTATATTTTTCTAACAAGAAACGAACGAGGAACTTGAGTAAAGTTTTTGAATGCTTCCTCTTGATTTATCTTGATTTAATTGATTATTTGAATATAATAAAAGCACAATTTGATTAAAATTATATTATGTGACTTGTTTGTCATAAATTTAGTCAAAGAATTGGATTATATTCTGTCTTAGGAGATAAATTAAACTTAAAAAAATAATTACAGTGAAACTTCTCTTAAAGGAAGATTAGAACTCGTCTAGAATATAATTAAGCCACTTTAATCTTGAAATGGATTAAAGTTCATCTCATCATAATTGTTTGCATTCAGATTAAATTCTACACATTTGCATTATAAAATGGCACTCGTAATTCAATTACATTCATTCAATAAGAGATTCATAGAGTGGTTGATAGATACACAAACACTGAGAAAACTAAGCATTAGTAAGAACTTATAGCTCTCTTGAAATCTTTGTTCAATCTCCAAGAACTCCTAAATACAGAACCCTTTTGTTTGTTAAACATTTCCACACATGGTATAGATTTATTTATTGCTTACTAACTTGAGTATTAAAGTGTTTTCTTTTACAGGAGAACGACTTTGTCTCAGAAAAAGGATCCTAGAACCAATTAGAGTAGAATACAAGGCCAATCTCAAAATTTCAATAAGGATCAAAAGGTGCAAAAGTACTTTCTTGAGGTTATCAAAAATTGAAAACTTTATATATCGTGGGACTTATTTTGACTATTGTATGCTCGAAAAAATATGTGAACGTTTCAGTGATGGTGTTGAAAGTTACATTGGATTTTAAAATGCCCACATGTTATAATAACAAACAAATGAGTAGTATAGCACCAACAATTACAACCATTGTGTTTCTGCTATACCCTCTAAATGATTATCATTATTCTCCTTCAATGTTCAATGAAGACCTAACTCATGTACATTATGACAGTTAGATATATGGAGATGATGATAATGATATTGGTTATGACATTGATAATGATATTGGTAACGATAATGAAAATAATAATGGTGTAATGATGTTGGTTATGATGTTTAAAATGATGATGAAAATTATGATAGTTATGAGAATAATGAGATTATGGAACAAAAGCTGATTGATTGAATGACATACCAAGCAGACCATATTATGATTCTAAAACTTTTGTTCTTAGGATACGTGGTGAGCATGTCCCTATGCAAGAAAATATAGGTTTTATGTAGAAAATTCATTTCAATTCATGCCTCTGATACCAATGTTTGACTAGAATATATCGAGAAATGTATTGTGTATTAGAAATGGAGATGTGTTTATAAGAAAATTATATAACAATAAAGATAAAATTTATGAGGCTATAAGTATATTAACAGTTAATAACAATTAGAGCTTCAAAGTTCATAAGTCTAATAAAGATTGTATTAAGACGAAATACAATAATGAAATATACAAATAGAGATTACGTGCAATGTCAACAGAAGGGCGATAGTACTTCACTATGAGGAGAGTAAACGCAGAGCACAATTATATTTTGAGTCGATTGTGGGATAGTCATGGCAAGCCAAATTGTATTATCAAGTAAAATAATTAAAAATAAGTTTGCATTGGTCAGCAAAAATTATAAACTAAAGAAAATTCAAGTAAACATATGTGAAGAATTTGATGTTAAGATAATGTATACTATAGATTAGCGAGCTAAGGAACATGCATTAAAAATGATAAAAAGTGCTCCAGAAGATTCGTTTAAATTGTTTCATACATATAGCTATGTGTTGCAATAACAGAACCTAGGTACGGTTACTCACTTGAAAACTAATGGTAATAATCTCCTTAAGTATATCATTATAACGTTGGGACCCTGCATAAGAGGTTTCCAGTCATCCATCTGACCGGTAATTGTAATTGATCGAACATTTTTAAATGTACCTATCTTGGTACAATGTTTATGGTAGTATGTAAAGATTGAAACAATCAGATATTTCCATTAGCATGAAGGTTGTTGACTCGAAAATATGATACGTCTTAAACGTGGTTTATGGCCAAACTGCAGGAAGTAATTGATAATCATTAGGATCTAATTTTTATATTTGATCGACATGCCAGTATTGAAAGGGTTATTTTTGGGTATATTTTTTAATCTATATCATGAGTTTTACATCTTTCACTTGAAGTGAAATTTAGTAACAAAATACAAATCACCAATAAAAAAAATCTAAAAAAGAGGAATACTTATTTGTTTATTTTCTTGCTGCCAAAGAATATCGTCTTTTTTATTTTCAACACTAAATAAACATGATGTATGAGATAAGACTTGATATAACTAAGTATTTGGAGGAAGAAGTTGGTACGAAAAAATAGGCTCGATCAGCTAGCGCTTTCAAAAGATACAACATCATGAACACTAATATCACATAAAGCATTAATGCAGTTACAAAATATGCAAGAAAACTTGTTGTGACCAACTTAGTGGAGTGCATACAAAAACTAACACAATAGTGGTTTTATAATAGATGGGAGGTAGCACAATGTATAATGGCCATGTTGACAACTTAGAAATTACAAAGTGATGACAATTCACCGTGTGGATAATTCACAATTTTTAGTGAAGAAATGAGATAGAGATGGAATTGTGGACATTCTCATAAAGATATGTAGCTGTCGGAAGTTTGACTTTGGGCAACTAGCTTGTCCACATGCAGACATATGAGATTAGCACACAAAAGTCTTTGTTCGAATTATTACACGTTGGAATCTTTATTCCGTGCTTATAACGATTCAATATTCTAGTTGGTCATCCGTTAAATTAGATAATCCTAAATGAGTTGAGAAATATTGACATTCAACCTTCAATAGCCCGTCGTCAGGGAGGCAGGCATAGGTCAACTCCCTTTTATTTTTAAAATATTTATCTTACGGTTTATTATCCAGTTATTTATTCAACTCTCTTACTGAGATATAATCTTTCACCCTTAAATCCGTAATTAAGTAAAATTCTAGTTGAGAAAATCTAATTCACCGCTGGCTTACATAAAATCACAATTCTTTATATAAATTCTTGGTATGCACTTATCTTAATAAAATCTATTGTACTAATAGACCTAAAAATAAAATATTGTGTGCATTCAAAAAATAGTCAAAATACGTGGTTTTAAATAATTTTGTCTATCTTTTATGAACTTCTTTTTATCGAGTCGATAGTTCACAATTTAAAGTAAGTAGTGATTGACGTTCGATAGAACTGTCTTATGAAATTATATATGATTTGGAGACATTTCTTCCTTTAAAAAATTATTATTATTATTATATATAAGCAAAACAATTACTAGTACATGAATAAATAATTAAATAAAATTTGATAAATTAATAACAAACTTTTAACTATATGTTAAATAACAATTCCTATGTAAATAAATAAATTTATTTACTTACCTATCTTAAACAATTACATAAAATAAATAAAAAATCAATTACATAAAATCAAAAATAAAATTTTTAATAAAAAAAATAATTAATTAAAAAATAAAATTTAATACACAAAATAAATTTTAAAAAATTTAAATTTTAAATTTAAATAATTAATTAAATAAAATTAAAATTTAAGTTAAATAAAATTTAATAAACAAAATAAATTATATAATTAATAAATAAAACAAAATAAATTATTTAATAATTATTTGCTTTACTGTGCTGCACCACGCGCACGGTGCTTTGCATCCCACGGGCAAAACACATTTTTCGGCCAAAATTGGTTATATTCAGCCATTTTTCATTATTTTCAGATATTTTATATCTATTTTCAACCTTTTTTTATCCTCTTAATATTAAAATTAAACATTTAAACTAATAGAATAATAAAAACACAATAAAATCTTGTTAATTTTTGCTTATTTTAATTTTTCTTTTCAACTTCATAATCAATTCTTTTACTTCTAATCTTTAAAATATAATAATTTAAAAATTGATCTACAAATTTTCGAATAAATCGAGGGAATACCCAGAGAGAAGAAGACTTGTGAGACGAAATATCGAAATTTGTAGTAAGGGCAAGTGGGACATAATAAACAAATTGTCTTTAATCCAAATAATTTAATAATAAAAAAATGGGGTCAAATTCAAAACCTTATCTATCAGCTCGTTACCATAACATTTTTTTTTTAATCTTGACATAAAAATTATACTTCTTCATCACTCAATAATTACTTATTATTAAAATTTTAATTTTAAGATATTAATTTAAACTAACAATACTCTTAGTCCTCATGGTCGAGCAAAATAATAACAATGCTAGTTAATTAAAACAGTTTCGGATTATGAACCCAACGTAGATTTAAGCATCTAGGAACAATCAGTCAACAAACAGGGAAAGAATTACATTACTGAATAATCATTGTCCACAGAACATACGTGTAGACCTGGAAATATTCCCCAAAAAAATAAGCTCGAGTCCCATGAAAGGGATTCTTTATAAAATTATTCAAAACTTTATTCTGCTCATATTTTACAATCCAATTTTTCCTTGGATGAATCCAGTTGGCTTGAGTAGTAACGCAGTATTTTACTGCTTGATCAGGTTTCGGATAACATATGGAAGGATGCCTCCATGGTTGAAATAAGCCAATTCAACCTGCAAATGCAATAGATATAAAAGCATTGAAACGTTAAGGAAAACTAGAATATCAAGCTCCATCGGACAATATTCAGATCAGCAAATGAACCACATTAAACACTATAATCATTAAAGACTAGTTGGATTTTTGATATAAAATGAGTACAAATCACATAAACAAGATATGGGAGGGGGATTGGACTTGAACATATGATTAAATGCCATCCAATATAAGGCTACATGGACTTCCTTGCTCATGCATATAATTCTAATAAATTGCTTTGTCAACCTTAGTTTTCATCTATGTATAAGAAACTTCTTTATACCCCAGAACTATCTATCACTTAAGGCCATTGACATGCCAGATTGGTAACACTCAAGTTGCATGTCAACTTTCTTGCACATTCAAGAGGAACACAAAAATGAAAGTTTGGGGCGAAAAAAAAGTTGTTAAGTGCAAGTACCTCAGTATCAAAACGAACTGTGCAGGTAAAAGATTTTCCTGTGTCAGTGGTTACAGTCACATCTTGTCCAGGTCTTATGTCACTGATCTTATTGGGGAGATCAATAGTATAACGCTCGTGACCTGTCAGCCCCAATGTGTCTGCATCCTCACCAGCCTTAAAACAGAGAGGAATGATGCCCATTCCCACCAAATTACTACGATGAATTCTCTCAAAACTTTTGGCAATCACAGCTTTAACTCCCTGTTACATACCAAAGTTACACAAGTGGACAAAATATGGCCAAGCACAACGTGGTAAGCCAAGGGCTTACTCAAATGGCTAAATAGAGGGACTTACCAACAACATTGGACCCTTTGCAGCCCAATCTCGGGAACTTCCACTTCCATACTCAGCTCCAGCCAAGATAATTGTGTCATGACCAGCTCCCTTGTACCTCTGCAATTGCAGATTACTAGCACAGTTTCAGAAATATACAGATATGGTTACACATAATAAAGCTGGTCACTGATAAAAAAGAAAAAAGAATTAGGCTTAAGATCACAAATCTATATTCACTTTTCATACATAAATGATGGTCCATTCTCATAATATTGGGTCTTCAGTGTCTAAGAAAGTGGATTAACATCTGATGGTTAATAACAATCCGGTAAGATGCACAGAGGAGAATGTAGTATTACAAAAGAATGCAATATTGCTTAATAATAAGGAATTCAGGGTCTAGCAGTTGATTGACAGACAGGCAAGGCTAACAAATCAAATACATGTTTGCCCACACACTCAGTTTAATCCTGGCATACTCACCGTTGCTGCCTCAAACACGTACAGTTTCTCCCCTGTTGGAATATGGACTGTCTTTGGGCCCACTTCTCCATTTAAGAGCTTGTTAACAAGGCGAATATTTGCAAAAGTTCCCCTAGCCATCACCTCATCGTTGCCACGTCGACTACCATAAGAATTGAAGTCCTTGCGCCCCACACCACGCTCTAGGAGATACTTCGCGGCAGGACTGTCTTTGTGGATACTTCCTGCAGGAGAAATGTGATCTGTAGTGATGCTATCACCAAAGTTCAGCAAGCAGTAGGCATCATTAACTCCATGGACTCCAGGAGGATCCATAGTCATGTCCTTGAAGTATGGGGGCTCGTGAATGTAAGTTGAGTTGGGGTCCCATGAGTACAGTTTACTAGCTGGCACAGATAGCTGATTCCACATGGGATTACCCTTTGTGATAGCCTCATAAGTACTTCTGAACATATCAGGCAACACACTTGATTGAACCGCCTAAAAAGTATGCAACCAAAGTTAAATTATTTAATGCTGCCAATTAATCATTAAGATCATTCTGTCACAAAATATGCAAATGGATAATTTACAATAAAGATCCTTGTGTTTGAATTAAATACAGCTGAGTTCCCAAAAGTTGTATTTGTGATGGCTATGTTCTTTTCATGTCAGTAATTTATTTTTGTTTGTACATGAGACCTTGCTGTCACAAGAAGGACCTAGCTGCGACATATCTAACCTTTGGAGATCTAGCTGTATTTAAGGCAAAACTAGGGATCTTCCTGTATATTTTCCAAATTCAAGAATGTCTACCTCTGCAATTTCTTCTGTTGATGGCCAGATATCCCTGAAATAAACACTCTTACCATCTTTGCCTACTCCAATTGGCTCCTTATCAAAATCGATGTCAACCTGGAAACGATCACATGTTATCTAGTTGAAATAAACGAAAAAGATGTGATATCATGATATACACACACACATGAGGATTATTGCTACTGTCAGTCCTCTTATAGACCAATAATCTCAACATTTTAATCTACAGCCCATCTTTTGGGTTATTTACCATGTTCCATTTTAGGCAAATTACTGTACTAATTCTTCTGAATATGAACAAATTTAGACACCATTTACATACCGTGCCAGCAAGGGCATAAGCAACAACTAAAGGAGGCGAAGCAAGGTAATTAGCTCTTGTCAAGGGATGAACACGACCTTCAAAATTCCTGTTTCCAGAAAGCACAGCTGCTGCAACAATGTCTGCAGGAAATACGAAGAAAAACTTAGATGGACAAGTTCAAAATCAACATTAAAAATATAAAAGGAAAAGAAGAAAGTTGTAAGAGAAACTTACATAACAAGCATATATGCTAAAGCGTGAGTTTTCTAAACTATACATTCTAAAAAATAAAAAATCAATGATTAGAAATTCAACAATACCATTATCTGAAATAGCTGAAGCAACAGATTCGTCCAGGTCCCCAGAATTTCCAATACATGTTGTGCATCCATATCCAACAATATTGAATCCTTGCTCATTTAAATACTTTTGCAGTCCACTACACCATAGAAAACAAAATTATTGGAATCCTTTTTCCTAATCATAAAAAGAAATTAAACAATAACATTATCTTTAACATCACTATTTCCATGAATCTTATGAAATACCTATGGAGTAAATATTTAGTAACAACTCCTGAGCCAGGGGCAAGACTTGTCTTAATCCATGGCTTGACCTGATGAACAAATAATTTTGCAATCATTATAAAAGTTCCATGGACTAGTAAACTAGCGTTTGTGCGCTTCAAGCTGAAAGAAAAGTTGAAAAGAGGAGAGGTAAAGAAACTCTTTTTGTACTATGAAGTTTACAAGTCTAGCATGCATAATACATCTAAGAACACATACCTTTAGACCAAGTTCACAAGCCTTTTTTGCAACAAGACCAGCCCCAAGCATAACACTGGGGTTTGATGTATTGGTGCAACTTGTGATTGCAGCAATGACAACACTACCATGCTTAACCTCCGCTGGTTGTCCATGGAATGAAAACTTAGCCACTTTCTCCTGTGCCTCTTTAGGTACAGCAAAGCCCTGCAACATATTAAGACATCATGAAGTGGCACAGAAGATCAGGGTCCTCTCCAGTTTTGTTGATCAGAGATATACGGTACATTTCTCAGCACAACATGTCAAGGCTATAATAGATAACACAAACAGGTTCGCACTTCATCCACATTGTTGTAAATTAAGAACTCTATTTCATCTTTAGTAGCACAAGCAGACAAGCACGTGCACATGCACATGCATATACACACAGACACAATGGGAGGATAGAGAGAGATAGGCTGTATAAAAGTAATAATAGAGGCAAGGGCTCATGGCAGGCTTGCAGCATTGTCAAGAGGATACAGACCATTGGTACCATATAGAGCAAACACAACATAAACAGCTATGAGTACTCAATATCAAAAGTGAATTGATGGTAATGATTATTGATGATAGGCAGGGTTTGTTGCTGGTCAACATCACAAGTCTGACAATTGTGGTGGTTTTGTGGTGCGCAATGTGGATTATAACCACAATGAAGATGTTCACACATAGATGTTTCTCCAACTTTAACAGTTCAGAGGAAGAGAGGAATGAAATAAATAGGGAGTGACTTAATAGAAGCCAAATTATATGAGAATAATTTGCACTAAGATATGATCTCAATTAAACCAAAAACATGTATATTAACTGGGCTGGAACTCGACAAGAACTTTAATGGCATGAGATGTACCTTGAAACCAACTTTATTGTCAAGACATGAATGCCAATCTGCCTTCATTTCCTTTAAGGAAACCCGATCATGAGGTCTACAAAGAATAGCAATTAAATCTTATAGAAAATTGTAACATTGTAAAGGATGGAACAATCTGTACTAGGCACAAAGCACACACCTCTTTGGCCCCGAGATACAAGGTTCAACTTCCGGAAGGTTCAATTCTAAGTATGATGAGTACACCCTTTCTTGTTGGGGCTGAAAGTTTTCAGTAGAGAAAAACAGTCAAAACAAAACTTGGCCATGCCAAATATCAAAATATAGTAAAAGAAGAGAGACGGATATGGAAGGGAGGATGAGGAGTTCTTACCTCCGTATAGTCAACAAACATTTTATTTGCTCGGAGATAACCTTCTATCATTGCCACCTAAATTTAAGGAAGAAGTCATCTACTGCTTTAAAATTTAGAAACGTAATCAGTGAGCATGATAAATTAATATGCTTACTGTCTCATCACTTCTTCCAGTCAACTTAAGATATTGTAAAGTAACATGATCTACAGGGAAGAACCCCATGGTCGCTCCATACTCAGGAGACATATTAGCAATGGTAGCCCTGTCAGCTAGTGAAAGTTTACCCATACCATCCCCTATAAAAGAACACAATAACTTATATTACATAGGCATCGAAGGAACTGGAATGAATTTACATTTCATTGAAGAATTGCAACTTATATTACATTTCGTTCAAGAATTGCAACTCATATTACATTTCATTCACCTCCAAAAAATTAACTTACCATAGAACTCGACAAATTTGCCAACCACACCATGTTTCCTCAGCATTTGTGTCACAGTTAAAACAAGGTCAGTAGCTGTGACACCATTGCATAATTTTCCAGACAACTTGAACCCAACAACACCCGGCAACACCATGCTCATAGGCTGTCATATTGGAGAATATGTTATTAGAATTCAAAACGAAAAAGCACCATAGGATGATGCCACAAGTTTATTCATGATCAGTTAACTCTATCCATACATACCCAAATGATAACATTACACCACTTAAGCACACCTAAACATTCAGCTATAACGCCACATCCATACATAATCTAAAACTTCATTTAACTCAACCTTAGGATTTAGTATAGACAAATGAATTTGATACAACACAATCACGTCCTTGTTATATAGCATGTAAAACACAAGATCATCCAGTACCAACACTGGATAAACAAACGCAACAGCTGTTCTATGCAAATACTCACCTGGCCAAGCATTGCAGCCTCTGCTTCTATACCTCCAACACCCCAGCCAGCAACTCCTAGTCCATCAATCATGGTTGTATGAGAATCAGTACCAACCACACTGTCAGGGTATAGAATGCCATCGGTGTTGAAAACGACCCGTCCAAGATATTCAAGATTGACCTGAAATTACTCAATGTCAACAGACTTCACGCCAAATCCATAAAAGGAAAACATCTGAGGTAATTCACATTTCAAAATTACCTCAAATAATGGTATAGTAAATTGACCAATTAAAATAGAGAATTCATTCAATTGTCAAGAACAAAGGCAGCAAAAAGAACCCAGAAGATGGAAGGGAACTATCTACATGTCATTGTAATTTTGTACAAACGATTAGGTAGTAAAGCAATAAGTCAAAATTTCCAAACAGAATCTTAGATATGTCTACAACCTAACTTACTTGATGCACAATACCGGAACCAGGAGGGACAACAAGCATGTTATGGAAAGCATTAGATCCCCATTTAAGGAAAGCAAATCTCTCCTTGTTCCTCTGAAATTCAAGCTCCATATTTGCCTGAACTGCATTTTCTGACCTTGTTACATCAACTTGAACTGAATGATCAATGACAAGATCTACAGGAACCTGCACACAACAATTATTTTAGTCATTTTAGTTAAATTGCATGGGAAGAAACCAATATAAAGAGAGCTCTAAACAAGCTTGCTAGAAATGGTGAAGGAGTTTTACAATAACTTTAGAAAAAATTTAGAAATAGTTTGTAGAACTTTAGTTTGCTGTATTATTATATTCTTCCAAAGACATCAAGCACAGGATTCTCTAAGATCATAAATCCAGAGCAATTACAGCTCTGTTGAAAGAAACAAAATACAAATAGTACAATTAAAAATGACATTACAAATACAACTTCATAGTTGTACAAGTAAATAATCCTTATATGTATTTCATCAATTGAAACAGGCATCTGCAGGTAGATAAGCTGATCTGTATCTTTGAAAACATTGTGACAATAATTGCATCATCATAAAGCAAAAGGTAGATTATCAATTTAAGCAACTTCACTTATGCTGAATGTGCATGCAAATTATTAAACAGGCACGTACTAGAGGATTGATCTTGTTGGAATCACTGCCAAGCTTATTCATGGCATCACGCATGCAAGCAAGGTCAACCACAGCCGGCACTCCAGTAAAATCCTACCAAGAGAGAAGAAGGGGTTAAAGATGATGAAAACTTTATCACATCCACTACGTAAACCAGAATTGTAACTTACCTGCAACAGAACACGAGCAGGCTTGAAGGGGATTTCAACTTGCTTTGGAGCTGTATTTTCCCAGTCAATAATTTTCTCAACATCTTCCTTTTTAACTTGAAAGTTGTCACAATTACGAATTGCAGATTCAAGCAGGATTCTGACAGAGTATGGCAACTTATCTATCAAGCATTTACAGGAAACAAGAAATGTATAGCATCAGTACAAACTTGAAGAAAAAGGAATATGTAACAGATTTATTACCCTAAAAAATTTTAACTTCCAGGGTTAACAAATATTAGACAGGAATTCATCATACACCAAAAAGGCAATCACATGCAAAATATATGCTAAATTCAAATAACAAGAGAAGAAGAAATACCAATCCTTGGATCATTAAGGGCAGGAAGGCTGTAGAACTTTCCAAACTCGCCGCCGCCAGGCTTTGGAAGAGTGGTCACAATCTCCTTGAATGGATGTTCAGCAGCTGACATCACACAGACAACAACCACAACACGTGTTAATCCAAATATAAGATAGCTTCTAGGTCTAGGCTCAGACAACAACAAAAATATAAGCAAATGTAATCACCATATTTTCACATGAGAGATACCTCTCAGAGATGATTAATAGTGTGTTAAAAAGTGGTTTTGGCGTCAATAAAAGCACTTTTCAATAGCTAAAAATACTCTCTAACTATTTTTGTAGCGTTCTCTTAAATAGCAAAAAAGAAAAGAAAAAACAAATAGTTTTAAGATCAAAAAGTATTTCCAAAAACATCCAGAGATAAAGCACATCGAATATTAACTTTCTTATTTACAAAATTAGAAATCCTGAATTACAGATCGTACGATCAACTAAGGATGTGCAATCTGAATCTCTACACAATCTTCTAGATTTAGGTGAATACTCCAAACATCATTAAATTATTTTATACACATTAACCTAGCACAAGGAAGCAATTTCAGTTAATTGCAATTGCAATAATAGCCACTACAACAGTAATATATTAATAAACAAATACAGTAAGATTCAAATCTCAAGTTTCCAGTTGATTGAGACCGAAGAGGCTAAAGCTTTGACTGACACAAATATGGCTATGCAGAATAATACTTTGCATGAAATCTAATTTTCTTCACCGTAACCAAGCTGATCAAGTAAACAAACAAACTCCGAAAATTTTGGAAGTAAGCACCGTACCCATGGTAGCGAAGGTGCGTTCAAGCCGTTCGAGGAGGGGAGAAGCGGTTCTGATCTGAGCGCGAAGACTAACGGGAGAGCGCCAGTCAACGCGGTGGCTCCAGCGAGGGACAGAGCAAGCAAAGGATCGAACGGCGGAGGAGAAGCCGAGAGATCGCTGAGATATGAAGGAAGAAGAAGGAGAAGCAGAAGCAGAAGCTGCTGCTGTGGTAGGCGAAGAAGAAACTGTTTTAAATGAGGAAAGAGAGGAGATGAATCTTGACCTAGAAGCTCTGAGGAGTGAAGAAGCTGAGGCGGAAGTTGTTATATGCATGACGATAATGTTATATATCTACTCCAATCACGCATTCACACAAAAAAAACAGGAAGATAAGGATTTGTATAGCGTCTGGGGATGAGCAACGATTTCTTTCAGTTCATGGCGTTTTCTGATTCTGTTCGGTTATGTGAAGACTGGAGATGAGATGAAGAAAGAGAAAGAGGCGTGTGGAACGCAAAAGACGCCTTGGGCCGCGTGCCGTTTCTAGAAGTAAAAATACTCGTTCAGAGCTCCGCCAGTTTAAAACTTGAAAGCGCTGAAAGGAGTAAACTCAATATCTGATTCAGTAATTACACATTTGCAATGATTCACAAGCTGAAATTCTCTTGTCTAGTCAACGGAACAAAAATATGAACCAAAAAATTTAAATTTGATTCAACATTTGTAATCTGATCCAATTGAACTGGATTGGAAGAACAAGAAAATTTTAATCTAATCAAATTGAATTCAATATAATTCTCTGTAATTGTCGAAATTAGTTTATTATTAATTTAATTTAAAGTGAATTAATAAATAAAGACAAACTAGAGTTTTGATTACTCCAGGGCATTCGATCGGTTCACGAAAAATTTTATGGCTCAATTTAATTTGATTTTATTTATTTAAAATTGATTAATTTGGTTTAATTTAGTTTTAAATCGATTTAAAAATAATAATAATAAATTAAATTAAATTAATTCGATTCTTTTATATACTTTGAATCGATCAGTTTTAATTTTTTTTTTTAAATTAATCAGTTCAATTTCAACTCAAACCCAATCAAATTAAAATTAAAATAAAAAAAATGACCAACCCTCCAATTTTGATTAAATGATACGTATAATTGGGAAGCATAGCACAGTAAAAAATATCCTAAATGCAAAAGAAAATATTTTCGGAAGATTCGTACGTGGCATCCTCATATTCCCCTTCGGTTACGTTCAATTCTCGTTGGATGCCAAATAATTGTGTTTGTTACAAGCTTCTGGTCCACTTTTGTTCAGCACTTCCCATTAGTCCATCCAATAAAGATATTTATTTTCCAGGATTGCATCAAGATATTAATAATTATTTAATCACAGCACCTGTAGGGTTCAAAAAAAAACAAGGAATTGAAGGGGTGGGGGGACCATGCGGAAGGCAAAATATTGGCACCATGTTGTTGAAAGTCAGCTCCAAAAGAGGAAGACAAGTGTCAAATCAACGGCTACGATTCGCCGATTAAGAGACGGGCGAGCTGGGCCACTAAATGAGGCCATGTAAAAATCAGCTTTTGAGTTGGTTTTGTAGGCCCCGCCCCGCGCCCCCCCCACCCCCCCCCCCGCGCGTAAAGGTTGACGATTCCGAGTTGCTTTTACTTTGAAAAATGTAATATATTAAGTTTGAATAGTATTAGTAGTTAGACAATTGAAAATTTTCCTCTGACAAAGAGAAAATTCAATTCGAACTTTTGTTGAGAAGTTTCAAGGATACACGTAGGTTTAGCATGCAGTCAAATTCCCAATGGATTCGAACCAATCTGTAATAATGTTAGCATTTTAGCGGTTTTATTTTTGAAAAAACTCAAGAGAATTTGTTTACCCAAAAGGCTATAAATATGATATGTAGCAGGATAGCCTCTTTGTGCTTTAGATTTTTTTTTAAAACAGAGAGCGAAGAATTAAATTTGAGATCTTAGATTTTTTTACACGACAAATGAGGAATTAAACTTTAAACTTTCAATAAAGATAAATGTATTGTTAGTTTTTTTTATTATTAAACTGTTAATACAAATACTTTTATGCATTAGATTTAACAATTGTATTTTACTTTTTTTGAAGAAAAAAAAATGAAAGAAAACAGCGCAATTTGCATCTTATTATGTTATGGGAATGGAATTACCATCCGCATAGGTAGATGACCTTTCTTTGAAGAATTCGTAACTTGAAATTTACTCTTATTTATGTCGTTTTAATTGGGAATTTTAACTGTAATCCCTATAGATTGTGGATGTTGGAATTAAAAAAAAAAATTAAACTTTATATTAAAATTTAAATTAATTATATAATTACAAACTTAATGAATATTATAAATTTTTAGAGTTATAATTTTAAAATTCAAATTCATATTTATGAAAATTAAGTTAAGAGTTATAAATTTTAAATATAAATTGCATAATTAATAATTGAGTTACAAAATATTTAAAATTGTGTAATAATGCTAAATTAATATTTGTATTAATATCTTAAACTTTACTACTACTATATATAAATGGATCATTCCCTACTCTAAAATTGCACGTACATACATCCTAAGGTTATATTCTAAAATTTTACAAATACTATTTCCCTTACAACTTCGACATTGTAAGACTTTATATATTTCTTTTTGGTGATTGTGATCATCGAGGAATGTGACTGAGAGTATTTAGGTTGTATTTTGGAGTTGAGAAGAATTGTAATTACCCGCACGATGAGATGTCTCTTTGGCTTTAGGATGTTCGACATTACAAGTGTGTTTCAAGTACACAAAGTAAGGAAAAAAGAATCAAAAAGAAAAGAAAATGAAAATGTCAAGTTGTTGAAAAAGCAACTTAGCACTACAACACCAAGCAAGTCAGAAACTTGGTGTTGCGGTGCCAATCAAATTTTTTAGTTTCTACCTTGTCAGAAACATGGTATGACAGTGTCAAATGCTGGGGATGTGACCATTGAAAAAAATCACCAAACTTCCTAAATATTGTGGCTCTTTGAAGAGGTTTGGTGTCTCTCCTGAGAGACGTCTCCTCTCTATAAATTAAAGACACATTGTAAATGGAATATAATTTTTATTTTCATCCTCTTTAATTCACTAATTCTCTATAAATCTACCTAACTCTATTTCAAAGTCATTACTTATGGTTCAAGAAAATTGCATAAAGTGTGCACTCTTACAATTTTTTTATGCACTATTGTAATTTTTTTTATTATTGATTCTTAGAAACTATACTACCATACAAACCCTTTGCATCTTGATTATCATCTTGTAAGGGTATATATAGTTTTAAGGACAGTGCTTAACACGTCTTGACAACCAAGAACAATTGAGTTCATTCACTCAATTTTCTAACATTCTTAAAACTATTTCTATATGGATATAACTTTTGATTCATCATTACCGGCTATAGCTAAATTATTATCTAAGACTACTAAAATTCCATCATTTAATGGCAAGTACTTCAAGAGATGGCAAGATCGATTGTTTGACACTTTAAATGTGATGAACAACGAAGTATTTTACATAATCTACACCAAAGGTTGATAAAGAAATTTACAAAGAAAAATTCTTAAAATGGAACTAAGCAAACAAGCTATGCCACAATACCATCTTAAACACATTTTTTAATAAGCTATATGATGTCTATTCAACATATAAAGATGAATGCAAAATTTGAGCACAACTAAAGAAAAAAATATATCATTGAAGATGCTGATGCCCAAAAGTATGTTATTGTAAATTTCTTAGATTTTAAAATATCTAAAGAAAAAGATGTAATGTCTTAAATTTATGACTTTCACCTAATAATCAATGACTTAAAGAATAAGGGTATTGTTCTTCCTGACCTTTTTGTGGCTAGTTGCTTAATTGAAAAATTATCGAATTCTTAAAAAGATTACAAGAAAAGCAATAAGTATAGAAAGAAACATTTGAAGTTGGATGATATTAATATGCATATTAGAATTGAAGAAAAAAATGCCAACATGAGAACAATGAGAAGGCCAAGGAAACTATTTCTAAGATCAATTTGGTTGAAAATAGTACTAATCTAAGTGAAAAGTATCCTAAATCCACAAACAAATCATACATTAAGAATTCAAAGCCCTCATTTAAGAAAAAGGGTAATTTTTTTGTTTGTAATAAGGATGGTTATTTTGTTTATCAGTATAAATACAAAAAAAAAAGATCAAAAGAAAAATAATAAAACTCCTAAAGCTAATCTAGTTGAGGGAGGAGATAAAGTGATAGTCATTATTGTGGTTTCCCAAGTAAAAATGATTGCAGATACTGAAATTGATGCACATACTCTTGTAAATGATATTTTTCTTATCATAGTTACTGCTAAATGTGCTTACGTGCCATCCCTGTTTGTATAAATATTTATTTGATAATATTTATACAATATGTATTTTATTAAATTGCTAATACTCTTTATTAAATGGTAATGATGATTGTCACATTACGAACACTGTATGGTTCAGATCCGATTTAAAGGAGTTTAGACCGGTTCTAAGGGTTAGTAAAATTGAGAGTTATAAATGCTAACAGTTAGCACTATTAAGAGTTGACAAGTTATAAGAGTCAGCGAGATCTAAGAAGTTAGAACCTTGTCTATAATGGGACAAAGACCTAAGGGTACACCAGTAATGACATAATTGCAAAGAGTTGCAATAAGAGTTAGAAAATGTCATTATGAAAGTGTGTTCTCAAATACCCTATTCTTGATTTATTTTTACCAATGTAGGTCTATCAATGAATCTCTTTCATATAGATTAGTGTATGTCTATATCCGTAAGGTACAGATGGTTGTTCTTAACTGATCATAAGCTTAGAGCTCGTATAGGTATACGGGTATTCAGTTAGGACTAAATGCTGAACAAACCTACGAGGACCCCAATAGATATCTTATGAAACCATCAACGAAAAATTCTCTCGAGTTGAGTAGTATATGTGGTCTTTTGACCTGAGCACCACAGTGGACTTGTGGGTGATCTACTTCACTTTAGTTCTACGGATGTTAGAGACCTTTCATGGTCTAACTGCTACGTGTCACTGGGTATGGTCCAATACTTATGGAGTCTGGTATGTGTAGATACGGGATCCGTCACCTCACATAGGTGGGTTATATATTCGATGCTTTGAGATTGTATCTTAAAAATTCTTGCGGTCATGAGCAATAAACCCAGGAAAAGAGCTTCCCACATGGTTGAATAATATAACAAAAGTGTTTGTTTATATTGTTCATTGAGATACGAATCTGGAGATAAGATTGGATGAGCACATAGGGATTTGACGATGTTGATCTATATCCCCGCTCATCCAGGATGTAAGTGACGAAAAGATTATACGTATGCATTCTGACCTTAGCTTGTATGATCTAACGCGCTGATTTGTAATATCCATGACATGTGTGCGGGGCATCGATTATGAACTCATAGAATAATTCTATTTGACGAGTCAAGCATGGACCTAGAGAGTCCCATAACATGAAGTGTACTCATTGTGCACTGGGGTAGCATACTGGTTGAATAGTTCAATCCAGTAAAATCTAACAAATCGAATATTTGTTTTAGGAACCCTTGAGATGTGTGCGTGTCAATATTTAAGTGTTAAGTACGATTAATTGGATAATAATTATTGTTGACTAATTAAAAGGTAACACGTGATACATAATGAGTCATCAAATAAGTTAATTCAAGTGTGGGTTTAGTAGAACCCATATTGGGTTAAATAAGGACATGTTAATAATTTCACATATATGATTATTTAAGAGTTAAATAATCAAGATATTTTAATATTTAACATATTAAATAATATGTATAACTCAACCATGGTTAAAAGTTAATCAAAGTTGAGTTAATAATTATTTAATTATAATATTATATTAAAATATAAATATATTAGATATTTAACTAAGCGTAAAATGTGTTCAAATGACAATTTTAAGACTTTCATTGCATATTTGATGCATATATATATATATATATATATATATGATGTACATGTATTATTTATGAACACAAATACCACATGTATACACCGTAGAATATTTGATACTTTCGATTACAGGTTCTAAGTTAGGTGTAATTATTAGAAATATTTTAAAGTACCTACATGGCTTTCAATCATTTAGAATTTTTTATACACCCGATGATACGAATATGGTAGCATATGAGCTTTCAAAGCTTACTACAAATTATTCTGGTGAGGTAATTTGTATTGTATTAGGATTTGTGTTTCAATGTCATCACATTATATATGAATATTTACTTTTTAATATTTATACAATCATTATTTCATTAATTTGTTAATTATATTTATTAAATGGTAATATGCTTGTAACATTTCAGATATTGTATGGTCTAAAAGAGTTTAGATTAGTGCTAAGCGTTAGCAACGCTAAGAATTATAAGTGCTAAGAGTTAGCACGTTATAAGAGTTTTCAAAATCTAAGGAGTTAGAACCTTGTCTAAAATAAGACAAAGATTTGAGAATATATTAGTAATGATATAGTTGCAAAGAGTTGTAAATAGCACTAAAAAATACCATTATGCAGTATGTTTTTGAATACTATGTACATAATCTATCTTTACTAATGCAGGTCTATTGACGAAACCCATTTATATAGATTAATATATGTCTATATCTAAAAGATTCAGATGATTAATCTTAGCAAACTATGAGCTTAGTGAAAGCTCGTATAGAAATACATGTATTCAATAAGGATTAGGTACTGAACAGATTCACGAGAACCTCTAATAGACATTCCATGAAGCCGTCAATGGCAAGTATTCTCAAGTTAATTATTATTCATGGTCCTTTAACCTAAGCGTTGTGTTAGGCTTGTGAGTGATCCACTATATTTTGATTTCACGTATATCAAATACCTTTTACGATTTGACTACTGGGTGTCACTGGGTATGGTCCAATGCTCATGTAGTTTGATGTGCATAAATATGGGATCCATCAATTCATATGGGTGAGTTGCATATCCTGATGCTCCGAGATTGTATTTCAGAAAATCTTATGGCCATAAGCAGTAAACTGGGAAACGAGTTTTCTGACACGTCCAGAATATAGGAGTTTATTCCCAAATACAGGATTGTTAAAGTAATAACTAATCTTGTGAGAACAAGGTCGATCCATAGGAAAGTGGAATTAAAATTACAAACTATAAATACTTTAAAGACAATTAAAGCAGTATAAAATATTTACAAATAATAATTCAATTAACCAATTAAAATAAAAGTTAAGATTAGGAGGATTCACTCTTGGCATATGAAATAAGACTTTAGATTTATTTTAGGGACCAAATTATAATATTTTGAAAGTTTTGAGGGCAAATTCATAAATATCAAAAATTAGCCACTTAGTATAAAAATACACTTTTAAAACCCTAATTCTCTCATTTTGGTCAAGCTACCTCTTTTAGAGAGAGAGAAGAGAGAAAAAGAGGGGAGAGAAAGAGAAGAAAAAGAAGAAGAATTTTGGAAATTTGGATTTTAAGAGGTATATCACAACTATTTCTCAATTTATTAGTGTTAATTATGTTAATTTCTTTAAGTTTTGATTTTTGGAAATATGTATAATTGAGGATTTGATGTGTATTTCGTATGATATTTTGAGAATTGATGATGATCTATAAGATAGCTTGATAAATCATGATGAATTGTGGAATATTTGCTTGATAGTCTCTTGATCCAGTAATTTTATAAATTTTTTTTATTCGATTCTGGTTTAGAATTTTGAGTATATGAAATTAGACATATTTAGAATCATCTGAGACTTTGAATCGATTCAAAATTCCAAAAATTGAATTTGTTGTGAATTTACCAAAATGACCTTGAAATTCTGGAAATTTTCTGTATAAACAGTATGATATAGTGACAAACAATATTTTTCATCCTGAATGATCTTAAAAAATTATAAATTTTTGGAATATGATAATTTTATATGTCTAATAGGATATACTCGGAATTGAGAATTTAGATCAATGTGGTTGAAGTGTTATGATTTTCTAAAGTGTAGCAACTCATTGTAGTATTTGATTAACAGATTTTTAAAGCTATAGAATAAAATAATTTTAAAATACTTTTGGCAGTTATTTTGAAGTAAAATATTTATCATGAATTGAAATATGTGTTAAGAGTATTTCTGTAGTAGTTTTATAAATTTTGAGTTAGTATATGATTTTATAAAATTAGGAGATTGAATACTGTTCAATAAGTATCTTGATCCTGTCAAGTTAGTAGTTTAGATTCGATGGTGTGTATGGAATGGATTGTGTAGGAATTTTGTTATAATATTTATATATAGGAAGCATATATGAGTTAAGAATGATATATACTGATTTTGGAGTAATTGGACATCATTTGATGTATTAGAAAATTTTGTAAAGTGTAAGTGGTCAGAATGACAGGTTTTGAGAAACCAAGTATTTAGACCAATTTGATGTGATAAATGCATTGTATATAATTTTGTAAGCTATTTAAAGTATTTTATGTGAATTGTGAGGCTTATGAAAGGATTGATCTCTATTGATAGGTTAAGGAGATTTAAGCCTTGTAGCTGTAAGTGCTAAGAGGTAAGTATACTAGATTTTTTATTGAAATCACAATAAACATAGTAATTATTTTGTATGATTTTGTAAATGGGGTTAGGAATATGTTTATGTTATGTCAAAGTATATTTTGATATGAAATGTGAAGATATGTATTTATGAATGTGAGCATGGACATACATGACATATATGTGTTTTTGAAAGTGAGCTTTCAAAGTGAAATGTGTTTAACAAAGAGAGCTTTTGAAGTGTAATATGTCCATGAGAAATATTTTGTGTTTTGAGGGTACTTGAACTCACTGTTAACTTAGTAAGCATTTTATGTGATTTGTGGAGCCTTTATGTGTGGCCTTTCCTTCGGGATTGGTATATGTTATGTGTTCCGTATGTAGGGAGGATCCTATTAGTACTTAAAGGAAGAGTGAGTCATCACATGAGAAATATTTTGTGTTTTAAGGGTACTTGAACTCACTGTTAACTTAGTAGGCATTTTATGTGATTTGTGGAGCCTTTATGTGTGGCCTTTCCTTCGGGATTGGTATATGTTATGTGTTCCGTATGTAGGGAGGATCCTATTAGTACCTAAAGGAAGAGTGAGTCATCACATTCGTGTGGTGGCGTATTGGTGCATGTGAGAGGACTCACCGATGATCAGGGTGAGGGTTTGGCTTTTACCTTCGGGTATGAATATTATACATGTGTGATTTAAAAACCTCACTTGTACTATTCCTCTCATACGGTATATCACCTACGAGTGACATTTGACTCATTATGTGATATGTAAGTCCTACTAAGTAGTAGTTGAATGATGGTATTCCTATTATATATTTTGAAAGAATGTGTAAGCGCTTACATGATATGTGATTTGATAAGATTATAATTTTAATTGATCACAACATATCATACATATACATTGTGTACATATATGTATTTGTATTTGATATATGAAAAACAAGTATGCTCACTGAGTTTTACACTCATTATAGTTTATGGTGATTTCAGGTAAATAAGATACATGTGTGCTTAGCGGATTTGGCAAGGCTTCTGCTGTCCCTCGGGTTCCTTACGTTGTTAGGTTGCTAAGTGTTTCATTTGTGGATATATAGTTTAAGATATTTGATTTGTCCCTATCGAATAAATACTTATGTGTTATTTTATTAAGTGTGGTTGGATTTAGTTTAAGTTTCACCAAGTGTGGTTATGAATTGATTTTAAGTAAGAATTTGCAATGAATATATTCTGGGCTTCTGGTAATAAAGTTGCTATTGGTGACGTAGTGGAGTGTTAATCTCTGAGAAAACTCTGCGTATCTCCGGTTTAATAATTATCCCAGTCATAATTCAATTGCTATAATTATGAAAGAAATTGAAATGAATGTTCAAATATGTTCAATAGAATATTATGTGTATATGTTAGATTTTGAGTTGATTTTAGTGTTGAACTTACTAACAACTTACTAAGGATTCCTATGTTGAATTAAAGTTTGAATTTTTGTGTAATACTATTTATGAGTGCACTTTATTGAATGAATGTAAGTTATGTCATGTATCAGAGTTTTTAGGTCTGGAGCGTGACAATCTACAACAAATCTTGTAACTGGTTTCAAAAATTTATTGTGCCAACTATAAAAATTATCTATAATAAATAAAGATACACCATTTTATAAGAAATAATATTAATATCACAAACAAAATAAATACATCATATATAAATTTGCATAACTTAAGAATGAGACATTAAATTCATAAATAAGAGTTAAGTATATCTTATTATCTTGCCAAGAGTTTCACACTTTCACTTTAGCAAAAAAAAAATTACTTAGACATAGTAAAACTAAAGAAAAAGAAAAGAGATGGAAGAAGAGATAACATGACTTTAGAATAGTAAACAAGAGAAATAATACTATAAAGAGATCATATAAAAACAAGTATTTTAAACTAAAATCTAACTCTCTAATTATATGCTTTAGACATAAATAGCTCACCTATTTATATAAAAAAAAACATAGATAAATCAAGACAAATAAAGAGGGAACCACTTGGATGATAAAAGTTAAGAAGGGTGGCAACTAATTTGCATTGATTATCATTAATGCACGTATTTGATTGTCCAATTTGGAATTGATACGGTCTGAATTAGCTTTCTCTAAAAAAATCAAAGTTGTAGATAAGTATTTTATCTTTACAAATTGAGTTGTCTATAGTTATGGGCCAAATACTGATGATTGTTCGGACTGGACCTGTACTATAGATCAGTTCTATTTTAGGCCTTTTTCATCCTTTAAACACTCAAATTTCAAATGCATTATGAAATAAAATATGTTAGCTCATTGAGTCAGCTTTTCACAGGATCAAGAATCATTCCAATTGAATTTCTAGGTATAAAGTTATGCCCATTTTACCGAACTTACTACAAAACAGTTAAAAGTTAATTATGTACAATGTTATAAATATACTTAAGTTAAGGGGGTTAAAAACACTAGTAATACAAAACAATGATGTAAAACCCTTATTAAATGTGTAATTTCAAGTATTCATAATTTTTCGTGGAATAAACAATGTTGCAAAAGTATTTACGAATATCGTTTATTGAAATACGAATATGGAGATAAATTCACGGATGAGCAAATAGAGATTTGACTGTGATGATCTATATCTATGCTCTTCCAGGATATAGGTGATAGAATGATTATACGTATATATTATAAGCTTAACTTGTATGATTTAACGTGCCTCTTTGTAATTTCTGTAACGTATTTATGGGACATCGTTCATAAACGTATAGAAAAATTCTATATGACAAACTGGACGTAGATCTAGGGAGTCTTACAATATGAAGTGTACTTGTTGTCCACTTGGGCAGCAGAGTGAATTGAACAATTTGATCTAGAAAATTCTAACAAACTGGATATTGATTTTGGGATCTGTTGGGTTGTGTACTTATTAAGAGTTAAATGTTAAGTACATCAATTAATTAACAAAATTTGTTGACCAATGAGATGATGACAAGTGGCATAATCTAATTTATTCATTATTTGACTTTAAAATTACAAAATTGACCTTACCTGTGAGATAAGTAAAATTCATAAAATAAATAATAAAAAAGTGCTTTTATTTTATTTTACATTATTAAGTCAACAAATATTAAACAAAAGGGCGAACAATGTTGCATGGGCTAAGGCATTGTGGTGGGCTATTTGTCTTTGACAAATTGAGAGAGAAAAGCTTATAAAATGAAAGTGTTTCATTTGGCATTTTTTGATCAATTTGGTTCGATTAACTAGAGAGAGAAAAGGGCTTTGGTTTCGAGAGTTGAGAACAAACAAAACTTCTTCTTCTTTCTTTATTCTTGGCTGGTCATTTTAGTAAGCAAGAAATAAATTATTTTATTTGTTCAAGTGTTGAATAAACAAAAATAATTTCATTGCTTGGAAACAAATATATTTTAGTTAAAATGTTTAACTAAAATTCAAGTTTAAAGAGTTTAAACTAGATTAAAGAATTAACTAAAATTGTATTTAAGACTTAAATATTTTTTGCTAGAAATTAGAGCTGTTATTTTAGAGACTCAAGCCCATCTAAGTTGGATACTAAAATTTGCCGACGTGTGTGCTTCAAGGTAGACTCTGCTTTGAACAACTTTTCAAATGCTTGAAAGATGATTCTCAATCTCATTAGTGTAATAAAAATTTATGTTAAGTATATTTATTGCATTAGAAAATTAGATATTCAATTCCATTACACAATATATATGTATGATACGCAAAATTTTAATATAATGAACACATATACATATATATACACCCATAGAAATAGCACACTTTCATATTGTACATGTATCAATTCCTATTACCAGGTTTGTTATAAAGGACATATGGCCTCTTTTATATCCTTGAATGAAAGTACTATTTTCACTCCTATATTAAAGCTGAAACTGATATAGATACTATTGTAAATGATATTATTTCTTACAATAGTTTAAGTTCTAAGTTGGGTGTAATTATTAGACATATTTTGAAGTGCCTTGTTTATGCTCAAAATATAACGCAGCTATCGCAGTATAGATTGAGGTGTCGATCCCACAAGGAAGTTCTTGACAAAATAGGTTGGTAAAGTAAAATATTAAAACAGTAGCAAAGGATAAAATTAATTTATTTAAGTGAATGAGATAGAATTGTCTATGATTTGAAGGAAATGTCTTATGATAATTCAAACAAGGCTTCGAGAATCACAATTATACTTTATAAATCTACTATATACTTTGATTCAGTGTTTATAACTCAATTGACAGTTTTACATCTAAACAATCAATCGAAAGATATGTAAAATATAGCACATTTGATAATACATGCATTTGATATGACTAAACTATTTTGCAAATATTAACACAAATCATGTTTATTTATACAAGTTATCTAAGATTGACAATATATCATTTTGACAATATTGCAGTAAAAGATCAACTTGAATATCAAACATTTATTGCCTTTACATGTTATCCAAGATCGACAATATATCAATTTGACAATATTACAGTAAAAGATTAACATATAAAACAATATAACCAATAACAATTATAATTCAATAAGAATCACATAAGAAAAACATGACTGAACATATATGAGACATGAGAATTATAACCTCTGGATTATAGAAAATAAACTAGATAAGAGTTTAATCAAAACCAAACTTACAATATTTGTAGCTCTTGATAACGAATCAAAGCATCGAAGTGGATTTATTACACATAAAAGTTCATCTCTTAGCCTTGCCAAAACCTCTAGCCTAAATTACAATACATGTTAATGAGAAGAAAAGAAGAGAGAATTATATAATGTTGAAAACGTCCTAAGAGTCTCCTTATATAGGCAATGAATGGAAATATGTCATGGATGACATCAATCTTCAATAATTTTAGGCCAATAACTCGTTCATCCACTTGCAGTACATTTTTAATAATGTACATAACCAATGTAGCCTCTGTGGCTGACATGAAAGTTGTAGAATTTTATGTCTTCTTTTCATAGGCACTGAGTTCATGCAAATTGGATGAGTATCCAATGAGATATGAGTAAAATTCCAAAGATACATCATATTTCAGCCAACAACCATTTTACCCACTTGCAATGCAATTTGGTCCATGATAACGGCTGATTTGGACTTTACCATCAACATAAGAGTTGTTGATAATTAAGTCAATATTTCACAGCTTTAAGAATTATACTAATTGAATACGTATTTTGTGAGATACGGTCCAAATATATGAGTTGGGTCAAGCTGGGCAGAAGTTGTAGCCCGATTCTATTGTATCTCAATTTTTGGCCCATAACATGTTGGATTTGGCTTTTCCACTATTCTCCAAATTTGTATAAGATTGAGTCATGTTGCACTAGGTTCAATAATTTCTTTATTTCAATTTCTACATTGAGAGTTATGTCTATTTTACCTAAACCTATCCAAATAACATTCATTAATCACAATTTAAGGAGAACACTTTATTTCAAGCTAAAAATACAGAAAATGCTAAAATTAGTGACATTAAATGGTGACTGAATCTCTTAACAAATATGCATTTTCATGTGTTCATCATGCCTACACAACTTTCAATAATTTAGGGATTTGTATACCCCATGATACGAATAAAGTAGCAAATGAGATTGTGAAGCTTACTTTAAATTATTCTGGTGATGTAATTTGGATTAGACATGTATTACTTCCCATTACCAGGTTGATTGCAGAGGACATAGAGCCTCCTTTATATCTTTGAATGAAAGTACTCTTTTCAATCCTATATTAAAGCTAAAACTTATACAAATGTTGTTACAAATAATATTATTTCTTACAACAGTTTAGATTTTAGATTATGTGCAATTATTGGAAACATTTTGAAGAGCGTACATAACTTTCAAGCATTTAGGGTTTGTATACAATTTATGATACGAATAAGGTAGCACATGAGTTTGCGAAGCTTGCTAGAAATTATTCTAGGGAGGTAATTAGAATTGGATGTGTACCAATGTACTAATTCCCATTACTAGGTTTATTGTAGAGGAAAAAAGCCTCCTTTATATCATTGAATAAAAGTATTATTTTCTTTGAAAAACCAAACATAAATTTTGTAGACTTCGTTGGTTTCATAAATAAAATTCTACTATCTAGATAATTTAGCCAACCTAAATATAAATCAAAGGGTATAAGTAATTTATTTAAATTACATATTTAATTGCCATATTGTTAAAAATCAAAATTTTGCCATTTGCAAAATTTAGGACTACTGTTGTTATAATCATCTGCCATGCCAGCAAAGTGTTACACCCCAAGTGTTCTCAAGCATTTACTCAAACTGTCATGCCCCAGACCCAAAAGATCTGACACACGACATCACTTACATTCATTCAATAAAACTTAAACATTCATTTTAATTTCTTTCAGAATTATAGCAATTGAATTATGACTGGGATAATTATTAAACCGGAGATACGCAGAGTTTTCTCAGAGATTAACACTCCACTACGTCACCAATAGCAACTTTATTACCAGAAGCCCAGAATATATTCATTGCAAATTCTTACTTAAAATCAATCCGTTACTACACTTGGTGAAACTTAAACTAAATCCAACCACACACAATAAAATAATACATAAGTATTTATTTAATAGGGACAAATCAAATATCTTATCCCACGTGTCCCCAAATGAAACACTTAGCAACCTAACAACTTAGGGAACCCAAGGAACAGCAGAAGCCTTGCCAAATCCGCTAAGCACACATGTACCTTATTTACCTGAAATCACCATAAACTATAATGAGTATAAAACTCAGTAAGCATACTAGTTTTTCATATATCAAATACAAATACATATATGTACACAATGCATATGTATGATATGCTGTGATCAATCAAAATCATAATCTTATCAAATCACATATCATGTAAGCGCTTACACATTCTTTCAAAACACATAATAGGAATACCATCACTCAACTACTACTTAGTAGGACTTACATATCACATATCACATAATGAGCCAAATGTCACTCGTAGGTGACATACCGTATGAGAGGAATAGTACAAGTGAGGTCTTTAAATCACACATATATAACGCTTATGCCCGAAGGTAAAAGCCAAACCCCCACCCTGATCATCGGTGAGTCCTCTCACATGTACCAATACGCCACCACACGAATGTGATGACTCACACTTCCTTTAGGTACCAATAGGATCCTCCCTACATACGGAACACATAACATATACCAATCCCGAAGGAAAGGCCACACATAAAGGCTCCACAAATCACATAAAATGCCTACTAAGTTAACAGTGAGTTCAAGTACCCTCAAATCACAAAATATTTCTCATGGACATATTACACTTCAAAAGCTTTCTTTGTTAAACGCATCTTATTTTGGAAAGCTCACTTTCAAAAACACATGTATGTCCATGCTCAATGTCAATGCTCACATTCATAAACATATATTCACATTTCATATTAAAATATACTTTGACATAACATAAACATATTCTTAACCCCATTTGCAAAATCATACAAAACAATTATTATGTTTATTGTGATTCCAGTAGTAAGTCTAGTATACTTACCTCTTAACACTTTCAGCTACAAGGCTTAAATCTCCTTAACCTATCAATGGAGATTAATCCTTTCATAAGCCTCACAATTCACACAAAATACTTTAAATAGCTTACAAAATTATACACAATGCATTTATCACATCAAATTGGTCTAAATATTTGGTTTCTCAAAACCTGTCATTCTGACCACTTACACTTAACAAAAATTTCTAATACATCAAATGATGTCCAATTACTCCGAAATCAGAATATATCATTCTTGACTCATATATACTTCTTATATATGAATATTATATCAAAATTCCTACACAATCCATTCCATACACACCATCGAATCCAAACTACAAACCTGACAGGATCAAGATACTTACTGAACAGTATTCAATCTCCCAATTTTATAAAATCATATACTAACTCAAAAATTATAAAACTATCACATAATTACTCTTGACACATATCTCAGTCCATTATAAATATTTGGCTTCCAAATAACTGCCAAAAGTATTTTAAAATTATTTTATTTCATAACTTTAAAAATCTGTTAATCAAATACTACAATGAGCTGATACACTTTAGAAATTCATAACACTTCAATCACATTGATCCAAATTCTCAATTCCGAGTATATCATATTAGACATATAAAATTATCATATTCCACAAATTCATAATTTTTAAAGATCATTCAGTGGGTCAAAAATTATTTTCCACTGTATCATACTGTTTACATAGGAAATTTCCAGAATTCCAGGGTCATTTTGGTAAATTCACTACAAATTCAATTTCCGAGATTTTCAGTCGATTCAAAGTCTCAGATGATCCTAAACATGTCTAATTTCATATACTCAAAATTCAAAACCAGAATCGAATCACAACAATTTATAAATTTCCTAGATCAAGAGGTTATCCAGCAGAAATTCCATAATTCATCATGATTTATCAAACTATCTTATAGATCATCATCAATTCTCACAACATCAAACGAAATACACATCAAATCCTTAATTATACATATTTCCAGAAATAAAAACTTAAATAAATTAACTTAATTAACACCAATAAATTGATAATTAGTTGTGATATACCTCTAAAGATCCAAAATTCCAATTTCTTCTTCTTTTTCTTCTCTTTCTCTCTCCTTTATTTCTCTCTTCTCTCTCTAAAATGGGTAGCTCGACCAAAATGAGAGAATTAGGGTTTTTAAAAGTGTATTTTTATACTAAGTGGTTAATTTTTGGTATTTACGAATTCACCCCCAAAACTTTTAAAGTATAACAATTTGGTCCCTAAAATAATTCCAAAGTCTTGCAAATAAACCCAGTACTAATAGTATATCCTTAACCTATAAAAACACTACTAATAACAATATATAAATCAAGGATCACCCACATACAAATAAAATACGTATATTTATATATATATAAATATACATATTCTTACCGGTTATGGATACTGGTTACTACAATTCTCCCATCCTTATAAGAATTTCGTCCTCGAAATTCATAATTTAAGCACATAGATGAGGATACTTAGATCTCATTTCTTCTTCTCATTCTCAATTTTCCTTTTCAACTGTATAGTTTATTCATAAAACATTTACAAAACAATCTTCCTTGTATATAGGATTTGCTCATTGTGGTCCAAAATCCTAATAAATACTCATTCATATGTTAGATTATCTCTAAGTTGGCTCATAGCTGAGTATACGAAAGGAGTACGAAACATATATCCATAAAATAAACATATGACACACATTATGGACTTATAAAATTATACACACATATTTTTATTCTTTTTTTTTTCCCATTCGTTCAATATTTAATGGGTATCTATACACTTCACCTTTCATTCATTAAAGAATAACATAGATGTAGAATACCCATACTAATCTCTTATATAAAATTCTTAACTCCTTTAAAAATTTTAATCCCTTCAACATATACTCATACGTCATAATATCATTCACTACCTTGATATCATTCAAAAAAAATGTAGTATTTCTACGCAACTAAGTTGTCATTCAAATCAGAATATTGAAAGCATTATCTTAAACGATCAAAAATCAACTTCAATAAAAAGACCTTTAGTTCAACTGATTCTTAAACTATAGATCTTAACATTATATCTCTTACTTTAACTCTTAAAAAAAATAGTCCACCTTATTGGACATTATTTTCTCATTGAGATTGACATGTCTGCTTTTTCTAATATGCTCGATTTCAAATAGAAAAGATTCTACTAGCACAATTATTGCGATGGCAAATATGATTCTTTTAACTATTCCTTTAACGTCATCCACGTAAAAGGAAAGGACAAAACGATTATTGATTTTCTTTCATAAAACTCTATAAATAGCCTAAACCTCATAATCACTTTTCTAGCAATAAATAAAACCAACCTTCTTACCATCTTCATAATGAATCCCATTATCATAACTCCTCATGTTCCTTTTTCTCCACCACAATTTCCAGACCTAATCAAAACCAGAACACTCCATTCCCGTGCCAAAGAATTCATCAGACACTACGCCATCTTAGCAGTCCAAGAACACGGCCTCACAGTTCTTGGTGGCCCTTTGTTCAACTTAGAATACCCTTTCTTTCACCTGCACTCTTTTTTCCCATTTTTCCAATGGTCCAAACCTGTCCTTTACTTGTTATGGTACCTGTTGGATCTGTATACAATCGCCATGGAATTCCCATTACTTAGAACCCTCCAAAAATTAGAAAAATGTGATGAAGATCATCCAGCCCTGATTTTTCTCCAATGGTTTTACCCAAAGACATGGTGGATAACTAAATTTCAATACATAATTGCAAACAACACAAATGCTGCAGTCCCCAGACAACATCTTTGGTCAGTCTTACTTCTCCAACGGAAGGGTATGATTATTTCAGATCACGAGATTCATTATTACCCCACTGTTAAGGATTACTTCACATTTACCCTTTCACTAAAGGGATCAATTAAGCTCTGGCCTGAAGAAGTAATTCAGCAAAAGAGAGAACTTGAAAGAATTCTTGCTCAGGAAAATCAAATAATTCCTCCGTCTGTTTGGATCTCCCCAGAAGATGCTGCACCTTGGGAACAAGTTGAAGCTGACTTTACAGAAGACCTGAATTTTGCCAATATACTCAAATTCCAACAAAGACAAAAATATCATCTTTCACATCTCAGAAATACAGATTACTCTACTCATCATCACCATATCCCAAACATGACTTATTATGCCAGATACAGACAAGCAATGGATAACCTTCACCAATGGCCTCAGCTAACTGTCCCGACAGAACCTACCCAATCTCAGCCAGTTGTCCCGACAGAACCTACTCAATCTCAGCCAGTTTTCCCGACAGAACTTGACCAACACCAACCCAATCTTGACTTATCCCTCTTTCAAGACTCCCAACCTTATCCAACCGACACCCAAATCCAAGAGGAAGCCAGCACATCCCTCATCCAGACCAGCTCACCTGGAGAAGATCAAGATATGGTAGACCCACATTCCACTCCGCCAGAGCCCTCATTCAATGTATGGGAACAACAACTCCATAAGTTCCTCTCTCACGGATACGACACAGATGAAAGCGACCAAGGAGACTCATTTTGACGTACATTGCTGTTTCTATTTTCACAGAAACTAGATCCGTGTTGCTCTATCACATCAAAGAGAGACTGATTACTGCTTTATCTTTATGTCAAGTGTGCTTTATCTTTCTTCATATCTGCTTTTAATCTATCGGCCAAAAATTAATGTTAAGACCACAAAATCTTTGTAATTAATAAAGTTAATTTGGCCTCATGTCCAAAGTCCAATTGTTAGCTCAAAAAGTCTTCAAGTCATTGATGTATTGTCGACCATTAGTGCCAAAATGGCTAAGTCCCTAAATCCATGAAATAAGCCTTTATTGACTTTTCTTAATTATCTTACCTAACTTATCACACTTCCGACACAATTTTTATCACACTTACATATCAACATATATTTATTCAAGATTTTGCGACCTATTGTCCCTTATAAAATGATAAAGTAAAACTCATTCTCCTTTTTTTGTTTTACCTCACAAGAATCGAGAAAAATATATACTTGAACATACTTACACATATACTCCACAGCTATTATCAATTTGTTTCTCTATAAATACATTATTATTGCATCCTTATACAAACTCAAAAATATTCAAAGATTAGGGTGAGCATAACAATGGAGGAAACCTCAGCTCGTCAATTCACAAAAATTTGTGTCTTTTGTGGATCCAACCCTGGGAATACTGAAGAGTTTACAAAAGTTGCAGAAAATCTTGGTAAGGTATTAGCTGAGCGAAATATACATTTAGTATATGGAGGAGGTAACCGAGGGTTAATGGGGTCTGTGGCAAAAGCTGCACACAATAAAGGTAGTCGAGTTTTGGGTATCATTCCAAAACCTCTAGCTATTGAAAATGTTGTAGGAAAAACAATTGGGGATGAGTTACAAGTCTCATCTATGCACGAGCGAATGGCTCAAATGCTTAGGCATGCGGATGCTTTCATAGCTCTACCAGGAGGTTTCGGGACCTTGGAGGAAATTTTTCAAATTGTCTCATGGGCACAATTACAAATCCACCAAAAACCCATTGGTTTGTTAAATGTTAATGGTTTTTACGACGGGTTGATATCTTTTCTTGACTATGCAGCGGGAACACAATTCATCCCACTTCTAGCACGACGGATTCTTATTTCAGCTCCAACTGTTGATCAACTGATTGATCAATTGCAGTCTTTTATTCCTCTGTCTAATCCAACATTGCATCAGTTAGATTGGTCTACTCATGACAGTCAGAAGAAGCGCAAAATAGACTTAAATCTCACTCCGTAGCCTCTATTGTATTTTTGTTGCTGCTATTGTTGTTGTGTTGTTGTTTTCCTTTTCAATAAAAGTTGTTTCAATTGATGTCTTCAATACTCTACTTCTCTATATTTTGTCATTGAGAAAATTATCTCAATTTGCTCTATCACATGCAAATTATCATTATAAGATATTCAACATCACTCTTACTAAGCATATTAGTCATAACTTAAAAGAAAATCCAAATGGTAACATTAAGATCCACAAGGTACCATTATCCACAACAACAACAATCTTATCAAGAAGCACAAAAGAAAATTTTTGTAACTCCAGAAATCCTACATTACATTCTTGAACACTTGTTATTGTTAATATTGTCAAAGCATAGTAACATATGCAATCAAGAAAAATCAATTATTAAATGTTTTTAGCATTAGGACAACTAACTGCATGATGGCCAGAATCATACAATTTTTAAATTATTTGGTCCAAAATTACAAGTTTACTACTAGCCTAGTTAAAAAGTGATAAAGAACATCATCTTTGTAGGAAGAAACCATTACGGCAGTACAAAATGCTATTTCAAATCATATAAACTTAGGGAAGCAACTAATTTTTCTAGAGTCATGAAGGACAAATGTCAATCGTTCATTGGCCACATGTAATAAATTTTGAAAATGTTGCAAAGAGATCCCTATTTGGCCAGATAAATAAAAAATACTTTGAAATTATTTTAAATAATTCATTGTCTTCATTTTGGCTATTTGAGAGAAAATTTAAAGTGTTGAACCGATTTGCACGAAAATCATTATGCTAGAAATTGAAATTCATGCTGCCATTTTAACTTTGTAATCCCATCAGATATTGTTGATTAGAATTAATCAAGTGAACATTTTAAAATGAGCTCCAAATTCAAATTTTACACTAAATGGCTTCAAGGATAAGTTTTTTCAGATATTATTACTACAATAAACTTTAATTAAGTATATGTTTGTTGAATAGGAAATTATATTTCCATTACGCTCTATAATTATATGTATAATATGCATTGAATATTCAATAACCATCACATACATGCACCATTGATGCACAGTAACAAGCATTGCATCCCTTAGCACAAAAGACAAAAACCCAATGAGTAAATGGGATGAGAAAAAAAAACTACATTTTTTAAATACACAAGAATTTACCTCTCTTTCTCAACCTTCTAATAGCTGAAACTTGTCTAACTTCCTCTTGGATAAGACCCGAGTCTTGTAAACTATCCTAAAAAAAAGTTTTATCTAGTTAGCAAAGTACCTTAAGGTCACTTTCTACCTTCTCTTGCTTTTCTATGAAAAAGCTCGAATTGAAAGACTCAGTTATTGCAAAGTTAAACTATTCAAGTGACCATCCTCAACATAGATGAAAAAAGAGAAAGCAAATATGTATAAAAAGACTTGCATAAGAAAACTTGGTGAAACAAGAGTAAGTCTTCAACATAGGCCTGAGGACTTCTCAACCATACTCCCCCACGGCGTAAAACCAATATGGCTTCCATAACTTATTGCTTGAAGGCAACCTTTTGATAAGGGCCTCACTCTCATACCTTGTCAAGTAGTAAAAGGCTTTGTTCTCGGTTGGATTCGTATAGAGTTAGTAAAGGTATTGAAACTCTTGAAAAATGGGCTTAGATTGACCAGCTTTTGCCCATATGATGTAGAAACCTGATAACACCCTCTAAAAGATTTAGACCTAATTGGGAAATAGCAAGCCCCAACTGGGCTAACTTCTTGACATGAAGGCTGTATGGGCAGCTCGAGCCTAAGGTGCAAGGTGGTCTCTCCATATTTGAGTTGGCTAGCAAAATCATCCAACAATGGTTTTTTTAAAAGCACTATGCTATGAATATTATATTAAGTCTTCACCTTTGCTAGATCATCATTAATCACACTAGAGGGTTGATAAGAGTGGTCTAGCTCATAATCCTCCTCCTCATCAATCATGGTGGGCCCATTGACTTTAACATCTTCCTCTTCTCCCTCATCACTAGCGATTCTCTCAGAATCTTTGTTGAACTCAATTAATTCAACCTTAGGGTTATCTTTTCAATTCTCGTTTTCCCTAACCACCTCAGCATCAGGTTTTACCTTTTGTTCAAATCTTAAAACTACCTTATGAGGAGCAAAAGTTTCCTGGGACCTTCTTTTATATAGGCTTCCTCTACATATTCAATGTCATTTAAGTTTGATCTAATATATATGACCATTCAATCCTTATGTTATGAGAATCGATTTGATTACCCGTGGACATGATTTTAAGGCAAGCAAACAAATATATAGGCGAGGCCAAACATCCTAACCAGAGTATAAACACTGGTCAAGCATAATCTTATATCCAAAACAAAGAGAAAAAATTCCAATGAGTATTACACGCCATAAAGAAAAATCACAACAAACACCACCATCACAATAATAACAATAAAACAAGAATGTTGCATGCACACAAAGTAATATACCCAAAGCACCCCCAACAACACCAATAGATACCAAAACAAAAAAAGAAATGGGGAAGGACTTATTGGTGACATTTGATGAAGAGTAAGAAAAGAACAAAACTAGAATTGAAGATTACAAACACAAACCAGAGTTAAAAATTGAACGTGACAACAACCTGGGTGCAATATAAAAGCTTTGTTCTCTCTCAATAAATCGGGTTGCAGCCTTTCTCTTTAAAAGCTTTAAAATGTGGAAAGTTTTAAAATGTTGTAAAAGTCCTTTATTTATAATAAATCCCAAGGGCTAATCTCAGTCATTGAAAAAATTGAATGATCCAGATCATTCCGTGCCTAGAAACTTTATTTCACCTGATCAACGTGACAACCAAGGAGTAGTGGCAATCATTGGATTAAATTCTAAAGTTGAGAAGACATCTACGTCCTCAATAACTATAACCACTTGACCCTTAGGCTTTGGTGAAATGTAATGGGTATGTTGCACAATTTTTTAAAAGACTTTTATCATTTAATGAAGAGCCACAAAAATTCAAAATTTAGAATAAAAAATGGCTCTATTTCACAACATCCCAAAGGACTTCCGTAGATTAGGGCCCAAGACTTATACTAGCCAAACTATTAATTAAAAGCTTCCCAAGCTTAACTTATCCGAGGATCATTTTTCAGTCCGAGAATTATAACAAACTTTTCAGCATTGATAAGTCAATACTGAAAGTTGAGGGACCATTGTTTCTCCCAATGAGCTTATCTAAGCCCAACCATTAAGAGGAGAGCTTAAGCAACTAAATGGACCTCAGGCTTAGACCCTTAGAAGACACCTTGCCCAAGGCCCATAACTTAAGGCATTTGCATTGAAGCACCAAAGGCCTAAGCCCATAATGACCAAAAGAAGGCACAATATCAGTGTCAAATGGGAGATGCCTTTAGAGCCTAGCCGATGATGTCCCTAACTTTAAGACATCCTCATCTCAAAATATCCTCAACATCAAGATATATTTAGGATCAACTAGCTTAATCTTTGGCACCCTAAAGTAGCGTATCTAGGCTAAGCCGACCACTAAACTTTCGAAAGCTGATCCAAAGATGCATGTGTCATCTTAGGACTCTAATTATCTCTATCCTCAAGGATCTCAAAGCATTCTAAGATTTTCAGATAAATTCTACCCCTATATCTCAAAGCGATTCCAAATTGATATGTCCTAATTTTGATAAAACTCAATAATCTAAACTCGCAAAAGTACTATAAAAAGAAGGTTAAATTATTACACAAGGAATCAACTTGTAAAAATTTTTTATGACTGATCCTTGCACTTGGATACTGATTGGTTGTTGGTGATCATGAGAAAAGGTAGCCTTGATAAGTGAACTTATAATCACAAAAAATGTACCTGTAGGTCTTGAGAAGTGGGTCATTTACAAAATGTGAGAAATGCATCTGCCGATCAACCAAGGAAACCAAGATAAACTTGAAATAATAAGCCTTAATTATGATAGATTCCTTGAAAAACTTATTTCAGCCAACACAATCTTTTCTTTATTTTGTCTTCATTGTTTTCTTGCCACCATTTCTTTTTTTCTAAAAATCTATTGTTGACTCAATTATGGAATAGTTATCGTTGGAAACAACTTCTGGCCTAACAGTGTTTTATGGTTGCAGGCATAGGGTTTGAAATTGACACGTGTCCAAGGAGATTATCTAAGCTCGGTTTTGAGGGATTTAGTTTATTGTTCACAATAAAAAATGAATTCAACTTGTATGCCCAAAATTTCTTAAATTTTACGATAAATAACTTATATGTTGAATTGCTTCTCATGATGTCGATTCACCAAGAAGATTGTCTTAATTCGAGTACAAGATCAAATTTCATATCTCATCCTGAGAATTCAATTAAACGTAGAAGCCTTTGAATGTTGATTGATCTAATTTTTACAGCTTTTTATTCCTCAATTTTCTTACATTGCATGACATTTACAAAGAAATTTGCCATTTTTAAGCTCCATGAATAATGAATTTAGAGGGAACAAAAGCTGAGATGTGAATGAAACAGAGTCAGTGTAATGAGAAAAATGGCCTTTACCTCCACTGACTTATAAAATTGATGAAACGATAGTGTTCATTAGTGGAATTTAGAGAAATGACATAAAACACCTTAACACCCACATACTTTTAATATATCTCAAATGCTGCCAGTTTCACTTGCAAACTGCTCCAACTGTACACGTGTAAAAGCGTATACAGAGTTATTTGGATATTAAAATTTATGAGAAAATCTTGTTTTGTTAATAAAATTACATCAAAACATAATGCATTATTTTTATAATAGTTAATTTAATCACAAGCTCTAAACATGTTGTTTATTTAGAAAAATTAAATATATTGTATTTCTTTTGATATTCATACAAATTTTTTTAACTATTTGTTAGGAAATTTTTTATTTTATTTATAAAATTAATGCAAAATCCATATCATTTAAATATATAGGGTTAGAAAATTACTTCAATATTTCGTTTATTAAACTTTAATTGATCTACTGTAATCTTCTTTACTATCATTAATTTTCACTAAAAACTCACACATATGGACACTTAAATTGATTTACTGCATTCTTCTTTACTATCTTCAATTTTCACTACAAACTCTATAAACTCTCACGTGTAGACAGAACAAACTCACACGTATGGGCAATGTGAGCATGTGGATAATATCCCTAGATAATGCTATAGATTAAGAGAAATGAGTAGCCTTTCTTTTTGTTTTAAACGTAAAATTACATAAAAGAATTCTTTTTTTTTTTTAAAGTTTTATTAGGATTTAAGTTAGGAACTGATAGACTTATAGGCTTTTAGCTTCAATTTAATGTGTAAGGATAGTGTCCTAAGCATGTAATTGTACAAGTTTTGTAAAATAAATAAAATTGTAATTTATACTTAAAAAGTATTCATAATGTTATTACATAAATATAAAAAAGTATTGGGTTTATTTATGCGATCATAACCTTAATATATAATTATTATATACAAAAGAATTAAGATTATAGATAATGAACAAAAAAAGTTTGTAATCAATTAATTAAAGTTTGGATCTTTAATTAAATATTATTAGTGTGGTCTATAGACATTGAGAATATAATGAGTTTGTCCAGATCAGTAATTTAATAACATTATGATGGAGCACTTTATATAATATGATTATATAGGATTAGATTGGACCTAGTTTGAATTCTTATGTAAATTACCGTTATTAATTAAGAATCTAAATAACGTCAACTAATTATCATATGTATATCAATCTTAATCCAGAGTGATCATAGACTGTTGTTTGTGTCATTATGTCAATTAAAAATTTATTACGGTTTGTGTGAAAAATAGGCTAAAAACTAGTACTTTGGTTGTGCAGTAAGATAAAGTAGTTGAGAATGTGATTCACAGATATTGAATCCATTCCTTCCTAATAGAAGTTAAAAAGAAGGTTCTCTTAAGTATTAATTCTAAAATTGAATGGTTAGAGCGTTTAATTTGTAACAGGTTATTAATTAACGGTTCACTAGTGAATAAATGATACTTAAGGATAAAAAAATAATTAGAGGGGATAAACAGTAATTTAACCTAGCTTTTATTATGAACTATCTATAGAGGGTTGAATTGCATGAAGTGATTATATCAATGGACTACTCTAACAGAAGTTAAAAAGAAGGTTCCCTTAAATATTAATTCTAAAATTGAATGGTTAGAGTGCTTAATTTGTAACAGGTTATAAATTAAATGTTTACTAGTGAATAAATGATACTTAAGGATAAAGAAATAATTAGAGAGGGTAAACAGTAATTTAACCTAACTTTTATTATGAACTATTTATAAAAGGTTGAATTGCATGAAGTGGTTATATCAATAGACTGCTCTAATTTTTTGAGTAAAATATACCTATAATTTTAAGAGTGTAATTATAGATTTTTAGTGGAATAATACTGAAATTAATAAATTACATTGATTAATTAAAGAATTTAATTAATAATACAAAATTTATTGGAGCTTGAAATTGTACGTTTATAGATCCTTAACACCACCTCTTAAGTTATTACAATAAACAATAAAAGAAATAGATTATGTAATTGTACAATAATTGTGTCCTAATTATGTATTAATAAATTGAGAATTAATTAATTTTTGAGATAATATATTATCCAAAATATAATATTTAATTTTAGAAATTAAATAAATAAAATCTCATAGATAATTTTTGAAATTCTCAAATAGATTTTTTCTCTCCTTGTATATTTCCTCACAAAAAGGAGACATTATATCTTATAAGTTTTTCTTTTATGAAAGATTAATTTTAAATTTTAATTTTTATAGATAAGATTAATTTTAAATTTTAATTTTTGGAAATCAAATAAAATTATAAGATATATAACACCAAATTTAGGGTGTTACACGTTGAATCAAAGAGCAAATAAATATTATTAATTAAAATTATTCTCTTTGGTTTATGTTTCATCTCCCTAAAATGAAAGAGATATTTATTTAAATTTTAATTAATAAATATTATTAATTAAAATTACTCAACTAAAATAAAAGGGTTTGTTTTAATTGGAGTATTATAAAATGGAGAGAAAGTAGAAGAGAGGAAGAGACACATGTGAGAGAACACAAAAACACAATTATTAAAAATTTAAAAACCCACCATTTTACTCATTGTGATATTAGAGGCTTAATTTTGAATCATTTGATAGATAAAACTAAGTGTGAATTCAAGGTATATTTCTTAATTCTTATTTTTTAAAGCATCAAATCTATATATTTATAACAACTTTAAATATAATGAGCTTTTATACAATGAAAACAATGATTAAAGAATTCTTATTTTTTATTTTGCTACGTCAAAAATGGCATAATCCCAACATTTAAAAGGCTCAGCCCAAGTCGTCTAATGACTTATTAGATTTTTTAAGTTTACTATTGGTTATTCTATTAAAAGTCGAATGTTGCACTTCAGTAACTTATGTAAAATAAATAAAGTCATATTAATTGTAATTCTTTTAATTAAATTGAGCTTGGTGTTAAACCAATAATAATTATTTAATTGATCATTTATCTGATGTTTATAATTAAGGCTAGGTTTTTAAAAAAATGTCTTGTTTCTTTAGTTGTCTATTTATCTATAAGTCATTGAATGCTTTAGTGGTCATTTTCAATATGTCTATATTTGTAAAAAAAAATACAAATGAATATTATTATTCAATAGCTGATTGATTAAATAAACTGCAACCATATATTTAAATGATCAAGTACTACAAATAACTTAGATGAACATCATTAAATATAGATTCCATCTTGCAACTATATGTTCTTACGACTTGTGAAATCATATCTCCATGTCATTGAGGTTTTAACTATTTATTCGGTCTTACTCTATGATAACTCAACAAAAAATAATACATGAATACAAGTTCATTATTTACCCTTTATTATAATCAGTTAAGCCTATTAACACTCACATTAATTACGATTAATAGCATTTTTTTTAACTAAATTTAAATTTACAATAGTCTTATTCAACATATCAAATACATTAATTTTTCTATTCAAAATATTTACTTCAATGATTATGATAAATCATCAACTGTAAAAGTATAAAAACTACTATCTCATATAATGAAATATCAATTTTAATATTAATTGTGAATGTTCTTTTATTAATAAAGAATATGCGATTTATATATGTAGTAACCAGTATCTACAACCGGTAAGAATATGTATTTATATATATATAAATATATATATTTTATTTGTATGTGTGTGATCCTTGATTTTTATATTATTATTAGTAGTATTTTTATAAGTTAAGGATATACTATTAGTATTGAGTTTATTTGTAAGACTTTAGATTTATTTTAGGGACCAAATTGTAATACTTTGAAAATTTTGGGGGCAAATTCATAAATATCAAAACTTTGCCTCTTAGTATAAAAATACACTTTTGAAACCTTAATTTGCTCATTTTTGGGTCGAGCTATCCCTTTAGAGAGAGAGAAGAGAGAAATAGAGAGAAGAGAAAGAGAAAAAGAAAAAGAAAAAGAAATTGAAATTTTGATTTTTAAGAGGTATATCACACCTATTTCTCAATTTATTGGTATTAATTAAGTTAATTCCTTTAAGTTTTGATTTCTGAAAATATGTATAATTGAGGATTTGATGTGTATTTCGTAAGATCTTATGAGAATTGATGATGATCTATAAGATAGCTTGATAAATCATGATGAATTGTGGAATATTTGCTTGATAGTCTCTTGATCCAGTAATTTTATAAATTTTTTTGATTCGATTCTGATTTAGAATTTTGAGTATATAAAATTAGACATATTTAGAATCATCTGAGACTTTGAATCGATTCAAAATTCCAGAAATTTAATTTGTTGTGAATTTACCAAAATGACCTTGAAATTCTGGAAATTTTCTATATAAACAGTATGATATAGTGACAAACAATATTTTTCATACTGAATGATCTTAAAAAATTATGACTTTTTGGAATATGATAATTTTATATGTCTAATAGGATATACTCGGAATTGAGAATTTAGATCAATGTGGTTGAAGTGTTATGATTTTCTAAAGTGTAGCAGCTCATTGTAGTATTTGATTAATAGATTTTTAAAGCTATAGAATAAAATAATTTTAAAATATTTTTGGCAGTTATTTTGAAGTAAAATATTTATTATGAATTGGAATATGTGTCAAGAGTATTTCTATGGTAGTTTTATAAATTTTGAGTTAGTATATGATTTTATAAAATTAGGAGATTGAATACTATTCAATAAGTATCTTGATCCTGTCAAGTTAGTAGTTTGGATTCGATGGTGTGTATGGAATGGATTGTGTAGGAATTTTGTTATAATATTTATATATAGGAAGCATATATGAGTCAAGAATGATATATATTGATTTTGGAGTAATTGGACATCATTTGATGTATTAGAAATTTTTGTAAAGTGTAAGTGGTCAGAATGACAAGTTTTGAGAAACTAAGTATTTAGACCAATTTGATGTGATAAATGCATTGTGTATAATTTTGTAAGCTATTTAAAGTATTTTGTATGAATTGTGAGGCTTATTAAAGGATTGATCTCCATTGATAGGTTAATGAGATTTAAGCCTTATAGCTGTAAGTGTTAAGAGGTAAGTATACTAAACTTTTTACTGAAATCACAATGAACATAGTAATTATTTTGTATAATTTTGTAAATGGGGTTAGGAATATGTTTATGTTATGTTAAAATATATTTTGATATGATATGTGAAGATATGTATTTATGAATGTGAGCATGGACATACATGACATATATGTGTTTTTGAAAGTGAGCTTTCAAAATAAAATGTGTTTAACAAAGAAAACTTTTGAAGTGTAATATGTCCATAAGAAATATTTTATGTTTTGAGGGTACTTGAACTTACTGTTAACTTAGTAGGCATTTTATGTGATTTGTGGAGCCTTTATGCGTGGCCTTTCCTTCGAGATTGGTATATGTTATATGTTCTGTATGTAGAGAGGATCCTATTGATACCTAAAGGAAGAGTGAATCATCACATTCGTGTGGTGGCGTATTGGTGCATGTGAGAAGACTTACCGATGATCAGGGTGAGGGTTTGGCTTTTACCTTCGGGCATGAGTATTATATATGTGTGATTTAAAAACCTCACTTGTACTATTCCTCTCATACGATATGTCACCTACGAGTGACATTTGGCTCATTATGTGATATGTGATATATAAGTCTTACTAAGTAGTAGTTGAGTGATGGTATTCCTATTATATGTTTTAAAAGAATGTGTAAGCGCTTACATGACATGTGATTTGATAAGATTATGATTTTGATTGATCACAGCATATCATACACATGCATTGTGTACATATATGTATTTGTATTTTAATATATGAAAAACTAGTATGCTTATTGAGTTTTATACTCACTATAGTTTATGGTGATTTCAAGTAAATAAGGTACATGTGTGCTTAGCGGATTTGGCAAGGCTTCTGCTATTTCTTGGGTTTCCTAAGTTGCTAGGTTGCTGAGTGTTTCATTTGGGGACACATGGGATATGATATTTGATTTGTCCATATTGAATAAATACTTATGTATTATTTTATTGTGTGTGGATTGAATTTGGTTTAAGTTTTATAAAGTGTGGTTATTGGATAATTTTAAGTAAGAATTTACAATGAATGTATTCTGGGCTCCCGGTAACAAAGTTGCTACTGGTGACGTAGTAAAGTGTTAATCTCTGAGAAAACTTTGCGTATCTCCAATTTAATAATTGTCCCAGTCATAATTCAATTGCTATAATTCTGAAAGAAATTGAAATGAATGTTTAAATATGTTCAATAGAGGATTATATGTATATGTTAAATTATGGGTTGATTTTATTTAATGTTGAACTTATTAAGGATTCCTGTGTTGAATTAAAATTTGAATTTTTGTGTAATATTATTCATGGGTGCACATTTTTGAATGAATGTAAGTGATATCGTGTGTCAGATCTTTTAAATTTGGAGCGTGACAATATATTTTTTTATTAGTATTTCATGCTCAATACTTAAGTCACACGCTTTATAAATCTAGGCTTCATAATATATAAATTAATTAATTTATTAAATCAAAAATTAATTATTACAACTCATGTTTTAAAAACATAAATAATAAACTTAATTATGTCTAATAATATTATTTCGCATTATTTAAAATAATATATTAAAAAATATTTTTAAAATTTTTATATATTAGACATTATAAAAAAACTTTAGTTATATAAATTTTCGACGAAGTTATAAGAAAACGTTTATTTATATAAATTAGCTAAGTTAATTAATAAAATAGTGATTTTACTTATATCATGTGTGTTTAATATTAATCGTACTAGGTTTAGATTCATGTTACTTAATTATTTAAAAGTAATTTAAACCACTTATACATCTCAATTTTTTATATTAAATATAAATCAAATTTATTACAAGTATAATTCGAATTTGATACCTTTATTAACTATCCCAAATTACTTGTGCATAGCACCACTTGATATTTAAACACTACTAAGAATATTTTTATAGTTTTTTTCCAAAAAAAAAGAATAATTTTATAGTTAATACAGCAATAAGTAAACTACTATATGAGTATTATCAATAAAAACATTTTACAATAAAAATTAATTAAGTTAATTATTTTATAGAAAGCCTTGTTTGCTTCATCTTTTCTTCTATGTTGTTGGGTAAAAATTATTTTAAACATTACTTAATCATATATTAAAATATATATTATTAAATATTTGTAAGATAAAATTATCAACAAGTAAAACAAAATCTAAATATAGAAAAAGAGTAAAGAAAGATAGAATTTTACTTTGAATATAAAGTGACATGTTATAGACCATTGTCTTAAAATCAAATAATCATCCTTTAGTATGGATAGTGACAAATTTATATAACTAAAAAATTCAATTTTATGCTTACAATTATTCTCTTCAACGAGTATAGTCCCAAAATATCATATTAAGTCTCAATTGTCAAAGTTGCTCAAAACATAATATAAAAAACATATTCTTTTAGAATATATACACGTATACATAAAATGCCTTTATTTTATTTCCCCTTCTTCCTCACACACATACACTATTACCAAAATCACTTTGCTATTCTTTTTTTTACTTTTACACACACTCTCTAAAGAAAGATTAACACTCTTTATATAATAGTAGGTAATCTAAATAATAACTCAATAATTAATAAAAATAATTTAATATATAATAACTCTAAAAATAAAAATATATAAATATTATAATTTCAATAATAATAATATTATTATAAATAAATATTTGTAACTCTCTAATATTTAATATATATAAAACTCTCAAATAATAATAATATATAAATGTTGTAACTCACACGTTTAATTTAAATTTAATAGTTAATTAAAAATATTATAATTATATGTAATAATAATATTTTATTACTAATTATTATATATACATGATGTAATTTATAAAGTATTATAAAAAAGTTTTAAATTTCTTTTCTTCAACATATATTTGGTAGTTTTACTTTATATAATTCATGATCAATATTGATCGTATTAGTATTTGTTTCAAGTTACTTCTTAAAAAAGTGATATATAATTGGAATCTCAAATATTATTTTTAATTGACCCAAATTACTTTTTTTTTTTACGACTAATTGTCCCAAATTACTTATGACATTTCTCGAATTAAACCAGGTTAGAATAGAGGCATTATAGACATTTCTCGAATTAAACCATGTTAGAGTAGAGGCATTATAGACATTTTTTGAATTAAATCATGTGTTATTTTTAATAATTTTTTTTATAGATAAATAAAATAAATATTGGTGTTCATTTCTTAAACTTATGAGTTTTGTTGTAAATAGTTTTATTTTAAGAGTATTGTTGATAATATTCTTATTTTTAAAAGCATTCTAACATTAAGTAATAATGGTAGGGGTAGGTATCAATTCAATTGAACCGAAAATCAATTTAGAATTTAATTTTTTGGTTAATTTTATTTATTTGAAATTGGTCGATTCTATTTTAATTTGTTTTAATTTAAATTTTTATATTTAAATTGATCAATTTTATTAATATAAAATTTTTGATCGATTAAGTTCAGAATTGAACCGAAGCGAAATTAGAATTTATCCACTCTAAATTAATGGGTTCTTAGACTTGAGCTTTTCTAAGGGTTTTTTTTTTTTTTTTTTTGGGTGTGAGAGGTTTTTAAGTTTATTAATTAAGAATGTAGATACACATATTTTATTAAACAGGTTTGTGTAGTTATTATTATTCTTTTTTGGAGAATTATTTTTCATCGACGATGACCTATTTGATAATACTTGACAAACTATGTCTTCATTTGATTAAATAGAAAAGCTTATGGACCTAAATAATAAAACACATAACGTAAGAGTGGTAATATAATATAAACTAAAACTGAAAATTATTATACGGAATACAAGATACGTATTAATTACGAACCACGCCTCGTACACATATATTCGTGAGCGTGAGAAGTAAGCGACTACAGACAAGGGACCAACTAGCCACGTGTCAGATGATCGTGAAAAGCAGGCCCAGTCAGTCAGTCAACTTCTGGTCAGAATTAAAAACGCTCAATTAGCCTCCAATTCCAAAGCCCTACAAATCCCGCGCCTCTTTCTCGCTTTCAAAACCCTCCCTCTCATTTCCCGCCTCTCCCCTCTGTCCTTAAAACCCCACCCCCACTTTCCCTCTCTCTCTAACCCAAACCCAATCAAGTCTCCAGTCTCTTTCTCTCTCTCTCTAAAATATGGAGCGGAGAATCCGATCCCTACACAGGCAACCACTGGCCCGACCCGAGCCATTTCTCAAGTACCTAAAGCCCGGTGCCCTAGCAAGGATGCGAGACTCTAGAATCAGCGCCAGATCGCACCGATTCTGCACAATCCCTCAGATGTCGTCTCCGCAGTCAAGCAACGGTCAACCCTCGGTCAACATGACCGACGGCTTCCCGTGCTTTTCGGGTAGGTTGTACGGTCCGCGATGCCCTCAAAGGAAGAAGCTCGTGGCGTCTAAAGCCGTGCTGCTTCCGAGCTCTAGCCAGTCGGTTCCTGTGTCGGATCTTCCTGATCCGGTTGTTGATGTTTTTAGCAGTGATAGTAACATTGTCGCTGCTCATCGTTAAGCCGAATAGTCCAACCAATCTGTGAATTTTTTTTACTTCTGTTGTTAATAATATTTTTTGGGTAGATTTTTAGTTTTAGAGGTCCCTTGAGGGATTGCGTTAGAAATATGTTAGAACTCAAATTAATAATAAAACCAACAAATTTTCCATTTCAGATCTCGGGTTTGTAGATTTGCTTCTGGTTTTAACTTCGAATTATATTGAATTCTGATGTCAGTTAATGGATTCGAGTTAAGATGATATGTCGGTCATTAATCCAATCACGTTCAATAACTTCAAAGATGAATTTAACTTTAGTGAACTCTAAACAATCAATTCAGTAATTTGACATTGATTAAATTGTTAATTGTGTTATAGTTATTAATTAGTTACTGTGGAGTAATGTGTGCAATATTTATGTTTTGATTTAACCAGTTACTGACAATTAATGCTGTTAAAGCATTGCTAATCAATGAGATAATTACTCACTCTTAATGTTTCTTGTTTCATATTGCTTTCTTTTCACTAGTTTAATGATGCCGGGCAGAAACAAATGAGTGATATGCATTTTCAGAAAGGTAAATATCATTGACCTCCTTATCTTTGGGTTGCATTTTGCCTGATCTAGACTGTGTAACATATCTCAAATCACATATCTGTCTAATTTTATTGAATAATGCTAGATATCCCAAATGATACCTTAAAATTTTCTATCTCAATGTGTTAAGTAGCTATTAGATAATGAAATGGTGTAGTGGGTGATTTTTAGAATTTATACCATTTTACACCCAATAATTGTTTGACACCTCAATTGAGATACAAAATTTGGAATAAGATTTGGAAAATGTAGCATTACTCAATCTTTTTTACCAAGACTTGAGAACTCAATGTTGTTAACTTCAATTTAAGGGGTTTTTATTTCTTCATCTATAGCCTGTCGTTTGAGAGATTGAAGAAGTGATCCCGTTTATTTTAGCTAATGGTGCTAATTTGGAGATCATATGTAAATTTGTTTTTGATAGAATGCCTCATGATCACCTGTAACTTGAAATCATTCTTCTTTGAAGGGCATTCTCAAGTCTCAAACAGTGTAAAGCATTCCACTGCTCTTGATCTCATTGTGATATGTTCTGTGGTTTGTTTTCCATTTTAGATGCAGACACAAGCACAAACACAATAGTTTGCTGGATTGTCGTTATGTTTCTTCTCAACTATGCATTTCTTTAGTACAGTCCCTTGGCATTGTAAAATGGGTATGTATGAATTGATCGACAGCTGACATACTCTTCATCAATCTCCTAATCCTCTCTTTGTTTGCAACTAATAGTCTTAGCATTCAGTTTTCAGATGTTGTTAAGGTTTGAACTCTTTCTACTACAGTTCTGAGAGCAGGGTTATCAATGTTAAATTTTCATATCTGGGGGTTGGTTAGTTCCTTATGAAGTGGTAGTTTAAACTCCATTAATGTGCCCCTCTTTTTGTAAACAGAAACTATCATGCTTATCATGGAATGGAGTCTTGTGTTTTTTTAATACTGCTATCGGTGAAGCTGAGACTTCTCTGGACAGCTTTTAGAAGGCACTTCTATAGTAGCAGAAGCATCTAGCCCTAGAAGTAGCTGATGTTTTTCCAGGGTGGCTATATTTTGCCAAGTTTGTCATTTTTGTAAATGGTCAAACACCGTTGAAGGGAGGAATTGGAAGCTAAAATGATAAACTGACTTCAACCCAGATCTTGTGCTTATTTTTCTGAACATGCTTCTTCACCACTGCCCTCTGGCGAGGCTCATGAAAAAGGCATCCTTGTGAAAAATAATGTCTACAAAAAATCTAACTAGAACCAATATGCATTAAAGCCTTTAGAGATACTGTGATTGTGCATCTTTTCTATGAGAGCTAGCAAACAGAAATGACAAACCAATCGTTTTCTTTCACTTCTAGCTACAAAGCAATATTTTGAATGAGATTAAAGATGACTTTGTTTTTCTGGGTCAAAACACAATAGTTACCTCTGGAGTGCTCACAAGCGATATTCGTATCTTTAGTTCAGTTTAGTTTCTAGTTCATGTTTTTTTTTTAAAAAAAAAAAATTGGTTGGGAGTCTCTAATTAATCAAATTCTATCCTCTCGTCTTATTTGAATTCAGGTGAGCATGACTACTGGATAACTTGGTGACCATCTAAGTCACGCTAGGACGTAGTTTCTAGTTCATGTTTATGTGTGCATAACTTGATTTGTTATTACGTTTCTACTAGATATGTAACGCACATCAGGTTATTTGGTTAAGTAATTCATACGTTCTCTAGTTATCGAAATATAACGCCTAAATTAGAACTTATCTCTTCCAACATAAATGCAAACCAAATTTCTTAAATACCCTAAAGTACAATTTGAAACTTTCTAATTGCCGCCAACAAAGTACATGTTTATTCGCAGATATAATTTAGGAGAATGCACAATATATTCTTCCCTTAAACGAGAACTTCTCACACAAATCTCAGTTAAATGAAAAGAATAAGTCATCAACTAATGTTGCAAACAAATTACACTTTTTGTTGACCGAAAAATTTAGTATTTTAAGTCAATAAATTTTAAATTTATTATTACGAGAGAATGAACTTTAAACTCATTAGATCAAATTGCATTAAAAATGAGCTTTGAATTTGGCTGCTCAGGGTTATTTATAAAAAGAGCAACAATGTTATGATAAAAAAATTTTCTTATGCTTAAGTTAATAATTATGTCATGAGAGAATTATATTTGTTAAAAAATGTTTTGTGAGAAAAAGTTTTATTATTTTTAGTTATTATTGAATTATTTCTTTATAATTGGTCTTTACCATTTTTGTCTCAAAAATTATATGCGAGATCTCAAACTATCATTTTTATAATTGATGGCGCTGCTTAGAGTGATTAAATGAATTTTAATCTTGATATTATCATTTTTGTCTCATAAAAAAAGATGCTTTGATTAATTTTATGATTCTCAAGATCTCATCTTATCGGGAGATTAAAATTGCAAAATCAATGAATGCTTGTAACCTCGAGGTTATTTTTGTCCGGAAAATTTTCTAGTCGTGAGGAATTATTGAAGAGTTATTCTCTAACCCGCCTACTGAGGCAGGGCCTAAACCATTGTTCTTGATTTCTTATAGAGTCCGGCCCTTATACTTGGGCTGAATTTGAATTGATTTGATCTTATACTTGGACTGAATTTGGGTTGATTTGAGCCTATACTTGGCCGAATTTCGGGCTGATTTCGCAAGAGGAACAATTTTCATTAAAATTAAAGTGATTGCACAACCCAAAAAAAATTGAAATTGGTGATAATTGTCCAAAAAAACCATGTAATTTAAGTCATTTAGGCGCTAAAAACTGTTGTGGAACTGGATCTTGATGAAGAAACAATAATGGAGGACGACGATTTGTTGACGGCCTCGACCGAGAGTCACAACTACTAGAGGTCTATTTGTGTTGGCTATAGGAGTTCGGCTCGTTGCCTTGTTTTGAAAATTTTGTCAGCCTGTATGGGTAGTTTAGTCTTTTTAATAGTAAATAGGGCTAAAATTCGCAAATCTGAAGGTTACTACGGTGGAAAAAATAAATTCTAATTACAATCTGCGTAGATAGCAAGCGAACTTTAAAATCTTCTCGGTTCTCAATTTTCAGAGTGTCCGGAGAGAGAAAATAAAACATAAAAATAAAAAGAAGAAGCTCGAACAGCAGCTATGGCGGAACCGAAAACAAAATACGATCGCCAGCTCAGGTGCTTATTCCTTTCTTTCAGTATCGTATCGCAATGGCAGCTTTGCCGCCTCAATTTTCGTTAATTTTTCACTTTTGCTATCGATTTCTCTCTGGACATGTTTCGATTGCTCCATCCTTTGTTTCAACGGTAAATCTTTTGCGGGAATAATTTTGGAAAAAATCGTAAATTTTACCTCGAAAGTCTAAATTGACGTCGAGTAAGAAACCAAGTGTAATAGATATTTAACTAATAAATCTAATGAAACTTAATGACGATAAATGTTTTTGTTATCAATTGTTTTTTTCATGTTTAAGTAAATTAGTCGTTTTTTTTTCTTATCTGGAATGAATAGCCTTATTGGATCCAATTGTATTTTTGTGGGAGTATTATTTACTCTGTATTGTTTTGGGAATTTGTAGTAGTTACAATGTTTTTGTTAGTTTTCTTGCAATGACAATATTCGCATGAAACATAAATATGGTTATTTGCTTTCTATACATATCTTTGATAGTGTGTGTTCTTTTTTCTTTTAAATTTATTTTTTCAAATGTAAAAAATAAGTTTGATAAGGATATTATCAAACGCACTCGTTTAGTGGGAAGAAAAACCTGTAAGGCTGAGTTTGTGCGAAGTAAATAGAGGACTTAACGGCATCTTAGTTAACTAATATTTTATATTAGGATTTCAAATTAATTTTTTTCTTTTAATTTGATGTGATCTTGATATTGTAGGATCTGGGGTGAGCAAGGGCAGACAGCCCTGGAAAAGGCCAGTGTATGCTTGCTCAATTGTGGTCCTACTGGTTCTGAGACATTGAAAAATCTGGTTCTTGGTGGGATTGGTAGCATTACCGTGATTGATGGGTCTAAAGTTGAAGTGGGTGACCTTGGAAACAATTTTATGTGTATGTTTCTCCATTCAGCCAATATTTCTTGTAATCTGCTTTTTGGGTTTCCTATTCTTACCCAGTTTTTGTTGTTGGTGATAGTGGATGAATCATGTGTTGGGCAATCAAAGGCCAAGTCCGTCTGTGCATTTCTACAAGAGCTCAATGATGCTGTTAAAGCCAAGTTCATTGAAGAGTATCCGGAGGCACTAATTGAAACAAATCCGTCATTCTTTTCTCAGTTTACATTGGTAGTGGCCACTCAGGTATAGACATTTAATGCCAGTGTTTAGAAATTTTCTATTACAAAACTTTTGACCTTGCATTGTAAAAGTATCTTTACTCCAAATGGAACCTTTATCGTTTAGGTTATTGTCTATTCTTATATTATGGCCTCTTGGCATGTGTAACTATGGGATTTGCCATATGCATTGTACATAAAACCTTCTTATATAGTGCTACTGATAATAAGCATGTTGATTGATATTTTTCTTGCAAGGTTTAATTTGGAACTTGGTGGCATTTGAGCAATAAATCACTGTGTCCTTTTCCTTAAGACTGACATGGTGGTTTCCCTAGTAGCTTAGATTGGCAGCATTGTTTAATGCAATGTCTTTCATTTTAATTTTAGATTTGTCGCTTCTTTATATAGAGATTGTCTAATATCCTCACTATCTTCAACCACAAGATCTTGATTTATCAACTTATACTTTCAGTTGATGGAAGACTCAATGATAAAGCTTGATAGAATCTGTAGAGAGGCAAATGTTATGCTGATTTTTGCTCGCTCATATGGCCTCACTGGGCTTGTTAGAATCAGTGTGAAGGTAAGCTAGTGGCCCAAAATTGTCTTAACTATCGTGGCATTTTAGAAAGTGAATTTTGATACTAGATTTTGTAAGTTATTTTTCTAGAATTTAAGCTAGTGGCTCAAATTCTTCTTTATTATGGTGGCATTTTGTGCATCCACATGGGTTCTTAATTTTTTTCTTCTTTCTGAGGCAGGAACATACAGTGATTGAGTCGAAACCTGATCATTTTCTGGATGACCTTCGATTAAATAACCCATGGCCTGAGCTCAGGAGGTGAATGGATTTTGTTTTTGTGTTTCTTCCTTTATTTGCTTAATCTGGTGTCTTTTTCTGTTCTAATAGGGTTTTGCCAATTCTAAATTGACATCTACTTTTTGGCCTTTCCAACATCAATTCTTACTCTGGGCTGTGCCTCTTAAGTCTATAGATTTAAAGTAAATCTGGAAACATACTAATTATGCTCTACTTATTTTATTCTGATTGGTATTTTCTTATAACAGGTTTGCAGAAACGTTTGATTTGAATGTGCTAGATCCTGTCGCCCACAAACACACCCCATATGTTGTCATTCTCATTAGGATGACGGAAGAGTGGGCCAAAATCCATGGCGGTAGCCTTCCATCAACAAGAGAAGAGAAAAGAGAGTTTAAGGTTTATATGATTCCTAACTTATATTTGAGATTTTTACTGTTGTCCATTAATTTGATTTGGCTGCGGCCTTGCATGTTTTAGGAGCTTCTTAAGTCCAAGATGATTGCAATTGATGAAGACAACTATAAAGAAGCTATTGAGGCCTCCTTCAAAGTCTTCGCTCCTCGAGGAATAAGTAAGTTTCTAATTTGGAAGCATGGGTGGATGTTCTTTGGATGAAACTTTATAGGAAGTTATTAAGAGAACACCTAATGTCCTAAGAATTTGTATATAAGTTTTAACATGCCCCTTTTAGTGTGTGGCATGTGGATCCAACACCAACCGCAACCCCTAGTATAAAACCAACATAAACCAACTAACTATTCTAATTTAATTAACAGAATAGTGGTTTTGAGTATAAGGCACTTGGTCAACCTACCTTCGATCGCTATTTTCCCACTAAATTAAAAAACTTAAACTAGCAGTTAAGGGCCTATTATAGAATTTAACATCAAATGATGTTACATGCCTGAACATGTTTCCCATTGCTTAATATTGAAAGGAAGGCTTCAAACCTCGTTTCTGAACAGAAGAACACTATTCAAATTATTTTGGCTATGACTATGTAATGGTGATAGCTCAATTTTATCTGTTGGTCCTGCAAAAGGTATGGGTTTGGCGTTCTTTACCTGTATCTGGCTTTGGTAGAGGAAAACATTTATCTTTCTCGTTATCGGTATTATCAAAATAGTTTATATTATATTAATGTTGGCCTTTAATAAGGGTCTAGATTAAATATAGAAAAGATTTAACAGTTGAAACAAAGTGATGAAAGGGTTATTGTTACTATAAAAGGTAAACTCCTTCTTTATGAAATTTCATTACGATATTGGGACACCTGATGTATTTATCATCATCATCATCATCACTTTTCTTTCTTTTTTGACTTTGGCATCCATAACTCTTTGATTTCTATGTGTGAAAATCACCCATCTCATTGGGTGGTTAACCTTTGTATCTTTGGACTCTCAGGTTCTGATTTGCAACAAATAATTAATGATAGTCATGCTGAAGTTAGTACTAGTTCAACAGATTTTTGGGTGATGGTGGCTGCTTTAAAGGTTGGTGATTTTAAAGCTCACTTGTTTCTACACTAATTAGTTTGCTTTACTTTAATGTGGAGGGTTTTTGAGGGTTTAAAGATAGTGGCAAATTTGTCAGATGATCATCATTAGATTAATTTTCTTCTGGGGCATGTGTAGAAAAGTGAATTGTTTATGTAAAGCTTGGTATCCATCTTATATTCATTATCTTCTTCTCTACTGCTCTTCACCTTTTCCCCCCTTTTTTTTTGTGTTTTTCTTGTTTATAAATATGTATGGATGCTATAATCTTATTGAGTTTAGATTATGAATTAATGAGCTTTACACACATTAAATGCTGTGAAATGTGCAAGGATTTGTTCTTATGCTGAGATTCCTTGCTTAACTTGGAAAGCTAGATACACCCTTGAACAACTGATATGGTTTCCAGGAAAAACCACTTGGATATTTATTGTCAGCCATCTGTAAATGTGAATGTACATTATCTTCTCTAACATCTGAGTTAGCCAATATTATTATTATGATTATTATTATCTTAAGGGATAAACATGTTAACCTTTTTGGGCGTGGTCTAGATCCATGCTGCTATAAGTTTTACTTTTGCCTTTACATTTGTTAAATTTCTGAACTCTCTGCAGGAGTTCATTGCTAATGAAGGCAGTGGGGAGGCACCTCTCGAAGGATCAATACCAGATATGACATCTTCAACTGAGTGGGTGACTTTATCTGCAGGATTTGTTTGTTTCTTTTTCCTCTAGATTGAAAAGACATGGTAACAAAAGCTGCATAATATTTTTTGCAGGCATTACGTGAATTTACAGAAAATCTACCAAGCTAAGGCTGAGGCTGATTGCCTTGCCATTGGGCAACGAGTGAGGAATATTCTAAAGAAACTTGGTAGAGAGCCAGAAAGCATCTCCAAGACAACAATAAAAAATTTCTGTAGAAATGCTCGAAAACTAAAGGTAAGCATGTTAAATTGTATTTTTATTATGATTCTGAATCCATAATCAACTACCGTCGTCCCCTTGATTTACTTTTCCATTGTCATTCTTTATGTCTGCACAACTACGTGTTCCATGATGTTCACGAATGTTTTTTCAGACACATCAATCAGAATGCTCTTTGCTTTATTCTGTTTTACATATGCTGCCTGCTTATTCAAGCTAGGTGTTGATTACTTATCTTGCATATATTTCTTTCTATTGCCTTGTTGCTTTTCATGGCTGAGTATTTACATATTTCCAAGTGATTTTCAGGACTTTGTTGAAGTGACTCTCTAGCTATACCCTTAGAACTTCATTGATTGATGATATGCATGTCTAAATGTTGATCATTTCAATTAAAGGATGTCTCTCCTAAAATCCAGTATCTATTTTAGGACATGCAAGCACTTTGTGGTTTGAGAATTGATAGATAATACTACATCTTTCAATAGATATGCAGACACAATTTGCATTCAATTTTTTTTTTTTTGGTGACTTGTCATCCTTAAGGCACGTTTTCTATGCAGGTTTGCAGATATCGCACTATTGGGGATGAGTTTAGTAACCCTTCAATAACAGAGCTGCAGAAGTATTTGACAGACGAGGATTATAGGTGACAAGTTTGCTATTTTGCTTTCAAATATTGAATTATTGTACAATCTTTTCTATTAAAGGTTTGGATCTCCTTATTCATTGTGGTATATTCAGATAATTTTTAGTGCTAATACATTGCATCGACATAGAAGCCCCTTTTTGGCTTTTGAATGAGTGGGTGTTTGCTACAATGTTTGTTTCTTCTATAATTAATGAAGCATGCATGAGCCTTGCAAATTTGCATAGGCTCTGCCCTTGCTGCAGTAGAAATTGTGATTACTTAAAAGAAATCTACCATCCAATTGCTTCATTACAAAGTCAAGTGCAATCAAACCACTACCTGTAATGAAGCAAGTTTTAAATCAGAATCACTGAGTTTTCACTATCTTTACTATTGATGCTATTTGCTTGCTAGAATTATGTCAAACATATGAGGCGCCCTTTATGTCTTATAAATGATCTTTCATACAATATCAGAAGGTTTTATTGCTAATGAAACATTCATGAGCTAAGCAAATTTGCATATGCGTTATCCTTGTTCAATCTAAGGTCTTATTGATTTTCTTTTTATAAGAAAATGTTTTTGGTAACAAGTGAAAAATTATATGTAATGAAATAAGTGTTTTATTACAATGACTCTTAAAATTTTATTTTCTTTCTTGTTGATGCAATTGCCTTGTTATGGTTAAATGTGTGGCTGTTTTGATGGATTCTTACATCATTTGATTATAAAGACATAATAACTTTGCTTATCTTGGGAGCTTTGGCTTGTTGAAGTTGTAACATTGAAACTATTTTATATCTGAGAAACTTAATATATTATAAAGATTGCAGTAATAATCAACATAACAAAAATGACTTATAGCTTTTGGTTTTCCTATTTGTATTTGCAGCATTGCTGTTGGGTTCTATATTCTCTTAAGAGCAGTTGACAGGTTTGCTGCCAATTATAACAGTTTCCCTGGCGAATTTGATGGGTAAGAACTGGTTTCATTACCGATTAACCTATTCTTTGAAAAGCCAAGTCATGTTTTTCCTGTATAGTGAACTTCGGAGGTTAACTCTATGGTCAATGTCTACAGTCCCATGGATGAAGATATATCTAGGTTGAAAACTACAGCTGTTGCCGTACTAAGTGACTTGGGTTGCAATGGCTCAACATTGACCGAGGATCTTATCAGTGAGATGTGTCGATTTGGCGCCGCAGAGCTCCATGCTGTTGCTGCCTTCATTGGAGGAGTTGCATCACAGGAAGTCATTAAGGTTGTGTTTCTAACTAAGCTTGGTTTATATGTTCTGCTTATGAATATATCTTCCTAGCTTTAATATAAGATTCACTATGTTCACTACAGCTCATAACAAAGCAGTTTGTTCCCATGCGTGGAGCATTCATCTTCAATGGCATTGACCACAAGTCCCAATTATTGACACTGTAGTAGATTTTGAAGCTGCAGATGCGAATTAACTGGTATGCTTTCATTTCTGGTGTTCAAAAACCTCACCATCATACTCTTTTTGTAGATCATATTACCACCTTGCTTTTATATATTTTGTTGGCAGTTTCCGCATTCATGAGATGGAGCAATCGATCTTTTGCAGTTTTACAGCCTTTTTTTTTTCTCTTTCTTATGTCATTTTTGACATTTTATGAATTGAGGCATTCTTTGCATTGTATCAAGGTGTTGCAGGTAGTTTGATTAAGATCTTAGTTATTATGGAAACTTCATCTTACTGTAAGAATATGAGAAAAGGTTTTGTACAGTGGAATTCTTCCACCATGGGTTTTTATTCTCCCAGCTTAAGCCACACATGAATTAGAATGAATTTTACTTCGTTGCGTTTTTCCCATCATGGCGATAATCTGCTCTTTGAATATCTACCTCTTCCATCTCCACTCCACTCCATATATATCTTGCTGGCTACAATTACGGAAGAACTTCCAGCAGACCTGCTTAAGTCTTTAACCACCAAATCTTTCAGATGAACAGGCCTGCGATGCCTTTAATTATCCGTGGACTTTGACTTTGAGTGGACGCTGGACCGTTTCAATATATGTTTCTCTGGTAGAAGCTCCAATCAAGTCTGTTGTTACGTGATGGAATTTCAGATTTCATTTATATCAAGGGGAAAGTACTCTTAAGCCTCTATTTGTTTTTTTTTTTTGATGTACAAATCATTATCATATCAACTTCATTTCAAATTACTAACAAACTCATTACAAATAATTATAAAACTCATTACAATTTGATCAAATTAATAACAAATAATTATCAAACTTATTACAAACTAATAATACAAATAAATCTTTCCTTCAACAAAGAAGTTAGTTTGACTTAAATTTAACACCTTAACATTATAAGTGTTGGCGCTAAATCACTGGTATGAGGTGGTTGGCTCCTCTTAGATATTTATGAATGGTGTCAAGATGAGTGAAAAGATTTTTGTGAGGTGGTGGATTTAATTTGTTTAAGTGGCCAAAAAAGTAAATATGTATATTTGCTCTTAAAAATATACTTTAAAAAAATACGGGTAGCAAATTTAAAGTGACACGTTAATTTTTAATTTAAAATATAAGTGAACATATTATAATATAATCAGTTAATATTATTTTAATAAAAAAATATAAAATGAAATAACGTTATTTTGTAATAAGATAAAAATGATATTTGTTATCATATTATGAATTTTTTATTTTTAATTAAATTAAAAATTAAAACAATAATAACGAATTTTTTTGAAATTTATATAATAATGTAATTATCTTTATCAACAAAGCATTAAATAGATGCCAAAACAAAAAACAATGCTCGTCATCATACTGCTACTGCTTAATTGTAGCTATTAAAAGTGCATCGCCGTTATCATTGGCGTCACGAGCCAACAATTTAGTTGATGGAAATAATTAAGCATTTTTATTTGTCATTATTTGGCATTAGAAATATATTGACTGCTCCTATTTTTTGATGTTGACGCTCCTTTAATATTTTATTGATAAATCGTCAACCAAATAATTATATCAGTATGTAAATTTTAAAATTTAAAATTTAAAATTTAATAATATAAAATTTAAAATTTAAAATTTAATAATATAAAATTTAAAATTTAAAATTTAATAATATAAAATTTAAAATTTAAAATTTAATAATATAAAATTTAAAATTTAAAATTTAATAATATAAAATTTAAATTAATTCACTATCGATCATCAAATAGTAGCTACAACGGTCACGGTTAACCAGTAGTTAGTTACTTTATATTAAAATATATTTTTTAAATTTTTTAAATTTATTTAAAGACTTTTTTATTAAAAAATAACATAATTATGACTAGGGGTGGGCAAATCCGGTTCGGTTCGGTTTTTAGTGTGAACCGAAAACCGAACCGAGCCGGTCGGTTTTTGAAAAATAAAACCGAAAACCGAACCGAAAAATTAAAAACCGAACCGAACCGAACCGGTTCGGTTCGGTTCGGTTCGGGTTTTGGTTTTTCGGTTCGGTTTGGGTCGGTTCGGTTCGGTTCGGTTCGGTTTTATAATTTTTTTAATTTTTTTTTAATTTTTTTTAATTTTTTTTTTAATTTTTTTTAATTTTTTTTTTAATTTTTTAATTTTTTTTTAAATTCGGTTTTTTCGGTTCGGTTCTCGGTTTGGCCTTCCGAACCGAAAACCGAACCGAATTTTTCGGTTTTTAAAATAAAAAACCGAAAACCGAACCGACCAAGAGAAAAACCGAACCGAACCGACCAATTCGGTTCGGTTTTTCGGGTCCGGTTCGGTTTTCCGGTTTTTTGCCCACCCCTAATTATGACATAATTAAATTTATTTAAATAAGAGTATATAAATACTTTTTATGTTTTTAACATTTTAACCATTTAAATAAACGAAATACGTCGTTCGAAGTGTCTTCTTAAGAATGTGATATCAAAAGCAAGTTAGCGGTAGAAGTTGTATTAACATACACAAAGATTCACTAAGCCGAATCATCCTCTTAAGACCGTGGTTACAGTGCATAACAAGTCTCAATCTTTTGTAAATGGATCCTCTTTCATTAAATTGATTCAACTAGAAACTCTTCTTGAATAAATCTGAGTAATAACTTTGTACTTTGTAGCTAGCCTGTAAAATTGGGTAAATAAATAAGTAAAAACCAATAAATAACTCTTCTCTAAATGGGCAATCCACATAAAGGAGGGTGTTTGGTGGCATTGAAGAATTCTCTTCAATAAAGCATAATGACTGCTAATAATACGCATAAGAAAAACGGATGGGGAGGATTATACCTGTGCATTACATCCCAGCCAGCAGGTAAAAAGCCAGGATGAAGAGCTTCAACAAAAACTGACGAAATTGACGAATGCCATCCTCCCCGTATTCCTGCACTAGATAATCAACAACTTGTTTGCCACGAGGTCCATGTCCTAACAAAGATAATTTTGAGTTATGCCTCGGAGAGTCACTTCCATCATATCTAGGTTGAAGTATGTCAACTGTTTCACTTTGTACACTTCCATTCTCACAATCATCATCATCATTGCCATCAGAATCATCTTTCATATCAGAAACTGTTTGTACAGGAATTTGTATTGCTGTGAATTTTAGAAGAAACTAGTTGTTCACTCCCTGCAGGGAGTTTGCTTACATCACTTTCTGTTAAATATTTTTGGCCTAAAGTTTCTGTTTTAATATCAAGTACACCATGTACATTATCAGCTTTTGTTGCATCCATAGTGGTAGATTCGGCAATGCCACCAGCGTGGTTCTCTTTCTCTTTATCTGGGAAATCAGTGGATGTAGACCTTTTTAAAGACAACCCTCTCCTTTTCTCATGTTGTCTTTTCTCACAAGGGCTCATATCAACTAGCAAAGCTCTCTCGAAGTCTTCCTTAGTTATTTCCCTTCCTCCATAATATCGCATGACAATCTGCAAGAACAAGAAAATGAATTCTGTTGAAGGAAGAGTTTTTAAGAGGGTATATAGTTTGAATCCTCCTGAAAACTAATAAGCACCAAATAGTGTAGTAGCCATGCAGACATAGCTTTAATTGATAATAAGTTTGAGCTCTTCATATCAAATCACTTGATCAGAAAAACAGAACTTTAAATTGTAATCATGGTCAGGAGATAGATGTTTTAAAAAATAAGCAGTTGATGAATCAATCACACAACTAACAATAAGTTACAATTACTGGTTTTCATAGAACCGATTTAATATATAAAAGCAATGTATGACAAGAATTGAAAAGCATCTCCAGATTTATCTTCACGAGTGACTAAGCACCTGAGTGCTTTCTGATATCGAATAAACTTAGCTGGCATCTTCTTAAAAACATAATATTTGAATGATGACCTAAACCTGTGCTGCTATGTAATGCAAACTGAAGGATATGCTATCAATGGTGCTTATTAACTAAATGAATTATATAATGAAGCACCACTCAGCCAATCTAGAAAATAAAACATATAGAAGAACTTCAATGAAAATTAGCAAAAATCAGGAGCTAAAGGTATGCGATCATACCTGTCTCAGTTCTTCACGTCGGTTAGATGGCATTCTTGGGCCGTGGCGCAAAAGAGCTATAGCAGCTGTTCGCAATTGCAAAGGAGATACACCTGCCTCCTCAAATTTCATAATTGATGCAGATGACCCAGGTCTAGCTTCTGCTTGTCTCGAATTGGAAACTTTATGGATGAAAAGAGGAATTTCAAATTCTGCAGAAATTTGTTTCTTATACTTCTCATCAGCAGCATGAGCAACTTCATGACAGTCCACACAAAGTAGCACAATATCATGGGAATGGTGGCTTTTTAAATGCTCAGGGAAAAGCATTCTGTAGCACACGGGAATTATGCGATACTATTAAGTAGTGATTTCCTTCACCACAGCCGACACATATATTTTTCTTACTTTGAATATTAAAAATCATTGCCCTTGTCTTCTGGACGGCCTTTGGGTTCAAACAGAGGCATAATAGCAGGTGGGTCATCATCAACAAGTTTTACCAGATCTCGACGAAGCTGTAAGATGACATAATTTGTATTTGAATTCAAACAAAGTATAAACAATCTAGAAACCATTCAAGCTTCCTACGGTCACAGTAACAAAGCAAACATCCATCATTTGCATAGATCCTACAATTATGATAAACCGGAGATTTGCAGGAAATTTTTTGGACAAAGAGCTTCTGTGAAGCCTTCCGAGCAACTTGCTTTGAATTTTTAATACCATTTTGCTTGTAATGAAATTTAGTGCTTTGACTTTGTAATTGCAGGTTACATTTAGCTAACAAAGCATAATTGAAAGCAGACAGTAGACAACTCCCATTTGGACCTTGACACTTTTGTAGATTTGCTAAAAATATATCATCAAGGTTTCCTAAATTATTATGGATCAGATGATATAAGTCATCTAAATGACTATATATAAGAGGAAATAGAGATAGTAGAGAGGAATTAAGATTCATAGAATCAACATCCAAATCAGCTTGAGCTATGGTGCCGTATACATCTTCTGTATTAACGGGAACTTTATCTGCAAGAGCAACAATAGCCTGGTCGGAAATTGCAAATCTCAACCTTTCATCATGCACACGAGCCAGAAAGGATATCCACACCAAATGGCAAGTTTAAATAACTATATGTTATTTCCATTTTGTCCACACCAAAGATGAAGTATACAGGAAATGCAACATCACGTGATAACAAAAGCAGTATACTGGAATTGCAAGTACATGGCAGTTTCTCTTAAAAGAAACACAACTGAAAAAATATATCAAAGGAGCTGAATCACTGCTTAACTTAGTGGGCAAGTGGAAAAAAAGGGCACGCATAAATGCCATCCGAAGTTAAATGTATTTTTCATCAACAGAGTTTCCCTAGGCCAGTAAGGGAACTACTTACTTCATTCTTCATGCTGTCATAAATCTATCCTCAAAATGATAGCTAAAATGGCCCAAGTTACTACTTACCATTAAATCTCTCCAAATGCACAACCGTCTCACGAGATCCTGAAACAGAATTTAAAAATAAATATTATTATATTTAAGATTTTAGAGGCCAAAGTTCTATTGAGTGCAGTGCAGAATCAAGTAGAAGTATCAGACCTGGGTTTCACAAGAAACTGAAGAAACACCTCCTTGACCATTCAATTGTCGGGAAAATATTGATAATGCAGCTGATTCTCCAGGATAAGATTCAATTTCTTCGGTGTAGAGTTGCAAAGAAACCATGTTTGAATGCCGACTAGCCTCAAGAACAAAATCGAATTTTCACTGAGGCAAGAGGAATTTTCTAATATGTTAACATGTTCAGTATTTGATGGCATAAAAATTAGAGTTGAACCAATATTTCTTTGTCTAAGGTCTGAAAAAAGGAGGCAAAAGTGATATTTGAATAGATGCTTTACGGCTTCTATATAGAAGATCTTAGAATCACACAAGAAGACAAAACAATACTAGCTGTCAAAAGTTCATGGGAGTTTAGCAAGAACCAATTAAAAAATAGCATGTGTAATGACACCTAATTCAATCATTCACAAGCCCTGAATTTTAAGAGATTGTACAATAACAAGGAAATGATTAAATGATTAACATGTATATATCAATGTTGTTACATGTGATATATATATATATATCACATGTAACAACATTGAATTGTGGTGAAAAAAAGATAATACAAAGATTACTCATTCTTATACATTTTTCAGAATTTTTCTGCTCACTTGAACAAGCAAATTAGTGTTTTTCAGACTTGGTATCAAAGCAAGGTTGCCTAACTTCAATGGCAAACATGAGCTCAATACTTGGAGTTCCAGCAGAGTCATCATTCACCACACAACAAAATTTAATTCCTAATCAAGTCACTAGCAACTTAACATTTGCAGTGCCCGTAAAGTTAGACAGAGGAAACTACATCATTTGGAAAACTCAAGTCCTTCCTTTCATAAGGGGAAATGAGTTAGATGAATACATTGATGTAGATAAACAACCTCCAAGTCGCTTCATAGTCACCACAAATGAAAATCAAGAACCTAGAACCATTGTCAACCCTTTCTTTACACTATGGAGGAAACAAGACCAGCTACTTCTTAGCTGGTTATTGTCTTCACTAAATGAAAATGTCATGAGCTCAATGACTGAATGTTATACCTCACTCGATCTATGGATGGCCTTAGAGAGAATGTATTGCTCTCAATCGATGGCACATGTGATTGAGGTTAAGAGGCAACTTAACGTCACAAGAAAGGATTCCTTGAACATGACTGATTATTTCAGTAAAATGAAGAAACTTGCTAGAGTTTTAGCCACATTAGGGAAACTAATCACAGATTTAGAACTGATTCAATACATTTTTGGGGGTCTGGGTTCTGAATATAAACCTGTAGTGGTACTGTTAAGAGCAAACTTGAACCATACTACTCTTGAAGATGCATATGCCTCTCTTTTAAACTTTAAGGGAAGGCTTGAAAGAAATGCATCTGAGAATGTGGAGATGGAGGCTAATATGGATTTTAACAGAAGAAGTCATAAAAGAAACCCATTTGGCAGAGGCTATAGTAAAAGAGGCACTACATCACATGGTAGAGGATATAGAAGAGGAAACAACTCTAATAGTAAATCCAATTTCAACAAAAACAACAAAAGGAAAGGAAAAACATTCTATAGTAAAGATAAACCTAAGGTGGTGTGTCAAATATGTTGGAAGAGAGGACATGAAGCTGTGGATTGCTGGCACAGATTTGAGCAAGATTTTGTTCCAAGAATAAACAATCAACAAAACACTGCTCTTGTGGCTGCACAGGAAGATGAGGAAGATTATGGATGGTACCTAGATAGTGGTGCAACCAATCATGTAACAAATAGCATTAACAATCTGAACACCAGGACAGAATACAAAGATAACCAGAGTTTAATAGTTGGAAATGGACAAAAACTTCATATTTCACATATAAGTAAGAGTGTGTTATTTTTGCCTCATACTAATAAGACATTGATTATGAAAAATGTTCTCTATGTACCTAAAATAACAAAAAACCTGCTTAGTATCTATAAACTTATGCATGATAATGAGGTTGCTATTGAATTTCATCATGATTTTTGTGTTGTGAAGGACAAGATATAGAAGAAAATTCTTCAAGGAATGGTTAAAGGTGGATTATATTGGTTGACTATGGTACCTAAAAATAGAAGAATCCATAACAGTACTGAAGCCAAGACCTCTGAACCAGTCATCTCTCTATATGCTCTACTACTAGTCAATAAGTCCCTTAAAAGTTTTGAGTCAGTCCAGTCCACACCTCGTTTAGTTGAGTCAGAGTCTAGCTTGCCAAAAGAATTGACAACCCTTCATAGATAGATTGGTCATCCAAGTGAATCTGTAATGAAAAAAGTCATCCTCTCTTGTAACAAGCTACATCATTTGAATAAGAATTTTAAACTTTCTTTCTGTGATGCTTGTGAAATAAGGAAGAATCACAAACTAAAATTCAAGAACTCTAAAAATACTAGTGCTAAACCACTTCAACTGCTCTATGCAAACCTTTGAGGACCAGCACAACTAATTTCAGGAAATGGTTTTAGGTATTATTTAAGCATTGCTGATGATCACAACAGGTTTACTTAGATCTTCCCATTACAAACAAAAGCACAAACAACTAGCACAGTCTTACAGTTCAAAAAATATATTGAAAATCAACTTGATCATAAAATCAAAACCTTCCAAACTGATATGATAAGTGAATTTAAACCCTTGGAACATTTTTTCGAACAACATTTGGTGTTTTTAAGACACACATGTCTTTACACTTCAGAGAAAAATGGCAAAGTAGAGAGAAAACATAGGCAAATTGTTGAAGTTGAACTCACTCTACTATACCAAGCTAGTATGCTATTGAACTTTTGGTGGCAAGCCTTTGAAACTGTAACCCATCTAATAAACCTACTCCCTACACCAGTCATAGGAAATAAATCACATTTTGAGAAATTTCATGGTAAAACACCAAATTATAGCAGTTTTAGGGTCTTTGGCAGTGCTTACTTCCCACATCTAAGAACTCTCAATAAACATAAGTGTAGCTATCATACAAGAAAATGTATCCTTTTTGGTTATAGCACAAAACATAAGGGATACAAGTGTCTGCTCTCTACAGAAAAATTTTTCATTTCAAGACATGTCACTTTCAATGAAAATGAATTCCCTTTTAGTTGTAATCCAGTTTTTCTAAACACAGAAACACAGACACCTAGAAAAATTCATTAGGAACAATTATTTGTTTTACCATTTCAGCAAACTAATCAAAGAGCCACAGTCACTAATATGAGACAAACTGATCCAAACCAAGAAGAACATCCTCTGCATCAAGGTAACAACAACACTCAAGCTTCTCATGATATAACACAAACACAGAATCACCAAATAAACACCACACCAGAACACTCATTCAATGAAACTACACATATCCTACATAACACGAGCCTATAGATGAAAACTTGAATGCAGAAATATATAGAGAGGAACAACCTCAACAATTACTTTTCACACACCTTATGATCACTAGATTAAAGTCTGGAATCTTCAAACCAAAGATCTATATAGCTAGCCAACAGAACCTGGATAGTGAAATCACACCTACAGATGTCAGTAAAGCTTTCAAAAGTCCTAGATGGAAAGCTGCTATGACAAAGGAGTTTAAGGCATTAATTAAGAATGAAACCTGAACCTTGGTAAAGTATGAACCAGGAATGAAGATTATAGGAAGCAAATGGATGTACAAGATAAAGTTTAAACCAAATGGAGAAGTGGCTAGATACAAAGCAAGACTTGTAGCTAAGGGTTATCATTAAACAATTGGAATTGACTACACTGAAACATTTAGTCCAGTAGTAAAATCAGCTACCATCAAAGTTGTGATAAGTCTTGCTGCACACTTCAATTGGAACATCAAACAAGTGGACATCAACAATGCATTCTTAAATGGTGATTTAGCAGAAGATGTGTTTATGGTTCAACCAGAAGGATTTGAGGATAAAAATAGACCAAATACTATGTGTAAGCTTAAAAAGGCCCTCTATGGATTTAAGAAAGCACCAAAGGCATGGTTTGAGAAGTTGAGAACAACATTGGTGCAATGGGGATTCAAAAACTTAAAGTCAGACTTTTCATTATTTGTACTCAAAGAAGTTGAGAAGTTAGTATTGCTACTTGTGTATGTTGATGACATACTAATCACTGATAACATTGAAGAACTAAATGAATCAGTGATTAAGAGATTAGATAAGAAATTCTCCTTAAAGGTCCTTGGTCCATTAAGTTACTTTCTTGGGATTGAAATCAAAAGAGATTATCAAGGAATTCACTTGAACCAGAATAAATACATACTGAATATACTTAAAAAAGTGAAGATGTCAAGCTGCAAGTCATGTCCAACTCCTATAAGCATTGATATAAAACTATTTAGAGATGATAGAAGAGAATTGGAAGACAAAACCCTTTACAGAAGCACCATAGGAGCTTTACAGTATATAACTCTCACTCGACCTGAGATAGCATATAGTGTTAACAAGCTAAGCCAATACTTAGAGAGTCCTAAAATGCCTCATTGGATCAGCTATAAGAGAATCCTAAGATATCTGCAAGGAAGCTCAAACCATGGACTATTCTATAGCAAAAATGGTAAGATAGAACTTGAAGGATATACAGATGCTAGCTGGGCAAATAATGCTGATGACAGGAAGTCAACAAGTGGATACAATGTGTTCTTATGTGGCAATTTGACCTCATGGAGCTTAAGAAAGCAAAAAGTAGTAGCCAAGTCAAGTACAGAGTCAGAATACAGATCATTAGCACAAACAGGTGCTGAAATAGTTTGGCTAACCTTACTGCTATCAGAAATGCACATTAAACTGAACCAGAGACCAATTGTCTGGTGTAACAATTTAGGAGCAGCAGCATTGACCAGCAACCCTATTTTTCATGCTAGGATAAAGCATATAGAAGTGGACGTTCATTACATCAGAGACAAGATTAACAACAATCAGCTTGAAGTCAAGTATGTATCTATAAAAGATCAAATTGTAGACATCATGACTAAGTCACTATTAATTGAGAGATTTAATTTTCTGAAGAACAAGCTCAAAGTAATTCCAGAACCTTGAGCTTGAGAGGGACAATTGAACTAATATTGCTTTGTCCAAGGTCTGAAAAAAAGAGGCAAAAGTGACATTTGAATGGATGCTTTACGGGCTCTATATAGAAGATCTTAAAATTACACAAGAAGACTAAGCAATAATAGCTGTCAAAAGTTCATAGAAGTATAACAGGAACCAATTAGAAAACAGCATGTGTAATGACACCCGATTCAATCATTCACAAGCCCTGAATTTTAGGAGATTGTACAATGATGAGGAAATGATAGACAGCTGTATTCTTTTGTATTCTTTTAGCTCATTCAAATATATATATATATATATATATATATATATATCACATGTAACAGTATCGAATTGTGGTGAAAAAAAGATAATACAAAGATTACTCATTCTTATACATTTTCCAGAATTCCTCTGCTACTTGAACAAGCAAATTAGTGTTTTTCAAACTATTAGTAGACGCAAGTTCAAGTGATAATCAATTCGGAGGGTATTGCACAGGTTCAAGCTCAATATACTAAGTCCTGTTCTAAGCTTAACTAATTTTTTCTTATTTAGTCAATCCCTAAGTGGGAAACAATTCAACAAAATTGTCCAACAAACTCTTCCTCAAAGATATGAACTCTTCAGAGATATCCATTCTCCATTATGATTTTTTTTTAAAAAAAGACTAATTGTTAGTGACGGTAGATGTTACCACTTAATAATTAACAAACAATTGCAGCAGTATGTCTTTCATTCTTTTTGTTTCTACTTCAATGTAAACTAAATGAAATATCAAATGACTAATACAGTATGGACCTAAAGTGGATATTAGAAAGTATACCAATGCCCTGTTGTTTGAGCTCAACAAGTAAACATTTTGCAATAAATAATAAATAGTGTGCATCTGTTCGAGCATACTGCACTATTTCTGCAGGCAGCGGTCGCTGTCTCCAGTCTTCATGCTATAATGCAAAGTGATGAATACACAGTTAAGAAGCATGATCTCCTAAGTAATCCTATATCCCTAACACTCAAAACTTCATTATGTGTTTTACTAGCTTCATAGAATAAAATATACAAAGACAACTCTTAGAAGAGTTCAATAAGATGATCGAAAGGAGTAGGAAAATGAACAAACAATAACAAACTCTGAACACCAAACCTGTAACAATTTGTTTGTGGCCACACCACAGTAGGTTTCAAGTAAGTATGCTAGTGTCTGTGGTTTTGACAACACCTCACATGCCTACAGTATAATTACAGAATAAGAAATAAAATCAACATCATTGTCAAGAAATTGCTGATCATTCTATATCTCTCTCTACTCCCTTAAACAATAATGGGACATGGCTGATGATATATAATACGATTTGATAAATGTAATTCTCAAAGCTTACCTTTATAGTATTGTTTACTCTCAAAATATGATGCGGCTATCGTAGTATAAATTGAGGTGTCGATCCCACGAGAAAGCTTTTGGCAAAATAGGTTGGTGAAGTAAAATATTAAAGCAGTAGCAAATGAGAAAATTAATTAATTGGTTTAAGTGGATGAGATGAAATTGTCTATGAATTTAAGCAAGGCTTTGAAAATCACAATCATATTTTATAAATCTACTATACACTTTGATTCAATTTTTATAACTCAATTGACAGTTTTACATCTAAACAATCAATCGAAAGATATGTAAAATATAGCACATTTGATAACACATACATTTGATATGACTAAACTCTTTTACAAATATTAACACAAATCATGTTCATTTATATAAGTTATCTAAAATCGACAACATATCATTTTGACAATATTGCAGTAAAAGATCAACTTAAATATCAAACATTTATTACTTTTACATGTTATCCAAGATCAACAATATATCAATTGACAATATTGCAGTAAAAGATTAACATATAAAACAATGTAACCAATAACAATTATAATTCAACAAGAATTGCATAAAGAAAGCATGACTGAAAATATATGAAAAATGAGAATTATAACCTTTGAATTATAGAAAATAAAATAGATAAGAGTTTAAGCATAATCAAACTTACAAACATTTGTAGCTCTTGACAACGAATCAAAGTATAGAAGTAAATTTATTAAACACAAAAGTTCATCTCCTAGCCTTGTCAAAAACTTTAGCCTAAATTACAATATATGTTAATGAGAAGAAAATAAGAGAGAATTATCTAATGTTGAAAATGTCATAAGAGTGTCCTTATATAGGCAAAGAATGAAAATATGTTAAGTGTGACATCAATCTTCAATAATTTAGGCCAACCACTTGTTTACCCACTTGCAGTACATTTTTTATAATATACATAACCGATGTAGCTTTTTTGGCCAACATAAAAGTTGTAAAATTTTGTCTCTTCTTTCCAGAGGCACCAGGGTCATACAAATTGGATGAATGTCCAATGAGATATAGGCAAAATTCTAAAGATACGTTAGATTTAGGCCAACAACCCCTTTATCCACTTGCAAGATAATTTGGTCCATAATAACGGCTGATTTGGACTTCACCATCAACATAAGAGATTTTGATAATTAAGTCAATATTTCATAGCTTCAATAATTATACCAATTGGGTACATATTTTGTGAGATACGGTCCAAATACGTGAGTTAGGTCAAGTTAAGCAGAAGTTGTAGCCCGATTCTATTGTATCTCAATTTTTGACCCATAACATGTTGAATTTGGATTTTCAACTGTTCTTAAAGTTTATATAAGATTGAGTCATGTTACTCCAGGTTCAAGAATTTCTTCATTTAGATTTCTACATTGAGATTTATGTCTATTTTACCTAAACCTGTGCAAATAACATTCATTAATCACAATTTAAGGAGAATACTTTATTTCAAGCTAAAAGTACAAAAATACTAAAATTAATGACATTAAATGGCAACTGAATCTCTTAATAAATATGATTTTCATGTGTTCATCAAGTATCAATAAAATTAACAACATAAATATGGAAGTCTCTCTGTAGCCAAAAAATGTCATTATCTGACCTATGGAACACCTACACCATAAAATTATTCATAAATAAGTCAAAAAACTATCACACCATAGGTATATTAGTCCCTAAAAAAAATGCAGCACTCATCGATGAGAGAAAATGCAGCGGTCGAAATGAAAATTCAACTTCACAAGATGGTTGATAAGGGCATAAAAGTACTAATATAATTTGTACCAAAATTTTATATTTTACTCTAAATCATAAATATATGGCTATTTAATTACAATTTTTTTATCATGAATAGATGCACGACGAAAAATGTGATGTATAGGAACTAACAGGAGGTGAATCAGACATAAAATGAGGAAGTTGTGCTCAAAATACGATACGTCCGATCAAAATACAGTGGCCATGGCTGGACATTGCAGTGCCCAAGTCAGTAACGGGGCGTCGCGGTGCCTAGTGATGCTCTCCAAAGTTTTTTTTCAAGGTCTTTGCATCACGGTGCCAAGCCCCCAATGTCACGGCGCTCGTGCGACATATAAAATCTCATCTCAACTATCATATTTTGACTTAAATTCGAAGCCTCTCGGCCCTAGGGTTTTTTATATCTATAAAAATACTCTTTTGAGGACCAAAAGAAGACTGGAGAGAGGGAGGAGAAAAAAAAAAGAATCAAGACTTTAGAGAGGGAAAACTTAGTGAGAGAATTCACAACACAAAATCAAAAATCAAAGCAAAAGATTGAAAAACTAAGATAAATATTCAAGTCAAAGAATAGCGAGAAGCACATCAAAGAGTCAATTTGATTAGTTTTTTTTACTCTTCCTTTAATATTATGTTCTTATTTTTATTGATTTTTATGAATTGGTTGGATACTTTTGATTTCGTGATGGACTAAATTGTTCATCTAGGTTAGATTATATGAACTTAATATGGATTTGAATTTTGTTAATTCTTAGTTTATGATCTTAATACAATAGATGGATTCATTCTATCTGAGTTTAATGCTTTTATTATACCTGATTAATATTTGAAATGATTAAGGAACCATGATGAACTCGACGGATGGATTCATATGTTTAGTTTAGGATAGTTTGATGTATGATTATAGGATAATAACTATGAGTTTTATATAGGATAGACATATACCTAGATGGTATATATAATATTATTTAGACTTGATCTTAATGAATTACATTTTGATTTGATTATTATAAACATATAAGTGATTGTTAAAATGTATAATATAGTTACTTGACCATCAACAGAGGTTTGTGACAGATTAGTATTTAAGCCAATCAATTGATATTAAGGGATTAACTAAAATATTAATGAGTCCAATGAAATATTAGGGGATGAGTTTATACTATAGATTATTATCTTTTGGTGAATTTATCTCTTGTTTGTTACTGTTTATGTTAGTTTAATTGATAGAATTAGGTTAATTAAATAAATTTCAGATTTTATTTTTTTGAATAAAAGTTAAATAGTTATAATTTTAGTATTTGATTGAAAGAATTAATTCACATAGCCCCGTGGAATCGATACTTGAATTTTAAATCTTATATTACTTGATATAATAGCGTGCACTTGCACTTAACTACTATAACACCAATCAGTGGTGGTTGCGGCAGCTCTATGGTAGAAATGAAGATTTCATGGCTTCCTAGAGTGATGACAGCAAAAGGTTGCTCATGTTGCCACATTTAGTTGTTATTGGTGAGGAAGAGCTCCACCCGGACCAGATCCAAGTTTGGCATATTCTGAAAAGCAAAAAAAGCAAGACAAAATAGAAAAATACAAAGAAAAAAAAATTAAAATTATTAAAAAGATGAGTGTAGAATAAGAGAAAAAGATGAAAGAGGTGGTTAGAGAGGGAGTTTTTGGCCCCCTTCTCCAGTGGCAAGGTGTTTGAACAAGTGCAACGCTTTTTATTTTCTTTGAGAGAAAATATAAATTCTAAGGCTTTGGGGACATTAAATGTCACATTACTAACGAGACGATAGTGATGGTTTATAATAGATGTATTTTCTATAACAATAAATTAAAACAGATAGGGATAAATGTTAAAGAAAATTTTCGCGCCCAAAACTGTAACCGCCTTTCAGTTTTCAAAAGTTGGTTATTTTTACCTAAGGCCAAAACAAAGAGAGGGAGAATATCATTGCAATGAAAAAAAATATTTTACTAAAAAAAATAAAAAAAGCCCACGATTGAAAACAAGTTCAAAAATCGATAAGAATGTGATGGATCAAATTACTCTATCCCAAAACAAGTCTTTGCCAATTCCTTAACTAATGATAACATTGAAAAGAAACCTAGACTTACAACAAGATTGTTGAAAATTTGGAAATATTTATGCTTGTGTAGCAAACAATTTGTAGGTGGTTAAAATGGTTGTTCAAAATCTTTGGTTACAGTATGTTTGTGGTGAAAATTTAGATAGAATTAGAACTTTTAATACCACTATAGAAAATATATTTGATCTTACACAATACATGATCAATCTAACAAAGGAGTAAAGAAAGTTAAGCCCCATCAAAATCTCCTTTAACTAATCTAAAGACACTAAATCATAAGCCTTCTGCAAGTTAATTTTGAGAGCACAACTAAGCATCCACTCTTTCTGTTATATTCCCTCACCAAATTTATGGGTTAAGAGCGCGTTATCAGCTATTTTCTTGTGGGAATAAAAGTTGGTTGACTGGGGTAGACTAAATAATTCAGTACTCTCTTCAGCCTGAATGTAATTACTTTGGTAATGCATTTGTATAGAAAAGTGCAATAAGCAATTGGCCTATAATCCTCTAGTTCTTGGGGATTAGGCACCTTAGGAACTAAAGTAATAACAGTGGCATTAACGGGCTTAAAAAATTGTTTAGTGAAAAAGAAACACTACACACCCTCAGTTACCTATTTGTTAATCACAAAGTAGCTTTTTTAAAAGAAGAAGCTATTGTATCCATCGAGGCTTGGGCTTTATCCCCATTAATACCGAACATTGCATCTCTCATTCCTGGTTAGATACTAGAGTATAAAGCATAACTCTGTCTGCCTCTTGGAGTTTTGGCCCAGCATCAAAGATCTCTTATTTAATAAAACCTCTTTTACCAGGGTCAAACCGAACAAGCCTTTATAGTAACCAACAATGGTGCTTTTGACTGCCTTAGGATTCTGAACAATATTGCCATTCTACCAAGGTGATTTTATTGTTAAGTCTTCTTTGCTTCACTATGTTGTGAAAATATCTCGAATTAGAGTTCCGTAACTGAACCCACCGAATTTTAGATTTTTGCCTCAAGATGCTTTCTTCAGTCGACAAAAGCTTTTGTAGGTGCTGTGATACACATCTTTACTCATCTTGCAAAAGATAGTTGAAAGGGTCTAACACCAAATTACTCTGGAGAGAATCCAGTAATATCCTGTAGTTAGCAATTTTCTAGGTGATCTCAGAGACATTATCTGCATTTAACTTTCTCAAATCAACCTTTAAGAGCTTTAGCTTGTACTGCACTCCAAACATAGAAGATCCTTGAACCTCTACTTGCCACACTCTTGTCAACCAAGCGGAGAACTTAGAGGGAATCCTACCCCTGGGATAATCTCGACCAATAAAAACCACCAAGCGGGAGTGATCCAAGACCCTAGCACTTAGCATTGCACATTCAGATCCATTCCAGTTATCTAGCCATTTCCCATTAACAAACGCCCAATCAATTTTCTTGTAGATTCTTTGCTCACCATGTTGATTATTACACCATATATATTTACAACCATGATTCTTTAGTACAAAAAAATTCTAACCCATAAATTCACTTTTCAAACATCTCAACCATTCGCTCAGTTATCCAGTGCCCTCCAATTCCAATTCTATCACTATCACCGAGAGGAATTCATTGAAATTTTAATTTAAAAGAGCAAATATATACTTCTTGGTTGAAGTTTAACCTTTTTTTGTTTTAGGTGATTGTTAAATGCCACATTAATAACGAGAGGATGATGATGGTTTAGTAGTATTATCTATAACAGTGAAGCAAAACGGATAGGGATAAATGTTAAAAAGAAAATTTTCACGCCCAAATAAACTGTTTCTGTTTGTTGCTTAACCGCCTTTCAGTTTTCAAAAGTTGGTTATTCTTACCTGAGGCCAAAACAAAGAGGGAGAGAATATCACTGCAATGAAAAAAAAATAAAATTAGCCACAATTGGAAACAAGTTCAGAAACTGATAAGAAGTGATGGATCAAATTACTCTTTCTGATAATTCTCCAAAACAAGACTTTGCCAATTCCTTAACTAACGATAACATTGAAAAGAAACCTAGACTTTACAACAAGATCGTTGAAAATTTTGGAAATATTTGTGCTTGTGTAGGGGAGAATCTGTTGGTGGTCAAAATGGTTGTTCAGAATCTTTGGTTACAGTATGTTCGTGGTGAAAATTCAGATAGAATTAGAACTTATCAAGTTTGGCCTGGGAATAACGTATGTCTCCAACTACTTTGACACTTTTCCTGACAAATTTTACTGATTCAATATGCTAGTGCCTGGACTAATATTTTCTCTGTGATCTCTTGAAAATTATTCACTCGTTCAGAGATTTTGGAATTGAAATTATATTGCTTCATATGCAGGTATTTTTCTTTCATGGGAGATTCGTTTGTGGCCCGGATCCAAGAGGGTTGCTTTTGACAACCACATCTATAATTCTTTCAAGTTGGATTTTTGCCATGTATATTGGAGATGATTTACCAAATCACTCCACTCTCATTGTTACCATCTCTGTGATTCTGACAGTAATAGTGAGTTTTCATACGTGAAACTTTGTTCATTCTCAAAGCATAACTACATCTCTAAAAATTTCTATAATGGTTTATCTAAAGATTTTTTTTCCTTTTTGTGGGTGTTTTTTTTTTTTGGTTTGAAAAGCAGGTTCTTGTCAACTTGGTTTTGGCTAGTGCTACTGATCCAGGAATCATTCCTAGAAACGATCAAGAAAATGTTGAAGAAGAAGTGGGTAATATTGATGGAACCGGAAGGAAAATATTAACTGTAAATGGGGTGGAAATGAAACTAAAATATTGTCGAATTTGCAAGATTTTTAGGCCACCCAGGAGTTGCCATTGCGCTGTCTGTGATAATTGTGTCGAGAAATTTGATCACCACTGCCCATGGATCGGTCAATGTATTGCATTGGTAAGATCATATAAAATCCTCCTGGCGCATAAACATAGACAATATACCTTTATAGTAACAACTGCAATTTTCATTTTTGCATGTGCAGAGAAATTATCGATTATACTTGACGTTTGTGATATCGACCTTGATTTTCTTCACCTACCTATTTGCCTTCTCTGTTTCAAGAATCCACTGGAGAATGGTGAAAGATAGCAGTGGATTATTTGAAATGCTGAAGAACAGCCCCGAAACACTGGCATTGGTGACCTTTAGTTTTGTTGTCATTTGGTTCCTAGCTGGTCTTGTTATCTTTCATGTTTATTTGATTTCAATAAATCAGGTTGGTTTTGCAATATTGGTTAGCTTTGATTAACGTCGTCAAATAAAAAAGATCATTAACTTCAGTTATATATCCCTTGCTTGCTTGTACTTGAAACATCTTGGTTTGATGAAATTCTTTTATTTTTCTTTTGATATAACGCAGACAGCGTATGAGAATTTCCGACAACGCTATGAAGATTCTCAAAATCCATATGATAAAGGGGCCATAAGTAATTTTAAGGATGTGTTGTTTGCATCACTGCCACCTTCTAGAGTTGATTTCAGAGCTGAAGTGATGCCAAGTTGGCATATAAAGGCTACAAGGAGTGTATAAGGTGAAACTTTGGAGACCAAACCAGAAGATCTTGAATTAAAGTACACAATTTAACATAAAAACTGTGATTTTTCGCTCTCTCTTTTGTCTGATAAAAGATAACTGTTTCCTGTTCATTACTGTAAACAATGCATGCTTCCATGTGAAGGATGAGGAATGTATATGTAACATGAATTTATGTGCCACATAACTGAGACTTCTAATAGAGCTAAGATGAAAATTCAAGACCTCTGCAATATTTGCTGGCAAGGTCATGTGTTACATCTAGTTTGCCAATCATGCTCATTTGTGCACATATCAAAAATTTGATTTGAACCCTGAACATACTGAAGGAGAGAATCAGTATTGCTTGACATTGAATTCAACTGTCCTGATCATTCCCTTTCTCAAATCAGTACCTTATTTACTCTATTGACAGAAGTTGCAGTCTGCAAGTGACCTGGGGTCAATGTGTTCCAATGAGTGCATAATTTGCAATGCACAGAGCTACTGCCTTGGTTTACAAAATGGCAGATAACACATGATGCATGGGGTCCTAGACAAGATGTGCTGGACTGCATGGGATATAATGCAATTTCTGGGTCTACCGGATAAGTGCATTCGCATAAAGTTTGAGTTTATGGTCATATTTTTTCATGTGTTAAGATTTTCATAGCTTTATTGCACGTTGAGTAGACATAAACAAGAGGCAGTTGAGTGTTTAAAACTCTTCGAGCATGCGAAGCCATGCCTAGAAATATGGCGGGTCCAAATCCATGAAACTTGAGTATGTGAAGAGCCCAAATTGACTTTTAAAACTTTATGAACCATGAAATAATAGGAATTGGAATTTGGTCACATTCCACTTTGCTGGATATTCCTTCATGGGATTAAACAAAGCAACTAAATTTCAACCTTCAAATGGAAATTTAAACAACTAAATTGGCCCAATTGACCCCTCCATTAACCATGATTATCTGGGAGATTAATCCCTTTCTTATAATAGAGCAATTTAAGGTTCTTTCAAGTCCAAGGAAACTTTTATACTAACCAGAGAATGAAAAGGTGGAGTGCCATGTAAATTTTTGGTGGGTCCAAGAGATGGGTCTTCATTTCCTCTTACTTTTAATTTATTCTTTGTGACCATATGGAATCATATCACCCATATCAAACTTTATCACTTAATCTTCATATGGCCATTATATTTAGCCTAGTCCAAAGAAGAAATTTCTCTTTTCATCCCTTTCTTTGGGTGGTAAAGCACAATCTCTTCTTTGTTATGTCATGCAACAAACAACAATTTTGAATTAAAGCAATGGTAATGATTCACTTATCATATGAACTCATATGATAAAGTGTCAGCACATCTTTACTCCAAAAAAGGAACCATCATTAACTATCATCGCATAAGAAGTGGGTAGATGCATGAAAACGTTTCAGGAAAGGCTCTATATTTGTAAAGACAAAATTAGCCTTTTAAGTGAGTAAAATGGGAACTTAATTCATATGCTCTGATAAAGGACCTGCACCAACCAACAGAGAGTCTCGTGAAATGGCAGCTTTGTGGTTGCTTAAGGATATTAACAAGTGGTGGTGTAAAGCGACAGGGAGTCCTATTGCAAGCAATGCACCTGTGACCAAACCCACATTACAATTGCACAACCCAACCGCGCAGATTACAAACCCTTTTCATTTTCTGCAAAATCCTTACTGTCTCTTAATTCACTTTCCCTCACTCAATAGCATGATTTCATCTCAATTGCTGCATGAAAATAGCAAGGAAATTAAATACCATTTCATGTTTGTTCAATCAGAAGTTCAGAGCTCACTAATTTGTTTCATTGCTGGAGAATTTGGAACATAATTAATGTAGTTAAATTGGACGTTTCTTAATATTTCGCTGCAATTTGTCAAGCATGTAACATGGAATATTAAGTAAACATATTTTCATTAGGCCCACTCCTATAGTAACTAATGGAAAGGTGTATGCAGACACCACAACACCAAACTTATAACTTGCAACAAATGATTCCACCAACAATGGCACCTACATTTTTAGATGATTTTGGAACCCAAATGACTTTAATTTTCATGGAACATTCTTTCTTCTTTTATAAATTAAAGCTTAATAAGTAAAACTAGAAGTTGACAGTTTTTGGTTTCGGTTCTATTTGGATTAAAATCAAATCAAAATTAAATCTATTAATTTTAAAAAATTTAAATCGATCAGTTCAAGTGTTAAGAACCAAATCAAATTGGTTCGATTTAATTTTTTTTGAATTTTTAAATTTTTAATGTAATTTTTTTATTTGAACTGAATTAAAATTGAATTAGAGTCAAATTAGTCGGTTTTAAATAAATAAAATTGAACTCTAAACTGAATCGAACTAAATTAAAATTTTTTAATTCGATTCAATTTTTAATTCAACCGGACCAATGCCCACTCTTAAATAAAACGAATAATTTAATACGAGGTTATTATTATGAAGTATCGATCATACATGTTAATACAAAATAAAAAAAACAAAATAATGAAAATAATATTTTTCTTTTTATATTTGTGTTAACAACCCAATAATCCTCCTCCATATATCTTCACCAATTTGAAATTAGCTATCATCAATCAGTCCAAGCGTGCGCTCAAAATTTTCCTAGTTAATAATACAAAATATGTTGATTATCTTTAATTTTGAATGAAAAATTATTGGTGTTTGGGATTAAATCGCACGTTCTCTCCGTTCTCTTCGAAATATAAAGCAGTAGAGAACCCAACTAAAAAACACTTAAAACGACCAAAAGCGAACAAGGAATGAACTCTAGGCTATTAACACTGTTATCCCTTGCAATTGGTATAAATTACATTTTCATGACAGTTTTGATTCTAATTATACAATCACTCTTCTACTTGAATATTTTTATATTTTTAATTAAATAAATAAAGTAACAATCTAATTAAAATTAAAGTTGCTGTCAAAACGTAATTTGTGCTAACTTCAAAAGGTGACCATGTTAATATCCACTCTTTAAATTTAAATTTTAAATATTATTAACTACCTTATGCTTAGCAATCTAAATTTCACATAAAGCCGTATTAATAAAAGAGTATATTTCGAAACCCACAACAAAAAGTTGGTTTAAACCTTTAAATATGAATTAAAATCTTATATTAATCAAATCCCTTGCCCAAGATGTACTTAAGCTGTTGCTCCAAACCGACCAATTACATGGCTTCCAATAGGATCATTAGGCCAAAAATTAAATTTGATCTTACACATCATTTAACCAAATGTAAAATAAAATTGAACTTCCCAAAAAGTTCTATTTGATCTCTTGCACAGTATCTGATGCATGTTTCTAAGAATTTATATCCCAAGAAATTTAAAATGATACCAAAGAGTGAGAGCCCTAATTCAACTAATTTTAAATTGCTCTAGAGAAACGAAAAGGCATTATGTTCCTAAATGGGGTATTAACACTTTAACTCCATGATGTTTATATAAATTACATTTTAACAACGATTTTTGTTTTAATTATATTATTATTATTATTATTTTTATTTAATTGAAAGATGAAAATATTCTCATTTAATTTTAAGAGTATTTTATCTTTTAAGTAAAATAAATAATAATAATATAATTAAAATTAAAATCAGCGTTCAAATATAATTTATATAAACATCAAGGGGTGACAGTGTTAATACCCCGCACGAGGGAATGTCCTTTTTTAGTGGCTTGAAGTAACGTCAAATTTAGTACTTGATGAATCAAATCATGGCACGTGTCAGGGAATGCTTGTGATATGGGTCCTATCACCATGCAGACCCTTGCAGCTTCCACGTGAGCTAAGTAAGAATTAGCATGTTACATGAAACATGACTGGACAGAGATAAAAACAAGCTTAACCAACTAACTTGTGCCACGTATCAAGTTACTGGATCTCGATCACGTGTACATGCATTATCAATTATCATTTCCAAAATCCCAGACTAACTTGCTGCTTTGGCTTTTGTTAACGAAAGATTTTTTTTTTAAATCATTAAAAATAAAATATAAAATTTATATTTTAATTGACATGGCATTTAATGTGTTAATTATTAATTATTAATATAATTAATATATAATAAAAAATAAAAAAAATTAACAACTACTTAAAAATAATAATTATTAATTAATGACACATTAATTAAAATATAAATTATAAAAATATAGCACTACTATTTTTTACAAATAATATTATTAAAGGAACCACAAATATAATTTTTTAGATTAAAAATTCTCAACCTTATGTAAAAACTACATTTAATTATTTATTTAATTTTTCACACTAGTGTTTATGATTTACCCTTTCCAAAAGAAAATGTTTATGATTTAGGTATTTATTGGAGTAAAATGACAACTTGTTGAAAAAATGGGTTATTATTGGACTGTTAATTAATAATAGACTTTTTTTTTTGTCATTGATATATCATCATACATTATATATTAACGGTATAATAATTAGGATCATATCTTATCACTTATATATTTATATACGCTTGAACTTTATAATTTCAAAAATAAGAAAGAAAAGCCCAATAAACCGAGAAAGAAAAAGCTCACACATACACTAAAAGAAAGCACTACAAAATGAAAAAAAGAAAAATTCCACAAATAATAAAAGAAAGACTACAAAAAGAGAAAATAATTACACTATTTTGATATATATTAGAATTTAAACCTCTAACTAAAATAAAGTAGTACATAAATGACATTTGACAAATACGTATGGATTAAACAAATGTCGTGTATTTTAAAAATAAAAAAAAAATAAAAAGAAAAGACCGAATGAGGTGGACTTTCATGAGATATATAAAAAATAATAATTAGAACTTTCATTAAACATTCAACGGTCAAATATCATACATTTGAAGTTGAAAAGGGAGGCTATTCATGATAAAATGTATTATTGTCTTCAATAGTTCCACATGTATTCGCAAATCATTTATTATTTTGTTAAAACTAATGCCCTGCTTAATTAACTTGTGTTAATTAATCAATCATCCCCACCCAAATAAGAAAAGAGCTCAAAGAAGAAAAATAATCAACCCATAAAAAAGTTTGTTAAAAAAAAAACCATGAAAGTTCAAACTATCATAAGCTTTTGGGACATTATACATGAAAAAAAATTGGCCTTTTTCGCTCACTAAATGTGAAACAAAAGAAAGATGGCCAATGTGAGAAGAACTTGAGCCATGACCACGCATAGGTGAGAATCAATTTAACCAAATATTGCTGCATTGGATAAATATTAATGCATGCTCCACCAATTTGCTATTATATGTCAACAAAAAGGGGAGACATTGAATTGTTATTTCTAAATGAACATTTATATTACTATCACTTTATCTGAACCATTTTGATTGCGAAAGATGATAATGGTTCAGTACACCAAGCAGAAAATTTGAGTCATGTGATCAGATATCTACCCAGAAGGACCGTGATTCATTTATTTCTCGTAGGCAAAAATGTGATCGCGCATTGACTACTTATCTTACACTTATGGATGCTCATATTTGGCAAAATAGCCAAAATAGGCCATTATATAGTGACAATGCCGATTAGATGCCCTCTGTTTAAACCCTACGCATGCAGTAATTTGAGTTGGAATGGGTAGGTTGCATATTTTCTACACGAGACTATGGGTAATTCAGAATATGGTATATTTATAAGAAAAAAATACGATACTTGAGCACTAATTTTGTGCATTTTTTTATACTATAATTAAGATTTTAAGTTCTAACAAATGATAAGAGCAGTTGATTTATTTCTCTTATATTATTTTTGATAATGTGCTCATAATATATTTATTACTTTTGATAATTTTAATAATATAATTTAAATGAATTGTACTTTAAAAATGTGTTGTTCATAAAAAAAATTTTAATTATATAATTTAATTATAATATTAATAATATAGTTGATAATCTTGATAATATAGTTGAGCTGAGCGTAATGTAACTTAAAGATTTACGTATTATTCTTAAAAATATTTATTATATAGTTTAATATAATATTAATAATATAGTCGACGTGATATTAGTATAGTAATATAATTGATGTAATTAAAAAAGAAAGTAAAATGATACCAAAGAACGTAATTACTAAAAGGGGGGAAGGGCATTAATGTCAGCGCGGGAGAGAGGAGACTGTTTGTTACGGAGGCTCAAAATTTAATAAACAAGGTTGGTTTGATAGGGACGGTTTGGTAAATTTGTATAAGAGAAAACAGAGAGGTTAGTGGGTCTTCTCGGTTCTGTTCAGTTCAACGTCCCTTGCCTGCAAAGGAGTAGAAGCCTTTTAGTTTTAGACACCACAACTCTGTTCAGTCTCTCTCTCTCTCTCTCTCTCTTATTTATCTGTAAGAAAGAACAAAACAAAAGCAAAGCAAAAGCAAAGGATAAATAAAGGGACAAACAAGAATTAGTGAAAGAAAAAAAAAAATTTAAAGAAAAAGAAAATATTTGCATCCACTCTGTTTCTGTTTCTGTTTCTTGTACTTTCTTTGTTTTCATCATTTTTTCTCTCGCCTTAAATTTTGTAATCTTGTACCAGACTTCACTTCCAGTTTCAGATTCTGATTCTTCTGTTAAGTTTTTCTGAGCACTTGGGGGAATTTGACTGGTTCTGGGTTTCATATCATTGATTTGTTTTGTTCTTGGTGTCTGTAATTGTAAATGGGCTATTTCTCGTGATTGCTATTTGCTTTATTGGGAAATAGAAGGGAAACTCTGGTGGAGGAGATTTTTTTTTTTTAAAAAAAAGGAAGAAATGTCTTTGAAAAGCAGAGGAGAGCCGACTTCAAGAAGTGTTATATCACAAAAATGGGCGTTTTTGCTTTGTTTGGGATGCTTCTGTGCTGGCATGCTCTTCACAAATAGGTATGAACATGAACTTTTATTTGAAAGTTATTGCTTGGGGGATTTGATCAATTAGTTTACTTTCTTGGTTTAGTACTTCCAAAGTTATTATTTTAATCAAATTTTGAATCAATTGAAGAAAAAGTGATTGAAAACTATACTCAAAGATCTATGTTTTAGCTGATTACAATCTGTTTCAATCATAAACAGATGTCAGCTGGTATAGCTGCATATAAATGTTTCTGTTAGATGGGTAGTCTATGGATTTTCTAGAATTCTGTAAATGCTTTGCTTATTGCTTTTGAAGGTCGGATAGATCTGAAATAGATTTTCGGTCAGTTTACTTCTCTGTAAAGTAATGTAAATTTCAGTTTTGATGACAATTTGTTTAGTCAAAACTTCTACCCAATTTCACCACCATATTGCAGAAAGGCCTCTCATATTTACAGCTCCAACTGTTTGATAAATTTCTTATGGTTATAGCTAAAAGGTGCCCAAAGGCCATAACTTCCTTGTAGTCTTCCACTCTTGTTCCTTAATCTTTTAGAAAATTTTTAATACAGTTGAATATTTGGATTCATGCTTTTATGGACATTACTTTCTTGCAAGAATCGCAAAGGAAAAGAAAGAAATTGAATCATTTACTCAAGACAATTATTGACAACTTAGGTTTGTGCAGACTCTTCATTTCGTAAACCAACTAATATTAACTCTGGTACACGGTTTTAAGAAATAGTTATATGCATGGAAATAGTTTCTGGTTGAACTTTAATCTGATTAAATTTTTCTCAGTTGAGGTTTCTGCTTTTAGTCTTTGGGATTATGATTAAGTGGCTTTTTAATGGCGAAAATTGGTTATAGAATGTGGGTAGTTCCTGAATCTAAAGGCTTCACACAGACAACTGCATTGGAAGCTGAGAAACTAAAGCTAGTTTCAGAGGGTTGTAATCCAAGATTTGTGAGTATTTCCATCCTTCAGCAGAGATATATTACAATGCACTAAGTTAATATTAATTCATTCTTATATTTCAACCAACCAAATTCTGGCCAAGTTTTAATCTGATTGGGTATCTTTAGTTGCAACAGAAAGAAGTACAGCGTGAATCCAAGGACATTTTTGGGGAAGTTTCTAAGACTCACAATGCCATACAGTAAGTTGCTTATGCTTACTATTACATCTTGTTTTCCTTTAGGCTTCATTCTTGATCCAGAATATGAAGCTTATCTTTATATTTAATGTAGGACATTGGATAAGACTATTTCAAATTTGGAGATGGAATTAGCTGCTGCAAGGGCAGCACAAGAGTCAATACTCAGTGGTTCTCCTTTATCAGAGGACTTAAAGAAGACTCAATCACTGGGGAAAAGAAGGTATTTGATGGTAGTAGGAATTAATACTGCTTTTAGCAGCCGCAAACGGAGAGATTCAGTTCGTGCTACATGGATGCCACAAGGTTCTTGAATTAATTTCTTTGTTTTCTTTAAATGTTGTTTTATACTATTATTTGATTTTTATTGCTAAGTTGCTTTTCTTGTTCTGATGTTCAATTCTTCTGGAAATAATTAGGTGAAAAAAGGAAGAGACTGGAAGAAGAAAAGGGCATTATCATTCGATTTGTCATTGGCCATAGGTTGGTAATCTTTTTATTACGATTATATTGGATAGGTAGACACGTAATATGAGTTTGAATGCCTTTCTGGAAATTTATCAAGCTGAGCCTCTGCTCATGAAAGTTTCTGTGAACTTGTCACCTTTGTATGGGCAAGGATCACAATTTTTTTTTTCTCAGCATTCCTTACCTCATGGGCAGCTTTCTGGGGCTCCAGTTAACACAATGCACACAATTTTTGTTTCTGTATTTCTATGAATGCACAAGTTTTCTGATGCAATTTAGTTAATAGATTTGCTAGTGTATCTGCATCCCCTTGTACATGACAAACTGGAACTGCTCGTGTAAAGTGGAAGTTTCAGTCAAAAATATGCTTTTGTATCTGTCAATCAAAGAGTAGAATCTTTTCTGCCCAGAAAGAGTGTCATGAGTCAATCTGTTTGAGTCAACGGTTTGAGTTCATAAGTTACACAGCAGTACTCTGTTCACATTGTGGATTATTTTTGCACAAACAGTTTTGTGGCTAAGGCAACTTGAAAATTGTGACTAATTTGTTCTCAACTTGAGCTGTTGATCCATTTTCCATTTGCATGAGGATTGCTAGTAATGAAAACAGTATTAGTTAGTATTTGTGGGGTAGAGTTCTGTTGACAATTAATTTTTCTTTTTATATAGTGCCACATCTGGGGGCATTCTGGATAGAGCAATTGAAGCAGAGGACAGAAAACATGGGGATTTTTTGAGGCTGGTACTGCCCATTATCATGTTTTCTTGTTACTGCTTACCCTATTCTGCACCATCATTTCCTTAGTCCAAAGAAAGTTCTGCTCATTTCCAAAATAAAAAAAATAAAGACTGAGTTGACACATCAATGCTGCAATCATCTGAACAGGACCATGTCGAAGGATACCTGGAATTGTCTGCCAAGACAAAGACATATTTTGCTACGGCTGTTGCTTTGTGGGATGCAGATTTCTATGTAAAAGTTGATGATGATGTCCATGTAAATATAGGTAAGTAAATCTTCTGATTTATATGAAACCCTTTTGAATATATGATCATCTAAAGGCATTTGATTTGGTTTGCCTCTCTTTCATTTTTGGACGGGGTTAGGGTAGTGGTGGCTGGTGGTAGAGTTACAATTTCATCTAACAACGTTGAAATCAATATATAAAGTCAATCAGTCAATTCATTACATATATTACTGGAAGATCCATTTATGATTAATGGGTAATCTTCACTTATACGGGTGTGTATATATATATTAGCATTCAAAAGAAATCTTGTTTAATAATTTGCAATCTTTGTTACATTAAGTCCAACCTTTGTATCACTGCAGCAACTCTTGGAGAAACTCTTGTTAGACACCGGTCAAAACCACGGGTATACATTGGATGCATGAAATCTGGTCCTGTTCTTAATCAAAAGTAAGCCATATTTTCTTTAATTTGGTTCTTAAAGAATGTTAAGAAAGTAGCTGAGAACCTAATTGTTTAATGCTCAGGGGAGTGAGATACCATGAACCCGAGTATTGGAAATTTGGTGAAGCAGGAAACAAGTATTTTCGTCATGCAACTGGACAACTTTATGCCATTTCGAAAGATTTAGCTACATATATATCGATAAACCAGTAAGTCTCTTCTTATCTTTTTGCAAATAAAAGATGGTACCTTATGTTTGGTCTGGTCTGCCTATGATGGTGCCTTCTTTCGGTTGTCATGGTAATTTGATATGTAATCTTGCAGGTATGTTCTACACAAATATGCTAATGAGGATGTTTCATTGGGATCATGGTTCATTGGACTTGATGTAGAGCACATTGATGATCGGAGACTATGCTGTGGCACTCCACCTGGTAAAGTTCCAATACCCTGAAAATTAGGAACTATGTTACCATTACAGTTATTATTGAGCTTAAAAGGATCATTATATTCTGTGGGTCTTAAATAATAATTACGATGTCGCTGGAGAATATTGATTTACTTGCCAACAAGTTGCTATCACATCAATTCTACACCTTTAAGTAATATACTCCATACCTAAAATGAATTGACTAAACATCCCAACAATCTGAGCATTATTAATTTTTTGGAAGGTAAGCTGGAGCTGTCATGTAATCTTTAAAAAATTCCAATATAGAAATAAACATTTAGAATTAATCAAATAAAAATTAATATTATGACGGAAGCCTAGATGGGACCTAATATTACAAATGAGAGTGAGTTTGCCATACAAGTTACCTATAAGATTTGGCCCAAAAAGAGAACTAGGCACACATCCCCCTCTTTTTCTGAGGTCTGTCTGCAAATAATGATACTTGATTTGTGTATATAAAGGTACTGATTATGTAACACAAACCTGTCATTACAGATTGTGAGTGGAAGGCACAGGCAGGGAACATCTGTGTTGCTTCGTTTGATTGGAGTTGCAGTGGGATTTGCAGGTCTGCCGATAGGATTAAGGAGGTCCATAGGCGGTGTGGGGAAGGTGAGAATGCTTTATGGAGTGCCACATTCTAAATGGAAACTTTTTAAGTTCTTCCAAACTCAGGAAAGAACCACAAAATAGAGTAAAAGAAGCAGGTGTGCAAATCTTTTTGTGTATTTTTATTTGAGTATAGGAAATGATATATAACAGAAGAGAGACACAGAGAGCGGGAGAGAGTGAAAAGAGGAGAGAGACCTTGCTTTGTGGTCTTGTTCCATTTTAGTATAAGGGATTGACCACGATAGCAGCCAGAAAAGGGAGTGTTACTACTCACCCACCCATTCTTTGATGCTTGGAGGGCCAATTGGTAGGTTACAGTTCTATGCCAATCAAGCTTGATAATAATTGAAAATCTTTCTGGTGGCTTTTTTCCACTTTTTCTCACAAGCTTTTTACTATCATTTGCTCATGTCAACTAAAGTCAATTTGATGAGATCTTCAACCATGTAACGGTTTGAACAATGCTTATATATTCTTCTGTTCTTGTTCTCTATATACTAAGGAAACTCTACCTGGTCCCGAGGGGTTGGTCTATCAATGCCAACTCAGGATTAACAAATTTTTATTGGTGGAAAATTTTAAAGCTTCAAATAAACTTTTGACCTGCTAACTAATTCTTTGCCAACTCAGGATTAACAAATGCTGACATGGCAGCCAACTCGGTACTAGCTTGATAACTCAACATAACAGAAAATAATAGAAATACAACTCCCTAATTTCCCTCCTCTGATGGTCGAGGAGAGACTTGAAGCTCGGATTGAAAAGTAACAAATTGATCATGAAACAAAGTTTATTAAGAATATCAAACAATTGTTCTTCACCAAAAACAAACCAAACCTCCAATTCATTTGCTACAATTTCGTCTCTGATCAAATATACGTCAAGTTCAATGTGCTTGATTCTAACATGAAATACTAGGTTGAGTGCTAACACTTGTGCACTCTTATTATCTTTGATTATCACACCATGGAATATTATTTTGTTGACTAAAAAATGAAGTGAAGTTCATGGAATAATGACTTGATCCAACTGATTTCAAAACATGCTATTGCAAGTACTCAATACTCAGGTTTTGTTCTTGATCTGGCAATCACTTTTCGTTTCTTAGATGACCATGAAATCAAATTTCGACCAAGAAACACATAATATTCTCCTATGGACTTTTTGTCATCGGGATCATAACTCTAATCAATATCTAAATATGCCATTAAATTTATGTTACTACCAAAAAATAATTTAAAACTATAATTAAAAGTGGACTGTAGATACCTTAAGATTCTTTTACAGGCTTATTGGTGCTTGACTGATGGATTAGCCAAGAACTAAGATTATGCACTGCAAAAGACATTTTAGGTCTTATAAGAACCATATATTGAAGTGCCCCAACCAAGCTTCAATACAGAGATGGATTTTCAAATATCTGATTATCATTTTTGAGTAATTTCTATCTTGTACTCATTGGAGTGGTACATCCCTTACAATTTAACAAATCAATATATATTTGGTTTGCGAGTGTTTTGATAGGTATGACTTCTATGCCAAAGAAGTAATTAAAAATGCCAAGATCTTTTAAAGTAAATGTAGATCCAAGCTGTGTAATAAACTTCTCCAAGTGACTTGATACATGACCAATGATAATTATATCATCAACATAGATCAGTACCAATATCAATTTTTTAGATGAATGCTTAATGAAGAGGCTAGTATGAAACCTCGAGTTTTGGAACCTCCATTATAGTAAAGCATGCGTAAGTTTATCATACCAGGCTTTAGGAGCCTGTTTTAAATCATAGAGAGCCTTCTTTAACTTACAAACATGTGCTAGTTGTGTAAAACTAATATATCCTTTTAGTTACAATATATATATACAGCTTATATCAAGTTTCTATAGAGAAATGTATTATTGACGTCAATTTGCCTTATTGGCCATTGATGCATGATAGCTAAACTGAGAATAATCTTTTCAATTAAGACCTTAACAACTAATTAAAAGTTTGAAAATAGTCTTTGCCTGGTGTTTAAAAGAATCTTTTTTGGAACCTAACTGGCCTTATGCTTAGAGAGAGATCCATTAGAGTTATATTTGACCCTCAATGCCCACTTATTATGACAACTTTTGATGCTTCAATTAAAGGAATCAATGTCCAAGTTTGATTTCTCATAAGAGCTTCACACTCATCAATCATAGCTTGTTTTCACTGATGATTATTTAATGCTTTAGCGATAGTTATAAATTCTAAATTATTACTAAAAGAGTGATTAAGATATGCCTTTGGCTTAAAAATACTATTTTTTAATCTGGTAACCATTTGATGTAAAAGAGCTGCTACTGTTGGATTTTGAACAGAATGAGTTGGTTTAGATAAAAGTGAAGTGAATGAATTATGACTTCGAACTATGGTATTAGAAAAATAATTGGCTGATGAATCTAATGGTAAGGGTACTTGTGTGTTTGAGGAATGAGTAGTTGGTTACTGTGTCAAGGAATGTTCTGCTGTTGTAAGAAGTGAACTTGTTACTGAGACTAATCTACCTTTAGAAACATGAGAAACATTAGGAAGAACAAGAATTTGTATTAGAGTAGATGAATGAAAACCAAATATATAAGATTCAACAATATACTTTGAAGGGAATAGTTCATAATAAGGAAAAGAGGCTTCATTAAAAGTAATTGTCTTGCAATATAGATTTTAACATATGGATACAGGCATTTATATCCTTTATACATTGGACTATAGCCTATGAAAATACCTTTTCTTTTTAATAATGGAAACTTACTTTGTGTTTATTATAAGATCTAAGCAATAGAAAAACACACACAACCTAAAGGTTTTAAGAGCTCATAATCAGGCATGGTCTTATAAATTTTTTGATATAGTGATAAGTAATTCAAAATTGGTGTGGGAAATCTGTTAATAAGATAAGTGGCTATATGAAATGCTTTTAACTAAAAACAAAGAGGAATTTTATCTTGTGCTAACAAGGTATGACTAGTCTAAAAAAAATGTCTGTGTTTTCTTTTTACTACCCTATTTTAGTGATATGTATGTGGACAAGTTAGTCTATACCGAATACCATTAATTTACTTCAAATGTTCAGCAAGTGGTTTGAAATCTCCTCCCAATCTGACTGTATGGCTAGGATATGAGAATCAAACTATCTTTTTACTTGTTTTTGGAAAAGTATAAAGACACTTAATGTTTCAAAATTTTCTTTTAAAAGAAAAATCTATTTGTATTTAGTGTAGTTATCAATAAAGTTAATATAGTATTTAAGACCATCTAGTGTCTCATATGGAGCAAGACCTCATACATCAGTATAAACAAGTTCTAAAGGCTGTTTAGACTTAGTAGAAATAGAGGGGAAATGAATTTTATGCATCTTGGCTAATTGACATGCATCACAAAAGGTATCATATGAATTTTTTTTTTCAAGCATAAGACTTGTTACAATTTTTAAATATAGTTATTAAAATTAAAGGACTTGGATGCCAAGCTTTAAGTACCACATATTCCATTTGACAGAACTAAAATTCTGATTTCTAGTGACAAAAATAAGAGATTGAGAACAAGGTTCTGTATTTTGTGATATAAAAGCATGATAAGCTGAGTCAATAGCACCAAATGTTGGATTTACAACTTAAGAAAACAAGGACAAAAGTTTATCAATCTCTTGAGTAAGATAAGTTTTTGGATATATAAGTGTGTTTGAAGTTAAACTTGGTTGTAGTCCATTCGCAACCACACTTTGTACCAGTAAAGTTCCTATCTTCTTGGCCTTGATAAGATAACAATCAGAATAAAATTCAATGAGAATGATATATCTTGAACTAACTTTGACATATTTAGCAAATTATTTGTTATTGAAGGTGCACACATGTTTTTAAGTAGCAGCATATTACCAGATTTTGATTTTAAACACAAGTCTCTAGCACAAGTAATAACAAGGCCTTGACCAGTACTAATTATTAACTGATCCATACCTAATGTCACGCCCCAAATATTCTCAAGCAATTACTCGAGTATTTGGCGCGCGACAAGACCACCAAGGGGGTGTCTTAGTCCATTTTTGGTTAAATGGGCTAGAGCTTCTAGAAAGCCCATGAAGTTGGGTTGAGGCCACATTAATGTGGTAGGTGGGAGAATAATCTAGAAAAGGCATATTCCTTTGGATATACTTTTGGTAGTTGGCATCTTTTAGAATATTCCTTAGCATATTCTCCTCTTTAGATTTGGACCCTTGGATTAGAGTTAATCCTAGCCGTCCATTGTATATAGCTTTAGCTATAAATAGGTGGAGTTCTCATTTGAGAATTCATCCTCCAAATTGTAGAAATACTCTTAGCTTGTAAGTGTATAGCTTTGTAATCTCTCTTTAGTAATAAAATACGAGAGCATTCTCTTTGTAATCTCTCTTTAGTAATAAAATACGAGAGCATTCTCTCAAACACTTGGTGTGCTTCTTCTTCATCTCTTTCTTTGGTTAATTGGGGTCTTGTAGGCTGCTTAGCACTAGCAAGTGTCTAAGGCCGCACGGTTTCGAGAAATCGGGTCGTGACAAGTGGTATCAGAGCGGGTTCAAAGAAGATGGTGAAGGAAGTTGCTGGAACATCGGGGATTGCTGAAGGGAGGGGTAGAGACCCCAAAGCTAGGAGACATGGGAGTATTTCGTCAGAAAAGTTCGTTGATCCGAACCATGATCTAGGGGACATGGTTATGAGGCTCGGTGGTGCTGTGAGCAAGGCAACAGATCGCCTTGGGGAGTTGGAGGAGCAAGTCCAGAATGTCGAGGTGGGCCTCGATACTCAAGGTGACGAGCTGCGCTCCCTAATCGAAAGCTCCATTGACGAGCATGCTGTCAAGCAACGAGACTGGATCAAGGCTTTTCAGGAGAAGGTTTACAACACCATGGACAAAGTTCAAGCCCAAGTAGAAGAGCTACGAAAGGGGTTTGAAGGTGTCAAGGAGGATGTGGTGTTGTGCAAGCGAGCGGTCGCTAACGGCGTAGCTACTCAAACTGCAGTGGCTGCACCAAGGGTCGAGGCCCTTAAACCGAAGGAGTTTAGCGGCAGACGGGATGCCAAGGAGCTTGACAACTTCTTTTGGCAAATGGAGAGGTATTTCGGCGCTATGGGCGTGCGGGACGAACACAAGGTAAGTACCGCAACTTTATACCTTTCCGATCATGCAATTCTGTGGTGGCGTAGGAAAAGCGAGGAGATTCGTAAGGGTACCTGCACCATAGACACATGGGAAGAATTGCAACGGGAGTTAAAGCGTAAATTCTATCCGGAGAATGTGGCGCACGACGCTCGCAAGCGGTTGAAGGAGTTGAAACAAACGAAGTCCATTGGGGAGTACGTAGAGGAGTACTCTTTGTTGATGCTGCAGATCCGCAACATGAGTGAGGAGGACTTGTTGTTCAATTTCCTGGATGGGTTACAATCCTGGGCAGCCAATGAGTTGAAGCGGCGTGGAGTGCAGAATATATCCGACGCCCTTACAATGGCGGAGACGCTCATGGATTACCGCAAGGGGGATTCAGGAAAGTCCAAAAATTCTAAACCCAATCACAGCAAGGGTGGGGAAGCCAAGCAGTTTCAGCCTCCGGAGAGCAAGGAGGAGAAAGGCAAACCGTCCAAGTGGAAGGAACAGAAATGCAACGGCCATAGAGGTAATGGTCCGAAGTCTAGCTGTTTTCTCTGCGATGGGGATCATTGGGTGAAGGACTGTCCGAAGAAAAAGGCTTTCAATGCAATGTACGAAGCAAAATACGAGGGCGAACAGAGCCGTATGGGTTGCATGCAGCTGTTCAATTCCCTCAAAGCCAAGCGGCGTGCAGACGCGCCAACGGGGACGGCGCTCATGTACATTGAAGCCTATGTCAATTGCATTAAGACTCAAGTGTTAGTTGATACGGGGGCTACGCACAACTTCATTAGGCGTGCGGAAGCGGAACGCTTGGGCCTTTATGTGGAGAAAGGAGAGGGATACCTCAAGTCCGTAAATGCAAGAGCCAAGCCGCTAGATGGGGTGGTTCGTGGAACTGAAATTCACATTGGCAAATGGCACGGTGAGGTAAACTTCTCGGTAGCACCTCTCGATGATTTTGATGTGGTGCTAGGTATGGAGTTCTTACGGCAGTACAATGTGGTGTTACTTCCTCAACACAACTATATGTGTATTTTGGAAGGAGGGCCTCGAATGATACCGACGGTAGACATGCCCAAGGGTGGGCGATCCAAGCCAAACGCCAAAGTCCTTTCCGCAATGCAACTAAGGGTAGATGCTGGGCGTAAAGGAGGGTTACATTCAGCCTCAACAATGGGGGTGGATGATTCGGCAAATAGGGGCAAGGATGAAATACCGAAGGTTGTTGCAGAAGTGCTCGGGGAGCACAATGGGGTCAAGCCTACTGCTATACCGGAAGAACCGCCTTCAAGAGATGTAATTGAGGGCAAGTTGGAGCTTGAGATTACGCTACCAACTATGGGGTCGACGCCTCCATCGGAGATGGGAGAGTTGCAGGGGCAGCTCGAGGAGTTGTTGGATGCGGGTGTCATCCAAAAGTCCAAGGTGTCACATGATGTGCAGTTTCAGCACAAGGAGTGGGTCGAAGACAAGCAGCGGCGTGTCAAGCGTAGTGCGGGGGACTTGGTGATGGAGACGATACTTCCACCACAACGCAAGTCAGCACGCCCACTCCACAAGGGCCTTGATCGTGGGGACGAGGGGCCAAAGTTGATTGCCAAGAGAGTTGGCAACGTCTCGCATAAGGTGGAGTTACCTTCGAGACAGCGGCAGTGGCGACATCAGGTGCATTCCGCAAGCTGTTGGAAGCAGTACCGTGGAGGTACGGGAGATGCAACATTTGAGCCACACAACCGGGAACCTTTGGGGATTTCCACACGCCATGACAAAGGGGAGCAACTTAGGACGAGTCTTGAGTACTTTGTCGAGTGGAAAGGGTTGCCGGATGGGAGAGCACGCTTGGGACACGAGAGCGCACAGCCAGAGTTTGCAGAATGGGGTGCGCAAGTTCCAGCGAAGACGCGACGAGGGCGTCGCATGAATTTGGTGGGGGAGAATGTCACGCCCCAAATATTCTCAAGCAATTACTCGAGTATTTGGCGCGCGACAAGACCACCAAGGGGGTGTCTTAGTCCATTTTTGGTTAAATGGGCTAGAGCTTCTAGAAGGCCCATGAAGTTGGGTTGAGGCCACATTAATGTGGTAGGTGGGAGAATAATCTAGAAAAGGCATATTCCTTTGGATATACTTTTGGTAGTTGGCATCTTTTAGAATATTCCTTAGCATATTCTCCTCTTTAGATTTGGACCCTTGGATTAGAGTTAATCCTAGCCGTCCATTGTATATAGCTTTAGCTATAAATAGGTGGAGTTCTCATTTGAGAATTCATCCTTCAAATTGTAGAAATACTCTTAGCTTGTAAGTGTATAGCTTTGTAATCTCTCTTTAGTAATAAAATACGAGAGCATTCTCTTTGTAATCTCTCTTTAGTAATAAAATACGAGAGCATTCTCTCAAACACTTGGTGTGCTTCTTCTTCATCTCTTTCTTTGGTTAATTGGGGTCTTGTAGGCTGCTTAGCACTAGCAAGTGTCTAAGGCCGCACGGTTTCGAGAAATCGGGTCGTGACACTAAGTAGTAACTCTTGTTATTGAGATTGCATTCATCAAATGTAAGATGATGAGTTGCACCAAAGTCAAGATAACAACGTTGATCTGCTAGTCTTTCTTGCATTGTTGGTGCAACAAAATAAGCAGGTTTATTCATTTGAGAACCAGAATTTCCTAATCCTTGATTACCTGAGCATTGATTGTTGTGTCTTCTGCCATTTTGAAACTGCTCTCTTAGTATGTAATTTTTATTGAATCTATAGTAACACTTAGTTGCTGAATGCCCTTGTCTTTTAAATATCTAGTATATTTGCTTTATAGTTCCTCTTCTATAGTTATTTCTTCCACCTTGCTGCCTTTGACTCCTTCCTCTATTATTGGCATAATTTCCTCTACGATATCCATGTCCATCATTATAGCCTCCAGTGTTATATCCAACAAAATTTTGAATACTAGCATTATTATTATTATTATTATTATTATCTCTGCCTCCTGAATTGAATCTCCCTCCTTTTGATCCCTTCCATGCATAATTTGCATTAAACACATTATGACTACTTATTTCCTTGATGAGCTATGTGACAACTTGCTCTCTTGAGTTAACAACATTAAATAAGCTTTATTAAGTATAATTGTACCTATTTGCTACTTATCAAAGTAACTCAACATTATATTCAAAATCAACACCAATAACAGTGATTAAGTATGTGATAAAATCATTTTCATTAATCTTACTTCTAGCTGTAACTAATTCATCAATAATCTTCTTAAGTTTCAAGAAATATTCATACATTGACATCTGATTCTTCTTTAATGAAGTCAATTGCATTTTAAGTTGAATAGACTTAATTTTAGACAAAGAGGCAAATTGCTTATTTACAACTGACCACAATTCATAAGAAGACTTATAGCCAATAACAAGGTCAAGAATGCTATCATATATAATTGAGAACAATTAACACAATAGTATTTGATCTTACCTCATCGAAGCTTCAAATTCTGGTTTCACAATAACAACATCGGTTCCATTTATCTCAATACTACATCCAACAGTTTAATGAACTATTGGACACAGGCTAACTTCATTGATAAGATCTTCAAGTCTATTAGCCTTTAACATAATAAGCACTTGTGATCTTCAGATCATAAAATTTGAGCGATCGAACTTTATTGTTGATGAAAAAGTATAAAAAGATATTTGTGTTTAACTGAGGTTTAGAATTGTAATTATTTTATTGAAGGAATTAGCGGCTTTGATGCTACTTAAAGATTATGAAAGAAAATTAAAATAAAGAGAATTCTCATAACTGAATTCTTATTCATCATCCTCACAATGACTTATAGTACAATATTTATATAAGTTTCATAAGGCTCTTGGAAACAAAGAGTTGTTACATCTCTATAATTATTGTATGGCGATTTGTAAGGCGGTGGGGGAAGGGGCATTTTGGTGAATTTCACCCCCTTCGTTTGTCTATAAATATGTGTATAACTTAATTTATAATTTATTTATCTATAATATTTTTATAATTTTTATGATACTTTCCATAGATTTTTTAGTATCTGATTAATCATTAATTCTCGTTTTTATTATTTATTTATAACATGTTATTAGCACGATTTTCAAATATGTTTAGTTTTTAATTTTTATATTAAGTTGTTGACTTACTTTATTTTATATTCTTTTTTTTACGTGTTTCATTTATATTCAAATATTATTTGTATTGTGTTTATATTACTATATAATATAATTCTTATGAGTATGAGCCGTGGTTGCCATTTATTTGGATATTCCAATTATAAAATAAGGATAATATTATGTATCAGTTATCTTAAATTTATATTATGTCTATTCTTTTAAATTTGTATATTCTATATGCAACTTGAAGCTTGCATAACAAATCAACAAGTTGGAACTTGAAATTTTAATAATTAATTTTATTAATTTAGAACCTGAAGTTCTATATCATAATTTTTAAATTTATTTTTTTTAATTACTTATTCATATGAAAGGCTACGCCTTTTCATTGTTATATGGAAGACTGTGCCTCCTCATTATTATTAATGTATGAAAGGCCATGCCTGCTCATTATTATCAATTTATGGAAGGTCATACCTCTTCATTATTATTAATGGAAAGCTATGCCTCCTCAATACTACTAATACATGAAAATTATTGTCTTATAATTATATTATTTTATGTATATAGAAGGTCATGCCTCCTAAATATTGCTTTTGATATTTATATTATGAATTTGTTGAATAATATTTATATTTCATCATACTAATTTTAATTCACTTCTTTATTTTTAAAACTTTTGAAAATATCTTTTACAAATCCATGCACTTGATGCCTTTGAAAAATTATCTATCATAGGTACTATATACTAAAATGCACCTCCAACCTAATTGTTTGAAAAAAAAATTAAAAAGGAAAAAAGAAAATAGCGTGTCTTTGTAGGATAAGTCGAAAACTATGATTTTTCTCTGTTATCATATACATGAAAGATTGAAAGCTTAATATTTGAGGGCCTGCAAATCCTTTAGAAAAATCTAAAAGAAAAATATGATATGTTCTTCACAAGAGTAAGATATAAGTGGATAAATATGAGATTGTTGTTAGGATTTATGTTTACATGTCATCCTATTATGTATAAATATTTAATTATAATATTTATACAATTATCATTTCTAATAAAATTATTAATATTATTAATTATAAAATAGTAATATGATTGTAACATTTCAGACATTGTATGATCTGAAGGAGTATAGATCTGGTCTTAAGGAGTTTAGATCAGAGCTAAGAGTTAGCAACGCTAAAAGTTATAAGTGTTAAGAGTTAGCAATGTTAAGAGTTAGTAGTTATAAGAGTTAGCGAAATCTAATGAGTTAAAGCATTTTCTGAAATAGGACAAAGACCTGAGAATATATTAGTAATGACGTAGTTGCAAAGAGTTACAGATGGTACTAAAAATGTCATTATGCAAGTATGTTTTTAAACATTATGTTCATAATCTAATTTTATCAATGCGGGTTTATCAGTGAAACCAATTAATATAGATTAGTGTATGTCTATATCTGGATAGTCTATATGATTAGTCTTAACAAACCATAAGCTTAGCAGAAGCTCGTATAGACATACAAGTATTCATTAAGGACTAGATACTAAATAGACTCATGCGAACCTTTAATAGATATCTCATAAAGCTATCAATAGAAGGTTTTCTCCAGTTGAGTAGTATTTGTGATCTTTTGACCTGAGCGTCAATGTGGGCTTGTGAGTGATCCACCATACTTTGGTTCCACATATATCAGAAACCTTTCATGGTCTGACCGCTGGATGTCATTGGGTATAGTCTGATGCTTATGGAGTCTGGTGTGCGTAGATATGGGATTCGTCATCTTATATAAGTGAGTTGTATATCCTGATACTCTGAGATTTTATTTCAAAAAATCTTGTCACTACAAGTATAAACCCCAGAAAATAGTTTTCGTAGGATTAAACAATATTGTAAAAGTGTTTGCAGATATTCTTTATGGAAATACGAATTTGGAGATAAGTTCAAAGTTGAGCAAATAGAGATTTGATGGTGATGATCTATATCTCTGCTCTTCCAGGATATAAATGATAGAGGGATTATACGTATATGCTATAACCTCAACTTGTATGGTCTAATGCATTGCTTTGTAATATCCGTAATGTGTATGTAAGCCATCGTTCACGGACGTATGAAGGAGCTCCATATGAAAAATCATGCATGGACCTAGAGAGTCTTACAATATGAAATGTACTCATTACGCTCTAGTGTAGCAGACTGGATTGAATAATTCGATCTAGAAAATTTCAACAAACCAGATATTTGTTTAAGGATCCATCGGGATGTGCATTTGTAAAAATTTAAGTGTTAAGTACATCACATAATTGGTTGACAAGAGTTATTAACCAATTGGATGTTTACAAGTGGTACAATTAGATTCATGAATTATTATTTTTAATCTTGAATTGACTTATTAACCTTGCTAGTAAAAATAAGTAAGGTAAAATAATTATTCAAAATTATTTTGAATAATTAATTTAACATATTATATAATAATAATTATTATAAATCTCAATGGGGTACAAGAAATTATTAGTATGGTCTATTCATAATGGCATGACATTATGAATGGTAGATCACCATTGAAATAAATAAAATAAAATAAAATTATAAAATTTATAAAATTAAAAATATTTTAATTTTATTAAGTGTACAATTAATTTCCACTAGCATAATATGAAAAGAAAATTAAAAATGTCTCTTTCATTTTATTATGCTAATATATATATATATATATATATATATATATTGTTGGCTATTTATTTGGAGAATTAAGTGGGATAAGCAATAACAAAAAGAAAATCAATGGTGGCCACCAAAAATAAATTAATAAGCCATTAATTGAAAAATAGTGGAGGGAGAAGGAGCACTTGAGAAATGCAACAAGTGCTAAAACCACAAAAGAATGAAAAATAATTTTTCATTCTTTACACTTAGGGATTTAACCAAGGGATTGTGTGAAAAAAGAATATTGTTTGCTGTTCTCTAAAGTATTGAAAGAATAAACACATTTTCATCTTCTTCTTCTTTCATGGATGCTACACTATATTCATTATCATGGAAACAAAGACATATGTTCAAAGAGTTTAAACATGTGCTGCTGGAAATTAATCAAAGTTATTATTCTAATTTCACAATTTCACCGGATTGTTATAAATTAGAATTATTTAAAAGTAGATTTCAATGTGAGCTCTACAGTTAAAATCTTCACCGAAGTTCATCAAATGTATGTTTTTAAAATCTTAAGTTGTTAATGTTTCGGTTTATATATGTATATGTTGATTATATATTTGATTCCACTGCAAATCATAAATGTGAGACATGTATTTAGTATTTTTAATATATACACAACCACATGCATGCACCCTAAAACACGTTAATAATTGTATGATATTAGAATTATTGTTAAATAAAATTATACTTTGATCACAATCACCTCACAGTTGAAATGTGGTGAGAAAATTACATAACATGATATATTAGATAAGACATACTTTTTATGCCTCCAATGTTGTTTTGAAGCAACAGTACTCAGAATTAATATTATGTCTTCTACTTACTAAATAAAATAATGAACTCTTATTAAAAAATTATGAATCATGTCCAACTGATTTTCAATCATTTCTATAAATGAATGCAAATACTTATAATAAAGTTGGACGTAGTTGTAGGAGAGAAAGAGAGCATAAATACAATGATAAGAGAATAAACGCTTTAAGTATTATAAAAATACTTGTTATTAATATAATACATTATGAGGCTTCTATTAAGGCAAAGTGATAAAATATATAGACAAATCTTCTTGATGACTTAAGATTCTGAAGATTTACTTATATAGATGTCTCTAATCTCTTTGGAGAAAAAGAAGGGAACACTAATTATCAAGTTTTAATTAATATTTTCATGTTATGTCTTTTTGTATAAAATGTAACTTTTTGTAATGTATTATCTTGATGTTTAATATGAACTTTTATATAATATAAAGAGTGACTTTTAATGATGAATTGTCCACTTTGGAGAGAAAAATTGGGGATGCCAATTTGGCTAATAGTGTAACTATACATACTATTATTCGAGATAAAAAATATTTCTTAAAACTAACAATGATTGAATGAAAATTTAATATTATAATAGGTCTTATAGATCTGATTGAAGACTCCGAAAGAGTAATAATATTATTAGCAAGTGGAACAAAGTTATATATAAGTGAAGCTTTATATGCAAACAGATTTAGAAGAAATCTGCTTAATTTTAAATATATCCACTGAAATAGATATCACATTAAGATCTTAAGTGAAAATAATGTAAAATATCTCCACATTACTTCTAATATCTCAAATAAGAAATGCATACTTGAAAAGTTTCCTATCTTATCATCTGGTTTGTATTACACTGTTATAAATTCAATTGAGAGCTATGTAGTAATGAACCAGAAATATTATGATCTAAAAATATTTATACTATATCATGACCGACTTGGTCATTCAGGGTCAACAATGATGTATAGAATTATTGAAAATTCTCATAGGCATCTATTAAAGAATCTAAAGATTTTGTTATCTAATGAGAGTATTTATATTGCTTGCTCACAAGGAAAACTTTTAATTAGACCATCCCTTTTTAAGATTGGTTTAGAATCCCCATCATTTTTTCAAAGGATCTAAGGAGATATCTACGGATTAATTTATCCACCAAGTAGTCTTTTTCACTATTTTATGATTTTAATTGATGCATTTGAATGGTGGTCACATGTTTGTTTATTGCCTACACGAAATGTTGCATTCGCTAGATTACTAGTGCATATTATTAAATTAAGGGCATAATTTCTATAATATACTATTAAGACCATGCGCTTAGATAATTCTGATGAGTTTACATCTAAAATATTTGATGACTATTGTGCATCAGTGAAAATGGATATAAAACATCATGTGCCATATATTCACACACAAAATGAATTAGTAGAATTCTTAATTAAACGACTCTAGGTAATTGCCTGTACTTTATTGACGCACGTATAATTACCAATTTCTATATAAGGCCACACTATTTTATTTGCTGCAACATTATTTTATTTTAGGCCACTACATATCATTGGTATTCTCCATTACAACTTATACTTGGTCATTAACCAGATATATCCCATTTACGTATCTTTGGTTATGTTGTATATATACCTATAGCACCCCCACAATGCACTAAAATAGGACCTCAACGTCACTTGAGGATTTATGTTAGTTTTAACTCACCAATAAATGTAAGGTATCTTGAACCCCTGACAAGTGATCTATTTACAGCATAATTTCTAGATTACCATTTTGATAAGACGACATTCCCATCATTAGGGGAAAAAATTACCTCTTAAAGTAAGGCATGAACTTTCTTGAAAAATAACCATTATGTCTCATTTGGATCATCGCACAAATCAATGTAAAAATAAGGTGTACAGAAATATTCATCTTTAAAGAATTGCAAATGAATTACCTGATGCATTTACATATGAATGAAAAGTAACCAAATCATATATATCAATTGCCAACACATCAGCCCAAGTGATTATTTCTGTAGAATAATCTAATCAAAAAGTAGAAAATGAATCTTTTGTTGCTCGCCAGAAGTGTGGCAGATCAATTTAGTTCAAAAGATATTATTTCACGAAAGAAAAAAGTGAAAAATCAGGATCTTGTTGAAAATGATACTTGAGCCAATAAATCCATATTCGTTAATCCATTAATATTAGATGATTTAATAGTCCCTGAAGAGACGCATGTACCTAAAGAAACAAATGTCTTGGAAGAGACATTAGCCCCAAAAGAGGTACAAGAATTTGAAAATAAAGAAAAGAGTACAAATTATACTTACACATGAGAAATCTAGAAATATGATGAAATAATTGTCGACGATGTATTTTTATTTACAGTAGCTATTGAAATTATGAATGATGATTTTGAGTCACAAACTATTGATGCATGTAGAGAAAGACATGACTGGCTCTAATCGAAAAAACCAAATCAAGCAGAATTGACTTCTCTAACTAAGCGTGAAGTATTTTGACCTATAATCCGAACACCTGAAGATGTCAAACCTGTAGAATATAAATGAAATTTTGTACAAAAACGTAACAAAAATAACGAAGTCATCAGATACAAAGTAAGATTCATTGCTCAAGGTTTCTCACAGAGACCTGGTATTGATTTTGATAAAACTTATTTCCTCGTGATGGACACAATTACATTTTAATTTTTTGATAAGCTAGGCAATCTAAAAAAAACTTGATATGCGTCTTATGGATGTAGTGACAGCTTATATGTATGGATCACATGACATAGATATTTATATGAAAATCTCTAAAGCATGTAATTGCAATTTGTGTTCAATTAAGCTACAAAGATATTTGTATAGATTGAAACACTATAGGCACATATGGTACAACCGCCTAAGTGAGTACTTGATAAAATAATGATATCTTAATGATCCAATATGTTCATATGTATTTATAAAAAAGACGGAATCTAAGTTTGCCATTGTGACTGTATATATGGATGACATGAATATAATCAGGACTCTTGAAGGCCCTAGAATTCTACAAAAAAGAATTTGAAATGAAAGACTTATGGAAGACTGAATATTGTCTCGACCTGCATATCGAGCACAAATCAAATAGAATCTTTATCCATTAATTTACCTATACTAAAAAGATTCTACAAGGATTCAATATAAATAAAGCTCATATGTTAAGTACTTCTATGATTATTTGGTCACTTAATCCCAAAAAGAATCTATTTAGTCTCAATGAGACAATGACAAAATGCTTAGTCCAGAAATATCCTATGTTAATGCAATTGGTGCTTTAGTATATCAGGCGTAATGCACCAAACCAGTTATAGCTTTTGCAATAAACTTATTAGTAAGATTCAGTTCTGCACCAACTCAACGACATTAGAAATGGTGTTAAACATTTATTTTGTTACTTTTGTGGAACAATAGATTTTAGACTATTTTATTTCAATGAACCTATAAAAAATTCAGGTCTAATTGGTTATGCAGATATTAAGTACTTAACTAATTCCCATAAAGCCCGCTCGCAAACGAGATATATTTTTACTTACGATAATACAACAATCTCATAACAATTCACAAAGTAAACTTTTGTTACTACCTCCTCAAATCACTCTGAAATTTTAACACTACATGAAGTAAGTAGGGAATGCATATGGATGTGATTTATCAATCATCACATTCAGAGTACACGTAGCCTACTTTATGCAACAAATATTTTAACTATAATATATGAAGATAATGGTATTTGTATTGTTCAAGTTAGAGGCGGATACATCAAATGAGATAGAATCAAGCATATTTTTTCAAAATTCTTTTACACTCATAAGTTGTAATAAAGTAAGAAGATTGATGTTAAATAGATATGCTCTACTAACAATTTTGTAAATCTGTTCACTAAATTTTTGTCAACGTCAATTTTTGAAAAATTAGTTTACAGAAATGGTATATGCTAGTTCAACAAATTGTTGAATTAATAAATGTTATTTTGAAAGAGAACATTTAATTAGGAGAGCACATTTTTTAGACGAAGAATCATATTAATTACAAATGTACATTATTATTTTTTTATTAAATTTTATCTTATTAAATTTTATTAATATAATTTTTAACGATGCAGTCTTGAAATACATTTATTATTACTATATATCATATAATTATATTTATCTTCATTTAACTTTTTGTCCTATTGTATTTTTTTTTAATAAATATAAAATATAATTAAAGTGATAAAATTAAAAAAAAGTGTTGTAAAATGGTTTGTGAGGCGGTGGGGGAGGAGTTGATGTAACCCGAACAAGAACCTGAAAATAACATAACAGGCATTCAGTTTGATCTAATTGTTGTAGTTCTGAAGGCATTTGAAATCTTGGAACCAGAGAAGGTCAATTTACGGAATAGAAGCACTCGGTTGTTCTCCCGATTCATCAAATTGCGAGCTGTGATGCCTTTCACATCTTTTTTTTTTTGTGAAGAAAATGCAATTACATATATCTTTTATCTATTACTTTGTAATTTTTAATTTTCATCTTTGAAGTTCTCCCATTAATCCTTGGTGAAAGTAGCCGTAGTCAACCTCTGTTGCGAAGTCGGTCAGCACAACGATCGTCTATAAGAAATGTTGAACTCTGTGAATTGCGTGATAACAGATACTCCGAATTCTTGGATTCAAGAGAAAGATACCACTTCATCTATTGAATGCTCATTATAGAAACAAAAATTTCTCATGTTTTCTCTGTAATTTCTTAGGGTTACCGTTCATAATTAATTTTTTTTTTCTGTCCATACATCAAAGCCAAACAAAGTGAAGCTAGCTGAAAACAAAGCTGTTTATCAAATCTCATTTTGTCTCACGGAAAATTCACATGTGCATTACAGAAGTTGGGTAAAAATTTATACCAGTCATAACAATTGGGCTGTTGAGCTCTAAAACACAATACGCAGAGGCAAGTAGAGAACTCATAGTTTAATGTAATATTACAGTGACTGCATCTTACATTTGAATGCGTTAGGCACTTTGTTGAAATATTTCTCCCTCGTTGCATAGGAACAGCGAGCACTGAGACAAAACAGAAACATAATTTTTCCAGGATTAATTAGCAACCAGAGATTGAAGTCGTCAAATTCCATAAATCCATGTGTATTAAAAAAACATACCAACAAATAATTCAAGAACATAGTTAAACTGAAAAGGATACAGAATTTCTCTTACAAAACATCATGAACAAAACGGTATAAGGAATCGAAAATGTTCATGAATTATAATTAGAGTTCATGCGAAGAGAAGTTAATATATCGAATGCAAGTTTAACTAAATGAATCTGCCGTACCTTCATTGATTCCCGTAACTAAAAGATGCAGTTACCTTTAGAATTGTGACGGTGGAATTGTAAAGATACATAGGAGAATTTATAGAGCAGTGCAGTGGCACGGCTCAATCAAAAAACAGAGTTCAAAATGTACTAGTCATTAAGTATGTAATAAAATCATCTTCATCAATCTTGCTTCCAGCAGTAGCTAATTCATGAATAATCTACTTAAAGTTTTAAGAAATATTCATATATTGACATCTGATTCTTCTTTAGCAAAGCCAATTGCAATTTAAGTTGAATAGACTTAGCTTTAGACAAAGAGCCAAATTGCTTATTTACAGCTGATCACATTTCATAAGAAGACTTACAGTCAATAACAAGATCAAGAATGCTATCATGTATAACCGAGAACAACCAACATAATAGTATTTGATCTTGCCTCATCCAAGCTTCGAATTCTGGTTTTCACAGTAAAAATATCAGTTCCATTTATCTCAGTACTAGATTCAGCACTTTAATGAACTATTGGACACAGGCTAAGTCCATCGATAAAAACTTCAAGTCTATTGGCCTTTACCATAGTAAGCTTGCGATCTCTGAATCATAAAATTCGAACAATCGAGTTTTACTGTTGATGAAAAAGTATAAGAAGAGATCTGTGCTTAACTGAGATTTAGAGTTGTAATTGTTGTATGTGAAAAATTGGCAGCTCTTATACTATATAAAGATTATGAAAGAAAATTAAAGAAAATTCTGATAACCGGAATCTTATCCATCATCCTTACAATGCTTTATAGAACAATATTTATATAAGCTTCAGAAGGCTCTGGAAACAGAGTTTTTACATCTCTGTAACAACTTCATTTGTAGAAAAAATCAAAGTTGTGTAACTTCATTTGTAGAAAAATTCAAAGCTGAACAAACTATTAACTTATTAACTAAAGGCTCGTTTGATTAAATTTTTTAAATAAAATTTTTAAAATAAAATTTTTTAAAATAGAATTTTTAAAAGCAAATTTAAAAAAAAAACACTAATCATTTGATTGTCAATTAAAAAAACTCTTTTAAAGTATTAGATCGATTAGTTATATATTTTTAAAAGTATTTATTTGTTATTAAATTATCAAAAAGAACACTTAATAAATTTTATATTTCAATTCTAAACAATTTGATATTTTTTATATATAAAGTTAAATTTATCATGTATTTTTTAAATTTTAATTTATTAAAAAATAATAATTAAGTAAAATTAATATATAGTAATTAACGAATCAATATAAATAATTGTATTTTATAAAAAATTAAAAAATATATTTTTATTTAAAAAATAAAATAATTAATAATAAATTTTGATTAATTTTTATAAAAATATAATAATTGTAGATATATAGAGAATTAGAGGTATAATAATTTTTAAAAAAATATTACATTAGTTGAATAGAATTTATTTTTATTAAAGATATAATATAAAAATAAAAAAATATTGTTAGAGTATATATAACTTAAAAAAAATTTCATTTATAATTAAACGTCATAAAATTTTTTTTAAAAAAAATTAATATTAAAAAAAAATTGACCAATAAAAAATCTTAGATAACAAATTATGACACGATAGCCAACTCAGCACTAACTTCACAGCTCAACATAATAGGTAATAACAAAAATATAACTTTATAATAGATCATCATAAATATTTATTATCATTCAAGATTGATTAGGCCAATTTCAATATTACTATAGCCGGTATAATTTATGAGGTCAAAGCAGACTTAAATTTATAGCATAAATTTTATTACACTCGATTTTAAATGATTTTTTATTTATGAAAAAATAATACATTACAAACGCTTTATTATTAAACATTCAAGGAAGTGCCACTTAATTTAAATGTCAATATTCAATTTCATCAAATAATTTAAGTGGGTCGAGCTCCTAACTACCAAAACCTAAACCGAACCGGAATAAGAACCTGAAAATAACATAACAGGCCTCAATTTGATATATAATTGTTGTAATTCCTAAGCCATTTGAAATCTTGGAACCAGAGCAGGTCAATTTACGAAATGGAAGCACTCGGTTGTTCTCCCAATTCATCAAATTGCGAGCTCCTTATTTTGGACAAAATGCAATTACATATATCTTTCATCTTATTTTTTAATTTTTAATTTCCATCCTTAGAAGTTCTCCCATTAATCCTTGGTGTTGGTAACCGTAGTCAACCTCTGTTGCGAAGTCGGTGGGCACAACGAGCGATAGACCGGCTATGTTTTGTTAAATACGACATTACAAGAAAGGCTGCTATTTTTAACAGTATTACATTCTTAGTCGTGAAGTATCCATATTGCTTGCTGAACTCTGTGAATTGAGTGGTAACAGATACCCCAAATTCTTGGATTCAAGAGAAAGATCCCACTTAATTAAATTGAATCTATTGAATGCTGATTATAGCAAAAAACATTTCTCATGTTTTCCCTGGAATTTCTTAGGGTTAACGTTACATAATTAATATTTTTTTCTCTCCAAACATCGAAGCCAAAGTGAAGCTGATAACAAAGCTGTTCATCAAACAAATCTCATTTTGTCTCACGGAAAATTCACATGCGCATTACAGAAGTTGGGTACAAATTTTGAACACTCATAACAACGAGGCTGTTGAATTGAGAACTACGACGTTTAATGTAATATTACAGTGAGTGCATCTTACATTTGAATGCGTTGGGCACTTTGTAGAAATATTTCTCCCTCGTTGTATGGGAACAGCGAGCACTGAGACAAAACAGAAACATAAGCGCTTTTTGGAGTAGCAAATAATAACATAATTTTTCCAGGATTGGTTAGCAACCAGAGATTGAAGTCGTCAAATTCCATAAATGCATGTGTATCAAGAAACATACCAATAAATAAATTTAGAACATAGTAAAACTGAAAAGGATAAAGAATTTCTCTTACAAAACATCCTGAACAAAACGGTACAAGGAATCGAAAATGTTCATGAATTATAATTAGAGTTCATGCGAAGAGAAGTTGATATATCGAAAGCAAGTTGAAGAGCAAATATCGAATGCAAGTTCAAGAACAAATATCGAATGCAAGTTCAGCTACATGAATCTGTCGTACCTTCATTCATTCCTGTAGCTAAAAGATGCAGTTACCTTTAGAATTGAGATGCTGGAATTGTAAAGATACATAGGAGAAATTATAGAGCAGTGGCACGTGATATTGGCACGGCTCAATCAAAAAACAGAGTTCAAAATGTACTGAACACTGTTTTCTTATTGAACCGGACCAATATCCCGTTAAACTGATCTATTCTCTAAAGCTCATGCCCGATTTCGATAAATTTTCAATCACCCTGCATATTAAGTCAACCAAAATGACAGAAACAATGACAACATAGTGAAAAGTTATAATAATACCAAGATATGAGATATTCGAAATTTCGAAAGATGAAGAACATGCAAAATTTTAGTTGCTGGGTAGCAATAATGACGATGTTTGTTTTGGGTATCAGAGAGACTACTGACAGGAGATCTTCAATGATATACAAAGATATATAAAAGAGTGGAAGAAAGGGGAGTTTCAGTCTGGTTTATGGTTAGAGATGTTACTGCGGGGCATGAGATATATCAATGCACAAAGAGAGAAACACTAGTAGTGTTCCTTTAATAAGGTGGGAAGTGGAGTGGGGGAGGAGCAGCCACAGCAGGAAGCAACAAAGAGAGTGGGTAGCATTAAAAACTTCAACTACCCAACAAGAGAGGAGGTTGGAATATTAATTTAAGAAGGTACAAGAATGGTGAAAACGGTCACGGAGACAAATCTGGAGCTTTTAATGCAGCATTTATGGATGATGGAGATTAGAGGGCGAGGGATGTTGGTTCTGTTCAATCCACATTTATATATCATGCCGGAGACCACCTTTGTTTTCGTTTAAAATCTTTTTTTTTTTTTTTGGGGTACCCTATTTCCCTTAAGCAACTTCGTAGGTTCAGCAATATAAATATAATCGTTTTCCAACGAATGCCTATTGTTACGTCTTTCTCTTGCACACATTTGTTTGGAAAATGTTAGTTTATTTGATAACTTGCTTAAATATTGTCAAGTACGACGGGAATAAAACATTTATAAGAAAATGTTCCCTCATTATCTTTTTAATCAGCAATATTATATTTTTTAAATTATATTTTAAATTTTAAATGAAATATTAAATAAAAAAATTATGTGAAAAAACTATGTAATGATTAATTTTATAAATTATAAAAAATTAACTATTTAATAATTACTTAACACTTTATTAAATTTAAATTTTAAATTGAGATATGTAATATTATTTTTTTTTAATAATTTTACATTTTTTAAACGGTTTCTTGAATTTTTTATTTTAAATAATTATTAAATAATAAATTATTTTAAATTTTATATAATTTTATTACTTAATAATTATTTGATATATTAATTTAAAATAAAAAATTTAAAATATTATTTAAAAAATATAATATTATTTTTACTTTTTATAACTTGTAATAATTAAATTGTTGAATGATCTGACTCGTTATTTATTTTTATAAATTTTTTATTTTGTATTATTTATGGGTGTTTTATTTAATTAAGATAAATGTTATACTTTTTAAATATAATTATAAATAAATATTTGAGCTAAATATAAATAAATAAAATTTAATTTAATATTAATATATATTTTATCACGTAATATAAAAATTCTTTTTTTAAAAAAATTGGCGGACATTATTGTCCGATTGAATTTTCAAATATGTAGTACAAAAATTAAATGTGATTTAGAATCGTCATAAATAAGAGAGGGACAAGGAAAGACATGCAAAAATCGATGAAATAAAGGGGTATAACATTGTCACCTCTGAAGTTTATACAAATTACATTTTAATATTAATTTTGATTTTAATTATATAACAATCCTCTCTACTTAATTTAAAATATAAAAATACTCTCATTATTTAAGAATATTCTAATTATTATCGTGGTAAAAGATATATAATCTTAACATTATTTTTATTTTTTAAATTAAATAAAGGAGTGAAAATATAATTAAAAATAAAGTTATTATATAATACAATTTATATAAAAATCAGGGGGTGACAGTGTTAATATCCCTAAAAGTGAATTTTTCTTTCGAGTTAATACGGCGGGACCGGCACTGAGATGACACCCTTGAAATTTGGCTGTCACATTCTCCTGCCATCAGTTATCAATTCTTATTAATGCATCAGATTCAGTAGGGAATAAACATTTCCTTCTATCAATTTAATGGCCACCTTATGCAATGTTCATTGTGTATTTAATTTTGTTCTGCGTATGAGTATCTCTAATCTATGACAAACCCACATGAATATGTGTGTCCTTGTCTTCAAACTTATGAAAATCATAAATAAGGAACACAAGGTTTGTGTAAGATATTGTTCAATTTTCAGAAAACAGTGAGTGATGAAGATGAAATATTGATGCTGCTGCCTTTCAAATTACCATAAAAAAAAAAAAAACAAATTCAAAATATGATCAGAGGTTTAAAGAAGGCATGCAAGAGAAGGACTTTTCAAAAAGGTTAATGAAAATAAATAAGCCCTTGCTGTTTGTCTCTTTCTTTTCTTCCGAATAAAAACAAAAAAGTTGATAGAAGTGTTATAATATCGAGGAGCCTGCATTTGCAATTAATTTGGTCATTAATTTCCAGAAACCATTTCAGATGTTTATGGCACATTGTATATTATATAGTTCGTGGAATCAATACCCTTTTCATGGGCTTAACAGTACCTATTAATAATTTAATATTTTTAATATTAATGTAATATTATCATTAATATTATATTATTAATATATTTTAATTTAATAAATTAATTATATTAACAATATAATATTTTTATCTTTTATAATATGTAATTACTTCTTTTCATGTATAATTTTATTTTTTTATTTTGTAATAGATCATAACTTATATAAAGGCTTTATTGTACAATTTAAAATTTACAGTGAAATATACACAGTTTATATTTTCTCACATGATATCAACTTACTGATATTTTCACCAAATCTTTACTTTTTGATCGTTTTCAAGTTTTAGTCTCCAAACTCAAACTTACTTCAACTCCACCGTCTTGAGTTTGAGGGTGATATTAATGTAATATTATCATTAATATTATATTATTAATATATTTTAATTTAGTAAATTAATATATTAATAATATAATATTCTTACATTTTATAATATATAATTACTTCTTTCCATGTATAGTTTCATTTTCTTATTTTGTAATAGGTTATAGCCTATATAAAGGCTCTATTGTACAATTTGAGATTTACAGTAAAATATACACAGATTATATTTTCTCACATTTAAATTTTAGCGCACACAAAAAAAAATTGTTCACAAATAAATAAAAATAAAAATATTATGTAAATTAAAATAAAAATAATAATTAATTACATTAAAATATAATAATATACGTAATTTAATAATTTATCAATATTTATAATAAATTATAAATTTTATGATTTTTTATAATGTAGTGATTATCAACGAATACTTAACAATAATAAAAATTACTCAAGAGATTATAAGTAATACAATAATAGAAAGAACTTTTCAAAGAATATATCAATTCTCTCTTACACACTCAGTATTCAAGTACTTCTAATATGTTATGTACTCAACACTCTCATAATACTCTCTCGCGCACTCAACATTTAAGTGCTGAATAAACTCTCGATTCAACACTCTCTTTAATGTTTTTGATGCATGAGCACCTTAATAGCTTTACAAGTATTTATATATACTCAAATTTTTTAATTAAAATAAAAGTCTATATATAAAAAAATCTAAAATCAACTCAAACAAATTGAATTATACTTAAAATAAAAATTTTAATTTTTCACTTAAAACAAAAAATTATGCAGCACTTTTATGGCTTTGATTCGACACCGAGACCAAGAGAAATGCACTTTAAGTATTCTAAACCCCTTCTTATTTTTAGTTCTTTATTTTCGTCTGTCCAATATATATTTAATTACATGTCAACTTCTCATTATTTTTAATTAAACATTATGATCAAATTTAATTTTAAATCATTAAATTTTAACACATTCCCTAACATAAACCTACACCGACATGCCTTATTATGTTGTTGCCTCTAGATATTAAGAGAAAATGTATTCAACGAGTCCCAATTTTTCAAATGAGAGTGATGATGTGACAACAAATTTGGTTTGAAAGTTGGAACTCCAAAGCTTTTTTAAGAAGCGGGTAAATTTGATTTAGTTTTGGTTCAAATCAAAATCGATTTGATATTGGTTAGCACTTTTTTTTTTTTTGAAAGAACACTGGTTAGAACTAGAATCGATAATATTAATAAATTTTTAATTATTTTATTTTATTTTTATTTTTCGAGCTGTTAAATCATATCAAACTGAATAGTTTGGTCCTTGAAAATAAAAACTAGAGTGGAACTAAATTGCATAAATAAATAAAAAAGAATCGACTTGATTCGGCCGATTGGGTCTAAAATGTCAACCCTTAAATTTCATACAAATTGTAGGTATTAGCGTAACTTAATAAAATATACAATAACAATAATGACAATAATAAATATACATTTAGTATAATAATGACTTTATACTTAATATTTTATTTATTTATATAATATGTTATTAATGTAAATTATTAATAAGTTAAGTTCTTAATTTTAAAGTTATTTTTATTGATGCCTTTTATGTAGATTTAATGTCAGTGCTACAACTCACATTTTAAAATTAATCTCCAATACTTTTATTATTTGTAAGATTTTATTTAAGTGGATAGACTATACTATAATCATTGTAAAATACTTAATATATCCTTAAAACATTACAAAATATTTATTATCTCTAATCTTTCACACTTATATAAAATTTTAGTTTTATTATAAACTTCTGCTAAGATTAAAAATTTTAAAATAAAAATTTTAGATAATTGTTTAAAAATATTTTTTTTTATTTTAGCACTCAAATATAAAAGAAAAAAAGATAACTAAAATTGAAAATATAAATTAAAAAGAGTATAAATAAGTATATATTAATTATTTTATAATGATTTTGATATATTCCATCCAATTAAATGACATCTTACAAAAAGTAAGGATAATGGAAGTTGATTTAAATGTGGAGGATAGCATTGACATTAGATCCTACCTTAAGGGTATACATAAAAATAATCTTAACTTTTATGTTAAATTTTTTATTTATTTTAATTTTAATTTTTTTTTATTTTATGTGTTATATTTAATTATTATTTATATTGTATCTATATTTATTGTATGTTATTGTCCTTATGAATATGTTATGTGTTGGTATTTAGTTGGATTTTTCATAACAGAAAATAAGGACAAATATTCTTTATTAATTATGTCATTGTGATCTGTTCATATTTATAATATTTAATATCATGTCTATTATTTATTCTTTTAAGTTCGAGTATTGTATCTAAACCTAAAGCTTGCAAAGTAAATAAACAAGGTGTAACCTAAAGTTCTAATAATCGATCCCATTAATAAAAACTTGAATTTTTATATTGTAATTTTAAATTAGAACTTAAAGTTTTATATTTTATTTCATAAAAGTAAAATTTTTAAATTTGCCTATTTTTCTTTATTGCTTATTCAAATGAAAGGTTATGTCTCTTAATTGTTATCAATATATGAAAGAATATGCCTCTTAACTATTATTATTTTATACATAGAAAGTTATGTCTCATAATTAATATTATTTTATATATGGAAGACCATTTCTCATAAATATTGTCTTTGATATTCATGTTTTACATTATTAATTTATTGAGTTATATTCATATGCCATCATACTAATTTTCATTCCCTTTTTTATATCCGAAAGGGCCTTAAAAATATATTGGACAAATTTGTAGATCTCTACACTTGATGTCCGTGGAATTGTTTTCATCTATTATGGGTATTGGATATCAAGATGCCTTTCTAAGTCAATGGTTTGAAAAATACGATTGAAAAAGAAAGTAACATGTCCCTATAGGACAAGTCAAAAGCTTGATTTTTTTTAGGAGCTTGAAAGCTTAATATTTGATTATAAAGAACACATAGATACTTTGAAAAAAATTAAAAGAAAAATATAATCATAAAAAAATGTATTCTCCAAAGAACAAGGCATAAGTGAATGAATATGAGATTGCAAGATTTTAGAACTATTGTTGAATACAATTTTGCTTTGTTTTAAATCACTTCACAATTAAAATTACGTAGTCATAAAGTTATAGAATAAGATATGTTAGAACAGATATTCTCTATTTTTTTTCAAACCTTTAATGTTGTTTTGCAACAATAGTATCACAAGCTAAAAACTATTTAGAATTAATCTCACATCTTTTACTTATTGGACAAAATAATAAGTTTTTATTGAAAAATTATGAATTGTGTCAAATTGTTTTTTAGTCATTCTATGAAGTGAATGCAAATACATATAATAATATTGAACGTGGTTATAAAGGTGAAAGAAAGTGTGACTATCGCCATTATGGTGGCCATAAATACCCAGGACGGAGGAATACTAAAAAAGGATAGAGACACAAAGACAAAAATAATAATGTAAAGAATAAATACCCAAGAATTATAAAAATACTTTGTTATTAATGTGGTACAAAAAGATACTGGTTATATATATGTCATACTCTAAAATATTTAGTCGAACTTTATTAGGCATTAGTCAAGGTAAAGAAAAAAAAATATGGAGATAAATTTTATTAATACTCAGATCATGTAAATCTTACTCATCTAGATATCTTCAATTTCTTTGGGATAAAAAAGGAAGTATTGATTATTTGCTTGATAATAGAAAAATGCATTAAGGTTTAGTTAATATCTATATATTGGGTATTTTTATACTTTTTGTAATATATTATATTGATGTCTAACATGAACTTTCATTTAATGTATGGAATGACTTTTAGAAAATTCTAAAATAAAAAGTTGGAGATATTTATTTGGCTAACCATGTAACTACACACACTATCTTTTAAGATAAGAAATATTTCTTCAAGCCTATAATAATTGAGATGAAAGTCAATAATATATCAAGTCTTATAAATTTAATTGAAAGCTTTGAAAGAGAAATAATTTTGTTAGCAAGTAAAACAAATTTATATAATAATGATGTTTTATATGCAACCAGATTTAGAAGAAATCTTTTTAGTTTTGGAGATATCCTCTAAAATATATATATCACACTGAGACTTTGAGTGAGAATAATAGAGAATATCTTTGTATTACTTCCAATATCTCAGACTAAAAATGCATACTTAAAAATCTTTTCTCTTTATTATTTTATTTATACTATACAACCACAAATTCAATTAAAAACTATGTAATAATGAACTACAAGTTCGATGATCTAAAAATATTTATGCTATGGCATAATTGCTTTGGTTATTTAGAATCAACAGTGATGTGTATAATTATTAAAAATTCTTATAATACACATTAAAGAATTTGAAGATTTTATTGTGTAATAAAAATATTTGTATCCCTTACTCATAAGACAAACTTGTAATTAGATCGTATCTTTTTAAGATTAGTCTATCCATCATTTTTACAAAGGATTCAAAGAGATATTTATGGACCAGTCATTCATTAGACAATAAATGAGTATCTAAAGGTTTTGCGTACAGGACATAGGACGTTTCGTAACTTGTACTCATAAGATTGCATAATTGTAGATGTATATTTTTACGTGAGTGTGTTTTACCCGTCTGTTGTGCACATTACATTATAATACCAATGTTAACTATTAATGAGTTTAATGTCATATATATATATTTGTATTTAGGAGTACTTTAGGCAAATATAGCAAACATCCTCCTAGCCCAATTCAAGCTCTGACATTGAGTGGATCGGAGCGTTGTTGGCATATGCACAAGGAACAAAGACTGAATTACTTGGTACTTGTAGTAACCACTTATTCACAACCGAAAATAATAAATATTTATATATATAATATTTATATTTTATTTATATGTGAGTGATACTTGATTTATGTATTGTTATTAGTATTGTTTGTATAGATTAAGAACTTACTATTAGGATTGGATTTATTTGCAAGACTTTAGATTTATTTTAGGGACCAAATTGTAATACTTTAAAAATTTTGGGGTTAATTTATAAATATTAAAAGTTAGCCTCTTAGTATAAAAATATAAAATTTAAACCATAATTTACTCATTTTTTGTCGAGCCACCTCTTTAAGAGTGAGAAAGGAGAGAAAGAGATGGGAAAGAAAGAGAAGAAGAAGAAGAAATTTGAAATTTGAAATTTTAAGAGGTATATTATAATCTATTCTTAGTTTTATAGTGTTAATTAAGTTAATTCTTTTAAGTTTTAATTTCTGTAAATATGTACAATTGTGGACTTGATGTGGATTTTGTAAGGTATATTGAGAATTGATGATGATTGTGTAGATAACTTGATAAATCATGATAAATTTATAGAATTTTTATTTGATAGTCTCTTGATCCGAGAATTTTATAAATTATTGTACTTCGATTCTGATTTTAGATTTTGAGAATATGAACTTAGATATATTTATAATTATTTGAGACTTTGAATCGATTAAAATTTTTATAAATTAAATTTTTAGTGAATTTATAAAAATAATCCTAAAAGTTTAGAAATTTCCTGTGTTAACAGTATGCTGAAGTGGTGAACAATTTTCGGTCTACTATATGATCTTGAAAAATTACAAAGTTTTGGAATATGATTATTTTATATGTATACTATGATATATTAAAAATTAATAATTTATATCAATGTGATCAAATTGTTATAATTTTCTAAAGTGTATCAGCTCACTGTACTATTTGATAAACATATTATTTTAAAGCTATGGAATAAAATGGTTCTAAAATACTTTTGGCAGGGATTTTAAAGTAAAACATTTGTCATGAATTAAGATATGTGTTAAGAGTAATTCTGTAATAGTTTTATAATTTTTGAGTTAGTATATGATTTTATAAAATTGGGAGACTGAATACTGTTCAATAAATATCTTGATTCAGTCAAGATAATAGTTTGGATTTAATGGTGTTTATGAAATGAATTGTATAGGAATTATGATATAATATTTTATATGTATGCTATGATATATTAAAAATTAATAATTTATATCAATGTGATCAAATTGTTATAATTTTTTAAAGTGTATCAGCTCACTGTACTATTTGATAAACATATTGTTTTAAAGTTATGGAATAAAATGGTTCTAAAGTACTTTTGGCAGGGATTTTGAAGTAAAATATTTGTCATGAATTAAGATATGTGTTAAGAGTAATTCTGTAATAGTTTTATAATTTTTGAGTTAGTATATGATTTTATAAAATTGAGAGACTGAATACTGTTCAGTAAATATCTTGATCCAGTCAGGATAATAATTTGGATTTGATGGTGTTTATGAAATGAATTGTATAGGAATTATGATATAATATTTATATATAAGAAGAAAATATGAGTAAAGAAAGATATATTTTGATTTTAGAGTAATTGGATATCATTTGATATATAAGAAAATTTTGTTAAGTATAAGTGGTCAGAATGATAAATTTTGAGAAACTAAGTCTTTAGACCAATTCGATGTGTTAAGTGAAATATGTGTAATTTTACAAACTATTTAAAGTGTTTTGTGTGAATGGTGATGTTTATGAAAGGATTAATCTCTATTGATAGGTTAAAGAGAATTAAGCCTTGTAACCGAAAGTGTTAATAGGTAAGTATACTAGACTTTCACTGAAATTACAATAAACATAGTAATTATTTATGCACGAATTTGTGAATGTCCCCTGTAATATGTTTATATTATGTCAAAGTATATTTTGATATGAAATGTAAAAAACATGTATTTATGAATGTGAGCTTTTAAAATGAAATGTGTTTAATAGATAAAACTTTTGAAGTGTAATATGTCAATAAAAAATATTTTGTATTTTCAGGATACTTGAACTCACTATTGACTTAGTAGACATCTTATATGATTTGTGAAGTCTTTATGTGTGGCCTTTCATTAGGGATTGATATATATTATGTGTTCCGTATGTAGGCAGGATCCTAGTGGAACCGAAAGGAAGAGTGAGTCATCACAATTGTGTGATGGCGGATTAGTGCATGTGAGAGGACTCACCGATGATCAAGGTGAGGGTTTGGCTCTTACTTTCGGGCATGAGCATTATATATGTGTAATTTAAATCTCACTTGTACTATTTCTCTCATACTGTATGTCACTTACGAGTGATATTTGACTCATTATGTGATATGGAAGTCCTACTACGTAGTAGTTAGGTAATTGTATTCCTATTATATGTTTTGAAAGAATGTGTAAGCGTTTACTTGATATGTGATTTGATAAGATTATGATTCTAATTTATCACGGCATATCATATATACGCATTGTGTATATATATATATATATATTTGTATTTTAATATTTAAAAAACTAATATGCTTACTGATTTTTATACTCATTATAGTTTATGGTGATTTCAGGTAAATAAGGTACATGTATGCTTAGCGTATTTGACAAGACTTCTGTTATCCTTTGGGTTCCTTAAGTTGCTAAGTGTTTCATTTGTGGACATATAGTTTAAGATATTTAATTTGCCTTTATTAAATAAATACTTATGTGTTATTTTATTAGGTGTGGTTGTATTTGATTTATATTTCATCAAGTATGGTCATGGGTTGATTTTGTATTGAACTTACTATCAATTTGATAAAGATTCTTATGTTGAATTCAAGTTTGAAATTTTGTTCAATATTAATTATGAGTGCACATTATTAAATGAGTATAAGTTATGTCATGTTTCATATTTTTTGAGTCTGAAATGTGATAATACTAAAACGTGAGCATCAATCAATAAAATAGTAAAAGTATATTAATAATTTATTATTATTATTAAATACAATAAATTTAAAATAATACAACAATAATTTTTATAAATATATATTTCACTGAATATCAATCAAAATCATTAATTTACAACAGAGATTAACCTTATTCAGATAAGGGTTACATTATATGATTTCAGCATATAACTTTTTTTATGAGTAAAATAGAGACATATAATTAGTGGATAAGCAATTCTTTAATTATTATTTTATTATAGTTGTTTAAATGGATCAGGTTTAGTAATGCATTTCTCCATTAATTTATAAGTATTAAGTTTAATTTATCTCTTCAGATAAAATGTTTATTATTTTATTGATTAAATGATAAAAAATAATATTATATTTCTTATAAATTATTATTTTATTAGTTCTATAATAAAAATATATCATATTTTTATATTTTAAATAATAAAATAAATAATTTTAAAATTTATATTATTTTATTATTCAATAATTCTTTAACATTGCATTATTTTTACAATTAGTTTAATTTAATTCGAACTGTAACCTAGATTAACTGACAAACCCCGAATTAAAATATTCCGTTGCTTAAAAAAAAAAAAAAATCCTAAAAAGACATAGCAGAAGCTCGTCGTTAGATGCCCAAAAGAAGATTGGCTAGGTGGACTTTCCTTCTTTTTCCTTATTAAATTACAGTTTCAAGATTATTACTTTGCTTGGACTCCAATTCGTCTTTTTCTCTATTTTGTTCTGCCTCTTCTTTTTGCGATCTCAACTCTCTCTCTTTTATTTTCTTGGTACGCTACAGTTTTTTTTATAAAAAACTTTAAATTAAAATTTTAATTTAATCCATCGATCTATCAATATGAAACTCTGATCTTACTTTCCGCATTCTGTTTTATATTTTTAATATTTTTTTAATTCTTGCAGAATTGTTCGCATGGCCAAAAGTTCTTTTAAGCTTGAACACCCCCTCGGTTGGTAATTCCTTTACATATTCTGTTCGTGGGTATTGTTTTTTAATGTTTTATTTATTTGGTTTGTGTTAAGAGGAATTCATGTTGATTATGAGGAACCCTCACTCTAAAATATTATGATTAGTTGATTTAAAGGCTAAATTATGAACCATCATGCTAATTTTGTGTTACGTATCTGGGTTTTTGTTGGAATTGTTAATATTCGTTGGTACTTGGAAATAGTCCAATTGACGCGGATTGGTATTGTTTTCAGGGTAAATGAATTAACTTAACACTGAACCTGATGCAACTGATTGATTGGTTAGTTTTGTTGTGTTCTTTCTTATGGGAAATAGAGAAAGAACATTAAAGACCTTCTTTAAGGCTTAAAACTCAGAATTTTGTATCTTTTTGGTGCCTAAGGTAGTTTATATGTTAATTTTTGTTGCAAGTGTGAGAGTTAATCAACAATTTGGGTGATAATTGTTGAAAGAAAAAGCATGCAAATACAAGAGAATCTTAACTATTAAACTATTAAGTTTAAAGTCTGAGATTGTTCTACATGCCAGAGAGGAGGCAAGCAGAAGCCGCTCGCATCAGAGACAAGTATCCGGATAGAATTCCGGTATGAGTGTTCTACTCATTGTATTTATGTGTGTGTTTTTCCAATCTTATGTTGAATTTGCTTATGTTGGTTCTGGTGCAGGTGATTGTAGAGAGGGCTGAAAAGAGTGATGTACCCGAAATTGACAAGAAGAAGTAAGTTATCATATAGTGGTTTGTGATTAGGATATCTGGTTATATTATATGCATTTGACAAGCATTTTCTGTGGTTAGTTTGTTGTTGATTAATTTATGCGAGTCTTTCTTTATTGATATATGTTTCCACTGGCTATGATTAGTATGGTTCAGAGATTTTGGTTAATCTGGATGCCAAATTGTATGTATTATTCATTTTTTAGGGAATGGCTTGAAACTAATTCTGCACTTTTGGATGGTGCAGATATCTGGTTCCTGCTGATCTGACTGTAGGACAGTTTGTCTACGTGGTCCGAAAGAGGATCAAACTCGGTCCTGAGAAGGCTATTTTTATTTTTGTCAAAAATATTCTTCCACCTACTGGTGAGCTAAAAGTCATATTTTCAAATGTGAAAATCAAACTTATGGCTGTTATCTTGTCTCTGTTATGTGATAAGCGTCTTTTTTTCTTGTTGCAGCGGCCATGATGTCTGCCATATATGAGGAAAACAAGGATGAAGATGGCTTCCTTTACATGACCTACAGTGGTGAGAACACATTCGGGATCTTCTGAAGTGTGATCTAGCACTATTGTGTGAATAAGGCCTGAAAAAGTTAGGTGAAGAATGGTTTAAGTTGTAAATACTGTTATGTTCCGTTAGTTATGGTATTTCTTTTAGTTAATTCTCTTCCATGTAACAACTTTTAAAAGTTTGCATCAATGTTTACTCATCTTAATATAATAGTCCTGGCTTTGCATTTGGATGAGTTGGTTATATATTTGTAGTATATGAATGATTGTGCAGCCTCTGGCAGATTGTAGTAAAGGGCACGAATGGTTACATTAGTGTTGGTTTGTCACATGTCAATTATTCATGTAGAAGAATATTTCTTCTGGTACTTTTTCTAGGCACATTTGATACCAACTGAAGTTCCACTCTTCACCTTTTGGGCGCCAACTGCAGCAGCTGCTCTGGCCTCGTGGAGTCCTGCTGAAGCTGCTGCCTTCACCTCTGCCATCTTCTTGCCACCGTTGCTGCTGCTGCTGCTTGCTTTCTTGGTCACCAGCATAGCGTCATCCTTTTCAGTGCCCCACTGATTAGCCCAGCTCAGTGCTTTACTTCCCATAGTTTGTTGAATGTCAATTCAGCATACTGAAACCCATCTATAGGCACATCAGTGAGCAATGTTACTAGATAAAGAGTCTTAGGAAATTCAATCTTAATTGATTTTACATATGCCGCTAGTGTTAAGGAATTGAAGGAACCGATATCTTATTTGTTTCACGGACAGCAGCCCAATAGATTCATGGCTCAGACAAAAAGAGCTAAAAATACAACATTGTCCAAGAGTTCCTCAACTTCATTTGTATGAGAGATGTTAAGAGGATGAGAACGTATGAATTATGTTGTTTCTAACAAGTGCTCCTTTTGTCCCACTTTGTAGCTTCATACACATACGTTCATTATATACTGAAAATAGCATGAATGAAACTCAATAATAGTAGATCAGAAACAACAAACCACAAATTAGCAAGAAAACGGCCAGAAGGAGATCAATAGAGGAATACCACACAGAAACAATTAGATGTATGGATAAAAATAAATTCTGTGAATCTTTAGAAGCTAGAATAGGAGTTTGGCACCACAGCAGAAAGACATGTAAAAAAAGAATAGCGGGTGAAAGAGTGAACTCCGGTGAGCGTTTAGTTTAGAGAGAGAGAGAGAGAGAGAGAGAGAGAGAGAGTTTGTCGTAAGAACAAAGGTGATAAAGATTTAGATGATAAGCGTGAAGATGAAAGTAAAGTATGTACAGTTAATGGGGTTGCTGACTTCCTTTAGCTGTATCACGTTCCTTATGCTTTTACTTGCATAAGATGACGTGCAGATTTGCTGTGATCAATGCCATTTTCTGAAGAATATTAGTTCATTCACACTTTTCAGCCCTGCAAGCTATCGGTTAATGTCTGTTTTTCTTTTTTCTTTCTAGCTTATATTATGTCATTGTCTTGCAAGGTTTTGATAATTTCCAGGATGGTCAGGGCAGAATCCTGAGAGCCGTTTGGAGTGCTGCCAATCATCACTGAACAGTAACAACGCTACTGTCTGCTGACTTCTGCTGTTATATACTTCTATTGCTATGCAGAGGTATTTAATTAGCCATGCAGCAGGCCTTTCGGAAAAGCAATTGACAATTTTGCGTGGTAGTATATCTATAAACACTAAATAGTGAACAACATCCTCAAAAGCTGGAATAGCTCAGTTGGCTAGAGCGTGTGGCTGTTAACCACAAGGTCGGAGGTTCAAGCCCTCCTTCTAGCGCGATATTTTTTTATTGCAGGATCACAGGAGGCACTGGATCTGATTTATAATGCATTATAATGGTCTGGGTTTGCAGCATGAGGTGGTAGGGCAACCAAAGCCAGGATCAAATGTTCATATATCGGCTGCCGCTGGAGTTGTAGGCATGTATGTATGCTAGTCAGTTGGCTAAGCTCAAAGGTTGCAGAGTCACCGGAAGCACTGGATCTGATTAAAATGCACTGTGTATTGTTAATTGTCACAAAGATTTATCATTTAATATTATCAAAGATAACTAAGTTGGGTAAATCAGGTAGTGCCATTCCCTTTCACAATTTCTTCAAAGTCTTAACCAGAGATTGTAGTGGCAATGGCAAATGAAAATAGTGGGGACTAGTAATGGGTGGAGCATCGTCGTGTCACTCTGGGCTTTAATTTGGAAATGGTTTTATGGGCTTGAGAGAGGCCCAACATGGGCTACGTTTGATTATCTATGATAATTTTCATTTGCTCCCTTTCTCAACAGCTTAAATTACTCTCTTTACGAGTGTGTTAGTTCTCCCTCCGTTTACATATATGTACCAATTAAGCACTCAATGCTGAGCCTTTTTCCTGTAGCTGTAAACTAAGAGCAGTTTCTTTTTGCAATTTTTGCATAACTTTGATTTCTTTGTAGCATGAGTTCTTAGGTCAAGCTCATAAAAGGAGGAACTTGGATATGACGATGCATTCAACTACAACTCAGAAACTTCTTTTGATGCCACTTTGAGCAAGTAATTACAGTTTTTATCTAGTCTAGGCCTTAATTTTGACTATTTGATTGTTGAAGCGGTCTTTTCCCATCTCCATTAAAATTATTTTTATTATTTAAAATATAATACTTTATTTGACAATAATACCCCTCAACAATGTCAACTTAACAGTGATTTTTGAACGGTAAAGATTAATTGGAGTAATATTGGAAAAATCGAATAATTAAAATAAAAAAACAAGAGACTAAAGTGTCTATTTCGAAAAAAAAATAAAATATAGAAGAGTTAATTTTCCAATTACCAACTTCGCAGATATATTTTTCTATGCAGGTTTGGACAGAGAGGGATGGGGTTAGGAATTTGCTCAATATGATTGGTAAGGAGGTAAAAATGGAAGGGTACATGTATATGGATCGATATGGGGATTCTGCAAAGGAAAGGAAAGGAAAGCGAGAGCTACATTAAACAACGCAAAATTTGTTCTAAACACATGATCTACTACGTAATTGAGAGTTTGTTGGAGAGTTTAGGACCCCATTTTTCTCTAGCTGTAATATTGGAAAAGTCGTAATTCAAGTCAAGTCCTGCTGGGTGAAACTCTTCAATATTAATACATATATCCTGAATATATTTCTAAACTATTGTGAATTAATATTATGCAAGTGCTTCATACAACTCTGTAATCGTTATTATCTGAGGAACATGTCTTCATACATTGCTTTGATTAGCATTGCCCTATTCTAAATTGGCTATTTGGAAATGCTAATCCATTCCATTACATGTACAGGCTCTGATTAGAAGAGACATATACTTGTTTTCCGCCTGTCGTCAAAATGGGCACACCATAAATTTTACATAATTATTCATAATTTAAAAAAAAAATTCTTGGATCGTTTTAAATGAAGAGAAATTGCCAGTTTAGTCTTTACGTTTTTATTGAATTATTCATCTTTAACATTTTAAAAATTACCAATTGAGTCTTCAAGGATAAAAATAGTTATATTTCAAGAATTAAAATAATAACAAAAAAGTAAATTTCAAAATAAAAATAATAGAAAAAAAATACCCTAAAAGACATAAATAAGTAATTCAATAAAAGCACATGGACAACACTGTTAATTTTCCTTAAATTAATTACTGAAAAATATAAGGTTTACGAGTTAACTCATAATTTAACCTAGAATAAAAATAACTGCATTTGCATGAACAATATACTTATAATTAGGGATGACAATGGGGTGGGGCAGGGCGAGGTGAGGGTGGGTAGGCTTTTTATATATCCCGTCTTATTTTTTATTTTAAGTTTTATCCCCGTCCCATTCTCCATAAAAACTTAGTAGGATGGGTATGAAGTATCCCAATGCAGGAAATAATTTTTCCATTCATGCTCTATTTTTTTAATTTTATTAATATTAAATATTAATTTATATTCACAAAATTTAATATTATAAAATTAATTTATATTATGATAATAAAGAATTAAACTAATAAGCTAAAATAATATGATAATATTTTTAAATAATATGAATAATAAATAAAATTTTAAGTAAATAATAAATAAAATAAAAAAATTAAATAATGTTCTAGTGCCTAGTATCATTGATCTTTCTATTAATTACTTCGTCTTCTCTAATTAAAAGTCATAAAATTGAGATTTTATTTCTAAAAATAAATAAATTATTTTTAACTTCTTATTAATTTCTTTAAGATAATGTAACAAATAATTTAACACAATTTGACAGGACCCGACTCGAGCCCTCCTCGAGAATCGAGGCAGATCCTGCGATGACGTGAGACTAACATACTCTTTACTCATACATATGATACAATGAGGCTACCTGCCTCAACAAAAGGTGTACACGTGTACTCCAATATACAAAAAGATATACAAATACATAGACTAAGACACTTATGCAATTATGCATGTCGTGGGCCAACTTCAAAATGTGATGATTGTATCACACTGCACGAATTCTTGTGACAACTTGAAAAAAAATAGGAAAAATAGAAAAAGGGTGAGCTTGTGGCTCAGTGAGTAGACATAATTAGAAAATATTATATACTTTATATATATTGTACACGTATAAATCTGTTAGATAAAATAATCATGAAACTGTATACTAAGTAGTCAATAAACTTGTACTGAAATATAAATTGTTATAAAAATCTGTGCTAAAACTAAAATCATAACATAATACTAGGGATCTGAAAATTTAAAAGCATAAATTATCATAAATCTATTATCAGACTGAATATATGTAATATATCTCTGGAAACATGTACTATTTATATATATTGAAAATTACACCAAACTTGTACCTGAAAAAAAATTGGTCTAACCTGGCGGAGTAACTCACGCACAGGTAGAGTGAGAGATCTGAGCTGGTCTAACCCGACGGAATGTTACATCGCTCGGGCATAACAAACTAAACTGGTCTAACACATGTGCAGAGCAACTATACTAAAGGAGAGGGTACGCATGTGGTGGTTCAAAAACTATTACTATATAATATCATGAAATTATAATTATTCTAAAATAAATATTTATGTACTGAACGTAATAATAAATTATACTATAATAAATTCTAAAACATTTATGAATATATTAAATAACATAAATATTTATTTGTCTAAAATAAATTATGATTAAATCTGATAACGCGTAATTTAATCTTAAACGGTTATATTAAAAACATATAAAATATATATAGTTATCAACTCATAAAAGTGCGCTAATCCTGAACTGGGTTTGGATTCTGAGATCTATCCGCTATCGGCGCACCTCCTATATTATAGGGTGTAAAAATACATTATTAGTACCGATATATATTATATATATTGAAATATAAATATTCTAATATCGTAAAACTATTACCCGCTAAATCACTGGGTATAAATCTAATTACCCAAACTAATTTTTTGAATTTTTTTATTCTTCTCTCTCTTTTTCTCTTCATCTTTTTTCTCGGTTTCTTTTTCTTCTTTTTTTTTCTTTTTTCTCTCTTCCAATTTTTCTTCTTCTTTCTCTGTTTCAGCTTGATTCGTTTCTTCTTCTGTTTCAATTCTTTCTTCTTAAATGAAGAAAGCAAAACAAATATATATATATATATATATATATATATAACGGCCATAGCTTAATATAATATATATATTTTTATATTCTTTTTTTTTTGCTACTAATCAATATATATATCACACACGTGTATTACAATTCTTCTCCCCTTATAAAAATTTCGTCTTCGAAATTCATGTACTTCTTTGAAATAAATGAGGATACTGAACTCTCATCTAATCCTCTCGCTCTTATGTAACCTCTTCTACTGCATGATTCCTCCATAGAACTTTAACTAGCGAAATAGTCTTATTACGTAGTCCTTACTGGCGATAGTCCACTATCTAAACAAGTTCTTTTTCATAAGTCAAGTCTTTCCTCAACTAAACTGGCTGAGTATCTAAAATGTGAAAAGGGTCAGATATATACTTCTACAACATAGAAACATGAAATACATCATGAATGCGTGACAACTCAGGTGGTAATGCTAAGCGGTACGCCACCACACCAACCTTTTCTAGAATCTCATATGGCCCGATATATCTAGGATTTAATTTTCCTTGTTTTCCAAAACGAAGCACGCTTTTCTATGGTGAGATTCGTAAGAAGACTCTGTCTCCTACTGCAAACTCAAGCTGTCTACAACGTTTATCTGTATAACTCTTCTGTCTGTCTTGAGCTACCTTGAGTCTATCTCTGATAATATTGATCTTCTCACTAGTGGCTTAGATAATCTCTGGACCTAACAATTTTTTTTCTCCAACCTCATCCCAGCAAATCAGAATTCTACATTTTCTTCCGTATAAAGCTTCATATGACGCCATTTGAATGCTAGACTGATAACTATTATTATATGCAAACTCCATCAATGGTAAATAATCATCCCAATTACCTTTAAACTGCAACATATAAACTCTGAGCATATCCTCTAATATCTGTATAGTTCTCTCCGATTGCCCATTTGTTTGAGGATGAAAAGCTGTACTAAAGTTTAGCTTAGTGCCTAAGGCCTTCTGTAAGCTATGCTAGAATCTAGAAGTGAATCGAGGGTCTCTATCTGATACGATGGACAATGGAGTCCTATGTAATTGTATAATCTCACTCATATACAAATGAGCTAGCCTATCTAATGAGTATGAAATATTATAAAGCAGAAAATGAGCAGACTTTGTGAGTCGATCAACAATCACCCAAATACTATCATGACCCCTCTGAGTACGAGGAAACCCAACAATAAAGTCCATGGTGATATATTCTCACTTCCATTCAGGAACTGGAAGTGGTTGAGATAATCCTGCTGGCCTCTGATGTTCCGCCTTAACTTGCTAACAAATTAGGCAGTAAGATACAAACTCTGCAATCTCTCTTTTCATACCTTGCCACTAGTAATGTTCTCTCAGAGTACAATACATTTTAGTGCTGTCAGGATGCATAGCATAAGCTGAGTTATGAGTTTCTTCTAAAATCTGCTTCTTTAACTCTGAGTTATTCGGAACACAAAGCCTGTTACCCATAACTAATGTCCCATTAGCTTTCAATGTTAAATCAATTCGCATTCCATTCTTTACTTCTTACTTAAGTTTAACTAGATTAAAATCCTGATCCTGTATATCTCGAATCTGATCAATCAACATAGGCCTAACTTGCAAATGCGCTAGAAGAACTCCAGATTCATCTACAGAAAATTCAACCCCTATAGACCTGAACTTAACTAACAATGGAAGATATGTCACTTTCAAATAAGCTATAGAGCTAGAAGACTTCCTGCTGAGTGCATCTGCTACCACATTTGCCCTACCTAGATGATAGTCAATCGTGCAGTCATAATATTTTATTAGCTCTAACCATCTCTATTGTCTCAGATTCACATCTTTCTGTGTGAACAAATACTTCAAACTTTTGTGATCAGTGAAGATTTGACATGTAATGTCTCCAAATCTTCAAGGCGAATACTATTGCTGCCAATTCTAAATCATGGGTTGGATAATTCAACTCATGCTTCTTAAGCTGCCTAGAAGCATAAGCTATCACCTTACCATACTGCATCAATACACAACCTAATCCATGTTTAGAAGCATCGCTGTAAATTATAAAATCTTCGGTGCTAGATGGAAGAGTGAGAACAAGAGTTGAAGTCAATCTCTTTTTAAGTTCTTGGAAACTACATTCACATTCATCAGTCCACACAAACTTTACATTTTTTCTGGTCAATTTTGTAGGCGGTGCAGTAATCTTAGAGAAGTTTTTAACAAATCTTCGATAATAACCTGCTAGACCGAGAAAACTTCTAATTTCTGTCACACTAACTGATCGCTCCCAATTTACCACAGCTTTAATTTTTTGTGGATCCACATAAATTTCATCTGTTGAGATCACATGGCCTAGAAATATAACTTTATCTAGTCAGAATTGACATTTGTTGAACTTAGCATATAATTGTTTATTCTTCAAAATCTGTAACGCTATCTTCAAATGCTCTGCATGCTCCTCTGTACTCCGTGAATACACAAGAATATCATCAATAAAAACTATAACAAATTGATTAAGATAGGGGTGAAATACCTTATTCATAAAGTCTATGAATGCAGTTGGAGCATTAGTCAACCCAAATAGCATTACTAAAAACTCATAATGCCAATATTAAGTTCTAAAGGTAGTCTTAGCCACATCAATATCTATAATATTTAACTGATGATACCCTGATCGTAGATCGATAATTGAGAAAACTTTTGCACCCTGTAACTGATCAAATAAATCATCAATGTGAGGGAGTGGGTACTTGTTATGTATAATGACTTTATTTAGCTCCCGATAATCAATGCATAGCCTCAAAGTTTCATATTTCTTTTTAACAAACAATACTGGTGCTTCCCATGGTGATACACTAGGTCTGATGAAACCCTTGTCTATCAATTCTTGCAACTGAGTCTTCAATTCTCTTAACTCTAAGGGGGCCATTCTGTATGGTGCTTTGGAGATAGAAGTTGTGTTTAGAACCAAATTAATACCAAAATCAATATCTCTATCTGGTAGTAAGCCTGGAAGATCTTTAGGAAATACATCTGGAAAACCTCTGACCATCAGAATATCTTCTAATGTAGCCCTATTGACTCTGGTATCAATAATATGTGCCAAATAGATTAGACATCATTTTCTGAGCAATCGTTTAGCTGTCATAGCAAATATAACACATCGCTATTCACAAAAAATAATATCAGACTTTCCATGTCTTTTGAATATAATCTCATTTTGGAAACAGTCTACAGTAGCATGGTGATTAGCTAACCAGTCCATTCCAAGTATTGCATCAAAATCATGTATAGCAAGAGGAATTAAATCTGTTACCATCTCGCTACTACCTATTTTGATAATACAATTCCGAAATACATTCTCAACCAATAATGATTCTTCAACCGATGTGGCTACCACTAAACTACAATTTAGGAGTTTTAACACTCCATCCGCATGCAAAGTAAAGATACGGGAAATAAAAGAATACGTAGAGCCTGAATCAATTAAAATATGGGCATCTCGGCCAAAAATAGTCAGTATACTTGTAACAATATCAGGGGTAGTTTGTGCCTCTTACTGAGTTAAAGCAAATACACGTGTCTGGTTACGAGGTAGACCTGGCTGACCCCTTTGTGAATTTTTACTAGCTCCTAAAGCTCTAGGTTGTACTCTAGTATTAGAGATAAGCTCTCATGTCTGAGATCCTCCAGGTCTTTGAATATTGCAACTGCTATCTTGAAAACCCCGAGAAGCTGTACTTTGTACTAAACTGCTACTCTGAAGAAGATGAGGGCAATGTCTTCTCAAATGTCCAGCTTGTCCGCAATGGTAGCAACCTCCAAAACCTCTCAAACATTGTCCCTTATGACTCCTCCCACAAATGGAACACTGAGGGTACCTTCTCATGCTAGCACTACTACTTAACTGGCTACCCTCGGGGCCTCTGACTCCCTATGTTGCTTCCAACAGATGGAGGCAAAAAACTCTAACTAGGACTCTGTCTTTGTCCTCATGATAGCATAGGGCTCTGACCATACCGTTGTCTACCAAAATACCCTGTATGGAATGTCTCTCCTCCAAGTGCTCCATTACTACTTGATCCACCAACTAGCCAACTATAGCCTGGTTTCTGCTTGAATGACTGGGCTCTGCGTGCCTCTACCAGGCTTCTCTCAACTCTCATTGCAGCTCCTACTAACGCACTAAAATCACTGTGCCCCATAGCTGTAATTGTTGTCCTGATATTGCCTCTAAGGCCCTGTTCAAGTCTCTTACATTTATCCCTCTCATTCTGTATTGCATATGAAACTAATCTCGATAACTCTATAAATCGATTCTCGTATTCCTCCACTGTCATCGATCTCTATTCTAACTCAAAGAACTTACTAGTCTGGATGTCTTAGTAAATCATAGGAAATAATTTAACATTAAATTATTTACAAAAATCAGCCCAACTAATCACCCATTCATATCTACATGATACTGATCTCCACCAGTGGTATGCCTCACTCTTAAGTAAAAATGTAGCAAAGGAAACCCTCTCATCATCAGTACATCTTATAACATCAAATATCCGTTCTACTCTAATTAACCATGACTCTGCATCAGCTGGCTTTGTAGTGCCTGAAAAATTCTCTGCCCCCAAACTACGAACATGCTCTATTATGTTCTATCTCCTGGGTTGTCCCTGTGTTTGTCTCTCCACTGCAACTGTAATTAACTGAGCCAATCTATCTATGAATTGCTCTAAGGCAGGTCTATCAGGCTATCTCTGTGTAGGTTGTATCACAGGTTGTGGCACTGGCTGAGGGTGTATCTCCTCTACAATACGATTAGGCTGAGTTTGAGGTATGAGTACATAGGGAACTGACTCAACTATCTCCTTTCTAATAGATTCCTCCATTCTATCTGGTACTAAAGGAGCTTCTAATTCAGTCACAAGTTTCGTGCAAGGTCGTCTACGTGGACGCATGATGAAAATCTATAAAATGCAACAAATCATTAATGACATTTCTAACATGCATGTATCTTGTACTAGTTTACGGAATCTAAAACCATGCTCTGATACCAAACTGACAAGACCCGACCCGAGCCCTTCTCAAGAATCGAGGCAGATCCTGTGATGACGTGAGACTAACATACTCTTTACTCATACATATGATACAATAAGGCTACCTGCCTCAACAAAAGGTGTACACGTGTACTCCAATATATAAAAAGATATACAAATGCACAGACTAAGACACTTATGCAGCTATGCGTGTCGTGGGCCAACCTCAAAATGTAATGACTGTATCACACTACACGAATTCCTGTGACAACTTGAAAAAAAATAGGAAAAATAGAAAAAGGGTGAGCTTGTGACTCAGTGAGTAGACATAATTAGAAAATATTATATATTTTATATGTATTGTACACGTATAAATCTGTAAGATAAAATAATCATGAAACTGTATACTGAGTAGTCAATAAATTTGTACTGAAATATAAGTTGTCATAAAAATCTGTGCTAAAACTAAAATCATAATATAATACTGGGGATCTGAAAATCTCAAAGTATAAACTATCATAAAATCTATTATCAGACTGAATATATGTAACATATCTTTGGAAACATGTACTACTTATATATATTGAAAATCACACCAAACTTATATCCAGGGAAAAACTGGTCTAACCTGACGGAGTAACTCACGCACAGGCGGAGCGAGGGATTTGAGCTGGTCTAACCTGGCAGAATGTTACATCGCTTGGGTAGAGTAAACTAAACTGGTCTAACACATGCGCAGAGCAACTATACTAAAAGGGAGGGTACGCACGTGGTGGTTCAAAAACTACTACTATATAATATTATGAAATCATAATTGTTCTAAAATAAATATTTATGTACTGAACGTAATAATAAATTATACTATAATAAATTTTAAAATATTTCTGAATATACTAAATAACATAAATATTTATCTATTTAAAATAAATCATAATTAAATCTGATAACACGTAATTTGATCATAAACGGCTGTATTAAAAATATATAAAATATATATAATTATGCACTTACAAAAGTGCGTTAATCCTGAACTGGGTTTGAATTCTGAGATCTACCCGCTATCGGCATACCTCTTATATTATAGGCTATAAAAATACATCATTAGTACCGATATGTATTATAAATATTGAAATATAAATATTTTAATATCGTAAAACTATTATTCGCTAAATCACTGGGTATAAATCTAACTACTCAAACTAATTTCCTAAAATTTTCTATTTTTTTTCCTTTTTTTTCTTCTCTTTCTCTTTCTCATCTTCTTCTTTTCTCTCTCTTCCGGTTTTTCTTCTTCTTTCTCTGTTTCAACTTGTTTCGTTTCTTCTTCTGTTTCAATTCTTTCTTCTTAAACGAAGAAAGCAAAACAAATATATATATATAAAATGGCCACCGATTAATATAATATATATAGTTTTATATTTGTTTTGCCACTAATCAATATATATATCACACATGTGTCTTACACAATTACACTTATAAGAAATTAGATTGAATTTTACCTCTATTAGTATTTCTAATAAATGTGTGACATTGTATTTTTGTAAAAGAACTTGAATATAAATTGGATAAATAAAAATAAATCATATAAAAACTAGGTTGGTTAAAATAAAATAAAATAAAATAAAAAATTAAAATTTTATAAATAATAAATAATTATATGTTATACCTTTAATTTTTTCATAAATAATATTGAGCAAACATCAAAGCTTCTAATATCTTTGAATGTAATCTACTATGATGAGGAATAGCAAATCTACCACTTATACTAAATGCCAATTTAAATGCTACCAAAACTAATTTTGTTGTAATTTTGAATTTCTTACTCGAGACGAGAGAGTAAGTTTGATGAGAGGACAAAGAGAAAACCTGAGCAAGTTTGACGAGAGTTTAATAGAAAAAATTAATGATGACTGACAACTCAATTCAAAAATAAAAGCCTTTAATACTAGATTTTATGTTTTTATTAATAAAATTATATTATTAAAATATTTCTTAGTAACATAGTTAAATATAAATTATAAAATAAAAAAATTGGTAAACTATATAACTATATACTAAAAATTACATTTAATATATTCATATAAAATAAGGCGCGAGGTGAGGTGGCTTAATCATATCATCGCCCTATTAATAATTTAAGGAATAATTTTTTTTTCGTGCTCTACTCTATTTTCACAAAAATTATTCCACCCCCATCCATTTGAGAAGGAGCCATACAGGGCCCATCCCTGCAGAGCATTTTGTTATCCTTACTCATAATATTAAGGGACCTATGGGACATTTTATCATCCCTACTCATAATATTAGCTTCGTATTTGGATTCATAATATAAAAGTGAATTACGTGCTTTCCAAAACTCATATAAAATTGTATGCAAACTTAACCTTCATGGTCTATTTGTAGCCTTTTTTTTGTGTGTATATCATTTCGATGTTTATTATTGCTTTGCTAAACTGAATTTACATTTCTTCTTTACTACTATAAGGACAAGGCCATTTGATTTGGGAATTAATAGGATCGTAATCGGCCTATAGCCAGGCTAAAAGATGAAATACTTTTTGAGTTTGAGACGATATTTCAAGGAACATACATTGCAATTGCATATTGACATCTTGATGTCTCGAAGTGTCCTCACGAGAAAAAACAATCAAAATTCTCACGAAGAAAAACAATCGTGTCAATCACGCTTGTAGAGTGAATGCTTGCTCAAGTAAATATTCCAAAGAAAAGAGTTCTCAATTCTCAATTCTTCATCGTGCTAACTTGCTAAGAGCATAGAAAAAACTACACATATTAATATGATATGGACCAGAAGTAGAGAAAAATGTTAAGGAGAGAAATCAATGGCTTGAAACGAGGCGGTGCGAGAAATGCCTGAGCCCCAATGCATGAAATACATGGGACTAAAGCATCAATATTGTCACTTTTGCACTCATGCAACCCCTGTGTCCCCTAAATTAAACTTACAGATAGGGGCATTTAAACAAGATGGTAAACACTAAACATGCATATTTTTGTGCTAATCTTTTTTTTTTGAGCCTTGTTCTACCATCTCATAAAAAAGGCTTGTAAAATTCCATTTCTTCACCACCACGCAATGTTTTGATGCTTATTTAATTAAAATGTATGGATGAGATTGAGTGCATAGAAATTTAGACACACCGAAATACAAGTGTGAAGCTCAATGACCCTCCTTGCTCGAGTGAGGTTGTCTAAGTTGCAAGTTGACACGATTCATGACAAAGCTAGCTACGGCACGCATGACAACAATTTCCTTTGAGATATTATTACAATTTTACTAGTTTTAAGTTTTTTTTTTTAAAAAAAAAACAGAAAAAGCAAAGTCCTGTGAGGTATACCATGATCCATATGACAATGGAAATCCATATATTTGAGAAATATATGACAAACTTTACTTAAGAAATGCAAAAACAGGAGAAAACGTGAGGCATGTTGCTAGGGGTCACCCCATCATTTGAGCAGCTCCTATGTTTCTTCTCACACAATCAATTTTATATTGGAGATATTAGAGTGAGGGAATTGGGGCCGGTGATGAGGGGAAAGATGATGTGCATGAACCCTGTTTTTCCTCTAAAATAAAGACGTTTCAAAGACGAAATTTTTTAGGGCGGCTAAAGCTCAGAACATTTCTTATTTTAACAGCTATCTAATATCTAAAGGGGTCACTTTAATTTCTTTTCTTCTCTTCCTCCTTTTTGGAACCTCTAAATTTAGCAACTATGCCTTACATTTAGCGAGATTCCGGTACAAAGCAATGTATGTAGTGATGCCAAGTGAGTTTTGTCATCTTGTCCCAAATTTTAGCATGGTGAATGCAAGAAGAAGGTAAACATATTGGAGGATAATTTTAGTCTATTAGCTATTTTATCTATATAACTAAGTTATAGAGAGAGTTTAGGCCATAGGTTTCAAGACCAAAAATTAGCAAATATGAGTTAGATTTCTCCCAAATTAAACGGGGCCGTTTATAGGTCATCGAGCCCGTTGCTAAACTTGTATTTCGAATTGGTCTCCATATATTCATATTTGACAGACACCTTTCTTAGTTTAGTTCTTTTTTGGAAGTTTTATATCCTATGATTAAGAAGAAGAAAAAAGAAGCCAAAAATAACTAAAAAGCTTGGCAAAAAAAAAAAAAAAAAGTCATAACTACGTTCTAACAATAGTTCATAAGTTTTCTGGTTGGGGCTCCTTAATATAAGCCACACACAAGTAATTAAACATTACACAACATAAGACTGGGATCACAGGAACCTAAAAAGAAATGTTTAGGGAAAAAAATTAAAAATAAAAAGGTGATTAAAGCCACAGGACTAACTCTCTAATTTAACTAGTCCCAGTCGCTTGAATGATAGCATGCATATGGAACCTTCGATCCTGCGAATTCTTAGTCTTAATTAGCAAATGCTAGGCATGTTGTTCCAACGGCAGGAACCCAGAGACCATTGAAGGTCCGGGGAAGCAGCAGTGGCTGCAGGTGCGGCGGGTGAAACGTTTTGCTGATTAGTGTCTTGATTGCCGCCTGTCATGCTGGACGATGAGCCATTTGATGTGTCGCTGGTTCCAGGGTACCACTCAGGAAGTGGCATTGATAAAGGAAAATTGTTGAGCAGGCTCATTAGGTCATCATCCATGGAGTTCATCTCTTCTAGTGGCTCCTGATCACTCCCTTTCATCCCTGTGTGAACCAAAAGTTATAGATTCACACATTGCTTTTGCCATTTCATAATTTTTTACTGTAAAAAATGCTCTCAATCGCACATATATGAGAAAAAAGTGTGAACCGAAATGATTATCGACAACTAGCATAGGATTTGCTCATAAATTATAAAAGCAAAATAGTAAAGATTCGGCTTCAAGCACTATTATCGGTGCTTCTTGTCGGGACATATTGAGTGAACCATTTTAATTTGTTTGAAATCAGAAGAAGTCAAAACACTTGAGAAATACTATATGAATTCAAATCGTAAGTAAAAGCACATATGTATATATATATATATATATATATATATATATATATATATATAAACAGCAAACTAGGAAATTAATTAACTTCAAACTCAAAAAAAATATAGGGTTTCACTTTTTGTATCATATGCAAGAAGTTTAATTAACATTTTTTTTGAAGGAAAGTTTAATGAACATTAAGTCCTAAGCAAAAGCAAAAAGATATATATTATTTCTTTAAAAAAATAAAGAAAGAAGAATTAGAGGGATCTCCATTAATTTTGTGTCATAGCTATCGTCTATGGGAGCTATTGTTCTGGTATGATTTTATCAAGTGAGCATGCAAACATTATGAATTAATGCAATCTCACCAATTGATGACTGAGAAGAGCTCAAATCATCCCACTGGTTATCAGCATTAGCTTCGCCGCTATTCACCATATTCATTGATTCAATGCCCTCATTGCCATCTTCCAATGAAGACACATCGGCCACACTTTTCCCTTTATCAGCTGCATCACACAAACTTTGATCACCCTTGAATTTGTCATTGCTAGATAGCTTTTGTGACTCCTGTACTAGAGCATCTAACAAACCACTATTGCCGCTGTTTGTTTTGTGGGGAATTTGATCATAGTCATTATTGTTTGTATTGCTTGAAATTCCCATGGTACAAACACCACCGGCGGACCCAGATGAAACAAGAGTCGCTTGCTTTGGTGGGATTTGGGATGAAGGGAGTTCCGTCTCTAGACCAGAAACAAAATCTATTTGGTGATCAACAGAATTAGCTCCGGTTATCATTGAACTAAAGCTCATGTCACGGGTATGAAAATTATTATTTCCAATACTACTGAATTTAAAGGAAGGTATTTGCATCGTCTGCGTTGGGATATTTTGATTAAGCAGATTTGTAGATGAAGGTGCATATGGAGGACTTGGGGATAAAGGCAGAGAAAGACCATTAGTGTTGTTAGTGTCAAAAAAAAGCTGGAACTGTTGGTTGGGATTGGAGTAACAAGAAGTGGCCTGGTTTTGAAGAGGGTTTATAGCGGATGAGAAATTGAACGTATTGAACATTGACGGAGAGGGATTATAAGAAGGATTTTGCGAGGCGAGGATTGAGGATAGTGAAGGAGAACCGCTATTATTTTGGGGTCTTTTTTGGTGGTGTTGTTGATGCTGGAGGTGAAATGCAGCAGCTGCTTTTTCTTGAATTTCTTGAGGATAAATTGGGAGGCCGGCTCTTTGCCGTCGCTTCATCCTGGTGTTCCAATAGTTCTTGATTTCATTGTCAGTTCTCCCAGGTAACTGTAGAGAAACGCACAGATGCATTATAATTGAGAACTGGGAGAACAGGGAAATGACAAGGACATTATTATTAAAAACTGGGCTAAAAGACAAGCCAGAGAGAAAAAGGAAGAGAGTGGAAAAAATGAAAGTAAGATAAGATAGAGACCAAACTCAAATTGGAATGACATATCAAAATTTCAAAAATCAAACTTTTCCTATAATAGCTATCAAAATCATATGAGGAAGATATCAAAGAAATTAACCTCGAAGATGGGAAAACCATGGAGAATAAGCAAAATAAGATTCATTCTCAGCACAAGAAGAAGATAATCAGATCAAAAGAGACCACCAAAGAATATGAAGAAGAAGAAGAAGGAAATTGGAATGATGATAATGATCTCTAGATCACATGCATGGATATACAGTTACACCGTTATCTATGTAAATACCTGAGCGGCCATGCGAGCCCATTTGTTGCCGAGTTTAGCGTGAAGTTCGATGATGATCTTCTCTTCCTCGGGAGAAAATGAACCTTTCTTTAGATTAGGCCTCAAATGGTTAGCCCATCTGAGCCTACAACTCTTTCCACACCTCATCAACCCTGAATTCTTCTGAACAGCGTTCCAATTCCCTTCTCCATGTATCTTCACGTACTCCATCAATATTGCATCCTCCACTGCCGTCCACGGACCCTTCTTCAGGCTCTGAGCAGCCCCGCCGAGCCCTTTTGGCCCCATTAGCCCGCCCTCGCTGGCTGCTCCGCCGCCGCTGCTGCTCACCATTATTATTCTTGATATCCTCAACCACCAACGATCAGGAAAAAAAAAAAAACCCTTTGAAATCCTGATGATGATCCTGGTTTCTGAAGTCTCTTTGGTTTATATTAGAATAAAAGATGATGTGAATATGCAATTGTATTACGTAATATGTATGTTGTTTTGAGGCACTTTTCTTTTATGGGTTTTTTTGTATGGTTTCTACTTTGTGACTTATGTTGATTTGTTTGTATTGTAGGTTTATTGAGAGTCTCTCCTCTCCCAAGGTGAGAGAAATGAATAAAAGAGAGGAGAGAGATAAACAAAGCAAAAGAAAATTCAATAATATCTATATAAAAGAAAGAAACAATTAAGTTGTTGTCTTCTGTGTACTAATTTTCTTGTATTTATTTGTGATATCTATCTACACTCACAAAAAGTGTAGAGATTTAGAGAGAGAATGAGAGGGATATAGAGAGAGAGAAGAGATGAAAGAATTAATTAGTTAAATTAATTGAAGAAGAGAGAAAGAAGAAAGAGCGGGACCAATAGCAAAGGGTGGCTTGGGGGAAGGGAAAAACTAGGGCTAGTGAGAGAGCACACAGAGACAGAGGAAGATGGTGGGAGAAGAGAATATAACGAGAGGTGTGAGCTTCCATTTCGCTCCGGTTTACATGCTATGTGGTACGTCCTTGCAGGCTTAGACGCGTTTTCATTTTCCACCCTTATCTCTCTACACATCATCATCACACCCACCCTTCTCCTTAAAAACTTTTTCAATTATAACTATATCCTCTTCATTTCTCTATTTTTTCACTCTATTCTTAATAATTTGTTATATATTTTTTTCTTTTTCACTTAACTTCGCTAATTAGGGTGACAATTTATGTAAATAAATTTTATTTGTGTCATGTTAATATAAAATCATAACAAATTATTATCATATTCATATACGTGTATGATTCGTTTATGTAAATAAATCAGATACTTAAAAAAAATATACAATTTATTTAATATTTGAATTACACGATATAATTAAATATATTTAAATAAAATAATTAAATTCAATTCGTTTATATAATTATACACAATTTGATTCATTTACATAAAATATTTAATTTATTTAATACGATTAAATACGTCTAAGTTATAATTAATAACATTTAAAATTAATCAAAAATTAAATATTTAATACATCTAATAATAAAATTATTCTAAAATATAATTAAAAAAATAAATTTTGTAGAATAATTTAGTGAGTAGAAGTAAGAAGTTATAATTAGAGTTTTTAGTTTTAAGTTATATATTTTTTAATTTTATAATTGAATTCGAGTCTTAAACAAATAAATACAAATTTGTTTCTAAACAAATCATGAAATAATTCATTTAGTTCAACAACAAGTTAGACAACAACGTATTTCAAATGAATTTGTGAATCGCAAAACTCATACACATATTTAATGCGATTAATAAAAATATAATATGAATTCAACTAATTTATTAATTATGTCAATTTATTTTTACTTATATTTACTTGGAGCATATTAAATTTGTGTCAAATAATTATGCCGTGACTTATTTTATTACTCATATCTTCAACATTATACCTTTATATAACATCTAAGGGCGGTGATTTCCCAAATAGTGTTAGAGTGATTGCTTTTGGGTAGATAGTTTATAAAATATGTTTTTATGTCAATTTTAATATATTATTAAAAATTTGATATTTTCACGCTTAGATAACGATAACTATAGGAGCATGTCATGTACAGACGGATGCTATTCCCGGTATGTTTGTAAAGTTATTTCGATATATTTTTTGAGTTAAGGAGTACAATCTTGCCAATTAGTGATTTCGTAATGAGTTAAGAATTTATCTCTTTATCACTTTTCTTCCCCAATCAGTGTTATCATACTTCTATTCTTCAAATTGTTGTTTATCGAATTCAATTATTATTATTATTATTATTTATCAACAATGATTAAATGTCGTGTGTAAGAAAAATTTTGAATGACTTTATTTAGATAGTCTTATTTAATTGTTTTGCACTTCAAATAATTATATATACTTATTCATTTGGATACCCTATAACATAAATATTTTGCATTATTAGCATGTTCATAAATTTATTTTCAAGTCTTTTAATATGTATTTACAAATAGTAATACTATTATAATGATTTTTTTTCCCTTTAAATGGAATATCTTTTTTTTTATTATGTAATTATGTCGGTTTTTGCTTTTTATTTATGTGTGTTTTTTTTAATCAATAAAGAGAAAATTAATTGTCATTATGCTTATCAAATGTCTTTCCTTATATTTAAGTAATCCTTTGACCATATTAATCATTTTAATATTGTAATATTTTTATATATTTTTTAAATAATAGTATTTGTATATCTAATATATTGAAAAACAAAAAAAAGATATATTTTTAATATATTGAATAACAATTTTCATTTGCATATGTCAATTTAAAGATAATAAATGACCTTCCTTTTTTATAATTTTGTTTATAAACTTTTGCATTGTGATAGTATTAAACCTACTATTTCTAATAACTTTTTCATTTGTTACAATAATAATTTTTTTATTCATATAGCAACTTTAAATAAATGACAATTTGTCTAAAACAAAGATTTTATAAAATAGTAGCATTGCTTATTAAACCAAATTATCACCAAGCGAAATGGTTTAAGTTCAATTAATCTCACGAAGTTAAGTATCCTATTAACTATATTAAGGGATGTGGGTTGGAGTAGGAAGAACACTAATTAGTCAATTTTAGAGTGCATTATATGTAGCATTTGCATTTAGTGTGAATGAGGTTAATGTTAAACTGTAGAAATTTAGAGAGAAGAAAAAATATTGCATTAGATTTTTATTGATGAATATTTGAATTTATAGAGTTTACAATAAATTAAAAAAGAAACAGATAAACCTATAGAACTTAAGAAATCAAATACTATTAGGATACGAATTTATCTTAAAAAAAAGCATATAAATTTAAACTAAAAAATAAAATTAGAATATTAATTTATCTTGATTCTTTATTATGCCCTTGCAAGATGAGCTTCGATAAGAGAGTTCCATCTTGTCATTTAAGAGGAGTAATTGAGTACATAAAAAAGGTTTGGTAAGGGATCTGTGGAAGCTAGAGCGGGTAGTGATGCAATAGTAATGATGTAGAGAAAGGGCGTTGTGGTAGCATTTATACTAACTATGATAGAGACTACTAAGAAAGGTTAAAGCACTTGTTACTGGACAAGAGTATACAACTATTTGATTTGTCACAGTGAGCAATAAACTGTAAAAAAGAAGATGAACAATAATTTTATAAAAAAAGATAAATAAGAATTTTATATCATAAATAAGAATTTTGTATCATTGATAATTATCCTTCATTGGAAGGAGTATCAAAACTAAAAGAACAATCACAAAAATGGAGAGAGATACATAGAGAAGAAATTAAAGATGAGAAAGAAAGTTAAAAACTAGCTCAAATTGTTGAGCTTAAAGGAGTTTGAAGAAGAAGAAGAAGAAGAAGTAATAGAAAGGAAAAGAAATATTTTGAGAATCGAAGAGGAAAATTCTTAAAATAAAATAGAAAACAATATCGTTTGAGAATGGAAGGAGTGAAGCCCTTAAAATAAAAAATAAAATAAAAGACCCGTTTAGGAATGGAAAAGAGTTAACCTTTAAAATATATATAAAAAATTTTATTTGAGAATAGAAGGGGGTTAACCCTTAAATAGAACAGAGATAAACCCATTTAGAAATAAATATTGAGAGGGATAATTTATAGGAGTTTAATATTATAACAGAAGTGAAGTAACCTACAGAGATGAAAAGAGAAAAGGGGCCGTTGTAGGGTAGTGTTCGCAGTGCAACAACTTTGCATTTTGGCGTTGCGACTTGTATTTTTTTTGGAGATAATTATTAGTGTTAATGAAGATAAATGGTTGGTTGGGTTCTTGCATATCGTGAAGAACAATTTAGTTATTTAGGACGGTTATAGTTGAGGACGGATGGATAAAAATAATAGTTAACCAAGACAATAGTTACTGTTCACATGTACTGTTCAGACGCACTATTCACGGGAAGGAAGAAATACATTGATGGATAAAAATTAAATATGGTGTTTAAAATTTTAAAAAAGAAAAAGAGAAAAAAAGGTAAAAAATTAATCATAAACTCGTTTTGGTTGTTGCACAGTGGCCCTTACTTAGCCACGCACGTGGCTTCGTGTGGTCACTATGCAGCGGCTTGGTGAAAGTAAAAACAAAACATCAGGAAAGGTTATGATAATGGTTGAATTTATAGATTTTACAATAAACTAAAAAGGAAATAGATAAACCTAAAAGAGGAATAAAAATAATAAGACTTAAGAAGTCAAATACTACTAAGATACGAATTTATATTTAAACTAAATAACTAAACTGGAATATTGATTTATCTTGATTCCTTATCATAAACACCTTATTTCGTCGAAAAATTGTTACTTTTTCCCTTTTATTTTTATTTTTATTTAAATTGTTAAGTGCTTTATTTATATTTTTAAACTAGTCAATTATTTTATTTTTAATTTTTTTTAAAAAAAAGAATATAATTTTTTTAAAAAATTAGAAAAATAGTACTTAAAAAAAAAAGATAGATAATTGATAATTTTCTTTATTTTATGTGAACTAAACATATATATATAGACACACACAAAAAATTGATTTAGTGGGCAATGAAACTTATTATTTGGTGAGCTCATGAATACGTGTTAACATTTTGTAGTACATTGGTATTGTTTCAACAGTGACAAACAGTATCTTGGAGCTCACCAAGTGGTGAGATCTATTGCCTACTAAATCAGTTATCTCTCTCTCTCTCTCTCTCTCTATATATATATATATATATATATATTATATTATGTTTTTACACAATTCAAAGAATGCTTGCTTTTGCTTTCTACACAAGTTTGGTTTGCAAAGAATCCACAACCTAATTACCAAATACAAGGTTCATTATTATATTTCGTATTATATATAATCAAACTAAATTAAACATATTGAATAATCAGTGGATTTTTTTGGGACCAAAATAATTAATGGATCTTAATACACCACAGTTGGAAAATTAACTATCAATTCCTTGATAGTTGATTCTTAAAAAGCACTTTCTTAAGCCTAGATTATGGGAGAGATACTTCTTATAATATAAGATAAGATAAAGTATATATATTGATTAGAAAATTCTTTTATACATGTGTGAAGAATAGAGATTAAAAATTATGTAGAAAATAGTTTTGAGTCAAGTTATTTGAGAAGAAAAAGACACGGAGTCAAGAATGAGGTGGAAGGATGAATTTAGGATTAAAGTTGGAGGCATAAAATTGGATGCTGTTTCCAGGTCTGAGCGCTGCGACACTAGCTACTCAGTATACAATGCTCAAGTTAGAACCTTTAGTGCAGTGGTGTTGGAGTGCTGTGGTGCTAGTACCTGGAAAACTTGATACTGTATCAATACAAGTCATTTTCAAATTTGAGTCTTTTAAGTTGTTTTAAAATTTCTTTTCTTGATGTAACTTAGACTAGGGTTTGCTTAGGATGTATGAGGGCTATATAAAAGCCTTTTTTTGTGGCTTGTTTAAACATCATTAACAACAATAAACTGAGAGCATTCAATTGTAATCTTAAAAAAGAGACATTTATAATCACTGATTCAGTAAAAGAGTCTAGAATCTTGATCCACCATGGATATAAACAATTACCAAGCCACGTAAATTTTTGTATGTGTTTTCTTATTTTTATTTTCTCTTAAATTCTCATACTCTCTTTATATTTGCAATCATTATACTTGTGATGCATTTTCGACAATAAACTGGTATTAGAGCTTGTTATACGATTATGGCATCACTCAAGTTGAAGTATAAAAACTATAGAAGGTCAAGGTTAAAGTTTTGCTGGTGAGTCAAGGGCTTGATTATGTCTTTGAGGAGATTACAACTCCATCCAGTGAGAGAAAAAAGCTTGAAACGTCAAGACCTGATCCTGATAGTGAATCCATTCAAAAGAAGGCTTATAGTATTATAATTATTTCATTAAGTGATGAGATTTTAAGAGAGATTGTTGGAGAGAAGATAATAATAGATCTTTAAAGAAAACTTGATGACCTTTATATGATAAAGTTTTTGACGAATCATTTGCACATAAAAAAAAAGTTGTACCAGTAGTCCATGGCTAATGGTACATCTATCAAAGACCATATAGATGGATTTAACAAAATCATCATTGATTTAGAAATGATCGATGTGAAGATTGAAGATGAAGATAAAGTAATCATCTTGTTGAGTTCCTTACCTAAAAAATATGAGCATTTTTTTGATACCTTCCCCATAGTAGAGAGTCTTTGACAATGATAGACATAAAATCATCATTAAAATCGAAAGAGTTAGGAAAACGAATAGAGCCTAGTATTGCAGAAGGATTAACTGCAAGAAGGAGGCCTAAAAATTAAGAAGGAAAGTCCAAGAGAAATTCAAGATCAAAGTTTAAAGATAAACTCAAGAGGTGTTACTGTTGCTAGAAGGAAGAACACTTTATTAAGGATTGTCTAGATAAGAAAGTAAAAATGAAGGACAAAAAGACAAAGGAATGAGATGTCGCAATAGCTTATGATGAAAGCTATGATTATGCAGAGATTTTAGTCACCTTTTATGGGAGAAGTTTTGGTGAGTGAATACTAGATTCTAGTTTTACTTTCTATATATGTTCAAATAGAGATTTATTTACTAATTATCAACCTATTAATGGTGAAAAAGTATTAATAGGGAATGATACGGGTTATCATGTCATTAGAATTGGTAGTATTAGGTTAAGATTACATGATATGAAGGTTAAAGAGTTGCTAGAAGTTCGGCATATTTCTGAACTCAAAAGAAACTTAGTTTTTCTTGGTATGTTAGCTAGAATGGGTGTTCAATCAGAGCTAAGAATGTAATTTTAAAAGTGTTAAAAGGGGGTTCCACGATAGTTATGAAAGATAAAAAGCACAATTGAGTATATGTGCTACTTGGAGAGACATTAAGTGGTTTTGCATCAATTTCTATTAATTATGAGAATGTGTAGACTAAATTATAGTATATGAAGTTAGCTCAACATGGTAAAAGAAAACTAAATAACTTATATAATTAAGAGGTATTTGGCAAAGATAAGCTTCAACTACTGGGGTTTTGTGAGCATTGTGTACGAAAAAGTATATAAAGTCAAGTCAATATTAGAGAACACATGATTAAAGGCACACTTGATTACATGCACTCAGACCTTCGAGGTATTATACAGAATATAACACATGGTGGAGCTAAAATTTTTTTGACATCTATAAATGACTATTTTAAGAAGTTATGGGTATATATATTGAAGAGTAAAAGCAAGTGTTTAAAACCTTCAAAACATGAAAAGCTTTTATGGAGAATCAAATTGTCAAGAAGAATAAAAGACTTAGGACGAATAATAGTCTCAAATTTTTCAATAGAGAGTTTGATAACTTTTGTGTCAAACATGGGATCACAAGCCACAAAATAATGAGGTCAACACCACAACAGAACGGTTTTGTAGAAGGGATGAATAGGACATTACTTGAGATAGTAAAATATATATTGACCAAAGCTAGGGTGTCAAAAGTATTTTTTTTAGGGAGGAGGGAGTGAGATTTTAGTCACAATAGCCTACTTGATCAACAGAAGTTCCTCATCAGCGATTAACTTTAAGACACCAAAAGAGAAGTGGTCAGGTAGCCCTTTAATATGATCACTTGAAGATATTTAGTTGCTTAGTATTCGTGCATTTGAACCAAGACAAGTTAGAGACTAAAGCCTTAAAGGGGATATTAATAAGATATCCAGATGGTGTCAATGGATATAAGGTACGGTGTACAGAATTGAAGCTATCGAGGAGTATCATTAATAAAGGTATGGCATTCGATGAGATGATCATGATGAATATAAATTAAGAAGAAATGAAAAAGACAAAACCTATGCCAAAGAGAGTTTCAATACTAGAAACCATTGAAGTTAAAGTAGAATATAAGACAAGATCTAAAATGCCCTCAGATTAACTCTTTAGCAAGTCATTCCTTAAAGATAGATAAAACACTAATTAATTCTTCAAAGATCACCCATAAACAAATTAGGACTTTAGAGATGGATTTTGAAGAGTACTAACTAGCCAGAGATAGGCCAAAGAGAATGAAAAAATTATTAATAAGGTTTGTACAAGTAGATTTAATATCTCATACTTTTAATATTGCTTTTACTATTTAGTATGATGAGTCTAAGACCTATAAAGAGGCCATGACAAGTGAAAATAGTGAGAAGTGGCAGAAGACCCTGAAGGATGAGATTAGTTCTCTCCTAAAGAATAAGACTTGCGAATTGGTAGAGAGACCTCAAGATAAGAAATTAGTTAGATTCCAATGAGTGTTTAAGATTATAGAGAAGATACTAAATATAGAGCCTATGAGATTTAAGGCTAGATTAGTGGTACAAGGTTTCACTCAGAAGGAGTTGGTTAATTTTTATGAAATATTCTTATAATTAGTTAAGAACTCATTAATTAGGATTTGTTAACCATGTGTTGCATTTAGAGCCAATGAATGTGAAGACCACTTTTCTTCATGTAGAGCTTGAAGAAAAAATATATATGGTTTGACTTAATCTCATAGGCGTTAAAGAACCTAGAATAGAAGATAATGCTTTTTTGCTAAAGAAGTCATTGTATGGGTTAAAGTAATCTCCAAGGTAATAGTATAGGAGATTTAATAACTTTTATGATATATTGTGGTTTTACTAAGAGCAAGTATGATAGGTGTGTGTACTTCAAAATATTAAATAGTAGGATACATATGTATCTATTTCTTTATGTAGATGATATATTGATTATATGTCAAGATATAAAATAGATACATAAGTTAAAGATACAGTTGAGTAGTGAATTTGAGATGAAGGATTTAGGTGTAGAAAAAAGATTTTGGATATGAATATTATTAGGGAAAGATTAGATGTTATTTTTTTTGTCCTAGCAGAGATACACTTAAAATTCTTGAGAGATTTGAAATATTTGATGTGAAGGTTGTCTTAACTCCTTTTGCCTTGCATTTTAAATTATCAATAGCACAGTCACCATAAATATAAGAAGAGAAACTACAAATGCTTAAAAGACCACATGTCAGCACTTTAGGGAACATTATATATGTAATAATTTGCTTAAGCTGTGAGTGTGGTGAGTAGATATATGATGAATCTAAAAAAAGAACATGAGTTTACAGTAAAATAGATAAAGAGATATTTGCAAGGAATGTCACAACATAGTTTATTATATAAAAAGCCAGAAAAAGATGATAAGATGATAAAAGAATATGTAAACTCAAATTATATATATGACCTAGACAAGAAGAGGTTAGTAACTGGGTACATATTCACAATCTTTAGATGTAATGTATTTTAGATGTCAATTTTACAATATGTGGTGGCATATCAACCATAGAGGCAGTGTATATAGCTGTGGAAGAAGCTATTAAAGAGGTTATGTTGGTAAAAATGATCTACACAGAGATATTGACTATGAAAAACATAGACAAAGGTGTATTTATGATAGTCAGTATGCCATACATCTAAGAAAGTATCAAGTGTTTCATAAGAGATCAAAACTCATTAATGTAAGATTGCATTTCATTAGAGAGATTATACAGAGTAGTGAGAATAGTCCAACAAAGATATTGTCGTTTGAAAATCCTATGGATATATTGACTAAGATATTGCTTTCATTAAGTTCATACTTTATAAGGACTTAAATAGAATCACAACTATGTAGTCGAGTGTGTGATGTGAAAAAGATAGATCCAAGAAAAGCCTTATAAGAGATTTTAATCAAAGAGAGATTGCTAAGAATGCTGATTAAAATTCATGTGGAAGATGATTTTAAGTCAAACCATTTGAGAATGAGATGACACAAAGTTGAGAATGAGGAGAAGGACGAATTTAGGATTGAAATTAGAGGCACAGAACTAAATGTTGTTTCCAAGTCTTCATGACACTCAACTCAGAACTTCCAGTGCTGCAGCGCTAATACAAGTCCTTCTTAGATTTGAGTATTTTAAGTTGTTTTAAACTTTTTTTTTTTGTAACTCGAACTAAAGTTTACTTAGGACGTGTGATGGCTATATAAGGGCATTGTTTAAACATCCCCAACAACACCAAATTAAGAGTATTCAATTATAATCCTAAGAGAGAGATCTTTATGATTATTGATTCAATAAAAGAGATTAGGATCTTGATCCACCATAAATATAGGTAATTATCAAACCGTATAAATTTATATGTGCTTTTTTATTCTTGTTTTCTCTTAACTTCTTATACACTCTTTATATCTGTAATCATCATATTTGTAAAACATTTTCGGCAACAATATAATTATGTTTCTCTTTAAATTCAAAGATTTTGATTTTTGATTATGCGTGTGAAGTTATTTGTTCAATGTACTTATTTTTTTTTTTAATATTTTACCTACTAGAGACTTATTGAAACTTTGAACTTTTAAGCCATCTCAAATCAAACCCTTTCATGTACCTTGAAATTTTACAAAATTTCCCACATACGGATTTGAAACTGCCTAAACTTTCAAACACATACGATTATTTGAATTAATATATCAAGAGTTTAAATACAAGCTTTAAAGTGATAGATGATTTCAAATTTGAAACTGTGATATACAATGGCTTTAGGTTTTTTGTTTTTGTTTTAAATTTTTTTTCAAGCATTGTGACTGTTGATCGAAAAAAATAGCTTTCTCAGGACATAGCTTTTTCAAGTCAACGAGCTTTAAATTTATTTTTATGTTAAAATAAAACTTTAGGTCTTGTCTCAGTTGGGCTTATAATCTTGAGCCTTTTGAGCTTCTTGCTTTAGTTACTTCTGTAAATACTAAGAAAACACTTAAGGTCTCACTGGTGGTGGTTCCGGCAAAACTCCTCAAATGCTTAAGTTAGTTTTTTGGTAGATTCTGTAGAAGTAAGAAGAATATTGAAAGAGTTTTTCTATAAGGAGTTTAAAGAATCAGAACCTATTTCTAATTGTTTTTCCCATTTATATAGCATCAGGTCTGGAAGACTCCGTGGTTAGATATTTAGGGCATCACTAGATTGCTCAGCGTGAATGAGGACAGATGATTAGAATATCATTTGTCTATTTGGTGTGACTTAGGGGATAGTTTCCAAATCAAAGGATTTTCTTTAATGATGGTGCAGGCTGTCACTCTTAATAACTTGCCTTATCTAGGTTGTTGACTTGACATTTTTTTTGAAAAGTTGGCTCTTTGACTTAGCTTGATCAAGCTGCTTGGCATTCTCTATAATCTGAGCAGCCTCAGATATATTTGTGGATGAATGGCTTAGCCTATCTACTATATTAATCTACTCGGGGTTCTCGTATCGACCCGATTGAGGCATTTGATTGGTGGCCAAGTGTAGGACTAGGCAATGTAGTATAAGTTGGTTAAACCCTGAGCTGGTCGGATGGATGAGATGCTTTTGGGCCAATTTTTTTAAGGTAAAGCTAGCTGTTGGCTCGAATGTTGGGCCTTTGACCTATTTATCTGGGTGAAGCAGGCCATGGGCCTGTTAATTGGGCCTTTGAAGATTTTCAAGAGGGAATAGAGATCCATCAGTATCTAGTTTTGATTAATCAAAGTTGGAAACTTTTTCTTTTTTGCCTTTTTTGCTCAATAAGTGCTATGTGCTATGTGTTTGAGAGGAGGTCCAAACAGATCAGTTGCCTTTGAATGGGTTTTGGTGTTGTTGCTACTTGGTGTTTGCGATATTGTTGTTACTCAGTGTTTAAAATGTTAATTCAATGTCTGCTACATATTCTGAGAAAGTTCAGCTAATTCTAAGCATGTTGCTTTCAATTACTCTAAGCTTACTTTGAATCTCTTGCATTTATGACTCATTATGATATAGATCCTAAAATTTCATGCCTGCAATATTCAAAGAGGTATTTAAAAAGTGGGAATCAATCTCAACCGTTAGTTCATCTTGCATCACGTGGCTAGAGGAGTATGAAATAAAAAGTTGCATCTTTTTAGAACCAAAGTGATGTTAGGGTGGCTCAGAAGATCTGGTTTGTTGTTTTTTGAATCCAACTATTCAAATTAAGGGTTGCTGAGGAGACATGCATTAATGGTGTCTGTTGAAGTGAAACAAAACATTAGTCCTTTGATATGATGTCTCTTGAGTCGTAGAACGATCGTAACTGTTCTTTCTATCTGAGCGATGATGATTTTCTTTAACCCAAAGGCTATAAAAAGCCTTCATTTGGGTGAAGCTTCCCTTTTCACTTACTATCATCTTCCTTAATCAATTTGTGATCTTCAAAGGCTTTTGGTTTAGACATTTTCTGGTACTCGTGGTGACTACTTCCAGTAAGGCATTTTTGTGATATCTACGTTTCGAGAGGTTAGTTCTTTCCTTTTTCATCTTCTTTTTAAGTTCTTTACCATATTCACTCTCTACCTAATTTTCTGTATGTCTTCATTGTGCATTTTATTCATGTTTTCTAGTATTATGCCATATTTAGTATCTTATTTTTGTCATTTTCTTGTTTTGCTTTCTCTTTTGTGGTGTGGTTGCCATGTTGTCTTACCCTTGGTGCTAGTTTAGTTATTAAAATAACTTATTTTCAATGGCTTCAGGACATAGAAATAACTTAGGTATTCCTGCTATTAATATGGCTGTCAAAGAAGATATTGAAATCCCTAAGGTCTAACTATTTAAAAGGACAAGTGAGGCCAGAGGAGGTGATGTGGCCTCCACCTTAGTGGGTGACATGGCCTCCTCCTCGTTAATTGTCAATGATAACCTCAAGTCGGTCTTATTGGGTGACGTGGCGTCCTCTTAGTTAGTCGCTATTAGTAACCCCTACCTGGTTTTAGATATAGAGGGCGAGGGTGAGTTAGAGGCCGATCTTAAGGATATTGCTCAGAAATTTTTAGGGGCTTTAATGTTAAAGTTATTGAGTTTAAACTATATAAGAGGTACCAGAGATCTGAGATGACCAAGGCAAACTTTGATTCTTTGAGAGCGACCTATAAATCTCTAAAATTGTGACCCTTAGACTCTCATCACCTGATGATTTCCTGAGCAGCCCTTTAGATGAGGAAGCAACGATTCATACCGAATTCCTCTAGCTAGGTCTTAAGCTTCCCATGCAGCCTTATTTTGCTAGAATGTTAGCTTGCTTAGGTGTAGCCTTATCTCAGGTGGGCTTCAACTCTTGGAGGTTCTGGCTGGTCTATATGTCTTATGGGTAAGGGCATGGTTGTCCTCACCCACTATTGAGAACTGCGCCACCTATACCACTTTAGGAGCAGTATTGGGGAATAGAGGAGCTTTTATTACCTTTCTTTCTATGGGCTTTAGAACCTTATCCCTAGCCACTCTTCTTTTGTCAAGAGCTGGAAGGGTAATTGAATTTTTGTTGAGGGTGAGTGGGGTCAAGTGGTCCCTAAGCGAAGAGAAGGGAATTGGGTCATCCCTTCAAACTTTACGTTGAACACAGGTTTCTCTTTTCCTTCTCAGTTCCTTTAGTTATTCTCTTTTATCTTCTTTCTTGGTTAACTCTATAAATTTCAAAAACTTGGGAGATCGATTTCAAAGTGTCCAAGCACCACCGCGTTTGGATCAAAATAGCCATTGCAAATATTTCTTCTGTGCAAGATCTATTATTTTCTGCAAGCCTTGTAGAATTTGGCTTAATATCTGTGGCCCTCAGCGAAGCATCACGTAGACGTAGTAAGTTATATCTTAAACCATTCTTTATTTCTTCTTAGTTTGACTTGTCATTTTATTTTAACTTATAACTCATTTTCTACAAAAATGGCTGAGCAAGGTGATGGTGAAAGATGGAAGAGGGGGTGGATTGAAGACCCTGTCTCCATATCAAGTGGTTAGGGCGACCTCAATTTATACTACATGATAGAGTTCATATTCAGCCCTGATGAGTGAGGCAGAGGCAAAGCTCTTGTTTGGAGAGGACATGAGCCAGTTGGCTAAGTTGGTAAGGGCCGAGGAAACCCTTAAGGAGGCAGAGACTCAGGGGCCTTTAAGGGTGGAAGAAGCGCAAGCCCTCCCCTTTTACATGAGTCACAAGCTAGCCTTTAAGGCAGAAGACATTCAACTCTGGTTTGGACGCCAGTGTAAATATCCTTTCAACCTCCAAGATTGATTGGAGAGTCTAGCTTAAGGGGAGTTCAAGGGTGCCTTTACTAAGGGAGAGACCCTACTTGTCTGACCTGGGTAACCCCCTTGAGTACTGCACCACCTAAATGATAACCTCATAGAGCGTTGAACCTTCTTAGCTGACCCGTGTAACCTCTTTGAGTGCCACACCCTCTAAGGGATAACCTCAAAGAGCATTGAACCCTATTAATTTAATTCTTCAATTCGTGAATTAAGGTATAAACAGCTATTTGGTCTTAGACATGTAAGAAAATCATTTCATTAGTAGTATTTTATTCAGTTTTAGGGAGTACATAACATAGAATAGTTACTTTTTGCAAAAGAAATACTTTTAGCAGCTCGATATTCAATGGTTTTTCTTACCATCTTATCGTCTATTCCTTCAAGTTCATAAGCTCTCTTTATTCTCCTGACAAGTTTGTAAAGGCCTTTCCAAGTTGGTCTAAAGACTTTGTCGATCGAGTTCTTGGTGTTGAGGACCACTATTTTTAGTACAAAATCGTCTTTCATGAATTTCCAGGCCCGAACCTTTTTGTTACAATGCTTAGTTACCTTTTATTAATAAGTAGCTACTCAAATTTGGGCTTTTAGTTATTCAATCGAATCTAAATGTCTTATGATCAATTCACTGTTGGTAGCCTTTAAAAAATGCAGCACTCGATATGTTGGTGTTTCGACTTTAGTAGGGATTACAACTTCACAACCCAAAGCTAGTGAGAAGAGAGTTTCCCCTGTAGCTGTCTTGCTTGTAGTTCTAAGAGCCCTGAGCACTTCAGGTAGCTCTTTCATCCATCCTCTATTCATATCGCTCAGTTTCTTCTTTAATAGTTTCTTGATACTCTTATTGGATGATTCCACTTGGCCATTAATTTTGGGGTGTGCTGGTAATGCAAACAAAAGTTAAACTCTTAGTTGTTTGCAAAAGCCTTTGAAGTTATTATTGTCAAATTACTTCCCATGGTCAGTGATAATTGTATAGGGGATCCCAAATTGGTACATCACATTTCTCTAAACAAATCTAGTACATTTTTTTAGTGATCTTTGAAAGTGGCTCGGCCTTAATCCACTTGATGAAATAATATATCGCTACCACCATATATTTATAGGATCCTCTTTCTTGGGGTAAGGGTTCTATCAGATCTAAACCACACTGGGCAAATGACCATGGCCGTACCATAGTAGTTAACTCCTTAATGGGTGCTTGTATTTTATCTACGAATCTTTGATGAGCGTCATAATGTTTGACTAGATCCTTTGTGTCTTGGAGGGCGGTTGGCCAGTAGTAACCAGTTTTAAACACTTTGTGAGCCAGTGCATCCATCCCAAAATAGTTGCCGTAGATCTCTTTATGAACTTCTTTAAGGACTCTATCGGTTTCTTTTGGTCCCAAACATCTCATGTAGGAATGAGAGAAACCTCGCTTGTTTAACACCTTATCAATGATCGAATACTGAGCTGCTCGGTACTTGAGCTTGCATGTTTTTTGCTTATCTGTTAGGAGGGTCCTATTTTAGATATAGCTTTGGATCAGATCCATCTAGCAAGTTGGGGATCAATCTGCATGATATGTTCTTCCTCATGTGTGCTAGGTGCAAGAACAAATTCTATAGGGACGGTCTCGGGTAGTCGAGCTTCTTTATTGAAAGCTAGCCGAGCTATCACATCAGCTCGATGGTTTTCACTTCTCAAGATCAACTCCACTTTAACTTCTTTAAACTGACTCACCTTAACCTTATTCAAATAAGCTATCATCTTCTTTTCCCGAGCTTCAAAACTGCCATTCATTTGGTTTACCACTAATTAGGAATCACTTTTCATCAATATTTTTGTGGCTGTATAGCTTGGGCCACTCTTAGTTTGGCTAGGAGGCCTTATACTCAGCTTCGTTATTGGAGGCCTTGAATTCGAATCGAAAAGCATAACTCAATTCATCTTTCTCTAGACTCACAATGACTATCCATGCTTCACATTCTTGAAGATTGAATGCTTCATTGATGTAAAGTGCCCAAGTTACACTTTCCCTGATGTTTTTTTTTTTCAATCTCTTATACCTCTAATCCCTCGAGTGTACAATCTTCCACAAAATCAGTTAGGGCCTGCCTCTTAATAGCCTCTTGGGGTTTGTATTGTAGGTCAAATTTACTCAGCTCTATTAACCATCTAATTAGGCGTCCTGATAAATCTGTTTGAGTAACAAGTTTGTCAGGACCACAACTGTGTGAGCTTGAAAGTATAGTCGCAGTTTTCTTCCTGACATTATAAGGGCGAGGACTAGCTTTTTTGTGGGAGGTTACCTACTTCTAGATTTGTGAAGGACTTATTAGTAAAGTATACTAGTTGCTAGACTTTCATCTCTTCTTTAACCAGTATTGAACTCACCGCTTTATTTGAAATGTCAAGATACAATATGAGCTCATTTCCCTGGACAAGGACAACAAGGTGGATAGGTTGAGAGAGGTATAGTATGAGCTGTTGAAAGGCTTTCTCACATTATGGGGTCTATCGATTCTTCTGTCTCATCTTTATAGTTTGAAAGATTTCAAAACACTTATCAGTGGCTCGGGATATAAATTTGCTTAGAGTTACTACTCTTCCTGTAAGCTACTAGGTCTCCTCAACTGTGCTTGGAGACTTCATTTTTAGGATGACTTGGATTTTATCTGGGTTAGCTTCTATTTCTTTCTTACTAACCATAAAACCCAAGCACTTACCAGACTTTACCCCAAAGACACATTTCTCAAGGTTCAGCTTTATATTATGCCTCATTAGAATCTTGAAAATCTCATTTAGATCTTTCACTTGGTCCTCAGCTTTGGTAGACTTAGTTATCATGTCATCCATGTATACTTTTATATTTTTGCCTATTAAAGATTTGAACAGCTTGTTCACTAACCTCTAATAAGTATTTTTAGCATTTTTGAGGCCAAACGACATTATCTTATAGCACTAAGTCATTTAATATATAACAAAAGAAGCATTCTTCTAGTTTGAGGGAAATATAGGAATTTGGTTATATCCTAAAAAAAACGTCAATAAAGCTGAGCAACTCGTGCCCTGTAATAAAGTCAACCAGTTGGTCTATCTTAAAGAAGGGAAACCTATCTTTAGGATACGCTTTATTCAAGTCAATAAAGTCAACACACATCATCTACTTCCCGTTTGCTTTCTTTACCATGACAACATTAGCTAACCATTTAGGGTAATGCACTTCTTTGATGAATCCTATACCTAATAATTTCTCTACTTCCACTACCATCGCTTCATTCTTTTCTTGGTTAAATATTCTTCTCTTTTGCTTGATTGGCTAGAAAGTTGGACTAATTACTAGTACACGGGTGGCCAGTGCAGGGTCAATCCCTAGCATGCCCTCATGTAACCATACAAAAATGTATGAGATTTCTTATACTAGTGCTGTCAATCCTTCTTTAACCTCAGGTTTAAGATGGGAGCCAATCTTGACCATGTTTTCTAGCACGTCAAGTTTAACTTGAACCGAGCTTAATTCCTCTGTTGGCTTGGGTGACTCTTTATTTTCATCTTATAGATCAACAACAAAAATGCAATAAGTGCTTTTGGCTAATATGGCATAGCAGCTCATAGCCATTTTTTGGTCTCCCGACTTTACTCTTAATCCCTCTATGATAAAGAATATGAGCTTTAGATAATATATGGATAGAGCTGCATTGGTGTTTCTTATGAAAGGCTGTCTATGGGAATGGTTGGTCAACCACCACAAAAGTTGGTCATGATTGTCTTCTCATATAGTTTTTGGCTTATAGTCATGGGAATGACCACTATTTTGATCGGCATCACACAACTTTCTCCAAACCTTTATAGTGGCGTATGGGTTCTTTCTATATGCAATTTTTTTTATCTTTAATTCGTCTAAGGTGTCTTTAAATATTATGTTGACTGAGGTTTTAGGGTTAACAAACACCCTATTAACTTTCATTTCTGCTACCTACACAGTTATAATGAGTGCGTCATCATGTGGGTATCTTACACCCTAAGTGTCTTCTTCAGTGAACATTATAGGGATCTTTTGTTGTAGCTCTAGTTGTTTTGCTAGTGAAATATTGCACATGACTTGATTTCCTACCATTGAATACCATGAGTAGTTATTCCTCTGCTGGTTTGAATTTCCTACTAGTATAGGCCCCCTAGAGATAATTTGGATGACAATCTCCAAGCCGTCAACTTGCTAGTGAAATATTGCACATGACTTATCACTTTGTAAGTTGACGGCTTGGCATTGCTTTACACTTCCTCTTGGATTAGCTTCAGTGTTGCTTGGTAAAGTCCCTTGAGGTCGATTATTTAGTGCTGCAGCAAGTTGCCCCATTTGAGTCTCTAGATTTTTCAAAGATGCAGAATGGTTTTGTAGAATAGCATCATTCGACTTCATGTACTGCATAAACATATCTTCTAAGGATGCTTTCTTTTCCTGTAGGGGATGAAATCCGGGTGGGTTAGGTTTAAGTTGTTGGCCTTGGTTGCCACCCTACGAAAAATTTGGATGATTTCTCCACCCCGGATTATAGTAATTTGAATGCGGACTATTCTGCTGTCTATTATGGTTCCCCACATAGTTTGCTGATTTCATGCATTGCCCATTCAAATGATTGTCACCACAGAAGTCACAAGTTGCCATCTGGGTCTTGACAGCATTCATAGAATCAAACCTCTTGGTTAATATATTAATCTGCGCAGCCAATACATTAAATGCATCAATCTCATGAACTCTAGCAACCTTCTTTGGTGTGACTCTTTCAGCAGGCCATTGATAGCTATTAGATGCCATCTCTTCTAATAACTCATATGCTTCATCTGTGGACTTGTTCATCAGAGCTCCTCCAGCAGCGGCATCGATAATTGTCCTTAAATGACCCACTAGCCCATTGTAGAACGTCTGAACTAATAACCATTTCAGAACTCCATGATGGGGACACTTCCTCAACATGTCCTTGAATCGTTCCCATGCTTCGTATAATGACTCACCTTTAATCTGCACAAATGAGGTGATGTCATTCCTCATCTTAGCTGTCTTCGCTGGTGGGAAAAACTTCGCTAAGAACTTCTGTGCTAAGTCATCCCACGTTGATATAGATCCTGATGGTAATGACATCAACCAACTCTTGGCCTTATCCCTTAATGAGAAAGGGAATAGTCGCAACCTGATCGCATCATCTGAAACTCTGTTGAACTTGAATGCATCGCAAATCTCCAAGAAGTTTACGATATGCATGTTGGGATCATCATTGGGAGCTCCACTGAATTGCACAGATTCTTTAAGCATCTGAATAGTACTTGGCTTGATTTCAAAGTTGTTTGCATTAACAGTGGGGCGCCGAATACTAGACTGAATGCCTTCTGTTGTAGGAACAGCATAATCCCTCAACGATCTCTGCGGATTCATAGGCTCAAACACCGGATTGTTGATATTGTCATGATTCTCTGCCATGTTTCTGTTTTGATGTTGTTCTCTACGAAGCCTCCGGAATGTTCTTTCAATCTCAAGATCAAAAGATGTTGAATCTTCACTCTTGATTCTTCGCATGAACTGTCAAAAATAAAAAAATAAAAAAAAATTCAAAAAAAAAAAATATATAATTATTAACTAGAATGGAAAAATACCAATAACAATAATGAAATAAAAACAAAATCTGAAGTAAAAGTAAAATAGTATAGTATTAATATCGATATAAGATTAGATAAAATAGTCCCTGGCAATGGCGCCAAAAACTTGATGTCTATTTTAATGACCTAGCGCAAGTGCACGCTTTTTGTATCAAGTAATATAGGACTAAGTCCAGATTATCGATCCCACAGAGACTATTGTTTCTATTTTCTTCAATCGAAGACTAAAATTACTCTACTTTACCTTTATTTAGACTAGCTTCAAGGATGGAGTTTAACTAACTAAGTTATTGCTATTGAACTGAACCTAATTAAAATGTTGCAAATACTTAGAGATAGAATTCACTCAATTGATAAGTAATCTAGGGTATCGACGCATCCCCTAGTAGTTCACTGAACCCTTTAGTTATTTTTCTTTTTATCAATTGATTGGCTAGACACTGATTTCATCATAAGCTTCTGTCAACAGTCGAATGATAATATCACACCCTAACAATTACCTATATGTCTATGGTAATCCGAATAAGATGCAACTCATTAAGATTAAGTCTAATCAAACCATACATGCCACCTAGGTATATGTCTATTCTAGATGAAACTTATAGATGTTACCCTATGATCATGTATCAATCTACCATAGGCTAAACACATGATTCTTTTCGTCAAAGTTATCATGGTTCCTAAACAATCAAAATAGTGATCAAGTATAATGAAAGCATTAAGTACAGATAGATTGAATCAGTTAAAGGATAAAAGTTTATAACTAAGAGCTTAAAAGAATCAATTATATACTAGGTTCAATAACGTCTAACCCTAGATCAAGAGAAATTAGTTCATGTTCAAAATAAGAATATCAAAGTAAAAGTATGAAAATATAATGAACGAAATCATCTCTTAAAAGTAAGGAATAAAACAAAACAAGTGATCCCCTAAGTTGTTCTTCTTCCTCTTGTCTTAGTTGCTCAAGAGTTGATTCCCCAATCTTCAATCTTCAATAACTTCACCTTGATTTCTTGGCTTGAATGTGTGTTTGTTGCTTGTGTTATTCTCATTGCGAAGTCTCTCTATTTTTGCCTCAAAATAGTATTTTTGTTGCTATGAAAAACCCTAAGCACGAGGAGCTTCGAATCCCCCCCTCAATAGGCGAGTTTAGAAGGGTATTTAAACATCCGCATGGGCACCGTGGCGCTGGGCACGAGTACAGGTCTGTCAAGACGTTGACGAGCACCGCGGCGCTGGGTGCTGAGCGTTGCGGCGCTCACACGCTGTTCTGGGCGCTGCGGCGCCCAGCCACATGTTGCTGCGCTACTTTCGTATTTTGAGCGTAACGTCTTCGTTTGACATCCGATTTGCCTCCCGTTTATTCTTATATGTCACATTTTCTATTGTGCATCTGTTTATGATTAGAAAACACAATTAAATAGTCAAATACTTATGATTTGGAGTAAAATACGAAAGTTAAATACAAATCCTACTAGTGCTTTTATGCCCCTATCAGACAATTAGAGGAAAAAAAGTTACCGATCTAAGCTTCCCTTTATTCTTTGGGTAGGTGATCTCTCAAGGTTCTAAGACTTCTAGGCTGCTCGGGGTAGTTGGCATGAGGATGATATCTGTTCTACTTGTCATTTCTCCAAGTATAAGGTTTATTGTACCTATTTAAGTATATTTCCCTTTGTGGTTAGTTGGTATTATCCACCCTCAGGTGCTTTCGAGGGGGTGGTGATCTCTCTCTTCACTCTTAGCGTCTCTCACTTTCCCCCGGTGATTTGACCTTGAGCAGCATTTGTGAGCAATTTCTTCGTCTCATTTTCTTCCTCTATGAAAATATATAATTTGTTATATGCAGCAATATAGTTCAAAATGTTGCTTTCAGATAAATAATACCAATGACCAGCTTCAATCCAGACTTGAGTGTTTCTTAGGCTATAGGTTGGTCAAATACTCCTAATAAGATAACTTCTTTATAGAATCTCTTAATGTAGTCTTTGAGGCTTTCATTTATTCCCTGCCTAATCTCCCTTAATTGTTGAGGATGCTTTACAACCTTACAGGAACCCCAAAAATATTGTGCAAACCTTTTTGTGAGCTCATGGTAGGATAAGATGCTATTTTGCTTTAATCCTGGATACCAAAGGAAGGCTGGACCCTCAAGATTCATGTGAAAGAGCATACACATCTACTTCTGCCTTAGCCCTGCAATAGAAAGCAGGTCAGTCACTTGGTCAATATAGTGGTTTGGGTCTGTTACGCCTTTGTAGATTGGGAGGCTCGGCAGTTAAAACCCATTTAGGAGTTTCATATCTCTCAGTTCATCAACCAATAGAGATCTTCTCTTCCCTTTTGTCTTCTTTGAAGGAGTCTAGTCTTTCTTTTCTTTCTCTTCCAAAAGGTTCTTCAGTACTTTTTTAATCCTCGAACTTTATCCTTCAAAGGTTGTTCGCCATTCAGTTGTCCTAGACTGTTATGCTTATTTCTTCTAATCTCCTCGGAGTCCCTAACTTGAGATACATCCCATTCATCAGAAATGTAGTTTCGCCCCTCCACTCCAATAGGGTCATATGGAACCTCCGATCTCTCTCTCCTGAACTTTTGGCTTTGGTTCTCCTAAGCATTTAAGCCTCGAGGGTTGGCAATTTTCCTCTGTCCATCCCTTAATCTTTTATCCTCTGTCTTTTTCTTGCTTTCTCAATATTTCAACCATCAACTACCTTAACTCATCTATTTCCTCCCTCAATATTCATAACACCTCCTAAACCTCTCCAGGCAAAGATGTTTAAGACAAGTTGAATGTATTTATTAGGCAAGTTCTTTAGGCTCCATTCCTGTCCAAATTCTCCATTTGTTGTCCCACAAGTTGGTTCTTACTATTGGATGAATGTTTTGCCATTTGTTAGTGTGAGAGAAAAGTCTTAACAAAGCTTTTTATTCTACTTCCCATAGAGGGCGCAAAAAACAGTTGACCGAAAAAGATAGATTTTTTAGGTTAACAAGCTTTAAATTTGTTTTATATGGAAATAAAACTATGGGCTTATGATCTTGGGCGTTCTGGGCTTCTTGCTTCAGTTACTCTTGCAAAAACAAGAAAACACTCTTATTAAGATCTCGTTGGTAGTGGTTTCGACGAAACCCCCATCCCTCCGATGCTTAAGTTAGCTTTCTGGTGGATTGTGTAGAAGTAAGAAGAATATTGAAAGAGTTTTTCTATAAGGAGTTCGGACAATCAGAATATGTTTTTAATTTTTTCCCCTTTATGTAGTATCGGGTCTGGAAGACTCTGTGGGTGGATACTCAAGGCATCACCGGATTGCTTGGCATGAATGAGGGTGAACGATCAGAATATCATCTATCTATCTAGCGTGACTTGGGAGATAGTTTCCAAATCAAAGGATTTTTCTTTAATGATGGTGCAGGTTGTCACTCTTAATAACTTGCCTTATCTTGGTTGTTTACTTGACATTTTCTAAAAAGTTGACCTTTTGAATTAGCTTGATCAAGCTGCTCAGTATTCTCTATAATCCGAGCAGCCTCAAAGATGCTTGTGGATTAGTGGTTTAGCCTATCTGCTATATTAGTTTATTTGGGGTGATTTTATCGACCCGTCGAGGCCTTTGATTGGTGGCCGAGTGTGGGACTATACAATATGGCCTATGTTGGAAAATTGGTGATTCAACAATCTTGGTTGGACAAGAATTGAGATGAATACCAAAGTGGAGAGTCACAAGAAGTCTAGAACGTGTGACACACGTATGGAGAAGTCTAAGACGTATGGGACACGAAGGGAGAAGTGAAACGGGACTTGAAGACGCGAAAGAAATGAAAAAAATCGCGAGGAGCTGATCAGCGCCACGGCACCCAGGGTTGAGAGCCACGACGCTCAACACAGAAAACCAGCGCTGGGTCCTCAGCGCTGCGGTGATGGGCGCGAGAAGGGCCAGTGCTGCAGTGCCCAGGGATGAGTGTCGTGGCGTCCAGACGCGTCAGGATGTCCGTTTTGGTTCGGGATTTCAAGTTTTGAAAAGTTTTGGACTTTCAAAATAAGTGGACTCTTACTCCAACAAGGAATAGAGTTTGTAGGCACGAAATACACTATATATAAACAATTATAAACCCTTGTTTAAGATTAAGCATCTAAGGTTTCAAGATGTAACCATAAGAGAGAATAGAGGAGCTAGGTAGGCACTAAGTGCGTGGTACACTAGGGTGTAACCTTTGGGGGTGTTTTCTTATTTAGGTTCTTTGAGTGAATAAAAGAGAAACACCATAGATCCTTTTGGCTTAGATGCTCGGGTTATTCTTATGTTTCTTGTAAACATCTCTTATGAGGAGATACTGAGAGGTCTTAGGGAGTCATAATGATCAAGGGTAGATGCTTAGAGGTCTCTATGGGAGATACTAAGGGGTCTTGTGGGATCATTGATGATGTAAGAAGATACTTAGTGATCTATTTTAATAGTAAGAAGTTGGATCATGGATCCTCCGTTGACGTAGGCAATTTTGGACCGAACCACGTATATCTTGTGTATTGTTGATTGGTTTGTTTTCTTTATCTTTATTGGTGTGTTAATCTTATATGTTCTTATTTTTAGTGTGAGTTATGATTTTTTGCTGCGCATAGAGTAAAAGGGAGTATCAAGGTTGTGACTTAGTTGATGCTATTGAGGTGTTCAATTGAAGTGCATGGTTTAATATCTATAACAACCTAAGTTGGTCAAACCTTGAGCTGGTTGAAGTAATGAGATGACATTTTGAACAAGTCTTGTATTTTTAGGTCCATCTCTTTGAAGTGGAGCTAGCTATTGGCTCAAATATTGAGCTTTTAAATTTATCTATCTAGGTGAAGTAGGCCATAGACCTGATAATTAGGCTTAGGGGATTTTCAAAGAGAAACAGTGACTTATCGCCTACTCTCCTCTTGTATGACAAAATACATTGCTCATATAAACGTCATATGTTGAGGGTGCAGACAATTCTTATCTATTTATTTATGTCACCTTTGCTTTGCCCCTCCGCTCGAGCTTAAAGGCTATGGAACTGATTTACAATGGCCACCTTAATAGAACTTTTTCCTTAAAGAGTTGCTTTTGTTATTGTTTCTGAAAGCAATGCACATGTCATTTAGCTAAATGGCGCGTTTTTCTTGATTATTTTGAGCCTCATTGCTCGAGAGCTTCTCTTTGTTTATGTCAATATTGGGTTTTGGTCCAGTCCAGATACATTTAATTCTAAATAAATGTGCATACAGAGAATCCCAGTGGAGCTTATCTTGAGTAATTGATCAGGATCGTCAAATGAAGCTGGTTCAAAATAAACGTGGTTTCTTTTTACTCACCAATAATTTATAAACCAAGATGACGATTTTGGTTAATGAATCAAGACAAGAACCTTACGTCTTGTTACCTAACTGTTACCTCAACATACATAAACTAAATGTTCTTCTAAGCGAAGCAAAATCCCTGTCCACAGAACCTGCGGTCAGGCACACTTTCTTTGTCTTTAATGTTGCAGCTTCAATGAGCATTCCAATATGAACAAGAGTCTACGGGAGCTACAATTTTATTTTCAATATGAATGTCTTATTGCGCAAATGGAATAAATGAAACACAGCATCTTCTAAATCTAGACATTCCCATCTTTTATTTGCTGGGACTCGATTTCTGTTCATGTCTTCACAATATTTTCAGTTTCATGTGTCTAATAATCTGGAAAAATGGTGATCCTAATCAACGGGGGGAAGAGTTTGAAAGTTGACTGAGTAGGGGCTTAAGTGAATATAAAGAGGGGTTTGAGAGCTGAAGTTAAAAATCGTTGGGGTTTAGAGTTTGAGTAAAATATAGAATAGGGGGTTTAAGTGAGATTTTACTCAAATTTTAATAAAATTTTATTTTATCAGGTGGGGGCTTGAGTCCCCACTCATCACAACATAGCTGATAGCTCCATCCCTGCCAACCAATATAGAGTATGTTTGACTTTTTGTGCTTCTACATCAACTTTGGTAAATACTCAATTTTTACTTGGCTAATGTTTTATCATTAGTTCTCCCACCGACACTTACATTTAGTAATTCCATTCCACAACAGCTAAGAATTAAAACAACACCTCATTTTCAAACATAACAATAAACTAGTTTAACTGACTGATCTTTGTGGAAACAAGGAAAAGAGGTTTTATGATCAGAAAACTGTGACCCAATATATTGGTTAGCAATTAGAAATTACAGAAAATATGGAAGTCATAGCAAATCCACAAAAAAACTGGTACAGTACAATTCATAGCATTGATTATTCATAATGTAGTAATGTACACAAGAATGAGATAAGGAATCTGGACTGCTACCATAATACAGGCCTCAGCTAGGAAATCAAATTGCACATATGTTCTTTCTGTAAAAAATATCACTTGACTGGTAAACAATGTAAAATTACTGGGTTCAAAATTTTGCAGATATTTTCCGAGAGGATCCCGAACCAGATTTCAATTACTTCAAATATTTGCTGATTTTACAGTGTGCTAAATATATTTCTGAAGAGGCAGATAATTCCACATCATAACATCCATGAATACTTAAGATCAACTATAAGAGAATGTCATGATAACAGAGACCTTTGTGATTATTATGGTGGAAACAAAATATTGAAGTCCATAACCTGTTTTACTTTTGCCAGGGTGATCTATGATCAAATAAGAAGCAACAAGTACCTGCCAAGTAGCATCTTGGCAGAAGCTACCAATCTCATCAATCATTTATAACCAACTCAGTTCATCGGTTTAATTGAAATTAGAGGCGTCTTTAATTGATCTGACACCAGTTTCACAGAAACTTTCTCCAATCCAATTTGTCAACAATTTCCAAAGACTTCGGAAGTGATCACAACATATCCTTGATAAAATCAAGGTTAAGGGTATCACGGACAATAAGGAATAGCCCAAGGAGTATAACAAGCATAATCCCTGAGGACATGATTCTCTGCTCTAGCTCTAGAGGGAGCTTCCTCCCACCTCTAGCAGCCTCTATAAGAATCAAGGCCAATGAACCACCATCAAGAGCAGGTAATGGGAGAAGGTTTATCACTGCAAGGTTGAGATTGAGCACAGCTGCAAACTGGTAAAGTCCATCAATATTTGACCGAGCAACTTCTGCACCCACAGCAATAATAGCAACAGGTCCGGACACCTTACTAGCTGATTGAGAGAAGTTCAAAAACGTCTGTTTTAGACTATCCAAAACATTATATGAGAGACCCCAAAATTCTTTTCCAGAAAATCTAAAAGCCTCCACGAGATTCTTTGGTAAGATCTTAGTAATCTTCACGTTTGGTGATAGTTGAACTCCAATTTTACCCGTTCCATCATAATTTTCATCTGGAGTGACTCCAATTTCAAAATGTTGGTCTCCCCTCTCAACTTTAAGCAACACATTTCTATTGGGACTTTTCTTAATCACATCAACAAGCTCAGAGACCATATTAGGTCCAGTTTTGGGGAATTCAATACCATTAACAGAGAGGATTACGTCACCAGGAAACAATCCATCTCGAGAGGCAGCAGAAAAAGCTCGAACTTCAGGCACAAGCACTCCGGGAAAGGCCTCTTGAACAGGCAAACCAACTGATATCACTTGAATAAAGATGATCACAAATGCAAAAATTATATTTGCAATTACACCAGCTGATATGACAATAACCCTATCTAAAATTGGTCTGTTCTTAAGCAAGTTTTCATCATCAACAGGAATATCACTCTCAGGATCATTATCAGGAAACCCAACAAATCCACCTAAAGGAAATGCTCTAATTGAATACTCCACATTGTTTGCATTAAATTTAGCTAAAATTGGACCAAACCCAACTGCAAATTTACTTACATGAATTCCTTGAAGATAAGCAGCAAGAAAGTGACCACTCTCATGAACAACAATGATTGCTGTCAACACTCCAGCTGCTTCCAGAACAGATTCAAAACTCCCCAAATCAAATCCAGAAACAGCACAAGACCGGAAATCAAGTCTCTTTTGAAATGTGTGCCCACTCCTTTCATTAAAAAAATGGTTCTTGCCATGAAAGCTGAGGTTTGATGAAGAAAAAGAGCCACAAGTGGAAGAAAAAAGAGATTTTGAGAGATGGGTTTTCGGTTTAAGTGTGAATTCTGAAATGGGTGACTTCGAATTGGTTAATCTGAGAAGAGAATAAGAAGAGGATGGTGGAGAAGAGAAGTTTATTAGCATGGTGGTGTTCTTTGTTTTTCACAAAATGTTTGGGCTAACGAGAGTTGAAGATATGGCAAAAAAGAAGTGTAATTAAGATAATTCATACTTATGGATTTGTGGAGGGGAAGTACACGAGATGTCTCCCTCTTATTTTCCACACAATTTTGGGTTATGTTTTTTCTTTTTATCTTGTTCTTTGTGTGATTGCTGAGTGATGCCAAATTGGTCAAAATGGAAGACGGTGGTGTTTTTTCAAGTTGTGCAATGTGGTGTCCATAAAAGGGTACGCATTCCTGTTTCTATTGGGATCTTTTCCAGTTTGGAGCCATTGAGGATTCTGTGATTTACAGTTCTATAGCTTTCCTCCTTTAAGAAAATCACTCATTTGGAACTTTTGACAATAACTTTAAACATAGACATAGTCTTAAAAGTCATCATATTGAAAATAATATATTTTTCTTTAACTTCTGTTTTGGGTACAATTATATTGAAAGTTTATAATTTCTTAGTTCTTTAAAACAATGTTTTCGGGTGGTGAACAAAGTTCTCTTAAAATTAATTTTTACTAGCGGCTTATTAATTTTCTGATATTCTTGTTTGCCATGATTTTGTTTTTTTGAAAGAGCCATTTGATCTTTTTGATCGAGTTTTAATGCTTCAAAAGAACTAATGGGCCTTACTATTAGGCACATTGTTTTCTAAAATTAATTGTTTTCTAATGATCATTGAGACATTAACATATAACAATACACAATAAATCCATAAAAAAGATCATGATCCATTCAAAATCTTTTATCACAAAATAAATATCCAAAGCACAAGTTAATAAAAAGCCATGATCCATCCAAAAACCATCCTACGAAATAAATGAAAAATAAGCATGAGTATTAAAAAAAAATAGTGAAAACAAAATAAGTATTAGTAATAGGATATACCTATGTGTAACTGTCATGACCAGTTAGCACAACAAACGTTACTATCAGTTCCAATAGTGTTACTACTAATAACTACAGATGAAAGATTATTGATACTCAAGTTCATTATGTCTTAGTAAGATCATCCAATTTGACGTTAACAATTGCTACAATAAATAATAAGAAAAATAGTCAAAATATTATAGAAATATTAAAACAATGGCAAAAACAAAAAAATTAACCATTAATTGGTTTAGTGGATTACCGTTCTCTTCAAACAATCAATCTCTTATGCAAATCAATACTTCTATTATATCTAACTTAAGTGAACTTTTAAATTCATCAAAAACCAAACCTCTAAAATTAAAAGCTGACTCAGTGGTTGATATTGGAATGTTTAATAGATCGCAAGCCATGAAAGTAATTATTGGATGACAAACTTCATTCCCTTTTTCATAACTTAAAATGCCTAAGTTAATACTTTATATCAACTCGTGTTCATCTAAATAAAACTCTAATTGAAACTTTGATTATAAACACAATAATTTATGTTGTCAAAATCATCAAACTCCTAAAAGACATAATAAAACATAAGCAAATAATAAAAAAATAAGTATGAATTTTTTTTTCATATGAGAAAGATGATTTGAAAATAAAGCAAGTAATAAATTTTATCTTTAGTATATCCACGGCTACTTTATTAAATGTTGTGTCCACTTGTTTTACACTCAAACCAACAGTGCATGTAAAAGTTTAAGATGATGAAGCAAATTTTAGCATGTTATCTCGAATATTTTTAAATTTTGAAAATTTTCACTATAAAACTTCCTGTAAGTAATTTAAAAAAATTGTATCTTATACTAAGGATCCAAAATCAATGTTGCTGAAATGGTGTAAACTTCATGCCAATATTTCTCAATTTGTTTCATCGTCGTCTTTGCCATACTTTTCATGTAATCATCCTTAGTTTTTAATAAAGTTAAATTAGCTAAAAACACTTCAGGGAAATACAAATTCAAAGTATGGTGCTTTGTCCTTGAGGAGATGCAAGTAATGCCATAAAAGACATCCAAGAATTTGCTAATTTTCTCTACTTTTTCCATTTATCTTTGTAAGAAAAATACTTGTAATACGAGTCACTTAATGCTAATGATTTAATATACTTTTATAGTAAATAACACTTTCAATAAGAAAAGTGAATTATATCATTTTGTCTTAGTCCTTTCTTAGCAGCCAAAGACATTTGCCTAACACTCTAAAAAATTTACTTTCTTACATGTGACACTTTTTTGTATTTTATAGTCCCACGAAATTTTTTGAATTTTATTTTTATTTCTTTAGGATAAAGAACATGTAGACCCCCAAAGCTTAGCAAAAGAGATTGAAAGACCTCTTAAATTTTAAAAAGATCATAAAGTCTCCTGTTAGATAACAAATTGTTTAAGTTAATGGTTAACTGATAAAAAATGAATAAAGTACTAAAATACTCTTGGATCATGTAGTTGATTTATATGTAACATTTGTCGAATTGTAATTGGTTTATAAGTTAAAATAAAATAAAATAAATATTTTAATTAACTGCTCTCCCATTGTCGGCTGTCATTTTTTGGCGACGGTGGACACTAAAAAAAATGTTAAATTTTATATAATTGAACTCTATTTTTCGATTAACAAAATGGTGGCGTTACTTTTAGCATAAAAGACTAGAAGATGGCAAAAAAAAGTGGGGAGGGGCAGCAGCCACTACGGCCTGCTGTCAAATAGGGGAAGAAGTCATCGCCTCTATCTATGGATAGATTGGCGGTGGCTCACCATTATTTTTGACCATCTTTTGGTCCTTTTGTTTTTTGGTCAAAAATGACCATAAAAAGTAGATCATAAAAAATAGAGTTCAATAATATAAAATTTGATTATTTTAATAGTTGGAGCATCATTAGAAAATGGTGGTCGGTCACCGTTTTTTAATAATAATGGTTGCCATTTTCCAACAACAATGGGCAGTTTTGTTTTTACTTATTTTTTAAATTTTATTTAATATATTATATATATAAAAGATGTTGACACTTAATGTTAATCAATTGTTGTATCTTAATAGTTAAGGTGGTATCTTTTCATCCAAAGGTCTTGGGTTTAAGATTCATCAAGTTCATTATTTCATTATTTTTATTTTCATTTAACAGGGTATTTTGATACTTTCAACCCATTTGATTATCAAAAGATGATTTTACACTTTTAACTGTTAATTCAAACGATTTTTGTTATCTAACAAGGGTTTCTATGGCTCTTTTGAAATTTTGAGGGTCTTTCAATCCTTTTAGCTAAACTTCGAGGGTTTATATGTTCTATACCCTTTCTTTAAATCCATCTTGAATGATCAAATTGAAAATATGTGCACAATAATATATGTGAAGAAAATCTCCATTACATGTAAATGCTTTCCTTAGTCTTAATTGATTTTCAACATATCAACACAAACATTGCTAAATGTATTATCTAAACTCAATGAAAATCTTTTTTACAATACCCCAATCACATAACAACGATCTCATCTTATTAGCCAAAGAAATCCTATTATGTAGGTGGCATGTTATAAAAATTTATCATTCTTTTTTGCTAAGTCTAATCTTTATCAATAAAATGTATTATAAGACACAAATAACCATCTATGGTTATAGAAATCCTCAATTCAAAGTTAAAAGATATTATATCAGGAATTTCTTTATACCGTGTTTCTTATCTTCTCTTTCCCTCTTATACATCTTTAACATATTCGCTTTTATAGAATTTCTGGAAATTACTTGTACTTTATCACACAAATACTGAAAAATTCTTTTAATGCCCTCATATTCAACAAATTGAAAAGGTAAATCATGTCTAATAATGGCAACAAATAATAGCTCACAAAACACATTAAAATCAAACTTCGGTATACATGCAGATATAAACCCATCATAATTATCTAGAAGCATTTCGTGGGGCTCACGGGGAATGTGTATTTTAGGGCAACATTCTATATGTTTTTTCATGTTACCTATGCCACCCTTGGATGAACATATGTACTCAATTTCGCACTTCTTGGTCTTGGATTTTTTCTTTTCATTTGGATAATGCTCCAATGGTAACTTGAGAATAATGTCCATATTTGTGAAGTTAGTCTTTTCTTGTGTATCTAGTAACTTGATGTGAGCAACATTTTTCTACTTTCTCTATTTCAACTGTAAGAATATTGATTAAAAATCATTGGAATATGATTTGGGAATCAAGCTAAGTGCGTAGTGTACGCACGAATCGAAGACGGACACGAAAGGAGGCGAAAACCAAAGAAAGGCGCGCATCAGTACCTGAGCGCCACGGCACTGGGATCCAGCGCCGCAGTGCTCAGCAAATATCGAGCTAGTGCAGCGGCGACGCGAACCAGCGCTGCGGCGACTCGAACCAGCGCCGCAGCAACGCGAACCAGCACCGCGGCGCTGAACGCGAGAACAGTGTCCCGAAATTAGAAAACTTTCTAATTTCGTCTCCCACTTGCTGTAGGACTCCCTAATACGACTCCCACACGTATAGGGAATACCTAGGACATCCCAAGGCCTATATAAAGGCTATTAATTGGCTTGTAAATAATACCGAGAGTAAACTTGACAACCTTTGTGATCAAGTTAGTGAGATCTTTGTGATCTTAGAGAGATCTTAGTGATTATTCTTAGTGGTTCTTTGTGAGAGAAAATCCCTAGAGAGCAAGAGAGAGTATTCTTTGTGATCTTTCTTGTAATAGGCATACTTTGTGGTTGCCTTGTGATTCAGAATACAAGAAGAGTATGATCTTGATCCACCGTGAACGTAGGTAAGTTGCCGAACCACGTAATTCTTTGTGTGTTCTTCTTCTACCATTTCTCTCTTTTATTTCTTAATAACTTGTTCTGCATTATTATATTACTTGGATGAATTGTTTAGCTCGTTTGTATGCTTCCGCTTCAACAAACTGGTATCAGAGCTTTGGTTCTAAGCAAACATGGCCACACCCAAGTATAAGGTAGAGAAATTCAACGGTACGAATGACTTCAATCTGTGGAAGATGAAGGTTAAGGCATTATTGGTGAGCCAAAGACTTGGTTCGGTATTAGAGGAGACTGCAGCTCCATCTAGTGATGAAGAGAAGACGCCAGAGTCATCTAGAGTAGAAGCAGAAAGAAAGGACATTCAAGAAAGAGCTCATAGCACAATCGTTCTATCATTGAGCGATGAAGTACTAAGGGAAGTAGCAGGTGAGATGACGGCAATAAATCTTTGGAAGAAGCTTGACTCTCTTTATATGAGGAAATCGTTGGCCAACAGACTACATTTAAAGAAGAAGCTGTATCAACTGTCCATGTCAGAGGGGACGCCGATGAAAGATCATATAGACACCTTCAATAAGATCATCCTTAATCTTGAGTCTATCAACATCCAGATAAAAGATGAAGATAGAGCAATTATTCTGCTAAGTTCACTCCCCAAGAGCTATGAGAGTTTTGTTGATACGCTACTCTACGGCAGAGAGAGTTTAACGATGAGTGATGTGAAATCATCATTAAACTCAAAGTTATTAGGAAAGCAGGCTGAGGGCAATGCAGAAAGTTTATCTGTAAGAGGAAGGTCCTCATATAGAGATGGGAAGAAAAAAGGCTCAAGGTCAAAGTTTAGGACTCCTAGGAAGTGCTATTGCTGCAAGAAAGAGGGGCACTTCATAAAGGACTGTCCTGAGAAGAAAGCACAGGATAAGAAGAAAACGGATGCTGTGCTTGCCTATGATGATAGCTATGACAGCGCAGAGACATTCATCGCTACTGATGGTATAAAATCTGAACAATGGGTTTTAGATTCTGGTTGTACTTTTCACATGTGCTCGCACAAGTCTTGGTTTACAAATTTCCAGCCTATTAGTGGTGGTAAGGTTTTAATGGGTAATGACGTTGCATGTCAGATGATGGGAATTGGTAGTGTTAAGCTTAGGCTGCATGATGGGCGAGTGAGAGAGTTGACAGATGTTAGGTATATTCCTGACTTGAAGAGAAACTTGATCTCACTAGGGACTTTAGACCAGAATCGGTGTTCCATCAGGATCGACGGAGGGATTTTAAGAGTTTTGAAAGGTTCCATGGTAGTGATGAGAGGAGAGAAGCACAAAGGTGTTTATGTGCTTAAGGGTGAAGTCGTGAGTGGTTCTGCACTATTCTCTGTAGATGATGAGAGTATGCAAACCAAGTTATGGCATCTTAGACTGGCACACTTAGGCGAGAGAAACCTAAAGGAGTTATATAGTCAAAAGGCGTTTGGTGAGGATAAGTTCCAGCCCTTGGAGTTTTGTGAGCATTGTGTGCTAGGGAAAACACATAGAGTGAGGTTCAGTACTGGCAAGCATAAGACTAAGGGGACTCTTGACTACATACACTCGGATCTTTGGGGACCAGCTCAGACAGCTACTCGTGGTGGTGCTAGATATTTTCTCAGCTTGATTGATGACTATTCGAGGCAACTGTGGGTCTATGTGTTGAAGAGCAAGGATCAAGTATTTGATGTGTTCAAGACTTGGAAGGCTCTTGTTGAGAATCAAACTGGCAAAAGAGTGAAGAGGTTGAGAACTGACAACGGCCTCATGTTTTGCAACAGAGAGTTTGATGAGTTTTGTGCCAAGCATGGGATTGCAAGGCACAGAACAGTAAGATCACCACCACAGCAGAATGGGGTAGCTGAGAGGATGAACAGGACCCTACTTGAAAGGGTTAGATGCATGCTTACCAATGCGAAGATGTCCAAGATTTTCTGGGGAGAAGCTGTAGTGACTGCTGCTTACTTGATAAACAGAAGTCCTTCATCATCAATTGACTTCATGACGCCAGAAAAGAAATGGTCTGGAAATCCTTCGAAGTATGACCATCTTAGAATATTTGGTTGCCCTGCCTTTGTACATGTTAAGGAGGGGAAGTTGGAACCTAGAGCTATCAAAGGGGTATTCATAGGATATCCCGAAGGAGTAAAAGGATACAAGGTGTGGTGTAAAGACTTAACACCACCAAGGAGTATCATAAGCCGTGATGTGACGTTCGATGAGATGACGATGTTGAAAACCTCCCAAGTAGATGAGAAAGAAGAACCTGTGACCAAGGAAAACTCAGCACCCAAGTCAATAGAAGTTGAAGTAGCGCCTGAAAACGGATATGATATTCCCCCAGATCAACACTTCAACAAGAAAATCCTTGAAGATGAACCAAGAACACTGGCGTGTTCCTCCAAGTCCACCCAAAAGAAGACTAGAACTCATGAGTTGGAACTTGAAGAGTACCAGCTTGCTAGAGACAGGCTAAGGAGAATGATTAACCCACCAGTTAGGTATGTACAAGCAGACTTAGTTGCTCATGCTTTTAATTCTGCTTACACTCTTGAGTATGATGAGCCTAGGACATATGGTGAGGCTATGAAGAGTGAAAACAAGAAAGAATGACAGCAGGCCATGGAAGAAGAGATTAGTTCTCTTAGGAAGGACAATACCTGGAAGTTGGTGGAGAGACCTCAAAAGAAGCTAGTCGGGTGCAAGTGGGTGTATAAGGTGAAGGAGGGGATACCGGGGATTGAGCCTACGAGATTTAAGGCTAGGTTAGTAGTACAAGGTTTTACTCAGAGAGAGGGAGTCGATTTTCATGAGATATTCTCTCCAGTTGTCAAGCACACATCTATTAGGATTTTGTTAGCTATGTGTGCAAACCTTGATTTACATCTAGAGCAAATGGATGTAAAGACAGCTTTTCTACATGGAGAGCTTGAAGAAACAATATACATGGCACAGCCGCAAGGGTTCGAGGAGCCCGATAAAGAAGATCATTCTTGTTTGCTAAAGAAGTCATTATACGGGTTAAAGCAATCACCTAGACAGTGGTATAAGAGATTTGATGAGTTTATGATGGCTTGTGGCTTTAGTAGGAGCAAGTATAATGGATGCGTGTACTTTAAAAACATGAGTTGTGGGATGATGTATTTGCTTCTATACGTCGATGATATGTTGATCGCATGCAAAAATATGGAAGAAATACAGAAGCTCAAGAAGCAGTTAAGTAGCGAGTTTGAAATGAAGAATTTGGGAGCAGCGAAGAGAATTTTGGGTATGGACATTGTGAGGGAAAGAAGAGATGTTATCTTCTTGTCCCAACAGCGATATATAGGCAAAATTCTGGAGAAGTTCGGTATGTCAAATGCGAAGGCTGTCTCTACTCCTTTGGCCATGCATTTCAGACTGTCAGCAGCACAGTTGCCGACATTCGAGGATGAGAAACTGCAGATGAGCAAAGTACCGTATGCAAGCGCTGTGGGGAGCATCATGTATGCAATGGTTTGCACAAGACCAGACATAGCACAGGTTGTGAGTGTGGTGAGTAGATACATGGCGAATCCGGGTAAAGATCACTGGCTTGCAGTAAAGTGGATTCTGAGATATCTCAAGGGAACGTCGAATCACGGGTTGGTGTATAAGAGGGACGAGGACAGCAATGAAATGGTAAGAGGGTACGTAGACTCAGATTATGCAGGTGATCTTGACAAGAGAAGATCGTTGACAGGCTACGTATTCACAGTGTTTGGGTGTAGTGTGTGTTGGAGATTAGTTCTACAACATGTGGTTGCACTTTCTACCATAGAGGTAGAGTACATAGCTGTTGGTGAAGCTATAAAGGAGGCCGTGTGGTTAAAAGGCATATGCGCGGAGATATTGGCTCACAAAGAAGAAAACACCGGTGTATACTGTGACAGCCAGAGTGCCATACACCTAAGCAAGCATCAAGTGTTCCATGAGAGGTCGAAACACATTGATGTGAGGCTCCATTACATTCGTGAGATTGTCCAAAGTGGTAAAGTTAGTCTGACAAAGATAACGTCATCTAAAAACCCTGCTGATATGTTGACTAAGCCACTGCCCTGGGTTAAGTTCGTCCTATGCAAGGACTTAACCGGAGTCACTACTTTGTAAGGGTGACCGAAGATGCGGAAATGAGAGATTGAGTTACTTTGTGGATGATTTTGAATCAAAGAGGGAATTTGTAAGAATATTGATTAAAAATCATTGGAATATGATTTGGGGATCAAGCCAAGTGCGTAGGGTGCGCACGGATCGAAGACGGACGCGAAAGGAGGTGAAAACCGAAGAAGGGTGTGCATCAGGCGCCAGCGCCGCGGCGACCAGGATGAGCGCCGTGGCGCCACTTCTAGTACCTGAGTGCCGCGGCGTTGGGATCTAGTGCTGCAGCGCTCAGCAAATATCGGGCCAGTGCCACGGTGACGCGAACCAGCGCCGCGGCGCTGAACGCGGGAACAGTGTCTCGAAATTAGAAAACTTTCTAATTTCGTCTCCCACTTGCTCTAGGACTCCCTAATACGACTCCCACACGTATAGGGAATACCTAGGACGTCCCAAGGCCTATATAAAGGCTATCAATTGGCTTGTAAACAATACCGAGAGTGAACTTGACAACCTTTGTGATCAAGTTAGTGAGATCTTTGTGATCTTAGAGAGATCTTGGTGATCACCAATAATCTTAGTGATTATTCTTAGTGGTTCTTTGTGAGAGAAAATCCCTAAAGAGCAAGAGAGAGTATTCTTTGTGATCTTTCTTGTAATAGGCATACTTTGTGGTTGCCTTGTGATTCAGAATAAGAGAAGAGTGTGATCTTGATCCGCCGTGGACATAGACAAGTTGCCGAACCACGTAATTCTTTGTGTGTTCTTCTTCTACCCTTTCTCTCTTTTATTTCTTAATAGCTTGTTCTGCATTATTATATTACTTGGGTGAATTGTTTAACTCGTTTGTGTGTTTCCGCTTCAACATCAACAATATCATCAACATCATCATCATTAAAAGTAAAGCTTTGAACTCTATTAATGACATCAGTATTTATTGAATCCATTTTTTCTACAAATTTCAGAAATAAATATAAGTTGTTGAAAACTACACTGAGAAGAATTTAATATAAATCTGATTTTCACTGCTAACAAAAGAAAATAATGGCAAAGGATATAGGATAACATCTTTAAAATAAATCCTAGTCAAATTTGGGCTTTCCCACCCCCCCTTAAAAATACTATTGTTTCAAGTATTTTTAAAGTACTTCGAGATGTAATTTCATCATATATTATATATGTATATAGGTAAAATATATTGTGAGGATACGCACCCAGTTAGCCTGACAAGCCGGGCCATACCGGTCCCAGTGGGCCATCACTGGTCCAGGCCTCCCAAGTGGCCTCCATTCACACAAACGATACCCCCAAGGAATCGAACCCGGGACGGAACCCCTTATATTGCCTTAGCGATTCGTCCTTGTACCACTTGAGCTGGCCAGCTCAAGTGGTACAAGGACGAATCGCTAAGGCAATATAAGGGGTTCCGTCCCGGGTTCGATTCCTTGGGGGTATCGTTTGTGTGAATGGAGGCCACTTGGGAGGCCTGGACCAGTGATGGCCCACTGGGACCGGTATGGCCCGGCTTGTCAGGCTAACTGGGTGCGTATCCTCACATTAAAAGGCGCCTTTTTTGTGAGGATACGCACCCAGTTAGCCTGACAAGCCGGGCCATACCGGTCCCAGTGGGCCATCACTGGTCCAGGCCTCCCAAGTGGCCTCCATTCACACAAACGATCACCTCCAAGGAATCGAACCCGGGTGGGTTATACCACCTCAAGATGCCTAACGAATCCGTCCTTGTACCACTTGAGCTGGCCAGCTCAAGTGGTACAAGGACGGATTCGTTAGGCACATGAGGTGGTATAACCCACCCGGGTTCGATTCCTTGGGGGTGATCATTTGTGTGAATAGAGGCCACTTGGGAGGCCTGGACCAGTGATGGCCCACTGGGACCGGTATGGCCCGGCTTGTCAGGCTAACTGGGTGCGTATCCTCACATTAGCTCAGGTGGTACAAGGACGATACTCGTTAGGCACATGAGGTGGTATAACCCACCCGGGTTCGATTCCTTGGGGGTATGCTGATTGAGTGAATGGAGGCCACTTGGGAGGCCTGGACCAGTGATGGCCCACTGGGACCGGTATGGCCCGGCTTGTCAGGCTAACTGGGTGCGTATCCTCACATAAAAAGGCGCCTTTTTTGTGAGGATACGCACCCAGTTAGCCTGACAAGCCGGGCCATACCGGTCCCAGTGGGCCATCACTGGTCCAGGCCTCCCAAGTGGCCTCCATTCACACAAACGATCACCTCCAAGGAATCGAACCCGGGTGGGTTATACCACCTCAAGATGCCTAACGAATCCGTCCTTGTACCACTTGAGCTGGCCAGCTCAAGTGGTACAAGGACGGATTCGTTAGGCATCTTGAGGTGGTATAACCCACCCGGGTTCGATTCCTTGGAGGTGATCGTTTGTGTGAATGGAGGCCACTTGGGAGGCCTGGACCAGTGATGGCCCACTGGGACCGGTATGGCCCGGCTTGTCAGGCTAACTGGGTGCGTATCCTCACATATATTGGGTGATTTTTAGTTAGTTGATTGTTCTCGTTTCGCTAATCATTCAAGTCAATATGCACGTGCACACAATTAGTGTATAAGATGTTTTGTTTAGATGTCTGAGAGATCCAAGGCTGTTCAAACCATCTTGCAGCTTGGATCCAAAGCATAAAGAGAACAAAATATCATCTTTTAGACCATAATGAAGACATATTCTTTTCACTGGGGTATTTGTTTACTCTATATCATTTGCTCAATCTTGTCCTCTTGTTCCTTTTCTATTTTAGGTGTCATAATAACCAAAACCAATGGTCGGTTGTGACATTGCTTCGGAAAGCAGGAAAGAACACTCACATTTCTTAATTATGGCATTCTATTATAAACAAACTGAAACTTGAGCAAACATTGGGTTTTAGAATTTTAAGGTGGTCTTTGCAAAACAATCAAGTGCATCATATACGTATTTTCTATAATAAAATTATTCCTAACTTTATTTACATGAAACAACATTAGCAAACAATTTTTGTTTGCCCATATGCTTTTGCCTAATGAAAATGTTTTCTCCTTTTCAAATATACACATATCACAATGGGACAAAAGTCTCAATGCAAAGAATGCCGAGAATGAGCAAACAAGCCAACTGCTGAAAAGCACAAAACGTCAACAAATCAAAAACCCAAAAAAATATTTTAAAAGTTACAACCGAAATCGATCTAAAATAGAAAAAAAAAAACAAAGAGTTAATACTAACCGAAAGCTAGGACACGTGGCGTTGCTTGATTAACGCCGATGTTGACACACGATGGTCGCTGTTGGTTGTGGTTGTCAATTTGGGAGGAGATACGGAGGGTGAGAGAGAGTTGAAAGTTTTGGTATCATGGGTGAGTAGGCATTTAGTTTAAAAGGGGAAAAGTGAAGTTATAAAAAATAATTTAGTACATGCAAATTCACTGTAGATATGCATTATTAGAAAAGTGTCACATGTATAAATCTTTAATAAATAATTTTTTTTGTTCGTGTTATAAATTTACGAGTTTGTGTATGCTCAATATTTGGTTTGACATATGTCGCTTTAGATTCAAGAAATCAAGACTAAGAGGATTAAACAAGTAAGGCGGGGCCGAACTTGGTTGTCAATAAATAAAGTTTGTACATGAGCTATCAGCAGTGTGAGGTTTATTATTAAATCTAAGTTGTAGTGCACCAAGCATACCACAAAGCTTGAGTTCTTCTTAGAGAAGGATGAATGAAGCTCTAACAATAAGGGTGCGGGGTTTTCAATAAGTAAGAACGTAGTTTCTTGGGTTAAAAGAAAAAAATAGAGAGAAAAAGGGATAAAAAGCTCAAAACTTGTGTATTATGTGTATTGAATAGTTGATGATGATTCAATGAGAAATTAAACCTATTTATAAGCTGTAAAATCCTACACAAAACCTAGTTTTACAAGATAAAGTTTTTTTAATATAACGCAACATCCTGTTATATATGTATTCCTAAATAAATTATAATATACAATTGAACCCAAAACTTAAAAATGAAAAAACTCACCAAGTACTTTTTGGGACAGCATCAACAATGCCCTTTACAAGTCTTAGTTAAAAAGATGATTTTGTTAAGACTTGCAACATTTAGTTAGCTTAAGTCGTCCGCTATCAATCTGGAATTTCAAAATCACCTGGAACTAGCTTCAAGATCGCCTGGACTTTGGTCATTTCAAATCACCCCATGTGAAGCTTGTCCATATGAATCCTCTAAATCACCTGGAACATTTGATGACTATTAAATCGATCGACCTTCAGACTTAACAATTGCCAAGATATTTCTTTGAGATCGCTTACTACATCCTCTAAATCCATCAGACGCCCAGTCTCCAAATCGATGGTACTTTCTTTTTCATGAGTTATTCGTGTCTATCTCACTAGGTCGCCTGAGCACTTCTAACTTTTCCAAAAATTGCCTTTTTTTTGTCATGTGGATACTCTGTTAAATTGCCAAACAATCACCCCATGACCCCACAGAATGCTTCTCAAAATCATTAATCACCAAGATCGTATGAAAGAGCTTCAACATATGGATTTACTCGATCGACCTGAGCTTATCATGAAATTGCCTCAACTTAGGTCTGTCTTGTAGCTTCTTTCAAGGATCTTTGTTTAAATCGATCAGAATTTTGATCCATAAGGTCATTAATGCCATTTTAGATATTAAGGCTTATTTTTCATACTTAGGATACTCATGAACTAACTCAAATCTGGCTAAAGCCTTTTCATATTCCTCTGACTATTATAAATTGTCAGCAACTGCCATGTCATTAATACCAGTAATTACTTGTAATGGTCTAATTATAAATATCCTATCATTAGCCTTCATTAAATGGCCAACTATTAAAATGCGACTCTTCGTTTCAACTGATCCTGAGCCATTATAAAAAGAGGACTTTTACCATTTTTGTTTTCACCTTTTACTCTTAAACAGTCTCTTAACTCTCAAGAGAAAAAAGATCTTCAACTGCTCATCAGCCTTTAAACAACCCCCTTGAATCTTCAAGGTAAACATTCATCTCTTTTTACTTTTGATCTTTTTTACTTGTCATTTTACCTTTATTTTTTGTTTATTATTCTTGCTTTTCCATTTGTAGCACTTCTCATGGCTTCAAAATTGATCGCTCCCTCACTCTCAAAGAAACCAAAATCAACCGAAGTGACAGAAACACCTTTAAATCTCTTTGCAAAATTAAGAATGGTCGGTGAACAGGTCGCCCATAATGTACTCCCAATACATTTTAGGTCCCTTTAATTGTATTGTCATTCTTGAGAATTTTCAATATTTTCCCGCTCATAAGAATGACCTAATAAGGTTTGGATACCCCTATGACATGTTTGTATAGTTGACCTTAAAATTAATTAGGTATTGGCCAAAACCTTCTAATGGCTACATAGGGTGGTTAAATTGCCTTGAACCTCATTTCAATTTCATATGGAAATCGACTGGGGTTTATGATTTAATCTAGTTGACTAAGTATTAAATTCCTCTCTACAACGAATTGATATCGACCACTTTACTATTCTGGTCTAGTGTTCTTAATATTTTATGTTATAGATTTGGTTTTATGTCTCCCATTCTATATGATCTAGCCATTTTATTTAATGTACCTATCCATAGGGTCGATATCAATGCTAATATTTCAATAAATGTTATCGACTTGTATTTCTCTACGTCAGAAGCTAGCTTTGGTAAATTCATGACATGCTTTAGGAAAAAATCGACCACTCTTTTTAAGGTAGAGCATATCCCCTTCCTACTTTTTTGGTTGAGCAAATATGCTATATGTCCACTTTCTTAAAAAATTACTAGAGAGTACTTGAAGGTGGCGACCGTTATAGCCGATGGTACAAAGCTAGCTTCAAGGCGTTTCCTTTTTTCTCACTTTTACAAGAGTCTCTTTGAAATCATCCCCAAATAAGGTGAGAATTCTTTTCTAAATGCATCAAATATTATCTAGATACTTTATTTTTGGATTGTTATTTATTTCCTCCATTTCTTTAGCACCACTTTTCAACCCCCTGAAGGTTACCTTCATTGTTATATGCCTTGGTTGATCCAATGACAGCTCAACCAAGGAAGTTTTCAAGATGTTTTTTCTTTCTTCTATTCGACTCCCTCTTTAAATGATAAGTTATTTTTTTCCCTTAGGCTTTCTCTTTTTAGCCCCAAATGGACACGCCATTATATCAAGATAGATTGGTCTCTTCTAAAGAGATAGATTCTGATACTGATTGGCACAAGTCTTGGGTCGCCTGCCTCACTACCAGAGATCTTCATCATGATGTTGTTAATACAGCTAGCAATAACAAGCGTGGTACTGAGACCTACTATCCCCAATTGGTAAGTCGCTAATTTGGGTTGCTCCAGGCTATTCCTCAACCTAACCTCTTCTTAGCTAACCAAAAATTTAGGACAATGATAGTTTTTAGGAATTTTAGTTTTGTAGAAGAAACCACACTTGTAAATGACCAACTCCAAAAATCACTTCAAATAATCAACCTTTCTATCTCCCCAGTCACCTTGATAATTTTGATCAGTATTAGAAGGATCTGCTTGAAATTTATTTTTCAATACGTTTAGACCAAGTTCTACCATTACAGAATTCTACATCTAATACTGATCTTACTGGTGCTGTGCACGTCAACTAGTCAAAAATAAGGGGTAAGCTCATCTAAGAAATCTTTGACTTTGAAGTATTTTTTTGGTTTTAAATTTAATTGTCATAAGTTAGATGAAATAAAAAGATTAAGTCACCAAAGAAAGAGGGAATTGATTTTGCAACACAAATGGGCAACCATTAGATGCCAAATTGAGCGGGTTTGCTTAGGTAGGCCTTTGTAGATCTAAGATCAGTGATACCAACTGTTAAATTTAATATAGTCAGCCACATCCCTAGTAGGAAGATAGATCGGCCTAGATGGATCATTTTTTACTGAGATGATTATTCTAAACCAATGTTAGACCCCGAACTGGTTAAAGTAGTAGCCGACCCAACTTTTTAAGGTAACACTTTTAATGTCTTGATACAATGGCTTTATTTTGATATTGGTCTCTCTTTGGTGAATTTTTAGAAGCCATTCCCACAAGGTTGTTCTTTTCCTCTTATGAAATCATCAAACAATACATTTTTTTTCCTAGATGACCGCTTTAAAGCCTTTAAAAATAAAGATCGTTCATTCAAAATCAGCTTCGAAAAAGCCAGCACCTTCATTTTAGTCAACTACGCCAGTTACTCTCATTCCTAAAAGCAAGTTGCCTACTCTAGATGTGCATGATGAGAGGCCAAGTCTAATTCATATGACAGAATCACCACATGTTCATTCTCCTTATCAGAGACATATGGGGAAGCCTATGCTAAAACAACTAACTTTTGGTAGGGCGACCTCGGCCGTCAATGTACTATCCCTGCTTATTGAAGAGTCTTCAGTTAATTCTAAAGACTCAGGCAATGATTCTTCTCCATTAGAATTGTCCATACGTACTCCAGCAGCTTAGGATGAAGTAAGAAACATAGTTGAAGAGCTGAAGAACTTGAAGGAGAAGATGGTTGACTTGTTTATAAATGATCAACAGTTGCTTGAGGTAAATAAGAAGGTAAAGTTTTTTTTCAACCACATTACTGATGACAATGTTTCAGTCGACCTAAAAAGTTGAATTGATAAGTTTATAGCTTCTTTTACCTTGATCGCTAAGAAACAAATCAACTATGTAGGTGATTCAAGAGGCCAGTCGAAAAGCTAAAGAAAAGATTTCCTTAAATCCTATCGAGGTCCAGCTAATGGCTGAGGTTAGGGACATTGGGACCAAAGTAAGGTCTCCAAGCAAAAAATGAAGGAGCTAGAGACTGCCCTAGCAAAAATAAGGGAAGAAGAGGTTAAGAGGATCGCACGCTCTCTAGACTTGGGCAAATGAGTTTTGGAAATTCGTCTAAAAAAAGACGAGTTGAAGAACAACTTGAAACTTAAGGACGCCTTGGTTTCCAATGTCACGCCCCAGATCCAAAAAATCTGACACATGACATAACTTACATTCATTTCAACTTTTTAGAATTATAACAATTGAATTATGACTGGGGCAATTAGTAAACCGGAGATACACAGAGTTTTCTCAGAGATTAACACTCTACTACGTCACCAATAGCAACTTTGTTACCGGAAGCCCAGAATATATTCATTGCAAATTCTTACTTAAAATCAATCTATAACCACACTTGGTGAAACATAAACCAAATACAACCACACCTAATAAAATAACACATAAGTATTTATTCAATAGGGACAAATCAAATATCTTAAACTATGTGTCCACAAATAAAACACTTAGCAACCTAGTAACATAGGGAACCCAAAGGGTAGTAGAAGCCTTGCCAAATCTGCTAAGCACATATGTGATTTATTTACCTAAAATCACCATAAACTATAATGATACGAAACTCAGTAATCATACTAGTTTTTCATATATCAAAATACAAATACATATATGTACATAATGCATGTGTATGATATGCTGTGATAAATCAAAATCAAAATCTTATCAAATCATATGTCAGGTAAGCGCTTACACATTCTTTCAAAACATATAATAGAAATACCATCACTCAACTACTACTTAGTAGGACTTTCATATCACATATCACATATCACATAATGAGCCAAATGTCACTCATCGATGACATACCGTATAAGAGGAATAGTACAAGTGAGGTTTAAATTATACATATATAATGCTCAAGCCTGAAGGTAAGAGCCAAACCCTTACCCTGATTATCGGTGAGTCCTCTCACATGCACTAATACGCCACCACACGAATGTGATGACTCACTCTTCTTTTAGGTACTAATAGGATCCTCCCTACATACAGAACACATAACATATACCAATTTCGAAAGAAATGCCACACATAAAGACTCCACAAATCACATAAGGGGCCTACTAAGTAAATAGTGAGTTTAACCATCCTCAAAACACAAAACGTATCTCATGGACATTTTTTACTTCAAAAGCTTTCTTTGTTAAACACATTTCATTTTAAAAGCTCACTTTCAAAACACATATATGTCATATATGTCCAGGCTCATATTCATAAACGCATGTCTTTCATATTTCATATCAAAATATACTTTGACATAACATAAACATATTCCTAATTACATTTACAAAATTATGCATAACAATTACTATGTTTATTGTGATTTTAGTAAAAGCCTAGTATACTTACCTCTTAGCACTTTCGACTACAAGGCTTAAATCTCTTTAACCTATCAATGGAGATTAATCCTTTCATAAGCCTCAACATTCACACAAAACACTTTAGATAGCTTACAAAATTACACATATTGCATTTATCACATCGAATTGGTCTAATTACTTGGTTTCTCAAAACCTATCATTCTGACCACTTACAATTAACAAAATTTTCTTATACATCAAATAATGTCAAATTACTCCAAAATCAGAACATATCATTCTTGACTCATATATCCTTTTTATACATGAATATTATATCATAATTCCTACACAATCCATTCCATAAACACCATCAAATTCAAACTATTAACCTGATAGGATCAAGATATTTACTGAACAATATTCAATCTCCTAATTTTATAAACTCTTATACTAACTCAAAAATTATAAAACTACCATAGAATTACTCTTGACATATATCGCAATCCATAATAAATAATTCACTTCAAAATCATTGTCAAAAGTATTTTAAAACTATTTTATTCTATAGCATTAAAAATATGTTAATCAAATACTGCAATGAGCTGACACTCTTTAGAAAATCATAACAATTTAAACACATTGATCTAAATTCTCAGTTCTACGTATATCATATTAGATATATAAATTGATCATATTTCATAAATTTATAATTTTTGAAGATCATTCAGCAGATAAAAAATTATTTGTCACTGTATCATACTGTTAACACAGGAAATTTCTAAAATTTTAGGGTCATTTTGGTAAATTCACTACAAATTAAATGTATAGAATTTTTAATCGATTCAAAGTCTCAAATAATTCTAGACATATCTAATTTCATATATTCAAAATTTAAAACCAGAATCAAAGCACGACAATTTATAAAATTTTCGGATCAAGAGACTATCAAGAAGAAATTCTGCAATTCATCATGATTTATCAAGTTATTTATATAATCATCATTAATTCTCATAATATCTTACAAAATTCACATCAAATCCTCAATTGTATATATTTCAGAAATCAAAACTTAAAGGAATTAACTAAATTAACACCAAAAAACTAAGAAAGGGTTATAATATACATCTTAAAGCTTAAATTTCAACTTTCTTCTTCTTCTTCTCTTTCTCTCCCCTCTATTTCTCTCTTTTGTCTCTCTAAAGGGGTGGCTCGACCCAAAAATGAGTAAACTAGGGTTTAAAATGTGTATTTTTATACTAAGAGGCTAACTTTTAGTATTTACAAATTAACGCCAAAACTTTCAAAGTATTATAATTTGGTCCCTAAAATAAATCTAAAGTCTTGCAAATAAACCTAATACTAATAGCATGTCCTTAATCTATAAAAGCAATACTAATAACAATACAAAACTTAAGTATCATCCACATACAAATAAAATATGAATATTATACAAGTACAAATATTTATTCTTTCCGGTTGTGGATAAGTGGTTACTACACCCAAGGTTAAAGAAAAAGTAAGGGTGCCAATTCATTAGTTGATGAATTTTGTAATTTGCTTGAAAAATTGTAATCGACTTTTGAAGCCTTCCAATTGTAAATATTTGAAAAGTTAATGAAATGCATCCCTTTTTTCTTTTCATTGTTTTTATTCAGTGTGATCTTTCAAGTTAAAATCACCTTATGCAATCTTAAATAATTTAGAGCATTCCAAGTTTATGAAACTTAGAAGACTAGAAATCGATCTATCACGGTCGACTTGATCTAATGATTAATAATCTTGCAAAATATTAGAATTTAAACTGATGCAAAAATGATCCAATTGTATTGAATTTTCGTATATTTACAAATAGGTTTTAAGACTTTATCGATTATAATAGTATCAATCTACTAACATAATCTTTAAGTGGATCGATTATGACTTATGAATTTTTAGAAAAATTGCCTTCTCAATTCCTTCCCAAGCTATTGGCGGATAAAACTTCAAGTATTTACCATTGATCGCCTTGGGATGAATTTTCCCATCCAAATCGCTCAGTAGATATGCTCTACTACTAACGATTTTTGCAACTTTGAATGGTCCTTCCTAATTGGCATTAAACTTTCCTAAATTGTTCTCTTTAGATTCTATTGGGAGGACTACTTTCCATACCAAATCACTTTGTCTGAAAGTTTTGAATTCGATCCTTCTATTATAAGCCATTTCTGCTATTTTCTTCTGTGCTTCGAGTTAAATTAAGACTTCAAGGCGGTATTCATCCAGTTGGTCCATCTCTTTTATCATGGGGTCCTGGTATTGTTAGAGGCTTAATCTGTCTTAGAATGGCCTCATTATTGAGCTTATAGTCAATTTCATTGGAACTATGGCCTCGTGGCCATAGACTAATTGATAAAGGGACGTGCCAGTGGCCGTCTTAGGGTTGATTCTATTTGTCCAAAGTACTTCCTGAAGTTTCTTGTGCCATGACCTAGGGCTATCCTCGATTGCATTCTTTAACCCTTGGATGAACGATTTGTTCATTGACTTAGCCTATCCATTTAATTGGGCATAATAAGGCATACTATGTGTGATTTTGATGTCAAATTTCCTAGCAAAATTACCTATTTCTTCTCCTATAAAATTTATTTCCTAGTTAGCCGTGATGGATTTAAGGAGGCTGTGCCTATATGTAATATCTTCTTTGATGAACTTTATGATCGACTGTTGATTCATCATTTTGAATGGGATTTCCTCTACCTATTTTATGAAATAATCAATCGTCATGATAATAAATCATATGGCCTGGACAATGGTGGATATATTTTCCTAATTATATCTATGGCCCAACCTTTGAATGGCCAAGGTTTGATCACTGCATGCATTTATATTTGTACAACCTGTATTGACCTATGCTTTTGACACTCTTTGTAACCCTTGACGTAGTAATGGCAATCTTGTTCCATAGTCGGCCATCAGAACTCGATCTTTAAGATAGCCTTCTTTATTAATCACCCGTTGAGATGGGCACTAGATAAACCTTTGTATGACTCTGCCATAACTAGCATACTCTTTTTAGGGCCAATGCATCTCAGCAGTTCACCCATGTTAGAGACCTTTTATGGTCTGACTGCTGGGTGTCACTGGGTATGGTCCGATGCTTATAGAGTTTGGTGTGTGTAAATATGAGATTCGTCAACTTATATGGGTAAGTAGTATATTCAAATGCTCTAAGATTGTGTTTCTAAAAGTCTTATGGCTATAAGTAATACAATTAGGAAAAATATTTCTCGTGTAAGAAATTATATCACAAAAGTGTTTGTGGCTATTGTTTATTGAAATACGAATCTGGAGATAACTTCTAGAGTTGAGCATATAGAGACTTGACGGTGATGGTTTATGTCTCCGCTCTTCTAAGATATAAATGATGGAGAAATTATACGAATATATAGTAACCTTAACTTGTATGATTCAACACGCTATTTTGTTATTTCTATAATGTATGTATGGGGTAATATTTATGAACTTACAAAAAAGGTTTCATAAGACGCAATAGGTATGAACCTAGAGAGTTTCACTATATGAAGTGTACTTATTGTGCACTAGGATTGCGCACCAGATTGAATAGTTCAATCTGGAAAGTTCTCAAAAAGTTCAAAATTATTTTAGGGTCACTCGAAGAGATCATATGGTTTAAGTGTTAAGCCTAGGATCTCGGTAAGTGGGACGTGCCACTTTATTTTTTCTATTGAATGCCACATATCATGCCATTAATTTGTAAGGGCATGACACGTAGCATGAGTGGAAATGAAAATATATCACCATGGATTTTATCGTTAGGCTTTCACGTACTCGGAGTAGTTATGATAGTATTTGGGTGATTATTGATCGACTAACGAAGTCAGCTCATTTTTAACCTTATATGGTTTCATATTCATTAGAGAAGCTAGCTCATTTGTATGTGAGTGAGATTGCACGGTTATATAGGGTTTCAGAATTCCTTGTAACAGATAGAGATCCTTGATTAACTTCTAGATTCCAGCTTAGCTTATAAAAGGCCTTAAGCACTAAGTTAAACTTTTGTATAACTTTTCATCCATAGACAGATGAGCAGCTAAAAAGAACTATATAAGTATTAGAGGACATACTTAGAGCCTGTGTAAGGTAATTAGGATATTATTTACTATTGATGAAATTTGCATATTATAACAATTATAAGTCTAGAATCCAGATGGTTCCTTATGAGGCTTTATATAAAAGAAAATGCAGAACTCTAATTTATTGGGATGAGGTTAGAGAAAGAAAACTGTTGAGTCCATAAATTATCCAAGCCATTAGCGAGAATATAATAATTATCAGAGATAAACTCAAGATAGCTTAAGACAATATAAGAGTTATACAAATAAACGTCATAGATAGCTTGAGTTTGCAGTGGGTGATAGAGTCTTCTTACAAATTTCTCCATAAAAAGATGTACTTTGTTTTGGTAGATAAGGAAAACTAAGTTCTCGATATATTGGGCTATATGAGATTATTGAAAGAGTAGGTGTAATGGTTTACCATTTAGCATTACCTCCTGAGTTATCTCGAATTCATGACATGTTTCATGTTTTTATGTTACGAAAATATATACCTAACCCTTCTCAAATTTTAGATACTCAAGCTAGTTCAGTTGAGGGCAAACTTGATCTATGATGAGGAGCCTATTCAGATACTTGACTATCACCAACAAAAATTGTATAATAAAACTATTTCACTTGTTAAAGTCTTATGGAGGAATTATATGGTTAACAAGGCTATATAGGAGTATGAGAATCAGATGAGAGTTCAATATCCATACTTATTTCATATAGGTATGTGAATTTCGAGAACGAAATTCTTATAAGGGGGTAGGAGTTATAATACATGTGTTCTCAAGTAACAGATTATTAAACTTTGACATGGCTTATACATTGTATTAAGTTATCCATTTGGCTAGTAAAAGAAGGAAATAGATAAACAAAGCTACTTAATTCATCTTGCACCGCTTGAAGACTTTTGATTCATGGCCTAATATGATTGGAAAAGTGGGTGGTTAACAATTATTGTATATAGCAACAAAATTGTTTTGAATTTGCATAAAAGAGATAGAAGAGAAGAAGTTAAGAGAAAAAAAAAAAGATAAGAAAAAATTTAGAGGGATAGGCCGAGAGAAAAAAAAAAGAAGAAAATTTGTGGAAATTAAATTTGGGTAGTTAAATTTATACCAGTGATTTAGTGAGTAATAATTTTATAATTTTAGAATATTTATGTTTCAGATTCTATAATACATATAAGTACTAACCATATATGTTTTACACCCTATGACATAGTAGGAGTACTAACAGCTAGTAGACTTCAAACTCTATACCCAACTCAAGATTAACGCAGTTTTACGAGTGGATAACTATAAATATTTTATATGCTTTTAATATAACAGTTTATGTTTTAATTACATGTAATTAGATTTATTCATGGTTTATTTTAAATAGATAAATATTTATGTTATTTAGTATATTTAGAAATATTTTTAGAATTTATTTAGTATAGCTTATAATTACGTTCAGTATCGAAATATTTATTTTAGAATAATTACGTTTCTATGATATTATATAGTAGTAGTTTTTAAACCATCATATGTATACCCTCCCATTTAGTGTAGTTGCTCTGCGCATGCGTTAGGTTAGTTTATTTTGCTCTGCTAGAGCGATGCAGCATTGTGCCGAGTTAGACCAGCTTAGATTCTCCTGCTTTGCCTATGTGTGAGTTACTACACCGGGTTAGACCAGCTTTTTCTCTGAGTATAAGTTTGGTGTGATTTTTAATATGTAGTACATGTTTTCAGAGTTATATTACATATATTCAACTTCATAATAGATTTTATGACAACTTACAATTTAAGATTTTTATATTCCCAGTATTTGTTATGATTTCCAACTTTAGCACAAATATTATGATAGCTCATATTTTCAGTACAAGTTTATTGATTATTTAGTACATAGTTTCATGATTATTTTATATTACAGATTTATATGTATACATTAGATATAGTATTAATTATTATTAAATTATTTACAGTACATATAAATTATATAATATTTTCAGATTATGTCCACTGCTAAACCACAAGCTCACTATTTTTTTCTTTACTTTTTTTTAAGTTATCACAAAAATTCGGGCGATGTGATACAATCTTTACATTTTAAAGTTGGCCCACGACACGTATAATTGCATGAGTTATTATGTCTTGTATATTTATGGCACATATATATTTTTATTGAGGCACATAGCCTCATTGTATTAGATAAAATGAGTGAAGAGCATGTTAGCCCCATATCATCTCAGGATCTGTCTTGACTTTTGAGAAAAGCTCGGGTCAGATTTTGTCAATAACGATAAAGAAGATTGGTTGAGGTAGTGCTCATAATGGCCTCTTTTATCTAGATGCAGATTTAGTTTTTGATTATGCCTTTTCTTTTGAGTATTGTAATAAATTTTATCTATGGCATTCTTGCATTGGTTATCCATCTAAATCTATTTTTAATTTTATAGTTAAAATTTCTCCAAGTATTATTACAAATAAAGATTTCATTTGTAATATTTGTGTGCATGCCAAACAGTCACATCTTTTTTTTTTCTTAAAGTACATCTTATTCCTCTCATTGTTTTGAATTAATTCATATTGACATTTGGGGTGCTTTCTCTAGACCTTCTAAAAATGGATCACATTTTTTTTAAATATCGTTGATGATTATTCATGGTTTACATGGATTTATTTAGTGAAACATCAATTTGAAACGTTTTGTATGTTAATTCATTTTTTTAATCAATCCATCGTCGATTTAACATAAAAATCACTCACATTAATCCCTCAACTCCAAATCATTCGTTCCCACAATGGTTCTGAATTTCTTTTCAAGCAAATTCAAACATGGTTTCGCAACAATAGAATTATTCACCATTGTAGTTACATTGGAACCCCCCACCTAACAAAATAGGTTTGTAAAACATAAACATTGACATCTACTTGATATTGCTAAAGCTATAAGATTTTAGATAAACTTGTCTCTTTATTTTTGGGGAAAATGTATTCTCACTGCTACATTTCTTATCAATAAACTTCCAACTCCGATTCTTCAATATAAATCACCTCACCAAGTTTTACTAGGAACTGTTGGTTACTTATATGGCCAAAAGGGATATCGTATATATGATTTTAAATCTCGTCAAATCTACGCTTCTTGTGATGTCATATTTTAAGAATCTATTTTTTTTTATAATGATATTTCATCTTAATCTTTAAATAATTCAATTACCATCCCTCTAATCAATGATGATGAAACATTTAATTACTTACTTACCTCACCAGTTGTTCCTATTGATCATTATCCTAACAAATCTGTTTCTAATGACACTTCTTCTACCAAATCTATCATTCGTATTCTATCTGATACCTCCACTAATTCTTTTGTGGGTATTTCGTCATCTTCTCAGCTTGATAGCTCAACTAATTCTCCATCTATTTCTAGGGACACCTCTTCTACTAATTATTCTTCAATGGCACCTATTCTTATAATTACTACTCGCTCTCATCGAAACTGTCATTAATTGAGATACCTCAAGGATTATGTTTGTAATCATATCATTTTCCACTGATTTTTTACTTGCCAATTATTTTTCTTTGTCTTATCTGTCATTCTCATCGTACTTTTCTCACTAATATCATTGAAAACCAAGAACCACGATCTTATGCTTAAGCCATGAAATCTGTCAAATGACGTGATGCCATGGCCAATAAAGTTAAGGCTCTTGAATCAAATAACACATGGTTTTTATGCTCACTTTATAAATCAAAATCACCCATTGGTTATCAATGGGTTTATAAAAGTAAATATAAGGTTGGTGGATCTATTAAGAGATATAAAGCTCGTTTGGTTGTTAAAGATTATATTCTAGTTAAAGCCATTTACTATCGTGATACTTTTGCATCCGTGGCCAAATTAGTCACTGTAGACCTTCTTTTCTCAATTTTTACAAAAATTGGTCTCTACACCATTTTGATATTAACAACGCTTTTCTTCAAAGTGATCTTAATGAAGAAGTTTATATGAAACTTCCTCTTAGATTCTCTTGTCAGAGGGAGACTCATGTATGCAAAATAAATAAATCTCTTTATAGCCTTAAACAAGCTTCTTATTAATAGTTCTCCAAATTTTTATCCATTATTATTCGTTGAGGTTTTAAACAATCTATTTCAGACTGTAGGCTTTTTACCTATATTTGTTATCAAACTTTTATTTTTGTTCTTGTCTATATCGATGATATTATTGCCACTAAACAAAGGTGAGACCATATTTGACATTAAACAATTTTTTACTCAATCTTTCTCTATAAAAGATCTTAGCAAATACGCTCTTGACATTTTAGCAAATTTTGGAATGACTAGTAGCCGACCATCTAATTTTTTGATAGAACAACATCTTCGTTTACGACCAACAGATGGTACCTCTTTTTGATCCAGCACTCTATCTTTGACATATGGGTCGTCTTCTTTACCTTAATATCACATGCCATAATATTTAATATGTTGTAAATACCCTCAGTCAATTTATGCAATCTCTAAATTCTTCTTATCTTGATGCTACTAATCGAGTTCTTTATTATCTTGAAGGTACTATTGGCAATGGTTTCCTTTTTACATCTAGCTCTCTTACTTTAGTTAAACACCTTGACTCTAACTAAGCAAGTTTCCCTACTACTTGTCACTCCACCACTGGTTATTTCACCATATTAGGTATTAAGTTCATAAACTAAGAGTCAATAAAATTCAACATTAAGTTCAAAAGTCTAACCCTAAAAATAAAAACTTAGGTTATGGTGAAATAAAGAGTTCTAAAGCTTATCAAGAATAATATCATAAAAATCATAAAAAACTAGGAAAATAAAAAGTTAAAAAGATAAAATTAATTTTTCTGTAGTCTTTAATCTTCTAGTCTTTTTGATCATCTAAAAATTGTTATTCTCCCTCTTCTTCTCTCCATTCTTTCTCTCTCTTCTTCTCTCTCCTATCAATTCTTTAGAATAGGCTTTTTAGTTTTTTTTAGTTTTTTTTATTTATAGATTTATGTCTTTAAATTAGGGTAAAATATCAAATATAAGTCATATTAATATTTACTATTCATACGTTACTGCTTATGTAGCACCGCCATGTAGTAATACTATAGCAATTTTGATATTTTTTGTTTATTTTCATTTGATTTTCATCCATATTTGCTCCATTGACTTAAAACCTATAAAATAAAAATAAAATATATAGAAAGCCAAATAATTTTAATTTCAATGAATAAATATTAAGCTTAAAAGATAAAAATATTAAACCTAATTAACCCCTATCATTAAGTTCTAGTCCTATTTCTTGAAAAACAAAGAAACAACCTACAGTTTGTTGTTATTTTGCAAAAATAGAATATTGTTCTCTCACTGCACTTACTTATAAGTTACAATGGTTAAAATATCTTCTCTCAGATCTTGGTTTTAATTATCCTCAACCAATTCCAGTTTATTGTGATAACCAAGCTGTTATTCATATAGTCGAAATTCTAGTCTTTCCTGAATGCACAAAACATATTGATATTAATTATCATTTTATTTGAGAAAAGATTCAAATAGGTCTCTTTACTCCTTCCTACCTATGATCCACCGACTAATTGGTGGACCTTTTTACCAAGCCCCAAGAGGTTGAGTGTTATTAAAATTTAATCCCAACTCTAATTTGAGAGGGAGTGTTGGACGAATTCAAACAAAGACGTGTTGGAATCCAAGAGGTGTTGGAATAATTCATCATAAAGACTGATTCAAACCAATTCAAATAGTTGAACAGATTCAAACCAATTGCAACAATCCATGAAATATGATAATAGCTCACAATTTCTGCATTTTATATTTTAAATTTGAAGTTCATTTCATAAATTGTACAGTTGTACTTACCTATATATACTGTACGAAAGTGAATAAAATTAGTCAGTTCACATCAAACATTCCTTTCCTTTATTATTTATATTTACAAAATTCGAATTGAATGCATATAAATAAACGATTCGTGATTCATATTACTATTTATAATTTCTTGCATTAGTTTTCGTGATTCATATTGCCAGTTATAATTTCATGCATTAGTTTTCGACAATTGAGTCCATGTCTTCAACGTTTTCCAAATTCGCTATTCGAACATGCACCTGAATCACGATTGCCTTCACATCATAGTCGAGTGAAAATTATCAAATTCATCAATCTACACAATATTCTTTGTTTTAACTATTTTTTTCGAAGCATCATTAGCAAAACGTTTTTCTACAAATAAATAAAAGTCCCACTTGTCTCATTAATTGTTATATATAGTTGAATCTCAAATACCTTCTTATTGTAAATGAAAGAATATATATTTATTTGACTGATAGCATTTGAACATGCAAGTCATAGATTGTACCCCAGTTCCCACATGTGACATAATTGTTTTTGAAATAAATGAACAATATGAACAATTTTTTTCTTTCTTAAAAATTTTGAATTGGAGATGAATCAGAAGTACTTTAATATTACACAAATTTTTGCATAAGATTAAAAATCTATCAATGGTAGAGATTGAATAGAATAGATGATATGGACATTTATTATTAATTAAATATTAGTATTTTTTTTCTGATTCCTCTCTACTTCAATCCTCGTATTCACCATCTTTTTTTCCCTCTCCCCACAAATTCAGCCTTTTCTAATCCTTTTAGTTTGACATTTTGAATAAAAGATATTTAGTAGATTTATTCTCAAAATATTTATAAATTTTGATAGGAAGATGTACTAGATTCATACTAAAATAAAAATTATTGAAAGATACTTCTTCTTCTTCTTCTTTTTTTTTAAGAAAAAACTTATTTACATATGACAAAATAATTTGGAATATTCTTTTTTTTTTTTACTTGAAACAGAACATTAAATTTTTTTTCTTAAGGATCATATTTGCTCCCAAAGAGATATGTTCATGAGATTTTTTTTAGACAAATGCAACAATCTGGTATGTCCGCTAATTACAGATTGTTTATTATACCATAACAATTTTGGCTAACTTTTAAGCCTCATGATTACATGATATGTGAATAAAGTTCATTACAAATTGGCCTCTTCGACGAAAAGAATTTTTTTTTTTTTGGTTGTTGAATATTTTCTCTATTAAGTTTTGTCCGAATTAAAATGCTTCATTCTTTTTATTTTTTTCATTTAGTAATAGAAGTAATAGATGAAGAGAAGAAATGGAAGAGGAAAATAAATTTGCAGTGAATAGAAGAGAGACACAAAAATACATTAGAGAAGAATTAGGAGAAGAGAAGAGAGAATAAAAACATTAATATTTAATTAATAATAGATGTCCATATTATCTTTTCTATTTAATCTCTAGCTTTTAATCGAAAAGTTAAAAAGTTGTGTAATGTCAAGAGGCTAATCCTTCTCCTTTTGAATTAGAGCTGAAAAAGCTTGGCCTTTTAGAAGTTTCAAGTTGAGTTATATTGCCTGCATTCATACTACTGAGATAAGCTCTGGCTCTGCTGGAGTGATTTAAGAAAATTTATAGGCTTTTGTTTGGAATTTTATAATCATGTTTCATTACGATCCTGAAGATTAATTAGTAATATTAACTTTAATAAATATGATCTATGATCACGATATCGTAACAATTAACATCAGATATATTTGAGAACATATTCATGCTAGTGTTCATGTTAACATTTGACAAAAGGATGAACATTTGACAAGAGGGTATGATAACGAAAGTCACCACTTGAAGAGGGGGAAAAGACTGTTACTGTTAGGTTATAAAATTGATGGTTTGAATAGATATGAATCATGACACAGAAAGGGTAAGAAAATATCGCTCAAAGATGCTCATAATTTTCCCAAATCCAATCGTATCTGCTTAGTGGGTCTCCTGATTTTGATTTGTTAAATGTTCAGACAAAAAAAGTGGCAGAAAGAGGGGGATTTGATCTAATCATAAGATATTAAACAAATAACAAATATAAATAAGTAAACCACATGGCTACTCGTCATCGCCAACAAAAATCAAACAGGTGCTTTTATATTAATGTTATAGGTTTGAGATTGAGAATGATGGATTAATGATGCTTTTATGACGTCGTTTCATGGTCAGACTACCAGAAAAAAAAGGTAAAACCTTGCATAACTTTAATAAATACCTTGACTATCCAATATTATATTGACTGCGTTTTCATCCACTGCTAAATTTTGTTGCAAAATGCAGTTACCCTTCTTATATGGCTGCAGGTTTGTTGGTGAAATGAATTCACTTCATAATTGCACAACACATCAAACGAACCTTAAAAGAATGATCTATAGAACCAACAAAAATATTCGATCCATGCACCAAAAATATTACAAGAGGTTCAATTGGTGTGTGTGTATATATATATATATATATATATATATTCATATGTGTTTGTCAAAAAGAGAGACATAGAGTAATATATATATGTTGATATAATATTATGTCAGGGTTAAAGAGAAAAGATCCACAGCATAATCTTTTTAACAGAAATTTTATGCAAATTTTAAAGTGAAGGTGGAGAATCAACAGTATTGGCGAAAAGAATTATATAATTCTTTTTCTATTTCTTTTTTGTGGGTCCAAAGAATTATTAGCTAATTAATTAGTTGAAGTGGTTAGGGTTTTGATGGACCATTTTTCCTTTGATCATAGACATCATTATGTACATTGAACTAATATTTTGTATTGTTCTATGTGGACAATAATAGATATTCAACAACATTCCGGGCCAAGTAAGAAACCCTAATTTTATTATTATTATTATTATTTTTGCTGTTGATGATATGAACGGGCTGGTTGGAGAAAATCATCATTCTCGAAAGTTAGTGAAGTACTTGGCAACGATAGGGACTGGAGAGAGAATCGAATTTAAAGCAATTCAACTGAAAGTAAAGGCATCAGGCCGCGACTAAACTTGCAGTTATGGTTCCCGCTACACCTGTTAGCTCAGCTCAGCTTATGAGGTAGTGGAAGGACATTGATGATTCTCCTTCATCGCCATTTGTCTGTTTTCCATATCTCTTTGTAATTGTAATCTATTTAATTAATTTTTATAAAATTTAATAATTTAAAATTATATTTGAATATGATTTTAAGTTAAATACCAATTAGAAGTTGACACAAAATTGAGGATGTGATGAACATTCGAGAAAGGGATCGAAAACAAAAGCCAGAAACAAGGAGGAGAGCATAAGAGGAGCCAAAAGATTGCACAAAGTGCAGGTCTTGGCATATGGTGCCAAGTCACTGGTTCTTTCCTATTTTAGCTAGAAATGCATCTCAAAGTTAGTTTTCGGACTCTTACAATGCGTGGACTCTTATTTTAATTAGAAACATAGTTTCTATGAATTTTTTAAACACTATATAAACTCTGTAACCTTATTAGATTATTCAAGAGAAAAACTCAAAGAGAAAAAATAGAGAGTTAGAGAGTCTTGAGTGTTGAGTTCACAAGAGTATGCTATAAGAGTACTTAAGATTTGAGTGTTTAAGAAAGCACTAATAAATCATTGAGTGCTCGTCTATTAATTATATTCCTTGATTATTTCTTGTAAGAGATTTTTGAGATTTGAATTCTTTGCGAACAAATAAAAGAGGCTAAGATCCTGTGATTCATCGTAGATTTAGGCGTTTGTTATTCCTTATAACTCTCTTGTGTGATTATTTATCCATTTATCTTGATCTTTTTTTATTTTTACTTTACATATGGGTGAAGTCTTCTACATGCACTTAGAAGTTTTTTGAGTGCACGCTAAAAACTCTAACAAATCAATATCAAAGCAAAGGTCAATACCTAAGTGGTATAGAAGAACATACGTTATTCATCCATGGCAACTAAGGGTGGCAATGTGGCGGGTTGAGGTAAGGATCACAATCTCCATCCTCATACCCGAATGGTGTGAAGATCCCCATACCCAATATATGTAATTCGAGTTTGGGGTTGGGGATGGGTTCAAAGAAATTAACTTATCTCCAAACCCAACCTAAGTTTAATTCAGATTTGGCTTACTGTACCCAACCTCACCCCATCCCAAAAAAAAAAAAAAAACCTAAAATACAACTCGAATTACTCTCTATTTAGGGAGACCCCTATGAGACCCCAACCCTGTGGGGAATTCTGTCACCCCTAATAGCAACTCACAAGTATGAGGTTGAGAAGTTTAATGGACAGAATAATTTTAATATGTGGAAGATGAAGGTTATGGCTCTAAGGGTGAGTTAAGGGTTAGATTCAACCTTTTAAGTGAATCAAACAATAACCAGCAAAGATAAGAAACTTATTACATTTGGATTTAAGGCAGATAGAGAAACCTTTTAGAAAAATGCCTATAGTAATATAGTTTTGTCATTGAGTGATGTAGTTCTGAGGGAGGTGGTTGGAAAGAAGATGCAATTAGCCTTTGAAAGAAGCTTGACTCCTTCTACATGATAAAATCCTTAATAAATCGTCTGCATATCAAGAAGAAGTTGTATTAATTGTTTATAACTAAAGAAACTTCAATTAAAAATTATATTGATGCCTTCAACAAGATAATCATAGATTTTGAGACAATTGACATCAAGATTGAAGATGAAGACAAGATAATTATCTTGTTGTATTCTTTGCCTCCAAGTTATGATCACTTCGTAGATCACTTGTGTAAGGACCCAAATCTCACATCGGACAGACTCGTCCAAAGTGAAGGCCTTATAAAGAGTGATTACGCGTACCTGTGTGAGGTGCCTTTTGGGGATGGTGATTTTTTCCGCCCATAAAAGACAAAACCATGAAGGGAAAGGACGCATGCGTGAACCCTAAAGCAGACAATACCTTGCATAGGGATGTGGGCTCTTTCATTTAGTATCAGAGCAGATGACAGCTCTGTTTCGATGGTGGAGGGTATTGTAAGGACCCAAATCCCACATCGAATAGACTCGTCAAAAGTAAATGCCTTATAAGGAGTGATCACGCGTACCTGTGTGAAGCACCTTTTGGGGATGGTGATTCGTTCCGCCCATAAAGGACAAAATCATAAAGGGGAAGGACGCATGCATGAACTCCAAAGCTGACAATACCTTACACAGGGATGTGGGCTCTTTCAACTTGTGTATGGCAGATAGACTTTAACGATGAGTGATGTTAAAGTCTTGTTGAACTCAAAAGAATTGGGGGAAAAATTTGAGTCCAATAGTGCAACAGGTTTGGTTGTAAGTAAAAGAGATGGAAAAAATAATCAATTAAGGGAAAAATTCAAGAAGTGTTATCTCTGTAAAAGAGAAGGACATTTGATAAGGGATTGTAAAAAAAAAAAAAAGAATGGTGGAGATGTTGCAATAGTCTATAAGGAAAAATATAAGGTTGCAGAATCCTTAGTAGCTTTTGATCGGAAGTATATTAGTGAATGAATACTTTATTCTAGCTGTAGTTACCATATGTGTCATGAAAGATCATTGTTTACCAATTATAGATTCATTAGGGGTGAAGTAATTATGGGTAATAATATGGACTGCAAAGTTATGGGGATAGGTAGTATAAAAATGAGGATGCATGATAAGAAGATTAGGGAGTTACTTGGTGTATGACCTGTTCCTGGCGTTATGAGGAACTTGATATCCTTAGGAGTGTTAGATTAAGTGAGATATTAATTCAAAACAGAAAAAGGAATACTAAAATATGGAAAAAAAATCTATGATAATGATTAAGGGTATATGCTTGATGGGAATGCTGTAGTTGGCTCAACATGAGTTGTTGAAGGAATGTAGACCAAGAGGAAGCATTGGAGAATTGCGTACCGACGTGATAGGGGTAGAAAAAGAATGCATAGTAAGGGTGTTGCTGGCAAGAATAAGTTTCACAAAGTGCAAGTCTTGGCGTATAAGTGCCAAGTTGTAGGGTTTTTCTTGCTTTGGCGAGGAATGTATCTCAAAGTCGATTTTCAGACCCATACAACATATGAACTCTTATTTCAATTAGAAATAGGGTTTCTATGGATCTTTTAAATATTATATAAATCTTTATAACCCTATTAGATTATTCAAGTATTAGAGAAAAACTCTAAAAGAGAAAATAAAGAGCTAGAGTCTTGAGTGTTGTGTGCGCAAGAGAGTGCTAGAGACATAAGTAATTAAGAAAGTATTAATAAATCATTGAGAGTTTGTCTATTGATTATATTACTTGATTATCTCTTATGAGAGATTTGAGTTCTTTGTGAACATTTAAAAGATGTTAGGATCCCATGATCTATTGTGGATATAGGTGTCAAACCATGTAAATTTTTATGATTGTTTATCATTTTATTTTAATTTTTTTTTATTTTTACTTTACTGGTAAAATTTTTTACACACACTTAAAATTTTGTTTTTTAATATATGCTAAAAACACCAACAATTTTCCTTCATTTTCTAATTTCTCTATCAGTAACAGAAGAACTTATTGATAATCGGAACTTGTCGATATTCCTACATCATATTTAAAACGTATTCTATTTGTTAGTGAATAGCAATAGCTAAATCTGGGAAGAATGTGAAGGTGGTCCATTATTTGATTTTGACACTAGAGAAAATCCCACAAAACTGAACAGATCATCTAGAAAATATCAACAAGGACTTCTCATAATTAAACTTTGAAAATAATTTTATAGTTTAATTTCTTAAAGCAACATTGATGAACCATTTTGATGCTTATTTTAAGCCTATATTAGTCTTTTCTACTTTTGTTTCTTTATTCCATAGTTTCTGATATAATTGAAGAAAGTGGAAAGGAGAATATGCACTCTATCTCCCTAGGTGACTAGTTATGATGGACATTATGCTTTTATATATTAAAAACCCTAATTTATGGAGGAGGTGATCTATATTATTATCCCTTTTAAGTCTCTTTTCTGATAGATGAGACCTTCAAATTTTAATTATGATGAAAAGACACGTTTACCCATTAGTAAATATTACCAAACAAAACTGTCGATTAATAAGAATCGACAGACGTCGTGTCCCTCCCTTGCAACCATTACTAGTCCTGCAAGTTCTCCAGATCCGGCTTCAGGCCTCACTGAAAATTAACAACACCACATCCATATCTCACACCTCTAATTTGAGAACAAGATCATACCTTTTGCGTGTCATAAACTAATTAACAAACAATTTGGGTCCATGTATATCTATCTTTTACATGCAGAGAAATATCAGGAATAGGTTAGAAAGATACACGAGGAAAGAGCTAGAATTGCATACCTACACTCAAGGATAGGACTCATAGGAGAGAGGTGTAAAAGGAGATATTGACGCGGCTCAATGAAAATACATGGCTAATATACTCCTCTAACCACGTCTTTAAATTGAGGCGCGCTAATACCTTCATTATATAATTTTACAACTCTCTCCATCAGTACTGCTGCTACCACCTCTATGCTCTTCATCTTGCCAGAAGACTCATATTCTTTAAGCTTGATTCCTTACACAAACTTCACAAGAAAGCCAGTGATACAGAGATAGATATATAGCATATTCTTCTCTAGCTAGAGAGAGCTTGTGAGAGACATTAGACCAGTTTCTTTTTGAGCTTTTTTTTCTGCCGATGAATTGCATTTTCTTGACCTGCCTTCAATATATATATATATATATATAGAATAACTTTCACTCTCCACATCACTTGCTGCATAAAGGGCAGCAAATTAGATAGAACCACTTGAAAAGTTTTTACTTACTCCACTTTGACTATTGTGAGTGACACCACCGCTCTATGTAGGGGCCAATTTAATGGTGTTACGCCACGTCTGCCGCTTGGTTCAGCATGATAAAGAGTCTTTAATTTGGATGGCCGCTAACAAAACGTACGTTATTTAAATTTACCTTCATTCATTTCAGCCTTATATTTTATTGTCGAAATTTGATATTCTAAATCATATTTAGGTAGGATACAGAGTTTTTTTTTTAACACAAACACTCTTATTTTAATTAAAATATAATTTTTTAAAATTTTTTAAATTTTTTTAAAATTTATATAATTTTTATAACTCTTTAAAATAATTAAGCATCAAATATTTAAATATAAAAGAGAATAAAATATTAAGTAAGCATTAGAGTATTTAGTATACTAAAGAGTATAATCATAAAATCATTTGAGTGTTGAAATTGTAATAGAGTGATGATAAAGTGCTGAAATTGTAAGAGAGTGATGATAGATCATTTGAGATAAAATTTTAGCTATTCGTAATTAATTTAAGAGAGAGTTTTGCCTATTTATTGTACTCTTTAATTAATCATTCATTGTAAGATCTTAATGATTTGAAAAATCTTTATAATTTGATAAGTCTTTGTAATTTAAAATTTTTTGTGAATTGGATAAAATAAGTTAGATTTTTTATCTATCATAGATGTAAGTATTTATTACTGAACTATGTATATCTTATGTCTTGTAATGATTATTTTTTATTTTTATTATATGTAATTTTTTTATATTTTTAATTACTTGTAGATGAAATTTTTATAAAGTGTTTATATTGTTTTAAAGTGTTAAATACTAATCATGAAAGCATTAAAATATGTAAAAACTCCAACAAATAATATTAGTGCTATGACTAAAGTTAATACCTAAATAGTATCAATTGGCAAGCCTAGCTAATTTCTCAACATCCATAATTTTAGCAGTCATCAATTGACTTAGGTTGTACATTGAAGAAATAATTCATTAATTATACTTTTGTAAACGTGCCTTTAAAATCTTGTGTAAATTAGGATGCAAATTTTTGATTCCTTGTAAAGCTTTTTTAAATTTCTTTAATTATTTCGTTTCTTAAGAAGTGGGATTACTAACTAATAACGACAGGGTTTGGTAATATTGGTATCCAGTATAATGGGATCCAAAGCTGAAAAGAAGCCATTTGGATGATCTGCAATCACCAGAACAGTGTCAACAATCATTAACAAATATGAAAGTGATTGTAATTGATACAGATAGAACCAACTTTGTGGGGAGACTTGGCTCCCACATAGCCAACAAGTCCGAATAAATGCTATAAGCAAAGCAAATGTCCAAGGAGAATTTCTAGGGATCGAATTAGGTGAGTAGGTGCAAACCCAAATCTTTTCAATGAAAATTGTCCACCGCTTCTCCACATGAATTATGTGGTCTTTTGAAGATTGAATTAGATAAATTCAAATCCCAGTTGAGGGAAATTAACGATTATCCTCCAATGACGGTAGCTTACACAAGCCATCTATGCACCAAATGAGTACGTAATTTGCAGCCCAATGGTTAAATAGAGCCAAAAGTGCTCTTGACTTAAAAGCAATAGACTTGCCTCTACCGACGAAGTTAGAGAATAGTCAAATAATTTTTTTTTTTTAAAAAGGATAACAGAAAAATGAAGTGTTGAAATTATGCTATTAGTTTGAGAAGAAATAAAATATCTAGGCTAGCTAGCCTCTAGCTTAGCTAGAAGATTAGTGTTTTTTTTTTAAAAAAAAAAATTTCTGGATCGTTCATGCACATACACTTGTTGATGCGTAGTTTCTATGTTACATATTATATTCATTACAAAACAAGAAGGTTTAGATCATCTAAAGGGATGTAAAGTAATCCTGTTTTTATTCAAGTATCCAAGTTGAGTTCGATAAAAACTCAGTTTATATACAATATTATGCTATAAAAGCCTCAAACAATACCGAAAGATCATATCATCCTTTTGCAAAACTTGGATGAAGTAAAGAAAAGAAAATAGATAAGATTGGTGTAATAAACAAACAACTATGAAGAAACAAAAATGATGTGTGTATAATTTTACTTACCAAAGATTATGTCCACGATTAAAACAATGGAAAAGAAAATTATAAATTGATGGTGTGCTCTTGAATTTAAAATATTATAAAGGGTAAGGATTTTAATATGTTTCTCTCCCTTTTGTTTTAAAAAAAAATTATAAAATTTATGGAGAAATTTTTTTATCATAAACGGTTTAATTTGAACTTGATGACTAGTCTTAGTTTAAATGAAATTATATTCATGTAAAAATAATTCTACATATACAAATTCTTAATAAAAACTAATTCACATAAATTGACATAAAATGATAAAATTTAAAAAATATTATAAAGTTCAAAAAATCAATATTATTAACACATTTTCAATTTTGACAATTTATTACATTAATTTTTGTATATATTTTTATTCTTTCAATCATGATATAATTTTACATTAGTTTATATAAATTAATTTGTGTAAAAAAGTTGTGTAGTGTAATACACGTGCCGTTTGAATTTTAAGGCTTCAAGTCTATATGTCCACTTTATTTATTCAATTGGTGACTAATTACAGAAAAATTATTTAAATGATAAAAATAATCCAAGCGGTGGCATGGATTGGTTGAAGGGGCGGCTACTTATATTACAAGTTGAAGCAAATTGCTCAATTTCTTCGTATTAAAATCGAGTGCAAATAGAAGCCAATTGAAAGAAGAAAAAAATAAAAAGAGAGAAACAGACATCGAGAGTGATGCTAAAAAAAATAAGAAAGCAGCCAAGAGAAGAAAAAAAAGAATTTATTTTATAGGAAACGTGTTTAAGTAATTAGATTTATATTTAATAATTTAATAGGTAATAATTTTATAATATTAAAATATTTATACTTTAGTATTTATATTATGTATCAATTATAATAATTTATTTTATTACCCTATAATATAAAAAAAGTAATGATAGTTAATAGATTTCAAAATTTTAATTCAACTCAGTATTAGCATACTTTTATAAATTGACCACACACACATATATATATATATATATATATTATTTTTAATCCAACACTTTATGATTTAATTACAAATTATCAAAAAAAAATTATTCATAATTTACTTTTACATAGATAAATTTTTATGTTAATTATTTATATTTAGATATATTTTTAGAATTTATTATAGTATAATTTATGACTAAGTTAAGTTTAAAAAGATTTAGTTCAAAATAATTATACTTCCACAATATTATATAATAATAGTTTTTATTTTAAATCACTAAATACGGTACCCTTTTAGTTTATTTTACTTCGCGCATGCATTATACTAGTTTTTTTTTACCTAAGTGATGCAGTAATTCTACCGGCTTAGTTCATATTAGATCTCATGCTTTACTTGTACGTGAGTTACTCTACTAAGTTAGACCAGCCTTTCTTCGAGTTTAAGTTTGATATAATTTTCAATATATATACAGTATATTGTATATTATCTATACTATGTTATGTTGATATAATTTTAGCACAAATTTTATAATAGTTTACGCTTCTAAATTTTAGTATACATTTATTCTAGTATTTCGTTATAATTTTTAGTTTTAGAATAGATTTTATGATAACTCATATTTTCAATATAAATTTTATGATTTCTCAGTACAATTTTATAATTATTTTATATTATTGATTTTTAAGTGTACATTACATATAATAATATTTATTAAATTACTATTGTTAAAGCAGAAGCAATAAACCTAAAGTATATAGCGCAATAACCAAGTAATTAAGAAAGTTAGAGAAATAAAGTAAAAGAACAACATATAAAATTTATGTGATTCAATAACTTGCATACGTCCGCGACAGATCAAGATCACACTCCCTTTTATTATTAAATCATAAGGTGCTTCACAAAGTATGTCTTTTACAAAAAAAAACTCGCAAAGAACTTACTCCTTGTAAACTAAAATTTTTTCTCACTAAAAATCAAAAAGATTATTTTGATCACCAAAATGTGTTTTCAAGCCAATAGAAGGCCTTTATATAGGCTTTAAGACGACCTAAATTAACCCTAAACATGTGGGAGTTATTTTTAAGGAGACTTAGAACAATTGGGAGACAAAACAAAATGAAAAACCTATTTCCTGCATGCAGCGCTGGCTAAATCAAGCCTAGCACCGTGGCGCTGTAGTCACTGTAAACAGGTGCCACAGTGCTGGCTTTCTGGCTCCGCAGTGCCCAGGCCTGGGTAGCAATGCCTTAGTCTTTCTCCTTCTTTCGCGTCCATTTTGCTTTTTTGCACATCTAACATATCTGGCTTGTTCCCTAAATTATTTGACAATAATGTTTAATCAACTTTATCACAAATTCCCTCTTTGATCCAAAATCATTCACAAAGTATTCTAGATCTCTCATATCCATATCTTCGATCACCCTCACATAGTAGTGACTTCAGTTAAGTCCTTACATAGGATGAACTTAACCGAGGGTAGTGGCTTAGTCAATATGTTAGAAGAATTTTCAGACGACGCTATTTTTGTTAGACTAATTTCACCACTTTGGACAATTTCTCGAATGTAATGGAGTTGTACATCAATGTATTTAGACCTCTTATAAAACACTTGATGCTTGCCTAGGTGTATGGCACTCTGGCTATCATTATATACACTGGTGTTCACATCTTCAGTAGCCATTACATCCGCACATATGCCTTTTAACCACATGGCCTCCTTAACAACTTCTTCAACAGCTATATACTCTGCTTCAATGGCATATAGTGTACCCACATGTTGTAGAACTGATCTCCAACACACACTATACCTAAACACTATGAATACGTAACCCGTCAACGATCTTCTTCTATCTAGATCACCTGCGTAATTTAAGTCTATGTATCATCTTACCATTACACTGTTGTCTTCATCCATTTTATACATCAATTCATGATCTGCGCGTCCCTTTGAGATATCTTAATATCCATTTCACTATAAATCAGTGATCTTTCTTCGAATTTGCCATGTATCTATTTACTACACTTATAGTCCGAGCTATGTTTGGTCTTATGTAAACCATTGCATATATAAAACTCCCCACAACGCTTGCATAAAATTCGCCTCAATTTTCAAAAAATACTTAGGTTAGATTGTGTCATGTAGTATTATTTTTTCTTACAATTTTCTTTGACTCATGTAGCAATAAAAATCTTAGTGAAGTTAAAAACATAAATATTTGAAACTTAATCAAGTTATAAGTATATAAGATACCATATTCATCAACAGACTTGGTCATCATATTTGAATTATTATTCTTTTAAGAAATCTTATATTCTCCTAAGATGACACTATTATTAAATTAGTATCACGGATTCCATATAATTAATAATTATGCCGAATTTGAAATTAAAGTTTTTGGCATACTAACCCTTAATCATTAAAATTATGTGGCATTTATTTATAGCTAAAGGACATTTTGGCCTCGATGAAAGTGATCATTTATTCATCTTGTTTTTAAAAATATACAATTACATTCCCTATCATTAATAATTAATGATTAACTTTGTTTGACTTCACGAACAGAAGGGTATTATTATTTATTCACCATCTTTTAAATGAAAGAATTGATATGACTCAAAAAAAAAATAAGTAACCGTTTTTTCAAAAACACGTGATAGCATTTTATTTGGAAAGTATTTTGGTGCTAAAAAAATGAAGGATCGTCTTCTTCAAAAAAGTCTATCTCAAACTATTCAACAAAAACATAAAATCTCTCTCTTCATTGTAGCAAAAAGATTTGAAAAAAAAAAATCTTACCATTACGTTTTTTATTCCAATAAACCATTGTAGGAAACTTGAAAACCCCCATTTTCCTAGTAAATCCTAATAAAACTAACCAGAAGTTTTGTTAATATTTTCAATATAAAAAATTTATATTTTTCACATTTTTAATATTTTCAATGTACAAAATGCTTTTTAATAAATAACTAACAAAAAAATATTAATCATAGATTAAATTTATAACCTATTACAATAGTTTTCTATTACAAAAAAAAGTTTAGTGTCACAAACTTCAAATGTTTTCATTTTATAGTCAATTACAATTTTACCTTAAAGAAAAGTTATAAAAAGTCTTTAGCCTTTAATTTATGTTTGTCTATCGCTGATGTGCACTAAAAGTATCTTATACCTACAAAAATAATTTATAATTTATAAATAACTTTACAAATATATAAATTAATATTAAATTAAATAATGTAAATTAAACTTTATACATGATCATTTGTAGATAAGTTAATCCCATTACTCTCAAAATATTATTGCATCAATGCGTTCATCTCATCATATTGATTCTATAAGACAATATATTTATCTTGAAGGTTATTATAATTGGACTTTAGATAACTTAACTCTTGTTTCATCATCTTGTAACTTTAATATAAACTTTATTGTACGACATCTGATGGTGATGGATCATGCCCATAAGTTTGAGCAAACTTATGACTATTACGTTCCATCACATTAATAAATATTTAGTCTTTTGTAGCTTCTATTTGTTCATCACTTAACAATTGAGACAAACGTTTATTTAATTGACACTAAGAATATTAAATCTTAATTAGAATATAAAAGTTTAACAATTTCTTAAATATATGACTATTGTAAATTTATGTTACTTATATTTTTTTTTTGCACAATCTAAATCAGTTATATTACCGTTAGATCTTGACTAAGTCTCAATAAACACACTTATGCAATCTGTCTTCTTTCATTTTTTTTCTTCATTTAAAATATCATAGTTGTTGGAATTGGTACTTATGTGCAATTCTAAATTGTATGAATATTAATTATTTAATATTTATACAATAAGTATTTTGAATAAAATCGTTAATATTAAATATATATGTGAGATATTTGTGATATTTCAAACATTGTATTATTTGAAAGAGTTTAGATTTAGTTAAAAGGAGTTTGGACTAGTGTTAAAAGTTAACTACATTGAAAGTTATAATTGCTAAGAGTTAGCACTGTTAAGAATTATCAGGTTATAAAAGTTAACTAAATTTAAAACGTTATAGCCTTATTTGAAATGGGACAAAGATCTGAGAATATACTAGCAATAACATAGTTGCAAAGGATTGTAAATAGTCCTAAGAAATGTCATTGTACAAGTATGTTTTCAAACGTTATGTTCTTGATCTATTTTCGCTTATGTGGGTCTATTAGTGAAAACCTGATTTAATATAGATCAATGTATGTCTATATCTAAATGGTCCAGATGGTTAGTCTTAGTAAACCATGAGTTTAGTAGAAGCTCATATAAACATGTAGGTATTTTTGAGCACTGGGTATTGAACAGGCTTAATTAGGATCTCCAATAGACATCCTATAAAGTCGTAAATGGATGATCATTTCAAGTTGAGTAATATTTGTAATTCTTTAACCTGAGCACCACGGTGGACTTATGAGTAATCCAATATACTTAGATTCTACACATGTCAGAGACCTTTCATAGTCTAATCGCTAGGTGTCGTTGGGTATAGTCCGATGCTCATAAAGTCCGATGTGTATAGATATGGGATTCATCGGCTCATATAAGTGAGTTGTATATCCAGATGCTCCAAGATTGTGTTCTAGAAAATCTATAGTCATAAGTAATAAAATCGGGAAAGTATTTCTCGTGTGAGAAACAATATTGCAAAAGTATTTGTAGATATTATTTATAGGAATACGAATCTGGAGATAAGTTCTAGTGTTGAGCATATGGAAACTTAACGGTGATGATCTATATCTCTGCTCTTCCAAGATTTAAATGACGGAGAGATTATACGAATGTGTATTAACCTCAACTTGTATGGTTCAACACGTTATTTTATTATTTTCTTAACGTGTGTATGGGGTAATATTTATGGACTTATAGAAGAGTTTCGTAAGAAAAAATAAGTATGAACCCAAGGAGTCTCATAATATGAAGTGTATTCATTGTACGCTAGGTAGCGCACCAGATTGAATAGTTTAATTTGAGAAGTTCTCAAAAAAATAAGAATTATTTCAAGGTCTCTCAAGGAGATCGTAAGTTTTAAGTGTTAACCCTAAGATCTCGACAAGTGAGACTTACCACTTTATTATTTTAATTGGATGTTACATATCATACCTTTAATTTGTAATAGCATAACACATAGCATGTATTAATTGGTCCATTCAATTTACAAATATTACAAATGTTGTAAAATTAAATAAATAGCAATTGATATATGAAATTCGACCAATTAAAACTATTTGCAAATATTTCAAAATTAAATAAATTATAAATGATAATAAGCGGTGGCATTCTTTTAATTCATGAAAGATTTGTCATGCTAATTTACCAAGTATGAGGTGGCGTATTTTTATAAGGTAATGGCCACCCCTAATGTTTTTATTCGGTCACCATAATAAGCTCATTGCTAAATTATTTTGCCTTAGCATGAGGTGCAATTTTATCTTTCAAACCTTTAACACCTCATGATTAATTAATTTAGCCACTATCATTCATTCAATTGGTCGAACTGTAGGCGCCCATTGCTATAAATAGATAGCTTTAGTTCATTTGTTAATCAATCAAGTGATTTAAGAGAAACACAAGTAATAAAAAGTAATAGAGATTGTTGAGTGCCGAGAGAAATTGTGAAGTAAATGTTGTTTTAATTAAAATTTCAATTGAGAATAGATTGCTAAGTGTCGAAAGAAATTGAGAAGTAAATATTGTTTTAATTAAAATTTCAATCGAGAATAAAAGGTTATTGTTCTAATTCAAAGAATCCCACCTAGTTAAAAATTAAAACTGCACAAAACACATTTTAAATATGAATTTTTTAATATCTCATTAGTGTAATAAGATATTTATTTATATTCTGCTGCACTTAATTATAAATATACAATGTGTAATTAAAATTTTAAAATATACATACTTACCCTACGCACAATACACTTTAAATAACAATATATTAAAAATTTGTTGCATGCAAATTAATATTAATATAAGAGAACTCAAAAATAAATGCACATTACAACATTCATCAATTAAACAAAATCTCCTCAATTATCCCTTGTTTACCAGACAAATCAATTCAAAAATTCAATAAATTCAGACATCAATTCAACAAAATCTCTTATTCATCAAACCTCCTCATTCACCAAAATAAATCAATTAAAAAATTTAATAAAAATATTCTATAATTTTCTTTGACTCATGTAGTAATAAAAGTCTTAGTAGAATTAAAAGCTCAAATATTTGAAGCTTAATCAAGTTGTAACTATATAAGATTCCATTATCAATAGTCTTGGTCATCTTTCAACAACCTCCTAAAGAGTGCATCATTATAATATTGTCAGTGAGATATCCGACAACAATTAGTTAACTATTTTATATACATTTGGATATTTTGCTTACACTCGATCATATTACATTTATGACAATTTATGACATGAACTGCTAACTTGTCACAAACATAATACGAAATTTAATAATTTTAGATTCACTTAAGATGATACTATTATTAAATTAGTAACATGGATCTGGTGTAATTAATAATTTTGCTAATATTGCCGAATTTGAATTTAATTTTTTCGACATACTAACCCATTTATGACATGATTTATCATTAAAATCATGTCACATTTCTTTATTTATGATTCAACCTAATTATTTTATATTTTTCGTATTTTAAAAATATTTAATTATTGTTAGAACATATTTATCATATTTTAACAAGTGTTCAATTATATTAAATATATAAGATGAAAAAAGTGCAGCTGATGCAACAATTCAGAAACTGGACAACTTAAGAACTTCAATTGGCTATGAGTTGGTATATATCAATATCTGCAAAATAAGACACATTTATGCTAATGCTTGCTATGGCGGCCATGAAAATGCCCATCAATATAAATAATAAAAAATCACATAAATTTTTTCTTTGAAATTGAGGTGAGAGAATTGAACTTAAGACTTATAAGATGCATTGTAAACCCATTAATCATCAAGCCATTATAAATAAGTAAAACATCACATAAGTTATTAATACCCTAGTTTTAAAACCTAGCCAGCAGAGTTAATTCCATCCATATTCCATACTTGCATGATCATGAGTGAATATTTGTATACATGGAGCTGACTATTTCAAATGAACAAGCTTTCAATATATTAGGATGACAATTAATTGCTTCGCAATTTAATATTATAAACAATTACATCCTGTATGATTTAGGTGTTAGATATATAATGTTATTTATGTCCTTAAAACATGTGAAATAATATTTTATTAGATTAATAAAGTTTATTCACATATATAATTGAGCATACATTGATAAACTCATATTTATAAAGTATATGATCTATATATTAGGCATATAATGCTAATACAAATGACATAAATTACAAGTTTTTTATAAATTAAATCATGTTCACAACTATTAATAAAAATGGCATTTCATTATGTAAATTTGTAATTTTTCTACTTCTTATAGTGGATGATTTACTTTGATAATCGAAGTAGAGATTTCGAGTAAAAAAACTAGTGTATAGGATACATTGAACAGGATTACTGTGAATTTCAATCTGGTTAACTGAATGTCGTAAATCTTAATTCACTAAAGTTTTAATAAGCTTAATTGATCTTAATCTTGAGCAAGTAATGAATTTACATTCATGTATTGTATCTTTTGAGTTATCACTGAGTGAGATCCAAATAAACGGTCAAAACTTCGATAGCTTAGAGATATAATTTCACGAGTCGTAGGAACATATATTTGCAAGATGGAATCTAATAATTAATGTCCACCTAAGCTGTTTGCAGTACTTGATTATTAGAATCTGTGACCACAGTTTATCAAAAAATTATTTATTAAATAATAATATTTATTTGTAAATTTATTTACAAATATAAACATATTAAAAGTGATCATTAGAGCATTCAGTGACTTAAAGGTAAATAAGTAATTAAAAAGGCAAGACATTTTTTCATTGTCTAACTTTAATTATGGACATCAATTATATGGTAAATTAAGTGGTTATTATTGGTCTAAAGATCAAGCCCAATTTAATTAAATGAAGTTTTAATTAAATGGGCTTTTATTTTTATTTTATAACATGGGTTACTAAAGTACAACCCTTGCCTTTTAGTGGAATAATTTGGGGTTAACTTAGAAGAATTGTGTATTATGAGATAATAAGGATTATGCCTTTTAAGTTGGAACTAGGAAGCCTATGGGTCGTACAGTCCCTCTACTAGTTCAAATCCTAATCAAACTCTAATTTTCTTATTCTAATCAAATTCTAAATACCCAAGGGAGATCCCTATATATATGGGAGGTATATAATAAGAAAAAGAGACTACAACCATACAGAAAAATTCTTTTACGTATTCTTACGTGGGAAAAGAATTTAATTAATACCATTCTCTCAAATTTGGATATTAGTGGTTTTAAAGATTAAGAGAGATCCAGGCGCCCACACGCGTTGAGATTGAAGATTGAGGATAGTAGAAAAGATTACAGCCAGTCAATTCAAAATCTGTTATAATAAGAAATTGAAGTAATCTTTTATCCCTATACATGTAATTATGAACAAGACGATCTGGCTTCCACTGCGTTTATTTTTATAAATATAAATTTTATTTTTATTTACCATACCAACATTAAAAACTTTATATGCATCAACTACATTTATATATAAAGAGCTCAAATATTGATCAACTCTATATTATCTCTTTTCTATGTACCGATTATCCTTAGTCTCATTTGGGCTGGTATGAACAAATTTGGGATATATATTTATTTGTAAGGCTTCTTTTGATCGATATAAGAGTTAATGGCTTAGCCTACAAAAAATTTGGCTAAAGTAAATATTGAAACTGAATTGATCTTAATCTAAACTTTAATCAAGGAATAAAATTTGAGAAACAAGAAACAATCAAATAACAATTAAGAAACACGAGAATTTAAGTAGTTCGTGAGAGAGGGTGATAAAATTGTGTCACAATTTTTTCTCTTAATTAGGTTAATTTTTGGTGATATTTGTTTTTTGTAAGCCAATTAAATGGCTCAGGGTTTTGATTTGCAATCTAAAGAATATATTTTTATTATTATTTTAGTTGTAATAATAAATTTTTAAAAAAAAAGAAAAAAAGGAAGAAGAAAATGAAAAGAGAAGAAAAACGTAAAAAAAATAAAAAGGCAAAGAATGGGCGCGGCGTCGGGGGAGAAAGGGGAGGATGATGTTTATTTGAAAAATATCATTTAGACCCCTTTAGTTTTAATTAATTTTGATATAGTTAAGATATTTTATGTATATTACAAATTGATCTTTAAAAATTTGTAAATTATGCAAATAGATCTAACATAATTATTTTATTTCACTCAGCCCCCTCAGATGTAGGGTAATTAAATTTTGACCAGATAACTTTTAAATATTTACAGATAGGTCCTAAATTTAATCCAATTTTATTTTTAAATTAGTTTTGAGTATTTGTAAATTTAAAGTTGGTCTAAACTTTTTTTAATCTTGCTTCAATTTTATAAAATTTTATTTGGACTATTTTATTAAAATTATTGGGTTTAAAAATATTTTCATTTAAATTTTTTAAGAAGACCCAAATAAATTTTAAGCCTAAAATATGCTCAATTTATTTTTAAAATAAGTGGACCAAAAAAAATTAAGAGGCCCAAAATCTAAGCCCATAAAAAAAGACAAGTAAGAGGAGGTAACATTATGAAAAAGCCCAAGTTGACTTCAAGGAAGACTTTAAAGAATTTATACTTAGTTTTTAATATTTTTCTTCTTAGGAAAAACTATGAATTATGGGTTATTTATTTATCTAATTAATTGATTAGATAAATAACATGTCATATAGATTAAAAGTGCCATATTCACATGTCCATGCATAAAATATATCATATTGTATGACATTAATGTTCTAATGAAATTAGGATAAGATTATTGTCATATTTTTAATATTATATTAATTTATTATTTAACGTGGCCTTATTAATTATTTTATGAAAATAAAATTAGATATTAATAAGTAGAACATCATTTTATAAATTAATTAAAAATTCTAAAAAATAAAATATTGAGTGAGAAAGGGCTTTAGGCATAAAGCCCATAGCCTCCATTATTGGTCCTATAGTAAGGTAGATTAATGTCTTACCTCAAATCTTGTGAGCTTACTATGCAGGGTATTAATCAGAACTAGTTACTAGATAGAACTTCCCTAAAGGATAAGATCCAATATAGGACTCATGCAAAACTGACTACCTTACGATAGCTTTTTTAATTGAAAAATATAAAGGATTAAAATAATTGTTGTACATTCAACTTAGGTTGATTGATATCCTCCCTACGGAGTTCTTGTCAATTAAATCTAAGGGCCAAAGAATTGGTAGTTTATTATTATTTGATATAAGATATCTAGATAATAATAATAAGTTAGTATGGTACTAGTCTGATTTATGATGGATACGACTACCCTACGGAGGTGTATTCTAAATGAAAATTAGATTACTGATGTATAATATAGTTAAAGAGTTCTACATAAATGTATTTCATGTATTCATGCAAAAGTAACACATGCTTTCAGATAATTTATGCTCATGTATGAATTTATTTTTCAGAATCAGGTCTTCATTCAACCCACTAGCATCCATTCTTAACCAAGACAAGTTAACCGAAAATAATTATGTGGATTGGGAAAGGAACTTAGATATTGAACTCAGAGTTGAAAAGCACAAATATGTCCTGACTGATAAATGTACTCAAATACCTAATAAAAATGCACCCCAAAGATGGAATAGATACTTATAATAGTTAATTGACTAGGGCTCATCTTCATCTTTTAGTCTCAATCCTAGAGGAAAGAGTAGTAAGAAGAAGAAGAATAAGCCAAATGAAGCATCTCATTTTGAGTAGTAAAGGTAGTTTGTGTAAATTCATAAAAAGGTAGTAAAGCCCAAAGGAATTGTTTCCAATGTGGTATTAAAGGGCTTTGGAAGAGAAATTGTCATTTAGTTAAGTTTTCAATAACTAAAAGGACAATTTAACCTTCTGGTAAAATTCTTTTCATTTAGACATGCTTAGTGGTTGATTCTATTGATTCCTGGATAGTAGATTTTGAAGCCACTAATCATATTTACAATTCATTGTAAGGGTTCTAAGAAACCAGACAACTCAATGAATGGGAGATCAGTGTAAGGCTAGAAAATGACGCAACTATTGCAGCCAAAGCAGTGGGAGTTGTTTAACTTTATTTTGATGATTTTAGGACATTAGTATTAGATGATTATTTGTTAGTACCGAAACTCAAACGTAATTTGATTTCAGTTAGTTATTTGAATAAATTTGGTTATTCTATTATATTTGACTCAACTGTGGTAATAAAAAGAAATAAGTCGTTTATATATTTTGGTACACTAGTTAACAATCTATACTGCATATATCCTAAAATCAACTAACTGTATAACACGGAATTGAATAATGAATCTAATCACTATAAGAGGATTAAAGTGACTCCCACTAATCAAACATATCTATGGTATCTACGTCTTGGTCATAGTAGCCTAGATAGGATCTAAAGACTGGTCAAAGATAGACCTTTGAGTTCATTGGATATTGAACCATTACCAGTCTATGAATCTTATATAGAAGGTAAAATGACCAGAACACCATTTAATACTAAAGGTAATAAAGCCATTGAAACGTTAGAATTAGTACACTCTGACGAGTGTGGGCCCATAAGCACACAAGCTAAGGGAGGTTATGAATATTTCATCACTTTCATTAATGATTATTCTAGATTCAGTTATATGTACCTAATGCACCATAAGTCTGAGGCGTTTAATAAATTCAAAGAGTTTTAGGCAGAAGTTAAAAGGCAATTAGGAAAACACATAAAGGAACTTCGATCTAATCGAGGTGGCGAATACCTCTATAGTGAGTTTAGGACCTATTTGTTAGACAATGGAATATTATCTTAGTTAACTGCACCAAGGTCACCCTAGGAAAATGGTGTAGCAAAACGAAGAAATAGAACTCTTCTTGAAATAGTGAGGTCAATGATGAGTTATTCAATTTTACCCATCTCGTTCTGGGGTTGTGCCTTAGAAATAACCATGTATCTTCTTAACTTAATTTCATCTAAGTCAGTTCCTAAAACACCTCTGGAAATGTGGATAGGACGAAAACCAAGTTTACGTCATATACATATATGGGGTTGTCCAGCACATATGCTAAAAAAAAAGACAGATAAGTTAGAATCTAAGTTAGAAGTTTGTTTGTTTGTAGGCTATCATAAAGGAACAATAAGAAGTCTTTTCTATAGTCATCAAGATAAGAAAGTATTAGTTAGCACTATTGTAATCATTCTTGAAGAAGACTATATAAAAGACTTCAAGCCTAAGAGTAAGATAATTTTTGATGGGTTATTTGGGAACTCTAATATTGTGCCTGATAAAGTCAATGAGTTAATTCTCAATCCAGATCATAATAACCAATCAGAGCAAGTTGCAGAACAATAACCACCGGTACTTTGTCATAGTGGGAGGATTATTAGATGTCTAACTAGGTACATGCTAATTGAAAAGTCATTTCAAGCTATCTCTAATGAGCATAAACTAGATCCCACTAATTATGATAAAGCAATGGTTGGTAAAGATGCAAACCATTGGTATAAAGCTATGAAATCAAAAATGGATTTCATGTATTCCAATAAAGTCTGGGAACTTATAGAGAAACCTAAAGGGATAAAACCCATAGGGTATAAATAGGTCTACAAGAAAAAGAGAGGGGTAGATGGAAAGGTGAAAACCTTTAAAGCTAGGTTTGTTGCTAAAGGGTACACTTAGAAAAAATGTATCAATTATAAGGAGAGTTTTTCAGTGGTAGCTATACTTAAGTCTATTAGAATTCTTTTATCCATTATAGCAAATCTTGATTATGAGATTTGGCAAATGGATGTCGAGACTGCCTTTCTTAATGGCAGTCTTCAAAAAAGTATCTATATGATACAACCAGATGGTTTTATAGCTATAGGCCAAGAGCATATGGTTTGTAAACTGTAAAAATCTATCTATGGGCTTAAACAAGCATTTAGATCATGGAACATCAGATTTGATCATGCAATCAAATCATTTAGTTTTGATCAAAATCCTAATGAACCTTGTGTTTACAAGAAGATAGATAGACGATTGGTGATTTTTCTAGTTCTGTATGTAGATGATATACTACTCATTGGAAATGATGTAGGAGCATTATCATAAGTTAAATTTTGGTTATCTAACCAATTTGATATAAAGTACTTAGGTGAAACTAGTTACATCCTTGGAATTAAGCTATTGCGAGATCGTAAAAATAGGATGTTAGCTTTATCTCAAGCTGTATATATAGACAAAATTCTGGTTAGGTTTGCTATGCATGAGTCCAAAAAGGGAACACTTCCTTTTAGACATGGAATTGATCTATCTAAGAATTAGTGTCCCAAAACTCTTGAAGAGATAGATCACATGAGAGGAATTCCTTATGCATCAGTAGTAGGAAGTCTTATGTATGCAATGCTATATACTAAACCAGATATTTGTTATGCAGTCAGCATGGTCAGTAGATATCAATCTAATCCAGGACCAGAATATTAGACTGTAGTAAAGCATATATTTAAGTACCTTCGGACAATGAAAGATTATATGCTTGTGTATTCCAGTGAGGATCTTATACCTATTGGGTATACAGATTCAAATTTTCAATCAGATAAGGATGCCCAGAGATTTACCTCAGGATATGTGTTTACTTTAGGTGGTGGAGCTATAAGTTGGAGGAGTGTAAAGCAATTATGCATTGCAGACTTCACCATGGAAGCTGAATATGTAGTTGCATCTAAAGCTACAAAATAGGCTATATAACTCTGAAAGTTTCTTATGGGGCTTAAGATGGTACCTAGTGCTTAGATGCCTAATGTTCTTTATTAAGATAATAGTAAGGGTAGTAGCACAGTTTAAGAAACTGAATACCAAAAGAAAAGAAAACATATTGAGAGAAAATCATGTTTGATAAAGGAGTTTTGTGCAAAAATGTGAGGTCATGGTATCTAAGATTACGTAAGCAGATAATCTAGTGGATCTATTCACCCAAGTCATTGCCAGCAAAGAGTTTTGAAACTCATATGAATAATATTGGAGTTCAATAGTTACTTGACATGTTTTAGGGCAAATAGGAGATTGTTAGACATATAATGTTATTTATACCCTTAAAGCATGTGAAATAATATTTTATTAGATTAATAAAGTTTATTCATATATATAATTGAGCATACATTGATAAGCTCATATTTATAAAATATGTGATCTATGTATAAGGCATATAATGCTAATACAGAGGATATAGATCACAAGTTCTTTATAAATTAAATTATGTTCACAACCATTAATGAAAATGGCATTTCATTATGTAAGGTTGTAGTTTTTCTGCTTCTTATAGTGGATGATTTACTTTGATCATCAAAGTAGAAACTTCGAGTAGAAAAACTAGTGTATAGGATACATTAAACAGGATTACTGTGAATTTCGATCTGGTTAACTGAATGTCGTAGATTATAATTCACAAAAGCTTTAATAAGCTTAATTGATCTTAGTCCTGAACAGGTAATGAGCTTACATTCATGTATTGTATCTTTTGAGTTATCACTGAGTGAGATCCAAATAAACGATCAAAACTTCGATAGCTTGGAGATATAATTTCATAGGTCATAGGAATATATATTTGCAAGATAAAATCTAATAATTAATGTCCACCTAAGCTGTTTGTAATACTTGATCATTAGAATCTGTGGCCACAGTTTATTCAATAAATTATTTATTGAATAATAATATTTATTTGTAAATTTATTTACAAATATAGACATATTAAAAGTGATCATTAGAGCATTCAGTGACTTATGGGTAAATAAGTAATTAAAGAGGCAAGACATTTTTTCATGGCCTAACTTTAATTATGAACATCAATTAGAGGGTCAATTAAGTGGTTATTATTGGTCTAAAGATCAAGCCCAATTTAATTAAATGAAGTTTTAATTAAATAGGCTTTTATTTTTATTTTATAACATGGGTTACTAAAGTACAACCCTTGCCTTTTAGTGGAATAGTTTGGGGTTAATTTAGAAGAATTGTGTATTATGAGATAATAAGGACTATACCTTTTAAGTTGGAACTAGGAAGCCTATGGGTCTTACAGTCCCTCTACTAGCTCAAATCCTAATCAAACTCTAATTTTCTAATCCTAATCAAATTCTAAATACCCAAGGGAGATCCCTATATATATGAGAGGTATATAATAAGAAAAAGAGACTACAACCATACTAAAATAAATTCTTTTACGTATTCTTACGTGGGAAAAGAATTTAATTAATACCATTCTCTCAAATTTGGGAATTAGTGGTTTTAAAGATTAAGAAAGATCCAGGCGCCCACACGCGTTGAGTTTGAAGATTGAGGATAATAGAGAAGATTGCAGCCAGTCAATTTAATATCTGTCATAGTGAGGAATTGAGGTAATCTTCTATCCCTATATATGTAATTATGAACAAGACGATCTGGATTCTGCTGCGTTTATTTTTATAAACAGAAATTTTATTTTTATTTACCATACCCATATCAGGAACTTTATATGCATCAACTACATCTATATATAAAGGGCTCAACTATTGATCAACTCTATATTATCTCTTTTCTATATATTGATCATCCTTAGTCTCATTTGGCTTGGTATGAACAAATTCGGGAGATATATTTATTTGTAATGCTTCTTTTGATCGATATAAGAGTTAATGGCTTAGCCTACAAAATACATGGCCAAAGTAAATATTGAAACTGAATTGATCCTAATCTAAACTTTAATCAAGGAATCAAATCTAAGAAACAAGAAACAATCAAAGAACAATCAAGAAACACGAGAATTTAAGTAGTTCGATAGAGCCTACATCTATAGGCCAACAAAAGAAAGATTTGATGCTATTATTCAAACAAGATTAAAGAATTACAATCTTGAATAACAAAGCTCACAATACTTCTAATAAAAAAATTATAAAATTAGAAATTACATTAAGTTTATCAAGTTTGGATATTTATAGCCCAAGAATGGTCCTTTTCCGCCTAAACTCTAGCAAACTTAATAAACTCAATGCCATGTGTTAGCATATAATTTGACTTAAACCTTTTAGTAAAATAGTGTGTTTTCAGCATTTTTGAATCTACCAAAGACTTTATCATTATAGTCATTCATATTTTGGTTAATTACTCTAGAAGCCACAAAGTTTTCTTCCGTTAGTAGTAGATCCCTAAAAAACTTCATTTCTTTTATACTTTAATTCCAAAAATAATTCATTTGACTCTGTCATTGATTTTTAATCACTTTTTAACAATCTCTTATTTGATTCTAAATCAAATAGCATCTTCTAATGTCCTTGTTGGCCATTTTCACATCATCATTTTCAACTGATTACACCAACCAAAGCTAGAACAAATCTTGAACCTGGTTGAAAGAAGTGCTTTCATCATCATATCCACCGAAATCTTAGAATTATGAATTTTTAACAGATTTACAACAACGTTAGCAATTTGATCCTGGTTGAAGTATACTCTTATATCAATATGTTTCGTTCTTTTATGGAACACTTGACTATAGCTTAAGTGTATAATACTCTAGCTATCATAGAACAAATTCACTTCCTAATCACCTTCAGCTAGCTCCGCGATCAGACCCTTCATCAAAATTGCTTCCTTAATAGTTTTTACAATTGTCACATACATAGTTTCTATAGTGGACAATGCTACAATTGGCTACAACATAGCCTTTCAGCTTACAAAACACCATTTTACTGTAAATAAGTATCCCGTTAAAGAACCTCCTTTTGTTCAGATCACCAGCATAGCAGCACCCACAAACCTCTCTATCCACTCTACTTTCAAACCACCTTTCTTGAACACTAAACCATAATTGGAAGTACTCTTTAGGTACCTTAGGATTTATTTTACAATATTCCAATGTTCGCTTTTAGGATTAGCCATATAACAACTTACTAGACTTATCACATGAGTAATACTAGGTCTGAAAAAATCATTGCATACATGATACTTTTTACAGTACTAACTGCAGAGGCTTAAACATTTTCATTTATCTTCCTCAGTGGAAGGACATTGTGAAGCTAAAAATTTACAATGCATGGCTATAGGAGTACTTATAAATTTTGCATCCCAAATCTATCAGGTACTTTTAGAATCTATTTCTCTTATGACAGAAATAGCACATATATCCTTTATCTTTCAATTCCTATGCCAAGAATATTTTTTGCAATCTTAAGATCCTTCATTTTGAATTCTAAACTTAAAGTGAAATAACCTATCTTACAATTTCCCTATAAAATTTAGGGAGGATCTCGATTACTACCTATTAGACATTCATATAGCCCTATTATAGTAGGAATTCTACTAAAACTTTGACAGAGTTTTCCTTATTTTTCTTACATTTTCAAACCAACAACTTAAAATATAAGTACTTTTATAAAATCCAACATAAGTTACCATACTTCCAAACTTTTCATTTCTTGTCCAAAACTCACAACCAACATTATTAAATTAAAAAAAAATCTATAAACCATTCATCAACATTTTTAAGTATTTAGGACTATGTTAATAATATTATGGCATCAAATGTCTCAACTAGAAAAATACATATCTAAAGTCTAAATGTTTAATACACTAAATTCTTATAAGCCCAAAAAGACAAAGAGATTCTACGAGTCCCAAATGGCTCAAAAAATAACTTAAAGAACCATTATGTGAATAATCTCAACTAGTAACTAAACTAAGGAAGTCTACAATCTTATGAAAGGGGAAAAATGAGGAGAGTAAATTTTCAAAAACCCAATTAGTGGAATAATTTAAACAAATAAGATATATATATATATATATATATATATATATATATAGAGATACTATAATAATAATAAAAATAAACTTTTATACTATCTTAATAAGTATAATATAAATATTGTAAAACCTCATAAGAGTCATTATATTCCATTTTATTCATGTTAAATATGAAAATTTTACAAATTCTAACACGATTTGATAAATAATTTTCACAATTGGTTTATATATAATACATGTTATGGAAGTTAAATAATTTTTCTAAAATCTTATATTAAACTAGTACCCAGGGAAAACTTTCTCGTACTCGAAATACTCTTAAGGTGAAGTATTAGACATACTCATCTCTATCTCATTTCATATTCTCATCTTAAGCATACACAGAGCAAAAATGCTCTCAAAGAGCAAAAATGCTCTCAAAGAGCAAAGTGTCCATACACGTGGCCTAAAGTATTTGTTTGTGTACAGACGGCTCTTAAAAACCTTCATCTCATATATAAATCTAAAAGAGGAAGAAGGGTAGAGGGTGGTTATAGCTTAGTGGTTTAAAAATCATATACAATTATAAATTTATAGTACCTTATCTCATACTTTATATTTTAACCTCATAAATTATTTATTACTGATATGGGTGTTGCATAATATCACTTATAAATATTTAAGGAGTCAAATGATAATACAAATGGATTTTTCATAACATAAAATAAATGTTTAAATTAAATATAGCATAATCCAAAGAAATTACTTAATTAAGTAAAACCATCATTTATCTTTAAAAATATATTTATTATGCTTCTTGGACTTATTAAAATGATGTATAATAAATGAAATCTTTCATATAAGAATAAACTATATAGTCTATATATAATATGAAGCCCACTTATAAAGGTGATGCTGCTAATCAAAAATACATTCTCGAATACGTCACGTACGGGAACCCTTTCAAATGAGAGAAATTATATAATTATTCGCTGCAATGGAAGTTAATACTTGAATTGATATTTCTAAACCAAATCTATCAAATAAAAAGATAAGATAACGAATTATATACGTACTTATTAATGCATTAAAGTGTGCATGCATGTGATTGTGTGCATGTTAAAAATTTTCAAATGCATGTCCGACATATATTACACAGCGAAATAATATAATATAATCAACATATATACATTTCAACCAAATAAAAAATAATATAGGAATCGTATACATGCCCTTGTAGACAATTCGGTGAAGATTGTTATACTTTGAAACCATTTGAGCTCACAATGAAGTCCTCTCTTGAATAATTCTAGACTCTAACATTTTGTGGAATTAGAGTAGCTAGAATGGTAGCCTTTGATCAATATTTCGTACAACAATCAATAAACAACTCAACTTTTAAATTGGTTTAAGCATCAAATGCATAAAAATGTGTTTTAAAGACCTAAATGCAAGATATTAAAAGTTACATTTTCTCTCAAATGCTTTGCACGAATTTTTTATTTTCTCAATCAATTTTTATATAAATGAAACTCTTTTCATTTGTTTTATGAAGTAGAAGAGTTCTCAAATGGCTATATGTCCTATATGTAGTCATGTGATGCCATATAGGCTTATGCATGACTGACAAATGTCATTTATCCATGCAAATACTTTGCATGGGTGACATTTGTCACATGCATACTGCAATTTGTCACATAAATGGCCATACATGGATGCTATGTGTGTAATTTACCTTTCTATGCAATAAAGACCTATTTGCAACATTTACAAACTATGGTTCCCACTTTCTAAATAGTTCATAAAACGTATCATACTTTTTTAAACATTCCCGAATTGATCTGTATAATTTGTACCGCTACTCAGCGCTCAACAAGTACACTTCATATTAGGGGTGGGCAAAAAATGATGAACTAAATCAGACCCAAAAAATTGAACCGAACTAGTTGGTTTGGTTCGATTTTTTCCTTGGTTAGTTCGGTCCTTATTTTTTAATTCAAAAAATTAAAAATTCAGTTTGGTTCTTAGTATGAAAGGTCGAACTGAACCGAAAAATGGAATTTTAAAAAAAATATTAAAAAGAAAAAAATTAAAAAATGAACCGAACCGAAAATAAGCCTAAATTAAGTCTATTTGAGCTAAACCAAAAAATCAAAAACCGAACCGAACTAAACCAGTTTGGTTCACTATAAGTTGGTTTTGGTTTTAGTTTTGTTTTTTAAAAGCCGACTGGCTCAGTTCAGTTGTTGATTCACACCTAAAACCGAACTAAACCAAAACTGGTTGGCTATTTCATATTGTGAGACTCTTTATGCTTACACATATTTATCTTACGAAACATTTCTACAAGTCTGTAAATAATGCCTCATACATATGTTATAAATATTACAAAATGGTGCATTAAACCATACAAGTTGAGGTCAACTATATTCGTATAATCCCTTTGCCACTTATATCCTTAAAAAAGCAAGGATCATCATCATTAAATCTCTATATGCTCGACCTTGAAGTTAACTCCAGATTTGTATTTCCATAAATAATACCTATAAACTTCTTTATGATATTGTTTAACCCTATGAAAAACTCTTTTCGAAATTTTATACTTGTAGCCACAAGACTTTTTGAAATAAAATCTCAGAGTATCAAAATATATCACTCACCCATATGAGGTGACATATCATATATCTACGCATACTAGACTCTTTGAGCAGTAGACTATATCCAATGGTTAGACCATAAAAGGTCTTTGACATGCGTGAAACTAAGTATGGTGGATCACTCACAAGCCCATAATAGCACTCAGGTCAAAGGATCACGAATACTGCTCAACTCAAGAAGACCCTCAATTAACGGCTTTATGAGATGTCTATTGGAGGTCCTCATGAGTCTATTTAGTATCTAGTCCTTACTTAATACCTGCATGCCATATGGGCTTCTATTAATTCATAGTCTGCTAAGACTAACCATCTGAACAATTCAGATATAGACATGCACTAATTCGAAAGGAATATCGATTGACCTATGTTGGTAACCATGGATTAGGAATGATGTTTTTAAGAAAATATTGTGCAATGACATTTCTTATCACCATTTGTAACTCCTTACAATTATGTCATTGCTATATTATTCTTGGATCTTTGTCCTTATTTCAGATAAGGTTTTAACTCTCTAGAATTGCTAACTTTAGCGCTGACCTAAACTCTTTTAAATTAAATCTAAACTCTTTTAGATCTACAATATCTGAAAAAATTATAAAGTTCTTACTATATAATTATGTATTAACAATTATTATTGAAATATTTACTGTATAATGGAATGACACATAAGCACCATTTCTAACAGTACAAACTCTTAAAATCAATGCAAGAATTTTAAGAATAATAATAATCATTCTATTTATTTATCTATTTATCTCTTACGGGTCATAAAAAGAAAAATAATAATAATTTAGGCTAATAATATAATGAAATTAGTAATTAGGCCCAAATCAAAAGGTTAAGAATTTTTCAAAAGCTAAATCCCTCTCTTTCTAGAAATTCAACAACCTAACATGTATATATATATATATAGAAACCTTAAATTAGAGTGATGATCTTACTCCCAAAAGCTTGAACATTCTTCCTCAAGCTAGTTTTCTCTCTCTAAAACCTCAAATATCTAAATTCCTCTCTGATTGAAAAGATTTCAATATTTTAGGGTTCTAGATCAGGCTTAAAATATTATTAACAAATCATTTGTACTAAAATTACTTATAATTTTTCATAAAATAGCCATGGTAAAAGAGAAAAGCTTACTCTTTTCTCTCTCGGCCTATACGTCCCCCTCTTCTTCTATTCTTTTTTTTCCCTTTTCTTTTGGCTAATTTAAATAGTAAAGGTGCTTAATGGAGTTTAACAAGTGGGCATAAAAAATTTCTTTTTATTTTTTAAACATGGCTTATTTCAATCATTCCCTTCCTGCATGTAGCTTGGGTTATACATGTACTTTCAGAGTATTGAGACATGAAATACATTGTGAATTCTCGACAGCTTTAGTGGTAAAGTTAAGCAATAGGCAATTGCACCAACATGTTTTACAATATCATATGTACCAATGTGTTATGGGCTTAGCTTACCATACTTCCTAAAGCGAAGAACACCCTTTAAACGAAAGATCTATAGAAACATTCGATATTTAACATTAAACTTAAGATCTCTCTTACGATTGTCAGCATAACTCTTCTATTTATCTTGAGCTACTTTCATCTTCTTTTGTATAATTTATATCTTTTCATTAGTATCTTGTACTAATTTTGGACCCAATAATCTATTTTTGCACACTTTATCCTAACAAATTAACGTTCTACATTTCCTACGATATAAAGGCTCATATGGTACCATCTTAATACTAGCTTAGTAACTATTATTGTAGGCAAACTCTATCAAAGGCAAGTAAACATCCTAACCACCTTTAACTCCATTACACATACTCGTAGCATATCTTCTGATAAGCATATTTCATACATTATTGAGTATCCCTCTAAATTCAATATTTTCTTGTTTTAAGTATAAACAATATGGCTATTTATACATACATTGTTGTCTTGCAAGTCCCAACCAAAGAAAGCATAAATAAGTTTAAAATGTAATGAAAAAGGCAAAGAAGTTATTTTACAAAGTGTCCAAGCTGCAGCCATGATACAAGTAAAAAAGTCAAGAATATGTGTTAGGGTCATGGCCCCAGGTCAGGAAAAGGGGAGACATCGATTCCCTTGGTTATAGTGTCACCGGCTACATATCATTTTTGGGATTCGTGCCCTAATTTTTAATGGACATTTTATAGGACCTATTTAAGAGGAGATGAAAGGCTTAGTTTAAGAATGAGAGAGCACGAAATTTGAGAGAAAACTAAGATTTTCTAGTGAGAGAAACATACATAGAGCTTGGAATCTTGAAGATTCTTAAAGATTGAAGGGCCAATAGCTTCTCCAACTAGTTTATCATTCTCATCTTATCTCATTTGCTTTAGTTTCAAATTTATTTTTATAATTTATGTTGTGTTGAACATGGTTACTTTTATGAACTCTTGGACTATTGTATTTGTGCATTTGACTATAAATAGCTAAATTTCATGTACTAGGGCTGGATGTAACTCTACTTAGTACTATGTTTTGATGTGTTATATTAATTAATGACTATCTTATGTTTATCATTTACACTTTTATGAGTTTATTACTTTTAATTGGATTGAAAAATTAATTAGATGATTTAGACTTTGTGGGTTATGTGCTTGGTAAAGTTTAGCCCATGTGTTAGAATTAAAAATCATAGCCTTGATTTTATTAAATTATTAGACTAACTGAATTAAGGTAATCACTTAAGGGTAACTTAATACATATATAGATAACAAGTTACATAAGGATATCAACTTGGTTGTGTATGCATAGGATCTCATTTGACACTTGGAAGAGGTAATGAGATTAGTTATAAACCCTTAATTAATAAATTCACAAGATTATTTATTAATCACTAACTATAAGGAACATAGGATTGGTAGAGTGAAATCAAGACTCTAGGACCATTTACCATAGAATTCTCACCTCTTTGATTTACTAAATTGTTTATATTAAGCATCCTTAATTTCATAATTTAACTTAGTTTTTAAATTAGCCTAGATAAAGTTAGGTTATCAACACTATAGTACTTAACATTAATTTAGGATACAATTCTTGTAAGAATGATACTCACTCATCACTTTATTACTTGATCACGACCTATGCACTTGCCATTACATTCTCTTATGTAGAATTTTGTAAACATCTTCTAAGGTTCGTATAGTATGCTTTGACTATCCATCTATCTAGGGGGTGAAATCTAATACTAAAATTTAACCTTATTCCTAATACCTTTTGCAAGTTAAGCCAAATATTAGATGTAAATTGGGGATCTCGGTCTAATACTATTAATATGGGTACTCTATAAAGACATATTATCTCAGCCACATAAATACTAGCTAACCTATAAAATGAATAAGTAGCTTAGTGAGTGGACTTTATGAGCTGATCAACAATCATCTATACACTATCATAATCCCTCTGAGTAGATGGAAGCCTCATTATAAAGTCCATAGTATTATGCCCTTATGGTATTAAGCGATTGGGAAAGTCTTGCAACCTCTGATGCTCGACCTTGATTTGCTAACAAACTAAACATTGAGAAACAAATTCAGCAATCTCTCTCTTTATACCCTACTACTAGTAATGATCTCTTAAGGTATGATACATCTTTGTACTAGATGCATGTTATAGACTGAACAATAAGCTTTTTCCATGATCTATTTTTTTTAAAATCTTTTATATTAGGTACACAAAGTCTATTACCTATGGTTAGGGTCAATCATCTCTCACCATGAAGTCGCATCGTAAACCCCTTTTTCATATCATCTATTAACTTCACTAATTGAAGGCTTTAAGCCTATATTTCTTAGGCTTGACTCAAAAATTAGCCATCAAGGCTCTAGATTCACAAACTAACAAGTCAACTCCTAAAGATCTTAACTCAATCAATAAATGCATTTGTGTCACTCTTAAATGAGCAATATAACTATAGAATTTTCTACTAAGTGCATCAGCTACCACATTTGTTTTTCTGGGTAGTAGTCAATGGTATACTCATAATAGTTGATCAACTCAATTATCTCATTTGTCTCAAGTTCAATTCCTTCTGAGTAAACAAATATTTAAGACTCTTTTGATCATTTAAAATCTAGCAAGTCATTCCATATAGGTAATGCCTCCATGTCTTGAGTCTAAATACCATCGTTACAAGTTCCAAATAATATGTTAGGTGACTCATGCTTCTTAAGTTGCCTTAAAGCATAAGTCACTACCTTATTATGTTACTTCAACATACAATCCAACCCTTGCCTAGAGGCATCACTATATACCATAAACCCCTTATTACTATATAGAAGAGTAAGTACTGGTGCTAAGGTTAATCGTGCCTTGAGTTCTTGAAAACTATTTTCATAATCATCATTCCACAAAACATTAATGTCTTTTCGAGTTAACTATGTTAATGAGCTAGCTATCTTAGAGAACCCCTCTATGAACGTATGATATTAACCTGTCAAGCCAAGAAAACTCTTAACCTTCAATACGTTAGTAGGTCGCTCCAGTTCACCATTGCCTCAATTTGTTAAAAATCTACATAAATACTCTCAGCTGATATTATATAGCCTAAGAATGTAACTTTGTCAAGGCAAAATTGACATTTTGTTTAATTGGTATAAAGTTGTTTATCCCTTAAGGTCTATAAGATAAGCCATAAATGCTTTGTATACTCATCTTCACTCTTAGAATATGCCAAAATATCATTAATAAACATAATTACAAATTGATCAAAGCAGGGACGAAACACCCTATTCATCAGGTCTATAAAGGTTATTGGGGCATTCGTCAACTTAAATGGCATTACTAGGAAGTCATAGCGTTTATAACGGGTCCTAAAAACAATCTTAGAAATATCATCCTCCTTGATCTTAAGCTAATGATAACTCAAGTGTAGATTATTTTGGAGAACATCTTAGCCCCTTAGAGTTGATGAAACAAGTAATCAACAAATGGGAGTGGATATTTGTTGCATATTGTGACCTTGTTCAATTGTCGATAATCAATGAAAAATTTGAATGTTCCATCTTTCTTTTTAACAAACTAAACTAGAGCCTTTTATAGAGATACAACAAGTCTAACAACCCCACATCCACCAACTCTTGTAATTGAACCTATAGTTTCCTCAACTATGCTAAAGCCATTATATATGGTGCTATCGAGATAAGTGTTGTACAACGGACCAAATCTATAGTGAACTCTACCTCTGTCTGGTGGTAACCAAGGTAAATCATCAAGAATTACATCTGAAAACTCTTGCACCAATGGAATATTCTCTAACCTTACCTCATACACTCTTGTATCTACCAAATGGGCTAGGTAGGCTGAACACCCCTTTTTAAGTAATAATCTAGCACCAATGGCAGATAAAATACATAAAGGAAAAAGATTATACTCCCTATAAAATCTAACCTTTGGCTTCTCATCTTTTTAAACACCACTTATTTTTTAAAATAATCAACAAACTCATAATGATTTGTAAGCCAATCCATATCCAATATAGCATTAAAGTCCCTAATATCAACGGGTATCAAGTCTACCTTAAAGTTATGCTCACCAACTCTTAACTCTACACTTCTGAAATACACTCTCAATAAGTAATAAATCTCTCATAGGTATGGCAATAACTAAGGTATAATTTAGTGGTCTTACCTCTCAGTCTGAATGCATAAAAAATGCACGAGAAATAAAAGAATGAGTAGATCTCGGTTTAATGAAAATATACGCTTCATGACCGAAAATAGATAATATACTCATAACAACATCTGTTATAGCTTGTGCCTCCTACTGTGTTACGGTGAAAGCTCAAGCTTGAGTACGTGGTTGGCTATGTTGGCCCTTCTAGCCTATAGCGAAAGTTTGAGCCTCAACAGTCGATGTAGAACTTTCTTTATGTACACCCTTTTAACCTTGAGTTTGATTGAAGTCACTCTGAAAATGCTATGGGCCAGCCATTTGAGTAGAGTTATCACCCTAAACCAAAGCAAGGCAATATCTTTTAATATGTCCAATATAACCACAATCGTAGTAAGCATTACTCCAAACCAAACACTATCCCTGATGGTTCTTACTACAAGTTCTACATTGTATGTCTAGTGCTTATTAAGTAGTCATTATAATAACCTCTACTACCTCTATCACTGGCCCCTAGTTTCCTGCACTAAGCCTTGACTAAAAATCTATCCATATCTTCCTATATACCCAAATCTGGCTTCTCTAGAGCCATCTTAACTAGTCATGTGATTGCCTCTCTTCTTAGGTGGTAGGCTGCTAGGGTTACACTCTGTCTATACTTGATTATATTTCTATCTTGTAGCTAAACCCCTACGTGATTCGTTGATACTATATCCTAGCCTTATTGCACCTCAACTAGCTTCCTAAACTCATTAAAGCCATATAAATCACAATTATACGAATCTCATAGTAAAAAACATCCTTAAACTTAGTGCATTTCTCCTTCTCTATAGCAATCATCGCAATAGAAAAATGTGAAAGATCTAGAAATTTCCTCTTATACTACTCAACAGACATGGATCATTGAGTCAGGTGAAGAAACTCTTTGCGTTTACCTTTTTGATATATAGTAAGAAAGCAGTGGTTATATAATTCTTAATGAAAGATTATCCAGGTAATCTTTAGGGTCTGATAGTGCTTATGTACTAATCTTCATCAATAAAGTACACCTCCCTCAAGCAAGAATGTGGCAAATGATAACTTTTCCTCCTCTTAGCACCTCATCACATCACATATGCACTCCACTCTATCTAGTTAAGACTCTGCTTTTGAAGGATCTCCCAAACCATAAACATTTCTTGCCCCTAGATTCTTCACTTACTCAATAGTGTTAATACCGGCACGTGCTTGAGCCTGATTTTGCATAATTGTATTCATAAGCTGAGCAAGCATGTCAGTCATGGGCACAGTCATAGACATTTTCTTAACTAGTCACTAAGTTGAGAAAATCTATAATCTTTTGAGAAAAAATATTGAGGGGAGTGAGTTTTTACACTGAGTGGAATAGTTTACATAAATAAGAAACATACAGAGATAATAAAAATAAAATTTTATACTATCTTAACAAGTATAATATAAATATTGCAAAACCTCATCAGAATAATTAAACTCCATTTTGTTTATGCTAAATATAAATTTTTTTGCAAATTCTAACATGATTTCATAAATAATTTCACAATTAGTTCATATATAATATATGTCATAGAAGTTAAATATTTTTCTAAAATCTTTAATAAACTAGTACTTAAAGGGAAACCTTATCGTACCAAAATATTCATCGAGTAGAGTATTCGACGTACTTATCTTTATCTTATCTCATATCCTCATCTTATGTATGAGTAAAGCAAAAAGGCTCCCAAAGAGTAAAGCGTCCATACACATGACTCAAAGCCTCTCTGTGTGTATAGATGGGTCTCAAAGACCTTAAACTCATCTATAAATCTAAAAAATAAAGGATACTACTTAATGGTTTGAAAACCACTTATGTTTATACAATTATAAACTTATAAAACCTTATTTTATAGTTTATACTTTAATCTTATAAATCATTTAAACATATTTCTACTGATATAGATGATGCATGATATCACTTATAAATATTTAAGTAGTCAAATAATAATACGAATAATTTCTCCATAATATAAAATAAATATTTAAACTAAATATAGCATAATCCAAGAAAATTAATTAAGTAAAACAATCATTTATCTTTAAAAATATATTTATCATGCTTCCATGGACTTATTAAAATGATGTATAGTAAATGAAATTATTCATATTAGAATAAATTATATATATGTAAATGTAATATATATCCCACTCACAAAGGTGATGTCGTTAATAAAAAATGTGTTCTCAAGACACGTTACATATAGAAACCTTCTTAAATAAGAGAAAGTATATAATTATTCACTAGAATGGAAGTTAATACTCGAATTGATCCTTTTAAACAAAAATTTATTAAACAAAATAGTAACATAATGAGTTATACACACACTAACTTATGAAATCAATGCAGAAATTATGACTCGAGGTCCAAATCATTCCACCTATTTTCTACGGGTCTAAAATAAAGAAAAAATAATAAATTAGGCTTAATATAATGAAATTCGTAAGTAGGCTCAAATCAAAAGGTTAAGATTTTTCCAAACCCAAATCTCTCTCTTTCCAAGAAATCCAATACCTTAACATGTATATATATATATATATATATATATATATATATATCTGTCTGTGTGTGTGTGTGTGTGTGTGGAAACTTTAAATTAAAGTGATGATCTTGCTCCTAAAAGTTTGAACACTTTTTTTCATACTAGTTTTCTCTCTTTAAAATCTCAAATACTTAAATTCTTCTCTAATTAGAAGATTTTAACATTCTAGAGTTCTAGATCATGCTTAGAGCATCATTTAGAAGTCTTTTGTACTAAAATTATTCTTTATTTTTTATAAAATAAAGGATTTAAATGAAAATGGCCATGAAAAGTGGAGAAGCTTACTCTTTTCTCTTTTGTCTTTTCAGCTTGCATATCCCCTCTTCTTCTATTCTTTATTTTTTTTCCCTCTTTTTCTTTTGATTATTTTAAAAAATAGAGAGGTTTAATAGGCTTTTTAATAAGTGGGCTTTAAAATTCCTTTTTTTTAAAAAAATAATGGCCCATTTCACAAAGTATCTTTCAACTTGTTAATTTTTTTCATATATTAACATACAACAATCAATAAATGAGCTTCCCTTTACATATCTTCTTGAAATAAACACAATTATCATAAGAACTCTTTGTGGAGCTACTCCGTATCATGATGTCATCGAATCTCTTATACCACTTTATCAAAGATTGCTTAAGTTTATACAAAAAAGAAATAACTCGCCTCACAGTTTTCCTACGAACTTTAGGATAGATCTCGACTATTATCCTATAGGCATTCATATAGTCTCAATACAATAGGAATTCTATTGAAATTTTGACAAAAATTCTCCTATTTTTAGGACATTCCCAAACCTGCAACTCAAATATAAATATTTTCATAAATTTAATTCAAGCAATTATTCTTCCAAACTTCTCATTTCTTATTCACAACACGCTACCAATATCATCAAGTTAAAATATACCTATAAATCATTCATCAACATATTCTAAGTATCCATGATAATGTTAACAATAATATGATAAGTCCTTATAGGCCTAAAAATATAAAGAAGTCCATAAACCCAACATAGCTCATAAAATAACCTAGAGTACCACCACGTGACTCACCTTAACTAGTTACTAAGTTGAGAAAGTCTACAATCTCTTGAGAGGAAAAAAAAGTAAAGGGGATGGATTTTCACAAATCTAGTGAGTGGAATAATTTAAATAAATAAGAAATATAATAGAGATAATAAAATAATAATAATAATAATAAACTTTTATACTATCTTAACAAGTATGATATAAATATTTCAAAATCTCATAAAAATATCAAATTACATCATAAAAGTTTTACAAAATCTAACATAATCTTATAAATAGTTTTTATAAATTAATTCATATGTAATACATGTCATAGAATTTAAATATTTTTTTCTAAAATCTTCCACTAAACTAACACCCAAGAAAAACTTTGTCGTATCCAAAATACTCCTCGAGCAGGTTATTAGATGTACACATAATCACTAATCATATCCTCATCTTATGTATGCATAGAATAAAACCCCCTAAAGAGTAAGGCGCTTATACATATGAGCCAAAGTTTATATATGTACAGATGGGTCTTAAACACCTTAATCTCATCTATAAATCTAAAAGAGGAATGTACTGCTTAGTAATTTGAAAATCACTTCTATTATGCAAATATAACTCATATAGTATTATTTTCTCATACTTTAAACTTTAATCTCATAAATTATTTAAACATATTTATACTAATATGGATGATCTATAATAACAATTATAAATTTCTGAGGTGTCAAATGATAATATAAATGATTTTCTTCATAACATGAAATAAATACTTGAATTAAATATGACATAATCCAAGAAAATTAATTAATTAAAAAAATTATTTATCTTTAAAAATATATTCATCATGTTTCTATGGACTTTATAAATTATGTATAGTAAATGAAATCTTTCATATAAGAATAAACTATATATGTATATTATATAAACTCCACTTTTGAAAGTGATGACACTAATAAAAAATATGTGTTCTTGAGATATGTTAAATGCAGGAATCCTCCTAAATAAGAAGAAAAAAATACAATTATTCACCACAACAAAAATTAATACTCAAATTAATAATTTTAAATAAAAATATATTAAACAAAACAATATCTCGACGAGTTATATACGTAGCAACTCGTAAAATAGTCGCAGGTTTTACAATTTGGGGTCCAATTCATTTTGTTGATCTCGTGCATATCCCAAAATTAAGAAAAATAAAAAATTATGCTAATTATATAATAAAATTAAAAATTAGACCCAAATCAAAGGGTTAGGTTTTTCAAAACTAAAATCCCTCTTATTTTCTATGAAAATCCTACATCTTAATAAAAATATATAGTTAAATCCTTTAATTAGAGTGATAATCTTACTTCTATAAATTTGAATATTCTTTTTACACTTTGTCTCTCCAAAATTTCACTTAAATTTCTCTCTAATTAAATTTTTTTCAATATTCTAAGGTTCCAAATCATCCTCAAAATATTACCCACATCAAGACATGTCAAAATCATACTTAAATAAATAAAAAATGAAACACTTAAATGAAAATGGCCATAAAAATGTGAAAAGCTTACTTTTTTTTCTTTCTCAACCTACACGTACCCCTCCTATTTTCTTCTTCTTTTTTCATTCTTTTAACGTTTTAAAAAGTGTCTAAAGCTAGTTTGTGTTTTTGGGCTCCAAATTTTTTGGGCCCGAAAAAGATCTAATAGCCAATTTTTCACTTTTAAAAAAAAAAATCTATCTCAAATCTTTTCTTTTAAAAAATATTTTATCCTTAAAATTTAAAATACTTAAAGAAAACATTAGTGGATATTGTGCTTGGATTAAATTCTCACACTCTTAAATAGCCTCTTTATTTATATGTTTTTATTTATATAATCTTCACTAAGAAAATAGTTTTAGAATGTAAGATTTGTTATTTCCTTTTCTATATCTTTTTTGATTCCTCCTCGTAAGTCAAATCTTTTCTCAATTAAACAAGTTGTTGTTCTAACACATGACTCGGGTTATTTATGTACTTTCAGAGTATTGAGACATGAAACGCATTTTGAATTTTCGATAGCTTTGGTAATAAAGCTAAGTGATAGCCAACGACACCAACATACTCAATAATCTCATATGGACTAAGGTATTGTGAGCTTAACTTACCACATTTCTAAAAGTGCAAAACACCATTCTAAAGAGAGATCCGTAGAACACTTTATCTTTAATATTAAACTCAGATCTCTTTCTACAGTTATTAGCATAACTCTTATGTTTATCCATCTTCTCCTGTGTAGTCTGTAATTTCTTATTAGTATCTTGTATTGATTTTGAATCCAATAATCTCTTTTCACCCAGTTTTTCATAATAGATTAGAGTTCCATATTTTTTACCATATAAAATCTCATATGGTACCATCTCAATACTAGTTTAATAATTATTATTATAGACAAACTCTATCAAAGACAAGTATGTATTCCGGCTACCTTTGAACTCTATCAAGCAAGCTCATAGTATATATTCTAAGATTTTACTAGTATGCTCTGATTGGTGATAGGTTTGGGGGTGAAAAAAGTACAAAAATTTAACCTTATTACTAAGCATTGTCAAGACACTTTCTTATGCTCTACAACGCTCAACAGTCGAGTGTCATTGAGCCTTATTTGACTTGCACATAATTGAAATTTTTTTTATTTCATTCAACAAAAAATTAACCAATTGGACATCAACCAAACCTAATATACAATACATGTAAGTGATGTTTTGCATCCTATATCATTCAAATAAATATTATTAAATAGACTTATGAACAAATAATAAGTTATAAACTTTAAAATAAAATAATAAATCATGACAATTGTATTTGATTTTTTCTCAAATATTAAATCTATAAATTTCTTCATAGACCACTAATTTTTTAGGTGTTTGCTTTATTTTAAATATAAAATTTTTTGTTTACTTTGTTTTAGAGTTAGTTTGGCACATGGATTAATGAAATTTGTTTGATATAATTAAAATTGTTGGAGGCTCTAAAGGCTTTTTTATCCTTACAACTTTTTTTCTGACTAAAAAAAATGGAAAATAGGGAGGCTTCACTAAAATAATTAAAGGCCTCCACATTTTATTATTTGGATTAAAACCCAAACGTTTTCCTAGATTGTTAATATATATCACTATTATTAAAATCTAGTGGATAATCCCTCTACGCTTTATAAGATTTTTCTTGTCATTGTTTCTTTTTTTATTTTCTTATTTATGTGTATACATTCTTACATTAGATATAAATTACCGGGTTATAAGATTAGATTTTCAATTTGAATAACATACATGTTAACAATGTTAAGTAATTGACATTCTATTCAGTTTTAATCAAATAACACTGATCAAACTCTTAAGACTGGAAAATGGAAGTAAATATATTAAAGAAATTGCAAATCAACCTAATTGAACAAGAAACTAATGTAGTGAAAACAAATATATAATGAACAACACAAGCATACCATTAATCTTTGCCATTTGGTTTCTGGAGGCTCTAAAGCTTGCTTTAAATTTGATCCACAATCTTCTTGTCCACTTGGAATGCCTTGGTGAGAACTTCACTAGCAATGGGCATTTGATCCAAAAACAACATTAGCAATGGTGATGATTCTAGGATTTGTCAGGACTATGTGGGGTATACCAACTCCTTGGTCCACTGGCTGAATGACACCTTAGAGCCACCGGCACACCCACATATCCAGCTCAGGTTACCTGCGTCCCCAAGAGATATATGGGTGTACCGGTGGCTCTGTTGTGTCATCCAGTCGATGGACCAAGGGGTTAGTAGACCCCATATCAATATCGGTAGCATGTACTTGATCATTGACAAATTAATCTGGAATACACTTATCCAATATTGCTATAGTGTGAGGATAAGGTGTATTTAGGATCAAAGGGGGTAAGAGTTGCATAAGATGCAATTGACAAGTGTTGTCTACCTGTTGGGTTTACAAAGGCCAATATTGTTATAGCATGAGGCCCGAGTAGATTTCAATAGGATCTACTTTCCGCTGTATAGTTTAAAAAGATTACCGGGATTATGTAAAGCAGTGGGAGGGTGTTTTAAATCGAAAAATGTATACTTAGTATACCCATGATTTAAAATGTTCTATTAGCAATTTAATGAACATTCTGCTTACATCTTTCGTTAGTTTGGCCTGTTAAGAATAATGGCCACTATGAACTAGTTGGTGTGCATAGTTGATGCAGTCCAACTCTAGGGTACTAGAAATTACTTTGACCGGTGGATGAATCACAAAAGTGTTTTGGATTCAGTAAAATTTGGATTTATTGTTGGTCAGAGTTGGCCATAAGGCAATTCTAATAACACTCCTCAAGAGGATTAAATAGAGGGAGTGTGACTCTCTTTGCTATGGGTGCTTTATCTTTTACTCCAAGTATATCTGGTGAGACCAGATGAGTAAGGGAGAAGAAGATAAGGCAGATACCCAGTATCAATCCTTAGAGGCAGCATTTATCCAAAGATCAACAAGATAGAGCGTGTAGATGGAAAGTGTTTCTAATGTAGTAAGGTTGGGTATTAGAAATCCCTCTGCCCTACAAGTCTTATGAATTTAGGAAGACTCTCACAGGTTTGTGTTTGACACATATAGACATTTCTATGGCATATGATATCAATTTAAGCTGGGTATGTGATACCGTATGTCCCTCTCATATTTGTAAAATGTTGCAGGGATTGAGAGAGACTGGAATGCAACAGCTTATAGAAGTTAAGTTGTGAGTAGGAAATGGTGATTTCTTGCAGGTCCAAGTTGTTGGGCAGCTTAACTTACTTATAGTATGCAATACAATAGTTATATTGCATAATTAGTATAATGTTTTATTAGCTGAATGTCAGTTAATAAATAGACATTATATATAAAATTAGAAATGTTTATAGATCGGAATCCTTAAATGATACGAAGCTGTGGTATGGATTTAGGTCATATAGGCATGAGATGCTTATTCGTCTGGTTAAGGATGATTAAATTTCTGATCTAACCATTTAGACTTAATCAGTTTATGAATAGTGTATTCACAGAGATGGCCAAATATATACCACAATGTACATTACATCCTTTTGATTAGATCGAGGTAGTGAGTACATTAACAGCAAGTTTCACGTTTGTTTAAGGAAGAATGAGATTCTCACTCATTTTAGTCCTCTGGGTTATTCCACAACATTATGATGTTTTAGTAAGGAGGAATTAGATTTTATTAGATATCGTCTGATTAATAATGAGTGTTAGCGATCTATATCTGTGAGAATTTACTCTAAACATAACTGCTTATTAAGTAGAGTTCCATCAGAAGTTGTTCCTCTCATTTCGTATGAGATACAGAAATGAAAGAAGTCGTATCTTAAATTAGTTAAGACTTGGTATTGTCCTACTTACGTAAGAGTTACGTAGTAGGGTATCTTATTTTTTAAGAGTTACTCAATAGGATAAACAACACCCAAGAAGAACAAGTATAGGTTCATTGTGTATCCTATAAATAATATGGGATATTAGTTCTATAATTCAGAGAAGCAAAATATGTTCGTTTCTCAGTATACTACTATCCTTAAGGAAGAATTTCTCATGGATCATGGGAATCATAGAAAGATTGAACTTAGTGAAGTTAATCTAGAAATCAATGAACCAAGGATTGGAACTACGACTTAATTAAGCAAGTAACCTTTTAGCATACCTCCAAATAGGTCAGAAATGATGTCTAGGTCACCTTTTAAGTATAATTGATACCTGAAGGTGAACTTGGAGTTTTCTTGGTAGAAGAAAATCATCATTGACCTATAGGGAGTTGATGTTAGATATCGATTCGAAACGCAGCAAGAAGCCATAAAAATAAAATTGACTATATGCATCAGAATCAAGTCTGGCACTTGATTTAAGCTACCTGTGAGTATTGTTCTCATTGGTTGTAAAGAGTTTACAAAGGGGTAGTGGGAGCCAGATAGAAGGTAGAGACCTTCTAGGCTCTGTATTGGTTTTAGAAAGGTAATCCCCATTGATCTGGCATCAAATAAGAGGAAACCTTTGAACCAATATTGATGTTAAAGTCAATTAGAATTTTATTGGCGCTTGCACCATATTATGACTTTGAAGTTTGATAGATAAATGTAAAGGAAGGTGTTCTGAATGAATACCTCGAGTAAGAAATATTCATGGAATAGCCTGAAGGTTTTATGTCCAGCCAAACTTCTGCTCCAGTGTGCATGAAAGGTCAGTGGGAGCATGATAGTCTTCTTGATGCTCTTTGTTGAAGACATACTAGTCATTAGGAATGATGTCAGTATGTTATAATCGGTCAAAAGTAACTCGTAAGTGTTTCTTCATAAAGAATTTAGGAGAGGCTTCCTTTATACTAGCTATAAAGCTTTATAGAGATAGAGTTAGGAAGCTGATAGAACTCTCCTAAATCATTTCACATTAATAGCATCTAAAAAGGTACGGTTCATTAACTATGAGATAGTTAACGTATCTAATAGACCTGGTGTTCATCTTTGGAGGAGAGTGTCTCTTCAAATGGAAGATGAGAAAGTTAGAGTGTCTAACACACCAGATACATCTGCTATTTAGAGATTGATGTATGCTATAATGTGTTTGAGACCTGAGATCAGTTTGGCTGTAAGAGTTACAAGCCAAGTCTAATCTGATTCAGGTGACCACCATTTGATGGTAGTCAAACATATCCTGAGGTACCTTAGAGGTACAAATGATAAGTTTCTCAAACATTGAGAAAGTAACTTACAAAATGAGAAGATGTACAGAGTCAGACATCTTGTTTGACCTAGATGATAGAGAGTCTACATCTGAGAATGTGCTAATTCTCATTAGTACTAGAGGAGTTAGAATTATACCAAACTGGGATTCACTGCTAATTCAGATTGGCGCAGCGGAAATGGCAGTGAGGATTCGTAGGTTTGTCGCTGGACTTGGAAGAGTTCCAAGACAGATGGATCCTATCCCATAAGTTTGCGATAAAATAAAGCCATTGCACAAGCTAACGTGCCAAAAGGACACCAGTACTCTAATTATGTTGAAAGGAGTCTCACATGACTAGAGGAATCTTGGCCGAAAGAGATGTGATTATTTGTAGAAGTTATTCTATAAATAATTTAGCGGGCCCACTATCTAATGTCATGACTCTAAAAGTGTTTATGAAACACATAGAGTCGATATGTATGAGATGCCATCAGGAGTGGTACTAGAGCAAGTGCGAGATTGTTAGGGTCGGTGCTTACGTGCCATCCCTGAATATACATATACTTGTGTATTTATACAAATGTACATTCCTATTAAATCGCTAATACCCAATTATATGGTATTATGCATGTAATGTTATAGACATTGTAGATCTGAAGGAGTTCGGATCAGATCTAAAGAGTTTAGATAAGGGCTCATAGTTAGCCACGCTAAGAGATATAATTGTTAAATGTTAGTACAGCTAAGTGTTAGTTGGTTATAATACTCAGTAGATTCAAGAGTTGGAGCCTTGTTTGTAATGGGACATAGACCTAGGAATATACTAATAACTACATAGTTGCAAGAGTTATAATAGGATGCCAGAAAATGCAAGTTACGCAAGTATGTTCTCGAATAATAGTCCCTGATCTATTTCTACCGATTGGGGTCTATCGGTGGATACCTTTATATATAGATCAACATATGTCGTATCTATCGGGTATAGATGGTCGTTCCTGACCAACCATGAACTTGGAGCTCGTATTGACATATAGGTGTCCAGTTAGGACTGGATATGAGACAGACTCACGAGGGCTTCCGATAGACATTTAATGTAAGCCGTCAACGGAGGGTCCTCTCGAGTTGAATAGTATATGTGGTCCTTTGACCTGAGTGCCATGGTGGGTTGATCTACCATACTTTGGTTCCACACATGTCATAGACCTTTCATAGTGTGACCGTTGGGTGTCGCTGGGTATGGTCCGATGCTTATGGAGTCCGGTGCGTACATATATAGAATCCATCAGCTCCCATATGGAGTTTGATATCCAAATGCTTCGAGACTGTATCTCAAAAAGTCTTGTGGCCATAAACAATCATCCCGGGAAAGAGTTCCGCTATGGTGGAATAATATGGTAAAGGAGTTTGCGCATATTGTTCAGAGAGATACAATTCTGGAGATAGGACATGGATAAGTACATGGGGATTTGACGGTGATAATTTATATTCCCGCACATCCAGGATATCATGATAGAAGGACTATACGTATGCGTTGTAACCTCAGCTTGTATGGTTCAACGCGCTGATTTGTATATCCGTGACATGTACGTAGGGCATTGCTCACGGACTCATAGAATAGTTTCATTTGACGAATCAGGCGTAAGACCTAGGGAGTCCCGCAATATGGAGTGTACTCGTTGTGCACTAAGGCAGCATGCCGGATTAAATTGTTTAATCCAGCAATACCATAGGAATGTGTGCGTGTCTGTATTTAAGTGTTAAATACAACAATTAGTTAATAATTGTTATTTAATAATTGTATAAGGACACATAGCGTATTGTGGACCCTCAGTTGAGTTTGCCTAAGTATGGGATTTGGTAGGACCCATTAGGAAGTAAACTTCATAACTATTAATAAGGGGCAAAATGATCATAACACACTATGATTATTTAATTGTTAAAATAATCATTCTCTCTCTCTCTCTCCTTTTATATTATATAATTATTATATAATAATAATTATTATATTATATTATATATATATATATATATAAAGAAGCAAAAGAAAGAAAGAGAAGCAAAAAGCAAAAGGCCATTTCGGCCGAGAGGGAGAAAAGAAACGAAGAAATGGAGGAGAAAGGAGAAAAAGAAAGAAAGAAGAAAAAAAAAAGGAAGAGAGGAAAAATGAAATTGTTTTATTTTTCCCTCTGCTTCCAATTGAAGTAATTATGAATTGCTCCAAATTCTTCATTTCTTATCCTTTTGAAGAAAATGATGTAAATTCACTCTTGGCCATTTTGGGGATTAAGAGTTAATCCCAAGCTAAATATGGAGTTGCTATTCTAGCTCACCAAGCCCACCGAGTTGGTGACTAGAATTGCACGCGAGTTGGTCTCCATATGGACTCTAGGAAAAATACATGTATAACGTTACACGTTTAGTGAGTTCTCCAACCTTATTAATATATTAATGTGATTAATATATTTATTTATTGTGCTTATTGTAAAATTTATATTTCCGCTGCGTTAGGCAATAGACACAAGTGCATATGCATACACCCACGTGCTTAGATCCTGCTGCGTCGATAAATGGCCAGCCCGATGGGTACAAGGACGAACCTCTAAAGGCCTATAAGGCCTCCATGAAGATGGGGGCGGGGGTTCGATTCCTTGGAGGCATAGGTAACCTGAGCTGGATATGTGGGTGTGCCGGTGGCTCTGAGGTGTCAGCCAGCGGTGGACCAAAGAGTTGGTAGACCCCACATAGTCCTGACATGATTTTGGCTGCTAAGTGCAGCAATGGCTACTGCATTTCCATATCCTACATTGCTTTGGAAGTGTATTAGTCCAACTGGAAATACAAACACATCGCCCTTTTGTAGGACCTTAGTGATGAGTCGGTTCTCAGGATTAGAGGTGACAAATCCAACTTCAACATAGCCTTCAAGAATTGTCAAGATTTCACTGGCTCTAGGATGAGTGTGCAGACAATTAATACCCCATGGCGCATAGTCAATGCGTACTGTTAAGATGCTAAGGGTGTTGAGCCCTGGAACCTGTGCTACATTGACAGGGCTGACCCAGGAGCTGACGGGGTTTAATGTGTTGCCATCAATGTGAAGCCCACTGAAGAAGAAATAATTTGCTTCAACCATGTTTGAGTTTTTGCAGGCTAAGCCATTCACTTCTGCTGCTAAGAAACAAATACAAACAGGGTAAATTAGAAACCATTTATAATTTACGGAGGAGCAGATCAATAAAATATATCAAGTAAAGAACTAGTCTTAAGCTATAAGCAAATGTGACTTCTAATATACTAAATTAAGAACAAAGATAAAGTTGAAAGGCCATTGCAGTAAATATTTTCACCATGAAGGCATTGAAGTATAAAAAGTACCTAAGCTGTTAGGATTGCAATGCGGAAATCCTGAAGGGGTTTAGGCTCGAATGCAAAGGCAACGTGACAGAAAGTGAGCACCACCATGGCAAAGTGGAAGGTGTATCTCTCCATTTTGATGGTGTTGAAGTAGAAGCACACAAACAAACAATATAACTTAAGCAATATAGTGCAGAACAAGTAATTAAAGAACTAAAAAGAGAAATGTAGAAGAAGAACACACAGAATTTACGTGGTTCAACAACTTGCCTACATCCATGGCAGATCAAGATCACTCACCCTTATTATTGAATCACAAGACACTCATAAAATATGCTTTTTATAAGAAAGACTCACAAAAAAAAAATACTCTCTCTTGCAACCTAGAGATTTTCTCTCACTAAGAATCATAAAGTATGTCTTAATTACAAAGATTTCTAGGGTTATCACTAAGATGTGTTTTCAAGCCAATAGAGAGCCTTTATATATACTTTAAGGCGTTGTAGGTTTACCCTAAACGTGTGGAAGTCATATTAGGAAGTCTTGGAACCATTAGAAGACGAAACAAGTCGCAACAATTCTAGAAACTCTTTTTGTGCTGGGTGCTGTGGCTCTCATCTCCTGTCGCCACGACGCTTAGCTCTCGTTGCCATAGCGCTTAGGTTCTGCTCTAGGCGCCGCAATGCCCACACCTAGGCACCGCCCCTTGTGTCTTTCACCTATTTTCGCGTTCATTTTCGATCCTCGCGTACCCAATATACTTGGCTTGTTCTCTAAATCATATCTCAATAATTTTTAATCAATATTCTCACAGATACCAATGATCTAAAAAAGCAAGAACAAGAGAAGGCAATAGTTTGAGTTCGAGTTCGAATGATGGATAACAAGGTTCATTGGTGGTCAACTTATATAGAAATGCACTCCATGCAGAACTTGTAAATTTAGTGCACGAATCTATATATTATCTTAATTTAATCCTGTTAAGATTTAGCCGTCTCATCACTTTTGAAGGACTCTGATCTTTGAATTAGTCTTTCCCTTAAAATCTTGTTCAGTATACTATCAGCTGGTGCATAGCCGGCTGGGTTTAAGAAAATAAATCAGTGGTTCTTCAATTTGCCAGTAAATTAATTGCACGTATTGCCAAAAAATTATCACACTTGTTTAACTGATAATTAAGTAGCCAACAACAACTGATGTTGCATTTTTGCCTATTTGTTCTAGTTCCCCAATTATAAAACTCAGCCGATAAAAGTTCATGTCTCCATTGGTCAGGAGAACTGATAATTAAGTAGCCAACAACAACTGATGTTGCATTTTTGCCTATTTGTTCTAGTTCCCCAATTATAAAACTCAGCCGATAAAAGTTCATGTCTCCATTGGTCAGGAGAACTGTTTCTCATACTGCCCCATAAACAATGTAAATTTGAAATGACCTTAATTATATCATATAAATCATAAACTGCAACAACAATTATCATCCCGCAATGTTCTTTGTTCCTACAGAATGGATTAAGCTATTTAGTATAGAATATCAAAATAATATTTCTTTGCTTCTTTTTACCCTGTCATTTTCCTTTTGTTTTTAATGTGCCATGACTTATAATAGATGCATAGGACAAAGAAAGGCGGCTATTAATATTATGCTAGTGATGACTATTATAAACTTAAGCTTGCTGAAAAGAGAAAATGTCAAGAATGGATTTATATTAAATAAGAAAATATAATAGTTTTTATTCTTTTGTACTTGTCTTGTGTCAAAGCGCTGAAGACTTCTCAATACATCTACTAAGTTTATTAACAAAATAAATAATTGGATTTGTTATCATCTTCTTCCATCTCTAGCTGTCATTAGCAGTATCCAATTAAATCACATATTCAATGGTCGTGTAAGTTAAAATTATTTCTGGTGCCTGTTCTTCTTGTTCCTACTGATGCGACCTTTTTTTTATGGTTAATAATCCATCAACATAACGCACACGTGCAATCCAATAACTATTAGTGTTATTGTCAGGTCATGCATTAAGCTTGACTGAAAAAGAGAAGCAGCAGTAAAGAAGATATATTTGACACAAACCAAAAAAATTATTTCCAAGAAGATATATTTAAGACCAACAAAGAGAATTAATTAAGAGAGCAAAGAGCAGTGTTGTAATAATGAGTTTCTAGAACTAATTTTAGTATGGTCCTGGTGGAGAAGTGAGGAAAAACGTTTGAAAATATAAAAAGATTCAGCAACTTGATAAAATCTAAGATATATCTCTTGGAAAAATTAGCTTTTTAGCTGACGTTTTTAAAGAATCAAATTTTGGTTAATATGTCTTAGGGTAATTCGCACCATTGACCTCTTTTTGGAAGAAAAATATTTTTTGACGGTACTCAAAACTGTTATATTTTATTTACCAAACATATAACACTTTATTTGTTTTACCCTTATTTGTATAATTTATAAAAATATATTTTTAATTTATTATAATTAATTAATTTAATAAATAAATTTAATCAAAAATTTATTTTAACAAAAAATAATCATTTACATAAAAAATTAAATTATAAAATTTAAAAAAAATTAATAATATTTAGTCACTGATGCATGCCCTATGGTGCGTAACAAGGTGTTGCACTAATTGTAGTGCTCACAATAAGAGCATTTTTAAAATTTTAAATTAATTTTTTAATTTATTATGTTATTTATTTTTTAAATTATTATAAATATTATAATAACTTAAAAAAGCACACATTTATTTTTTAATTAAGTTGTTTTTATAATGAATTTTTTTAATTAATTTATAACATAAAAAGAGAAAAGAAAAAAATTAATTTATTAAAATTAATTAATATGGTATGTAACACGTTACAGGGTATTTTAAATTGTTGTGTTCTTTTAAATTAATTATTTTTAATTAATTTATAACCAAAATAAAAAAAATAAAACAATTAATCTTAAACCATGATTTCTAAACTCTAAACGTTAAATCTTAATTAAATTAAAATTTTATTTTAATTATTTAAAACTAATTAAATTTTGTTATTATTTTTTATTCAAGCTCAAGTTTATAGCAGTCATCACTAGCAAAGAAACAGTATTTTGATATTCTACAGAGCTTAATCTATTTTGTAGGAACAAAGAAGCATTGCGGGAAGATCAATGTTGCTGCAATTTATGAGTTATATGATGTAATTAAGGTCATTTCAAATTTGCACTGTTTATGGGGCAGTATGAAAAACATTTCTCCTTGCCAATGGAGACATGAAATTTTATAAGCTGTGAGTTTTATAATTGGGGAACTACAACAAATAGGCAAAAGAGCAACATCAGTTGTTGTTGCTGCTTAATTATCTTTTAAACAACTGTAATCATATCTTGGAAATACGTACAATTAATTTTACAGGCAACCACTGATTTATTTTCTTAAACCTAGCCGGCTATACACCAGCTGATAGTATATTGAACAAGATTGTAAGGAAAAGACTAATTCAAAGGCCTGAGTCAATCAAAGTTATGAGACGGCTAAATCTTAATAGGATTAAATTAAAATAATATTTAGATTCGTGCATTAAATTTACAATGTTCTGCGTGGAGTACATTTCTATATAAGTTGACCACCACTGAACCTTGTTATCCAGTCCCCGAACTCGAACTCGAACTCGAACTCGAACTCTTGCCTTTTCTTGTTCTTGATTTTTCAGATCATTGATATCAAAATGGAGAGATACAACGTCCTCTTTGGCATAGTGGTGCTCGCTTTCTGTCACGTTGCCTTTGCGTTCGAGCCCAAACCCCTTCAGGATTTTTGCGTCGCAGATCCTAACAGCTCAGGTATTTTTTTATACTTCAATGCCTTCATGGTGAAAATATTTACTGCAAAGGCCTCTAGGCTTTATCTTTGTTCTTAATTCAGTATATTAGAACTCACATTTGCTTATAGCTTACGACTAGTTCTTTACTTGATATATTTCATTGATCTGCTCATCCGTAAATGATAAATGGATTTTAATTTCCCTTGTTTGTATTTGCTTCTTAGCAGCAAAAGTGAATGGCTTAGTCTGCAAAAACCCCAACATGGTTGAAGCAAATGATTTCTTCTTCAGTGGGCTTCACATTGCTGGCAACACATCAAACCCCGTCGGCTCCCGGGTCACCCCTGTCAATGTAGCACAGGTTCCAGGGCTCAACACCCTTGGCATCTCAACGGCGCGCATTGACTATGCGCCATGGGGTATCAATCCTCCGCACACTCATCCCAGAGCCAGCGAAATCCTGACAGTTCTTGAAGGCTGTCTTGAAGTTGGATTTGTCACCTCTAATCCTGAGAACCGGCTCATCACTAAGGTCCTACAAAAGGGCGACGTGTTTGTATTTCCAATTGGACTCGTACACTTCCAACGCAATGTAGGATATGGAAATGCAGTAGCCATTGCTGCACTTAGTAGCCAAAATCCCGGAGTCATCACCATTGCTAATGCTGTTTTTGGATCAAATGCGCCCATTGCTAGTGAAGTTCTCACCAAGGCATTCCAAGTTGACAAGAAGATTGTTAATCAAATCCAAAGCAAGCTTTAGAGCCTCAAGAAACCAAATGGCAATGATTGATGAGATATTTCAGGGAGTGATTTCTTTGGTGTTTCTTCAGTTAGTGGTCTGCTTGTGTTGTTCAGCATATATTTGTTTTCACTACATTAGTATCGTGTTCAATTGGGTTGATTTGCAATTTCTTTAATATTTGTTGTTCCATTTTCCAGTCTTAAGAGTTTGACTAGTGTTATTGATTAAAATTGAATAGAATGTCAATTATTTAACATTGTTCACATGTATGTTATGCAAATTGAAAATCAAATCTTATAACCCGGTAATTTATATCTAATGTAAGAATATATACACATATATAACAAAAACTAAAAAGAAGAAAAAATTGAAAAGAAAAATCTTGCAGTGTAGAAGCATTATCCACTAGATTTTAATAAACAATTAACGGAAACGTTTGGATTTTAGTCCTAAATAATTAAAAATGGAGGGCTTTAATTATTGGGAAAATTTTCGTTTTGACCTAAAATTAAAATAAAAATAATATTTTGACCAAAGTCAAATTTGTTAACATATATTAACCAAATACTCAATTCATTTCCTATTTTACCCTTATTCTAAAAAATAATGAAATCAAAACACTCTCCTCACTCTTACTCACTCTCACTTTCTCGGCAAATTCTTCCTCAATTCTCATAAATTGTAGATCGGCTCTAAAGTTAATATATTTTGAAGATTTCAACTATAATAATCATGTGTAAAGTGAAAAAAATTTAAAATGAGCGAAAATTGGTAAATTTTTATTCTAAATTTATTTTTATTATATTTTTGAGTTATTTTTTATTTATTTGTTAGAAATGTATATAAGTAGTGTTAGTAATGTAGAAAGAAGGTTAAAAATGTGTGTAAAAGACTAAAAATGCAAAATAAAAAGATAAAAAATAACAGAATTCGGCAATTTTCTTTAAGACAAGTGCCTGAACTATGGTCCACGCCAACAACGCATGGCCATAGCACAGTTCGCATGCCGCGGTGCGTGCAACGCACACCTCGTGGTGCCACGTGGTAATTTTTTAATTAATTTAAAAATATAGTTTATTTATTAATAATTTAAATTTAAATTGATGTGTGTAATTTAAAAATTATCATTGTTATATTTTTTTATATTATTTTTTTTGTTGTAATATTAGTTTTTTGTATATATTAATAATAATTATTTTAATTCTATACGTTAATAATTTTTTTTAACTTAATTTTTTTTAGGAAGAAAAATATTTTAAAAGACTACGTGATTGCTGAAAATAAATTCTATCGATCAACTGTACATACTTACTCGAAGTTATGGGTTATGAAAAACATAAAAGACAAATTTGACTTCAAGTCAGGTCGAAATATTTAGAATCAAATGTTTTGGTTATTTTTTTGATGTATCGGATATTCCATTCTCAGGTATTTTAGTACATGAGATTTAATTAAAACGCGTACATACCAAAAATTTATATGAAAAAATTATCGTTCTATATAGGCAAAAGACGTATTAGATTATCTCGTTTAGAATTTTATTTGATTACTAATTTGAAGATGAGAGATTATCCTGTAGTAAGTGTGTTAGGTGATAGACTATGGCACAAATACTTTTTGGGTAGAAGTGAGTTGATTTACAAGGATTTGGATCCGTGGTTTAAGAGCATTACATTTGACGATGATATAGATGCAGTAAAAATGTGTATATTTTATATATTTCATAAATTGTTAATTCTACGTGATCGGAATAGAGCCATACAATATTTTGTGCTTCGCCTCGTAGATAATCTTGATGAGTTTAATGCATATCTTTAGGGCATGATTGCATTGATTGTACTGTATAATAGCTTATGCACAACTCTAATTAAAAAGTTAGTAAAGCTCAGGACAGTGAGCACTACGAATAGGGAATCATATGATCTATACTCATTTAGTTAAGCATTCTTGATGAGTAATTCTATTTTTTTGATTCATTATCATATTGGGATACACATAAAATTATTTTATTGACATTATTATTTCTTTAATTTATTATCATCTCAAGTGTGAATTTACGAGGAGATCTCGAGATGTGGGGAGGTGTTTGCCAACAAGAATGGAGACTATTTTCTGCGTCTTCTAAATTGGCTTGATACGAGCACTCCATTATACAAAAGCATCATAAATGTTATCTTTGATGATGTTGGGGTATGTTTTTACGTTCAACAAAAAATATATGTAATTTCCCTGTAACTTTTATTATTTTTTCTAATAATGATTAATAAATCTAAAATATTATGAAGGCTTTAGAAGTTTATAGAAGATTGGTGCCCTACAAACATAAGAAGAGTGTGGACTATGGCGTAGCGACAAACTTGTGCATTCTATCAAAAAAATATAGAGGGAGTCTTAGGTTAGAAAAAGTTGAGATTTCGAACACCTAATTCACCAATGATGTTTAGCCTGACTATGAATTTCAAGTCCCGCTAATGACTGAATCAATGGTATAATATTTTAATTTTTTTTTCTTGAATTATAAATGAGTATTAGATTGTGAAAATTGATTATAATTACTTATGTATAATTTGAGTCTGGCACGTCATTATCACAGTATCATGTCCTGGAGAAAATGATAGATGATTTTGAAACAAGGCTAATTACCAGGATTGATGAGATTAACTCAAAGTTTTTCACTAAGATTGATCGTGTTAGCTCAGAAGTAATAAGTAGGGTGGATATGGCCGAAGAAGATATCTTGCATCAGATATCCCGCTTGATGCAACAGTTTAAGCTAACCAAGATCTTTAAAGATGCAGGGGAGTATGGTACGTTCTAAACCTAAATTTTATTAGGTGCAAAGTTTAACAAGTCAATACATTAACTAGTGTTGCTTGGTTTTGTAGAGTACCGGATTCATGGCTGCTGACTTTCAAACCTATGCTCCTACTAGCGAGTCTCAGCATTAACCTATGGCAATGGATATACAACATGTAGCTGATAGCCCTGCTAGTGTAAAAATTATACCTACTTCATTGGGTCAAAATATGAGAAGTATAAGTGCCTTTGCATGAAGGCAGCAGACTAAGTTAGTCCATATACCAATTTGTTAAAAAAGCCCATGAAAAGGAAACTTATAGAATTGCAAGTAGCATCTACAATTGATATAAACGAGCAACTGATTCCTATTGATCATGCTAAATTTATTGAGATTCTGAATTGGATAAAAAAAATGACCCAACACAGCGAGTTCGTTTAAATGGACCAATCCTAACTGTACATAGTTTAATGACCTACTGTAACACTGACTTGATGATTCAGTGAGTACTAGTATTTGTATTTTTATGTGAGTTGTCTAAGAGTATCAAAACTTATATATTTTTTTGTTTTGCAGCATATAAATGAATACTTAAAGGTTTTGTGTTTATGTTAAATGAAGTTCTCTGACGTGTACTCACAAGATTGCACAACTACTAATGCATATTTTTACATGAGCTATTTTTAACCTATTTAATTTGCATATAACATGTTCATACCATTGTGTATATTAACTATTAAGGAATTAACGGCGTATATATTTGTCTTTAGGAGTATATTCAACAAATGTGACAGACGTCCTTCACCGTCGATCCTCTAAATGATGACTAATGGCGCGAACCATTGTTGGCTTATGCACTCGGAACAAAAACTGACTTACTTGGTGTTAAACCGTGGGCATTAGTTAATAAGGTACCTTTAAGAATACTAATAACTTTTTATTGTGTACAAAACAACATTAAGTTTAAAATAATACAAAAATAATTTTTGTAGGTATATATCCCTTTGAATATCAATCAAGAACATTGATTTTTAGCAAAGCTTGACCTTGTTCGGATGGCGATTGTTTTTTATGATTCCAGTGTGAACGGTCACTCTGACAAGACCATTATGAAATTTTTAGAGCATCTACGTGTTGCGATGCTTTTGTACCTTCAAAAATATAGATTTTATAGTTTGAGGGGCATATAAAACCTAAATTTGTTCCCTTGGTTAGTGGTTCATTTATGGGAGAATGTGCCACAACAAAAGGTCAAGAACGGGGACTATAACACCTTCATCTATATGTATATTGAGTATCTTATGTTAAGTCGGCCATTTGATTCCTTCACTCAGATTGGTTCCTTTAATAGACAAAAGATGGTTGTTGATTTGTTAACCATTGAAGGATTTACTTCATAGATGTTTAATACTATATTTTTTATATATGCATTTATGTTATATTATTTATTTTGATGTTTACATATTGGGTGGATGTGTGTAGAGATGAGATATAATTGGATATAAGTATTTTTTTTTTCAATATGAAAAATTTGAGAACTTCTATATAATAGGGGAGATTCTGCTGAAATTTCGTTAAAATTGTCAACATCAATATTAAGCATGTAATAACAAGTGCATATGAAATAATTAAGTATGTAATAAAAAGTATAAGTGCATTACAAAATAAGTACACAAAAGTTACGAAACTCAATATTCATACATAATTAAGCATTAGTGTCCAACTCGTTTTCATATTTTTCAGGTCCGTCTAAAACAAAAAAATAAATATTAGTCTTATATTATAGTGAAATTAAATATCAACAAGGTAATTTTATAAACAAACATACATTACCTGCTTTGTAAAGGGACAGGGTTTCAACACATCTGTCGATTATGTCCATGTTGTCTATAACGACTACATATATTCTTTGATGGTTCCTCCCCTTGAGATAGAATCCGATTCATTCGACGTCTACCTGACTGACGACGTGTTATTAGAGGCTGAATGTCCATATTTTTCAAATACTCCGGGACTATCCAATCTGACACATGGCCAACCCGAAGTACTGACTCATTATAGGCATGGAATAAAGTCTCAAAATACAAGTGTGCTTTGCATTTACTCGTCTTACGATGAAAAATGTAGCCCTTCAGCCGACACTGTCCATAATCTCCATTTGCATCTGTCATCATCACATGTCAACTCAAAACGATCTTTGATGGACTTGTAAACTCTGAAGTTCCATTTGCCCTTCAATGCAACCATGCTTATAGCGTTATGAATTTCATCTTTGCTGTTATACAATTTTCCCACAAACACATCACCAATCCCAGTAGAAGATATCTTTTTCGATATATTCAAGTCAAATGGTGGTATTTTAGACTAAAACTGAAATTAATTTTTTACCTTAACCCTTTCTTCTTTGCCATAATCATTATCATCATCACCCTCATCGTCGTCATTATCATCATCATCATCATCACTAGCATCATCATTTCCATCCCTAGTCTTTTTATAATCGTCGTTGTCATCATCATTTCTATCATCATCATTAACCTCATAACCAACATCATAACCACGATTATCATTCTCATAACATTCTTTATTTTTTCTCTCATTACTCATATTATATCCAACATCTTGACCAATGTCATAACCAAGATCAACGCCAACATCTCCATATATCTTACTATTATAATATGTATAAGCTGGTTGTTTATTGAACATCGAAAGAGAATAATGATAATCCTTCGGGAAATTTGGAATATACACAGAGGTTGCCGATGCGAATTGATTAACATAACCTTATTTTTGTTCCATGGGTGCTTCTGCATTACTTTTATATTCAGAAGCTCGAGTATCTACTATTACATAAAGAGATGTAACCATATTATTCTGTAAGCACAATCACAATATTGCATCGTCATCATTTTCAAGTAGAATAGGTCTCAATTTTATAGTACTTGAAGGAACCTTGAACTTGAGAGTCACTTTGTAATACACCTGATCAACACCCAGAAGATGACAAACTCTTTTCAATAATGCTTCATATTTAATATTTTTTAGAACTACTATATGCATATTTTGATATCCAATGTATCTTTCAAAACCATCACTAGAGCTCTCTCATCTTCTCCCAAAATATATAATGTTCGAAATTTGCAACATAATGATATCATCAGCACTTGAAAAAAATTAATGCTATTTTAATATAATTATATATACAATTAAATTTAAAATAATAAAAATTATTGAATATATAAATTTTACATAAATAAATAAAATAAAATAAATTTAGAATGCCACGTGGCTCGTTGTACGCGCAGCACACTCCTAAGCGAGGCGCCGTAAGTTCCTAGCGCGCAACAATCGAGCAACAAGTCGCACAACTTGTTTGTGTCGGTCGACTTGTTGGCGCTTGTTGCACAACATAACTTGTTGCACGACATGTTATTGAGCAACAAATCGAACAAGTTGCGTGTGTAGCAACAGAGCAGCGCATACGATGAAGCGCGGGTCGTAAAAGGTCAGAATTTACCGTTTCGACCATTTTCAGTCTTTTTTTTTTTGTCATTCACTCATTTTTAACCTATTTTATATATTAACACTACAATTATATATTTCTAATAATTACATACAAAACACACAAAAACACATACAACAACTAAATTTAGATAAAAACTTACTAATTTTTGTCAATTTTTAATTTTTCCTTTACTTCCCCGTTTTATGTAAGAAAATTTTAGAAAAAAATTTATATTGATAGAGAGAGTAACCAATCTGTAATAGAATTTTGAAAAAAAGTTTGTATCGGTAGAGAGAGAGTTGTGAAGGGTGTTGAGAGTTATGAGCGGCATTGAGGGTGTTAAGAGTTGAGAATATGGAGAATAAAAAGAAAAAAATTAAAAAAGAAAAAATAATAAATAATAAAATTACAAATAAGGGTAAAAGAGTCTGTATATATTATATTTGGTTAACAAAAGTTAAATATTTTGACTTAGGTAAAAAAACATTAATCCCCTTAAATAGTAGTCAAAATGAAAAAATTCTCTTAATTATTTTAATGAATCCTCCCTATTTCTCTTTTCTTTTTTAAGTCAAATAGGAGGCTATGAGTACAAAAATGCCCTTGTAGCCTCTAACATTTTTATTTTATTTATATCAAACGAACTTCATTTGAACTATCAAACTAGCTATAAAACAAAGCAAATAAATAAAAAAATTTGTAAAATCTAAAATAAACACCTAAAAAATTAGTTGTCTACAAAGAAATTTATAGATTTAATATTTGAGAAAAAAATCAAGTAGGTTTCTCATGATTTGTTTATTTTATTTTAAAGTTCATAACTTATTATTTACTCATAAGTCTATTTAATAATGTTTATTTGATGATATAGGATGCAAAATATCACTTACATGTATTATACCATATTAGGTTTGGTTGAGTTGCAATTTTGTTAATTTTGTTGTTGAATGAAATAATATATATATCAATTCTATTCAAGTCAAATCATACTCAATGGCAGTTGACAAAATTGTCGAGAGCGCTATAAAGCATAAGAAAGTGTCTTGACAATGCTTAGCTTAAGTGCTTTTTATCAAGCATGGTATCAGTGCTTGATAAATTTTATTGAGCATGACTTTAGGTGCTGGACAATGTATTTTTTAAGTGCTTTTGTTGCACAAGGCTTTTTCTAGCCAATTTATGAGAAACTAATTATTTTTTATGATTTAAAAATTTTTCAATATAATAAAATAAAATAAAATTTGTTTGTTTCCATTGTCTAACTTATAAAATTTATTTTAACTTCAAATAAAACGAAATAAGAATCACTTATTTCTCTTATTTGGATTACAAGCACACGTCACTAAGCTCGGCCATGGCCATACTTAGCCCCACAAGTATAAAGACGTAAAATAAAAAAACATTTTTCTCTTGGGTATTGTGGGATAAAATCAAGTTTGTCATTTTGATAGTTAGAAGAATAAAATGTTCAAGAAGATCTAACAATGAATCCCCACAAAGCCATAACTAAATACAACCTAATTTAATTTATTTGGTTGAAATCTCTCTACTAGTTAAACATAGTTCAACTAAATGTGTTTCTATAGTTCCTTCGGAATTTGTACTAGTTCCTTACGACATATTAACCAAAATTTGATTCTTTTAGGAAAAGTCAGCTACTAAGCTAATTTTTCCAAGAGATATATCTTAGATTTTACCAAGTTAGCTGAATCTTTTTATAATTCTAAAAGTTTTTCCTCACTTCCCTACAAGGACAAAATCAAAATAGCTTTAAAAAATTATTGAGGGAAAACTATGTGATATTTGGGTCACATATGAAAGCCTAACTGAGCTATTAATTAGGCTCAGTCTTCTCAAAGAGTAGTTTAGTTCAAGTCAAACCACTTTAACAAGCTTAGTGCTAGTTGAAATCTATAGACTTCCATAACTTTGTCTAGAGTTGTTGAGATAATCTAGCACTATATCTACTGAGCTTATGGGATAACACTCGCAAACTCGCTTAAACAAAACTAGTCATTCTAAAAGTATTCAATCCAAGGATACCTAGTACTCCTAACCTTAGAAGGCACAATTACCCAAAAGCCCTCATCTAAATCGTTTCTCTAAATTGCCCTTTATAAAAGAGATAAATCTCCAATTAAATGTCGCCGCATGTCACCCTTGAAGGGTATTTTTCATGCCAGCTCCTTCCATGCTTAAGGACTTGACTCTCATTTTGGATCCAAGTAAGACATCATGATTCAAATTAAGTACACCAACTGTAGTAAGAAAATTCTCTCTCACTCTTTCTCTTCAATATTCCCCCTAGGGAAAAACCTTAAAGAATATCCACCGTTGAGCCGCAATTTAACTTGAGCATCAGAGGGTCACCATCGACCACCCCGCCTACATCTGCCCTTGACCTCGTATTTTCTGTGTTCCTTAAGTCTCTTAAAGCAACCCAGCTTGTAGCCAATCCTTAGCATAATCTTCATTCAATCTCAATTTCATCATTACCAAGTTCAAAGTCTAAACCTAACTTTTAGCACCAATAAACCCAGTTAATTAAATTTTCCCTTACTTAACAACTCCTTAGCCATTTGGGATAGGCTCAAACCAAATATAGCCCTAAACATCCGGCACCGTCTGTAAGGAATTTTGATAAAAGCAATTTTAAGACACTATACCAAATCCAACCAACCAAGAGTTTATGGAAACTTCAATCATGTCTAAAATGTCAAAGGAATCTAGATCCTTAACTGGAAGCCCTCCCATAAAAAAGGTAGCTAAGGACTTAAAAGGACCTTTGCAACAGTTCCTTAAATATGCTTAAAGGAACAACTCGAGGTCACATAATGCAATTCATTAAAGATATTTCAATTACCTAAAGGCTGTTGAGGAGTTCACTGAACTATTATACGATACTATGACTAATGCAGCTAGTGGTCAAAAGAGAATAAAGAAAGAACCCTACAAGTAGACTTAGCCTACTGTCACTCACTCTCACCAGAAATGACCTAAGACCCACTACTAGCAAGAGTAAATCTCTCTCCCACCCTAATAGAGAGCTTTGATCTATTATTGAGAGCAAATGAGAAGTACCAAAGATAAAGGATTGAAGTAACTTTTAAAATGTGACCTTTGAAACTCGCTTAATGTTAAGCTCACAAAGAGGTAGAAGACACTGAGGGAGACAACATTGTGATCTAGCTTCTAAAAAACGTTGACAAGCTCTAATAAGACCTAAAAGACATCCACTAGTCAAAGGATGTTAATGAGTCCATTTCTTATGGTAGAGGCTAGATCTCCCTTTAATAAGGACATCAGAAATGCACTCTTACATTCAAAGTTTGGGATGCCATAGTTTGTAAACTATAAAGGTGAATCGACCTAGTAGCTCACTTAAACCCTACAGAGACTATATGTTGATTTAGTGTGTGGATGAGAATGCAATGAGTTGTATGTTCCCTCAAACTCTATATGGGATAACTCGAGTTTAATTTTAAAGCTTGGAGCCTGAATCAATATGCAACTTTGACTAGCTATCTGAGGCTTTTGTCTTTTAATTTCAGTGCATGCAAAACAAGCCTAAAAACCTCTCCACACTTATGCATGTTAAGAAATGAAAGTTTAAGTCCCTCAAGGACTTTATACAGAAGTTTCACAATAAGGTTACTAATAGGTATTTTTAGTGTTAAGGAGACACTCGTCAACTTTCAAAAAATTATTGGGTTAGAAAAGTTGTGGTTTGCTTTCCAAGAGTCAGAGCAAAAATCGTAAGACAAGGCTTATACTTAAGCCCTAAAACAAATCAAAATAGATGAGAAATCTCAAATAAAAAGGAAATATATATATATATGAGATAGCTCTTGACTTAAGGAGTGGCCGATAAGAGTTGAACTAGTTTTAATGTCGTTGTCTGCACTTAAGAGACCTTACCAATAAGAGAATCCAGCTCCTCTGAGGTTACCTTAACTATCACTTAAGTTCAATCAATCGAGCCCTTAACAAGTTATAGAGGTGTCCCAATTCTAGTCTTACAACCTACTAAACACCTCTTAAGAAAATATCTTTTTCACCATTAGAAACAAAAGAGGGCTCTAAAAGCCCGAACCATGAAAAGAAGCTCAGATTGAAAAAGCTAGTGGAAGTATTATGACTTTCACGAAGGGTATGGCCATAGCATTACTGAATGCTTCGAGCTGAGGGAACAAATTAAGGCTCTAATTAAAAATGACCTACTAAAAGAGTTTGTATTGAAGTAAGGAACGCTCAACATGAATCGGGCACTAAGCAAAAAGACAAGAATGAGAGTGAGAGAACTATACCTAAAAAGCCTGCACCAAAACATAGCCCTAAGGTCAATGTAATCTCAAGAGGCCCAACAGCAGCAAGGACTTTTAAGAGAGTAGTAAGAAATTATGTACAAGAAACTACAAGAAACATTATGGAAGGATTGCAAATACATATTACACACCTCGCCCCTCTAAAGCTAGTTCCTTTATACGCTCCATTATGTTCACTGAGAAAGACTATCGAGAGGTTGTGTTTTCCTTGGTAATCCTTCAAACTCTACAGTTCGCACGATTAGTTTCTTAGTTATGGATCAACCAAAGGCCTACAATGTGGTATTGGCTCACCTTTCTTGATGGTGACTCGATTTATTTTCTTCATGTACCACCTAAAAATAAAGATCTCAATGAATGAGGAAGTTATTACTGTGAAGGTGTTGTGAGTGTACTTGTTAAGTGCATGCATATGAATATGTTCATTGAATCATAAAAATGCATGTCATATACAATACGTAGTGAAATAGAAATCTAATTTTTTTATTCAACAAATATATACTGAATGTAAATCAATTATGTTAAGAGTTTCAAAAACTCACATTTGAAGATGATTCGGTGTAGAATTTAGTTCTAAAGATGACACCAAAGCGTTCTCATTGAAAATTATAGTCTGCAACACTAATAGGATTATCAAGCTAGAATGGTAGCTTATTTTGAATTTTCAGCAAGATTCATTCAAGCAACACTTTACTTTTTTCTCTCATATATAAAAAATGACTTAAAGGACTCTTATGCAACAATTGTAAAGTTTTTCTTTATATATGGCTAAAATAAGCAAATGGGGACCTTTTTATAATATTTGCAAAGTTTATTTCTTCCAGGCAATTAACACTTGATACTTATCATTTATGCATCCATTACATTAAGACATGTGTCCCATTATATTTGCCACTTGTCATGCTTCCTTATCTATGCATTTATTATATATTACACATATGGTCATGCATTAACCACTTGTCAACTTTCAATTAGTTAACAATAATTATTACTTAAACCTTGACATATGCATTTTTATGAGATTTTGAAACAAATTATACTTTTTGAAAATTTTCCAGATTAAACCGTTTGACCCAGTTTGTTACCCCTAGTGCTCAACGAATACACTTCATATTGTGAGACTCTCTAAGTTCATACATGTTTGTCTTACGAAACTCTTCTACAAGTTCATGAATGATGTCTCACACACACATTACGGATATTACAGAATGGTACATTTAACCATATAAGTTGACATTAACCATATACGTATAATTCTTCTGTCACCTATATCTTGGAATAGCAAAGATATATATTATCATCATTAAATCTCTATATGCTCGACTATGAACTTATCTCTAGATTTGTATTTTTATAAACAATATCTACAAATTCCTTTTTGATTTTTTTAACCCTACGAAAAACTATTTTTTGGGGTTTACGCTTATAGCCACAAGACTTTCTGAAATACAATCTCAGAGTATCTGGATATACAACTCACTCATATAAGCTACAGATCCCATATCTATACATACTGAACTCTATGAGCATTAAACCATACCTAACGTTACCCAAAGGTCAGACTATAAAAGAACTCTAACATGCGTGGAATCAAAGTATGGTAGATCACTTATAAGTCTATCATGGCGCTCAGGTCAAAGGATCACGAATACTACTCAATTTGATAAAATCCTTCACTAATGGTTCTATGGAATGTCTATTGGAGGTCTTCGTGAGTCTGTTCAGTACTCAATCCTCACTAAATACTTGCATGCCTATATGAGCTTTCACTAAGCCCATAGTTTGCTAAAATAACCGTTTGGATAATCCAAACATACACTCGTGTCAGCAATTATAGATAAAAAATGATGTTTCCGAGAACAAACTACATAATGACATTTTTAGCATTATTTGTAACTTCTTACAACTATATCATTACTAATATATTCCTGCGTCTTTATCTCATTTTAGATGAGATTCTAACTCTTAGAATGGTAACTTGCAGCACTAACTTAAACTCCTTTAAATCTATAATGTATAAAAGGTAACAAACTTAGTACTATATAATTAAATATTAATGATTTATTTAAAATGTTCATTGTATGAATATTAAATAATAAATATTCATACAAAATTAGAATGACACCTAATCACTATCTCCAATAAAAGGGTGACAAGAAAATGCTATGCAACTGTTATGAAACCAAGCTACTAAATCACCATACTAAACTTAAGAGAAAAGATTTAGGAGAAGTGGGATAAGCTCGTTAAGGAGCTTATCTTAGTCCCTATCTCATTAAATGATCCAAACAAAATTTTCAAGTCAGGTCCTTTACTATCTGAGGAAGATAAAGAAGCTTTAATCACATCCCTCTTGGAGTACACAAACATTTTTGCCTGGTTCCATGAGGATATACTAGGGATCGGTCCAAAAGTAGCATGTCATAGGCTGAATGTAGATTCCAACTACAAATCAATTAAACAGAATATGAGTCATTTCAACCAAGAAAAGTACGAGAACACAGAGGCAAAAGTAGATAAGCTATTTAGTGCTATTTTTATCCGAGAATCTCACTACCATAGTGGGTCTCTAATATGGTACTAATGAAGAAAGCAAATGAGAAGTGACGTATGTGTGCACACTTCACTGACCTCAATAAAGCCTACCTTAAATATAGTTTCCCTTATTTTGGATTGATCAACTATTTGATATGACCTCATGACATGAGCTCTTAAGTTTCATGGACATATTTTCAGGCTATAATTAGGATATGATGTATAGCCTATAGGAGAAAGTTGCCTTTATCATTAATAAAGATTTGTACTACTACAAGGCAATACCTTTTGAACTTAATAATAGTAAGGTTACTTATCAGTTATTAGTAAACAAGCACTCTAAGGATCGAATTGAGAAGAACATAAAGGTCTATATAGATGACATGATCACCAAATTGGTACTCATTATGATCACGTGACAGACCTAAAGAGAACATTTGAGGTACTAAGAAAGCATAACATAAAGTTAAACTAAAAAGTGTGCCTTTAGTGTGACTAAGGGCAAATTTCTTGGATTCGTTGTGCAACGAAGAGGGATTGAAGCAAATCTAAATAAAATTGGAGTAATAAAGGAGATGAAGACATCTAAGACAATCAAAGAAGTGCAGAGCTTAGTAGGTAGAGTAGTTGTGCTAAGCAAATTTATCTTCAAGGCTACCAATTGCTACTAACCTTTCTTTAAAGCCTTAAAGGTAGGGAAAAACATGATTTGGACTCATAAGTACATAGATGATTTTAAAAGTTAAAGCAATATTTAGATGAGCCTCATTTACTTATTAGTCTACAGCTTGATGATATGGTCCCTTTGTTTTTAGTTGTGTTAGAGTTTACCACCAGCTCAGTACTGGTAAAAGAAGAGAACGATAGAAAATGATAGAACTTAAAGTCTAATCTACTACATCAATAAAACTAAGGCTGAGAAGAGATATCAACCTATTGAAAAGTATGCATTGGCTTTGGTGATAACAGCCAAGAAGCTATGCCTCCACTTCTAGGCTCATACAATCACCATGTTAACTAACTTACCTCTAAGGTAAATACTCCAAAAGATAGATGGGCGGGCTAACTAATAAGGTGGTCATACGAGCTAAGTGAGTTTAACATTGCCTACAAGCTACACCCCTCCATTAAAGCGTAGATTATTGCTAATTTTATCATTAAATTCACTCTAAACCTTGAGGGAGAAGAGAAAGAAAAATGTAAGCTCAACCCATAACAAGTATTGACTCTATAGAATGTGCTAATTGATGGAACATCGAATACTCAAGGAAGTGGAGCTAGAGTTATAATTTTTAGCCCCAAAGGAGTAGAAGTGAGCTATACCTTGAAATTTGGCTTCAATGCATCAAACAATAAGGTGAGTATGAGTCTATGATCGCGAAAATGAGAATGGTTAAGGCCTTTAGAGCTTAACAATTAATGATTAAAAGTGAATTATAATTGGTGGTCAGTTAGATCTGTTAGGGTATGTGCTTACGTGCCATCCCATTTTGTATGAATATTCAGTTTGTAATATTTATACAATGCATATTTTATTAAATCGCTAATATCTATTAATGAATGGTAATTAAGCTTGTAACATTATAGACATGATATGATCTGAGTAAGTTCATATCTGGTTTAAAGAAGTTTAAACCATGGCTAAGAGTTAGCAAAGCTGATAGTTATAAATGCTAAGTGTTAGCAGGTTATAATACCCAGCAGGATTTAAAAGTTAGAACCTAATCTATAATGTAACAAAGACCTGAGAATCTACTAGTAATGACAAAATTGCAAAGAGTTGCAAAAGAGACTAAGAAATGTCGTTATGGAAGTATCTTCTCAAATAAAGAGTTCCTGATCTACGTTTACCAATGAGGGTCTATCGGTGAAACACATAGATTAGTGTATGTCTATATCTGTATTGTACAGATGGTTATTCTTAGTTAACCATGAGCTTGGTTGAAGTTCATATAGACATACAGGTATTCAGTTAGGACTGGATACTGAACAGACTCCGGAGGACCCCAATAGACATCCTATGAAACCGTCAAAGGAAGGTCCTCTCGAGTTGAGTAGTATTTGTGGTCCTTCGACCTGAGCGCCACGGTGAACTTGTGGGAGATCCATCATACTTTGGTTCCACGTATGTCAGAGACCTTTCATGGTCTGACCGCTACGTGTCGCTGGGTATGGTCCGATGCTCATGGAGTTCGGTGTGCGTAGATATGGGATCCGCCAGCTCACATAGATGGGTAGTATATCCGAACTTCGAGATTGTATCTTGTAAAGTCTTATGGCCGTAAGCAATTAACCTGGGAAAGGAGTTTCCTCCAGGTTCGAACATTATAGCAAAAGTGTTTGCGTAAATTGTTCATAAAGATACGAATCTGAAGATAATAAAGTGATGGATGAAATTATCGGGATTTGACGGTAATGATCTATATCCCGTTCATCCTGGATATAATGACGGAAGGATTATACGAATATGGAGTAACCTCAACATGTATGGTCTGACGCGCTGATTTGTAATATCCGTAACGTGTGCGTGGGGCATCGTTAACGGACTTGTGAAATAGTTTCATTTGACGAATCGGGCGTGGACCTAGGGAGTCCCAATATGAAATGTACTCTTTGAGCACTTGGGCAGCGTACCGTATTAAATAGTTTAATACAGTAAAATCCAGCAATTTACTAAGGTTACGTTAACTAAAGTATATGGTCAGATGGTGGGACCCACTTTAGGTTAACATGGTAACCGAGTAAGGACATAATTGTAATTTCACTTGATAATTATTTAATCGTTAAATAATTCAAATAAATAATTATTTATTTAATTGTTGAATAAATAATTTAAGTTTAACTAAGGTTAAGAGTTAACCATTTAGTTAAGTTAGATTAACTATACTTAATGGTTAAGTAAAAGTTAACCTAACCATGGTTAAGTTAGTTAACCATGGTTAAAATAATTAAATATTCTTTTAATTAACTAGAGTTAAGAGTTAACTATAGTTAGAATATTTTAATGTTAGTTTGACCTAACTAAAGTTAAGAGTTAACTATGATTAGGTTAGATTAAATTCAAATTGAAATTAAGTGAAATTAAGTGTTATGAAATGAAATTAAATTCATTTGTATAAATAAAACAAATGTAAATTAAATTAAAAACGTTTTTTGTAAAATTGATTTTGCAAAATTAGCTCAGCCATTTTCACAAAGAGAGAAAAGAGAAATTGTCTTCTAATTAATGGATTCAAGAGTTGAATTCATTATTTTCTTTTAAGGCTTAAAACTAATTTAGCAAAATAGGTTTTTGATTAATTGATTAAGTGTTAATCAAAAGAAAAAATCAAGAACACAAGTTTAAGTAGTTAAACAAGTGCTGGATCAAAAGCTGTCATTCTAGATAATCAAACCCACCATTGTTGATTACTAGAATTGATCAAAGAGAACATTTTGGTGGACTTCAACAATCTCCAACCAAAGGCTTCAAGGGTTATTTCTCAATCTCGTTTCTGATTAATATATTGTGATTGTGTTTACTGCAATACTTTAAGCTTCCGCTGCTTCATTATATATATGAGATATGTATAAATTGTGATTAAACACAAAACCCACATGCAAACACCCATGAATGTACAACTCCCAACAATTGGTATCAAAGCAATTTTGTGTTGTTTTGGGTGTTTTTTATAGTTGGCTAAATGTTAGTTAAATTGTATGACAATTTCTGGGGATGTTCGGATGCAATTCAAGTGTTGAATATGTAAAATTGAAAAAACAGTCCCTGGAACGCCGCAGCGCTTATGTTCAGCGCGGCAGCGTTCATATGAACGCTGGGGCGCTACGTGTATAACGCGCCAGCGATGGTGATCGCAGGGGCGCTGAGTACATAACGCGCCAGCGATGGTTATCGCAGGGGCGCTGAGTACATGGCGCGCCAGCGCTGAAAGCACTGCCCTGCAGCGCCCCAGCGGTGCTAAAAGAGCGCCGCAGCGCTGAGGCTTTTGAAGCCCTAGCGCCGCAGCGCTGAAAGAGCATCGCCGCAGCGCTGAGGCTTTTGAAGCCCTAGCGCCGCAGCGCTGAAAGAGCATCGCCGTGGCGTTCATAAAAAAAAAAAAAAAAAAAAAAAAAAAAAAAAAAAAAAAAAGTAATTTTTTTTATTATTTTATGCATGTGGGGGGTTTATGAGTTGTAATAATAAGAGTTATTAATTTACATGATAAACCAGGACAATTATTGTTTTTCATGTTGGTAACCACAAGGGAACCCCACTGATGGGGGTTAGTTGTGTTTGCACATGATTGAATAATTGATTGAGAATAACCTTCTCATGAGATGAGTGCCTGTATTTAAAATCTCTCTTAATCAGATTAAAAAATTATTGTGTTATGTGTTAATATTTTAATGATCCGCCTTGTCAATACGGTATTAAATAGGTCACTATGGTCTTTCCCAATATTGCTTTAGCATGAGGGATTTGGTCGGTGTGATTTAATCTAATGCTGGTAAAACATGAGATGAGTCAAATATATGCGAACATGTTATCCAATATTGCTTTAGCGTGAGGATAATGTCAGTAACATATATTTGATAATTGGCAAGTTAATCTGAAATACACTTACCCAATATTGCTTTAGCGTGAGGATAAGGTGTATTTAGGATCAGTTGTAAGAGTTGCAAGAGTTGCAATTGACAAGGGTTGTCTACCTATTGGGTTTACAAAGGCCAATATTGCTTTAGCGTGAGGCTGGAGTAAAATGCCAGTGGGGTCCACTTCTCACTGTATAGTTTAAAAATTCTTAAACTATCGTTATCTCGTTAGAGAGATTAAAGGGATTATGTAAAGCAGTGGGAGGGCGTTTTTAAATTAAAAATTGTATAATTGTTATACCCATGATTTAAAACGTTTTTATTAGCGATTTGATTAATTAATAATCCGCTGACACATATCTATTCTATTTTGTCTTGTGAAGATTAATATGGCTTCAAACAACCCTTTGATGCGCATTCTAGATGCCAACCAACTCAAGGGTGCTGATAACTATTCAGAATGGATGACTAATCTCAAAATTGTTCTGAATTCTGAGAGACTTGGGTATATTGTTGATCAGAAAATGCCTTCAGGAGTTTCTGATGATGCCACCCCAGAAGAAAGGGTGACATATCAGAAATGGTTGGATGAAGATTTAAAAGTTAAATCTTACATCCTTGCCTCGATGTCTCATGAGCTGCAGAGAGAGCATCTCCATATGGAAAATGCTAGCAGCATCATGCTCCACCTGAAGGAGCTTTTTGGTGATAGACCTCAGATTGAGATATATCGTGTCGCCAAAGCACTCTTTCAGGCTAGACTTCCTGAGGGTAGTCCAGTGAGTCCTCATGTCCTTAAAATTATCAGATATATTGAGAGGCTTGAGACTATGGAAATTTCTTTAAACAATAGTTTGGGGAATAGTTTGATTCTCCAGTCGCTTCCGGGGTCATTTACGCAATTCATCATGAACTTTAATATGCAAGAATTGACCCCTACATATGCTGAACTTCATAACATGTTGAGGACAGCATATGAGGATATGAATAAAGGAGGCTCATCCCTCCTAATTCAGGGTGCTTCATCTTCTACCCCGAGGGCTTCTTTGAAGTCCAAAGGGAAGAAAAAGAAGATGAGGCAGACACCCCGAATAGGTCCTCAGAAGCGACCGATATCCAAACCTCTAGAGAAAAGCAAGGCAAAAGGAAAATGTTTCTTTTGCAGCGATGAGGGGCACTGGAAACGTAACTGCCCTAAATATCTTGCAAGCTTGAAGAAGGCTCCCTCAGGTATTTGCTTTCCTATCATTGACATTTCTTTAGCATTTGATGCTAATGCAGGCTGGGTATTAGATACAGCATGTCCTTCTCACATCTGTAATATGTTACAGGGTCTGAGGGAAGTTAGATTGCTGCAGCCAGGAGAGGTAAAGCTTCGAGCTGGAAATGGTGATTTCCTGCAGGTTGAAGCTGTAGGACATTTGGATTTACTTCTCCCATGTAATAAATATGTTGTATTAAATAATTGTTATTTTGTTCCCAACATCATCAGACAGATAATATCCCTTCCTGTACTCGACAGTGAAGGGTATCATATGAATATTCGGAACTGTTCCTTATTATTATATGATATGTATGATGTTTTATTAGCTGATTGTCGGTTAGTGAATGGGCATTATATATTAGATACAACAAGCAGTGTCATGAGTATGCAAGCTAGTACTAGTAGAAATTCGGAAACTTTAAATGAAACGAAAATATGGCATATGAGATTAGGTCATATAGGTGTGAGACGCCTAACCCGTCTGGTGAAGGATGGACAGATACCTGATCTGACCATACATCCTTATCCAGTTTGTGAATCATGTATTCAGGGAAAGTTGACCAAATCACCATTTGCAGGTGTTGGACACCGTGCCTCTGATTTATTGGAACTTGTACATACAGATGTATGCGGTCCAATGAATCATACTGCTATGGGTGGATTTCGATACTTTGTACTTTTTATCGATGATTTGTCACGATACGGGTATATGTTTCTTTTGAAACATAAGTCAGAAACCTTTGAAAAGTTCAAAGAATTCCGACTTGAAGTAGAGAAACAAACCGGAATGTACATCAAGTGCCTTCGATCAGATCGAGGCGGTGAATACATGAGCGGTGAATTTTCGGATTATTTAAAAGAGAATGGGATTCTAGCTCAATATAGTCCTCCAGGTACTCCGCAACACAATGGTGTATCGGAGAGGAGGAATCGGACTTTATTGGATATGGTCCGATCGATGATGAGCTTTACCGATCTTCCTGAATATCTGTGGGGTCATGCCCTACAAACGTCAACTCACATATTGAACAGAGTTCCATCTAAAGCTGTTCCTTCTACTCCATATCAGATATTGACTGGAAGGAAACCAAGTCTCAAATATTTTAAAATTTGGGGCTGTCCTGCTTATGTAAATGTTGCACAACAGGATAAACTTGCACCCAGGGGGTATAAGTATCGGTTCATCGGATATCCTAAGAATTCAATGGGATACCAATTTTATGATCCTGAACAACGAAATGTGTTCGTTGCTCGTAATGCCACTTTTCTTGAGAAACAGTTTCTTATGGATTGTGGGGATTGTAAAAAGATTGAACTTGATGAAGTCAATCAAAACACTGATGAACCACTGATGGAAACTCAGGCTCAATCGAGTGAAATACCTTTAACACACCATTCTCGTAGGTCACAAAGGATGTCTAGGCCACCTACTAGGTATGGTCAGATACTTGAAGGTGCGCTTGGAGTTTTCTTAATTGAAGAAAATGATCCTTTGACCTATAGAGAGTCGATGTTGGACATTGACTCGGGAAAATGGCAAGATGCCATGAAATCCGAAATTGACTCTATGCATCAGAATCAAGTCTGGGACTTGGTTCAGCTTCCTGAAGGAATAGTTCCTATCGGTTGTAAATGGATTTATAAACGGAAGCGTGGGCTTGATGGAAAGGTTGAAACCTTTAAAGCCAGACTGGTTGCCAAAGGTTATACTCAGCGATCTGGGATCGACTATGAGGAAACTTTTGCACCAGTATCGATGCTCAAGTCAATTCGTATATTATTGGCATTTGCAGCATATTATGATTATGAGATATGGCAGATGGATGTGAAGACGGCGTTCCTAAATGGATATCTCGATGAAGAGATATACATGGAACAGCCTGAAGGTTTTGCATCTAGCTTGACCTCTGGTCTAATATGCAAACTGAAGAAGTCCATTTATGGACTTAAGCAGGCATCCCGAAGCTGGAATCTTCGCTTTGATGAAGTAATCAGAGGGTCTGGTTTCATCAAAAATGAAGAGGAAGCTTGTGTGTATAGAAAGGTCAGTGGGAGCATGATAGTTTTCTTAGTTCTCTATGTTGATGACATACTTATCATTGGGAATGATATAGGTATGTTGCAATCAGTCAAGAGCTATCTGAGTAAGAACTTCTCCATGAAGGATTTGGGAGAGGCTTCCTTTATACTAGGTATAAAACTCTATAGAGATAGAGCGAGGAAGCTGATAGGACTCTCCCAATCATCGTATATTGATAGTGTCTTAGAAAGGTACAGTTTCACTAATTGTAAGACAACTAGTGTACCTTTTAGACATGGCATTCATCTTTCGAGGAAAATGTCTCCTCAAACAGAAGATGAAAGAGTTAGAATGTCTAACATGCCATATGCATCAGCTGTAGGAAGCTTGATGTATGCTATGATGTGCACGAGACCTGATATCAGTATGGCTGTAAGTGTTACTAGCCGATACCAGGCTGATCCAGGTGACAGCCATTGGATGGCAGTCAAACATGTCCTGAAATACCTTAAGGGTACGAAGGACAAGTTTCTTGTTTATGGAGATGGTGACTTGCAAGTGAGAGGATACGCAGATTCAGTCTTTCAGTCTGACCTAGATGATAGAAAGTCTACATCTGGGTATGTGTTTATTCTCAACGGTGCTGCAGTGAGTTGGAAAAGCACCAAACAGGGATCCACAACTGATTCTACCACTGAGGCAGAATATATTGCCGCTTCTGAAGCTGCAAAAGAAGCAGTGTGGATACGTAAGTTTGTCGCAGAACTCGGAATAGTTCCAAGTTCGAAAGATCCTATCCCATTATTTTGCGACAATAATGGAGCCATAGCACAAGCAAAAGAGCCAAGAGCACATCAGAGATCTAAACATGTGGAGAGGAAATACCACATAATTAGAGAGATCTTGGCTAGGGGTGATATAATAATTTGTAGAGTAGATTCTATAAATAATGTAGCGGATCCACTTACTAAAGCCTTGACTCCAAAGTTGTTTGAGAAACACGTGGAGGCTATGGGTATGAGATACCAGTATGCATGGCACTAGAGCAAGTGGGAGTTTGTTAGGGTATGTGCTTACGTGCCATCCCATTTTGTATGAATATTCAGTTTGTAATATTTATACAATGCATATTTTATTAAATCGCTAATATCTATTAATGAATGGTAATTAAGCTTGTAACATTATAGACATGATATGATCTGAGTAAGTTCATATCTGGTTTAAAGAAGTTTAAACCATGGCTAAGAGTTAGCAAAGCTGATAGTTATAAATGCTAAGTGTTAGCAGGTTATAATACCCAGCAGGATTTAAAAGTTAGAACCTAATCTATAATGTAACAAAGACCTGAGAATCTACTAGTAATGACAAAATTGCAAAGAGTTGCAAAAGAGACTAAGAAATGTCGTTATGGAAGTATCTTCTCAAATAAAGAGTTCCTGATCTACGTTTACCAATGAGGGTCTATCGGTGAAACACATAGATTAGTGTATGTCTATATCTGTATTGTACAGATGGTTATTCTTAGTTAACCATGAGCTTGGTTGAAGTTCATATAGACATACAGGTATTCAGTTAGGACTGGATACTGAACAGACTCCGGAGGACCCCAATAGACATCCTATGAAACCGTCAAAGGAAGGTCCTCTCGAGTTGAGTAGTATTTGTGGTCCTTCGACCTGAGCGCCACGGTGAACTTGTGGGAGATCCATCATACTTTGGTTCCACGTATGTCAGAGACCTTTCATGGTCTGACCGCTACGTGTCGCTGGGTATGGTCCGATGCTCATGGAGTTCGGTGTGCGTAGATATGGGATCCGCCAGCTCACATAGATGGGTAGTATATCCGAACTTCGAGATTGTATCTTGTAAAGTCTTATGGCCGTAAGCAATTAACCTGGGAAAGGAGTTTCCTCCAGGTTCGAACATTATAGCAAAAGTGTTTGCGTAAATTGTTCATAAAGATACGAATCTGAAGATAATAAAGTGATGGATGAAATTATCGGGATTTGACGGTAATGATCTATATCCCGTTCATCCTGGATATAATGACGGAAGGATTATACGAATATGGAGTAACCTCAACATGTATGGTCTGACGCGCTGATTTGTAATATCCGTAACGTGTGCGTGGGGCATCGTTAACGGACTTGTGAAATAGTTTCATTTGACGAATCGGGCGTGGACCTAGGGAGTCCCAATATGAAATGTACTCTTTGAGCACTTGGGCAGCGTACCGTATTAAATAGTTTAATACAGTAAAATCCAGCAATTTACTAAGGTTACGTTAACTAAAGTATATGGTCAGATGGTGGGACCCACTTTAGGTTAACATGGTAACCGAGTAAGGACATAATTGTAATTTCACTTGATAATTATTTAATCGTTAAATAATTCAAATAAATAATTATTTATTTAATTGTTGAATAAATAATTTAAGTTTAACTAAGGTTAAGAGTTAACCATTTAGTTAAGTTAGATTAACTATACTTAATGGTTAAGTAAAAGTTAACCTAACCATGGTTAAGTTAGTTAACCATGGTTAAAATAATTAAATATTCTTTTAATTAACTAGAGTTAAGAGTTAACTATAGTTAGAATATTTTAATGTTAGTTTGACCTAACTAAAGTTAAGAGTTAACTATGATTAGGTTAGATTAAATTCAAATTGAAATTAAGTGAAATTAAGTGTTATGAAATGAAATTAAATTCATTTGTATAAATAAAACAAATGTAAATTAAATTAAAAACGTTTTTTGTAAAATTGATTTTGCAAAATTAGCTCAGCCATTTTCACAAAGAGAGAAAAGAGAAATTGTCTTCTAATTAATGGATTCAAGAGTTGAATTCATTATTTTCTTTTAAGGCTTAAAACTAATTTAGCAAAATAGGTTTTTGATTAATTGATTAAGTGTTAATCAAAAGAAAAAATCAAGAACACAAGTTTAAGTAGTTAAACAAGTGCTGGATCAAAAGCTGTCATTCTAGATAATCAAACCCACCATTGTTGATTACTAGAATTGATCAAAGAGAACATTTTGGTGGACTTCAACAATCTCCAACCAAAGGCTTCAAGGGTTATTTCTCAATCTCGTTTCTGATTAATATATTGTGATTGTGTTTACTGCAATACTTTAAGCTTCTGCTGCTTCATTATATATATGAGATATGTATAAATTGTGATTAAACACAAAACCCACATGCAAACACCCATGAATGTACAACTCCCAACAAGATCAACAATAAGTACCACACCAAAGAAGAAAACATGCAAGCTTATTTAAAGAAGGCACAAAAGCTTATCAGAGCATTCGAGGATATCCGCATTTAGTAGGTGCTCAGAGAGGACAACTACAGAGTTAACTTGTTTAGCCAAGTTGGCCTCCACTGGTACCATAAAGCTTGCCTAAAACAGTACTAGCATAGATTGTACTTGAGCCAAGAATTCATGGTATTGAACCTATGGAGGTCAACTTAGTAAACAACGAGCCTTGTTGAAAGGATCCTATCTTTAGTACCAGAAGAACGGAGTCACCCTTGAGGACCAAACTCTAACTAAGAGGCTAAAAACGAAGTACTCTACAAGAGATGAGCCTCCCTACACTTCTTAAGGTGCTTGTGTCCTTAACAGGGACAATATATACTTAAAGAGATGCATGATGGGATATGCAAAAATCATGAAAGAGGTAGCGCTCTTGCCAACAAGGCACTAAGGCAAGCTCAACATGAAGCAAAATGTATGTCATGGTTAAGAAATGCAAGAAAATACCAAGGTAGCCTTCTGAAAATCTCAGGATACTGAGCTTCTTATGGCCTTTTGCCATTTGGAGAGTATATCTCATCGACCCAATTCCAATTGAAATGAGTGGAGCCAAGTATGCTACCGTGGTAGTAGACTATACAACTAAGTAGGTAGAGATGGAACCCTTGACCTCGATCACTAAGAGGAAGACTACTGAGTTTATATGGCGTGCTATAGTTTATTGGTTTAGTTTGCCTCATGCCATAATAACGGACAACATGACGTAGTTTGACAATGAAAAGTTCATATAATTTTGCAAAAACTTAAGGCAAAACTTCTAAGAAATATCCACCACTGAGTTGCCATCTTATTTGAGTATCATAAAGCTATCGCCAGCCACCCTGTCAACACTTGTCTCTGACCTCATATTTTTTGTGTTCCTCGTGTCTCCTAAAAGCAACCCAACGCACAACTAGTCCTTAGTACAATCTCCACTCAATCCAAGTTTCAATATCACCAATTTCGAATTTCAAATCTAACTTTTGGCACCAACATGTCTAATTAATCAGATTTTTCCATATTCAACAACTTCCTAACTATTTGGGGAGGCCTATACTAAATTTAGCCCCATATAAAAACCATTATTACAACACCGTTTTTTGCTCTCTTAATTAATTCTTTTTGTTCGTCTTAAATATATCTTCTTGGTTTTTTTTTTGTGTCAAATATCTTCTTTGCTGCTGCTTCTTTTTTCAGTCAAGCTTAATGCATGACCTGGAAATTACACTAATAGTTACTGGATTACACTTATGCGTTATGTTGATGGATTGTTGACCATATAAAAAATGTCGCAGCAGTATGAACAAGAAGACCAGGCACCAGAAATAATTTAAATTTACGTCATTGGATATGTTTTATAAATGGATACTGCTAATGACAGCTAGAGATGGAAGAAGTGGATAACAAATCCGATTATTTATTTTGCTAATAAATTAAATAGATGTGTTGAGAGGTCTTCAGCACTTTTACACAAGACAAGTACAAAAGAAAAAAAAAACACTATTATATTTTCTTATTTAATGTAAATCCATTCTTGATATATTCTCTCTTCAGCAAGCTCAAGTTTATAATAGTCATCACTAGCATAATATTAATAGCCGCCTTTCTTTGTCCTATGCATCTATTATAAGTCATGGCACATTAAAAACAAAAGGAAAATGTCAGGGAAAAAATAAGCAAAGAAATAATATTTTGATATTCTACACTACAGAGCTTAATCCATTTTGTAGAAACAAAGAAGAACATTGCGGGATGATAATTGATGTTGCAGTTCATGAGTTATATGATGTAGTTAAGGTAATTTCAAATTTACATTGTTTATGGGGCACTATGAGAAACAGTTCTCCTGGCCAATGGAAACATGAAATTTTATCAGCTGTGAGTTTTATAATTGGGGAACTAAAACAAATAGGCAAAAAAGCAACATCAGTTTTTGTTGGCTGCTTAATTATCTGTTAAACAAGTGCGATAATTTCTTGGCAATACGTGCAATTAATTTACAGGCAAATTGAAGAACCACTGATTTATTTTCTTAAACCTAGCCGGCTATGCACCAGCTGATAGTATATTGAACAAGATTGTAAGGAAAAGACTAATTCAAAGATCAGTCCTTAAAAGTGATGAGACGGCTAAATCTTAACAGGAATAAATTAAGATAATATATAGATTCTTGCACTAAATTTACAAGTTCTGCTTGGAGTACATTTCTATATAAGTTGACCACCAGTGAACCTCGTCATCCATCACTCAAACTCGAACTCTTGCCTCTTGCTCTTGTTTTTTCAGATCATTGGTATCAAAATGGAGAGATACACCGTCCTCTTTAGCATGGTGGTGCTCACTTTCTCTCACGTTGCCTTTGCATTCGAGCCCAAACCCCTTCAGGATTTCTGCGTTGCAGATCCTAACAGCTCAGGTATTTTTTTATATTTCAATGCCTTCATGGTGAAAATATTTACCGCAATTGCCTCTAGGCTTTATCTTTGTTCTTAATTCAGTATATTAGAACTCACATTTGCTTACAGCTTACGACTAGTTCTTGATATATTTCATTGATTTGCTCCTCCGTAAATGATAACTGGATTCTAATTCCCTTGTTTGTATATTTGCTTCTTAGCAGCAAAAGTGAATGGCTTAGCCTGCAAAAACCCCAACATGGTTGAAGCAAATGATTTCTTCTTCAGTGGGCTTCACATTGCAGGCAACACATCAAACCCCGTCGGCTCCCGGGTCACCCCTGTCAATGTAGCACAGGTTCCAGGGCTCAACACCCTTGGCATCTCAACGGCGCGCATTGACTATGCGCCATGGGGTATCAATCCTCCGCACACTCATCCCAGAGCCAGCGAAATCCTGACAGTTCTTGAAGGCTGTCTTGAAGTTGGATTTGTCACCTCTAATCCTGAGAACAGGCTCATCACTAAGGTCCTACAAAAGGGCGACGTGTTTGTATTTCCAGTTGGACTTGTACACTTCCAACGCAATGTAGGATATGGAAACGCAATAGCCATTGCTGCACTTAGCAGCCAAAATCCCGGAGTCATCACCATTGCTAATGCTGTTTTTGGATCAAATGCGCCCATTGATAGTGAAGTTCTCACCAAGGCATTCCAAGTGGACAAGAAGATTGTGGATCAAATCCAAAGCAAACTTTAGAGCCTCAAGAAATTAAATGGCAAAGATTGATGAGAAATTTCAGGGAGTGACTTCTTTTGGTGTTTCTTTAGTTAGTGGTTTGCTTGTGTTTTTCAGCATATATTTGTTTTCACTACATTAGTTTCTTGTTCAATTGGGTTGATTTGCAATTTCTTTAATATATATACTTCCATTTTCCAGTCTAAAGAGTTTGACCAGTGTTATTTGATTAAAATTGAATAGAATGTCAATTACTTATCATCGTTAACGTGTATGTTATGCAAATTGAAAATCAAATCTTATAACCCGGTAATTTGTATCCAATGTAAGAATATATACATATATATATATATATATATATATAAGAAAAAAGGTAAGAAACAAAGAAAAAGAAAATCTTACAAAATGTAGAAGGATGACCCACTAGATTTTAATTAAAATGCTATGCGTTAATACTCAAAAACAACATTTTGGGTTTTAATCCAAATAACTAAAAATGGAGGGCTCATTCAAAGGCATTAAAAATTATAAAAGGATGAGAAAATCGAAGTATTTTCTCATCCTTTTATAATTTGCCAACATTCTCTTTCAAATTTTAAACACATCATGAATAAAACTAACAACATAAATTCAGTTCAAATCACTTTTTATTAAATCAAAAAAGCACAAAATTATGTATTATAATTATCAATTTGTATATGTTTCGGCCTGACCAACACAAGTTGGCGAGGAATTCAATTTGGTATGTGTAGCCATGTAGGTTTATGTGGACAAGAAATAATAGAACTCCCAAACGAAAATATCATTGCATCCAAAAGAAAGGAAAATTATCTTGCTTTCTGCTGAACTATTTCCCTATCATGAGAGGCATGACTTGCTTTCCCCACTCTTCAACATTCTAAATAAGATCATATTAATTAATAATGTGAATGTGATGCACATTATTTCCCAACCACTTTCAAGAAAATGACTTGCAAATCAACTCGTACATAAACCAATTAATTTTTATGTGCTGTAAAATCAAATCCCACCTTGACGAAGCCGATAGCATTACTCAACCCACAACAATAAACCACTTCATAGAAGATATACATCATAAAAAGAAAGAAAACTCTAATTGATAAAAGCTATATAAAAAATCACTTTATATTTGAAGTTCACGAAATATGAAACTTTAAGAAAATTACCTTATCACTCTTACTCACTCTTTGAAATTATTAGAAAGCATCGATATTCTGCCCCTCAAGTTAGTTAAATTATATTTTTTATAAAAAAAAAATAGTAATTAAACTATACTTCTTTCCAAAAAAAGGCTAATTAAACTATATTAAAATATAACAAATAGATTTCGATTGTAATAAGATGATACAATGAACTTAACCTTCTTGATTGGGTTTGTAGGTTAAAATTTGCTTATATGATTATATTTGATAAATAATATTACATGTTTAATTAATTATTTAAATTTATTTATATTATCTGAGGTGGTATAATATGGTTAGAAAAATAAATATAATAAATTAAATAAATAATGTGATAATAACTTTCACATATTAGATAATATGAGTGAATTTTATATAACTTAATTTCCATGTGTTACTATCCTATTTGATAAGGGGCACAATTCTAATATGAATAGTATATATACAAATTCACTCATATTACACATAATACAATTAATTAAATTCTTATTATAATTATTTATTTTGTTTTTTATTTTGTTTTCTTCTAATACAACGTATCTTGGCAAGGATAATGCTTGGTAAGAAAACTTGAGAAATGGGTATTATTGCTGTCACCCTCTTAGGTTGACATAAATTATATTTTAATAACGGATTTGATTTTAATTATACTGTTATTCTTTCTATTTAATAAAAAAATAAAAATTTTCTCATAATTTTCTCATATGATCTTATTTTTTAATTAAAAGGTGATAATGTAATTAAAATCAAAGTCATTATTAAAGTGTAAATTATACAAAAATAAGGGGGTAGCAATGTTAATATCCCCAGAGTAGGTTAAATTAGATTTTGATCCAAATTCCTTTGTCACTCCACCATTGTCTTTATCTGTAAACAATCCACGGAACTTCTCAAAATTATAAATAAAAAAAACAACACCAACAACCACAACGGCGAATCACATTTTCACCTAATAGTGTTTCACAAAAACAACATAAACAATACAGAGCAGGGTTCGATTCCCCCTCCCCCAAAGTGTAGTGTGCGTTGTGTAAATGTATCAAAAAAAAAAAAAAAAAAAAAAAATACAGAGCAGGAGCAGGAGCAGCATTATCATTTCATCTCCACCTAATACGTGTTTCATGTGCTCGACATAAAACTCCCATCAACACTTCAACTCCTAACTCAAACTTTTGTTTACGTGCTTCTTGTTTCAAGAGAACACTTCCAACAATCCACATTAATGTCTTTGATGGCTTTGAAGTGTGCTGCTGTCTTCACCTGGGGAGATTCGGGGTCTAATGCATCTGGGTTTGTTTTGAATCGGGCAACGAATTTGAATACACCACGAAAATGGGTCTGTCTTGCCGGGTTTTCGGGGCACAGGACAATAAGCTCTGCTGAGAATGAGAACACGGGAAAACCAACGACTGAAAACGATGTTAACAAGAAATTGGGCAAGGATTTGAGCTCGCTTCCAAGTGAGTTTAGCTTATAGTAGTTTGTTTATTTCATTGTTTTCTTCTCAACTTCGATTGATGTGCATACTCATTTTTCATTTTTGGCTAGCTAGTTCTGTTCCAGAAGATTTTATGTCTATGTTACTTTTAGTTTATTGGGACTTTGGAAAAGAATGTGGCTCGAATACACTGAAGCTCTTTGTAAATTAAGCTCAATATATATGAAAGCAATTTAAGAAAGATATCAATTGAGAAGATATATAGGCCATAAATTGTGTTCACACTTTACATGCATAAGTTGGATGCCAATTTGTACCACAAATTAATTGGCTCCTAGCCAGCTATTTTGTAAAAGTTCTTAGGACTCTGTTTAATTCTTTTCTACCACAGATTGATCGCTTATAGAATTTTTAGGTGTATATTGAATGAGCAGCAACTAAAACAATTCCAAAATTAGGTTATTGAAGTTTTTGGGAGAATAAAAGTTATTTTCAATCTTGCAATAGTTAGTATCATCAAATTTATCAGGGCCATAATTTATTAACAAAAATGCATTGAAACTGCTTTGAGAGAGAAACTTGGAGAACCAAAATTACCATCAAGCAATTAAGGGGAACTAATCATTTCTGGTTTATATACCTTCCACTTGTTCCCTTCAAGATTCAATTGGAGCCTATGCCTTGCTTAGTTATCTTTATTGGCTTACTTTCATTTTGTGGTCTCATAGTTATATCATCTTTAACAAGTTTCAGATTCACATAGTCTAATTTTCTATCTTTTTCAAAATTTCTTTACCACATGCAGAACCATTATCTGTGGCTGATCTTACTGTGACTCCCAAAGATGGCACAAAAGTGCGAATTTCATTTAAGGTGAGATGCTCATCAACAGTTGCTAGTTTCTATTGCCCAGGAAAGAGATCAAAACGAAATTCTGTGGTTGCAAAATGCATTGCTGTTTCCTCTTTTTTTTTCCCTAAACATTTTGCCTCTGATGCATTTTGCCTTAATCTTCAATTGATTAGATAAATTTATGATTTATCGTTTTTGTCTTCGTTAAATTAATGGTACAGGGGTTACCTGGTTCATTTAGTGAGCAAGCTGCACATAAAGCCTACCCAAAATGTGAAACTGTGCCCTGTTATGAGTTTGAAGATGCATTTAAGGTAGGTATGATACTTATGTGATATCTTTTGGCTGAAATTTGGTTGCTTTGCAGAAGTGTAATCTTTTTGTTTTCTTTCTCTTAACATCACCATAACAGTGGACTCCATACTTATTTGATGTGTCTAATTATTTGGTGATAATTCAATCCTAAAATAAACAGAAAAATTATAGATAGTCTGTTAGCAATCACAATATTTTCTTCTTGATTAGGCATCAATATGCCATCTGATTTTGGTTTGATGAGATAACCACCTTTGCTTCCTTTATACTTGTATTCTTTTGCCAGGCTGTTGAATTGTGGCTTGCCGATAAAGCTGTTCTTCCGATTGAGAGCTCTTCAGGTGGAAGCATTCATCGCAACTATGACTTACTTCTTCGTCATAGACTTCACATTGTGGGTGAGGTGCAGTTGGTTGTTAACCTCTGCCTTCTAGCTCTGCCAGGCATCAGAACAGAGCAGTTAAAACGAGTTTTAAGCCATCCACAGGTTAGGCTTTTGCTGTTTTCTTCTTTGATGTTCCAAGGAAAAGGAATGCATGAGGACTTTTTATATTCTATTAGCGTACCCAAGCCAAATTTAACTCAAGTAGGTGCTGTTAACCAAAATGGTAATTTGAATGTCTGTTCCTGAATATTTCAATATTGAAATGGGCACTTCAAGTGTTTGTTCGAGCAGATATGTTTAAACTATTTGGTAACTTAGTTTGTTTTGCTCAGTGGGAAGCGACATTATGTGTCAAGAGTATGGAACAAAATTGAATTATAATTTCTAAATTCCAACAAAATCTATAATCTCCTACAGTTGTTCAATGTCCGAGCTTCAGGTTTGGTTTCTCTTAAGCAAAGCAGTTTTGTTTGACTTAAGGTTCTAGATTGTAGGGATATTTTGGTTGAGAATAGCATTAAATATATATACCTGAGATCATTTATATATTAAGGGGTTTGTTACATTGGAGCCCCTCATCTCTATAACACTTTCATGATTGTGATGAATTCTGGTTTTATTTATTCTCTTTGTGCAGGCACTTGCCTCAAGTGATGTTTTCTTGAGTAAGTTAGGAGTTGCTAGAGAAAACATAGATGATACTGCTGGTGCTGCTCAGGTAAACTTCTAGATATTTCTTAAGCACCATCTTTAGCTCTCCCTTTATCATATAAGAAAATGTTCTTTAATGTTATTCACTAGATTTTGGTTTAGTATGTAGCTTTAAATGGTCTGAGAGATGCTGGTGTTGTTGCAAGTGCTCGAGCTGCAGAAATATATGGGCTTAATATACTTGCAGATGGAATTCAGGCAAGTATTGCCCCGATTTTCCATTTATTTTATTTCTCTAATTTGCATTTTCTGCTACCCTGGATTTGACTTGCAAAAAGAAGATTAAGGGAAGAAGGTAAGAATAATAACGAAAAAAAAAAGAAAGAAAAATTAAAAAAACTTGTAATGTGGTGTAGTTGATTATAAAGAAAATATTTTAATCAACTTAAGCCTTATAAGAAGCCTTGATTCTGAATCTTAGTCATGCCTCAATTAATTATATGGAGTCTTGCCTCTTCATAAATCACACATATTTGGAGCAAAAGAAAGAATGTTATGTGCCATAGGTAAGGGATGCAGCATGTGCAGCTCTGGCTGTTGCTTGTACAATAGATCATTTATGACATTGAAGTACCTCCATATAGTGTATTCCCAATGCCATACCCTTACGTTGACACTTAATTCATTTTTTTCAGGACATGAGCAATAATAGTTTGGGCTTCAACTGCTGTGAATTTTCTTTGCACCATAGTCTAGGTCCCTCATATACTAATTAAAAGGGAAAAACTATTGAAGTAATTATTCCTTATTGATGACTCAAGTCAGCCAACTGTGATGCACTTCAGTCTTTCCTCTTCTTGGGAGTTGATTTGCTAGATACATATATTGACTTTTGATAGAGATTTATCAACATTTAACCTAGTCAAATTGGTGTTCTACTTGTATAATAACTAAACCTCATAACAAAAGTTTCTTGCTTTGCTTAAACTACATTGCTTTATGCTTGTGCAGGATGACCCGGATAACATAACCCGTTTTTTAGTACTTGCCAAGGATCCTATAATACCAAGGACTGATAAACCCTTTAGGGTAAGATTTTAACTTACACCAATATCATTATCATGTTTGCACTGAGTTACTGAACTTGAATTTGTCCTCCCTCCAGACAAGCATTGTGTTTACTTTAGATGAAGGGCCTGGTGTATTGTTTAAAGCCTTGGCAATATTTGCATTGAGGGATATTAATTTAACAAAGGTATATTGAGTAAGAGTCTGCTTTTGTTAATTTATAACTTTGTATGAAAGCCCTTGACATAAACTTTTTTCATCTCTATGCAATGTCAGATTGAAAGTCGACCACAAAGAAAGCGACCATTGAGAGTAGTTGATGACTCTAACACTGGGAGTGCCAAGTGAGTACTGTTTTGTTTTTTTTTCCTTGAATCAGCCAAAGGATCATAACGCATTCCCTTCTCATCTTCGTTGCTACATGTTCATGGATTAAGTTGAATAATTGATAACAGTTGGTTTGAATTATTTCGGTCTGGAGTTGCATTGACTTGGGTACAGAACTGGGATCTGTGCAACTGGGACAGTCCAACAAATAAAATTTCAAATGTAGGATGCAAATGCTTTTGTGCATGCAACATTTATAATTGCATAGGAAATTCCCCAATCTCCTTTGAGTCCGATATACTGTCCTCGTTGTAAACTTATATCAGAATTTGACATTAATCTCAACCTCCCTATCCAAACACCAACACTAGTTAAAAATTGAAAATGAAAGGTATCAAATAATATCTTTCTGTATCTTATAAATTTATGTTCTCAGGCTGGCTATAAATTACTGCTTACTGTATAGGAACATATGATTTATGAAAAGACTGCTGCTTTTGGGGAATTTCAATTATTCGTGGTCTCTTTGAGGTGGTATGATAATCGCCTCCTTATACAAAAATGTTCTTGCTAAGCTACTCCGAAGACGTTTGTTCTTTTGAGTTGTCTTTGATCATCAACAAAGTCAATTGCTTGTATTCAATTTAGATGGAAGAAGATGCTACTACACTTTGGTGAAGCGAGATCCAATGTGGATGTCTTTTTGGAATATGTCACTGAATTCATTGATATTTTCACCACTGATGCCAAGTATCAGATACATGTACGCTGAATATGAGCTTTGGAGCGTACAAGCACCACTAATCTCTTCTTTGTTATCATCCCCCAATAAATAAAACAATCTTTTTTCTTACTTTGTTTCCTTAAAGAAAAAAAATCAAATTACTTAATCTAGTAGTTTTATTCTATTAAGGAATACGTTTATTTCATGTGATGTTTTACCTCAAAAATTATGTCTCGAAATGGACTTTTGAACTTGAAAATAGTAGTACTTTTATCTTAGACTGAGTTGTGTATAGAGTATGATTGATTGTGCGGTTAGATTGACTTGTTTATGGTTGCAGGTATTTCGACTACCTTTCTACATTGATTTTGAGGCTTCTATGGCTGATCCTCGAGCACAAAATGCCTTGGGACATCTGCAGGTTTATTGTTTATCATTTCTTTACCACTACTTATGCCTCGCAAATGGGGTGTTTGAGTCATAATTTGTACAAGCTCATCATGACCCGTAATCTAAAAGTTTGCTAATCAAGTAGGGCTTGTAAAGCATTTTCTACCTAGAGGTTAAAATAATAATGTTCTGTCAGCCTGGCAGCTTGGGTCGAAAAGCCCAAATGAAAATTTGTGACCTCTTACACTTTTATCTGTTATGAAGGCCAATTTTTCTTTAACTTGCTTTTCTTTGTGAATTCAGAGTAGATCAAGTGATAAACTATATCCATGAATTAATTTAAAAGTCAGCGGTCAGTTGATAAAAAACATACAAATCTTTTGGATAATAATTATACTCCAAGTTCCCACTCACACTAACAGTTAATTTTTGTTGTTTCTTGGTCTCACTTGGCTCTTGGATAAGTACCTTATTGCTCTCATTCTAGGGTTTTTGGGATCATGATAACAATTATTTTTGGCCATTAGGGATAACTATATTTTATGGTCTTTTAATAAAATGATATGTAATTGTCACTCCATGGTAAAGATGGCAAATCTTCGCCTTTTTTTTATTGAAAAATTTCTTTGCAGGAGTTTGCAACATTTCTTCGTGTGCTTGGTTGCTACCCTATGGATACAACTCTGTAGCTGTAGTCTCTGCCTTTTTCCTATTTTGTCCCTTCTCCATTCAACTAGTTGGCAGGCCAGTGTGTGTTCAGCTCGGAAGGGACTTTGATCGGCAAAAGCCAGAAGCTTGCACTGATACCAAAATTACTTCATGATTTGGAATTTCCTTTCCCCACGGTTTTCAGCCATTTGAATTCTGGGGAGGTAAAGCAACGGTTGGGTTTATGGGTTTATTTGATCGATAAAACACAACTTCAGGAATACATTATTCCTGGGGCCTCTATGTAGTTTTAGATAATAACTTGAAATTTTTAGCATAATGTTTCACAAAGCATAGGTAGTAATACAGAGCCAAAGTCAGTTGCATTCCTGCACTTGTGTTTTTTCCTTATTATTTTTCTATTTGGTCATGTAAATTCTTCCTACAGAATTGGGACATTGGGGCATCTGCACTTGTTAGGTTGTTCGAGGCTTCTCCGACCATGGCTTTTGAATGCAGATCACAAAGAGCGGCAATTCAATTGTTAAAGTATTTGAACCTCCTTTTTACATTTCTTTAACTAATTCTTTTACTTAATGCTATTGAAACACATTTCTGTTAGATTTCTTATACATATCTAAAGATGTCTATGAGAAGCTATTTTCTTTGTTGTTCTTGCACTAACAATACCATAGCCAGTCCAGGAGGGTCACATGCCCTTCTATAGTTATTTTTTAATCTCTTTTATCCTTATTGTCAGAAATGTGAATACTATTTTAATGTTTGGGACACCATTGCAGTGTCCTGGCAGGACTATAGAGTAATTATTGAGGAATATTTTGGCTTCTTTCTTTTAAAAAAACTGCAGACATATTCCTAACCTATTTGTTTTCATATTTTGGTTTCTTTGTTTTTATATTTTCATTAGCCAGGAGAGGATGAACAATTACTCGTATATCATCTTTGTTCTTAATTAGGTTGTGTTTCCTTGTCAAGAGAGAGAGAGAGAGAAACGAGGCTTGTGTTAAATACTGTTTTGATAAAATATTTAAAACGTCACAAACGCTCATCGTGATACCAGACTAACTCAACTATACAGTTCACATTCTGTTTCATTAAGGGTTACGACAATTTTATTTTTCTGAGTTTGATTTAATAGATGATTTTGTTTCAATTAAATTTAAAATATTTAATTTCATTCAGTTTTTTATTTTTTGTTAATTTAAACAAATTGAAAACATTTTAATCTAATTATAAATAAATTTAAATTAATTATTAATAAATAAAATAATTTATTTTTTAAAATAAATAATTTAAAATTAAAAAAAGGTCTATGTTGTGCGGTGGCAAACGGTCATTGTCGCCACCAGACTCTAATAAAAATATGGTTAAAATTTATGTTATTAAATTTTATTTTTTTTAATTTATATAATAATAAAATTATTTTTAATAAAAAAATAACAGATGATTAAAAATAGAAAAGAGCAGTAGCCACAATTGTGTTGATATATTAAGTATTGGTGACAGTACAGTATAAATTATCGTACCTCGTCACCATTAAATAATTTATACCGTACCTCTTCACTGTTAAATAATAAATCAGTGACTTGTGTCGCTATTACTATTTTTATAATATTTTATTGATAAATTTTTTTTATCATTTTATAAATTACAAATTTTATATTTAATTTTAAATTAAATTATTATCGATGATCGGTGGTCGCCCAGCTATCGACAGCTTTAACAAAGGAGGTGGCGGCGGACTCTAATTTTTTTTCTTAAATATTTTCTTGGCAATATTTAATTTTTTTTTCTTAAATATTCACATCACTCAGAGTTAGGGCCCCTCCTCAACCTCTTTCATAGTTTCTATTTTTTATCTTCGATTGATTACATTAACAATGAACAAGCATTGAATATAAAAGGCATCTTTGCCCAAAATCGACACAAAAGCAAGCAACCCATCCATTTCACTCAAATCCATGTCTCCCTCATGTTTTAACTCTTAATTAATTATTTCCCGACTCAATTAGTGCTTTTAAATTTCATATTATAATTTGTAAGATTTAAATTGTAACTGTTAATACATTTAACTCTCAAATATATCTACTAAAGAATATACAGACATGCGAACCAACCTTTTTTTTTTCTTTCCAATTTGCCAACTACTTCAGTGGCTTTTTGCGGTGTCTCCACTTTAATTATTAAATATTAAATTTGATTCAAATAAAAGTCCTTTTAATTATTTAAAAATATTATTTATTTTTTAATAATAAAAAATTATTTATTTACTTTTTTATTATAAAAGTTGAGGGTTGGTTTATCTTTCTCGAGTTACGTAGATGTTTATTTCTATTTCATTGGGAAAGGTTGATATTAAAAGCTGATTGTTTCTTTTTTCTTCAATTATATTGTATATGATTAATATTTTATTAATTTAAAATATTAAAATTTAAGATATATATATATAATATTTGTATCTTTTTAAATATATATACATAAATAATCTTATGATTATGTAATTTATTATATAATTAATAATATTATCACATGTTATTATTTAATAAATTTATATTTTTTTATAATTTTTATACAATTTATTATATATTATAATTTTATAATATATATAAAAATTCGATAAGTTACATAACTCAATTAAATTAATTATATATTTATACATATGATTTAATATATTACGTAATCCCTTATATAATAATATTATTTAATCAATTCACAATTTATTTTTATAATATATAATATATTATAAAATTTTATTATGTATTTAAATATTCATAATATAATAAATTATATAAATTATTAAATTATATTTTTTTTAAATATAATAATACTGTTATATATCATTATTTAATAAAAATTTTAATTTTATAATTTTTATATAATTTATAATATATTATAAAATTTTATTACATATTTAAAATTTTTTATAATAAATAATATTATTACATATTATTATTTAAGTTTTGGTATCTGAATTTAAGTTTTTCGTAGCCTTCCCAAAGCAAATATTACTCAGTATAATATAATGAGCCACCGTGGTTAAATATTTCTTAGAAAATTGGTTAACAAACGGGAGTAGAATGGCTTGAAAAGAGATGTAGAAAAAGGTTATTGGATTTTGTTTGGAGGGAAAGGAGACTGGTGACTTGTAAGTAATTTATGGTATGTCATCATGTAAACTAGTATTACTTGTTATTGACTAATTCACATCACCAACGACATGCTATTGAAATGTTATTGAATGTAGAGTACAATAGAGCACAAATGAAATATTTTTTTATTAATACATTAAATACAAAACTTACAATACAAATTTTAGAAACTCTTATTTGTCCTCACTTACAACATAACACATCACTCATAATTCAATACTTACATATTCTTTGTTGAGTTTATTACTTGTTCAACTCTTTAACACTTTTGACTCTCAACACTTGATCCTAACTTGATTACTAGGTTTCTTGTTTGCAAAATCAAATGTGGGAGGGAGAGTATTTATACTTAGTTTCAATAGACCTAAACCACATAAGCAAACTATTCTAGAAATTTATTAACCATAATTTTTCATACTTATCTTCTTAATCAATTACTTGAAAATATTTTCACAAACCTTGAATATATTTAGAACTTTATTTAGGCTTTGGTTCTAGAATCATCCATATATTAGGCTTGGGGTTTGGTTCTAAAATCTTCCATATCTTGAGTTTGTGCCTTGAATTTAGAAAGTTTCATATGTTGGGCTTGGGCCTTGTATTGGATTTTATTATGGGGCTAAAGTTGATGTTGCAATTTTGAACACTCCCCCTCAACACCAACTTTCTCTTTATTGCAATATTTCTTTTCTCTTTTCCTTTAGTCTTTAACGCGAGCAAAGCTTTTCTCTTTCCTTCAAGTTTTTTTTTCCATATTTCTCCAAAATCATCTCCTTGTCCTCAGATTCCTTCTCTTTCAGCTCATTTTTAAGATTCTTTTTGTTGGTATCTATAACAAATTTATCCTCAGCAAACTTCTTAGCATATGTGTTGTTCTTAGGTCCTTTGACCTCTGGGGCAATTTCATCATTTGAAGTTCCCTAGTAACTGCGACCAGACCCTTCATGTTTATAGCTCAAGTACTTTGTATAGAGGCACAACAATCATACACCTTATTGTGTCTAGGAACACCTGGAAGAACCTTTGACTTTTGAGTTACACCTTTCACTGCTTGTGTACGCTTGTTCAACTCCTTTAATTTGGAGAGAGCCTTACCTATCTTGTCTCTCACCCATTCTTCCTATGCCTTTTGACATTGCTTCACAGAATGTTGTGCTTGGCTACCACTTATTTTGAACATGGGAGCCATAAATTCTCCCATTTGCTTTTCTTGAGGATGAGACTCGGCATTTTCAGTAACCTTTTTTTTGAACTCCTTTAGCTTAGGGGCTTCCACTCTTGGTGTAGCCATTGTAACTTGAGCAGCAACAACCTTATCTATCGCTTGCTTACAAACCACCACATCATCTTTAGCAGCTTCAAACCCATTATGTAACTCCTCCACTTAGTCTTCAAGCTTTTCTATAGTGGAGTTGACCTCTTATTGAAAAGCCTTGGTTCAATCCTATTGCATATTGGCACAACTCTCAATGGATATGTCAATGAGGGAACACAACTCGTCCCCTCGAGTATCACGGTCTACCTCGACCTTCTCTACTTGCTGCTCTAACTCATCATGGCAATCTGTTACCTTTCCCACAGCGCCATAAAGCTTATCTATGCTTATGTGATTTGAATATCTTGAGTCAACGATTCAATCATTTTCAAAATACTCCATCATTGAATTATTGCTGAGAGTGATAAGTTTTCCTCCTTTAAAGCGAATAATGCTTCAGCATCCTACTTTTCTTCATATTCTTTTTTTTAAGTTGGATTTGGCAACATTAACCTCAGCAAACCTTTTCTTGGACCAACAATCTTTTGTCATGTGTCCTATTTTTTCATAGTTATAGCATCTTTCTTCAAACCATTTCTTTTCCTTGAAATGACTACCATTGTCGTGAGTCTTCCATGCTTTTGTTTGTGAGCTACCTTCTTGTTGATGATTCTTTATGTTGTCATCATCTCCTTTAGATCTTCCATCAGCAAGTCGTTTAAATCGATCTTCTTTTTATCGATGTAGAGTGTTTTTTCATCGCCTTTTATTGACACCTCACCAATTTGCTTCGCAATTGCTTTTTGATCAGCAAGCAAATTTTCAAATTCAATGAGAGATGGTGGGGTTGGCCAATTTTATACAGTAGTAACAAAGTTTCTATACTCAGGCCTCAAACCATGGATGATAATTCTTTTCATTCTAAATTCAGCAATAGCAGCGGTAAGATCTAGCTCAGATATTTCGTAGCACGAGGATTTTATCTTTGTGTGGTTGATCGTGATGTTGCATTGTGCTATCGACAATAGCTCAATCTCTAGAAGTTGTGGTCACATGTTGTTTTTCTTTGAGAAGAGTGATGCAAAAGTATCTCATGCTTCATTTGGCGTCTTAGCTTTCTTTATGTGCTTCAACTGTGGTTTTAATGGTGAACATAACCTTACTAGCTTTCACCTTCTACTTCTTTAAAATGGCTTTGTCTGTTGGCTGCTTCACTTTATTTTTGCCAACGATCTCCAAAAGTTCTTGGCTTATAGGCAAGACTCCATCAAGGTCGCCCGTGTATTATAATTTTGATTGTTGAGCTTCTTAATTTCTCCAACTACTTGAAGGTCTCCCATTGTGTCAACAAGACTTTATAATGCTGGACAAGCTGGATCTCAAATTGCAAGCTTGTAGAGTTTCAAACTCTTCATAATTCAAATGAAGTTCCACCAAGATCAATCTCTGACCGTTCCGTTGTTACTCTTAACAGCTCTTTCATCAGCACTACAGTAACAATTGCCTACGTATTTGTTTATATGAATAGTATATCAGGAAAGTTCTCATAAAAGACTAGAGGGGTTACAATGGTCCCACTTAAAATTCAAACTCTTTAGGCAATATTAGCCATTGTGACTAAATTTTCCTAGACATACACCATTCATACAATTACATCAAGCTCTGATAATGGTACCATACATTTGAACAGTACTTCGACTATTGTTTTACACCTCGAACAACTTGGCTTTGATACCTATTGTTGAGCACAATGGAGTACAAATGAAATACTTCTATTAATATACCAAACACAAAACTTATAATACAAATTTTAGAAACTTACTCTTCCTCGCTTACATTACAATATTCATAACTCGATGCTCACACACTCTTTGTTGAGCTTATTACTTGTTTAACTCTCTAACACTCTTAAATCTCAACACTTGTTCTTACTTTGATTATTAACTTTCTTACTTACAAAACCAAATGAGGGAGGGTGGTATTTATATTTAATTTCAATAAATCTAAATCATACAAATAAACTAATCCTAAAATTTATTAATTACACAATTTTTCATACTTATCTTCTTAATCAATTGCTCTCAAAACATTTTCACCAGCCTTGAATATTTTTAGAACTTGAGTTTGAGCTTTGATTCTAAAATCCTCCATATCTTGGGCTTGGGCTCTGAACTTAGAATGTTCCATATGTTGGGCTTGGGCTTTGTAGTATTGAATTTAATATGAACCTAAAGTTAGTGTTGCAATTTTTAACATTTTTGAAAACGATGTTGGACCTTTGGCCGAATCCCCTAATAGTGGTATCAATGCTAGGTTTTGAGGTTCGAAAGTGTGGATGGACACTTAATGTGTCAAATGAAATCGCGGTGTTGCTCCCCCTACTCGCGGAAGTTTCGTTCGATGAGGGGATTGTTGAGTTGTTGTCCTATATAGAAAAGGAGTGGGAAGATAAAAGGGTTTATAAGGAGAATGACCATACTACCTAATAGATTAGTCTTTTGGGTTGAATGTTGGACCTTTAGCCTAAATTTTTAACATTTTCATCAAAACTATTGGAAAGAAACTTGTTATTGTGTTGGTATATGTGGATGATTTAATCATCACTTAAGATAATGAAGAGTAGATTCGTCAAACAAGAGAGAATTTGGCGGTTCACTTTCAAATGACAGAGTTTGGTTAAGCATTTTCTTGGGCTTAAAGTTAATCGAACACAAGAAGGGATTTTTTTAAAACAACAAAAATATGTTAGAGATTTACAGAAGTTTGAGATTCTAGAATGCAAGCCCATCCTAACACCATTGGAAGCCAATGCCAAGTTATGCGATCATGAGGGAAAGGATTTAGAAGATAGAATTATGTATCGACAATTGGTAGGAAGTTTCATTTATTTGACATTGACACGACCAGACATTTCTTACGCAGTTGGAGTAGTAAGTCAATACATGTAAAATTCTAGAAAACCTTACTTAAAAGCAGTGTGTTTTGTGTATTAATAAAATTGTTCCATTTGTACTCTATTATATTGTTGAGTTGTTGTTCCACATAAAAAAGGAGTGGGAAAATAGAAGGGTTTATAAGGAGAAAGGCCACACCACCTAATAGGATAGTCTTTTGGGTTGGATGTTAAAACTTTGGCTCAATCCTCTAACATTGAAATGGGAGTCCTTTTTTAATATATTAGTTTATTTTAATTTGTATAAAATATCATTATCAACGTAGCATTGATAATTAAATAGAAATTAGGATATTTTTCTAAACTTACAGAAATCTGACACATATTTTATATTAAATGGATAAGATGTATTCTTTTATGATTTTTCTTTTTAACAATCACTAATTATAAGTTAGTATTTGTTTAGGTCAAAATTTAGTTTAGAAGAAGATCTGTATCCATTAAACAAATTTATCAAGGATTCCAAAATGGAAATCAATCAACGATTTCAAGTTTACTGTTGATGGATAATAAGGAAATGGTAATGATAAAAAATCTAAAGCTGTGGTTCAACAATCTCCTTCTATAAACTGCTTCCACCTTTCAGCACCTCAATAATTGACAAGTTGCTCGTGCTTACTGATATGATTCAATAACTGAACTAAATAAAGCTAAAAACTGGATAATTATTGTGTAAACACTGAATATGCTGTCATTCAAGAATGTCTCGGGAGTTTTCTAATAACACTTTTGTTAATACTCATAACAAAGTTCTATATTTGTCTCTTGAAGCAGAGCTGAAGATATGGTTTTGGTCGAATATGCAGCCTTGGTGGCGCTTTCCCAGGTAAATATTTAATTTCTTTCGCACAATTATGTTTTAGCCACCCTTAATCTTATACTTCCCGATTGTTTGCTTGTTTAGTAACAAAATCTTTTATTGCATTTTTGTTGATTGCGCAGCCAATGGAATTGAAAGATCATATGGTGAGTAAAAAGCAAATAGGGAGCAGTTTAATTGTTAGAAATGTGTATCTCCACCCTATTACTGCTCTCAGCCAATATGCTCAAAGCAGAGATACTATATTCTTACATCAATTTACCTACTGCATTTGCAAACGTTATACAAACTCTACCCATGCAAATTAATGTGGTGGTATTATATTATTAACACGTCCCACATTATTTATTTTGTTTTATTCCTTACAAATAATAGACATGTGGGAATAAATACGACATTACAACATCAATTTATGCAAGTAAAGTTTGTATAAGAATTTGTACACGTGGTATTACTCTTCTTCCGTACATGATGAGAAGCTGAGAGTTCCCCTTCAAAACTTCAATTGCATTATTTGTCTTCCATGAATTAGGAGTCCACTTCTTTTTCATGCCTTGATGAGAATTTGCTGATAGAATTTTATGTTGTTGTAAGTTGTAATTTCTTTCTGAATCTTCATGACAAGAGTTCCCCCTTTAAGCTTCAATTTGTCCTACATTGTAACGTATGTTACTGCTGCTTTTGGTATTTAAATTCGGATGATAATAGATTCATATTTTTCTTTTTGGTTTTTTTACTCTTCTTTGGGCTGCGTGCTGGACGATATCTATAATCCGCATGTTGCTTGTAGGATTTGAGTCATCAAGGCGTTCAAATCCCTTGTGTATGAAATTTAGTCGATTATGTGGAGAATACATGCGGCATTTTTTTCACAGCTTATCTTCCATATTCAGGCCCAAAATAATGTGTTTTTATGTTTTCCAAAGAAGGAATTTCGGTTGCTTAATTTAGGATTTTGTTTGGAGGTTTAAATGATTCGTCAATGTAACCTTCTAATCTATGGCCACGGATGATAATGTGCTTTTATGTTTTTCAATAAGAAAACACAAAAGGTCTAGAGAAGGTGTTTCTATGTCTGCCATGACAGAGACTCTGATACCAACTTGAAGGTCGAGAGAAGGTGTTTGTTTCTTTGATACCAAGTTTGTTTCTCAAAAAATAAAATAAAGAAGAAAAATTATAGAGAATTCTGGAAATGCATGTATTTTTGTTAATGAAAGGGCTAATTACAAGACAGTTGCTCTAATAAAATCGGTTACTGATACCAAACTTTTGGTTTTGTTGGGAAGCTTAAATAATACGTGAGATCACTTATGAGTTTATGGGTTCTGCCTTGCGTCTTCTTTACCCTTATATTGAATCGAATCACTCACTCTGGTAGTAAAGAACAGTTACAGAGTTATAGCACTTATTGGACTACGTGCCCCATTCTACCATTCACATATATCGTTTGATTTAAAATTGTTTTTTTAAATAATTTTGAGTTAAAAATTAATATGAAATTGAGTACATAATAAATATATTAAAAAATGAGTAAAATAAAAAGTTAAAAATAAAATATTATTCATACAGTACAATTCACTTTTAGGCATTTGTCATACGATACTGTTTATACTAAAGGTGATGTTCATGCAATGAATTTTTTGAGTGTTTTTTTCTTAGTTCAGTTTGACTTTTTCAAATAGATTTAAAATTTTACATATGTGAATTTTTATGTTAATTAGAAATAAGATTTTTAAGAATTATATAAATGTTATATAATTTTTGTAATTTTTTAAAATTAATTAAGTATTAAAGATATAAACATAAAAGAAAATAAATAATTAGGTAGATACTAAATATAAGAAAACGATCATTTCTCTCTTTATATTTTAACTAATCTCTACTTACCTTTTATAATTTTAAAAAGTATTAAAATTCTTCTACTATTATTATTGTTCACTATTTTGTTACTGTTCTATCATCACTATTCTGTTAATTTTAAATTTTTTATGAATTGATAATTTTATCCTTGATGACATATAGTTAGATAGTTTTCTCTTAAATAAATTGACAATTTTACTCCTAAATAAATTAGAAGAAAAAAAAGAGTTTTAAGAGAATTGAACTCTTGTACTCAAAAAAAAAATCACTCATTTTTACCACTAGATCAAACCAAAACTTACATAATATTTTATAAATATTAATATACCCTATAAATTAATAAGATGAATTGTTAATTCTAAATTAAAAAAATTTTGATACTCAAAAATCATAAATAATAATAAGTATAAAATATTTTAAATATCATTTAATTAAAATAAGCTTACAAAAATAAGTTTTTTTTAAAACCTATTATAAACATCTTCTCATTTTTAAATTATTCTTAAATTAATTGAAAAGAAATATAAAAAAATATTGATAATTATGTTCATTATAAAAAAATAGTTTTCCAACAAAATTCAAAACTTAATTTTCATATGTACCCATCAATTATCATTTAAAAATATTTTTTTAATATAACATTTTCTTTTTCTTTATTAACAACTCATTTGAGAGCATAGAAAAACTTGGCATTATTTGTAGTATTTTTTAATTTAAAAATTTATGAATATAACTTTTTTATGTGTTGAATATACTTCCTAATTTATTGTTTGTAATTTTTTTTGTGAATTCTCATAAATTATAAATTAAATTTTGAATTTTTCATAAAAATTTATTTTATTATTTAATATTAAATAATAAAAAATTTCATATGAGCTAGAAAATAAATTTAGTTTTTAGTATGTATTATATTTTAGTATTTTTTATTATTTTAGATTAATTTTAAGAAATTATTAATTAATTCATTTTTATAAGAAGTTCCTAAAACCTTATTTTCAAGTCTTTTGTTGTAAACATGTACATACTTAATTAAATTTATTGTTTATTAAAATATTTTACACTTATTATTTATAATTTTTTAGTACTAAAATTTATTTACTTTAGAGTTAACAATTCATTTAATTAACTTATAGGGTATATATATTAGTCTTCATAATATGTTATGTAAATTTTAGTTTAACTTAGTGGTAAAAATTGGTGATTTTATTTTTGAAGTCCATGGTTCAATTTCTTCAAGTTCTTTTTTTTTTCTGCTCTCATTTATTTATAGAAACAATTGTCAAACTATTTATCAATTAATCAAAAAAATTAAATTAACAGAATAGTAATAATAGAACAGTGAACAATGATAATGGTAAAGAAGTTTTGGTACTTTTAAAACCACATGAGAGCAAAAGAGTGATGATAGATCCTCATTTATTTAGGAGCAAAACTATCAAACTGTATATTATCAAAGATAAAATTATCAATTAATCAAAAAAATTAAAATTAACGGAATAGTGATAACATAACAATAAACAGTGGTAACAGTAGAAAAGTTTTGGTACTTTTGAAATCACATGGGAGCAAGAGAGTGATGATAGATCCTCATTTATTTATGAGTAAAACTATCAAACTGTATATTATCAAGGATAAAATTATCAATTAATCAAAAAAATTAAAATTAACGAAATAGTGATAACATAACAATAAACAGTGGTAACAATAGAAAAGTTTTGGTACTTTTGAAACCATAGGAGAGTAAGTGGAGATTAGATAAAATCTCAGGAGAGAAGAGTCATTTTCCCCACTAAGTGCTAAGTGCACAAGAGTGTAACCATGAGTGAGTGTTGAGTGTGCAAGAGAGCGATGATAGATCCTTATTTATTTAGGGGCAAAACTGTCAAACTATATATTATTAATAATAAAATTATTAATTCATCAACAAAATTGAAATTAACGAAATAATGATAACGGAACAATGAACAGTGATAATGGTAAGGAAGTTTTAGTATTTTTTTAAACCATAAGGGAGTAAGTAGAGATTAGCTAAAACCTCGGAGGGGGAAGGGGGAGGAGTCATTTTCCTTCACTAAGTGCTGAGTACACAAAAGTGTAACCATAAAATCACTGAGTGTTGGGTGTGCAAGAGAGTGATGATAAATTCTTTGTGAGAGTACTCTAGCTATTTTTGTGTTCTTTTATTAAATCTCTTATTGTTAGATCTAGGTCATCTAAGAGATATTGAATAATCTAGAAAATCTTAGTGATCTAGAAGATACTTTATGATCTAAGAATTCTTTGTGAACTTTTGGTACTTTTTGAAACCATGAGGGATAAGTAGAGATTAACTAAAACCTCAAGGGGGAAAGGGTTATTTTTCTCACTAAGTGTTGAGTGTACGAGAGTGTAATCATGAAATCACTTGAATGCTAAGTATACAAAAAAGTGATGATAGATCCTTTGAGAGAGAGCTCTAACTATTTTTGTGTTCTTTAGTTAAATCTCTTAGTTTTAAATTTAGGTGATCTAAGAGATACTGAGTGATCTGGAAGATCTAGGTGATCTAAAAGATACTTAGTGATTTAAGAGTTTTTTATGAATTATTAATAAAAAAAGTTCGATTATAGATCCGTCATGGATATAGACATTTGTTGCCAAACCACATACATCTTGAGTCTTGTTATTTATTTTTTTTTATCTTTATTATTATCTTTATCTTTTATATTCTTAACTATTTATGAGGAGATAAGGATATTTTTGTTCTGTGAGTTTGACCTAATTCTCAATTTTATCCTATAAGTTTCAGAAAACTCAATTTTGTCTTAATTCGTTAGTAAGATTCCGTTAATTTTAACTGAAAATCTTTTTTAATTGTACATTAACAAATTTGCTCTCAGTTATTATATTAATTAAAAATAGTGATATGAGTACATTATACAATGTACACGTGTTGATTATTAATAGGCTATTAAAAATAAAAAAAATACGTGGCACGTCTTAATAAGTTCAAAATTTAATATTCATTCAAATTTTATTTTATATTAAAAAATAAATAAAACTAACTACAAAACTGGCAACTACCATCGCCAGCCACCACTAGTCGCCGAATTTCAATAATGAAAATAGGTAAAATTTATGTCATTAAATTCTATTTTTTTTATATTTACACAATTATGAAATTATTTTTGTCAAAAGAAAATAAGAAAGTGGCAAAACAATAGATTGAAAATGGGGGGAGGGTGGCGGCTACCTCACGCCATGGTGAAACGGTGGGGCGGTGGCGTGCACCGCCCCCATCGTTGGATGGATTGGTGGCCGATTTATCCAACGGTAAGGGCAGTGCCGTTCGAAGCGCGTTAATTGGCTTGTGGTGGTTATCGGCGGCCACTACCCTGCGCCGTCAAACTGTAGTGCGATGGCGTGCACCGCCCTCAATGTTGGACAAATCGGCCGTCGATTTATCCAATGGTGAGGGCGGTGCATGCCACTGCACCACCGTTCGATGGAAAATGGTGGTGGCCGCCGCCTCCCACAGTGTTTATTTTTTAACTTTTGGCACATCTACAGTATTCCATTGACAAAAAAAAATTTATCATTGCGGAGATTATAAAATTTTGAGTCCAATGATGTCAATTTTAAGTCGAATCGTAATTAGTCACCAGTGGCCTAGTGGCTGCTCTCTTTTTATTTATTTTATTTTATTATTTAAGTGACAAATTAGTGATTGACACGTGAATATTTTGTGCCAAACCATCTTACTATTGACAAGTCAGTGACTATTTTGCCCCTACAATGTTAAATTAATGAACTAAGATAAAATTCAATTTTCTAAAATTCGTGGGACAAAAATATCCTTATTCCATTTATGAGTAAAATCTTCCATACACATATAGAGTACTTAGAGTACTAAATATCAAGTTATTGTAATATTAAGGCATATAAAATTCTAACAATGAAATTAGTACATAGGCTAATTTTTAAAAGAAATAAATGTTAAAACTAAATTTTTATAATAAACTGATATCAAAGTTAAACGTGGAGGTTTAATACCTCAACAGTTCTCTAATTCACAAATGAAATTGGTATATAGTAATAACTTTTATTTCCTCTCTTTTGCTTTCCACATGTTGACTCAAATTTATGACAATGTAGCAAGCTAACGTGTAGAGGGACTGAAATTGGAGTTTCGACTGAACTAGTACAGACTGAATTTTCCCATCGAAAAATTAGTTTGTAGTTAACTTGTGTTCTTTTAGCTACTGCTTTCAGTGATCGAATGAAAAGTTTTGCTTCATATCTATCATTTTGTAATTGTGAATGCTTTTGATCTGCCTGATGAAATCAGCATGCTAAGTGGTGATTGTTGCAAGAAAAATCACGTGATCAAAAGACAACTATTACCAAAACCATGGCGAATTCCATCGAATTCTGTTCAGCATCATTTATGTCAATTAGTAATCCTTCTTTTTTATATTTATAAAGGCTTCATAATCAGGATTTAAAATCGGTGATGCCCATTTCTTTTGTCCAAATTTCGTCTTAAAACCAAGTGAGCTTGCCTTCAATCCACTACAAACATATTGCTGCACCACCAAAACCGATGCACGTACTATGAAATTTGATGATACGAATGAATCTCCAATCGGCCCCAGCTCTGGATTATCACATTGCTCCGATAATCCCATTATCAATGGTGACTTTACATTTTTCCCACGTCCAATTATATAAAGATCAAATTCATTGTCCATTGTTCTTATAAAATCTATAATTTCCTCCCCACAGTTCACCATTTTCTCCTTATAGCTTATGGATGACTGGTACATTGACTTGAACCTGAACTCATTGATAAACTCATCATCAAGCTCCTTCTCTGTTACCAATTTTATGTTATTTCTGAAAATCTCACCTTCATTGTTGTTCTCATCTTCTATAGCAATATCTAGTTCTTCTTTTTTATTATTTGGAAGAAATCGCAATACTGTTAACGTGACGCCCTGTTTTCCTGCCGTTCTCCATGCATAAGTTAGAGCCTCTCTATCGTCAGGCCCGCCAATGAATAGCACAACAAAGTTAAGCCCACGAGATAAAAAATCTCGGTTTGTGACCGATCCCAGTCCACGATCAATGAGTATGCCGACAGAACACGGTGCTTTAGCAAGCAAGTGCTGGTTCATAGCTCTTATTGAATCATTGCCGCCTCTTAACTCGCCATCAACAGTTGGTTGCTTGTGAAATGGAACCAAAATCATGGCAACAACTTTTTCCTTTGCAATATCAAAAATCTCTTCATGTATGCTAGTGAAAGAGGACACAGCCGTAAGAACTTGAACAGTTAGCACTTCTTTGTTTCTATCCTGATAACTTCTGAAAGCATTGATCATACGGTCTGATTCATCCTGTTCAGGATTTTCATTGTTGATAGTCTTCATAATATCGTACACAATTAACATGTCTGAGGAACGACTAGTGAGCTCAGCAAGTTGAACGGCGAAGACACATACTGGGGATTTTCTTGTGGCGTTGGACACTTCAAGGAGGTTGATGATTCCAGAAAGGTTTCCTATTGAATGAATGCATGTGAGGATTCGAAGTTCTGTGTCTTGATTACTTCTTTGAATGGTCCTTCGCTTGTATTTCCTCGAACGCCTCGCATTTTTATGGGCTAAGAAAAAGATCGGCCCTACCAAACTCGTCATTACCAAAATTGAGCACATCATTATAGATACTGATATACCGTCTATGGCCTGCAATCAAAGCAAATATATTACGGTGATTAACTTCGGTACAGGCTTCTAATGGAGAAGATGTAATTCATATTTTAATTTCTTAAACTAACTATAAATATGTAAAAGAAAATTGAGTGTGTACCCTCAAGCTCCGGCCTTTATTAAGAATAACAAATGCCATAACACCTTTGGTATTCATAAGACTTCCAAGAGAAATCCCAACCCTTAATGACATGCCAAAGTATAAACAAACGAGGGCAGTACTCAAAATTTTGACCAATGTAGCCACAATTGTTATCAGCAACACCAAAGGCAACTTAGCTGTAAAACACATGGAGATGAACATAGACTGATACCCACTATAAACAATGTAACTTGGCAACATAATTCCAGTCACAAACTCTTCAATTCTTTCCATAATGTTAAAGGAAAATTCTCCATTTGGGATGATTAGTCCAAATAAGAAACCACCAACCATAGCATGAGTACCACAAGCATCCGTAATGATCCCACAAACTGCCACGCCAATTAGAACGAAATATATATGCGTATCAGTGAACTTGCCTGCTTTCTCTTTGGTTCGTTGTGTCATCCAAGCAATGCCTGGACGAAACACAAAATAACATATGATTACAAAACCTATTATTGGAAGTGTGGTCAACGGAACATTCCCCCATTCTTTACGTTCAAAAAGGATTATTGCAGTGGCGAAAAGACACCATGTAGCGATTTCATTGATAATGGCAGAACTTAAGGCAGTTTTGCCTAGTTCAGTATGAAGCAGCTTGAGATGTGAGAGAATTCTTGCTAGGTCTGAGAAGCTTGTCACAGTTAAAGCTGTAGCCCAGAAAACTGCACCGAACTCATTGGAGCGTCTTTCATCTCGTGAGTACACGGGTAGAAAATACAAGCCTGCCCCTATTCCAAATGGAAGCAAAACTCCAGCGAGGGCAATGGTTAATGACTTTTTTTCTATGTGCCTTAAAGTAGATAGATTCATCTCTAATCCCACCAAAAACATGTAGTAAGTGATCCCCATACTGGAGAATGTCTCTAATAACGTGGACATCTTTCTGGGGAAGATGTACTGCCCCACTCTAGCATAGATTGGCCCAAATGCGAATACTGAAATGAGAAGGCTACCCTGAACAAAGAGAAATGAACACTACTAATTAATTTTCACCAGTAATCTAAAAGAGTAAATGATAAAAATCTTTCCAGAATCAAGATAGATATATTTCTAGTCCAGCTATAGGCATACAAGTTCACCAGTTATAAATGAAAATTAAAAGTTATTTATAGAAGATCTTTAAAAGCTAATCAAATTTTAGAAAAAAAGTAAAGTATTGCATACTTACCAGAAGTTGAGCAACAAAACGAGACTGATGAAGAAGTTTGAGAAGGATGGTGAAAAATTGAATGATGAATATTATGCATGCAAGTTCTGTGGCAAAGAAGGGAACATATTTGATCATCGGATTTTCCATTTGCCATGGACTATCACCTTTGCTAATCGTTTCTGTGAAACAGAATTGTGATGATATTGTTTTGTTTAAAGGATTCGCCATTTTCTCTTACTTTTCTTGATTCTTGCACATCTCAAAACCAAGGCTACTGTTGATGAGATTATTATAAAGAAATCAAATTGGACAGAAAATGCAGGAACATAACAATAAGTTAAATTTAGACAAGAAGGTTACTTAGATCGTTGAAACAAAGTACTGCATGGATCTTCTATGTTAGCTTCTGTATTGTTATTACTGTTGTTATTCTTGTGATTAGTATTACTTTATTTCCTTCCTAGAGAAAGTTGTTAAGAGCTTCAAGTTTTTCTTTTCATAACTATTTAAACGGTGTTTGTTTCGTCTTTTAGCTACAGAATCTTCTGTTGGATGAGAATGAGAATTTTTTTTTAAAATTAAAAAAATTCAATTAAGATATAGAATTAGGGTATTCTGATAAATTATTAAATAAATTAATAGAATTTTGAGATATACTTACACACGGACGAGTGTCCAACTTCAATCCTTCGCTATTAAAAGAAATAACAATATTCCCGTCTAAAGAATTTCTTCAAAAGAAGAGATAAATACAACCCGAATAATTCAGAAGTAAAGGGAACAACTCTCACATAAGAGAAGGAAAACATAAATTCAACTACAAACAATTAAAACAAAATCTACAGCAAGTACCAAAAATAATCAACAAGTCCCAAATATAACCGAGCACTAAGTAAGCCTCAAATTTGCACAAATGAACAATTAGAATTTGGTGTTGCCGAAAAATATCCATATTGCTTGAGAAGGTCAGTGGCTATTAACCCTGCGGTAGATGAGGACGGCGACTGGGTCAAGAGCTTGTCAATTGTAGAATAAAGGCTACGTCACTCCGGCGAGACCCTAGCAAAGACTAGCGAACTACGACAACTATCGTCACAGTGAGCATACGGCTGTCAGCAAAGCTCCAGAGAAGATGGTAGTGCACAGCACGTCTAGTGAGGCTCACCGACAAAGAAATGGCTAAATAAAATATGGCTCGCTAGAGGGGGAGAGTTAAATTTTATGATCAAGAACAGTTTGTGCTGGCTAGATTTTGCTGGAAAAATAGTTATTGTTTCATTGATTATCTTTACTTTTACATAATGTAGTTTATATACAATGAGGTTGCTGAATACCTTAGGGTTACAAGAGTAATTATATAAAAAAATGCAATGATACTCTAATCATTAGATTCCTTCCAATGTTTTGGTATAGGTGTGTGCAGTACGAGAGCCTCCATTCAACGAGATTTCTTGTCTTCTAGTGTAACAAAAAAGATCCTTTCTTTGTCTGCAATGGTGAGCTGATCTATCAACCAAGGTAGCCACATCATTTTTCTTGTTAACTCCCCCCTTCAAGCTCAACTATATGGTAAGATGTTGAGCTTACTTTTCAGCAAATTAAACCTTTTTACAATGAGGGGCTTGGTCATGATATCTGCTAATTGATCTTCTGAGGGAATGTATTTAATTTCCAACTCACCATTTTCCACCTTATCTCTGATGAAGTGCACATCAATTTCGATGTGCTTGGTTCTTCCATGGAAGACTGGATTTACAGCTAAGAAGGCTGCATTGGTGTTATCACACCAAATCCTAGGAGTTGCTTCAAATTGTAGCCCAAGTTCAGATAGCAAGGAGCAAATCCAAGTTAACTCTGCACTGGTATGAGCTAATGCTCTGTATTCAGACTCTGCACTTGATCTTGCTATTGCCTTTTATTTCTTTGAACACCAAGAGACTAGATTTCCACATAAAAGAATGTTGTAACAACTCACAGACTTTCTGTCATTAATGTCAGCATCCCAATCCGTATCTAAGAATGCTGTTAGTCTGAGTTTTTCTTTGGGTGAATAGAAGAGTCCATAATTGGCGGTTTGTTGCAGGTATCTTAGAATTCTCTTACTGCCTAACCAATGTTCCTGCTTGGGCTTCTCTAAGAATTGGCTAAGCTTGTTTACACTGAATGCAATTTTAGGTCTTGTTAAAGTGACATATTGCAATACCCTTATTACACTTTTATATAGAGTATTGTCTTCAAAGTCCTTGCCTTCAGTTTGGGTAAACTTGGTGCTGGTACTTATTGGTGTTGCTGCTCCTTTGCAACCAAGCATTCAAGTTCTCTTTAATAAGTCCAGAATGTATTTTATTTGACTCATATGCATGCCTATTTCATTTCTCTTTACTTCTATCCCCAAAAAGTAACTTAAAGATCCTAAAACCTTTAAGGAGAAGTTGTCATTGAGATTTTTCATCACTGTAGCCACTCTATTCTCATTACTTCTAGTGATGAGAATATTATCAACATATACTAGCAGTATAGTTAGGTTGTTCTCCTCTCTCAAAATGAATAATGAAGAGTCTGATTTAAAGTTTTTGAAACCGCAACTCAGCAATGCAGTTCTCAATTTCTCATACTAGGTTCTTGGTGCTTGTTTGAGTCCATAAATTGCTTTCTTGAGTTTGTACACATGATATGGTCTATCTTTGTCAACAAATCCCTCTAGTTGCTGAATGTAGACCTCTTCCGCAAGCTCTCTATTTAAGAAAGTATTGTTGATATCCACTTGTTTGATAACCGATCTAAAATGGACAACTAAGTTTGCTACAATCCTTACAGTTGCAGTCTTCACCACTGGACTAAATATCTCTGTATAGTCAATTTCTGCCACTTGATGGTATCTCTTGGCTATAAGTCTGGCTTTAAACCTAGCTATGGATCCATCTGGCTTGTAGTTCATTTTGTAGACCCACTTGGTTCCAATCACTTTCAAGTTTGGTTTAAGAGGCACCAAGGTCTAGGTGTTGTTCTTAATTAATGTTGTGTATTCTTCTTCCATGGCTGCTTTCCACTTCATATCAGTTAAGGCTTAAGTTATATTGTTTGGCACAGATGTGGTGTTGGTGTTGTGTTTGACGGAGAGGTATATTTTAGGTTTGAAAAATTCTCTTTTAGACCTTTTACCATTGGATGTGCATTTATAGAAGGGGATTGGTGCTGTATTTAATCATGGGGTGCACTTTCTGCACCAGTAAAATCAATAGGACTTGTAGGTTTTTGTGCAGGTGAACTGATGGTGTAATGTGAGTCTTGGACGTCAGGATGAGCTTGATCTTCTTCTTAGAATGGCAAGAGATTGGCTATGTCCTGCTGGGTAACTTGTGGGACAGAATTTGAGATCAAATACAGAATGCTATCGACAGATTTTTCTTTGGGGTGACTATTTCTATTTTGTGCAGATGCTATAATTTCAAATACATAAGGAAAATCATCTTCATCAAAGACTACATGTCTAGACACAAAGACTCTACTAGACTTATCAAAACACCTATAACCTTTATGTTGGGTACTATACCCAATGACGGTACATTTTCTGGTATGAAAGTCAAATTTATTTTTTTTGTAGGGCCTAAGATGTGGGTAGCAAGCACAGCCAAAGATTCTTAGGTGGCTGTAGTCTGATTTTTTCTAAAATATAAGTTCAAATGGACTTAGATTTCCAAGTAGAGGAGATGGAAGTCTATTAATTAGGTGCACACCTGTGCTGAATGCATCCTACCAAAAAGTCACTGACAGTTTAGCTTGTACAAGTAAGCATAGGCCTACTTCTACAATATGCCTGTGCTTCCTCTCTGCTCTCCCATTCTGCTGTGAAGTGTATAGACATATAAGTCTATGGTATATTTCATTCAATTTGAGAAATAATTCTAAGGGCTTATACTCAGTTCCCATGCCAGTTTGCAGTGTTTTTATTTATGCCCCTAGTGTTTTTTTAATTTGTCTCTTAAGTTTAATAAATTTTGATGCAATCTGATCTTTAGTTTGTAGGGGAAGTATCCAGGTGTATCTATTGTAGTCATCAATTAGGCTCAGGTAGTATTTGAAACAGTTTCCAGAATTAGTTGGTGCAGGGCCTCAAATATCTGAGTAAAACTAACTCCAAAGGTGATTTTGTTTGCTTTCAGATTCATTGAAACTCAGTTTATGATTTTTACCCAACTGGTATGCCTCACAAAATAAAAATTCAACATTTGTATTCATATGGTTAGCCTTGGTACAAAGAGGCAATACTTTATTTAATGTAGACTCACAATGATGTCCCATCTTCTATGAAAAATGCTATACAACCTTTAATGTTTGGACTTTGACATCCTTTCACAGGGAGGAATTGTGCTCTCATTTTTACTATACAAGACTGGTTTTGACTTAGGGAATGAAGCAAATAAAGACATTGCAGAAACTGAAATCTTAGACTCTAATGCAGAACTTGGACTGTGGAAGTGAGGTTTATTTGGCTTTTTAGAGGTCACCAACTGGTACAGCCCATCTTTAGTCATTCCTTGAAGAACTATTCTCTCCTTCATGTCCTTCACAACACAAATTTTTATGAAATTTTACATGCAAATCATTGTCATTGATTAATCTAGATATGCTTAATAGGTTCTTGGTTATTTTAGGAACATATAGTACATTCTTTAGTTCTAACATTTCATTTATATCAGTGTCATTATAGGGTAGGTAACATAAACCAACATGAGTAATAGGAAGTTTCTGCCCATTACCAACAGTAAGCATTTGATTAACTTTGTATTCTGACTTGACAGACATGTTGTTGAACTCATTCACAATGTGATTGGTTGAACCACTGTCAAGATACCAGCCTTCATCATCCTCATTTTTCTGAGTGGCTAAAAAGCATTGTTTTGATGTTGTAAGCTTCTGAAGCTCTCATCAAATCTGTGCTAGCATTCAATAACTTCATGCTCTTTTTTCCAACAGATCTGACACATAGCTTTTGATTTGTTTTTATCTTACTGTTGCTTGCCTTTCACTTTGGAAGAGCCAGGATTACTATTCTGATTGTGACTTTGCCCAGAATTGTAGGTATGGTTGTTTCTTCCACCATTAAACCTTTGTGTCTGGCCACCTCTGTTCTGACCAGCATTTTTTTGTTCTTGATAGTTGAAGTTGACTGTATTTTTTCTTGGATTTCTATAGTTTTCATTTTCCCTTAAGGCTATATTAGCTTCATAGTTGCCTGATTCTTGAGTATTACTCTCCAATCTGTTCTCATAGCTCAGTAAATTTGCATAAACATCATCAAGGGTTATTGAGCTTAACCTTAAAGTGATGTTCAGTGTCACTGGATTAAAACTTGAATCCAGTCCCTCAAGTATGAAATGAGCTAGATCTTCATCTGTAATTAGTTTTTCAGTCATGGCAAGACTTCCTGTAAGATTTTTCATCTTGTTGTAGTAGTTTGTGATGCTCATATTCCATTTCTTTGTAGTGCTGAGTTGTCTTATGATTTCAATAAATCTGGTCATCGACTGGGAGCAGTACATCTTCTCAATGGATTTTCATAGTTGTAGGGAACTTGTGCAATCAGTTACAGCACAGATCATATCTTCACTAACAGCTGACAGTAATCAGTTCAAGAGCAGCTGATCTAGTCTTCTCCAGGTAAGGTATTTGGGATTACTAGTGGTGATTCTGTTTTGGTTCTCATTAATAGTCACCATGAACCTTGCAGGTGGAGTTACTTCTTCATCAATAAAATCTTCAAGGTTATTGCCTCGAATAAATGGAAGGACTTGTGTTTTTCAAATCACAAAGTTGTTCCTGTCAAGTTTGGTGTTCACTGAAAATGTAAGGTTGTTTGGTGCTTGATTTTGATTTCTTGTTGGGTTGAGAGAGTTTGTTTCTATTGTTCCAAGATCTGGAAAAGAGCTTGTACTGGCCATGATAGCTGGATCAGACTTTGCTCTGATACCAATTAACTTTTATGATCAAGAACAGTTTGTGTTGGCTAGATTTTGCTGGAAAAATAGCTACTGTTTCATTGATTATCTTTACTTTTACAGAGTGTAGTTTATATACAATGAGGTTGCTGAATACCTCAGGGTTACAGCAGTAATTACATGGAAAATGCAATGATACTCTAATCATTAGATTCCTTCCAATGCTGTGGTACATGTGTGTGCAGTACGAGAGCCTCTATTCACCAAGATTTCTTGTCTTCTAATGTAACAGAAAAGATCATTTCTTTGTCTGCAATGGCGAGCTGATCTGTCAACCAAGGTAGCCACATCATCTTCCTTGTTAATTGGGAGGAATAGCAGTGAAGTTCAAAAAATTCAAACAACTGGAACCGACTAAGCCCTAACAAAATCATAACTGCACCAAAGGCCCCCAACGAACTGCTAGCCAGAAAACTTGAGCAACCAACCAAAGCTTCCACTAGCCCAAAACTAGAAAACTAGACTAAACTAATTGAATTGATAGATGGCTAAAAGGGGATGAGAAGCCACTGGAGGTGAAGTCCATGGCTAGGAGATGGTTGATAGGCTTGACGTTAAGGAGAGAGAGAGAGATTTGGATAGGGTTCCTTCTCAAATATATTTAATAGGATTTTAGACCCAAATTTTTTTCTTATTTTTATTTGAATTTTGGTGAGCATATGAGTTTAGATAACAATCTAAATATTTTATTCATAAAATCTCTCAAAAGTTATAAATAGGTTAGTTATAACACGAAGAGCTGTCATTTGATAAACTCTGGGCTGTGAAAGTTTACTAACCTGCGGCCATAAACAAAGAGAGAATAATGTCATTGACTTTTTTGAATATTTGGGGTGTGACAATAAGTAAATTGGGTTTTATGGGCTGAACTTAGTATGTGAAATGCTTAGATGTGAAGTTATTAAAAATCTCTTAATACCCTTTTTCTTTTTTTCTTTTACCTTTATAATTACAAATACCTCTTTCCTCATTTAAACCCCACTGTCTTTCAGAGGTTCATTTTATTCAGCCCCTCCGTATTAACAAGTTCTTGATGCCCACAAGCACTTAACCTGAAAACAAAAAACAAACTCATTCTTTGGTTTTTTTTCATCTCCTGACCATTATTTTATAGGTTTAATTCTTGTATCAGAATGTTAGTCCAAAAGAAAATGGTCAAAGGATGTTTTTTACTGATAAAATTGAAGAAATTACAATCAACAATATTAATCCCTAAAAAATGTAGTTCTTTTAGTTTCTTGACTGAGGGCTTCCCCCTCTTTTTGTTTTTTTTTTCCTCTTAATAAAAAATAAATCGCCATTTATATATATATGTATAGATGTAACTTAAACACAAAATGATATTTCAGTCGTTGGTAATTGTAATAAGGATTTGAGACATATTTAATACGTATGGACAAACTATCATCTTATTTGAAAATTTTGTTAAAACTTAGGGACGAAATTTATCATCAAAATAGGCAACGTACAGTCAAGTCAAGCACTGCCAATTGATTATCACATCGACCATCGAGCAATCCTACAGTATTAATATTGACCAGATTGGGCAAGTATATAATGGGAGACATCTGTCATCTTGCCAGGACTTAATAACAGTACCCACATGCAATTATTGTGAATTTCATCCCATGGCAGCAAATCTACCTAACCCCTTCACTCATGCATTAACAAACCTCTTCAATGTGATAATAAAACCACGTCCAGAAAGAGATTAGTAAAAATGAAAGGCTAAACCAATATAAATGAAAAGATATAAATCTGGAATAGATCTTCTTTATACTCTGTGTCATAATTATGGAAGCAGAAGTTTGGAATTGGCGCTTTAATATTTGTAATTTTAATAAGACTTAACAAAAGTGCAAAATTACAAAATGACAACAGACAAATTCCTTTATAAAAATCATTATGTTTCGTTTTGCTTTGCTCACCTCATCAGCCTTCCAGTTTACACTGCTTTTTTTCTGGCAAAATAGAAGACCCCATTTGTGATTTCAACTTATAAGTTGTAGTGATCATTGACCAATTTTAAAATTCTTGTGAATTTTACAGCTACAGACTCGGAAGTGATGACAAGAAATCTGAATTTGTTTTTGGCAATTTGGGGACATGACATAAGGTTATTTACTTCACTAATCTAAAAACTTTGGTTAGATACTTGCAGCAAAGTTACAGCTCATGCACAACAATGATTTCACTTCTTATTAAAAAAAACCCCATAACATACTAACACTCACTGAAGAATCCCCTCTTGAGTCTTGATTGTTCTCTTCACCGACACACACAGATGTGCTTGAGCTAATAAAAGCTTAGCTCTTCTAAAGCAAAAAGACGAAACAAAGAAAAAAAGAAAAAGGAAAAAACAAAGATAGCGACTAGCGAGAGATTAGCTTTACAGACAGAAAGAAAAACTAAAGTTAAGCTTGGTTTCTTCGTTAGAAGTTTTCTTTTTTGTTTTTGTTTTTAGTCCCATTTATCCATTCTTCTCAAGTTGTTGCTAAAGAGATTTGTTAAGAGATAAGAGAGTAAGAGAGATGGCAGATCATAGAAGTATTTGCTCTTTTCTTCTGGTGTTTTTGCTTGTGACTTGCACCAGAGCGGAAAGTCCTTACAGGTTTTATACGTGGAATGTTACTTATGGTGATATCTATCCTCTTGGAGTAAAGCAACAGGTATTTATTTATTTACTTTTGTTGGTTTTAAGTCTTGCTTAGTTTATTCTTTGGGTTTCTGCGATTTTTTTTTTGGGACAAAAATGCGGTGGATTAATATGAATTCTGATACAATGGCAGGGGATATTGATAAACGGGCAATTTCCAGGGCCTCTCGTTGAGGCTGTGACCAATGATAACTTGATTATTAGTGTTTTCAATAGCTTGGATGAACCATTTCTCATCTCTTGGTTAGTACTCTTTTTTTTTTTTAATAATTATTTTACATTTTAATTATTTCTCCATTGTCCTTGGAATCCTTTGTCATCAGAGAAAAGAGTATTTTATTACAAAATCGTTAGGCTGGATTGTCGCGGATTACACGGCGTCGTTTCTTTCTGCTTCAAATATAGTCTTTTCATTTAGTTGTGTTCTGATTCAAGATCTAGGCAGTTAGTCAGTTACCAGTAGTTTGATCGCACATCTTAAGACTTCAAGTTCGTTGCCTAAAACTTCCATCAACATCCCTCTTTGTTGTAGTAATTTATAGATCGGGACCTATCCTACGTTAAATCTGAACTTTTCATCTCATTGAGACTGTCCATTCTGAAAATATTCAGATTGTCCGAGTCAGATCCACCGGAGTGATAATAATATGCCCCTGTAATCTTATTGGGAGTGATAATAATATGTAACGAATTATCATTCTAATTAGCGGATGGGTAGACCGGTAGATATCAAATCAGGTGATTTCCAGATGGGTTGATGAATATACGATGTGTAAATGACGTGGACAGAATAGATTGAGAAAGTTGAAGGTGAATTAAGTAATATTAAGTATTTTAAATTGAAAAAAACAGTAAATCAATTATTAAATAATGAATTAATTTAATAATTAAATTTTAAATTTTTATTATTTTGTCATTCAATAATTATTTGATATATTATTTTTTTAAATATAATTTTAAATACAATTTAAGATACACGGCATTAATTAGATCAAATAAGTATCTAAACAGTTTAACTAATAAAATTAAAATTTTATTGCACATATCATGCTTTTGAATTTGTTCAATTATATATATATATATATATATATATATATATATTTTGAGAAAAACAGAAGATATTCGTTACTCTTGAAAGGCTGGAAAACAATCCAACCAGGTCCTTGTACAAGAATGATGAATTGCATATTTAGCTCGCCTATGAGCAGTTCCATTACATTGTCTAGATACATATGCAATTCTATTCCTTTGATCCTTATGCAGCACCCCGTTGATGTCCTCAACTAGCCATTTGATCTCTTTCAAAGATGATTGAGTACCCATTATCAAATTAACCATGTTACTAGCATCAGAGGCAATCCTGACTGGCATTAGTCTCCTGTCACTAGCAATTTGCAGGCCATATAGAATGGCTTCAGTTTCAACTTTTTCACATCCCCCTCAAAAGGAACTTCCCTTGCTGCCAAACAATAACTTTCCTAAAGATATATTGGATTTGGACCCCCAGACCTACCCTTCCCTCTTTATCATTTGTGGCTGCGTCAATGTTAATTTGCAACCTCACAAAAGGTTCTTCATCTATGCTAGCAGAGTTACTGTTAACACCCTTATGGCTTGGCTTACACACAGGCGAGTCACCTTTCCACTCATTACTTGAGCACAAGTAAGCTTCAATTCTTGCAATGAGAAGCTGAGAATTTACTGTCCTTCCCTTCATCGGAGAGCTGTTTCTGGCCTGCCATATAACCCAGAGGATCATAATCACCACTTCCAGTTCATCTTTTAATGTAATAGCTTCCATGTACTGTATAAAACCTCATAGATCCATCTTGTGCAGCCCTTTAAAAGCCTTTGCGAATTTTGTGCACCTCTATATTTCTTTATTTGCTTTGCACCTGATCAAAGCATAAGGGATTGACTATACATCAAGAAAGCATCTCTGACAGATAGGGTTAGTAGTTATTTGTCTATGCGTGAGAGTTGAAGCTGTAGGCAGCAAATTTGAGAGGGCTCTCCATAAGAAAATCTTAACCTTTGGGGGTATTGCCAGAAACCATACAAGCTTCCAAAAGTTTTGTTGTATTTCAAATGAACCTGGTTTGGCTGAATTCTTAGCTCCAAAGGCCACATAGTAACCACTTCTTACCGTGTAAGTTCTCCTCGTGTCACAATACCAACACATTATGTCCTCAGATTTGGACTGAGGGAAGGGGATACTTAGGATGATCCGGGCATCTTCTTCATTGAAGCACTCAGCAACTGGGTTTGTTCTCCATTTATTTTCTTCATCTACTAGGCATTTTACTTTGCTGTCTTTAGGGAGTTGTAGAGGGAAATAGGTTTCATGGTAGGAGTTCTTGGAAGCCAATTACTATTGTAAATATCCATACTGTCACCACATCCAATAAGCCATCTCATCCTCTTCTCAAGTATAATTCTCCCCTACAGTAGACTCCTCCACACATAAGATGGGTTGTGCCCCGATTTTGCTTTCAAAAATTGTTTCTTTTGAAGTATCTAGTCTTGAGCACTCTACTAACAAGGGATTCTTGGTTTTGAAGGATTCTCCATCCTTGTTTGGCTAGGAGATCCTAGTTGAAGCTACTTAGGTCCCTAAATCTCATTCCCCCATTTCTTTTTCCCTGACACATCTTCTCCCACTTTGCCTAGTTTTCTTCTCCCTCCCACTCCCCCCCCCCCCCCCCCCCCCCCCCTCCGCGAAGAGCCCCACCAAAACTTTGCTAGAGTCATTTGAATCTCCTTACATGGTCTTTGAAGGATCTTAAACATGATCATAGCAACCATTAAACACAATCATAGAGTAAGTGGATACTGCTTGCCTAACAGCTTTGATTAGAACCTCCTTACGCCCACTGGAGAAAAATTTTCATCCTACCATGAAATCTTACTACTCACTCTAAGCTTAAGATCATCAAAGAATAGCCTCTTGTTCCTTCCAACCATTAAAAGAATCCTCAAATATCTTTCATGCCTTGAGACTTCTATATGTTAGAAAGTTTGAAGGATGGTATCTATTTAAGATCTGTTGGTGTTAGGGCTAAAAAAAATTGAGGATTTTTTATAATTAAAAACCTGTTTCGAGGCCTTGTTGTAGCAATCAAATATACTTTTAAGGGCTCTACTTTCTTCCTCTGAAGCTTTGATAATGACAAGACCATCATCAGTAAAAAAGAGGTAGGAAATAAAGAGGCTAGAACTAAACTTCATCCAAGAAATAGCTTGATTCTTTTTTGCCCTATACATTGCTGCTGATAAAGCTTATGCCCTAACGATGAACAAATATGGGGCAGCCTTGCCTCAAACCCCTACTTACCTTTACATTTTCACAAATCATCCCATTTATTTTAAAGGAAAAATAGACAATGGATATATATCTATAAACTAGTTCAATCCAATTTCCATCAAACCCCAATTTATGCATGACATGCATAAGGAATTTCCACTCCATTCAATCATACGTTTTGCTCATATCTAACTTTAGGATTGTAATGCCATTTTTTTTTCTTTTTTTCCTATTCCTAATCCTGTGCAGACACTCATACCCCACAATTAAATTATCACTAATCACTTATAATCAATTTTTTTTTTCCTATTCCTAATCCTGTGCAGGCACTCATACCCCCACAATTAAATTATCACTAATGACTCTCCCTAGGATAAATGCACTTTAATTTGGAGATATTATGTAGCCTAAGATTTTTTTTAGGCTATTAGTAATGGCCTTAGCAGTGAACCTATAAATTACATTACATAGGCTTATGAGTCTAAAGTATTTTGGGGTTTTAGGGTTTTATTGGTGTTGTGTGCGTATGTTATGTGCTACGGGTGAATGTGTGCAATTTAAAATTTTTAAAAAAAATTACATATATTACATACTACCCAGTGAAATTAATACTTATTAATTTAATCTCATTACACTAATGAGATTAGAAGACTTACTCTCGAAGCGTACTTTAAATAATTCTAGTTGAAGACGTGGTGAGTTTCCTCAAGTTAAAATAATAACTTCCCTTTTTGAAATATTTAAAACAACACTTATTTCTATTAAATTTTTATCTCTCAACTCACTTTTTATTCGCTTTTATCTTATCTCTACTAAAATGAATGAATTAAAACACATATATATAGCTTATATTGTTGCCATCATACCAAATTAAAAAAGAGCTAATGTCTTTTCCATTCAAGCATGAGGTGCTAATAATATAAAAATTAAAATTGTACCTCATGCTTGACTAAAATAAATTGTGGTAATTTATTAGGTGGGGTAATGTATTGGGTGTGTTAGTCGAATGAAAATAAAAATTAATGATAAAATAGTTTGTAATTCATCAAATCAAGTCACCTCACGCTAAATGAAAAACATAACACACCATAAAAGAAATTTTATTTTAGTTGAATATAATAAAGATGGTGGCTAAGTGTTTTTTGACCGATTGAATAAAATATTTTGGTGGCCTAATTATTGAATAATTTTTCAATTTATGCTTCATTCAATATATTGTATCTGTTTCTTTAATTATGAACAATTGTTATTATAATAACTTTATAAAGAATGAGCGGAGATGATTTCATGGCTTAATTATTAAATAAAATAATTTATTTAATATTTGTAAATTATTAATTAAGTCAATGAAATTTTACACATATTATGCTCTAACAAATTAATAATATAATATATAACATTTAATAAAAAAGTAAAAATTACAAATTTCATTTGTTAAGATCTTAGGCTTAACATTTAAATTTTATAATTTTTTTAAGAGACTTTAAAATAATTCATGACCAAATGAATTAATTTAAATTAAATAATAATTATTTTATTTAAATAATAGTTATATTTATTAATACTAAATTTAGTACCCATATAAATTATTGGCACAATTTGATATATACATTACGTAGGTAAAAGTGTCAAGTTTCACTTAACACAATTTTAGGTTTAACATTTAAACCTTAGCTACTCCCCGAAAGATCTTGAAATAAATTCATATTTTTCGAAAACTTCTCAGATTGAACAATTCGATCTGGTGCGCTACTCACGTGCCCAACGCGTATATTTCATATAGTGAGACTCTCTAAGTTCATACCCATTTTGTATCACAAAATATTTATGTAAGTCCATAACTGATGCCACACATACACACGTTATAGATAATACAAAATGGCGAGTTAAATCATACAAGTTGAGGTTAATCTATATTCGTATAATCCCTCCGTTATTAATATCTTGAAAGAGCGGAGACATAAAATAATACCGCTAAATCCCTTATTGCTCAACCATAAACTTATCTCTTGATTAATATTTCGATAAACAGTATCCAAAAAATCTTTTGCAATATTGTTTATATCACGAGAAACTATTTTCTGAAATGAATACTTATGACCATAAGACTTTCTACAATATAATCTTAGAGTATCTGGATATTTAACTCACTCATATGACCTGAAGAATCTCATATATACACTCACCGAACTCCATGAGCATCGGACCATACCCAGCGATATACAGTGGTCAGACCATAAAGGGTCTTTAACATGTGTGGAACTAAAGTATAGTGGATCACTCACAAGCCTACTATGGTGCTTAGGTTAAGGGACCACAAATACTACTTAACTCAAAAAGACTTTCTATTGACAATTTTATGGGAAATCTATTAGAGATCCTCATTGAGTCTTGTTCAGTATCCAGTCCTCACTAAATACCTGTACATTTATACGAGCTTCCACTAGCTCATGGTTTGTTAATATTAATCATTCAGACGATCCAAATATAAATGTACACTGATCTATATAAATAGTTCTACTCGACAGACCCTGCGTTAGTAGAAATAGATTAGGAACAGATAATTCGAGAACATATTTACACAATGATATTTCCTAATAACACTTGCAATTATTTGTAACTATATCATTGCAAGTATATTCTCAAGTTTTTGTTCCATTTTAGACAAAGTTTTTAACTCTTTAAATCCAATCTAAACTCATTCAGATTAATACAATATCTAAAATGTTGCAAACATCTTACTTAATAAAAATAATTGATAATTTAATAAAATATTTATTTATTACATAAATACAAAAATATAATATTTATATAAAATTAAAATAATACATGAGTATAAATTTCAACAAATTTATAAAGAGATTAAGACAATGAAAGTTTTGTTCAAAAAGAATAAGTTACTTCCTCGATTCAGATATGCATACAGGCCTGAATTGTGCTTTCCCCCATGGTCCCAATGGTTTTGGTAGAAACTTGCTGGCATACCATCAAGAATAGAAGCTTTTGCAGGATTTGTTTGCCACAATGCCCTTGATATTTCCCGAAAGAAAAAGGCTTGTAGAGTTTTCATTCATTTTTCTTGGAACTTTATTCACTACTCTTGCCAATGGCTTCATCTCTTTGCTCTTTAGGGGGGTTAAATGAGCAAATTAAACCCCCCTAAAATATTGGCATATGACTTGTTCCACTTCCTTATCTCCCTCAACCCATTCCCCATCATCATTAGTCATTCCTCTAATCTCATTATGCTTTTTTTTGTAATTGGCACGGGCATAGAAAAACTTAGTGTTTCTGTCCCAATCATTGAGCCAGGCCACTCTTGACCTTTGCTTCCAGAACACCTCCTCCAGCAGAAGCTTATCAATCTGTGTTTCCAGTTGCTTGACTTTATTGGAGAATCCCATTGACTGTCCTACCTAAGACTTTCTCCTCTCTCATATAGATGTGTTGCTAGTTCTGAGGCTTACCATGATGTGCTGTAATCCTTGTGTAGGAATGGCGTGCAGCAAAGAAGAAACTCTTGGCAAGATGGAGTTTATGGCACAAACTGCCCAATCCCACCAGGCCAGAACTTCACATATGTTCTCCAAGTCAAGGATCAAATTGGCAGCTACTTTTATTTTCCCTCTCTTGCTTTCCACAAAGCTGCAGGTGGCTATGGTGGCATCAACATTGCAAGCCGCCCTCTTATTCCAGTGCCTTTTGATCCTCCTGCAGGAGATTTCACCATTCTGGCTGGGGATTGGTTCAAGAAAAATCACACTGTAAGTAACTAGAACAAGTGCCGTTACCATTTAAGCATTTGATGAATTCGTAGCATTGAACTTGTTATACATATTTATTTACTCGTTGTGTTTGCTTGAACCTTACAGGAACTGAGAACAATTTTAGACGGGGGAAGTGATCTTCCCTTTCCTGATGGGCTTCTTATTAATGGTCGTGGATCCAATGGGTTTACATATGCAGTTGATCAAGGTTAGTGATTGTGAGTAGTGAACTTATCTTTTGTGCAAATTGTGGTTTTTTATATAATATGGATTTCTTTTTAACTTGCTATGCAGGCAAGATTTACAGGTTCAGGATATCAAATGTGGGGCTTACAACTTCCATCAATTTTAGAATCCAGGGTCATAAATTGCTGCTGGTAGAAGTGGAAGGGACCCACACATTGCAGAACATTTATGATTCTCTTGATATCCATTTGGGACAGTCTTATTCTGTTTTGGTTACAGCTGATCAACCAGCACAAGATTACTATATTGTTGTCTCAACACGTTTCACCTCACAAGTGCTTTCTGCGACCTCCATTCTTCATTACAGCAACTCGGCGAGTAGTGTTTCTGGTCCTCCCCCTGGTGGGCCGACAATTCAAATTGATTGGTCTCTTGAACAAGCCCGTTCCATCAGGTATTTGCCAAATCCCCTAAAGTTTCTATCAGATGGCTCATGTGCACTATATTATTGTTTTTACTAGTTTTCTATTAGTTTCTGGCTCAAAATTAGGCTACTTGGACATTTGATGAGCAGAATTATCCATTTTTCTCATCATCTGGGCTCATCACTAAGTACTTTGAGAAGAATCGGTATAATGTAGATTACTGAATTTTGAATTTATGATAGATTATGCAACATGACCTTACCTACAATATGGAGTAATCAAGGAGGGCAAATGAAAATCAGCTCAATTTTATTGCTCCATGCAACATGGAAGAATTTAGTTTCTCTTGTGTCCTGCTAGCACCACTTAACTAGATAGATGGGCCTATGCTTGGTCTTGTCGCCATAAGCTTCTTTGTTGATGTTTTCAAGAACCTGGCTTTACTATCATTAGATTCTCTTGTTGGTTTCTAATGCCACAAATTGAACCAGGCGGAATCTGACAGCAAGTGGACCAAGACCTAATCCCCAAGGCTCATATCACTATGGTTTGATCAACACTACTCATAGTGTTAGACTCCAAAACTCTGCTCCAATTATCAATGGCAAGCAGAGATATGCTGTCAATAGTGTGTCATTCATACCTGCTGACACTCCTCTAAAGCTTGCTGACTACTTCAAGATTCCCGGAGTATTTAGCCTTGGCAGCATCCCAGATAACCCCACTGGTGCCAGTGCTTATCTCCAGACTTCTGTTATGGCTGCTGATTTTCGGGGATATGCTGAGGTTGTGTTTGAGAATCCGGAAGACACTTTGCAGTCATGGCACATTGATGGTCATAACTTCTTTGTTGTGGGGTAAGTCCAGCTGTCTCAATCATTGTGGATTCAGTAGCTCATAACCTCTCTAGGATTCTAACTCAAAAACAATAGTAATTGTAGAACTAGCTTTTGCTTGTAATTGATGCATGTACTATAAATCTATTTCTATCTTGTGGGTTCTGAAATTCTGGATACTTTTTATATGGGCAGCATGGACGGAGGACAATGGACACCTGCAAGCAGATTAACTTACAATTTAAGAGATACAATTTCTCGTTGCACTGTTCAGGTGTATACTCTTACCTTCTAAATTTGTGAAGAGACCAATATTTCTTCATCCAAATCCTTTTACTCTGTATTTGAAAATTCCTCCGTTTCTTTTTCTTCTTTGCTATAACAATTATACAGCTTTACAAAAAAAAATGTTGGAGATGTCATTTTATCTACACTGTCCCTAAAGATTGCAGTATATAAGGAATGGGCAACTAATTTTAATCAGATAAAGATGGCAGTATAAGGATTGGACTAATTTCAATTAGATAAAGATGGCTGTATAAGGATTGGACTATTGATTACATTTAGATTTCGTTGCCTCTTTTTTCTCTTATTGGGGTTTTATCCAACCAGAATACTTTATATTTCAAGTTTAATTATTTCCCAATAAGTTTTGGGCCAACTAACGCCTATAAATACCTTACCTTCACATTTTCTGATTGCTATAAGACACTTCCACGTGCGCTCTAACATAATATTCTGATTTTGATTGAAGGTCTCACTTATGTTGCTTTGTTGGGTCTGAATGCAGGTGTATCCCAAGTCATGGACTGCAGTTTACATGCCTTTGGACAATGTGGGAATATGGAATGTAAGGTCTGAGAACTGGCCTCGCCAATACTTAGGCCAGCAATTCTATCTTCGGGTCTATTCCCCTGCAAATTCATGGAGGGATGAGTACCCAATACCAAGTAATGCTCTTTTATGTGGCCGTGCAGGGGGGCATCGAACTTGACCCCTGTGAAGCATAGCATAGTTGTAACATGTCACAAGAGGGTGACAGTCTTCGATTTAACCTAGGAGGGTGGATATCCAATGGCTTGACTCAAGCCATTTTAGTGTATTTTAGATGGTCGTGAGTGCTTTGTCAATTAATTGTTAGTAGATGCTCTCAATCAGGAATGGTTTCTCCTTTGCTCTGTAACACAAACTAGTTCATTGGATGCAATTGGCCAAAGATGGCCTTTTCTTTCCTCCAAATCTTCTTTTTATCAATTCTTGAATTTTTATGGCATACGATTTAGAAGGAAGTTTAATATGTTGGAAAGTCCAACTTTATGAAACGACTCATTCCTATAATGGGTGTCAGTAACATGGCGAATTTCTGCTGTCATGGTTATTTGTGATTGAACAAATGAGAGTCAATGAAGGAAGCAGAAAATGAAAAATATTTGAGAGCCATGTTAAATGCCTTTTCTTCGCAGTTGAAATAATAATAAGGCAAAGCCGTATTACTTGTTATGTTGTAAGACGCTACTCTGTCGGGAAACTGCAACGCGATATATTGGAAATGGCCAGTGGCCAGTGGGTTTTTCAATTTCAAACAAATTGCAGAGTCTAAATTTTTCGGTAGGTTAAAATTTGTTTATAATATTAATATTGATTTTTCATATCTGATTAAATTTTAAATAATATTATATAAACGAACTATTTATACAAATTGATATGGCATAATATGATGGATGAGTAAAATAATATTGTTATTACATTTTTTATTATTATTTATTATCTTGTTTGGTTTATTTCACTCATCTAATAATATCTTATCACATTGATTTGTATGAATGAATGTGTATAAATAATTTGTATGTGTAGTACTACTTTAGTTTTTTTGACTAGATGGTTAATTAATAGAGTATCAGAATTAAAATTTTGAATTTCAACCTGTACATTTTCATTGTCATTCATCAAATTTATTAAAAAAATTTGTAACTTTCTTTTTTTTCACTTGAATCAAATCTATTAAGATTTTTCTCCTCAAATTTCCTTTTTGAGAATTCAATATGTTTAGTATAGAGGTAAGCAAAATAAATAAATTGTTTAGTAAATATCAGATTCATTCAGCATGTCATTTCCATTGCACAATTAGTGGTTCCACTACATTGGGCAAACTTGCATTAGAGCTAAGGGTCAGACCCAACTCAAAAAAATTTTAAACTCAATAATAAAATTTTATAATTTTACTTATTTTAAAATATATATTTTATGATTTAACTCTCAAAATTTTAAATTTGATATAAAATTTTTTATATATTTAAACTTTAACATTATAATATTTTTGAATTTGAGATTTAGCCCCATCTTTAAAATTCTGGTTCCACTTTGCAGAATAGTTAATTTCAAAAATCACAGTAGCTTAAACCAAATAGAATATCTTATATTTAATTTGGTCTATGCTCGATTTATTGAAATACAAATATGAGAAGTGGATGAGTTCGCAATTCATAAATCATGATCATTGAGGTACTTGAGGGGCGTTAAGACTAGTTTTAACTTAATGGGATCGCATCTTAGCACAGTTCAATTACTTCCATATCCTGCTGCATTTTTTCTGCTACAAAGACACATGATACAGCCGAAACCAACACTGGCTAGGGCTCAGATAAATTGGCTTTGTGTGTACCCATGTTGGATTCAAGGGGTGTGTCTCATATCTTCTTGTGTGAAGATTGATATATAGCAACTACTGAAACAGATGATAACACATCTCTTTTAAGTCTCCATCCATTTTCAATGCAGGATTAAATGCAGTTAGCTTTAAACATTTAGTGGGGGTAGACTGAGAAAGTCGTATTCAAGATTTAAGTGTCGACTGCGTTGACTGCAATATATATGAACATGGCTTAATAGACAGGTAAAGATGGGCACCCACCACTTGGTATGTAGATGCAGTTTCAACGCACAACAACACAAGTTGTTGATTTCGCTCGGAAACCAGAAAATCATTAAAACCACAAAATAAAAACAAGTTACATAATCCATCCATGTAGATATTGCATTAAAGAAAAATCATGCCATTAAATATTTTAAAAATTCGGATTAAAATTATTAGATGTGTTACTCAATTTATTTTTTAAATAATCGAGAAAACTAACAAATTTATAGGGTCAGATTTGTAAAGTATACATATTTCTTCTGTTAATATGCATTTTCATGGTTAAAGTACCTGTACGATATGTCATCCATGCAACTATTAAATTTACGTTTTGACTTTCGTCTCCTCATTAAATGTTCCCGCCAATCGTCCAACGGTACACTAACATCAACATGCACAAATTAATTGCTGCTTAGTAGCGCGGTGAAGAATTTGTCTGTTGATGAAGACTACATAAAGACACTCTTTAAACGAACAGGAACAAGCAATAATAGTGATAACTTTCCATTTTAGGCATGGCACTCCTCCAAAAATGGCTTTCTTAAGTTTTCCTTTTCCTATGCATTGCCCTCAATTTGGCTTTAATCACTCTTGCTGATGACAAAGTCGACAAAGCTAGGTGGCGTAATGTTGATTGAGGTGGAATTGAAGACGTTGTGGTGGGCGGTTTGGTGGTCACAGGCCTCGTTTTGGTGGGGGTGGACTAGGAGGCAGTGGTGGGATTGGCAGTGGTAAAGGTGGTAGCATTGGAGTAGGAGCAGGTGGAGGAGGTAATGGTGGGGGATTCGAAGCTGGTGGTGGTGTAGGGGTGGTGCTGGAGGTGGAGGCTTTGGTGGCGGTGGAGGAGGTGATGTTGGGGGTGGGTCGGGTCATGATGGAGGTTTTGGAGCTAAGGGAGGTGTAGGCGGTGGAGCTGGAGGTGGCCTTAGAGGAGGCGGTGGAAGTGGAGTTGGCAAGGTTGGTGGTGGCTCTGGACACGGTAGAGGCTTTGGCACTGGCGGAGGATTAGGCAGTGGTCTTGGAAGTGGCACTAAAGGTGGTGGTGGAGGTGGAGGTGGAGGTGGTAGAATAAGTGGAGGGTCGGGCTATGGTGGTGGATTTTGTGTAGGTGGTGGTGGGGTTGGTAGAGACATTGGTGGAGGAGAGGGAGGTGGAGGTGGAGGTGGTGTTGGTGGTAGAATAAGTAATGAGTCGGGTCACGGTAGTGGGTTTGGTGCTGAGGGCAGTGTAGGAGGTGGTGCTAATGGAGGTACAGGTGGTGGCCGTGGAGGGGGAATTGGTATTGAAATTAGGGGAGGCATTGGAGTTGATGTGGGTCCTAGCAAAGGAGTAAGTGCCGGTTCCAACAGTGGTAATAGCGGCGGTGGTAGATACTGAAAGCTTTTTTATCTTTTACGTTTTAAATTAAATTAATTTAATACGTAGCTTAATTTAAATGTGAATTATTATATTGTTGTTGTTGAAGCGGAAGCACACAAATGAGTTAAATAATTCACCCAAGTAATATAATAATGCATAACAAGTTATTAAGAAATAAAAGAGAGAAAAGGTAGAAGAAGAACACACAAAGAATTACGTGGTTCGGCAACTTGCCTACGTCCACGACGGATCAAGATCACATTCTTCTCTTATTCTGAATCACAAGGCAACCACAAAGTATGCCTATTACAAGAAAGATCACAAAGAATACTCTCTCTTGCTCTCTAGGGATTTTCTCTCACAAAGAACCACTAAGAATAATCACTAAGATTATTAGTGATCACCAAGATCTCTCTAAGATCACAAAGATCTCACTAACTTGATCACAAAGGTTGTCAAGTTCACTCTCTGTATGTTTACAAGCCAATTGATAGCCTTTATATAGGCCTTGGGACGTCCTAGGTATTCTTTATACGTGTGGGAGTCGTATTAGGGAGTCTTAGAGCAAGTGGGAGACAAAATTAGGAAGTTTCCTAATTTTGGGACACTGTTCCCGCGTTCAGCGCCGCGGCGCTGGTTCGCGTTGCCGCGGCGCTGGCCCGATATTTGCTGAGCGCTGCGGCACTGGATCCCAGCGCCGCGGCGCTTAGGTACTGGAAGTGGAACCGCGGCGCTGGCGCCTGATCCGCGCTCTTCTTTGATTTTCGCCTCCTTTCGCGTCCGTCTTCGATCCATGCGCACCCTACGCACTTGGCTTGATCCCCAAATCATATTCCAATAATTTTTAATCAATATTCTTACAAATTCCCTCCTTGATTCAAAATCATCCACAAAGTAACTCAATCTCTCATTTCCGCATCTTCGGTCACCCTTACAAAGTAGTGACTCCGGTTAAGTCCTTGCATAGGACGGACTTAACCGAGGGCAGTGGCTTAGTCAACATATCAGCAGGGTTTTTAGATGACGCTATCTTTGTCAGACTAACTTTACCACTTTGGACAATCTCACGAATGTAATGGAGCCTCACATTAATGTGTTTCAACCTCTCATGGAACACTTGATGCTTGCTTAGGTGTATGGCACTCTGGTTGTCACAGTATACACCGGTGTTTACTTCTTTGTGAGCCAATATCTCCGCGCATATGCCTTTTAACCACACGGCCTCCTTTATAGCTTCACCAACAGCTATGTACTCTGCCTCTGTGGTAGAAGGTGCAACCACATGTTGTAGAACTAATCTCCAACACACACTACACCCAAACACTGTGAATACGTAGCCTGTCAACGATCTTCTCTTGTCAAGATCACCCGTATAATCTGAGTCTACGTACCCTCTTACCATTTCATTGCTGTCCTCGTCCTTCTTATACACCAACCCGTGATTCGACGTTCCCTTGAGATATCTCAGAATCCACTTTACTGCAAGCCAGTGATCTTTACCCGGATTCGCCATGTATCTACTCACCACACTCACAGCCTGTGCTATGTCTGGTCTTGTGCAAACCATTGCATACATGATGCTCCCCACAGCGCTTGCATACGGTACTTTGCTCATCTGCAGTTTCTCATCCTCGGATGTCGGCGACTGTGCTGCTGACAGTCTGAAATGCATGGCCAAAGGAGTAGAGACAGCCTTCGCGTTTGACATACCGAACTTCTCCAGAATTTTGCCTATATATCGCTGTTGGGACAAGAAGATAACATCTCTTCTTTCCCTCACAATGTCCATACCCAAAATTCTCTTCGCTGCTCCTAAATCCTTCATTTCAAACTCACCACTTAACTGCTTCTTAAGCTTCTGTATTTCTTTTATATTTTTGCATGCGATCAACATATCATCGATGTATAGAAGCAAATACATCATCCCACAACCCATGTTTTTGAAGTACACGCATCCATCATACTTGCTCCTACTAAAGCCACAAGCCATCATAAACTCATCAAATCTCCTATATCACTGTCTAGGTGATTATTTTAACCCGTATAATGACTTCTTTAGCAAACAAGCATGATCTTCTTTACCGGGCTCCTCGAACTCTTGCGGCTGTGCCATGTATATTGTTTCTTCAAGCTCTTCATGTAGAAAAGCTGTCTTTACATTCATTTGCTCTAGATGTAAATCAAGGTTTGCACACATAGCTAACAAAATCCTAATAGATGTGTGCTTGACAACTGGAGAGAATATCTCATGAAAATCGACTCCCTCTCTCTGAGTAAAACCTTGTGCTATTAACCTAGTCTTAAATCTCGTAGGCTCAATCCCCGGTATCCCCTCCTTCACCTTATACACCCACTTGCACCCGACTAGCTTTTTTTGAGGTCTCTCCACCAACTTCCAGATATTGTTCTTCCTAAGAGAACTAATCTCTTCTTTCATGGCCTTTTGCCATTCTTTCTTGTTTTCACTCTTCATAGCCTCACGATATGTCCTAGGCTCATCATACTCAAGAGTGTAAGCAGAATTAAAAGCATGAGCAACTAAGTCTGCTTGTGCATACCTGACTGGTGGGTTAATCGTCCTCCTTAGCCTGTCTCTAGCAAGCTGGCACTCTTCAAGTTCCAACTCAGGAGTTCTAGTCTTCTTTTGGGTGGACTTGGAGGAACACGCCGGTGTTCTTGGTTCATCTTCAAGGATTTCCTTGTTGAAGTGTTGATCTGGGGGCATATCAGATCCGTTTTCAGGCGCTACTTCAACTTTTATTGACTCGGGTGCTGAGTTTTCCTTGGTCACAAGTTTTTCTTTCTCATCTACTTGGGAGGTTTTCAACATCGTCATCTCATCGAATGTCACATCACGGCTTATGATACTCTTTTGTGGTGTTAAGTCTTTACACCACACCTTGTATCCTTTTACTCCTTCGGGATATCCTATGAATACCCATTTGATAGCTCTAGGTTCTAACTTCCCCTCCTTAACATGTACAAAGGCAGGGCAACCAAATATTCTAAGATGGTCAGACTTCAGAGGATTGCCAGACCATTTCTTTTCTGGCGTCATGAAGTCAATTGCTGAGGAGGGACTTCTGTTTATCAAGTAAGCAGCAGTCACTATAGCTTCTCCCCAGAAAGTCTTGGACATCTTCGCATTGGTAAGCATGCATCTAACCCTTTCAAGTAGGGTCATCTTCATCCTCTCAGCTACCCCATTCTGTTGTGGTGTTGATCTTACTGTTCTGTGCCTTGCAATCACATACTTGGCACAAAACCCATCAAACTCTCTGTTGCAAAACTCGAGGCCGTTGTCAGTTCTCAACTTCTTCACTCTTTTGCCAGTTTGATTCTCAACAAGAGCCTTCCAAGTCTTGAACACATCAAATACTTGATCCTTGCTCTTCAACACATAGACCCACAGCTTCCTCGAATAGCCATCAATCAAGCTGAGAAAATATCTAGCACCACCACGAGTAGCTGTCTGAGCTGGTCCCCAAAGATCCGAGTGTATGTAGTCAAGAGTCGCCTTAGTCTTATGCTCACCGGTACTGAACCTCACTCTATGTGCTTTCCCTAGCACACAATGCTCACAAAACTCCAAGGGTTGGAACTTATCCTCACCAAACGCCTTTTGACTATATAACTTCTTTAGGTTTCTCTCGCCTAAGTGTGCCAGTCTAAGATGCCATAACTTGGTTTGCATACTCTCATCATCTACAGAGAATAGTGCAGAACCACTCACGACTTCACCCTTAAGCACATAAACATCTTTGTGCTTCTCTCCTCTCATCACTACCATGGAACCTTTCAAAACTCTTAAAATCCCTCCGTCGATCTTGATGGAACACCCATTCTGGTCTAAATTCCCTAGTGAGATCAAGTTTCTCTTCAAGTCAGGAACATACCTAACATCTGTCAACTCTCTCACTCACCCATCATGCAGCCTAAGCTTAACACTACCAATTCCCATCATCTGACATGCAACGTCATTACCCATTAAGACCTTACCACCACTAATAGACTGGAAATTTGTAAACCAAGACTTGTGCGGGCACATGTGAAAAGTACAACCAGAATCTAAAACCCATTGTTCAGATTTTATACCATCAGTAGCGACGAGTGTCTCTACGCTGTCATAGCTATCATCATAGGCAAGCGCAGCATCCGCTTTCTTCTTGTCCTGTGCTTTCTTCTCAGGACAGTCTTTTATGAAATGCCCCTCTTTCTTGGAGCAATAGCACTTCCTAGGAGTCCTGGACTTTGACCTTGAGCCTTTTTTCTTCCCATCTCTATATGAGAGCCTTCCTCTTACAGATAAACTTTCTGCATTGCCCTTAGCCTGCTTTCCTAATAACTTTGAGTTTAATGATGATTTCACATCACTCATCGTTAAACTCTCTCTGCCGTAGAGTAGCGTATCAACAAAACTCTCATAGCTCTTGGGGAGTGAACTCAGCAGAATAATTGCTCTATCTTCATCTTCTATCTGGATGTTGATAGACTCAAGATCAAGGATGATCTTATTGAAGGCGTCTATATGATCTTTCATCGGCGTCCCTTCTGACATGGACAGCTGATACAGCTTCTTCTTTATATGTAATCTGTTGGCCAACGATTTTCTCATATAAAGAGAGTCAAGCTTCTTCCAAAGATCTATTGCCGTCGTCTCACCTGCTACTTCCCTTAGTACTTCATCGCTCAATGATAGAACGATTGTGCTATGAGCTCTTTCTTGAATGTCCCTTCTTTCTGCTTCTACTCTAGATGACTCTGGCATCTTCTCTTCATCACAAGATAGAGCTGCAGTCTCCTTTAATGCCGAACCAAGTCTTTGGCTCACCAATAACGCCTTAACCTTCATCTTCCACAAATTGAAGTCATTCGTACCGTTGAATTTCTCTACCTCATACTTGGGTGTGGCCATGTTTGCTTAGAACCAAAGCTCTGATACCAGTTTGTTGAAGCGAAAGCACACAAACGAGCTAAATAATTCACCCAAGTAATATAATAATGCAGAACAAGCTATTAAGAAATAAAAGAGAGAAAGGGTAGAAGAAGAACACACAAAGAATTACGTGGTTCGGCAACTTGCCTACGTCCACGGCGGATCAAGATCACACTCTTCTCTTATTCTGAATCACAAGGCAACCACAAAATATGCCTATTACAAGAAAGATCATAAAGAATACTCTCTCTTGCTCTCTAGGGATTTTCTCTCACAAAGAACCACTAAGAATAATCACTAAGATTATTGGTGATCACCAAGATCTCTCTAAGATCACAAAGATCTCACTAACTTGATCACAAAGGTTGTCAAGTTCACTCTCTGTATGTTTACAAGCCAATTGATAGCCTTTATATAGGCCTTGGGACGTCCTATGTATTCCCTATACGTGTGGGAGTCGTATTAAGGAGTCCTAGAGCAAGTGGGAAACGAAATTAGGAAGTTTCCTAATTTCGGGACACTGTTCCCGCATTCAGCGCCGCGGCGCTGGTTCGCGTTGCCGCGGCGCTGGCCCGATATTTACTAAGCGTTGTGGCACTAGATCCCAGCGCCACGGCGCTCATCATGGTCGCCGCGGCGCTGGCGTCTGATGCGCGCCCTTCTTCAGTTTTCGCCTCCTTTCGCGTCCATCTTCGATCCGTGCGCACCCTACGCACTTGGCTTGATCCCCAAATCATATTCCAATAATTTTTAATAAATATTCTTACAGTTATTAACGTCTTGATGTAGTTTATTGAAAAAAATGAAACTTAGTATGTCTAAACAATGAAAGTGATGGCAAACATTTCGCACCCCTTTTGAGATTTACGGTGATTGTTTAAAATTTTAATTTTCAGAACTTCCCTTCTTCCTTCTACCTTCTGCCTGTTTTTCATGATTTTAGATTCGATTTTGAAATGCATGTTGTGTATATATGGTATCAAAGCTGTTGACCGAAAAAAAATAGCTCATCGGGCTAACGAGTTTTAAATTTATTTGTGAGCAAAAAATAACACTTGGGTCTCGTCTTGATTGAGCTTGCCTGTACAAGCTTGAATTTTCTCTTTGCTGTTTGTTATGGCAAGACCTGTAAAATGTTAACACAATTATTGTGACGGTCTTATCGAGGTGAGTTCCGGTAAAGACACTCTGATGCTTAGATTAGAAAAAAAAAATTTGTAATGAAAATCTGATAAGGAAATAAGTCAGAATGTATTTAGGATGAAGAGAATCAAACATCCCTTATTTTTTCTCTCTATTAATTCTTCTAATTTTTTTAGCATCATTTTTACTTCAATGGCTTTTTCTCCTTTTTATAGTACTAGTCTTCGAAGGGCTTTTTTGGTCATTCTCCTTCTGCTATGTTTCTGTCATATGCAGATATCTTCCTGCAAATCTTTTGACACACTTTTGACTCTGCTCCTGCTGTCTCTGTCACATGCCAAATATCTTTCTGCAGATATTCTTAAGCATATTCCTCATATCTGTCTTCGTCGGTAAATTTGATTAAGTGTGAGCTATATTCGATCTGCTTGGGTCAATTTTTTGGTAGTCTCTTTCTATTTGGCTCAGTCATGGTCTGAGGTCTTCTCGAAGAGCTAATCTTCTGATGACTTCACTGGTTGTTCCTGATCAACCTCTTTGGCAAACAGCCAAACTGGTGTCAGTTTTGACTCGATTTCTTCATTGATTACACAGACGCTGAAATGAACCGATTCGGATAGTATATAAATGGTAGCCTTGGCTGTATCTTGGCCTGCCTTGCCGAACAGGTGCTTTAGATTACCGATAAGGTCCTTTGAATTCGAGCAAGTTCTCCGTTGTCTAGCCCTACTATGGCCTGGTCTGATGGCTATTATCATAGGCCTGTCTTTAGAGTGGACTGTCCTGCAAAGAGTGGTAGGCCCTGAGGAGGGCTATCCCACAAAAAAATATTTGACTAGGCCCTTAGGGGCCGACCTCTTTTGAACCTAAAGGCCTTAGGCCTAAGAATGATTTTTAATTCATTCAAAATTGAAAATTCTATTCTATCCTGGCTGGCTCGGGTCGTCCTTCTGGTCTCTGTTTGCTTTCTTCACTTCCTTTTTCTATCATTTTTTTTCTCTGTCTGAGCTGGTTTGAACTGGTTTCTGAGCAGTGTTATGCTATCACGAGTGATTGGTTGTCTTTTGAATTTAAGGATGTCAAAGCTAGTTGGCTTAGTGTGACGATGTCATAGTTGCTCGGCGGGTGTCTGCCACGTAACGACAATTTCCCCCAAACTTTCTTCAAGTAATAATGACGAATCTTTTCAAGCGTCATCCTTGATCCATGTAAAAGCTTCTCGAGCAAGGAACTTATCGCTAGCCGCTAATCTGCTTTTGATTGTGTGGCTGATAGTAGCTAAGACCCAAGAGTCGCATCTTTTTTACTTTCTGAATGACGTTCAGTTAATTAAAACATCTTGGGCCATTGGATCTGTCGAATATAATGGCCTAGGTCACTGTCCTCCGAAGGGACGTATATTTAATGCATCTGAGAACCCCAAAATGTCATACTTCTTTATCCTAATAAGTCTCTTCGATTTTTCCACTAATCTTGTCCATTCATTTAATTTGGACGGTCTGGATTACTTTACCGTTGCCTATAAATAGCCACTTTCTCCTTTATTTTGTCCCATTTATTTTGTATTTTTCTTCTTTGCCATTATTCTGTTATGTTGCCATAAGTCCGTTTTCTTTTTCAAAGGCATCTTTCTTGTTTAATGATTCTTGGTTGCCATTGCTGTTGATTCTTATAGATTTTTGCGCTTCCTCCGAGTAAGCTCATGTTTTTATTTGCCCTTCAGTATCCTCGTGTTTGGTTTGTATACGTTTGTCATTGCCTCTATTTCCTGGGTGATTAGCTAGTTTCTTCAGGCTATTTTCTGGGCTCTTATCACTGTTTCTTTGCTTTGGTCACTTCTGTACTTTCTCCGATTTTGATATTTGTTGCCTATTTTTATTATTTTTTTGGTGTGGTTGATTTGTTATTATCTTTGCCTTATTGTGTCAGTAGCTCCTTTTAGGAAACATCCTTGTGTATCAATAGTTTCTAGAGACAATTTAGATTTTTTAGTCGTGAATATGACTGAGAAGGAGGAGGAGGAACTGACCCCCGAGGTCTTGTTGGTCAGGAGGGGCAGTAGGGCCAGGTTTAGTGAGGAGGCGCCACCCGTGCCTCCTTCATCAAAAGTAGGTTTAAGCGAGGCCAAACCGGCCTCCAATATTAGAGAAGGGGAGAGCAATGACCCAAAAGATCCTAAGGGGTAGATGGTGTGAAGGTAGTAGGTTTTGAGCTGGATACCAAATATCATACCTTCTGCTTGAACGAGAATGACCTGGACCTTATTAAGCACTCGTATGGTATCCCTAAGACGGTTACTCTTAAGCTGCCTTCGGAGAAGGATTACCTAAGTAGTCTCATCAATGATGAGGTGGCTATTCATGTAGAGTTTTTAAGGCTATGTCTTAGGCTTCCCATCCAGTGTTATTTCTCTAAGATACTGGCCCGCTTAAGAATAGATAGAGCCTAATTCTTAGAGGATATTAGCCAGTCTATATATCTTTTGGGCAAGGGCAGAGCAGTCCCCTCCCCATTTTCAAGAACTATGATACCTATATCATTTCAAGAACAATACTAGGAGCCAAAGAGGGTTCTACTATCTCTCTTTTATAGTCTTCAAAACCCCCTCCCTGGCCGACCTACCTCCGTAAAAGACTAAAAAGTGGAGTGGTTCTTTGCTGGGGGAGAGGGAAGTCAGAGGGTCCTTAAAAGTGGGTCATTCATGCCGATTTCTCTCTGGATGCAGGTTTTTATTTTTTTTATGCTTGTATAGTCCGTCTTCCTTCTCTCTTGGTTTCAGGCTGAGATTTTCGGTATGGCAGTTAGAGCTTAAAGGGTTGAGGATGATCTTGCTCGGTCTAGGACCGAGACCCAGCAGGCGAAAAAGATTATCAAGCAGGAAAAGAAGATGGCAAACGAGGTAGGAGCCATGCTAGAGAAAATGATAACTGCCCGTGCTGAGGAAGAGAGTAAATTGTCTAAGCTCGAACACCAAAAAAGACTAGTCGAGCAGAAAATGACAAACTCTCTTACTGCAGTAGAGACCTAAGTCACTGAATTGACACGCTAAAATGAAGAGCTCGAAACACAGCTTGTTGCTGCTCAGCAGAAGAGGGAGTTGATTGACCAGAGTAAAAGCTCTTTGGCAACTCTATTCGAGTAGTAGAGGAACCAGTGATTACTGCTACTCAGCTCCTTGGGCCAGTTGAAGCTTCAACTGATCCCCCTACTCTTGCTAATCCTTCATTCAATGTTAATCCCGAGGTGGTTCCTATTGTAAACCTAGAGGTCCTTGACACGGCCCCAACCACTTAAGCCGACGAACTTCTCTTCAACCTTTTCCTCTTTCTACTCTACTTTCTTTACTTTCTTCCATCTTTTATTTCTTTTTCTTGCGAAGTTTAAAGCTTTTGTAATGTCTGACTCTTGTGATATCTTTTGTCAATGAATGCATGCATCTTTGTTTCTTCCAGTTCGTGTTGACCTGTTCTTATAGCTATTTGTAGTAAATTTGTTTACTCATAAAATAAAATCACAATAATACAACCGGACAACTTATAATATTGAACGCATAGTATGTTAGCATAACCGAACTGTTCATAATAGCTGTATCCTGTAAACGAGCATTTTTAACATAACCGGGCTGATAATAAAACTTGTAGCAAGGAAAGTTAACCATACTGTCGAAACACTCGCCATAATTAAATAATAGCAGTGATCTCTAAACAACTTGGGGAGCCTTGGCTATAAACAAGCAGTTCTTTCACAGCTCCAAGGCATTTAACTCGGTCGTTCGAGTGCCTATGATAATTACAGATCTGATCTTTAGAAAAATAGGTTCGCTCGGTGCACCTTATAGGGATAGGCAACTGGGCGATCGGATGTGATTAACAATTGTTAAGAGTCGTGCAACAATTAGATCGAGGGAGGGATCAAGTATCCAAGTTGTTCGAAGTTATCAGGTAATAGTTGGTTCGGTGCGGTAACATGATCAAGTGGTAATCAAGTAATAGAGACCCGCTTGGTGAGTTCTATAGTAACTACTTATCCACAACCGTAAAGAATAAATATTTACACATATATAATATTCATATTTTATTTGTATGGGTGATACTTGATTTATGTATTATTATTAATATTATTTGTATAGATTAAGAACCTACTATTAGGATTGAGTTTATTTGCAAAATTTTAGATTTATTTTAGGGACCAAATTATAATACTTTAAAAGTTTTATGGGTTAATTTGTAAATACTAAAGGTTAGCCTCTTAGTATAAAAATACACATTTTAAACCCTAATTTATGCATTTTTGATCAAGCCACCTCATTTAGAGTGAGAAATGAGAGAAAGAGAAGAGGAAAAAGAAAAAGAAGAAGAAATTTAGAATTTTAAGTTTTAAGAGGTATATTGTAATCCTTTCTTAGTTTCTTGGTGTTAATTAAGTTAATTCTTTTAAGTTTTAATTTTTAAAAATATGTAAAATTGAGGACTTATATGGATTTTGTAAGATATATTAAGAATTGATTATGATTATGTAAATAACTTGATAAATCATGATGAATTGTAGAATTTCTACTTAATAGCCTCTTGATCCGAGAATTTTATAAATTGTTGTACTTTAATTCTGTTTTTGGCTTTTTAGAATATGAAACTAGACATGTCTAGAATCATTTAAGACTTTGAATTGATTGAAATTTCAGAAATTAAAATTCTTAGTGAATTTATAAAAATAACCCTGAAATTCTAAAAAATTTCATGTGTTAATAGTATACTACAGTGACAAATAATTTTTTTTATCTACTAAATGATCTTCAAAAATTACAAAATTTTGAAATATGATATACTCATAATTGAGAATTTAGTTCAATGTGGTTAAATTGTTATGATTTTCTAAAATGTATCAGCTCATTGCAATATTTGATTAACAGATTTTTAAAGCTATGGAATAAAATAATTTTAAAATACTTTTAGCAGGGATTTTGAAGTAAACAATTTATCATGGATTGAGATATATGTCAAGAGTAATTTTGTGATAGTTTTATAACTTTTGAGTTAGTATATGATTTTATAAAATTGGAAGACTGAATACTGTTTAGTAAATATCTTGATTTTGTCAGGATAATAGTTTGAATTTGATGGTGTTTATGAAATGAACTATATAGGAATTATGATATAATATTTATATATAAGAAGGATATATGAGTCAAGAAATATATATTCTGATTTTGGAACAATTGGATATCATTTAATATATAAGAAAATTTTGTTAAGTGTAAGTAGTCAGAATGACAGGTTTTGAGAAACTAAGTAATTAGACCAATTCAATGTGATAAGTGCAATATGTGTAATTTTGTAAGTTATTTAAAGTGTTTTATGTGAATGGTGAGGCTTTATGAAATGATTAATCCCCATTGATAGGTTATGGAGAATTAAGCGTTGTACTTGAAAGTGTTAAGAGGTAAGTATACTAGACTTTTACTGAAATCACAATAAATATAGTAATTGTTTATGTATGATTTTGTAAATGTACTTAGAAGTATATTTATGTTATGCCAAAGTATATTTGATATAAAATATAAAAGACATAGGTTTATGAATGTGAGCATAGACATACGTGACATATAAGTGTTCTTAAATCAAATGTGTTTAACAAAGAAAGCTTTTGAAGTAAAAAATGTTCAAATCACATAAGATGTCTACCAATGTGAGATGACTCACCGATGATTAGTGTGAGGGTTTGGCTCTTACCTTCGGGCATGATCGTTATTATGTGTAATTTAAACCTCACTTGTGTTATTCCTCTCATACAGTTGTTGTGTGTTTTCTATAACACAAATTAGCGCAAGTGCACGTTGTCGCAACAAGTAATATATGATAAGTAGAGTGTCGATCCCACAGAGAATGATTTATCTTTTCTAGTTTAAGTACCGAAATGGTGTCTTTCTACTATTATCCAGAAAATGATTTAATGTATGATGATTAAACTACTCAAGTAAAAGAACAACTTAATTATGCTAAGTGATAAACTAAATTACCAACAAATTATATTCAATATGAGAAATCCTAGGATTACAAACTATCCCCCATTATGCAAATAAATTCAGCAGAATCTCTTTGATGTTTATTGGTTCTCAACTTGATATATTGACCAAAACACTCAACACATCACAAGCCTCTTTTGCAGGTCAAGTGAATCTATTCCATCCAATCAAATATCTATATGTCTATGATAAATAAATTGAACAAAATTCATTAAGCACAAGTTTTATGAGCCATACATGCCTTATGAGTATATGTCTATCTCATATGAAACTCAAGTGTACTACACTATGATCATGCATCAATATGCTTAAGACTAAATACCTAAATGCCTTTGTCAAGTTTATTTAAGCATTTCTAGATCAATTTAACCACTGGCCAAGTAATCAAATAGCATTAAGCACAAGCACAATGAATATATCAAAAGCTGAATTAATACCATAAAAGAGAGAACTAAAATCAATCACATAATGAGTTCAAGGATGTAATCCTAGATGAACGAAATTAGCTCATCATTAAACTACACAATCTTGAAGCTAATTCCATCAATACATGTAAACTAAACATCTTACAACAAGTAAAGAATCAAAGCAAAGAAGACATCCCTGGATTTCAGCGCCGCGGCGCCGATTGCAGAAACAGTGCCCCCATTCGTATTTTTATCTCTAATGCTCCGATTTGCGTCCGTTTTCCGGTGTTTTTGCTCCGATAATGCTTCAACCTATAAAACAACATTAATACGCATAAATAGCCCAATTATTGAGATAAATTGAACAAATATCAAGTTAGGAAGATAAAATAGTTTATACAATTACGCCTTATCAACAGTATGTCATCGACGGGTGACATTTGGCTCATTATGCGATATGTGATATGAAATTCCTACTAAGTAGTAGTTGGGTAATGGTATTCCTATTATATGTTTTGAAAGAATGTGTAAGCGCTTATTTGACATGTGATTTGATAAGATTATGATTCTAATTTATTATAGCATATCATACATATGCATTGTATGTGTGTGTGTGTATATATATATGTGTGTGTGTATTTTTATTTTGATATATGAAAAACTAGTATGCTTACTGAGTTTTATACTCATTATAGTTTATGGTGATTTCAGGTAAATAAGATATATGTGTGCTTAGCGGATTTGGCAAGACTTCTGCTGTCCCTTGGGTTTCCTAAGTTGCTAGGTTACTAAGTGTTTCATTTGTGGACACATAGTTTAAGATATCTGATTTGTCTATATTGAATAAATATTTATGTGTTATTTTATTAGGTGTGATTGTATTTGGTTTATGTTTCACCAAGTATGGTCATTGGTTGATTTTATATTGAACTTACTAGCAACTTGATAAGGATTCCTATGTTGAATTTAAGTTTAAAATTTTATGCAATATTAATTATGAGTGCACACTATCGAATGCATGTAAGTTATGTCATGTTTCGAATCTTTTGGGTCTGGGACGTGACAAATAATATTGACCAAGCAGCTTTGCGGTATCTTCAGGAGATCGACTCAGCATAATATCATTAAATAGTATGCCATAGGTGTTGTGGAAAGGCCACAGTGATACCGTGGAAAAACCACCGTCAAACCCCCTTCAATGGGTGCCACAGTGTAACTCATGGTGACACTATGGAAATGCCACAACCCTCGCCTACCAAGTCGTCTCAATTGCCCTCGTGTCAAAATAGTAATGGTGATATACTCTGTGAACATTAAACCAATTATGGTGAAAGTGCTCCGTAAGCATCAAACCAGTCATGATGAAATGCTCTGTGAACGTCGAACTAGTGATGGTGAAGTGCTCTATGAGCATTAAACCGATCATGATGAAATGCTCTGTGAACATCGAACTAGTTACGATGAAATGCTTCGTGAGCGTTGAACCAGTGACAGTAATGTGCTCTATAAGCATCGAACTGATTATGATGAAATGCTCCATGAGCGTCGAACCAGTGACAGTGAAATGTTCTGTAAGCATCAAACCAGTGACAGTGAAATGCTCTGTGAGCATCGAACTAGTGAAGGTGAAATGCTCTGTGGGCATTGAATCAGTGACGGTAAAGTGCTCCGTGAGTCTCGAATCGATCATAGTGAAATGAGGATGATACGATGATGTATTGTTAAGATGATAGTATGATGTAACGATAATGTTATGATGATGATGGTGATGATGTTATAATGAGATGTGATATGGTGTTTTAAATGATTCGGGCCGTACCTTTTGAGAGCATTGACCTGGATAATCTTTCTGAAATAATCATCACAGTGCATTTGTTAGATAGCTTGAGGGCAACGTTTATGAGCATTCCATTCTATATTCCAAGCCATTCATTTCTCGTGGACATACATGCAAGAACGCAAAAAAATTTTATTAGGAAAGATGTTTGTACACTGAGAATAATTGTGTGTATAAAAAGAGTGTTTTAAGGGTAATATTTTTTTAGTAGCTCGGTGTTCCATGGTATTTTTACGACTTGTCTATCTACCATTTCAAGCTTGTATACCCCTCTGATATACCTGATGACTTTGTATGGCTATTCCCAGATTAGGCCGAGAACTCCATCCGTGGGATTCCTTATGTTGAGCACTACTCTTCTCAGCACTAGGTCCCCTTCCTCAAACTCTCAGGCCCTAACGCTTTTGTTGTAGTACCTAGTTACCTTCTGCTAGTAGGCTACTGCTCAGATCTGAGCCTAATCTCTAAGCTGTTCGACTAAGTCCAATCCCTCATTCATTATATTGTCGTTGAAAGCTTTAAAAAAGTTTAGGACTTTTACGGGAATTAATGCTTCGTTCCCAAAGGCTAACGAGAATGGCGTCTCGTTTGTGGTTATCCTGCTAATAGTTTGAAGTGCCTACAGCACTTTTAGTAGCTCTTCTACCTATGCTCCCTTTCTTTTTGTTAATTTCTTCTTGAGTAGCTTTTTGACTAGTTTGTTGGAAGATTTGACCTGGTCATTGGTTTTTTGGTGTACAGGGGAGGCAAATGTTAACTGCACTTCTAATTGCTTAGAGAAATTTTTGAAGCTGTTGTTGTCAAATTGTTTTCTATGGTCGCTAATGATGGTGTGAAGGATTTCGTATCAGCATATTATGTTTCTTCACACAAAATCTCAGATACTTTTCTCTATGATTTTTTATAGTGACTCGGCTTCAATTCATTTGGTAAAGTAGTCAACTGCCACGACTATATACTTACAAGATCCCTTGCCTCAGGGCAAGGGTTCGATCAATTCAAGCCCCTATTGGACGAGTAGTTGGGGACCACTCATCGTGGTCAGCTCTTTTGTTGGTGCTTGGATCTTGTTGATAAATATTTGACACGTGTCGTAGCGCTAAACTAGATTTTTAGCGTCTCATAGGGCGGTTGGCCAATAGGACCCAGTTCAGAAGACCCTGTGAGCTGATTGGTTGCTATAGTAGCTAAGCTCAAGTGCACACTATTATATCAAGTAATATAGGATTTAAGTCCAAGTATCAATCCCACATGGACTATACGATCTAATTCTATAAATCAAGTACTAAAATTGTACCTACTTAACTTTTATTCAGACAATCACCATCTGAAATTTATTTAACTAATCTAATTTTATCAATTAACTAAACAAAAGTAAAGAGTAAAATTGATAAATAAAGATAATCTAGGGTTTTGACTAGTCCCCTAATATTTCATTGGACTCATTAACCACTTAGTTAATCCCTTAACACTAATTGATTGGCTTAGATACTAATCTTATCACAAGTCTCTGTCGATGGTCAAGTGATTATTACACATTTTAACAATCACCTATATGTCTATGGCAATCAAATTAGAATGTAATTCATTAAGATCAAGTCTAAATTATATCATACATGCCACCTAGGTATATGTCTATCCTAGATGAAACTCATAGTTGTTACCCTATGATCATGCATCAAACTATCATAGGTTAAACACATGAATCCCTCTGTCGAGTTCATCATGGTTCTTTAATCATTCAAAATATTGATCAAGTATAATGAAAGCATTAAACATAAGATAGAATAAATCAATTGAATGCATCAAGTTCATAAACTAAAAATTTACATAATTCAAATTCATACTAAGTTCACATAGTCTAACCCTAGATAAACAATTTAGTCTATCACAAAACTAAAAGTATCTAACCAATTTATAAATATCAACAAGAATAAGAACATAATGATAAAGAAAGAGAAGAAAAACTAATTAAAGTGACTCCTTGATGTGCTTCTCCCTCAATCTTGACTTGAAACTTGAATCTTGATCTTAGTTCTTCAATCTTTGACTTTGATCTTTGATCTTTGATCTGTATTATGAATTCTTTCTCTAAGTTTTTGCCTATTTTTTTTCTCTTCCTCTCTTTCAATTGGGGTTTTTGGCCTTCTATTTATAGGTTTTTATCTCCAAATTACTGTTCACGAGTACTGTAGTAAATAATGTTCACACATACTGTTCATCTGGTACTGTTCACAGCCACGGGCGTCACGGCACTAGATCCTAGTCATTGCTGCGCTGAGACACTGTTTTCATCTCCGCGACAATGAGGTACTGTAGCATAATCATTGTAGTTCGTTACTATAGCATATACTGTAGCAATTTGGTTTTTTGGGTTATTTTCATTAAAGTTTCGACCTTATTTGTTCCATTGACTCTAAACCTATGAAAATAATAATAAAATACATCAAAAGCTAATTACTCTTTAATGTTTATGAATAAATATTAAGTTTGAAAGATGGAAATATTAAACTTAATGAACCCTTATCATGAGCTAGGGTTTCCTTCTTCGAGTGATAACCGCAAACTCCTTCATAGATTTCCCTCATGACTCGCTCCGCCTCTAAGGGTCCCAGACATCTCATATAGGGGTTTGAGAAACCCCTTCAGTATAACACCTCGCTGATCACCGAGTATCTGGCATTTTGGTATTTAACTCTTCAGGCTTCTTTTTTATCGGTCAAAATTGTCCCACTCAAAATGTAGTCCTTAATAGGGTCTATCCAACTTGGTTCTGACCTGATCTGTATAATCTATTCTTTCTCTTTGGTGCTGGGCTTTAATAAGAGTTCTATAGGAACCTTTTGGAGTAACCAAGCATCTTTTGCTGATGCTATTTAGGTGATGATATCTGCTTGATGATTCTCATTTCTTAAGATAAGTTCCATTCGTATTTCTTTGAACTAGCTAGTTATTCTTCGCACTTTTATCAGCACTTTCTTTGTAGCCAGCGTCTGAGCTACTCTTAATACGGCCAGGAGAGCTTTATATTCTGTCTCGTTATTTGAAGCTTTGAACCTGAAACATACCACATATCTGACCTCATCTCTTTTGAGAGTCACGAGGACGATCCCTGCTCCATTTCCTTGCAAGTTAGATGCCCTGTTAATATAGAGCAACCATTTTTTTAAAGTTGTATCAGGGGCCTGGGCACCCATCCTTTCAACCACTATTGGCTTGCAGGTGCTTTCGGCTACAAAAGCAGCCAAGGCTTGCCCCTTAATAGCGGTTTGGGGCTTATAGTAAACGTCGAATTCATTTAGCTCCATGGCCCATTTAACCAATCAGCCGGATAGTTCAGGCTTGTACAAGATCTATCTTAATGGCAGGTTGGTTCGTACAATGATGGTGTATGCCTGAAAATAAGGCCACAACTTCCTTTCTGACATAATCAGAGCTAACTTTTCAAGGAGACAGTATTGAGTCTCCGGGATGGTGAAGGCTTTACTTGTATAGTACACGGGTCGCTGCATCCCTTTTACTTCTTTGGCTAGTACCGAGCTAATATCCCGTTCTGAGACTCCCAGGTACAGTACTAATGCCTTCTCCTGTATGGGGATGACTAAATACACCGGTTCGAAAAGGTAGGCCTTTAGTTGCTGAAAAGCATGTTCGCATTCTTCCGTCCATCGATTTTTCTCCTTTCTCTTTATTACCTGGAAGAATGTAAAGCATTTATCGGTGGCCTTGGAAATGAATCTGTTCAGTGCCACGATCCTTCCTGTAAGCCACTAGATTTCCTTCACCGTACTTGAGGACTTTATTTCCAGAATGGCTTGAACTTTATTTGGATTGGCTTCTATCCCCCTCTAGCTTACCATGAAGCCTAAACATTTCCTGGATCTTATCCCGAAGGCATATTTTTTGGGTACAACTCCATTCTGTTCATTATCAATATCATGAAAACTTATCTCAGATTGACCACTTGGTCCTTTACTTTTACTGACTTGGCTATCATATCGTCCACGTAGACCTCCATATTCTTGTAGATCGGACTTTTGAAGAACTTGTTCACCAATCTTTGGTAGATAGCTCTAGCATTCTTTAATCCGAACGGCATTACTTGATAGCAATAAGTCCCTGATAAGTGATGAAGGATGTTTTCTCCTGGTCGGGGAGAAACATCGGGATCTGATTATAGCCAAAAAAAAGCATCCATAAAACTCAGCAGCTCATACCCAGCCGTAGCATCCACTAGTTAGTCGATCTTTGGAAAGAGGAAACTATCCTTGGGACATGCCTTATTTAGATCGATGAAGTCTACGTACATTCTCCACTTTTCATTGACCTTCTTTACCATTACCACGTTGCCCAACCAGTCAAGATAATGGACTTTTTGGATAAAACCCACCACCGACAGTTTCTTCACTTCTGCCGCTACAGCATCATTTCACTCCCAATTAAAGAGTCTCATTTTCTACTTAATTGGTCGGGATGTAGGGCTAATGGTCAACCTGTGGACAACCAATTCTAGATTGATTACAAGCATGTATTTGTGGGACCAGGCAAAGAAGTCTGAAAAATCTCAAACCTGTTGGGTTAGCCATTCCTTGACCCCTGGCCTTAACTGGGTTCCCATCCTAACCACTTTCTCAGGCTCCTCAACTTTGACTCCCATGTCTTACAATTCTTACTGGCTCCAGGGATTTGTCGACTTTCTCTTTTAGGTCAATGGTAAAAATACAGAATGCCTTTCTTGCTATCACCGCATAACAACTCTTGGCTGCCTTCTGATCTCCTAATGCTATTCTGATCCCTTCTCCTATTGAGAATTTTAGCTTCAAGTAATGAATGGATAGGGAAGCATTCATACTCACCATAAAAGGCTACCCGATGAGGATCCTGTATGGGAAGGGCTGATCTACAACCACGAATTTGGTCATTACAATTTTTTCATAGGGCTTCTGTCCCAAGATGAAGGGCAGAGCTACTACCCCGACCGATATTACACAGTTGTCTCCGAACCCCTGCAGTGATGTCTGGGTCCCTTCCATGTGTAGGTTCTTGATTTTTAAATCATCTAGGATTTCTTTAAAGATTATATCAACTGAGTTGCCCTGATCGATGAATACCCTATTTATCTTCTTTCTTACCACCAACACTTCGATCACAAGCTCTTCAACATAGAGATAACTGACTCCCTGTGAACATAATCGGCAATTCTTGCTGCAACCTTGGTTTCTTAGCCAGATGAGCGTTTCACATAACTTAGTGCTTCACCATTGAGTACTTTGAGTAGTTTTTTCACTGTTTATTTGATTCTTCTACCAACGTGGGTCCACAAAAAATAATTATGACAAAGTAAGGATTCGACCCACTAGGTTGGCTAGCGATCGTGAGCTGTCGGTTCGCTCGAAACTCTTCTAGGTACCCATTTCTTATTAGGGTGTCAACCTGCTTCTTCAGCTCGGAGCACTCCCTCGTGGCATGTCCTGGCCTCTTATGCATACTGCACCACTTTTTCAGGTCTATTCACTGCTCTACTCTCTTCTCTTTGAAATTCCTATGTAGCAGACCCCGATCCTGAATTGCTTCATAGATATCTTTAAGTGGCACAGCTAAAGGGAGAAACTTCTCAACATGAGCCACTTTTCTCTCTCCAGTCGGAGGTTCATCATGGTTCCTTGGGCTCTGAGGCAGCCCGGAGGGGTTACTAGGGTAGATTCTGTTTGGTCCTTCTCTCCAATTTTTAGGCTGATTGTTCGACGTATTATTCTTTCGACTGTCGGGCGCATTACGCCAGCTTACAAAATTTTCCCTCTGCGGAGGATGGTATTCATCGTTCGTCTTCTGGTATTTCTACGGAGGGGGTGGTGGTCCATCTCTTCCCTTATATCTAACTTCTTCTCTAGGTCGAGCCTGCCCTCGAAGTGGTTTGGCAAGGGATCTCTTGGCCTCCTTGCCTTCTTTCATTGACATATACTTCAGCACCTTATTATATGTTATTGTATAATTTATGATACTACTTTCCTCTAAATTGTACCAAAATCTATTCAGCCTTAGTCTTGTCTTGAGGGCTTCTAGGGCGATAGGATGGTCGAAAGCTCTCAAGGCTATCACCTCCTTGTGGAATCTCTAGATGAAATTCCTGAGGCTCTCTTTTTGGCCTTATCTGATCTGCTTCAATTGCTCTGGATCCTTAGCTACCTCGCACGAACCTCAAAAGTGTTGTGAAAAAATGGTTTCTTGGGCCAACGAGCCTTAAATTTATTTGTGAGCAGGAAACAACACTCGGGCCTTGTCTTGGTTAGGTTTGCCTATACGAGCTTGGATTTTCTCTCTACTGTTAGCTATGGCAAAACTTATAAAACGTTAACATAACTACTCTGACGGTAATGCCATGATGGGTTCCGTCGAAAACACTTCGATGCTTAAGTTAGAAAATATTTTTTTTTTACTGATGGAAATCTGATAAGAAAATAGGTTAGAATGTATTTAGGATGAAGAGAATAAAACCTCGTTTTTTTCTCTTTGTTAATTCTTTTAATTTTTTTGGCATCATCTTTATTTCAATGTCTTTTTCTCCTTTTTATAGTACTGGTCTTCAGAAGGCTTTTTTGGTCATTCTTCTTCTGCTGTGTTTTTGTCACATACCAAATATCCTTTTGCAGATTTTCTGACACACTTTCGACTCTACTCCTATTGTTTCTGTCACACGCCAAATATCCTTCTACAGATATTTTTAAGCATATTCTTAGTATATTCCTCATGTCTGTCTTTACCGATGGATTTGGTTAAGTGTGAGACTATGTTCGATCTGCTCAAGTTGGTTTTTTAGTAGTCTTTTCCTGTTTGGCTCATCTATGGTCTGAGGTCTTCTCAAAAAGCTAATCTTCTGATGACTTTACTAGTTATTCCTAGTCAATCTGTTCGATAAATAGCCAAACTGGTGTCTGTTCAGACCCGATTTTTTTATTGATTATGCATGCGCTGAAATGAACTGATCTGGTTAGTATGTAAATAATGGTCTTGGCTATAACCTGGCATGTTCTGACCCGATTTTTTCATTGATTATACATACGCTAAAATGAACTGATCTGATTAGTATGTAAATAGTGGTCTTGGCTATATCCTGGCATGTCTTGCCGAACAGGTGCTTCAGATTACCGATCAGATTTTTTGAATCCGAGTAGGGAATCCACTGTCTAACTCTGCCAGGGCCTAGTCTGATGGCTGTTATCATGGGCCTGTCTTCGAAATAGGCTACCCTACAAGGAATAAGGAGCCCTAAGGAGAGATATCTCACCAAAAACAATCTGACTGAACTCTTTTGGGCCTGAAGTCCTAAGGGTGATTTTTTGAGGGGGAACAAAAGTTAAGATCATCTCTTTTATGTTTGTTTTATTTCTTTTATTTATATAAATTGAGTATTATGAGATTGTGCCTGCGGTGGAATAAGTAGTAAATTATTTACTGTATTAGGTTGATGTTAGATGTGTCAATTTATGTATTTGAATTATATTTAAGTCGTGTTATATAGAATATTATTAATTTTTTTCTAAATGATTTGTTTATTTAAACGAATCAAATACTCAAACACTAAAATGACACGAATGACACAATTAAATAAGTTTGGTAACGAGCCAATTTTGATTTCTAAATATATATAATTTAATTCATTTATAATTATAAGGTATAATTCAATTCATTTATATAATTATATAATAAAAAAAGATTGGATGTGTTATACATAGACACGTGTATGTTACAATAATATATATATATATATATAAAGATGAAGTCTTTAATCTATTTAAAACTAAAATTCATCTTAAAAAAATATTATTTTTTGTTTCCTTTATGTCTTATAGATATAATTTGTTGTAAAATTGTATACTTTTAATCAATAATTTTAAAAGAATATGAAATAATTTTTTATTTAACGAGCCTTAATGAATTAAATTGATTCATAAATGTATTAGTGTTTCTAATAATTTTGCGCCTTAACCAAAAACGCATCTTAAATGAATTTACTTGATTCATTTACTTAAACAACAACGTATCTTAAACAAATTAGAGAATTCAAAGAGTTGAGACATAAATTTAGCATGATTAATAAATGGATAATACAAATTCAATCTATTTAATAATTGTGTTAATTTTTTCCATCCAAATTTACTTAAATCATGTCGAATTTGTGTTGCATGATTGTGTTGTGACCTATTTTTTCATTCCTATTTAATGTTAACAACAATGTAAAAGGTTGCATTAGTGAAATTTTGATGGTCGGTATGATGCTAGAAGCAATGTGGTAAGTGATGCTGATGAAGTAGAGGATAAAGGTGGTTGTAGCGAAGTGTCAAACCTTCTCATGCCCTCTCCCCCAAGCTCATTTTTTTAATTTAATAATCAAATTTTATAATTTTTATCCACTAAAATATGTATTTTTGTGACTTGGTCCCTTCAAAATTTCAAGTCCGATATTAAAACCATAATATAATTAATCTCTAATTCAATATAATTTTTTAACTTTAATGTCTGACCTGCTCACCTTAAATTTTGATTCCACCCCTATTATAACAATGACTATAGAGGAGGAATTGGTAATATAAATGCTTATCTATATTTTTTTACCTTAATTTTTAGATTGTAAACTAAGTTTTTATAGACTCATTCTATTTCATTTTCTTTCAATCTCATATGTTTGCATGTGGTGTTGTTTATAAAATGCTTATCCATTAGTGAGTAAGCTTTTGATGGTATGCAATGTTTTTTTGATTTCCTATTCTTTTATATTTTTTTGTGTTTGTATATATTAATAAAAATTAAAGCTAATACCATATTAAGAGAGTTTTTTAGACATTATATCCTTAATCTCTAAAGTATTTCAAGGACACGGTAAAAAGGTGCAAGAAATGCAAACCATAAAGAGTAAGTTGGCCATTTATAGTTATAGAGTAAAAAATTTACAACTATTACTTTTAATATTTATTAGAAGTTTGTGAGATCTCAAAAACATCACTTAAGGTTTGTGAAATATCAGTGATGGTTTCATTGAGTGGTTAAGGGTGTATTTTCCCTGCTATAAGATTGGAGGTTTGAGTCTCAGATTCAATATATGCCGAGATGGTGAATAATTTTTTTTCTTTTAAAAGGGTCACTTTTTCTCTCTTTTGTGAGATTTGTGTTCCTTTTTTTTATAGTCTACTTTTATAGAGTAGGGTATAAATATGAGATGTTCTCTCTTTTATGGGATTTCATAGGGTTTACTTTTCCAGTGTAGGGTATAAGTTGCCCCCTTCTTTGTGGAGGTCTGTATTCGAGCTCTCTTCTTTCTTCTTCTGTAGGATCTAGATTCCTTTCACATGGTCTACTTTTCTAGTGTGGAGTATAAATATGAGTTGGATTTTTTTCTTCTCTCTTTTGTAGGGTTTGTGTTCCTTTTTCATAGGGTTTATTTCTCTAGTATGGAGTATAAATATAAGTTGTTCCCTCTTTTATGGGGGTTTCGTAGAGTTTACTTTTCTAGTGTAAGGTATAAGTTATTCCCTTCTATGTGGAGGTTTGTATATGGGCTCTTTTCTTGCCTCTTTTGTAGGGTTTGAGTTCCTCTTTCATAAGGTCTACTTCTCTAATGTAGGGTATGAAAATGAGTTATTCCCCTTTTTTATAAGTTGTTCCCTTCTATGTGGAGGTTTGTATATGGGTTCTCTTCTTGCCTCTTTTGTAGGGTTTAAGTTCCTCTTTCATAGGGTCTACTTCTCTAATGTAGAGTATGAATATAAGTTATTCTCTTTTTTTTATAAAGTTTCATATAGTCTACTTCTCTAGTGTGGAGTATGAGTTGTTTCCTCCTTTATGTAGATATGTATTCGAACATATGCCAATGTGTAATTATAATGTCTTTGTTCCGATAATTCTTTGGGTATAATATCAATGATGATTTCTTCCTTTACGAAGTTTGTGTTTGGACACGCATCAATATGTATGTTGGCTTAGAAGGCATAAATTTTTTTGATGATTTCAAACAATTGAGCAACAATTATTTTGGACCGAAGTGTAAAGTTTTGAAAGTTTCTGAAAATGCACTAAAATGCAAAAAGTTCAAAACTTTTGATCACTGTAACGAGTATTGATTATGGATGTAGCAACGACACTATTCCATAACGGTTAAATTACTATGCAACAGTTAAAATACCGTTGAAGGTCTGTAGCTACGGTTAGTAACAGTCATACAACTGTAGCAACGGTCGAATGCACTGTAGCAATGAACATAACACTATAGCAACGGTTAAAAATAACTAGTTACTCCCTCAACTATAAATAGAAGCCCTATTCAAGTTTAAGAGGTGTGCGAGTGCTCTAAAATATTCATATCAATTATAATACTCACCATGAGCCTTAATTGTTATATATACTTAATGAGAGTGTTTCAAATATAAGGGTCTAGTTGGTACTCGGTAAAGTTAACTTACTATAAGGGTTTGATTAGTACCTGAGAGTATGATTAGTACTTAAGAAACTAATTAAGGTTTAATTAATACTTGAGAAAGTCAATTTGTAAAAGTTTGATTAACACATGGGAAGTTAATTAAAGGGTCTTGAAAGATAGACCAATCTAGTAGAATCTTCAAGGTAATTTCTTAAGGCGTGGACGTAAGTTATGTGGAGAGCCGGACCACATAAAAATCCAGGTGTCATTTTCTCTTTCTCTACTATCTTAATTATTGCAATTACTTGTACTTTAATTTGTTTACATATTATTAGTAATTACATAAATTATTTACTATTAACTATTTTATTGAAATACATAATTCATACCCACTTCTTAGGTTGCCTACTATATCTACCCTACCTTCTTATATAGAATTTTCATTTAGTATCAGAGTCTCGTATTATAGAAAATGACTTAACCATCTTAGAGTGATCCATGGCAACCTTTTTCTTTTGAATTTTATATTGATAAATGATTTTAATTTTTAAATGATGATTTTCATCATACATGTTTTATATGCCATAATATATTTTTATTTTGACATTGTCATAAGGTTAGAATAAACATAAGGGAAGCTATAAATTCATATGCTTAAAAAAAAATCAAAATCTATATTAATCTTTGATAGTTGATATATATATATATATTTTATGTAATTTTAATTATCCCTCTTACATTTATAATTGTCTCATTATTTTTTTATGATTCTAAAGGGGGAGAAATATGTGCATAAAAAATCAAAATCAAAATCTATATTAATATTTGATTATTGATATATATATATTTTTTATGTGATTTTGATCATCCCTCTTACCTTTATAATTATGTCATTATTTTTTATGATTCCAAATGAGAGAAATATGTGCAGAATTTATGAAATAATTTTATACTTCTAATCCTTGATAACATCTATTTGATTTTTGCCAAAAGGATTAGAAAAATGTTTAATTGCAGGGGAGCACAAATTTATGGGGAGGTATACTTTTTAAATTTCAAATGGTACACATATTTTTTTTCATCATAAAAAAAGGGAGAGATTATTAGCTTAGATACCATTGAAGATTTTGATGATTTGAAACAATTGAGAAACAATTATTTTGGATTGAAGTGCAAAGTTTTGAAAGTTTCTGAAAATGGACTAGAATGTAAAAAGTTCAAAACTTTGGATCACTGTAACACATACTGTTTTTGACTATAGCAACAACATTGTTTCAAAATGGTTAAATTACTGTACAATGGTTAGAATACTGTTCAAGCACTATAGCAACGACTAGTAACAGTTATACAATTGTAACAACGGATAAAACACTGTAGCAACGGTAAGTTACTCCTCCACTTATAAATAGAAGCTCTATTCAAATTTAGAAGGTGTGAGAGTGCTTTAAAATGTTCATATCAGTTGTAATAATCATGAGCCTTACTTATTTTATATACTCAATGAGAGAGTTTCAAATGTAAGGGTTTGATTGAACCCAAAATCAATCTTTACAAGAGTTTAGTTGGTACCCGGTAAAGCTAACTTACTATAAGAGTTTGATTAGTATATGAGAAACTAATCAGGGTTTAATTAGTACATAAAAAACTAATGAGAGTTTAATTAATACTCAAAAAAGCCAATTTGTAAATGTTTGATTAACACATGGAAAATTAATCAAAGGATCTTGAAAGATAGACTGATCTAGTGGAATCCTTAAGGCAATTGTTTAAGGCGTGTGGAAGGCCGAATCACGTAAAAATCTAGGTGTCATTTTCTCTTCCCTACTCTTTTATTTATTGCAATTACTTGTACTTTAATTTGTTTATATATTATTAGTAATTGCATAAATTGTTTATTATTGATCATTTTATTAAAATACACAATTCACACCCCTTTTTTGGATTGCTTATCATATTTACCCTACCTTTCTATATAGAAATTTCACTGTAAATCCTCTTATTATGGTATCAGTAGTCCTCTTATGTAATATTATAACTTAAAAAATTTAAAACCTGAAGCGAAAGCAATAAATTCAAATAATATAATGCAGCAATAAGTAATCAAGAATAAATTAGGAAAAGAAAGTAAAAAGTAAAAACACAAGAATTTACGTGGGCCTATGTCCACGGTGGATCAAGATCTCACTTCTATTATTAATAAATCACAAGGCATTCACAAAAGTATGACTTTTATAAGAAAGAACTTCAAGTTTCAAAAAGAACACTTTCAATTGCACTCACAGAGGCTTTACAATTGATCTCTCTCGTAAACTAAGAGTTTTCTCTCTTGTATTTGTATTGTGATTATTGTGATATGTTTACAAGCAAATATAGAGCCTTTATAGGCTTTAGACACCCTAGGAATAGCCTAAATCGAATGGGAATAGATTTAGAAAGTTCTAACACATTTAGGACACTCTTAGGAAACAAGGAAACTATTTCTCGCACCAGTGCTACGACACTGAACTTTTTGGACCCAACACCTCGGCGTTGGATCCTCAATGTTACTGCACTGGGACCTGAAGCTTGGAGCCTGGCATCGCGACGCTCCAGGCTCTACCTTAAGCACTGCGATGCTTAACCCTGAACGCCTTGGCGCTCAGGCCTGGGGTTCCACTTCTCTCTCTTCTCACTACTTTTTGCATCCTCACGTTCCTTATACATTTAGCTTGATCCCAAATCATATCATAATAATCTTTCTCACAATAAACTTACAAATTATTTGTTATTTTAAATGTACAATTCTTTGTGATCCCTTTCGTGATTGTCACTATCATGTGTTTACTGTTTAATTGATTACATTCTTTTTTCTGAATTTCATTACTAATATTGATTCTGACCAAGTTCATAACAAATTATATTTTTTTTAAATAAACTGAATTTCATTAAAGAAAACAGTAAACATATATATATTTAGGGGCTTATGATAATAATTAGAGAAATTAACGGGCTCTAATGATATATTTACTTATTGACGAATGTCTGACCCTAATCTCTTAGAAGTAAGGGAAGTGAACTAAATCCAACTAGGAAAACTTTTTCAAAGAAATGAGAGAAAGAGTACAGCCATAATGAACATGGAACAAAATAAGACAATCCTCACATAAAATGGGGAAACTAAAAGCTAACTTATATAATCGAAAACACCAAACAGACATATTCAACTAAGTAAACCTAAAACAAAATTCATCAAATCAATCCACAAGCCCAGACACAACTAACACCGTAGATCCCAACATGTACAGTTGACCATATGGGGTTTGGTGTCGCCGTAACAATAACTCTGATTTTTTACAAAGTCAGTGGCTACTAACCCTGTGTGGAGTAAACGGTAATTGGGACTGGGGCTTGCCAATTGAGGGATCTTGCGAGGCAGTTTCCAGTGAGATTCGGCGAATAGAAAATTGGAAATCCTAGCGACGGCAGTTAACATAGCCCAAATCTATAGGGTGCTAGGTCGTTAGAGACTCGCAATCAGAACTGACAAAGAGCAACAGTTGACCATCGAAGCTCAACTGCACTGAGAAGATTGCAGAACTGGTTAACCACCTCTGCTCGACCTACATATTAGCCTCGCCTGATGTTCAGAACCCAGTCAAAAAATATAACAAAACTAAAAAAATGCAAAATAAAATAGATGTAGAAGAAAGATGGAGAATATGCCCACCAAAGAAAGGGTCTTTCTCCGACGGGAATCGAGATCAAGAAGGTAACACCACCACTGATTTTATTCAAGTCATGGATTATAATATTTCCTTTTTTATTTTTTTAAAACATTGACTGCATAAAAAAATATGTTAAGAGTGCACGAGAAGCCATTGGCGAATTAGATTATATGATCCAAACTCATTGGTTTTCAAGGTTCAAGACTAAAATCTTATACAATATCAAAGATTTTAGTCTTATGCATTATGCAATAACTTTTTTATATAATAGTAGCATAAGGTATTTTATATAATAGTAGCATAAGGTACTATTATTATTACAGAGAAAAAATAAGAAAAAATAAAAATTTTAGTTATGAATATGGTAAAAAATTTTATTTAAAATATTTATGGGGTTTAATAATAAAATCCTCTTAAATATGATTATTATTAATACTTTGATTTGATTAATAACATAATTTTATGGACGTGATTCATTGATTTTGAATATGTGATTATTTTTTTAATTAAGACTAAGGTTGACTGTAAAATTTGGAGAAAACAATTTTTTCTTTTTACACAGAGGAGGAATTGAATTCAAATCATTATTGAGTATACTTGTACTGTCAATTCTTTACCGTTGAGCTGTTAATGCACGGACCTTCGCTTAATTTTTTTATTATATAATATCTGTTTATTGGCAATGAATAAAAGAAATAAAATGATTTATGATTAAAAATTACCGGGAAAAGACAAAGAAGGCATGGGGGTGAAAGCACAAATGAGGTATTAAAAAAAAGCGCTTTCCCGCCGCCCAATCGTGAAGACACTCAACTCAACTCATACCATTCTCGCTTCTTCTCACGCACACTTCCCTAAAAACCCACTCGACTCTTTTTGACTCGAAGCCGCGGAATTCTCTCTGTTATTCTTTATCCGCTAAGTCCCCAAATTCCAAACCCTAATCTAATCCCTCTTTTATCTCATCAATGGAGCTCCGGTCCCGTAAAACCATCGGTGAATCATCCGGTAACGCTAAACGTGAACTCTTTACATACATACATACATACATACATACATACATAAATATATATATATATATACACAGAAAGACACAGGATTCTTGCAGCGCAAGAATTTCCCAGTTTTTAATTTGTATTATTATTCTTTTATTTTTGTTTTTGGTTTGTAACGATGTTTGTTTGGGGTGCAAGGAAGTCTAATTTTGATTGATCGGTTAAAAGAAAGAAATTAATATTGAATCTTGTTCTTTTCGCAAATGGATTATCAACTTTTTTGTTGAATTTTGCCTGGTTCTTGGGATATAAATCGGTATAGAACGCAATGTGTGCGATCTTTTGAGGTTTTTGTTTCAATTGTTTGCTTATAATGGTATCTAATAATGAAGCAGGCAATGAGCAAGAGCAGAAAGACAACTCTGGTGAAGGGGGCAATAAGGGAAAAGATATTATTGATCTTTCTGATGATGATGAATTTTATGTGCCCACTTCAGATTCTGATAAGGACATTTCCAGCTATGAATGTAAGTTATTTCTGCTATATTTTCCTTTTATTTTAGTATAAGTTAAGCTAATATAAGTGATTGGGTAATTGGTTGGATGATCTGGCTATATAAATGCTTTTATTTTGATGGTAAATGATTCTGTGTACATTTTCAACATTAAAAGTTTTAGATTGCAACATTTGCTGATATAGGTGGAAAGTTTGTGGGATGGAAAAGGGTTAGAATTTTTGAAATCCTTATTATTATTATTATTATTTTCATTGGAAACAAATGAGATTCCACAACTGTGGGAAAGCTATTGAAGTTGATTGTAGCCGTGGATTTTTATTAAAGAGCTATTGTGAAATGTTGATAAAGGTGAAATATATACAAAGATAAAGAGGTTCTGGACTTAGAGCTTAGACTTCAGATTAAAAATATTATCCTCATTTCTGAAAAAAGTGGTAATGTTCCTGTTAATTTGTGTGCTGAGCCTGCAGCAAACAGGGAGAAGGGGGATCCTTCAAATCTAGTCTATAATGAGCAACAGCCAGCTCAGGCAAGACGTGATGCAAATGGGTCGAATAGGAAGAAGAAAACTCAAGGAAAGAGGAAAAGGAAGGGAACAGGTCCACCATTGTTGTGGGAAATTTGGGAAGAAGAGAATGAGAGATGGATTGACGAGCATGAAATGGATGATGTTGATTTGGAGGAGGCGAGTGGGGTTATAAATGAGATTGTTGATGCGTCATCAGATCTGATCACGCCTTTGTTAAGGTACCAGAAGGAATGGTTGGCCTGGGCTTTAAAACAAGAAGACTCTGTTGTTAGAGGTGGAATCCTTGCAGATGAGATGGGAATGGGAAAGACCATTCAAGCAATCGCCCTTGTCCTTGCCAAGAGGGAAATTCGTCGGCCAATTGGTCATCTTGATTCATCCTCAAGCTCATCAATAGGTTTGCCTGCAATCAATGCCACACTGGTAATTTGTCCTGTGGCTGCTGTGACTCAGTGGGTGTTGGAGATCAATCGGTTTACTTCAACAGGAAGCACCAAAGTGCTGGTTTATCATGGGTCCAACAGAGAGCGGAGCAGTAAGCAATTCTTGGAGTATGATTTTGTCATAACGACTTACAGCATTATTGAGGCTGACTACAGGAAACACGTGATGCCACCCAAGCAGAAGTGCCCATACTGTGGGAAGTCCTTGTATCAGAAGAAGCTCTCAGTCCATCTAAAATATTTTTGCGGGCCTGGTGCTGTTAGAACGGAAAAGCAGTCTAAACAAGAGAAGAAAAAGATGAGATCTTCACCACTTACATTAAATCAGGATAAGGATTCAGCTAAAGACAAAAGCAGCGCATGTGAGGGTGACACATGGAAGAAAAAGGGGAAGAAAACATCCTTTGAGATGGATTCTTCGGTTGGAGGTGTAACAAATCTGTCCAGAGGGAAATCACTTTTGCACTCTGTGAAGTGGGAGCGGATCATTTTGGATGAGGTGGGTTTGAATGACCCTTTGTCTCATCTAAACTTGCTACAATTTGATCCATTGTTTTTTAATTCAAAGAAGAACATTGGGTAGTATGATACTGGTTTAATTGACATCTGCTATAATTTAAATGATCATTTTAGTGATACTTTTAATTTCTTATTCCCAACTTTAGGCACATTTTATAAAAGATAGACGCAGTAATACTGCAAAAGCGGTTCTTGCTTTAGAGTCTTCCTACAAGTGGGCATTAAGTGGCACTCCTCTTCAGAACCGTGTTGGGGAACTTTACTCTCTGGTGAGTTTACTCATTGTCAAAGTTTTGACTGTAGTGTACCAACTTAAGTTTGTAAGTTTCTAAGGTCATGGTAGCATTGCACAGGTTCGCTTTCTGCAAATAACTCCATACTCGTATTACTTGTGTAAGGATTGCGACTGCAGGGTTCTTGATTACAGGTATGGTTTCAGTTTCGAGCTTGTTAATACCTATGTGCATATTCTGATGGTTCTCTTGCAGACTATTTTACTGTAATAAATATGGTTGGTGAAGGAGATTTGATTACGATCTAAGATTGTAAATGGCCTATTATTTTATTATTATTGTTATTTTCATTTTTTGAGAAGAAACTTTGGAGCATAACACAAGTGGTCCATTTGTATTATGCTCCTTTTGAGGTAGAAAAAATGGAGAGTTGGTAATAGTATTTTTTTTTTTTTTGGCCATTAGATTTCTAGGCTTCGTCAAGCAAGCTATTCCATGAAAATAAAAATAAAGAAAAGATCTCTGTTCAGTGACATTTGATTATGAGCTGAATTTAGACTTTTTACTGTGTGGCCAAGTATGTCATCAATCCGGTCCTTATTAATGTAAACGGACTCAATAACGTGAGTAGTTTTTGGAACCATTTTTGCTTCTATCATGACATCCTGGTAACTTCTCTTTACCGGTGAATGTTGGCCAACATGGATGTAGACTGCACTGATTAAAGTTCATTCTTGTATTTGACTGTTGAATGAATTTCTATTTATTCTTTGTTTACTTCATTTTTCTAGTCCCCTTTCTTTTTCTGCTGTTTCGATTGTCTCTTAATCCTCGCTTTGGATATGTTAGACAAATCGGATTTCTGTATAAGTAGTGGCTAAAAGTTGGTTGCATGCATCAGATCAATTAGTCTCATTGGAATCTGAATTTATAGTACTTGTTTCCTCCAGGTCTTTTCTACCTTGACATGCCATTTATCTTTGCAATTTTTATCTGGATTACTTTTTGGATGGAATGTATGGTTTTTTTTCCATCTTTATTTACAGCTTGTGGTTCTAATGATTCCACAGTTCAGCAGAATGCCCAAACTGCCCTCATAATTCTGTTAGGCACTTTTGTTGGTGGAATAAAGTAAGTTTGCATTTTATTTTCCATCCTTTGTTTCTATAATATTGATTTATTATGGGGTATTTCTTGTCTTCAGAATATTTTATGTGCGAAAATATGTTTTAATTTATTATCATTATCAGTATGTGGCTTCTCCAGTACAAGCACAGGGAAATCTTTACAATGGAAGGCGAGCCATGATATTGTTAAAGCATAAAGTTTTGAAAAACATAATTCTAAGACGCACTAAAAAGGGCAGGGCTGCTGATCTTGCCCTTCCTCCAAGAATTGTAAGTTCTGCAAAGGTGAATAGATATCAGTTCCGATACTCAGTTCTAAACTTTCTGACAATCTCTCTGCCCCCAATGCCCCTTCCTCCAGGTTACATTGAGGCGGGATAGCCTGGATATTAGAGAAGCAGATTATTATGAGTCATTGTATAATGAAAGTCAGTCTCAATTCAATACGTATGCTACCCTTTACCTTGTCTGTTCTCTTTTTGTTCACATTTGATATTTTTTTATGACATTTAGCAACCTTCTCTGCCTCTTCTAATTTAGTTGTCTATTTTTATTATTTATCAATTAGTATTTTCGATAGACTATTGTTTTTCAAATTCCACGTTTGTAATGATTGTATATTTACACTTTTTTTTTGCAGTTATGTCCAAGCAGGAACAGTAATGAATAACTATGCTCATATATTTGATCTCCTCACGCGATTGCGGCAGGTGAATGATTATTCAGTAGTGAATAGTTGAGTCATGGATTGCCTTAGATAATTTGTGGTGGCTAAGTGAAGAATGTGCAGAAACTTCTTGATTGATTAGGAGTCCTACACAATTTATTTTAAGCCACTGTTGAGCAAACTTTGAATAGGTCAAAAATAATATGAGAAATTGCTAATCAGATGTGCATACTCATGCCTTAATTATTATCAGTCATGTTACGAGTTTTAGAGGGCTAGTTTCATTTATAGACCTGAGTCTTTCATATATATAATTACATGAATAGATACAACACGAGAGGAACCCTTCATATATATTAGATCTATTTAATAGTATAACCTTTTTGATTGAATTTTCTTTTGGTTCGTTAAGAAAACCCTGGTTATAGCTTATTTCAATAATTGTTTAATCTCTTTTTCTTATTTCACTTCAATTTCCAAGATCTGGTTATAGCTTAGGTACACTTAAGCTTTTAGGAAGCTTGACTTGGCACACAGTCGTGTTGGCGTCTTCCCTCTTTTTTTTGGCCTGGGTTTTTGAATCTCATTAACAGAAAACCTAAATGGTAATTTTCTGTTCTATTTATTTTATTATACTCTTGGATGCTTTTCATATCCTCCTTTTTCTCTTTCCTTTTTCTAAAATTGTAGGCAGTTGATCATCCTTACCTTGTGGTATATTCTAGAACTGCTGCCCTAAGAGGTGGAAGTGAGGCTGACACTGAGCATGTTCAACAAGAATGTGGTCTTTGCCATGACTTGGCTGATGATCCTGTGGTGAGTTATCATCTCTTCTTATAGTTTTGTTCAAACTCATGGGTTTTCCTTTGCCCACTTCTTTTCTTTTTCTCTATCTCCTTTTCGGTAAGTTTGGACGAAAAATGGTCATCACCAACGTTTATTTGTGATACTTCATATGGAAGATGAACTAAGTAGGATAATTTTGATAAGTTATGAAGTGAGATGTGCTTATTTTATCCTTGATAAGGTTGAAAATACCAGCAATTGAGGAAGTCAGGTAAACCCTGTAACCATAATGTCTTAGCTAGCTGACATGTAAAACAACTGTAACTTTATCTCCATGCTACTTATTACCCCATTTGATTTTACAATCATACTAATGCCATCCACTTTAATCCCTAGCGTTGAGCAAGAAATTCTATGTTTTGTGTACTTGCTTTTTAGGCTCCCTTGACTTTATTTCTAGTAAAAGAGAGCCAATGTGAGCCTAGTCCTCATCTGATTCTCTTTCTAAATATTTTTTCTCATTGTCACAGGTTGCCAATTGTGCACATGCCTTTTGTAGAGCTTGCTTGTTAGATTCCTCTGCTTCGAAATTTCTAGCTAATTGCCCAACATGCTCAATCCCACTTACTGTTGACTTTAATGCCAATGAGGGTGCTGGAAATCGGACTAGTAAAACAACCATTAAGGGGTTTAAATCCTCAAGTATTCTAAACAGAATACAACTTGATGATTTTCAGACAAGCACAAAAATAGAGGCTCTGGTAAGTGTTATTTGAAACTGCTACTTTTTTATTTTTCTATTTTAACTTACTTTTATACCCTTCACAAATATAAAGATCTTTGAAGGTCATTCTTAGGTGAGCATCCATTTGGTTCATTATCCCGATAAAGGAAATTCATTGCATGTAGCCCGAAAAATGTAATTTGAGCATTGACTATAAGATTAGAGAAGAAAATCTTAATGTTAAGATGATGACAAGATGTTAAATAGTTACATTGTGATTACCACACTGGCAAAACGCTAGTTGCAAGGCTTTTTTCTGGCTGCTGCTGCTGCAAATGTTTTGCTGATTTGCCTCTGTATCTTGTGGTGTGTGCATATACATACTTATGTATATAGTTTTGATCTGGTGGGTGATGTTGCTCACCTTGAGGTGTGTGACTTCAAATCCCACTGGTCGAATTTAGTTGAAAACTATCTCGCAAAAAAACTCCACCAGTGAAATTTAAATGAGCTGCTCACCATAAGGTAAGCAATGTTGCCCAACTGTTCAATACTCTCTCTATATGTGTGGTGCGCTATAATTTCCATAAGAGACCAAGAAAATTATATGATAGAAGGAAAAAAAAATGGAGGCGGATGCGTACTTATCTACTATTGTCTCCTGTCTTTTTTATCCATGGTTGAGTGGGTTTCCTTTGTTGCAGAGGGAAGAAATTAGGTTCATGGTTGAAAGAGATGGCTCTGCAAAAGGAATTGTTTTCAGCCAGTTCACATCATTCTTGGATCTCATAAATTACTCCCTTCATAAGGTAGCAGAAATACTGCATCCACGTTTCTTTATGCACATAAAAAAGAAACATCATGCTAACATTATAAAAACTTTTGCAGTCCGGCATAAATTGTGTTCAATTAGTAGGAAGTATGTCCATTGCTGCTAGAGATGCTGCTATCAAGAGGTTTACTGAAGATCCAGATTGCAAGATTTTCCTCATGAGCTTGAAAGCTGGAGGTGTTGCACTCAATCTTACAGTTGCATCACACGTGAGCAATCACTATTCTTATGGTGGTTTAATATAATCTTTGTTCACCTACCTGTTGACGGGATCCTCTCCCTCATTCCTCTAGCTTTTAAGCTTTAGTGCATTGTTATTAATAATGGATTCATGTTTGTTCCATTCTAGGTTTTTCTGATGGATCCTTGGTGGAACCCAGCTGTGGAGCGGCAAGCTCAGGATAGAATCCATCGAATAGGGCAGTATAAGCCGATAAGGTGGTGCTTTTCACTCACTGCTTTGATGCTCCCAGATCTGTAAAAACATAGCCATGTAACTTATTTCTTTGAGGGGAATAACATTATCATTTTCATTTGCAGAATTGTGAGATTTGTTATTGAGAACACAATTGAGGAAAGGATTTTGAAACTGCAAGAGAAGAAGGAACTAGTATTTGAAGGGTAAGCTTGAGTTATCTCTGCCAGATTTGTAGGTGTGCCAAATAGGTGTAAAGCCATTTTTCAGTTTTGATCCAACAAATATTTTGTGGTGTCATAGGACTGTTGGCGGCAGTGCAGACGCATTGGGGAAATTGACGGAGGCCGACATGAGATTCCTATTTGTCACTTAAGCTCAACTATTCCCAAAATAAATTGAAGTTCTTGTATCCATATAGCTTTTTATATTACATCCCTTATTGGACTTCATAGCTTGTTCCAAGATTGTACAGATTGTGACATGTTTTGCGTAGCATACAAGTCATGGTAAACCTCAAAATTAAGTAGCGTGGTATAGTTTATTAATCATCATTAGTGTGAAAATGAAGACAACTTAAGAATGTGATGACAACATAAGAATGTAGCGACGAGATGAAGATTCAATCAACATGTTGATTGCATTAGCAGTAAAGATGATGATAAATGATGGTTGGAACTTGCTGTAATAGGAAGTTAGCGTTTCTGCAGTTGATTTTAATAAATTTCGTTTAGAAATATTTTAAAATAATGATTTTCCGGTATGAATTAAATATTCTATATTCGGCTAGGTGAATTACATATTCCATATTTGGCTAGGTGGATGAGTTCGTTCTTGAAGATGCAGGAAGATAACAAATCTACAAACCAGAAACATTCCAGTAAATTATGTACCTTTTAGTTAAAGATTAAATTCACAATTGAAATAGAAATGTTAACAGAGTCGGATGAGATAAATGAAGACGGCTTAATTGCATAACCCTACGAATTTAGGCTCACTTAGCAATTAAATTCGCGTGCTTATCACTGTAATTTGAAATTCTCAATTACTCCATGTGGATCACAAGAATGAACTTTTATTTGGCTGATTAATATATCGCAAATGATTCCTTTATTCCGTTGGCTCCGGTCGCGAAGGTAGAAGACAATGCGTAGTAAAACCGTGTGAGAATACGTGAAAGTCTGCAACTAAAGAGTACGAGGCCTTATACACTCTGAAATTCAATTTCAGAAAATCCTAAAAATAGGGGGAAAAATAAAAGAACAGAAACATCCAGAGCATTTTATGAGAAACAATCAGTATCCTCCAACAGTTGCTCTGGCAAACCAATATAGGTATCTCTACAAAATTGTGGATTTCACAGATTTATTGTGATGAAAAACTCAACAGAAGAAAAAATTACACTAAATCTTGTGTGCCAGCAAAATGGGAAATTAGCAGAGGCTTCTTCATACATCAAGGAGAAGCCTACGAGGATCCTCCACAACATCTTTGATGCGGCGCAAGAAAAATACAGCCTCTCTTCCATCAATCAGCCGATGATCATATGTTAATGCAATATACATCATTGGCCTAGGGACAACATTGCCTCCAACAACCATTGGGCGGTTCACAATTGAGTGCATGCCCAATATTGCAGACTGCCAAAAGGTTTTAACAGATGAGATTCACATGTCCATCATGGAATTATATAAAAGAAAATAGTACTGAACCATTCTTCTCTTAACAAAAAGATTTTTAGGATGTAACCTTTTAGCCGATAATAAATTAAGTCATGAAAAACAAAAGATGTACTTGTATAGAGCCATACCTGTGGAGGGTTAATAATTGGTGTACTTATTAGGCTTCCATACACACCACCGTTAGATATTGTGAAAGTGCCTCCAGCCATTTCATCAATTGAAATAGAACCATCACTAGCCTTTTTGGCTAGAGTATTGATCTCCTTCTCTATCTCTGCAAAGTTCATTCTTTCAGCATTGCGGACGACTGGAACGACAAGACCCTTAGATAATAAATATGTATCATGTCAGTTAGTTATATGTATATAAACTGTCAGCTGTAAAACTAAATTGATCTTGCTCAGTAATACAGAAAAGAGGATAACATAGATAATAGGTTCATGTCACCGGGTTTAAGTACCAGCCATGTCAGTAATACAGTGTGTTCTATGTTTTTTTTTAATTAATTTCAGACAAAAAGCAAGTACTTATTTCATTATGGATTCACAGCTTTTTTTTTCTTTTTTTCTTTGAGTGAGAGAGATGGTTGATAAAGAAAGAACCTTTATATAGAAATATACACCATCTAGCCAGGAAAAGTGAAACAAGTCAAGTGTTTTGACAATCTAAGTTGGTTGAAACCCTTCTTATGGTAAGAGGAGAGGCTGCTGGCAGGAGGCCATTGGAAACTTTCTCCAGCTCACTTGGGTGAAACATAAAAAGAAAATTTGTACGTTCAGTTTGTGGGGCACCTTGACAATAATGGATATTATAAATTCTCATGCAGAAAAGGCTAAAACCTCAGTTTATTGTCAATACTTAGAAAAAAGACAAAAAAATGGCACTTAGGTACCGTATGGTTAAGACAAGACTTCAGCTTCCCAAAGTTGAAATATCCAGTTATCTGCACCTTTTTCAAACTTGTGTCTATGGATGCAACCCATGCTACATAGTTTTTGTTACATTAAATATCCAATGATTCATTTATCTTCTAAAATAGACTTGAATTTGCATCAAATCTTTGCATCCTAATTCACAGTCATTACCAGATCTAATATTCAGATCTCTAAAATTGGACAGACAGATTCATGATTAATAAATTTGGTATTTGTCAATTACTTAGTTCAGCAAATACCATAAAAGATATTTTCTCCCCAAAAGAATAACAACATTTGAACTGTCATCACCTGCCATATATCACCCGGCATGCAACTATGGTAAATATAATAAAAGACGGTCATTTTAATAGTTTAAACCTACTTAACAGAGAATTCAATCATTTGAGCATTTATTCCTACAATATTCAGAAATAAGAAGACATCAATTTCAATTTATCCAATATCTGCAAACCAATTTATGGATATGACATACCTTTGGAGTACCAACAGCAATGCTGATATCAATGTAGTCTCTGTATATGATATCGTCCCCATCAATGACAGCATTAACAACTGGTTGATGCTGTAGTGCACTAATTGCAGCCTAAACCAGACGTCCAAAAAGAAAAAGTAAATATATATTGAATTAATGTGTGCATAAATGCATGAAACTACAATATCATCAGACAAATAAAAAATTATCAAACATGCAATAGCGCTTCACACAATACATCATACATACTTTGACAAACCCCGACATTAGCCCCAATTTTACTCCATGCTTTTCAACAAAGGCATCTTTATAATCTGAACGGAGCTTCATCAAGTTAGACCTGCATAATAGAGCATATTAACCATGGAAACAAGAGAGTTGTGCAACTGTGAGGGACTTAGCAATATGGAGGCCAAAATAAGACATTCATTAACCTATTTGTTTTCAACATTAGGCATGAATTTTATGGAGATGGAAAAGGGGTTTGTACAGAGTGCCAAGAATTGTCAAAGGCTAAGATATTGATGCAGTGGAATCTGGAACTACTGGAATACGGGTGATCCACCACCCAGTGAGCCATAACTAACAGACAGGTGGGAAAGCTCTATGCAGATAGGAAAAAAACCTCTTTCAATAGTTAGGTGAAAGGATGAATTCAATATTCCGTTTAGTCTAAGAATGGTCGAAATAAAAAATACACTAAGTGCACGTTAATTTTGAGAATACCCGCAAAGTTAGGTGTTTAGGTGGTTAAACCTCATTGATTCAAAAGAATACCAAGAAACAACGTTAACAAAAAGATAATTCAATTTATCAACTAACAAATCTGCCTCTAAGGGCTACATAAGATGCTTATTTATACTACTCAAATGCTAATATAGTTAAATTACTTATTCAACTACGAAAACAAATTAAATAAGAAACCTATTCCTAAATAAAACTCAAATCCAATTAAGACTCCTACTCAAATAAAGAAAATAAACAAGAATCTAATTAAGTTATGCAATCCACCACTTGTCTAGGAATCCTAATGTGATACAGTCTACATCAGATGTAGACTACAACGTGAACACTTGCATCATACATCATTTATATTATAAGCAAGATATTCATTTAATGGAGATGGGAAGATGTAAATCATAGACTGTTCATGGTTATTACGTGCATGGAAAAGACTGAAATTAGATTACAAAGGAAATTCAAAGTGAACAGGAAATTTGAAAAAGAACTTACATATCAACCTCATTAAATGTGGTAAGCATTGCAAATGTATTCTGAGAATCTTTCAAGCGAGTAGCAACCCTTTTCCTGAGTCTTGTCATAGGGACCTAGTAATATGGAAACAATGAGATAGTTTTAGTATCCTGACCAGGAAATAGCTGTATAGTAAACTTATTACACGTATTTTCCTTTATAAGTAGATCTAGAACTTACCCGCCTCTCCCTGTCCTTGGGAGGGAGCTGGGGTTCTGAAGCTGCAAATTTTGAAGGTGGTGCTCTGGCTGTCGGTTTTGGTGGCGAGGGTGCTTTATCCTTTGTGGCAGCGGCAGCTTCTACTTTAGGAATTTGCTTTTCAACACTCTCCTTTTCTGCAGCAGGAGGAGGCTGAGAAGCAGCTTTGTCTGCTGGAGCAGCTTGAGTAACACCTTCACCTGATTTTGAGATGACAGCAATCTTTGTACCCGGCTCCACAGTTTCACCTTCCTTGGCTAAAAGCTACTACCAGTTATATTACAAATAATTAGAAACATTTACTATAAAAGAACTCAATTCATTTCAAAAGAGTAAGAAATAAACCTAGTTGTAGTTTACCCATTTATCAGTGAATCACCATTAAAATATTACCTTTTGAATAACACCAGCTTCGGGACTTACTATGTCAATCGTCACCTAACAGTGATATAATCAAATCAGTCTTGTTAATAGAAATTAGTGCCACAAAACCAACTTTTGCAACTGTTAACAGTTCCAAGGCTTATATCCAAAGAAATACCTTATCAGTCTCAATTTGAGCAATGGGCTCATCAACTTCAACTCTATCACCAGGTTCTACTCATCATAAAACATAAGCATGAAATTTTAGGTAAGCATCACTTATGTGAGTGAGCATATGGGCAAATTTTCCCACACACTGCACACATATAAAGCATCAAAGAAAGGTATCTATTAATCAACATACGCTTCAAAAATGTCGCCAACGTTCCATCAGTAATGGATTCACCCATGAAAGGAACAACAGCATCAACTAGGTCTCCTACAATCCATGATACATAATCAAAATCAAGGCTTTCAAATATATAAACATCTAAGACCACCAGAGAAAGCATGTAAGTAAATTATTATGTACCACTGTCTGAAGAAAATGGTCTACTCCTCAATCTGACAAAAGATTCTTTCCAAATGAGTTCAGTTGCTTCCCTGCAAAGAAGTACCAATAAAAAAAAAGAATTTAGAAAAAGAAAAATAGAAAACACAGTTTAAAATTGTTTGTTATTTTTTTTTTATCTTCTTCAAATCATCCTTAGTTCAAAACTTGAATTAAGCTTTTGTTTACTCTTCAAATATTGAGAACAACACAGGTAGCCAACAAGAATAAATCTTCAATGCTTACAGAGGAACTAACAGTCACATGTTTTGAACAGCCAATTTTACCATTTCCTACTAGAAGAAAAGTTTTTTAAACCAAAACATCAACACATTGACTTAGTATCTTCAATTCTAAGTCTCTAAATTCTCGAGCAATAAACCACAACATGTAATGATAAAAAGTAATATAAGTAAATCAATAATTGCTCACTGACCTCCTTGCCATTGAAGAAACATAATTACCTACCAAATAAACCAAAATTGAACAAATCAATGAAAAATCATAACCACATCTCCGTTTCGAGATCTTTTTGTTCTGTTTTTCAATAAAATACCTGAAAAAATGTGGTAGTTAGAGGTCTGGACACGCTGAAATCCTCTGCAAGTGAGTATAGCCTGTCCAAATTTCTAAGTTCATAATCGATTCAATTACAAATCAAATTAGAAAAAATTCTTAATACCTCCTTTTCTGCAGTCGTGTAACATCTTGGTCTAATCTTTGAGAATGACTGTCCAATCACTTGAGCCTGTAAAATCAAACGAAGTAATACCAATCATTACTATAAAAAAAATAAAGTAGCTCAGCTCGTGATTAATCAAAGGAAATAATAAAAAAAATAAACGATACCAAAGTGATTTTGCGGCGAATAATTCCCCGAATCATTTTCAAAATCTCGTAGATGCTATTATTAATTTTCTTTCCCTGGACTGGAGATGCAAAGAAATAAATTGGATCTGAGTGTTCAAAGATGAAAGTTATACTGAGTGAGAGAGATGAGTCGAGAAGAAAGACCTTTCTCGTCAGACCATTCAACGCGCCGCGTGTGTCTTTTTTGTTGTTTTTGAAAGGACACGTGGACCTTGAGATTTTTTAGTATATGAGACTGACGGCTCCGAGAAAAAAAAAGGGGTAAAATACTTTATAAACAACGAATTCCTTCTCTTTGCAATTATTGTTCAATATAAAATAAGATTATTATGCTCAATTTACTCTTAATTTATAATCAGTATCGTTTAATTTTAAGCGCCCATTTTAAACCTTTAATAAATAAAGAAATTATGCAAGTCGTCGTAGGCAGTGAGGCGGTTCGGGGGTTCGGTGGCTTCTATCCTTCGATGTGACGCTTCCTTATAATGTATTTATATCTTTTTAATACATTTCTAATATTTTTAAAAATATTATAATATTTTTAAAAAATTTTAATACTTAAATTATCTCTAATTTTTGTCTTTGACTATTTATTTACAATATATTACCAGCACAATTTATAAGTAAATTTAAGTTTTTAATTTTCATATTAATTATTTGATTTATTATATTATATATCCTTTATTTTATGTATTTTATTTATATTTAACTATTATCTATATTATCTTTATATTATTATATAATATAATTCTTATGAACAATCTAATCAAAGAGTAGTTAATGAATTATCTGTTGCACACTAGAAGTATGACAAATCACTTAGTTTAACAAATATTGTTTCGCAAAAGAAGAAAGTGAAAAATCAGAATTCTATTAAAAATTATGTTCGAGTCAATAAATTCACATTATTTAAACCACCAACATCAGGAAAGTTAATAAGTCGTTGAAGAAATATAGGTCATTGAAGAGACACAAATCCCCAATGAAAAATAAGTCCTCGAAGAGAAACAAATCTTTAAAAAGACAAAAATTCATGAAGAGACATTAGCCTCATAAGCATAAGAATTCTAAATAAGGAAAATAGTAAAAATTATTCTAACATAAGATGAATGTGAAAATGTGATAAAACAATCATCGACAATGTATTCTCATTTGCAGTAGCTACTGAAATTATAAATGATGATTTTGAGATACAAACTATTGATAAATACAAAAAAAAGGCATGACTGGCTTTAATAAAAAAAAGCAATTCAAACAGAATTAACTTCTATAGCCAAACATGAAATATTTAGACTTGTAGTCCTGACACCTGAAGATGTCAATCCCATAAACATAAATGAATTTTTTTGTATATGAATGTAATGAAAACAATGAAATCACCACATATAAATTAAAACTCGTTGCTAAATGTTTCTCTTAAAAATTTAGTATTGATTATGATAAAACTTATTCCCTAATGATGGATACCATTATATTTTAATTTTTAATAAACGTGGTAGTCTCAAAAAAGATTGATATACGTTTTATGGATATATTAACAGTTTACCTATATCAGTCATTTGACATAAATATTTATATAAAAATCTCTAAAAGATTCAATATGCCTGAAACATATAATTTGTATTCAATCAAACTACAAAAATCTTTGTATTGATCAAAACAATCTGTTGTTGTGTGGTACCCTATGTATAACACCCATTTTTTAAAATTATTTTTATCTTAATATTTTTAATTATTAAATAAATAGGGTCTACAATATTATTATTATATATTTATACTATTATTAGTTGTGTAGGGTCAAAGAAAATTATTATTTATTTATTATATATTTATATATTTAATACGTGTGAGACTTATGTATGGAAGATTGTAGAAGTTTGGTGTTGGAGAAAAAGGAGAATTGATAGCTCTTGATTTTTCTTTATTATTATTATTATTTTGTTTCTTTTCTTGTTGACTCGTTGGAGATGAGAGGAAGGAGAAAAGAATAAAAAGAAACGAGAGAAAGGGGGAAGGAAAGGAAAAAGAAAGAAAAAGATGAGAAAGAAAGAAGGGGAAATGGAGAGGAAGGGAAAGAAAAGATAAATATAACGGAAAGAAAGAGAAGAAAAAAGAAGGAATGAAAGAAGAGAGAAAAAGAGGAATAATATTTGTGAGTGGTTTCTTCTATTTTTAAATTTGTTTAATATAGTTATTTTTAATTTTATATTTAATTAATGTGATAAATATGTATGTATTAATATGTATATATGTATTTATATACATGTGAGCATGTCTATATTTATGGGTATGTATATATGTATGTACATGTATACTATATTTATTTTCATGATTTATATGTATGTAAGTCATCGAATAAATATGTATATCTCTATATATGTATATATGTAAATTATATTTTTATTAGTCATAAAATTGATATTATATACATATGTATATCTTTATGTATGTACATGTGTATATGTATGTATATAATATTTTATTAGAAATAGAATTGATATATATATATATATATATATGAATGTATATATGCATGTATGTGTATTATGTTATATTAGTCATGGATTTGATAGATATGTATATATGTATATTATATTTGATTAGCTATGGGATTGATATGTGTATGTATGTATGTGTGTGTATGTATATATGTATATTATTTTTATTTTTCATGGAATTGATATATATGTATGGATGATTGTATGTGCATGTATGTATGTATGTATATTGGCCATAAAAATGATACGTGTGTATGTATATCATTTGTGCTAATATGTATGAAATTTTATTGGAGGTTTTCTCTTTATAATTATTTGTATTAGTTTTGGTTTATGGGTAATTGTAATTTGTTGGAATAAAGTTCTAAATAGAAATATTAAATTAGGAATATAAGAGACTTAATAATAATTACAGTGAATATCTAATAAAATTAGTTTATTGTTGTGTGTCTATTTTATTTGTTGACATGAAATAGAATTTATGAGTATTTATATGTGATTAATAATTAAAGAAGAGTTTAAAGAATTGGTGAACGTGTATGTATACATACAATTAAAGAAAATAAGAATTAAGAGTGTGAATGGTGAGTGAATATCATATAAATACACATGTTATATTTTTAGTACAATAGTTTTATAGTTTAATTTCACAAGTATTGTCCTTACTTTATTTTATAATTTAATCAAAATAAATAGATGTTGTAATTAATTAATTATACTTTTAGAATATGTTATGGCATATTTATGATTATGTTAATTTAAACATTATTATGATCAGTACAATGTATGTACATAGATTTTGTTTAAAATTTATTATAAATTATTTTATAATTATGTTCTTGTAGAGATTTTATAATTAGAATATTTATGACCTATGATAATATATAGTAGTAGAAATATACATAAATAATTTATGTGTTTAAAGTACTATATAGTATAATGTATAAGATAATAGATATATAACTTTTTTATATAATTGAATTTAAATGTGTTCTATTTATTTATATTAATCTTATGAAAATAAGATGAATTGAAGTATATGAATAAATATGTAATTAGTTAAAAAAATATTATATTTAAAATAATAATTTTCATATCAGTAATGAGTTTTAAGTATCTTAAAATTTAAAGAGTATAAGACATGATATAAAAAAAACACTATAAATTTTATTAGTTAAGAAAAGATTATATTTGAGATAATAATTTTCATGAATCAGTAATGAGTTTTAAGTACCTTAGAAATTAAAAAGTATAAGACATGATATAAAAAAAAACACTATAGGTTTATTTGTTGTATAAAAAAAATGATTTTAAAACTATTATATTGTACCATTTCTCTTTAAATAGAGATATGAGATTTAGGTTTGGGGCCCGTCTATACAGACACAGAGGTTTTGGGCTATGTGTATGGGCGTTTTATTTTTTAAAAGTAAATTTACTCTGCGTATGCATTAAACGATGATATGAGATGAGATAAAAAATAGTACGTTCAACGCTCTGCTCTAGGAGTATTCCTGGTACGACAAGATTTTCCCTTGGGTATTAATTTAGTGTGATTTTTAGTATAAATTTTAAGAGTGTGTGGAGCCCACCCAATACTTTGGGTCCACCAGGGTATTAACTGGCGCACCACTCACACCCCCCACAAGTAACCTACGCCCCTAACCAATGTTGAACCTGGGATCTCATCCCTTATAAGCCTTTAAGGTTTAATGGTTGTACCCATCAGGCTGGCCAGCCTGATAGGTACAAGGACGAACCTCTAACCTCTATGAGATGGGGGCGAGGGTTCGATTTCTTAAAGGCGCGGGTAACTTGAGAATTATGTACTGGTACATTAGTGGCTCTAAGGTGTCACCCAGCTAGTGGACCAAAGAGTTAGTGGGTTCCATACACTCTAACAAAAAGGTCAGACTTTTTGTAAGAGTGTGTGGAGCTCACCCAACACCTTGGGTCCACCAAAGTATCAACTGGCGCACCACTCACACCCCTCGCAGGTAACCTACGCCCCCAACCAATGTCGAACCTAGGAACTTATCCCTTATAGGCCTTTAAGGCTCGATGGTTGTACCCATTAGGCTGGCCAGCTTAATGGGTATAAAGACAAACTTCTAAAGGCATATAAGGTCTCCATGAGATGGGGGCGGGGGTTTGATTCCTTGAAACGCAAGTAACTTGAGAATTGTGTGCTGGGACGCTAGTAGCTCTGAGGTGTCACCCAGCTAGTGGACCAAAGAGTTGATAGGTCCCACATACTTGATGGGTCCCACACACTTAATGGATACAAGGACTAACCTCTAAAGGCCTATAAGGCCTCTATGAGATGGGGGCGAGGGTTTGATTCCATGGGGGCGCAGGTAACCTGAAAATTATGTATTGGGACACTAGTGGCTCTGAGGTGTCACCCAGCTAGTGGACCAAAGAGTTGGTGGGTCCCACATACTCTAATAAAAAGGTCGGCCTTTTTGTAAGAGTGTGTGGAGCCTACCCAAAACCTTGGGTCCACTAGGGTATCAACTGGCACACCACTCACACCCTCCGCAGGTAACCTATGCCCTTAACCAATATCGAACATGGGATCTCATCCATTATAGGGCTTTAAGGTTCGATTGTTGTACCTATTAGGCTGGTCAGCTTGATAGGTACAATGACGAACTTCTAAAGGCTTATAAGGCCTCTATGAGATGGGGGTAGGGTTCGATTCCTTGGGGGGGTGCCGGTAACCTAAGAATTAGGTGCTAGGACGCTAGTGGCTCTGAGGTGTCACCCAGCTAGTGGACTAAAGAGTTGATGGGTCCCACACACTTGATAGGTACAATGACGAACCTCTAAAGGCTTTATCCTATAAGGCCTCCATGAGATGGGGGCGGGGGTTCGATTCCTTGGGGACGTAGGTAACCTGAGAATTGTGTGTTGGGACACCAGTGACTCTGAGATGTCATCCAACTGGTGGACCAAGGTGTTAGCAGGTCCCACACACTCTAACAAAATGGTTGGTGAGTTTTAAATATTTTAAGATTTAGGGCTGTCCTGCTTACGTAAAAGTTACGCAACAGGATAAACTTGCATCCAATGGGTACAAGTATCGGTTCGTTGGGTATCTCAAGAATTCAATGAGTTACCAATTCTATGATCTCGTTGAGCGAAATATGTTTGTTTTTCGATATGCCAATTTCTTTAAAAGAGAGTTTCTCATGGATCGTGGAGGTTGTAGAAAGATTGTGCTTGATAAAGCCAATCAAAGCGAACATGAAAACGAGATGGAACCTCAGAATTAATTGAGTGGTATACCTTTAACACACCCTCTATGTGTTGTGTGATATGGTGTGTGATGTGTATAGATGTATATAATTTCAAAAATTAAATACACAACGGAAGTATTCATACATATTAAACAATATGTAATATATTCAAGCATGTATGATCATTCAAGTACATATATATCTCATATATATATTTCATGCATGATATAAAATGAATAACAAATAAATAACCTACCCGGATATGAAGGTAGCTTTACAAATCTTCAAGAACTCCAAGCTTCAATTTTTTGAGCTCACCTTGAAGTGTTCCCTTGCACAATTCTAGTTCACAACTAAATCCGGTGGGATTGTGAAGCTAGAATGGCAACCTTGAATTTCCAGCAAATGATTGTTTTAACACTTAAAACAATTTGTCCTTATGATTACTACTAAGAGATGAGAAGAATTGGGTGTTTTCTATAGTTCTTTACAACTCTATATGTTGTAGCTTGGTAAGCCTTTGCATTTTCTCTCAACACTTTGAGAAAAACACTTAGGAAAAGCTCTCAATTCTCTCTCTTTTCTCCTAGAACGAATTTCACTCTATCTTGCACACATTGAACTCTTTCAATTCTTTCTTAAGTGCAAAGAATGATTTCTCTTAGTACTCCACCACCATTAACCATGTTTGCTATTACAAACATTAATCTATCATATTTTTCACTCACCAATTTGATTCAACCAATTGAATCAATTTCTAGAGAGTAAATGGCATTTAATCAATGTTAAGTGGTTTTACCACTTCCTTAGTGCATCATTTAAGAATTACAAAGTGGTAAACTTTCCTTATTATTAATAACAAGTGTATTCTCCATTAGTAAATGGTGTTTGCCACTTATTTCAATTAATAATAATAATTTGATTAATATATAAAATATTAATAATTCAAAACTATTTTGATTATTTACATTTACTATATATGTATTTACCAAGCAAGGTAAATAGGTAAATACATGGTAAATAATTTATGGAGCAAGATTATGTCACTTGTCAATTTCTTATTGGTTAACAACTCTTGTAAACCAATAATGTGTTTTACCTTCAATTATTGACAAGTGAATAATAAAAGGAACCTAGAAACATTTTTCATTTTTGCTGAAAATTGTTGGATTAATTATTCAATCTAATTCGCCGCCCTAGTGCACAACGAGTGTCACGCCCCAGACTCAAAAGATCCGACACACGACATCACTTACATTCATTCACTGCATGTGCACTCATAAATAATATTACACAAAATTTTCAACTTTCATTCAACACAGAAATCCTTGGCAAGTTGCTAGTAAGTTCAACACTAAAATCAACCATAACCTAACATATAAATATAAACTTCTCTTGACAATATTTAAACATTCATTTCAATTTCTTTCAGAATTATAGCAATTGAATTATGACTGGGACAATTATTAAACCGGAGATACGCAGAGTTTTCTCAGAGATTAACACTCTACTACGTCACCAGTAGCAACTTTGTTACCGGGAGCCCAGAATATATCCATTGCAAATTCTTACTTAAAATCATCCAATAACCACACTTTATAAAACTTAAACCAAATCCAATCCACACACAATGAAATAATACATAAGTATTTATTCAATAGGGACAAACCAAATATCCTATCCCACGTGTCCCCAAATGAAACACACAACAACCTAGCAACTTAGGGAACCCAAGGAACAGCAGAAGCCTTGCCAAATCCGCTAAGCACACATGCACCTTATTTACCTGAAATCACCATAAACTATAATGAGTATAAAACTCAGTAAGCATACTAATTTTTCATATATCAAATACAAATACATATATGTACACAATGCATATGTATGATATGCTGTGATCAATCAAAATCATAATCTTATCAAATCACATATCATGTAAGCGCTTACACATTCTTTCAAAACACATAATAGGAATACCATTACTCGACTACTACTTAGTAGGACTTACATATCACATATCACATAATGAGCCAAATGTCACTCGTAGGTGACATACCGTATGAGAGGAATAGTACAAGTGAGGTCTTTAAATCACACATATATAACGCTTATGCCCGAAGGTAAAAGCCAAACCCTCACCCTGATCATCGGTGAGTCCTCTCACATGTACCAATACGCCACCACACGAATGTGATGACTCACACTTCCTTTAGGTACCAATAGGATCCTCCCTACATACGGAACACATAACATATACCAATCCCGAAGGAAAGGCCACACATAAAGGCTCCACAAATCACATAAAATGCCTACTAAGTTAACAGTGAGTTCAAGTACCCTCAAATCACAAAATATTTCTCATGGACATATTACACTTCAAAAGCTTTCTCTGTTAAACGCATCTTATTTTGGAAAGCTCACTTTCAAAAACACATGTATGTCCATGCTCAATGTCAATGCTCACATTCATAAACATATATTCACATTTCATATCAAAATATAATTTGACATATCATAAACATATTCTTAACCCCATTTACAAAATCATACAAAACAATTATTATGTTTATTGTGATTCCAGTAGTAAGTCTAGTATACTTACCTCTTAACACTTTCAGCTACAAGGCTTAAATCTCCTTAACCTATCAATGGAGATTAATCCTTTCATAAGCCTCACAATTCACACAAAATACTTTAAATAGCTTACAAAATTATATACAATGCATTTATCACATCAAATTGGTCTAAATATTTGGTTTCTCAAAACCTGTCATTCTGATCACTTACATTTAACAAAAATTTCTTATACATCAAATGATGTCCAATTACTCCAAAATCAGAATATACCATTTTTGACTCATATATCCTTCTTATATATGAATATTATATCAAATTTCCTACACAATCCATTCTATACACACCATCGAATCCAAACTACAAACCTGACAGGATCAAGATACTTACTGAACAGTATTCAATCTCCCAATTTTATAAAATCATATACTAACTCTAAAATTATAAAACTATCACATAATTACTCTTAACACATATCTCAGTCCATGATAAATATTTCTCTTCCAAATCACTGCCAAAAATATTTTAAAACTATTTTATTCCATAACTTTAAAAATATGTTAATCAAATACTGTAATGAGCGGATATACTTTAGAAAATCATAACATTTCAACCACATTGATCTAAATTCTCAATTCTGAGTATATCATATTAGACATATAAACTTATCATATTCCACAAATTCGTAATTTTTGAAGATCATTCAGTAGGACAAAAATTATGTTTCACTGTACTATACTGTTTACACAGGAAATTTCCAGAATTTCAGGGTCATTTTGGTAAATTGACTATAAATTCAATTTTCAGAATTTTTAATCGATTCAAAGTCTCAGATGATCATTAACATGTCTAATTTCATATACTCAAAATTCAAAACCAGAATCGAATCACAACAATTTATAAAATTCCTAGATCAAGAGGTTATCCAGCAGAAATTCCACAATTCATCATAATTTATCAAACTATCTTATAGATCATCATCAATTCTCATATGATCTTACGAAATACACAACAAATCCTCAATTATACATATTTTCAGAAATCAAAACTTAAAGGAATTAACTTAATTAATACCAATAAATTGAGAAATACGTATGATATACCTCTTGAAATTCAAATTTTTAATTTCTTCTTCTTTTTTCTTCTCCTTCTTCTCTTTCTCTCCCCTCTTTTCTCTCTTCTCTCTCTCTAAAAGAGGTAGCTCGACCAAAATGAGAGAATTAGGGTTTTAAAAGTGTATTTTTATACTAAGTGGCTAATTTTTGATATTTACGAATTTACCCCCAAAACTTTCAAAGTATTACAATTTGGTCCCTAAAATAAATCTAAAGTCTTGCAATTAAACCCAATGCTAATAGTATCACCTTAATCTATACAAACACTACTAATAAAAATATATAAATCAAGTATCACCAACATACAAATAAAATACGTATATTTATACATATATAAATACTTATTCTTACCAGTCGTGGATACTGGTTACTACAACGAGTACACTTCATATTGTGAGACTCTCTAGGTCTATGCCCGATTTGTCATATGAAACTATTTCACACGTCCGTGAACAATGTCCCACACACATGTTACAGATATTACAAAACGGCGCATTAGACCATACAAGTTGAGGTTATAACATATTCGTATAATCCTTCCATCAGAAATATCCTAGAAGAGCGGAGATATAGATCAACACCGTCAAGTCTCCATGTGCTCAACCATAAACTTATCTCTAGATTTGTATTTTAATAAATAATATTCGTAAACACTTTCACGATATTATTTTTCCAAGAAATTCTTGGATGTCTGCTTATGGCCATAAGACTTTCTGAAATACAATCTTAGAGTTACATGATATTTTACTCACCCAATTGAGTTGATGGATCCCATATCTGTACACACCGGACTCCATGAGCATCGGACCATACCCAGTGATACCTAGCTGTCAGACCATGAAAGGTATCTGACATGTGTAGAACCAAAGTATGATGGATCACTCACAAGTCCACCGTGGCACTCAGGTCTAAGGACCACGAATACTACTCAACTCGAAAGATCCTCCATTGACGGCTTTATGGGATGTCTATTGGAGATCTTTGTGAGTCTGTTCAATATTCAGTCCTTACTGAATACTTGTATCTCTATACGAGTTTGACTAAATTCATGGTCTGCTAAGACTAACCATCTGGACTATCTAGATATAGACATACACTGATATATATATATATATATATATATATATATTAAGATATTCACTAGCAGACCCGCATTAGTGAAGGTAGATCAGGAACATTAAATTTAAGAACATATTTGCATAACAACATTTCTTAGCACCATTTGCAACCCATTGCAACTATGTCATTATTAATATATTCTTAGGTCTTTGTCCTATTTCAGACAAGGCTCTAACTCTTTAGATTTTACTAACTCTTAGTTCTGATCTAAACTCCTTTAGATCAGATTTGAACTCGTTCAGATCATACAATGTCTAAAACGTTACAAGCATCTTACCATATTTATAAATAAAATAATTAGTGATATATTGAAATCATAAATGTATAAACATAAAGCAGATATTTATACATAAAAGGGATGGCACGTAAGCACAAATCCCAACACCATGTAGGTCTAAAAAGATGTCCAGGCTACCTACTGGGTATAGTGAGATGCCTGAAGGTGCACTGAGAGTTTTCTTAGTAGAAAAAAAATAATCTTTTAACCTATAAGGATGCGATGTTAGACATCGACTCGAGAAAGTGGCAAGAAGCCATGAAATTCGAAATTCACTCAATTCATCAAAATCAAGTATGGGACTTGGTTGAGCTTTCTGAATGAATAGTTCTTATCAGTTGTAAATAGATTTATAAGTGGAAGCATGGGCCCAATGGAAAGGTAGAGACCTTCAAAGCCCGACTGATTGCAAAATGTTATTCTCAATGATCTGTGATCAATTATGAGAAAACCTTTGCACTAGTAGCGATATTGAAGTCAATATGAATTTTATTGCCTATTATTGTATATTATAACTATGAGACATGACAGATGTATGTAAAGACGACATTCCTAAATGGATATCTCGAGGAAAAGATATATATAGAATAGCTGAAGGTTTTGCATCTAGCCAATCCACATGTCTAGTATGCAAACTGAAGAAGTCCATTTATATGCTTAAGCAAGCTTTTCGGAGTTGGAACCTGCATTTTGATGAGGTAATCAAAAGATCTGGCTTTATAAAAAACGATGAGGAACCATGTGTGTATAAAAAGATCAGTGGAAGCATAGTTGTCTTCTTAATTTTCTATGTGGATAACATACTGATCATTAGAAATGATATCGATATGTTATAATTAGTTAAGAGTTATCTAAACAAAAACTTCTCTATGAAGAACTTGGGAGAGACTTCTTATACACTGGGTATAAAACTTTATAGAGATAGAGCTAAGAAGCTGATAGGACTCTCTCAATTATCATACATCGATAGTGTCCTTGAAAGGTACAATTTTACTAACTGTAAGACAGTTAATGTACCTTATAGACATTAGTCGAGATGCCATATGCATCAGCTGTAGGCAGCCTGATGTATGCTATGATGTGCACGAGACCTGAAATCAACATGGTTGTAAGTGTTGCTAGCCGATATCAATCTGATCCAGGTGACAGCCATTGGATGACAGTCAAACATGTCCTTAAATACCTTTAGGGTACAAAGGATAAGTTTTTAATTTATGGAGAAAATGATTTACAGGTCAGAGGATACACAGATTCAGACTTTTAGTCTAATCTAGATGATAGAAAGTCTACATCTGGATATGTATTTATCCTCAACAGTGCTGCAGTGAGTTGAAAGAGCACCAAACAGAGATCCACAGCTAATTCAACAACTGAAGTGGAATATATTGCAGCCTCTGAGGCAGCAAAGGAAACGGTGTGGATACGTAAGTTTGTTGCCAAGCTTGAGATTGTCCCAAGCTCAATGGATCCTGTCCCTTTATTCTGCGACAACAACAGAGCTATTGCACAAGCAAAAGAGCCAAGAGCTACCAAAGATCTAAACATGTGGAGAGGAAATACCACATAATTAGAGAAATCTTGACTAAGAGAGATGTAATAAGTTGTAAAGTTAACTTTGTAAATAATGTAACGGACCCACTAGCTAAGGCCTTAACTCCAAAGGTGTTTAAGAAACACGTGAAGTCTATGGGTATAAGATACCACTATAAATGGCACTAGAGCAAATGGGAGTTTGTTGAAATTTGTGCTCACGTGTTATTCTATTGTTGTATGAATATTTTATTTTATAATATTTATCCAAATCATTATTTGTTAAATTGCTAATTACTATTATTAAATGGTTCAATGCTTGTGACGCTACAGACATTATATGATCTGAAAGAGTTCAGATTTAGTCTAAAGAAGTTTAGATCAATACTAAGAGTTAACATCACTGAAAACTATAAATGCTAAAGGGTTAGTATGTTATATTAATCAATGAAGTCTAAGTGTTAGAATCTTGTCTGTGACGGTACAAAGACCTGATAATACATTAGAAATAACATAGTTTCAAGAGTTGCAATAGGGGCTAAGAAATGTTATTATACAAGTCTATTCTCAAATTATATGTTCCTGGTCTTAATTCACCGATGCAAGTCTGACGGCGGAATCCTTTTACATAGACCAGTATATATTATACCTAGATAGTTTAGATGGTTATTCTTAGCTGACCATAGGCTTACTAGAAGTTCGTATAGCATAGAAGTGTTTAGTGAGGACTGAATACTAACTAGACTCAATGAGGACCCCAATAGATATCTCATTAAGCCGTCAATGGAAGGTCCTTTCGAGTTGAGTAGTATACGTGGTCCTTTGACCTAAGTACCACGGTGGGCTTGTAAGTGATCCATCATACTTTTGTTTCACGCATGTTACAGACCTTTCACGGCGTGACCGTTGGGTGTCGTTGGGTATGGTCTGATGCTTATAGAGTCCAGTGTGTACAGATATAGAATCCGTCAGCTCACATGGATGATTTATATATATCCAGATGCTCAAAAACTGTATCTTAGAAAGTCTTATAGCCATAAGCAACAAACTCAGGAAAAGACTTTCCTACAAGGTTAAACAATATTGTAAAAGTGTTTGCATATATTATTTATTAAAATACGTGTCTGGAGATAAGTTCACAAATGAGCACATAAGGATTTGACGGTAGTGATCTAGATCCTTACTCTTCTATGATATGATTGGCGAAAGAGATTATACGTATACGCTATGACCTCAACTTGTATGGTCTACTGCACTGATTTGTAATATTCGTGACGTATGCGTGGGGCATCGATCTCGAAATCACAGAATAGTTCTGTTTGAAAAATCGAGAGTAGACCTAAAGAGTCCCGCAGTATGAAGTGTACTCGTTATGCACTGGGGCAGCATAACAAATTGAATAGTTCGATTTAGAAAATTTCAGCAGATCGAACATTTATTTTGATTTCCCTACGATCGTGCACGTGTCAAGACTTAAGAGTTAAGTACATCAATTAATTAACAATTAGTTGTTGACCAATGGAATGTTGACACATGGCACATGTGGGCCAATTATTGTTTGATTTAGAAATTACCATAATTACCTTATGTCTTAGACAAATATTATCATTATTTTATTTATTAAAATGTTTATTGAATAAAATAATAATAACAATATATGATATTATTATTTAAATTAAAATTAAATAATTAATTTTTTATTTAAATTGGCATATATTTCTACTATGATTTAATATGATTAAATCATTTGTTTAATATTTATTAAATGATAAAATAAGTATAAATGTGTAGCATTTGTTAATGGTAAGCCTTTAGATATTTCTTAATGATGAGAAAGTGCTTTCTCATTTATCTTAGATTAAGGCTAAGTTCATTTAAATGATATTTCATTTTGTTTTGTTTTAATTTGATTTATTGTAAGATAATAATAAACAAAAACTAATGACAAACATAATGGATGCCATTAGGTGAGAAAATAAAAGATAATAATAAATAAATGAAAGAGAAATTAGCTGCTCAATTAATCATCAAAATTTGTGCAAGGTGTAAAGAAGAAAAAGTGAGAAATAAATTTTGCTAAGTGTTGAAAAATTCTCTTAAGTGTTATGAGAACAAAAAAATCAACTCTTTCATTTTTTCTTCTTCCATTTCTTCTTCTATTTTAGTCACCAATACTATAAGGTAGAAACAAAGATTCAAGAGTTGAATCATTTGCTGAAAAAGCTATTATTCTGGCTTCCTCAAGCCCACCGTATTTAGGAACTAGAATTGTGAACGGGTTGCTTCAAGGTGGGTACTCCGGTTCGACAATATACCAAAGGCTTGACAATGTATTATTTCTCAATCTTGACGTATTTTATATTTATGAGATAACATGTAATGTTTACTTGTGTTTATCATTATGAAATTTGTATTTCGCTCATCCGCTACGCATGTATGTATGAGATACATATGCTATATTTGAATGATAGACACAAACCCATATGCATGCACCCTAAGTTTAAAATCACTCAAAAAATGGTATCAGAGCTATTTTGAGTTAATATTGGGTGTTTTAAGTGTAAAATTGTTGTTGGTGATGTTCCGGTACTTAAACGGTGCATTTCAAGTTGTTAAAATGAGTATACCAAATGTGGGACCACCGGGGCCATAAGTGTTTAGCACCGAGATGCTGGGTAGCTGACGCCGCAGCGCTAGGGCTTCCAGGCTCTGGTGCTGCAGCGCTAGATGTTGGGTGCCCCAACGCTATGAAAATAGGCGCTCATAGAAAAATACTAGAATTCGCACTGCAGCGCTCAGCTCCAGCCCGATAGGTACAACCATCGAACCTTAAAGGCCTATAAGGGATGAGATCCCAAGTTCGACATTGGTTGGGGGCGTAGGTTACTTGCGATTGTGTGCTGGGACGCTAATGGCTCTGAGATGTCACCCAACTAGTAGACCAAAGGTTGGTGGGTCTCACACATTTTTACAAAAAGGACTGCCTTTTTGTAAGAGTATGTAGGACCCACCAACTCTTTGGTCCACTAGCTGAGTGACATCTCAGAGCCACTAGCGTCCCAGCACATAATTCTCAAGTTACCTGCGCCCCCAAGGAATCGAACCCCAGCCCCCATCTCTATAGAGGCCTTATAGGCCTTTAGAGGTTCATCCTTGTACCCATCAGGTTGGATGACACCTTAGAGCCACCGGCATTTCAACACATAATTCTCAAGTTACCTGCGCCTCCAAGGAATCTAACCCCCGCCCTCATCTCATAGAGACCTTTAGAGGTTCGTCCTTGTACCCATCAAGCTGGCCAGCCTGAAAGGTACAATCATCGAACCTTAAATGCCTATAAGGGATGAGATCCTAAGTTCAAAATTGGTTGAGGGTGTAGGTTACTTGCGGGGGATATGAGTAGTGCGCCAGTTAATACCCTGGTGGACCCAAAGTATTGGGCGGGCTCCATACACTCTTACATAAATATAATATGTTATGTTTTCATATTCTTTATATGATTTACCATGCTTAGTTAAAAAAAGATATAGCAACAAGTTCTAGATATTGATACATCAGCAAAGTTTTATGATTACAAAATATATAGTTTCACGATTATTTTATATTACAAGTTTTAAGGCAACTTATGATATTTGTATATGTCCATGTTTGTTTACTGCATGGATTTGTTTTAGTGTTATTTATGAGGTGCACTCTTTATAAATGTGTAATTTTATTTATGTGTGTGTGTGTGTGTGTGTGATACGTTTTGAGCTACGTGACGCTTGCGACATACATCCATATGTACTAGTACATTTATGAGACATTTAATGAGGCCATGTAAAAGTATATATTTTCATTTTTTATTGCCTTTGCTTAGTGAGTTTTAGAGAATCAAACATATAGCTAACGGTTCATGGTCTCAAATTTGCCCTAGGAATTTGACAAGTGACAAGTAATGATTGGTCATTTGGGAGCCACATGTCATCCTTTGCCACCTCTTGGTTCCATTTGTCAAACAATGGCATAATGATGCCTTATTTGCTTGATAAATGGCAAGGCACATTGCCACTCATTTGTTAATTAAAGTACACATGTCCTTAGTTATCAAGTACGTGCAGCTAAATTGTAAATTGTTTGTAATTGTTAATAATAAAAATAAATGTTAGACTATTAGTTGGCCAAGAGAATAATTAAGTGTTAGTCTAATAAATTAGTAAAAAATTACTAAGTAAAATAAAGTGAATCTTATTTTCTTAGTAAAAACATTGGCAACTTAAAAAAATAAAAAGAGAAAAAGTTATTTTTTCTTTGTTCTTCACTTGGTCGAGAATGAAAGAGAAGCAAATGGTTGCTTTAGAATAATTTAATCCAAAAATTAAAATTGTCATTCTAACTCTAGCATCCCATCACCTTTTGGACTAGAATTATTTAAAGTATCACTTCAGAATATATTTTTTATTTTATAATAATCTTACGGTGATTTATAAAGTAAACTTTTGCTGCCACCTCCTTCCATTGCTTTTAGATTCTTTCATTGCATGAAGCAAGCACATGATACATATGGTTGTAATTTATCATTCATCACATTTAGAGTACAGACAGTCTATCTTCTGCAACAGATATGAAGACAATGTTATTGTATTACTTAAGTTAGAGGCAGATACATCAAAGGAGATAGAATTAAAAATATTTCTCCAAAAATTCTTCTACACTCATAAGCTACAACAAAACAAGAAGATTTATGTTAAAATAGACACGCTTCACTGATAATTTTGCAGACCTATTCACTTAAATCTCTACCAATGCCAGCTTTTGAGGAATTGGTTTACAAGATTGATATGTGCCAACTCAAAAAATTAACAAACGTGCACTGTAAGACTTTAATCAAAGGAGCACTTAATCAGGGGGAGCACATTCTTCCAGAAGAATAATTATATCAGTTATAAATATGTACTGCACTATTGTTTTTTCAACTAGATTTTAGCCCATTGAGTTTTAATGACAATGTTTTTGATGATGCAGTATTGAGCATGTTTACGACCATTATATATTATAGAATTGTAATTTATTTTTGCTTAAGTTTTTGTCCTATTAAGTTTTTTCTTAACAATGTAAAATATAATAAAAGTGGTGGAATCTAATGAAAAATAGATTTCACTGCTGATAAGGGTTTATTAAGTCTAATATTTTCATCTTCTAAACTTAATATTTATTCATAAAAATTAAGATTATTAGGCTTTTGATGTATTGTATTATTATTTTTGTAGATTTTGAGTCAATAGAATAAATGGGGTTGAAACTTTAATAAAAATAAGCCAAAAATATCAAATTGCTACAGACTACTACAGTGATCTGATATAGTGATATGCTACAGTATCCAACACCGCAACGCGTGAACAGTGGTGGTGAACAATATTTTTGATACAGTAACCCGTGAACAGTATCCTACTTTGACTTGTATTTAATGTTTAACCCTAATTTAAAGACAAAAACCTATAAATAAAATGCCAAAAACCCTAATTAAGAGGGAAGGAAAAAAGAAAAGAGGCAAAAACTTAGAGAAAGAATTCACAATACAAAATCAAATATCAAAGCCAAAGATTGAAGAACCAAGATCAAGATTCAAGCTTCAAGTCAAGATTGAGCGAGAAGCACATCAAGGAGTCACTTTGATTGATTTTTCTTCTCTTTATTTATCATTATATTCTTATTCTTATTGATCTTTATGAATTAATTAGATACTTTTAATTTTGTGATAGGCTAAATTGTTCATCTAGGGTTAGACTAAGTAAACCTAGTATGGATTTAGATTGTGTTAATTCTTAATTTATGAACTTATACATTTAATTGATTCATTCTATCTTTTGTTTTATTGTTTTCATTATATCTGGCCAATATTATACATGATTGAGGAACTATGATGAACTTCACAAAAGGATTCATGTGTTTAGCCTAAGATAGTTTGATACATGATCATAGGATAACAACTATGAGTTCCATCTACGATAGACATATACTTAGGTGGCATGTATGGTATAATTTAGACTTGATCTTAATGATTTACATTCTGATTTGATTACTATAGACATATAGGTGATTGTTAGAATATGTAATATAGTCACTTGACCATCGATAAAGACTTGTGATGAGATTAGTATCTAAGCCAATCAATCGGTATTAATGGATTAACTAAGTGGTTAATGAGTCTAATAAAATATTAAAAGACGATTCAAAACCATAGATTATCTTTATTTGTGAATTCTACTCTTTATTTTTATTTAGTTTAATTTATAGAGTTAGATTAGTTAATTAAATTTTAGATTGTAATTTTTTGAATAAAAGTTAAATAGGTACAATTTTAGTAATTGATTTATAGAATTAGATCGCATAGTCCATGTAGGATCGATATTTGGACTTAAAATTCTATATTACTTGATATGATAGCATGTACTTGCACTTAGCTACTATAACATCCATCAACCGCCCTCACCTATAAACACGTAATGCCTATTTATAATGTACTCATACATTTTTAATACTTTTCTAATACTTTCAGAAATATTATAATACTTTCTATAAGTTTTCAATACTTGAGTTATCTCTAATTTTTGCATTTTATAATTTATTTACAACACAAGTATCCTTATTTTGTGACCATTTTTTATAGTCGTTATTTTGTTATTATTTTTATGCTAAGGTTTTTATAAATCAATTTTCTCTTCATTTTTTTTTCTTATTTATGCATTATATCAACTGGAAAGAAAAATCTAATGTGCAAGATTTTCTTGTTTATATTCAGCAAACCCAACACATTTATGTTTTTCATAACAAGCTCAACACATCAATTTTTTCATAACAATCAAAACACGTTATTTTTCTCATAACAAACCCAGCACATCAATTTTTCCATAACTAACATAACACATTTTATGGGATCAAAACACACCCAACACATCAATTTTTCAATAAGAAATACAACACATTATTTTTTTCATAACAAAAGAATATAAAAGTAAAGTGTAACATCAAGAGTAAATGGGATTTTAATTAAGTTTAAGATTTGTAGGTGTCAATATAATTAAAAGGCTACTGTAGAGATATCTAAGTCCAAAAAGGACCCAGATAAGCTACTATTTTGTTGTATAATAAGTCGGTGTGAATGATGAACACATGAAAATGCATGTTGTTAAGAGATTCAATCACCATTTAATGTCACTAATTTTAGTGTTTTCTGTATTTTTAGCTTGAAATAAAGTGTTCTCCTTAAATTGTGATTAACGAATGTTATTTGGACAGGTTTAGGTAAACTGGACATAACTCTCAATGTAGAAATCGAAATGAAGAAATTCTTGAACCTGGTGAAACATGACTCAATCTTACACAAATTTGAAGAATAATGGAAAAGCCAAATCCAACATGTTATGGGCCAAAAATTGAGATACAACAAAATCAGACTACAACTCTTACCCAGCTTGACCCAATTCACGTATTTGGACCGTATCTCACAAAATACGTACTCAATTGGTATAATTCTTGAAGCTGTGAATTTATAACTTTACTATCAACAACTCGTATGTTTATGGTAAAGTCCAAATCAGCCGTTATCATGGACCAAATCGCATTGCAAGTGGGTAAAAAGGTTGTTGGCCAAATTCTGATGTATCTTCGGAATTTTGCTCATATCTCATTGGATACTCATCCAATTTGCATGAAATCAGTGCCTATGGAAAGAAGAGTCAAAATTCTACAACTTTCATGTCGGCTGCAGAAGCTGAATTGATCATTTACATTATCAAAAATGTGCTGCAAGTGGATACACGAGTTATTGGCTTAAAATTATTGAAGATTGATGTCATCCATGACATATGTCCATTCATTGCCTATATAAGGAGACCCTTAGGACGTTTTTAATAGATAATTTTCTCTCTTCTTTTATTCTCATTAACATGTATTGTAATTTAGGCTAGAGTTCCTAGCAAGGCTAAGAGATGAACTTTTATGTGTAGTAAATCTACTTCCATGCTTTGATTCGGTGTCAAGAGCTATAAATGTTGTAAGTTTGGTTTTGATTAAACTCTTATCTATTTTATTTTCTATAATCCAGAGGTTATAATTCTCATATCTCATATATGTTCAGTCATGCTTTTCTTATGTGATTCATGTTGATTTATAATTGTTACTGGTTACATTGTTTTATATGTTAATCTTTTACTGCAGTATTGTCAATTTGATATATTGTCGATCTTGGATAACATGTAAGGGCAATAAATGTTTGATATTCAAGTTAATCTTTTACTGTAATATTATCAAAATGATATATTGTCGATCTTAGATAACTTGTATAAATAACATGATGTGTGTTAATGTTTGCAAAGAGTTTAACTAAATTAAATACATGTGTTATCAAATGTGCTATATATTACATACCTTCCGATTGATTGTTTGGGATGTGAAACTTTCAGTTGAGTTATAAATATCGAATCAAAGTATAGAGTAGATTTATAAAGCATAATTGTGATTCTCAAAGCCTTGCTTAAATCATCATAAGATATTTTCCTCAATTCATAGACAATTCTATCTCATCCGTTTAAATCAATTAACCCTTTGCTACTGCTTTAATATTTTACTTCACTGACATATTTTGCCAAGAGCTTCCTCGTGGGATCGACACCTCAATCTATACTGCGATAGCCGCGTTATATTTTGAGCGTAAACAAAAATTTGGCGCCGTTGCCGGGGAAGCAAACTAAGCGAAAGTCGATTGCGATTATAAATACTAAAGTGGTAACTTTGTATATTTTCTTTTCTTTGTAAACTCTTAGTTTATTTCCTTTGTTGTAATTTATTTATTATTCATGGTTGGTTCTACCACCTAATTTATTTTGTTTTCTTTAGTTAATTTGTTATATTTTATATTATCTTAATGGCTGGTTTTACCGCCTAACTTCGTTCACTTTCTTTTATTTATTTATTGCACTTTATTTTCTTTAGTTTATTTATTGCACTTTTTTTTAATGGCTGGTTTTACCGCCTAACTTTGTTCACTTTCTTTTATTTATTTATTGTACTTTATTTCTTTAGTTAATTTATTGTATTTTCTTTTTATTTTGTGGCTGGTTCTACCGCCTAACTTAGTTTCTTTATTTCGTATTGTACTCTATTTATTTATTGCACTTTTGTTATTGTACTTTATTTTCATTTTCTTTTACGTATTTATTGCAATTTATTTTCTTTAGTTAATATGTTGTATTTTCTTTTTATGGCCGGTTCTACTGCCTAACCTTTTATTTATTTACTTATTGTATTTTTTTTTATTATTTATTTATTGTACTTTTTTCGTATTTTATAGTCTTTTGTTTAGTTATTGTATTTATATTTCATGGTTGGTCTTACCACCTAACTTATTTCTATTTCTTGTTGTGTTTATTCCACTTCTTAATTTTCCTTAAGCATTTCTTTCCTAAAAAAAAAAAAACATTAGGATGTATGCATCGACCTAGAGACAAACGAGGAAGATTTGTGAGAGAACTAGAACTAGAACTAGAACCACTCTCACAATTTGTAAGTGAAGAGAATTCACCTTCTAGTTCATCTTGTAATTCTAACACAATGAGCCAACACGAAGAAAACCCCGTTAGAACTCTAAAAGATTACTTGCATCCTACTCGCACAGCCACACCATCATGCATTATATTTCCACCTAACACACCACATTCGGATTTTAAACCTGGAATGATACAACTTCTTCCCACTTTTCATGGTCTAGATAGTGAAAATCCTTATGTACATGTTAGGGAATTTGAAGAGGTAATTGCCACCTTCCATAGCCAACCTGAAGCCATAGACACTGTTAGGCTTAAATTTTTCCCTTTTTCTTTGAAAGACAAAGCAAAGAGTTGGCTATACTCTTTGAGGCCGAGGTCTATAGGAACTTGGGCAGAAATGACCCAAGCATTTTTCAATAAATACTTCCCACAACACAAAACTAATGGCCTGAAAAGACAAATTTCTTCCTTCTCCCAAAAAGACAGTGAAACCTTATATCAAGCATGGGAAATGTTTAAAGAGTTGTTAAATCTGTGCCCTCACCATGGGTATGAAAATTGGCGCTTGGTTAGTTATTTCTATGAGGGACTCACAATTAGAGAGCGCCAATTTGTTGAGATGATGTGTAATGGGGAGTTCCTTCACAAAGATCCTGAGGAAGCTATAGAATTCCTTAATGACTTAGCCGAAAAAGCCCATACATGTACTGGACCTAGCATTGCTGAAAGCACAAATAGGTCACGACCTAATGGAGTTTTCCATCTTAGGGAAGAGGATAACCTCAAAGCCCAATTAGATGTCTTAACTAAGGAGTTAGAGGCCTTGAAATCCAAAGATAGAAGGGTCACCCACACGGTTGCTAGAGTTGAGTCACACGATGTCTGTTTTGTCTGTGGAGGAGTGGAACACTTAGCTCAGGATTGCCCCACGTATAGTGAGATGAGAGGGATATATGAGGAACAATGTAATGCCCTAGGGATGTACAAGAAGCCTTATTCACCCTACTCTGAAACATATAATCCTAGCTGGAGAAACCACCCAAATTTTAGTTGGAAATCTGACCAACAAGCCAACAACCAATGGAAACAAGAACAACAAGCACCCAAGTCTTATGTTGCACCTCAATATAATGCACGACCAACTAGAAATTCTTTAGAGGATACATTACAAGCATTTATGGAGGCACAAAGTAAGACTAATCAAAAATTTGAAACAATTCTTGCACAGGTGGTGGACGAAAATAAAGAAATCAAGAGTTAAATCACAAAGTTGACCAGTGCCTTAACTGTACAAGAGCGAGGTAAGTTTCCATCTCAACCTCAATCCAATCCGAAAGGACAATTCATGGCACAAGCTTCTACTTTTGATGTTCAAAATCTCAAAGAAGTCAATGCCATTACTACTCGAAGTGGTAAGATTGTAAGTGAGCCTACTCCTGAAATTAACACATCTATGAGTAGTAAAGACTCCCCCCTTGAAAAAAAGGCCACAATGGAAAAAGAGCCCGAAAGTAAGTTTTCAATCCCAGTGCCTTTTCCTCAAGCTCTTCGACCGGTTGGGAAAAATTCAGAAATTCAAGGTGAGATTTTGGAACATTTGAAACAAGTTAAAATTAATCTTCCCTTGTTACATTTGATTAAGCAGGTTCCAACTTATGCCAAAGTCATCAAGGATTTATGTACTATCAAAAGAAAACACCATGTGAAGAAAACTGCATTTTTGGCAGAACAGGTAAGTGCAGTGATTGAACAAAAGACACCACCCAAGTATAAAGACCCAGGATGTCCCACAATCGCCTGCCAAATTGGGACACATGAGTTTGGTCAAGCTTTATTGGACTTAGGAGCAAGTGTAAATTTAATGCCTTATTCTATTTACTTGCAGTTAGGACTTGGTGAGATTAAACCAACCTCTGTAGTCCTACAATTAGCTGACCGATCAATCAAGAAACCACGGGGAATAGTAGAAGATGTTTTGTTGCAAATTGATAAATTTTACTACCCTATTGATTTTCTTGTTTTAGATACTCATTCTGTTGTTAACATGGAGTCAAAATCCCTCTTATTTTGGGGAGACCTTTTCTAGCCACTGCTAACGCTCTTATTGATTGCAGAAATGGTCTAATGAAATTATCTTTTGGGAATATGACTCTTGAGGTGAACATTTTTCATATTGATAAGCAATCACGAAAAGAAGACGAATGCTATCATTCATATATGATAGACACACTTGGAGCGGAGGAAGCTTATAAAAATCATGGCTCTAATTCTTTAGAAAATCTCTTCGATTTTGATATTGAAGAATTGTATAATCCTGATGAAATAACTGATATGTTTAGTATTTTTGACTCACAGGATAAAGGGATTCGATTTTGGAAACCAGGCATTGAAAAGTTGCCATGTGAGAGGGAGAAACCAAAATCATCAAAACTCGAGACACCACGTGTCATCATTAGTGACCAAGGAACACATTTTTGTAATCATTCTTTTGAAGCTTTGATGCGCAGGTATGGTGTTCTTCACAAAGTTTCCACTGCATACCATCCACAGACAAATAGATAAGCCGAGCTAGCAAATAGAGAGGTTAAACAGATTTTGGAAAAGACGGTTAACCCGAATCGCAAAGATTGGTCTCTACGCCTTTCTGATGCATTATGGGCATATCGTACTGCATACAAAACCATCTTAGGAATGTCCCCATACCGGCTTGTTTATGGGAAAGCTTTCCATTTACCCGTTGAGCTAGAACATAAAACTTATTGGGCTGTCAAAGCCCTTAACTTTGATTTGAATGCTGCAGGTCTCCAGAGAAAGTTACAATTGTCAGAAATAGAAGAGCTACGAAATGACGCATATGACAACTCCAAAATTTACAAAGCTAAAATGAAAGTAGCTCATGATAAACAGATCTCAAGGAAACACTTTGAGCCAAATCAACGGGTTTATCTTTACGATTCTCGATTGCATTTACACCCTAGAAAGTTGAGATCTCGATGGACTGGTCCATTTATGGTAAGACATATTTTTCCTAATGGTGCTGTTGAAATAGAAGACCCCACTGATGGACGGACTTTCAAAGTAAATGGACAGTGACTAAAAAGCTACGTGGAAAAGGTAAACGACTCTATGTACCTAGGCGAGATCCCTCTTGTGGATCCTGTCTATCGTGATTGATCAGGTTCAATCTATCTGTACCATATTTTATATTTTGTCTATATTTTATCTTTTGACTTTCTATTTTTGCTTTTATTTTCCTGCACATTTTATTTTACTTTATTTTCTTCTTTTTATTTTTTCTTCAGTGTGATTTTATTTCCCGGTCAAGTGGCGGATATGGTACTCCGTGACTATTAAAGTCGGTTTCTCAGTTCCCTAAAAACTGTCCCTCAAACTGTGCATTCATCTCTTTTCTTTCTTTCAAAATGGATCGCATTCTTGCCAAACTTAAAAAACGTTTTCCTTCATTTCCTCAAAATGCTCTACTTAAGATTTACAAAGCACGGTGTGAAAGACTAAGGCTATTGATGTTGGGTAATATCCCTGTGGACCTTCGTTGGTTAATTGAAGCCAAGGTTCGGTTGTCTGGTGAGTTTGAAAATGATTTTGTTTCTCATATGCCTGGTCTTGGAAGAAGCTCTTATGCCAAAAGGCGACGAGCAAAAAGGTTACAAGTCTGTCATAAATTTGCTCGATGGAATTGTAATCGGAGTTGTCGTTCTTTAGGATTTGTATCTAGAAATCGAGAAGACAAAATTCAGTTCATTAAGGATGGACTGAGTAAGGAGTCTTTGGATGATATCCTATTGACTCTTGAGACGCATCCCTGTGGGCTCATGCAACGTGAACTTCTCGATTTATGGAACAAATTCAAAAATGAACATCAACGGTATAGTCTCGGGAATCTGACTCTAAAAGACCCTGTTTGCCAATTTATAAGAAAATTGGATGGGAAGCCTATCCCCGACCCATAGAGGGCGTTTAAGCCGTTACTGGACGTAAAACCAGAGGAAGATGTGAGCCACAATCACAACTACTTGTAAATACATGTGTTTTAATTTCAAACTTTATTTTATGAATATTAGGGCTACTCATGTAGATGTCTTAAATTCAAATCTTTTTGTTCAATAATGCATGCGGGTCATTATGTTTAAATATTTGTGTTTTATTTTTAACTCTCTTTTGACAAACTGTCGGGTTACCATAATCATTGTTATCATTTGGCACTCTATAAATACAGCACCTCAGTTTCTTCATTTTCATATATTGAGATAAAGGTGAGAGTAGATATGGAGGAAACCTAAGTTCGACAATTTCGAAATATATGTGTATTTTGTGGATCTAGTCCTGGGGAGAGTAAAGTATTCGTAGAAGCAGCAAACAATCTAGGAAAAATATTAGCTGCAAGAAAAATTCATTTGATTTATGGAGGAGGTAGCCTTGGGCTAATGGGGTGTGTGTCAACAGCTGCACATTTAGGAGGAAGTCAAGTTTTAGGTATTATTCCTACAGCTTTGGCTGTGGAAAACCTGACCGGGAAAAAAATAGGGGAAGAATTACAAGTCTCATCCATGCATGAACGTATAGCCAGAATGCTTTGCAATGCAGACGCTTTTATTGCTTTACCAGGTGGTTTTGGTACCTTGGAAGAAATTTTTCAAATTGTCCTTGGGCCCAACTGAATATCCACCGAAAACCCATAGGTTTGTTGAATGTTAATAACTATTTTGATTGCTTACTTTGTTTTCTTGATCAAGCTGTGGAACAGAATTTTATTTCACATTCGGCGCGACAGATCCTGGTTTCTGCTACTGAGGCGGATGAATTGATTAACAAATTACAAGCAGTTACCTATGAACCTGACCCAGCAATAACTGGGATCGATTGGTCAGTGGGCCTTAACAAGCGAAAATTGGATCTGACACTCCGTTTGTAAATTTTTCTTTTTATTTATTTATTTATCAGTACCATCATTTTAGTTTATATTTGCTTAAGTGTCTCTCAGGTTTGTTTCTTTCAAATAACTGGCGTTTCAGGTAATGTATCCTATACTTTATCTCTTTCTATTTAAACATTGAGGACAATGTTTTATCTGGTTTGGGGGGAGGATAGTAGACATACGTTGCATTTTGCAAAAAAAAAAATTGTGGTCCGACATTTGATTAAAATGGCAGAGTAAAGAGTTCATTCTTGAACTCTTGAGACGCATTCTAGGTCAAATTAGAATGGCAGAGTAAGCAGTTTTAGTACTAACTTTTGAAATGCATTTTAACTAACTTTTTGTTATTTTGTTTTATATTTCATGCATTGTCGTTTACTGCTTGTAGTCTTGGTAATTCTTGTATAAAGGAATTTGCTTTTCTGCCTAAGTATGATTTCAGAATTGTTTAGGTTGAGTCACTGTTTCTATCTAGGTTACTAAAGAATGACTTCCAAAATATTTTTGAGCACAATGCTAAGCCTTGTGGTAAGATGGATGATTCAATTTATATAGCCAAGAGAATTTCCATGTTTAAGTATATATTTTTCTAATCTCGCATATCTTTTGTGAGTAAGTGGAAAGGTTGAGAAAACAGCTTATGAACCTTCATTGATCCTTTGAATTGGTTAATTTTTGTTTAGAATGATATTATTTGAATTAAGGGATAAGTTGGTTACATTTGTGCTTAATATAATTTGGTGAGAAACCTTTATAATGCTTCCTTGTATTCTATAAAAAAAAACACAAAAAAAAAACACAAAAAAAAAGAAGCAATTCAGTTTAATAAAGTCTTCATTCAATTTTAGAAGACAAATACCTTGTAAAACAGTTTTCTCACCAAGTTATAATTGTATTATTCTCACAAGCCAATTAAAGTTCTAAAGTTGGCGTATGATATGAATAATTGATTTTTAAACAAATAATTTTCCTATCTTCGGATCAATGTTAGTTTATATGTCTGTCCTTAAAATTGACTTTTTCTTGAGTGCTTAACTGTTTTCCAACTCCATAAGAGAAGTCCTAACCTTTTAAACAGTCATACACCTGTGAGGATATGGAGTTGAGGCTTTTACTTGAAGAAATTCTCAAGGCTATATCTATTGTGGTTTGTGGTTAGATGGTTATGGCTTAGTTCACACACACACAAATTACGGAAGTTGTAATTGAAAAAACCATGATAGCAACAGTGATCTCGAACTAACGTTTTGATTGAAATGCTTAGGTAGTTTTGCATATTCTATTTACGCTTGAATTGCTAGAGACTAGCAATAAGCTGGTTGGGGGCTGTGATGAACACATGAAAATGCATGTTGTTAAGAGATTCAATCACCATTTAATGTCACTAATTTTAGTGTTTTCTGTATTTTTAGCTTGAAATAAAGTGTTCTCCTTAAATTGTGATTAACGAATGTTATTTGGACAGGTTTAGGTAAACTGGACATAACTCTCAATGTAGAAATCGAAATGAAGAAATTCTTGAACCTGGTGCAACATGACTCAATCTTACACAAATTTGAAGAATAGTGGAAAAGCCAAATCCAACATGTTATGGGCCAAAAATTGAGATACAACAAAATCAGACTACAACTCTTACCCAGCTTGACCCAATTCACGTATTTGGACCGTATCTCACAAAATACGTACTCAATTGGTATAATTCTTGAAGCTGTGAATTGCTAACTTTACTATCAACAACTCGTATGTTTATGGTAAAGTCCAAATCAGCCGTTATCATGGACCAAATCGCATTGCAAGTGGGTAAAATGGTTGTTGGCCAAATTCTGATGTATCTTCGGAATTTTGCTCATATCTCATTGGATACTCATCCAATTTGCATGAAATCAGTGCCTATGGAAAGAAGAGTCAAAATTCTACAACTTTTATGTCGGCTGCAGAAGCTGAATTGATCATTTACATTATCAAAAATGTGCTGCAAGTGGATACACGAGTTATTGGCTTAAAATTATTGAAGATTGATGTCATCCATGACATATGTCCATTCATTGCCTATATAAGGAGACCCTTAGGACGTTTTTAATAGATAATTTTCTCTCTTCTTTTATTCTCATTAACATGTATTGTAATTTAGGCTAGAGTTCCTAGCAAGGCTAAGAGATGAACTTTTATGTGTAGTAAATCTACTTCCATGCTTTGATTCGGTGTCAAGAGCTATAAATGTTGTAAGTTTGGTTTTGATTAAACTCTTATCTATTTTATTTTCTATAATCCAGAGGTTATAATTCTTATATCTCATATATGTTCAGTCATGCTTTTCTTATGTGATTCATGTTGATTTATAATTGTTACTGGTTACATTGTTTTATATGTTAATCTTTTACTGCAGTATTGTCAATTTGATATATTGTCGATCTTGGATAACATGTAAGGGCAATAAATGTTTGATATTCAAGTTAATCTTTTACTGCAATATTGTCAAAATGATATATTATCGATCTTAGATAACTTGTATAAATAACATGATGTGTGTTAATGTTTGCAAAGAGTTTAACTAAATCAAATACATGTGTTATCAAATGTGCTATATATTACATACCTTCCGATTGATTGTTTGGGATGTGAAACTTTCAGTTGAGTTATAAATATCGAATCAAAGTATAGAGTAGATTTATAAAGCATAATTGTGATTCTCAAAGCCTTGCTTAAATCATCATAAGATATTTTCCTCAATTCATAGACAATTCTATCTCATCCGTTTAAATCAATTAACCCTTTGCTACTGCTTTAATATTTTACTTCACTGACATATTTTGCCAAGAGCTTCCTCGTGGGATCGACACCTCAATCTATACTGCGATAGCCGCGTTATATTTTGAGCGTAAACAGTGAATATTACTAATTATGAAAACTAGAAGTAGATGAAGTGCAACCAAGTATAAGGCAAAAATCAGTCCCCCTTAATCAAAATAATAGATTGCTTATAAAAGTTAAAAGCAAGATATGTGATTACAACCTCAAATCATTCGTAGGTATATCATAATTGTAATAATCTTAACATGTTTTATTATAGTTATTTAGGGAAAAAAGTGTACATTTTACAGATTCTATGAGCTAACTCAATTAGAATTCAATGCAAGTAATTTTACACATTCACCATTCTTTAAACATTATTGTGTCAATGCAAGGTGACCACGAATAAGGATATGAAAGTGAATAGGAAATCATAAACAATATCTATGCAAGAAACGTGAAGATCAAGAAAAGAAATTATAATACAATTTAATCAATTATAGTACTAATAGCATTTGTAGGTTATTGTCTAGGGATAAGAGATGTATATTTTGCATGTGAGACATACAAAAAAATTAAAATTTGAATTGTAATGTATATATTTGCACTCTACGATAAGCGCACTTACACTATTGATGTGGAAAATTTATTTGATCCCTAAAATGCCTATTGACATATGAAATATATTTTTATTTTACAATAATCTTATAGTGATCCACAAAGTAAATTTTTGTTACCACCTCATTCTATTGCTTTGAGATTCTTACCTGCATGAATCAAGCACATGATACATATTGTTGTAATTTATTATTCATCACATTTAGAGTACAGACAGTCTATCTTATGCAACAAATATGAAGACAATGTTATTGTATTACTCAAGTTAAAGACAAATATATTAAAAAAGATAGAATTAAAAATATTTTTTTAAAAATTCTTATACACTCATAAGCTGCAATAAAATAAGAAGATTGATATTAAAATAGATATATTTCACTGATAATTTTGTATACCTATTCACTTAAATCTCTATCAATGCCAACTTTCGAAAAATTAATTTATAAGATTGATATGTGTCAACTCAATAAATTAATAAACGTGAACTGTGAGACTTTAATCAAAGGACTCCTTAATCAAGAGGAATACATTCTTCTAAAAAAATAATTATATCAATTATAAATATACATAGTATTCTCTTTTTTAAATTAAATTTTATCCCATTAAATCTTAATGACTTTTCTTGATTAAGTTGTATGATAATTTTTTTTTTGTTTCTTTAACATAGGACTACATTTGTAGGTTATTGTACTACAATTGATTAAATTGGAGACAATAATCAACTGTTTATGTTTGCAGCGAATAGAAAACAAGAGGAAGAATTGGTGCCTTCTTGTTTTAAGCGAGAAAATAAGTTAATCTATAACATATTGACATGTGGCATCGACATGGCACCACAAACACATAAAAATGTCCTACCTAATTAACCTACTTTATGACTGTAGATGAAAGTACAAATTAACCCTTTTACTTGTTAAAAGAGACCAAATCCGTCGTTTAACAAGAGTGTTTTTAGTCTTTTTAAAATGTCAAGATGTATCAATCACTTTTAAAAAATCTCAAAGATCCATGTGTCCTTTACTTTTTTTTTAAAAATTTTTACTCTTTTAAATATTTAATTTTCAGTTTTTTAGTCTGTTAGGGCAATTATAGAGTGACACATAATAGTGAAATTCGTTTGAAAAATAGTGTCAAATGCTACCTGTTTCTTGACCGGCATGGCGAATAAAAGCCCATCAATAGTGAGAATAGTAATTATGGGGTAGACAGGTGTGTATATTCGTTTGTTTCTAAATGAAATTGAAACTCGAAACCTCCAAAATTGCATAACTTTTTTTATTTATTTATAGTTAAAAAATATTAATACAATAAATTAAATAACATTAAAAATATGATTTTTGCAGTTTATTAAAATAAATACATTTGCTTAAATTTAATTATACCGACATATCGTTTTAAGCACGATGAGTTCTAAGATTCTATTCACATTAAGAAAACAATTTGAATAATAAGAAAGGGATCCAATATCTGGACAGGGGAAACCAAAAAGAAAAAACAATATTGACGATAGCCCATCATTGACATACCACGTTGCTATACGACAATTGTAATAATTAATTAATTGAATGACCAAAAAATAATGGGCTTGACTTGACTTAACTAATATTGTATATATGTTTCTAATTTGGGGATAAAGAATCGAGGAATTGAATAATTAATAATGTTATATTTTTTAAATATTATTTTAAAATTTTTATATGTTTTAGATTTATTTAAAGCAATTTTAATAATTAATAAATTAAGATATTATAAGATCTATAGTTATAAAGTAGAGAATTATTAGGATAAATAAATATAAACCTATTAATAATCATCTAGACCCGACGTTTTTTTTATAAAGGGAATAAAACCAAACTCTATTACTGGAGATCGTTCACTGATAGATTTTTTTACCTCTATTAAGAATTAAAACATCATATTTCACGTAAGAGAAATTTTACCTCACTAAGGAGGAGGGATGTACACAAAAAAATCCAAAAGATGAATACACACAATCCACCAATTACAAATACAACCTTTATAATTATAATTCAAATCATTTCAAACACCTAAATCACCAATAATATACCCACAAAAAGAACAAAATAATAAAACTATAACAATAAGTTATTCTTTTGCAGTGGTGATAGAGAGTTTAAGGCTGTCGATATATGCTTTGCACTAGATTAGACGTAAGCACACCTATGGAGAGCAATGGTTGCTCAGTTGCAAGGGTTGGGTGTCCAGTGGTGGTTGGCGTAGTGGCAGGATCGGATCGGTAACCAGAGATACGCGTGGGGACTCTGGTGGTGGCTGGAAACAGAACAGGATTGGGGTGGTAGGGAATCACAGGGGCATCTAATTAAGTAGTTCCATCGAAATCCTATCAAAAAATGACTGAAAAAGAAGAGACGACGACGATCAGAGAAGGGAAGTTCGCTCGGGTTGAGGAAGCTTGGCATGAGCTAAGGACTCGGAGCGAGCCAAGAAAGCCTGTGGTGACTGAGTAGCTCCCTGACAGACCCGCCGACGCTCACTTGCGGCAAAACATGCAAATAAGGATAGAACAAGAAAAATCCAAAAAAAAAGAAAGAAAATGGAGCTACAACTATACTAAAAATGGAGGGGGACGAGAAGAAGAATAAGAAAGCTCATAGAGAGGGGGTTTCTCAGCCCATTTCGGCTGAGAAGATGGGGGTGGGGTGAGGTGGGGTGCGACTCCTTTTCTTCTTTTTGGACTATTTTAATAATGATAAAGTTGGATAAGAAAAAAATTATATAACTCGACTTGATTTGAATAATGTTATAATTGTTAAATGTTATTTTAAATTTTATTTTAAGTAATTTGTTAAAAAAATTATTAGATGGTGAAATTACGTAATTTTTAAAATGATTTATTATAATATTTTATTATCTAATGATTACTTGAAATAAAAATTTTAAAATAATATTTAAAAAATATAATATTATTTAAAAAATAATTATTAACTCATTATATTGTGAGTAACACCATTATGTGATAATGTTGATTAATCAACAACTTCAATACAATTTACGATATATTATAAAATTTTATCACATATTGAAAATTTTTATTATAAGATGAGTTATATTGTTCATTAAAATATATATATTTTTAAATATAAAGAATCATATTGATATGGATGTAAATGTATTCCAAATTTTGATTTTAATACTCAAAATTTAATGATACCCTCGTGTTTTATAATTTGCAGTACAATTAAAAAAATTAAAAAAATAATAATCAGTAAAATATAATCTTATTATTTATACAGCTTCAGTTAATTCTAATCTTTTATTCGAAGAAATAACAAATACATTTATGATTAACCTTTTCTTGAGTTAGCGCCGAAAGGGTAAACATAAATACAATCTTTATTTTCAGAAGGATATTAACACTGTTCCCCCCTGGGGTTAGAATAAATTACATTTAATTACAATATTAATTTTAATAACATTATTTCTCTTTTACTTAATTAAAAAAGTAAAAATACCTCATTTTTTTAAAAATATTTTAATTATTTATATAATAAAAAAAATTGTGAGAAATTTTTTATTTTTATAATTAAATAAATAGAAGGATAATAATATCATTAAAATTAAAATTATCATTAAAATATAATTAATGTCATCTTCAAGGGGTAACAGAATTAGTACCTATTTTCAGAACCAACACGACGAGAACACGTTTGCAACGTATATTTAGTACTGCATTTGACCAAATTTCTGCACAATCCCCACGCGGCCATAACTCCGACGCCGAAACATAAAAACTAGCCAGAGTCGGCATTGCCACACGCACGCACCGACACTATTTCCAAAGAAAAAAATAATAATAAATCAAACCAACCAGTCTCGTATCGTTTCCATTCAGCTCTCTCAACCAAACAAGACAATTCTCTCTACTTTTCTCAATTGAAATCAACATGATACAGCTACTCTACACGGTAATCTTCGGCGAGATGGTGTTGATCATGACGCTGTTGTTCAAAACGCCGTTTCGGAAGCTGGTGATAATGACCCTGGATCGGATCAAGCGAGGGCGGGGCCCCGTGGTGGTGAAGACGGTAGGCGGCACTTTATTCATTGTGCTCACGTCCAGCGTCTACAGCATACTCAAGATCCAGCAACGCACCCTCGAAGCTGGCGCCGTCAATCCCACCGATCAAGTCCTCATGTCCAAGCACATGCTCGAAGCCTCTCTTATGGGTAATCTTTTCGAACTCTCTTTCTTTTTGTTAATTTTTTTTTTTGGTTTTAAGAAATTCTTTTGGCTTGATTATTTGATGGGTTTTTGAGAGTACGTGCTGCGATGCACGAAAGTTGTTTTTGTTTTGTTGATATGATTACTGGTTTAGAGCTTAAGCTTGTGCCAGTCTAGAGATTGTGATTTTACTAGTGTTTCGCTGGATTATGATATATGGGGACTAATGCATATGTGGTCGATAACGAGTTCTTTTGGTTAATTCTAGTGTATTTAGAAACTGCTACTTATATATTTCAAGGCAAAACTGTTCTTGTTAAAATAATTAATCTATGCTGAAAGTGAAGATTGGTTGATTTTGTTAAAAAGGAGGAGAAATTGGTGATGCAGCCAACTTGTGGTCGCATATAAATGGTTGATTGAAGATGGACCTCATAGATAGAAGGGTGTTTTTATCCTACATTTTCCTAAGTTTATCACTGTTTTCTTCTTTTTCTTTTTTCTTTTTAATAAAAAATTGTGTGTTTGACATTGAACCCATGTTTAACATTTAGAGAAGCTTAACTAGTTTTGTCTAAATTCATGTCATGCTTGTTGAGATATTTTTGTCTTGTTGGGATCCTGAATAGTGAATTTTACTGGTAAAGACAAGTTCATTTTTGTTTTTCTTCTTCAAATACTATCAAATGGAGTATTTTGGGACCCTGGACTGCTCTGGTTGATGGTTTTGATCAACATGAAGCTGTGATCATCAAGTGAAATTAAATTTTGCTTCTGTATTTGCTCTGATTTATAACCTGTATCAATTTTAGCCCATATGTTGGTAAAGCAGATGCTAGTATACTAATTGAAGGGATATTTAATACCTAGCATATATGGATGTCTACTTTAGTTGCCCTGTTTAGGTTTGATTTTATTAGCTTCACTAATTTGTAAAATTCTCTTTCTTTATGATCTGAGTGTATAAATATGCGAGAGAAGTTTGCTTTTTAAAAGAATCTTTGAACTCTTAATAACGGACTTTACATATTTATCTTGGAGAATTGTCAATCAAGAAGGGAAGGCTAGAAAACCTTCGTAAATTTTCTGAAAAGTTGGCATGCTATATTTGGTAGCCTCTACTATAAATTTGGCATACTAGTTTTGACCGCATTAGCTTTGTTGATTATCTATATGAATTTCACCATTTTAAATAGCAGGCTCATGCATGTATATTGATATAGCTGTTCTCTTTTTATTTACATGCCATTATAGAATGTTGAACCAGAGCCAAGGAAACAAGATTTTTGTTTGTACTGACTTTAGATAAGTTAGTGACTTATAGTTATGAACAGAGATCTTTTAATTTGAAATGATGACTGACTTAGGAGTGGTTGGTTGTTCTTTTTCCTGCGGTGATGCTTCCTTTTACTCTTGATTTTTCCTTTCTGGTGGAATGTTGTAATATTGTGTTTCTATATGTGTCGGCATCTAACAACACATTTGGAAATGGTTTTTTTCTTTTATTTTTTACATAAATAGAGCACGTAGTGTAAAATGTTTACTCTTGGATGCTTAAATAAATGAGGTAGACAGTATTGTATTAGGATTCTTAGATAAGTGGGATCGCATAACTTAACTAGAATTCTTACTTTATTTTCCTCATTTGAGTTGGACTCTTATTTAGAGTTTTATTTGGGATTTGAATTTTTTTCAGGAATAGGATTTTTTTAATTAAATTGTTTTTCTAGTTAATAAGTAATTTAGCCATATTAGGATTTGAGTACTATAAATAGGCGTCTTTTGTAGCCCGTAGAGACAAATTTGTTAATTGATAAATTGTGTTATCTCGCGGTAGTTTTGTGAATCAACGAGCTTTAACCACCACCTTAGTTTGCGGGTATTCTTAGAATTGAGTTTAGTTTAATTCTTTATTTTAAGTATTTTTAGACTAAATAGAATATCAAATCTATCTCTTCGCTACCCATCTGCTGCGTCATTAGAATTTTGTTTATACACTTCTCTCAATTGCTTCATCTGATTTTCTGTGTCACCATTGCTATGTGTTACATTTGACATCAATGTAAGTCACTACTTGCAGGCTTCTTGTTATTCCTCTCATTGATGATAGATAGATTACATCACTACATAAGAGAACTCCAATTGCTCAGGAAGACCATGGAAGCTGCCAAAAAGCAAAACAGAGGCTTCGAGGGTGGGAAAAATGCTAAAGCGGATGAGCACAAAGGCTTAGGGGATGAAATTGCTACATTAAAGACAAAGATCAAGCAGTTGGAATCTGAATGTGAGGGAAAAGATAAGGAAGCCCATGCTGCAAAAGCTGAAGCAGAGGCACTGAAAAAGCAATCTGAAGGATTCCTTCTAGAGTATGATCGCTTACTGGAAGAAAATCAAAATCTTCAGAACCAGTTGGAGTCGATAGACCAAGGTGATGGCAAGAAGAATATGTGAGAAACAAATTAACAATACCAAGCAGTAAACAATTTTCTTCTTTTTTTTTTCTTTTCTGAGTGAGTGTTGTAGTTGGGTCAATTTGATGAAAGTGGTGGTGGTTATAATTAGTTTCTTATGGATGTATAAATCCGAGTGGTTTGTGATGCCTATGCATCGAGTAAATTGTTAGTTACAGTTGATAGAGGCTGCTTAAAGGGATCAATATATAAGAAAAATTATGTTTACCTTTCATTTTCATGCTTAAATATTTATCTTGTTTTATACATTAAAAAAAAAAACATAATAGCTTATAATATATATATCTATCCATGTAAATACAAAAATATGGTTAAATAGGTACGTAAAAATGACTGATAAATGGTTAAATAGGTACGTAAAAATGACTCTGTGATAAAGAGTTTACAGTATATATTTTTTTTATTAAAGTGCAGATTTTAAATTCAATTTTTTTAAAGTGAAAAAAGAAACTCTTTTTTTTTTTAAATAAAAAATATATAAATATTAATTTAAATTATACTAATAAATACAAAAACATTGCAATATTATGATTTCCCAGTATGAGCTTAATTGTGGAATAATAATTAAAAAATGTGGAATGATAATTAAAAAATGATTAAAAGAAGAATATGTAGCTTTTGATCTTAATTTCTATTTCTTCCTTTGCTTTTGGACTTTTAGTCATTAGCATATGCATTTTTTTAATTGTAACATTGATAAAGAGATTGATTGATTAATTTAATTTAAAAGGCCATCCAATTTGTTCATCAGGTGACCATTATACAATTTTACATATGAAAATGTAAATTAAACTATAATTCTTGGAACTTCCATTCTCATCTACGCACCTGGTTAGGGGCCAAAAATTTCATGTGTTTGTACATTCTTACTTTACTTGAACATGGATTTGCCTGAGGAATGGATCCTACTGGACGGAAACTAGTTGCTTCATCTTCCTTCACTGCGAGAACTCGTGATAACAATATATGAGGACTTCAGTTACTTGTCTTTGAATAATGCCTCGAAACCGGGACCTTAATGCGATTGATCATAGCAAACAATTGGCCAAAGACGAAGAGATTATATAGCGATTGATGATTGGTGTTCTAAGGGCTGCTACTTCTTTACCACGCTACGGCTTTTGCACTATGGCTAGTTAGAGTATCGCTTGCTTGTTCTGCTCTGAAAGCACACTAATGGAGTTCCCTCCATTTTCCTATACCGTGAATAAGCAACCTGAGGTTCCTTTTCCTGTCCGATGCAACATTATGAGAATAAAATAAATTCGATAGTTATATATGAATGAAAGAAAACAACTTATAAATTCACAATAAAGACTTTCTTGCTCCTGCAACTCTCTAACTAGAGGAAGGAAAGCACTATACCCATCCGTTGTATTTTTACGGGAAGGGATGAACGCAGAATGGACAAGAGATTCATAGGATGCTAGCTTTATTAGGTGTGCACGATGATAGGATGTATTAAAGGGCATGAAGTTGTAGATTGGAGCATTGTTGGGTAGTGATCCGAGTAAGATGGTAACTTCTATTTCCAGAGTTTGAATTTAAAAAAAATGTATTTTAGCATATACCCCCTTGTAGTTGAATTCAGGTATCTTTCATAAGGTGATCTTCGCGTAGGAATAATAGGTCCGTATGGGGTTAAGCTGTTTAAGCTTCGAGGAACACCAACTTTCAGCTACTTCTAAGAAGGTCTCATGCTACGATACGAGTAGAATACATAAGGATATAGTCCATAGTTTGTGACTCTCCAATGCTAATGGTCTCCCTCGCCGCATTAAGATTGCACCAACCTCTGCTAAGTTATTTAATAAAGCTCATCCCCTACTAATTAATTGGGAATCCTTTTTACAAATCTCCTCCTCAGAGCGCCTCTATCTTCCGCTTTCCACTTCCCCAAGTCTAAGTTCGTGGTCATCAATATTGTCACCTCTTCATTTTTCTATTTATTTCTATGATGGGCCCATTTACCATTCTGTATAAATAAACTATTCTATTTGTACAAATATGAAAGATGAAAGCCCTTCATTATTCTTATTAATGGGGCAGAGGGCACTCAGAAAGTTTTTAGTCTTCCTTATGCGCTTCCTCGTAGGATTGAGTGTGTGGTAGCTGCTTATGACCACAATCCTATGTAATCGGTCAAACAAGAAAAGAATTTCTAAGGCAAGGTGGCAAGCCGGCAGAGCACAATTGTTCAATCCAAGACAAACGACATAACGCTCCATGCTATCGGTCAAGATTCGATTTATAAAATCCCCATTCATATTGATCTATAGGCTTCAAGGAGGCCCAAAACAACTGAAAATGTTACAGAAAAGGTAAGCACATGATGTATAAAAACTTCACGCCCTTCTTTATCTATAAAGATAAGGTGTCTTAACCACTCTATTATTGGCCATGCGATAGATGGTTTTCTTAAGGAGGTCCAAAACAACTGGAAATGTTTCAAAAATAAAGTATTAGCCTTTCTAACCATTCTTACGCTGTCTTAGCCTTCTTTAACCAGGATCACTCCTACATCTGTAGCGTTCGTGATCTGCCTACTCAACTGTGTAATCAACTATACAGTCTTTTTAAGGAGCAATCTTCTGTACAGAAATGTTTGAAAAAAAATAAAGGTAGTTTAATTCACTCCAATTCAAAAAAGGATTCATTTTAGGAAAAATCAAATCAGAGTGATTTTCGACCGATTAGTAATATAGGAATGTATTATCTCTTCATAAATTAATAGGAGGTTCCTGATCAGGAGGAATACTTGACTGCACTCCTATAACTTAAGTGCCAAACTAAAAAGATCGTATCTCGAGGCGCTAAATCAAAAAGGCAAATGGTAGTTGCTCAATTTTCCATTTTATCATAATTATCTCCTGATGGATAAGATAAATGGGATCTTCCAGAGATATAGATCTACTGGAAAAGAAAGATCCATTAGAAAAGAGATATTCATTAGAGAAAAAAAGTGGGTGAATAATAAGAAACACCAAAATACACACAACAGATTAGTAATGGAGATTATGAAAAAACCGATTTGGCTTACTACACTCATTCTATATTGGACGACTTGAGCACCGATTTAAGCACCTTTAGACATTGTCTTTGTTGGTAGATGGATGCACGTAGTTAGGTACCTCTTTAAGGGCAGGGAAGGAAGAGGGAACGGATCAGGAGATGGCTCAAGTACTGTGCCTATCCTTGTAAAAAAGCACTTAGCTCACTTAGGTTGCTTGTATACTTCGCTTTTGAGACAAACGGGATTTGTATCGGTAACTCCCAAAACTAGATTTGATCACTGAGAGCCCATAAAAGGGCAAAAGCTTGCTTACCCTTAAAAGTACATTATTTAGACTGCTAAAAACTCATTTTGAGTATTTACCCAAATTTCAGACACAATACCTTGCATTGATATTGCTCAACATGAAAAGCTGCTTATGTTATTCTTGTCGCCTTCACTATAGCTTGGAAGATTATTATTTGCTCTTCGGCGAAATAGGGTAAGGGTGTGGGAAATCTGACTCTTTGGTTTAGGATGTATCCAAACTGGATTAAGCTTGAAGATCTAATTACGTGCTTCCGACACAAGTTCATGTGAGTGAAAATGAGTAATCAGTGCGAAAACCTGCTTGATTTAGATTGGGAGCTTGAGGCCTATCCGAAAATGCACTTGAAAAATGTTTCTGAAAATCTCAACGACAATACAAAAGTTCTTAGTATATATGCTATACCAGCTTTGCTACAATTTTATGGTTAATGTTATTAGAAATGGTGATTAAATAATTATGTATGGGTATGAATTGAGAAAAATACCAAATAAAGAGTCAGCAAAAGTCTAATATATGAAGATTGTGCGAGGAATGAGCAAAATGAAAAGACAGAAGAATGGTATTGTTTAGGGGTGGGGTACTATTCATGTGGCAACTTGTGGGTATTTTTTGTTTTGAATCAATTGACTTCTTTAAGTGGGATTTGCACTCCTATAAGTAAGAACTTTTATTCCAACTAGGTGTAGGATTTCTATGGACTTTATAAAAACTATATAAACCTTTGTAAGCTTTTAGAATAACTTAAGCATTTCAAGTATCAAGATATAAACGTAAGAAAAAATAGAAGAATTAAGTAAACACTAGGTGAGTGGTGCACTAGGGTGTCACATTTGAGGGTATCTTTGTGTAAACAAAAAGAGCATCAAAAGATCCTTTTAAGAGGGTTCGATTATTTTTATATTCCTTGGGTTAAATCTCTTATGAGGTATGAGAGATATTAAAATGTCTATAAGATCGTGGTGATCTATGAGATAATTAGAGGTCTAGAATGAGAGATATTAAGAAGTCTTGTAAGATCATGGTGATCTAGGAGATATTTAGCAATCTGATTAATAAAAGAAGTTGGACCATAGATCTTTTGTGGATGTAAGCATTTTGCCGAATTATGTATATCTTGTGTTTTGTGGTTTGTTTCTTTATCTTTATTGGTGTATTAATCTTTTATGTTCTTAATTATTTATGAGTTAAGTTTTCCACACATGCATAAGGTTAATTTGGAGTACACACTAAAGAAATTCCTAACAAAAGGTTATTAGTGAAAATGCTAATTTTATAGAAAGATTAGTGCTAAAGCTGGGCTGTGACTTAATTGATGCCAGAGTGGTGTCAAATTGAAGAGCATAGCTTGATACCTCAACAAACTAATATCAAAGCTTTGATTGAAGTCTAGATTGCAGAGCATAGGTAGCAAAATTAGATTACAAAGTAAAAGTTGTCAACTATAGGGACTCAAATAAAAGGAATAAATTCAATGGGAAGATGATTATTTGTAAGAGGAAAATATAATGGCCTTACTAGGGAGTTTTGGGTTAGTGACCGCCTTTTGAAGAGATTATCCTGAAGACAGCATCATTTAAGTCCAAGTCAGAAAAATCATTTAGATTAGACACAAAATAAAGATGAAAAATAGAAGAACAATCAAGAGTGAATGGAAGATCTAAAAAGGTGACTAGGGAACTTATAAGAGATAGTTCAGAGAGAAATACCAAGATTAAGTAGAAGGTTTACAAATCTATAGGATGAATAGGTAAAAACCTTAATAGCATAAGAGCTTCTGTAGGAACGTGTGTAAGATGAATGAACTATTTGGTTCTAGGGTATTGTTTCTATATGAGTCATGAAAAATTGTTATTTATAAATAATAGATCCATTAATGGTTAAGATATGGCTTTTAATAAGTGATAGGGGATTAGTAGAATAAAATTGAGACTGCATGATGGAAAGGAAAATGAGTAATTAGAGATGAAATTTTTTGTTCTTGATCTTATAAAAACTTAGTGGACTTGGAACTGTTAGAACAAATAGGGATATTTATGCAAGGCAAAAAAAAAAAAAAGAATACTAAAGGGGATGAAAAATGATCTATGAATAAAAAGCATAAAGGGAGACTATGTGCTTGAGGAAAGTGATTGTATGGTTCAACATAAGTTTTTGATATGATGCAGACTGTAGAACAGCTTTAAAATTATCTTAAATTATGACAGGGTTGAAAGAGAATGTGTGAAAAGAGTAATAATGGCAAGAATATGTTTTAGCAATTAAAGAATTATGGTCATAGTATCTAAGGGACGTGAGAGATCACAATATAAGGATTACTTTAAACAATCAACAACCAGAAATCTTTAGAGATAGTAGTCATAAGCCTTAGTTAAATGTGAGACTTGACTGGAAACAACGGTAGAGAGCATTGGTTAAAAAGGGGATGCTGGTGATTAACTTTATAGAGAGAGATTTTTAATTAAGGAAGGATTTATTAGAAGTGATGATTCAACAATCAAGTATAGACATGAATTGTGATGAATACCAAATAAAGAGTTAGCAAAAAAATATAGTACACGAAGGTTGTGCGAGGAAGGAGAAAAATGAAAAGGCAGATGAATGGGTACTGTTCACACGGCAACTTGTGGGTATTTTCTATTTTGAGTTAATTAAACTATCTAAATAGAATTTGGACTCCTATAAATAAGGACTCTTATTCCAACAAGGTGTAGGGTTTTTCGAAGAACTTTGTAAACATTATATAAACCTTTGTAACCACCTTAGAATAACTCAAGCATCTCAAGCATCAAGATGTACATATAAGAGAGAATAAAATAAGTTAAGTAGACACTTAGTGCGTGGTGCACTAGGGTGTAACATTTGAGGGTGTCTTTGTGTAAATAAAAGGAGCACTAAAAGATTTCTTTTGAAATGGCTCGAGCTATTTTTGTATTCCTTGGGTTAAATCTTTTATGCAGTATAGAAGATACTAAAAGGTCTGTAAGATCGTTGGTAATTTAGGAGATACTTAGAGGTTTACAATGAGAGATACTAAGAGATCTTGTAAAATTATAATAATCTAGGAAATACTTAGTGATATGATTAATAAAAGAAGCCGGATCATAAATCTCCCGTGGACGTAAGTATTTTATTGAATTATGTATATCTTGTGTCTTGTAGTTTATTTCTTTATTTTTATTGATATATTAATTTTTTATATTCTTAATTATTTGTGAGTTATGTCTTTTGTATATGTATAGGATTTATGTGAAGTACGCCAAAGAAATTCATAATAAAAGAATATTAGCACAAAAGCTAAACTTATGAAGGATTAGTATTAAGGTTCATATCTTAAAATAAACTGGTATTAGAATGCAGCTTAATTGATACCAAAGTAACGTCAAATTAAAAAGTATAGTTTAATACCTTAACAAATTTCAATGCGCATTGTTTTATATCCGCTCTGTCACTATTTCAACTACTCATGGGAGAGAATCTGTTTAAGATTTCTAGCACGAAAAAAAAAAAAATCTTCTCAAATTAATCCGGCTATACAAGAAAGAATTCATGCCAATGATCAGAGCCATCACGTCATTACCACAGTGTTAAACCTGAATCAAGTATTACCAAGGCCTTAGTGAATGGGGTGCACGCAGGTTCATGAGCATATCCTTTCAATTTAATAAAATGCAGTAAATTATCATAAACATGCAACATAGATGCACTCTTTGGGATGCCTTACCAACATCCAGAAAAATGGCATAGATTACAGTGACTAAAATTGCCATACTATCTTCACTAGTGGCCATAGCCCTAGCCGCATTCTCAGAAAAAACCAATATCTACCCATCAAAAGCTTAAAGAAAGCAGCGTAGTGTTTTACATGCATGATTGGCAAAATTGCCTAAATGTCATCACAATCCCAGCAGAAGGCAGAAGGAAATTGGGAGGGCGTATGACATCCAAACAAACTTAGCCTTGGATAGCACCGATCTATGCATGTTGTCTCAATGTGTTCACTAACAAGGAGTTCAATGGAAGCCCACTATTGAGTTACAGGGTATTGATCGAATGTACTAAAAGAAAATAGAGGTGTCTGAGATTATAAAAACAAGTAACAAGCTGTGACTTTTCTCTTGGCACAAGTTAGTATCTGCTAACGTACCTCGATTCCCATAGAGAAGAAAAGGCTCGACAGATCCTCTCCAACAGGCCATCTCTCCGAGCTCAGGCATTCAATGGTCGTGGAATCTTTTCTGGCTGCTGCAACCCAATATCCATCGATTGTGATCAATAAATCATTGTTGAAGGAAAATAGCTCCCCATCTCTAACCGACGATGTGTTTTTCCGAGAGATTAGGCCCTAATACGACAGACTCTCAAACCACTAAAGCTGTTTTGGCAGCTGCAGTCTCTGGCCAAAATGATGTCAAGAATGAAGGGGAGATCTCTGAAAACTAATCAAGTGCAGAAATCAAAGAGCCAATTCGTGTTGGTCTGAAACCTCCTCTTAACTATTGTGGTCGTCGTTGTTTTCTGGTAACAGAAAACGAAGTTCTGGGAGTGAGTTGCAATTTGTTTCTCCTACAATTTGCAATGGTAAGAAAGTTGTTAAATTTAATTCACGTAATTTAATTGAAGAAGGGAAATGATGGCAGTATCGAGCCTCTTCTTCCTCATAAGAACGTGGAAATAAACCATATACATATCCAATCAATTCATACATATACCTCTCCAGTTCACGGGCATTCGTGTCCAATAGGCCATCTCTCCGAGCTCAGGTGTGCAACAGTCATAGAATTTGGCTGCTGCAACCCAATCTCTATCGATTACTATCAATAAACTGCGGTCGAAAGAAGGCAACTCCCCACCTCTGGTAGACGATGGTGTTACTCCGAGGGAGGAGGCCCTAATGTCGACGGACTCTCAGACCATTGAAGCTGTTTCGACAGCTGCTATCTCTGGCCAAAATATTGTCAGGAATGAAAGGGAGATCACTGAAAATCAATCAAGTGAGAAATCAAAGAGTTGATCCGTTTTGGTCCGAAACCCACTCTTGATCGGCTTTGGTAGTCGTTTTTTTACGGTAACCGAAATCAGAGTTCCAGGAATGAGTTACAGTTTATTCCTCCTACAATTTGTAATGGTAAGAAAGTTGATAAATTCAATTTGGGTGAGTTAATTAAAGAAGAGAAACGATAGCAATATGAATTGATTGGATGTATATATGGTTTATTTCTACGATTTCACCAACTACATGCCTTTGTGCTTTGTGCTGAATCGTTGAAAAAAGTATAGTCTAATTTCTGTACATGCCATTTAAAATGAGCTTTTTTTTTTTGTTTAATTTTGAGAATGAAAATAGGCAAACAATGGTGCTTGAAGATGAACCAACTACCTTTGATAAACATCCCTTAATTGTCAAAATCTGAAAACTGAGGATGGTTATGAATATAGATAGTATTAGATCTTTGCCAATTTGGATTAAATTTCCTTGATTGCCATGAGAATTTTGGAGCTCCCCACTATTGAGCCAAATTGCTAGCCCTTTGGGCACTCTCAAGTTTTGTGACCAGTGTACTTTGAACAGAATAAGGTTGGCCTACACAAAAGTTTTAGTGGAGGTGAATTTTTATTTATGGTCACCTTAGAAGATGAGATGGGGAATATTATATTGCAAGATGTGGTTTATGACTAGAAGCCTACTGATTGCTCCAAAGGCAAAAAATTTGGTCATGATGGAAAAGATTATATGGCAGAGATAAAACAAGTGTGGAAAGTGAAAAATACTGATCAGAACACTTAATAAGGAAATGAAGTACATAAATCCCATCCTAGAAATCATGAACAGATGAAGCCAAGGGTGGAACAACATGAACTAAAGGAAAATGAGATTAATGATTCTATATATAAGACAAAATAACTCGAGGCTAAGGTTCCAAATGTAACCCAAGTTGTGGAGAGATTCAACCTGAGAAACACTATTGTCTTAACACACGAGGTGGGAATCATCGAAGAGGGCTGATGTGCTATAAGAAATTCTAAATCCCTTGTTAGAGAGCAATGATCTCAAGTTGGAACATCCGGGGTCTTCATGACCTTTGCAAACAATTAGAGGTGAGAGCTTTGATTAAACTGAGAAAATTGTATATTTTGGGACTATTAGAAACAAAAGTTAAATTAGATAATTTAGTTACAATTTGGAGGAAATTAGTTTTAAGGGATTGGAAGTTGGAATATAATCCTAAATGTCAAGATATGAGAAGGATTTAGATTGCTTTTAACCTTGCTAGATGCAAAGTAGTGATTTTGATAAAGTATTATAATTCATTCGTTGTAAAGTGCAGATTGATGACATTGAGTTTTACTAAACTCTTGTTATGTGTCTTCTTCTACTAATGATAAGGAGTGTCTGTGATGGGACCTTCATAATGGCTTGGTGCCCAACGTAACCTCATTATTGCTTTAAAGGGATTTCAATAACGTCCTCAATAATAATGACAGAATTGGTGGCCAGTGGGTTAATGATAACATGGTGGACTCGTTTAAAGAATGAATCTAAGAGCTTGAGTTATTTGAGTTAAAAAAAACTATGACTGCAAATGATGTGGTGCTATAGGGTAACGTAGTGGATTGAATAGTTCAATCTAGTAAATTTCAGTAAAACCAGATATTTGTTTCAAGTTCCTTTAAGATGTACACTTGTCAAGACTTAAAAGTTAAGTACATTAATTAGTTAACAAGAGTTGTTGATCAATGGGATGATGACAAGTGGCACGATTTGGACCCTTAAATGTTTGACTTAGAAATGACCTTATTTATGAGATAAGTAAAGTTATTAATTAGTTACAAAATTATTGTGTTAATTAATTAATTATTGCTAAGTCAAACCAATATTATATTAAATGGATATAATAGAAAGACAAGGAAGCATGGGCCAATTGTTTAATAAATCAAGTGTTGATTTTGTATTACAAAATTAATAACAAAATATTTTCCTTTTTAAACGTCTACATGGCCGGCCATTGTTGAGATTTGTGCTCATGTGTCATCCTATTTTTGTATAAATATTTTATTTCATACTTATGTAATAAATAAATATTTCATTAAATTGCTAATTAATTTTATTAGGTGAGATGCTTGTAACATTTCAGACATTATATTGATCTAAAGGAGTTCAAATTAAGTTTAAAGAGTTAAAACCTTTTCTAAAATGGGACAAAGACTAGAGAATATACTAACAATGACATAGTTACAAATAGTTACAAGCGTTGCTAAGAAATATCATTGTGTAAATATATTCTCAAATTAAATGTTCCTGATCTATTTCTACCGATGTAGGGTCTTTTGAATGGAATCAATTAATATAGATCAGTGTATGTCCATATTTGGATAGTTCAGATGATTAATCTTAGCAAACCATGAGCTTAGTGGAAGCTCATATAGATATACATGTATTTAGTAAGGACTGAATACTGAACTAAACCTAATGAAGACCTTCACTAGATTTCTCATAAATTAGTCAGTGGAGGGTCTTCTCGAATTTAGTAGTATTCGTGGTCCTAAGACCTGAGCTCCACGGTGGGCTTATGAGTGATCCACCACACTTAAATTTCACACATGTCAGAGACCTTTCATGGTCTGACCGCTGGGTGTCGCTGGGTATAGTCCGATGCTTATGGAGTCCGGTGTGTGTAGATATGGGATCCGTCAGCTCATATAGGTGAGTTAAATATCCAAATGCTCTAAGATTATATTCTATGAAGTCTTATGGCCATAAGCATTTAACCTAGGAAAGAGTTTCCTGTGGAGTAAATAATATTGCAAATGAATTTGCATATATCATTTATTGGAATACAAATAAAAAAAAAGATAAGTTTATGGTTGAGTAATAGGGGACTTAACGCTTTTGATCTATGTCTCCACTCTTCAAGGATATTAATGATGGAGGGATTGTGCGAATATAGATTAACCTCAACTTGTATGGTTTAATTCGCCATTTTGTATTATTCATAGCGTATAAGTGTAGGGCATCAATTATGGACTTATGAAAATATTTCGTGAAACAAAATGGGTGTGAACTTAGGGAGTCTCACTATATAAAGTGTACTTGTTAAGCACGTGGGTAGCGCATCGGATCGAATTGTTCGATCCGAGAAGTTTTTTGAAAATATTAATTTATTTCAGGATCTCTCGGAGAGTAATTAAGGTTTAATTGTTAAATCTAAAATTTTGTCAAGTGAGACTTGACATTTTTATCTACCTAGTGTATGTCTTAAATTGTGCCAATAATTTGTATGGGTACTAAATTGGGCATTGTAAATATAGTTACCATTTAAATAAAATAATTATTATTTAAATTAAATTAATTATTCATTCATTTACTTTAGAATTTCTAGGAGAGTAGTTAAGGTTTAATTGTTAAATCTAAAATTGTGTCAAGTGAGACTTGACATTTTTATCTGCTTAATATATATCTTAAATTGTGCTAATAATTTGTATAGGTACTAATTTGAGTATTGATAGATAAAATTTTATTAAAAAAAATGAAAAAGTTTAGCCATTCGACGCAATCAACTGAATTCATTTGATTCGTTTATTTCATTTCATTTCACGTGTATTGCATTTCTATATGATATATGTTAAAATTTGATTGGCTTATTAAAAGATTAATGGTTATTTGTTTAATTTCTATTTGTCCAAAAAAATTGAATCAAAATGATACAATTGCAAATGAAACATGTAACAGTGTGGCAAGTTTTCAAATGCTTTAAACTTAAGAAAGCAACCAAGATGCTCTAACAATTTGCCAACAAAATCAAGTATGCCACTAAGGTTTAGTGTTACCTTGTCATGCTTAGACAAATGGCAATGAAGTGATTTTTAATTGGTTTTGATGATTGGCAGTATTTGCTATAAATTGATGGCCAAATGTTATTTTTGGTGGAAGTTAAAAAATTCACTTTGAGCCAAATTGTTTTAAGAGCTTTTGAATTTATTAAAGAGTTAACAAAATACAAAAGCAATTACATACTTAGGTCCCAAGAGAATATTATGAAGCAAGTGTTGCTTTAATTAATTTCCATTCTAAAAAATAGAAAGCTACTATTTTAACTTGAGAAAACCACTACGTTCCCAACTAGAATTGTTCAAAGCACGTTTCAAGGGTGAGTTCCGTAATCTTATTAATGTAATAAGATTATTTTAATGTGTATTATATTTTCGCTACGTTGCATGTGAGACATGCAATATTTAAATTATTTAAAATGCACATATTCACTTATAGCATGATACAAATGCACACAGCACTATCAGCCGTATATATGTCTTTTGCAATAAGTGTCTTGTATATTTTTTGGTCAACAAAGTCTATTAATATTAAAAGAAAACAAAACAAATTGAGGGATGGGCATGATAGGGTATGGTGGGACTTTGTTCTTGATTAAATTGATTAAAAGCAAAAGAGTTAAAATATGTTTTAATTTTTCCATGTGAAGCATTCGGCCATTACATTTCAATATGTAGACAAAATTATTTTGTCTTTTAATATGGGGAAATAATTGGTAAACAGAAAGGCATGGTATACTTATCTTGGTGGGCCGTTTATTCACTTATCAAATGAGGCAAATTTCTTATAAAAGCAAAGTGTTTCATTTATGCATGGTGAAGAGAAGAAAGTGTTTATTCGGCCAATGAAGAGAATGTGAAGAAAACGTTTACACGTGTTGTATTAAAACAATTTTCTTCTTCATTTTTCTTGGTCAGGTTTGACTATTAGAGGAATAAAAGGAAAGATTTTGTTTCAATAATTGAAACTAATTTTATTCTTCTTCCATTACTACCTAACCATTAGAGCAATGGTGTGATTATTGTATTTGTTCAAGAGTTGAATGAATTATAACAATCTCATTACTTTAAAAGAAGCACATATTAGTTAAAGTGTTTAATTAATAATCTATAGTTTAAAGAGTTTAAGTAATGATTAAGTGTTAACTAAATTTAGTGTTTAAGAGTTAAACACCATTGCTAAAAATTAGAGCTGCTATTCTTCCGATCTAAGCCCATCCTAGTTAAGTTCTAAAGTTATCAGCGAGTGTGCTTCATGGTCGACTCCAAGTTTAAAAATTTTCATAGGCTAGTAAAGTGATTGTCGATCTTTATATTTATTAGATTAATGTAACTTAAATTTTTAATGTATTTTTTGCACTAAAAAAATTAGATTTTTGACTTTCGTTGCGGTAATTTATATATAAGATGCATAGGTTTTATTGTAATAAATACATTACACATGCATGCATCCTAATAATTCAACGCACTTTCAACCTAACCCTTATAGCTTAGGTGATTTAGACCAATTACATGTTGCACAGTTCCTTATAAGTGTATTAACAAAATAATCACTCTTAGATTAAGAAAGGTTGTGGACTATCTGGTTAATCCTAACCAATCAGCTTTTATCCCTCATAGGAAGATTGCAGATAATGTTCTTTTGGCCATGAATTGGTGAGGGGATACGATAAAAATAATGAAGTACCTATATGTGTCCTTAAGATAGATCTGCACAAGGCATATGACTCGGTTCCTAGGATTTCCAAGAAGAAGTGTTAATGAGGCTTAACTTTTCATATTCTTTTATTCAGTTTATCATGTGATGTGTTAGAACTAGCATGTTCTTGGTAGTGGTAAATGCCAATTAGGAGAGTTTCTTCTATAAGAAGAAAAGTCTGAGGCAAGGGGATCCTATGTCCCCATTACTATTCATTTTAGCTATAGAATACTTTAGTATGAGTTTAAGCTATATTCTTTAAAATCAGTTCATCTTTCATAAGGGGTGTAAGAGAATGAATTTGAATCACTTAATCTTTGCTGATGACTTATTTCTTTTTTTTTCATGGTAATGCTATCCCTGTTGGCCAATTCAATAAAGTTATAGATGATTTCTATGTAGTATTCGGTTTGCAGCTTAATGCAAGTAAGAGCTCTATTTTTTTTGGGAATGTTCCTAATATTACTAAAGAGGCTATCTTACAGCTTACATAGTTTTAACATGGTGTTTTCCTAGTCAAATACTTAGGTATCTCTATAATTTTTGAAAGATTTAAAAAAGAATTTTGCCATAAGCTAATTAGTAAGATAACTACTAGAATTTCAAGCTAAACAGTTAAATTTTTGAGCTATGCAGGACAATTATGATTGATTAATCCAGTTCTTATAAGTATACATGTCTATTGGTGCTCTATGTTTGTCATTTCAAAGACAGTTATAAAAAAAATTGAAAACAAATGTCCTTCATCGATGCAGGTTTGTCGGTGAATCCCTTTTATATAGATTAGTATATGTTTATATTTGTAGGGTGCAAATGGTTGTTCTTAGTTGACCATGAGCTTAGAGCTTATATAGGCATACAGATATTTAGTCAAAACTGGATACTGAACAGACTCACGAGGACTCCTAATAGACATCCCATAATTCTGTCAATAGAGAGTATTTTTGAGTTGATTAGTATTCGTGATCTTTTGACCTGAGCACCATGGTAGACTTGTAAGTGATTCACCATGCTTTGGTTCCACGCATGTTAGAGATCTTTCATGGTTTGACTGTTAGGTGCCACTAGGTGTGATCCGACGTTCATAGAGTCCGGTGTGCATAGATATGAGATCCGCCAGCTAATATAAGTGAGTTGTATATCTTGATGCTCCAAGAATTATTTTTCAAAAAGTCTTTTTACTAAAAGCAGATACCCTGAAAAATAGTTTTCTGTAGGGTTAAACAATATCGTAAAGGAATTTACAGATATTATTTTTTTAAAAATACGAATCTGGAAATAAGTTCATAGATGTGCTTATGGGTGAGGATACAATTGATAGAAGGACTATACGTATGCGTTATAACCTCAACTTGTATGGTTTAACGCACTTATTTGTAATATCCATAACGTGTGTGTGAGACATCGATCACAAACTCATTGAATAGTTTATTTAACGAATTGGGCATGGATTTAGAGAGTCCCAGAATATGAAGTGTATTCGTTATGCACTGGGGCAGTATGCTGGATTGATTGTTCAATCTAGTAATTTTTAGCAAAACTAAATATTTATTTTAGGAACTCAAAAGATGCATGTGTATCAGTACTTAAGAGTTAAGTGCGTTAATTAATTGACAATTATTGTTGACCAATTAAAAATTAACATCGGCATATAATGAGCCTTTGGTTGAGTTTATCAAAGTGTGTAGTATGATGAAACCCATTAAAGGGGTTTACTTGGTAACTAAATAAGGGCTTAAGGGTAATTTTATATATTTAATTATTAAATGATCAATGTGTTTATTTATTTAAGGTTAAATAAATATTTACTTAAGTATGGTTAAGAGTTAACCATATGCTTAGGTTAAAAGAATAATTTTATAATTAAATATTGTTTAACTTAACCTAAGTTAATTGTTAATTAAGGTTAAGTTAATTAATTATTTAATTATGAAAAAGTAAGTTAACCTAATCCTAGTTAAGTGTTAACTTGAGTTAAATTAATTAAGTATTATATTATTATTTACTTAATAATAATTTAATTATATTTGTTGGCCAAATTTTACTAACCTAATCTAGGTTAAGGGTTAACTTGAATTTAGTTAATGAAATATTAATATATATAAAAATTGGTGGCCAAGTATATCAACTAACCTAGGTTAATAGTTGACCATGGTTATGTTAATAAATATAATATAAATATGTGAAATGAAATATATATATATATATATATAAATTAATGAATTTAGAATTCATTAAGATGGCTAATAGTGATAAAATGGCCGGTGATTATTTTTAGTAAAAGGAAATGAAATGTTCATTTCATTGAAATGTTAACAAAACACTTACAACTATGGCCAGCAAAGAGTAATTGGAGAAATAAGAAAATTGTTTTCTTTATTTTCAATTGTTGAAAATACTATTTTATCTTCTTCTTCAATTAACCTAGCCATGAAAGTTTTGCGTTTTTGCTTTTATAATTCAAATGTTGAATGATACAAAGTTAAGTTCATTGCTTAAAATAGTTGAAGTGTTAAAATATAAATTAAGAGTTAAACTAAATAGTTTAAGTGTTAAACCAGTACTAAAAAAATAAATAGAATTGGCAAGGGGTTCATTTCATGCGATACTCCAGCTTAAAATATACCAAAAGCTTGCGAGGTGATTATTTTCAATTTTGATGTTAATGTGATTAACATGCTTTATTTTGTTCATTATTGTAATAGAACAAAATTTATTGTGTTCATTAATTTAAGAAAGTAGATTTCCAGCTTCCGCTGTATATATGTTTATGTATGAGATGCATGAAGTACATAATACATGATTTCTAATGTATTGAACAAAAACCACATACAAACACTCAATATGGTTTTTGAATCGAAACATTGTATCTTACAAAAACATCCTTATGGACTAAATGGGTGACTGACAATAAACTTTGATGGCTCAATTTTTTGGACATTACAAAACCAATGGATTGTAGCTGGATATGGAGAAAATTTTTAAAACTGAGGAGCTAAATAAAAAAAAAACTATTTAGCTATGACTTGGGAAATGGTAAGTCCTTCTACTTCTAATGGGATCCGTGGATGCATGGGGAGTCACTAGTTGCCAAATTCCCTCACGTGAACATTAATGATGCTGATTCCTCTAGATGCAAAAGTTAATGACCTTTGGTGGTATGGATCTTGGAACTTTTCTGACCACCCCTTAGACAAGCACACTGCACAAGCTTAGGATTACATCTGTAATAATTTTTCAATTATTGATTTTAGAGAGGACAGAATCTCCTAGAAAGAAAGGCTTAATGCAAAATTTTCAATTGCTAGTACATGGCGATGCTTGAATAATAACGGTGCCAAGGTTAGATGGTATAAATTAGTGTGGAGCACTCAACATATTCTTAAACACTGCTTTATCACTTGGCTGGCATTGAAGAACAAGTTGTCTACCAGAGGGAGAATAGCTAAAAGGGGCCTTATCCTTTTGGTTGACTGTCTCTTCTGTGATAGAGACAATGAGACAGTTTAACATCTATTTTTTCAATGTAGTTTTTCTCATCGGATCTAGTATAAGGTTTTCTTGGCTTGACAAATCAATCGTCGTCCAGTCAATTAGAGGCAAGAGGTTTTCTTTTTTTGCAAGAAAACTTAGGATATATCTATCCTTAGCAAGATGTAAAGGATTTATTTATGTGCTTCCATCTATTTCATATAGTGGGAATGCAATCAAGTGGTATTCTAGCAGAAAAATTTCCTGATAGCGTTGTGTTCTAGAATATTAAAAATTATTATTTAAATTAGTTATTTAAGTGCTATAAATAGCCAAAGCGTAGATCACTTTATAAATAAGCGGTGAATATGTTCTTAGTTCTTGTCAATTGTTTGCAATGTCTTTTCTTTTGGTGCTCTTAATGTTGTTTCTTGTATCTTGTTGGTTCAAGAAATAAAATCACTTTGGTTATTTAAAAAAAAAAAGAAAAAATAGAGGTGTCTGTGGTTTTTGGAACAGGGAAATTTCGATTGGCCAGAGGTTATACTGTTGTAGAGACTGTGAGCGTGGATGTGGTTATTCTAAATGCCATTATCTAGTAGAATGTTATAGTTTCCATTATTGAGCTTGGGATTACATCTGTAATAATTTTTTAATTACTGATTTTAAAGAGGATATAATCTCTTAGAAAGGAAAGTCTAATGGAAAATTTTCAATTGCTAGTACATGACAGTGCTTGAATAATAATGGTACCAAGGTTAGATGATATAAATTAGTGTGAGGCACTTAACATATTCTTAAACACTACTTTATCACTTGACTGGCATTGAAGAACAAATTGTTTGCTAAAGGGAGAATAGCTAAATAGGGCCTTATCTATTTGGCTGACTGCCCTTTCTGTGGTAGAGACAGTGAGACAGTTCTATTGCGTCAGAAACATTCAAACAACAATTAGTAATGTTACCAATTGTTATGCAAAATACAAGTTTCGCATAACTAAAACATAACCAATAATGTTAGCAATAGAATATAATACCATAACGAGACAACCAACCAACCAATCAATCAATCATACAATATACAAAATAGAAATAACATCAAATTTAACGAGGTTTGATAATATTACCTATGTCATCGAGCGCCGCTAGAACAAATTTACTATCTTCAAAGAGAATTTACAAAAATTTTGGGCCACAACACAAAATCCTAAACTATTGGATCAAACTATAAATACTCAAATAGTAAAGCCAATACTGTAATTATTTAAACAGTAGGTATTATTATAAATGTCCAAAAATAAAGGGAAAATTGAACCATTATAAACTTCAGAGGCTTAAATGTAAAATCCTTAAACTGTAAGGTTCTCATAAAGAGATCATACAAATTAAAAGGAGAGAAGAGAATTATTCAAAGATACAACAAATAACAAATAAAGCCTTATCTTATATAAACTCAATCAAGCCACCCCCACGCCATCTCTCATCAATGTATGATTGACTCAATGAATATATAAGCTAATTTTTAACAAGTTCAACATATATTTTTTTAATATAGATTTTTTCATGGGATCTAGCATAAGGTTCTCCTAACTTGACAAAATAATCGTTGTCCAGTCAATTGGAGGCAAGAGGTTTCTTCTTTTTTTTTTTTCAAGAAAACTCGGGCCAAATTTATTCTTAGTAAGATGTAGAGAATTTTTTTTTTTTGTACTTCTATTTATTATAGTGGGAATGCAATTAAGTGGTACTCCATCAAAAAAAATTCTCTAATAGCACTCTGTTCTAAAATATTATTTAAATTAAATGCTTAAGTATTATAAATAGTCAAAGCGTAGAAATGGTGAATATTTTCTTAGTTTTTTTTCCATTGTTTGTAATGTACTTTTGGTGCTCTGAATGTTGTTTCTTGTATCTTACTGGTTTAAGCAATAAAATCACTATGGTTATTTAAAAAAGAAAATAGAAAATAGAGGTGTCTGTGGTTTCTGGAACAGGGAAATTTCGATTGGCCAGAGGCTAGGCTGTTGGGGAGACTCTGAGCGTGGATGTGGTTATTCTAAATGCCATTGTCTATTAGAATGCTATAGTTTCATTACTGAGTGGAGTAATGTCAGTTCTCTTTTGCTTCAAGCAAGAATTTTGTTGAACATGTGAGAGCCTGAGTGTGTTGTCCAAGTACTGTTTGCAGTTTGTTGATTTTATTTGGTTGATGTATTCTGATTGATGTTTGATATTTTGATCATATGATGTCATTAATAATATCCAAGTGGATCCAGATTTCAAACAGAGTCTTGGTATTTTGGATACTGTGGTTGATTATATATAGTTTTGTCTTTATACTTTGCAACAATATTTGGATGAATGCGTAAGTTTTTCTGTTAATTATATTATATTTTGGGATCATTTAAAGACAATTTGTTGGGAAGACGGCACCAAAGGCCGATTAAAGAATGGTAGCAGAACTGTTATATATCATCGCCCGACAATTCCAGTGGTAATAAAAATGACAATTTGAAGAATACCCATTTACTGACAATATGTAAATGACAAATTTGAAAAATGACATCAATAACCCGATAAGAAATGGCACGGCAAAATGGCTCGACAAATTCCATAGGTAATAAAAGACAATTTTCAGAATATATATATATATATATTTCGTTTGAATAGGGACAAAGAATTTCACCCACGGAATATTAATCCTTACTCTTTATTTTTACCGGGTGCTAATTTTCAGAATATATATCACAACAATATAACTACAATAGACAATTTTAAGAATATATACTAATAAAAAAATATATACTTGGCATATTTTGCTAAGAATTAAATATAACTTTAGACACATGAAAGCCTTCTATTTTAATTTTTTTTTTCATATTCTCGCTCCATCAAGGAATTTTCAAAAGAATAAAAGAGGTACGATAAATCTTGGAATTATATTTGGCTTGATTGGCCCTTAAATATATTTACAGAGACGGCAACATAAATTGGTACAAGATAATTAATTAACCACGCAACAAGGCATCAACCCCTCAATTTCTTATATGCTTGCTGATTCATTATAAATATAAACCATAGCACAATCTATCAATTATATCCAAACTATCTCTACAAAACCAATTTCAAATTTGTCAATAGCCATTATCAGCTTCTATTACCATCTAGCCATGGCGTCAAACTCAATGACCTTACAATATTTCCTTCTCGTTGTAGCCATGTTCACATCTTCAGCCAATGCTGATCATCCGCTCAAAGAAACCAACATGTCCTTATACTTCCAGGACGTTGCGGCCGGTCCAAACGCCACGGCCATTCCAGTTTCAGGCATTGCTGGAAAGCTTTGGACATTCTCTCAATTCGGAACCCTTTATGTCAGCGATGATCCCATTACAGAAGGCCCCCAGCACGATTCAGCCCCAGTTGGCCACGCCCAAGGAATATACATAACTTCAGGTTCTGATGGAATGAATGCGCATGTTATGATGTCAATTGTGTTCACGAACAATGCATATAATGGCAGCACTTTAGAGATTCAAGGTACTAGCAAGCAGTTTGATCTTGTTAGAGAGGTTGCTGTGGTTTCTGGAACTGGGAAATTTAGGTTTGCAAGAGGCTATGCCACTTTTGAGAATTATTTCATGGATGTTCCAAGCGCTTACACAGTGATTCGGTGCAACGTTACCATACTTCACTATTAAAACTAAATGTCTATGCCTTCAAATTGTTCTTCATTTTCCTTGTAAAAAGGATAGATAAATGAACCAACTGCAAATGCTTGTGTGCTTCAAAACTTAGTAGTTACTGATCTTTCCAATAAATGCATGTTTCTATTTCTATTACAAGAATTAGCTCCGGACCTATTGTTGTCGATCATGATCCTCTCTTATTCTGAGTTTTTATTGGAGCAAAATACACATTTGTAATTAGTATCAAATAAAAATATTAAAATGATTAAATCTAAACCATATATTATGAACAGACACATGATAAGTGTAGAGAATAATAGAGCACAAATGGAACACTTTTATTAATACAAAACTTACAACACAAAATTTAGAAACTCTCACTCTTTCTCATTTACAACATAACACTCACAACTCAACTCCCACACACTCTTTGTTGAGCTTATTATTTGCTCAACTCTCTAACACTCTAAACTCTCAACAATTGATCAAATTCTTTGATCAACTCTTTATTCTTAACTTGCTTGCTTGCAAAACTAAATGAGGGAGGGGGGTATTTATACTTAGTTTTAACAAACCAAAACCACACAAATAAAATAATGTAAAAATTTATTAACCACATAAGTTTATAATACTTATCTCCTTAATTATTAACTTAAAATATCTTTACCTAATCTAGAAACTTCAAGAATTGGGCTTGTAAATATTTGGGCTTAATCTTGGGCTTGATGTTGTAATTAATTTAATTTAATTTGGTGTTGTAATTTTAACACTCCCCCTCAACACCAACTTCCATTCTTCTAACCATGTTGAGTTGTCTTCGAAACTTTTCAAATTTATCAACACCCAAGCCTTTTGTGAACAAATCAGCCACTTGATCTTCGGTCTTAACATACAACAACTCAATTTCTTCTTGCAAAACTTTCTCCCGGATGAAGTGATAATGCACCTCCACATACTTTGTTCTTGCATGAAAAATTGGATTTTCTGCCAAATAAATTGCTGACCGATTATCACAATATATTGACACTTTATAATCTCTTGGCTGATGTAAATCCTCCATCAATTGCATCAACCATGTACTTTCTTGAGCTTCCATTGCGGCTGCTCTGTACTCAGTTTCAGTAGTTGACAATGATACAGTCGGTTGCCTTTTGCTGCACCGAGAGACTGTTCCTGAACCAATCTTGAAAAAATACCCAGTGGTCGAACGTCGTGTGTCATGATCTCCAGCATAGTCAGCATCATAATAGCCAACTATTTTACAATCTTGATCTTTCTTATAGAAGAGACCATAGTCCATTGTGCCTCTCACATATCTCAATATTCGTCGAGCTGCTTCTAAGTGAGGTTTCTTAGGATTTTGCATGTATCGACTTATTACTCCAACTGCATAAGAAATGTCTGGTCGAGTCAATGTCAAATAGATGAGACTTCCTACCAGTTGTCGATACATAGTTCCATCTTCTAAATCCTTTCCTTCATGACCGCACAACTTGGCATTGGCTTCTAGCGGTGTTGAGATAGGCTTGCACTCTAGCATCCTAAACTTGTGCAACAAATCTTTGGCATATTTTTGTTGTCCTAGAAAAATTCCTTTTGCTGTCCGAGTAACTTCGAGCCCAAGGAAATGCTTAAGTTGTCCAAGCTCTTTCATCTGGAAGCGAACCGCCAAATTCTCTCTTGTTCGACGAATTTCTTCTTCATCATCTCCAGTGATAATTAAGTCATCCACATATACCAGCACAATTGCAAGTTTCTTTCCATTAGCTTTGACGAACAGGCTAGAATCAGCTGGTGCTACAGAGTAACCACCATGTGTTAGAAATTCTCCAATTTTACCATACCACGCCTTTGGAGCTTGCTTTAATCCATACAATGCCTTTCTCAATTTACACACATAATCAGGATGAAATTTGCTTTCAAATCCAATTGGTTGAATCATATAGATCTCCCGATCTAACTCTCCATGTAGAAAAGCATTCTTTACGTCCATTTGCCACAATATCCAACCTTTACTAGCTGCCAATGCAAGTAGAACTCGTACTGTGGTGATCTTGGCTACTGGACTAAACGTTTCATCATAGTCTAGTCCATACTGTTGAGAAAATCCTCGAGCTACCAACCGAGCTTTATACCTCTCCACCGATCCATCAGGACGTCTTTTAATCTTATACACCCATTTACAAGATATAGGTTTCACATCCTTTGGCTTTGGCACTAAATCCCAAGTTTGATTTTGCTCCAACGCTATAATTTCTTCTTCCATAGCTTTAATCCATTCAGAGTTCTGTGATGCTTCTTCAAAAGTCTCAGGTTCCTTAAAATTTTCCTCTTTCGCCATAGCCGCATTAGCATATTTGGGATTAGGCTTTCGTATTCTTATTGACCTTCGAGGATGAGACTGAGGAGTTACAGGTTCTGCTCCTTCATATTTGGCCTCCGTTGTTGGTTGTTGATAGATGCCAGTTTGCCAAGGACTTTGAGTTGTCTCTTGCTCGGTGTTGTCATCACTGCTTCCATTATCAAGGTCTTCTTGGCTCGGTCAGATTTCAGCAATTTGATCATCTATCTTTTGTTGTAGTCGTTCTTCTATTTCTTTTGAATCTGGAAGCTCCTCTTTTTGTGGCGACCACCATGAAGATGCTTCATCAAATACCACATTTCTTGATGTGTAGCACCGCCCACTAGTAGGGTCACAACATTTCCATCCTTTGCGCTGGTTATCATATCCAACAAAGATACACCTGATTGCCTTTTTGTCGAATTTATTTCTCAAGTGATTTGGCACAAACACATAGCATATACTACCAAATACTCGAAAATGACTCACTGTAGGTTTCATATCCCACAACTTCTCAAAGGGTGATATGAACCCTAACTTTGGTTGAGGAAGCCTATTAATCACGTGGGCTGCAGTCTTCATTCCTTCGGCCCAAAATCTTCTTGGTACATTTTTTGCGTGCAACATACTTCTACAAATCTCTGCAAGATGCCGATTCTTCCTTTCTGCAACACCATTTTGTTGTGGCGTGTTGGCACATGTGAACTGATGTCGTATCTTATTTTCTCGAAGATATTGTGAGAACTCATTAGAGGTATATTCTCCTCCATTATCTGTGCGGAGACAATGAATCTTCTTTCCAACTTCTCCTTCAGTTGTTTCTTTAAATTCCTTGAACTTCAAAAAAGTATCTGATTTTTCCTTCATAAAGAAAACCCATACATACCTCGAGAAGTCATCAATAAATGTCACCATGTACCGCATACCACTAATTGATGGCTGCTTGACAGGTCTAAACACATCAGAGTGAACCAACTCCAATGGCTCCTTAGCTCTAAACTTTGACTCCTCATATGGTAGTTGATGTGCCTTGCCGTACTGACATCCCGCACACACTGTATCCACTCTCACATCAAGTTGAGGTAGACCCTTAAGCATTGCCTTGCTCATCATCACTTTTAGCTTATGATAACTTACATGTCCCAATCGTGCATGCCACAAATCTACTGTCTCATTCTTTCGAGTCTTGTCTACATAAGCTGACTCTGCTGATAGTACATAGACTGACTCTAGTCGTCTTCCTTCCATTGTTGGTGTTCCCATGATTTTTAAATCTTGGTACACCTTAACATCTTGTGGACCGAACAAGACATAGTGTCCAGAAGATGTTAACTGTGATACTGACAATAGATTCTTTTTCATGCCGAGGACATGATAGACATCTTGAAGTGTTACCTTGTTAGGACTGTAACGAGGTGCAAGGACTGTGTTACCGATGTGAGCTATAGGCAATCTTGAGTTGTTGGCTGTCACCACCACACGACTTCCTTTGTACTTAGTCGTATCTTGCAGCTTTTCTTCGTCACCAGTCATATGATTTGAACATCCTGAGTCGACGATCCAATCATTTTTATAGTCAATCCATCCAGGCATTATCACTGAGAGTGATAGGTCTTCTTCCTCTATAGCGACAGACGCTTCAGCATCCCACTCATCTTCACTTTTTCTTTCTGAGTTTGATGTGGCAGCATTACCCTCAGCAGACCTTTTCTTAGACCAACAATCTTTTGCCATGTGTCCTATTTTTCCACAATTGTAGCATTTTCCTTCAAACTTTTTCTTTTGGTTGGACTGACTACCATTGCCGCGAGCCTTTCATACTCCCCCTGTTTATGAGCTACCTTCTTGATGATAACTCTTTATCTTGTCATCATCTCTTTTAGATCCTCCACCAACACGTCGTTTAAATTGACCTTTTCTTTTGTCGATGTAGAGTGCTTCTTCATCGCCTTTTAAAGAGACTCCACCCATTTGCTTGACAATCGCTTCTTGATCAGCAAGCAAATTTTCAAATTCAATGAGAGATGGTTGGGTTAGCCAGCCTTATACAGCAGTAACAAAACTTCTATACTCGGGCCTCAAACCATGGATGATAATTCTTTTCATCCTAGTTTCAGCAATGGCAGCGGCAGGATCTAACTCAGATATTTCACGGCACAAGGACTTTACCTTTGTGAAGTATTGGTTGATCGTCATGTTGCGTTGTGCAATTGACAACAGTTCATTCTCTAGAAGCTGTAGTAGCATGTTGTTTTTCTTTGAGAAGAGTGATGCAAAAGTGTCCCATGCTTCATTTGGCGTCTTAGCCTTCTTTATATGCTCTAACAGTTCTTCTTCAACTGTGGTCTTAATGGCGAACATAGCCTTACCAGTTTTTACCTTCCACTTCTTTAAAGTGGCTTCGTCTGTTGGCTGCTTCACTTCATTCCCGCCAACGACCTCTCAAAGATCTTGGCCTTGAAGGTAAGACTCCATCAACGTCGCCCATGTATTGTAATTTTGGTTGTTGAGCTTCTTGATTCCTCCAACGACTTGAAGGTCACCCATCGTGTTGGCAGTACCTCAGAAACAAGTTTTGTTAACAAACTTGCAGAGTCACAAACTACTCACGAAATACAGAAGCTCACTCACTCACAATTTCTAAAAATCCTTTCTGATGTGGAAGATCAGTCAAAGCTGCAACCACAGAGCATACTCAGAATTCTTAGAAATCCTACAACTTGAGCAGTCCCGCTCTGATACCAATTGTAGAGAATAATAGAGCACAAATGGAACACTTTTATTAATACAAAACTTACAACACAAAATTTAAAAACTCTCACTCTTTCTCATTTACAACATAACACTCACAACTCAACTCCCACACACTCTTTGTTGAGCTTATTATTTGCTCAACTCTCTAACACTCTAAACTCTCAACAATTGATCAAATTCTTTGATCAACTATTTATTCTTAACTTGCTTGCTTGCAAAACTAAATGAGGGAGGGGGGTATTTATACTTAGTTTCAACAAACCAAAACCACACAAATAAAATAATGTAAAAATTTATTAACCACATAAGTTTATAATACTTATCTCCTTAATTAATAACTTAAAATATCTTTACCTAATTTAGAAACTTCAAGAATTGGGCTTGTAAATATTTGGGCTTAATCTTGGGCTTGATGTTGTAATTAATTTAATTTAATTTGGTGTTGTAATTTTAACAATAAGTTCTTTAAAAGCTCAAGAGAGTTCACATCAGCAACGAATTTTTGAATAGGATAACTAAATGTATTAGATGTTTGTTTCTTCATTATTTTCAAAATAACCATTATATATATATATATATATATATATATATATATATTTTCATCTAGTTGACACATGCCACATTGTTTGGGAAGAGAAGAAGTTAAGACACAAGTTGGGAAGTATAGAGTGCTTTTATAGAAATATGATTTTCTTACAATTGATTTTAATACTAAACTTACAAAGTTAGAATATTCCAATTAATGTAGTATTTAATATGTTTGTTGTTGATTGACATTATATAACTACCACTACATTAAAATTAGAGGTAGTGGCCCACTGTGCTGTGTCGACCCAAGTATGAAAACCTAGGTCGCGGCTTAATATAGTCCACTGATATGACACGAAGCCGTGTTATGCTGTACTAGCACGGTTGGCCCATTAGATCATGCCCATAGGTCATTTTTTAAAATTTTTAAATTTAAAAAATAAATAAATTTGCAAAAAGTTTTTGCACTTGAGTTGCAGGTGCAATAGAAAAAAAATTTATTAATTTTTTTTTTTGAGATCATTGATCAATGGATGAGAGGTGCCTTATAAAAGCCCCACTCACACTTAATCTCTTATCTTCTCCACTCTAGACTATTTCAATCTTATCTCAACTTAACTTAAATCTCTCTCAATTTTCTTCTAATTTATTTCAACTTTTTTTAAAAATTCTATTATCTCAAATTATTTATTTATTTTTTTAATTTTAATCTATCTAATTATAATTTTCAAATTACAGATCACTATAAAATGAACTCACAACCACCCAAAAATGACAAAAGCAACATTCATTCTCAACCCCACCAAGATAATTACGACAAAAATGTATTGTAATTACGACGTAACAATGTAATAAAGTTCATTTCAAATCATTTTACAGTCAGAGGTTCAACACAAATAGAAAATAATCGTATTATAACATTATGTTGCAATATGTGTAACCGAACTTTGACTTGTTCTAATCATTTTGACTTAGTGTGCATCCATCAGCATGCCATGAAGGGTAAAAAGGATCTTTGAAAAAATTTTATGTAGAAGTTTAATAATTAATTTATGTTGTCTTATTTTATTTTTAGATATTTAATTTTCTTTAAATATTTTTTAATTTTTGTCATTATAAATATTGTAATAAAAAGACCAATGAGAGTTTTTAAAAAGTTTCAGCCAACTGCGATATGTTCACATTAACGAGATGGTTTAGCCATCTCCTATGCAAACATGAAATAAATATTAATTAATCCAACAAAAATGTTAATTGTGGCTTAATTATATAGAAATTTTTTTATAAATAGTAAATTTATTGGGGTAATTTTTTTTATTTAACTAACTTTAAATTTTTTTAATTTTTATAGCTAAAAACATTAAAACCAAACATAAATATCCTCAAAATCTGTTTTTCTCTCACCAAGCTCAAATTTATCTCAAATCATAAAACATTTCCTTTTTCTATTTCAAATTTAAACTTTATAATATTTATAAAAAAAAATACATTTGAGATTTATAAAAATCGAATTGAATCATTCCATATATCACACTTTTACAACTAATATTAGATTGTTATATCTTTTTTTTTATATAATTGGTTTCTATTTCATTTTGTATCAATTTAAATTATGTTGATGTTATATATTTATATTTAGATAAAAATACAGTGTTTATAAATTTTTTAAATAAATATATTATTTTATATAAATTAAATCAATTAATTATTATGTATAAAATAAGGAAGAAAAAGAAAAAGAAAAACAATCGCTCAAACGAACTAGTGCTATAGACCACTTATTGTAAGCTCATTCCATGGTACTAGCATGTTAGAGATTCAAGGCACTAGCAAGCAATCTGATCTCATTAGAGAGGTAATTTCCATGGCTTCTGGAATTCGGAGAGATTTAGGTTTGCAAGAGGTTATGCCACTTTTGAGAATTATTTCATGGATATTCTCAATGCCTACACTGTTATACGGTGCATGCTCGTGTATTTATAATATATTACAAAATTGCACATATTAAATGTTCATCATATAATAAATTATGATAGAACAAAATATATTATCTTTCTCTTTATATATATATAAAAGTAAAAAAAAAAGTGTATGTATAAGAAAGGATGTGGTTACTGCAAGGATATACAGTGATAAGTTTTAGTTAAATTAAATTTGGTATTATAAAAAATGTTTGGCATGACACACTTTCCGAAAAAAACTTCCATAATTTGTTTTTTTTACAAAAACTAAATCAAAGTTGAGCACATCAACTTATGAAGGAAAAATTTAACCCTCTAAATATATATAGATACGGATTTAATCAGGTGAGCGCTGGATATTATTTAACATTGTATTAATACTGTTTTAATAATATTACACAATGTCGAACAATACTCTGTCACTTACCTCAGCTCTCATATATATATATATATATATACACACACGAGAGAGAGAGAGAGAGGATATATCCACATATATTAACTGGATCTAGATGTATTAGCCACATGCAAAACATGAAATATACATTAATCCCACTATAAGTTATAGAATTTAAGTCGGTTTTCTCAAGGCATAAAATAAAAAGCTGCTGCAAGTTGCAACTATTACGTGAAAATCATGGCGTGGCTTAAGAGACATTATAATAAAGCCGGCATCGTGTAATAAATTGGTTTTGTGTTGTATACAAATTCTTCTTCCAGCCGCGCGGGTCTTAAGGACAGTGACATTATTTTCTATTGCATTTCCCTTCCAATAAATCAGTTTGATTGTTTGTTTTTTTTCCCTTTCTCTTCAGATTTGAAATTAGCATTTGAGTCGAGAAATGTAGTCATCGTTCAAAGTTAGTGGATAGTGGATCAGGTACTAATTTCTTTATATTCTGAACGTGTTCTTTTGAAATAACAAAGTCCTTTGTTGGTTTTACCTTAACATGGCATTGTGATGTTGAAATGATGCCATTGGTACAATATTCACTACTACTATCCACCATCTTTAAAATTATAACTAGTACATGATAAGGGCAAATTTGTTATATATTTTTTCATGTTTTTATTATTGATATTTTATTATTTTATGAAAATAGATGGCTATTTATGTGCTTTATTGTTAATTGTAGGGACTTGAGCAAAAATAGGGACTAAAATGCAAAGTTTTCAAAATTTGTGTCTAGCGCCCCCGCGCCACAACTATTTTCGCCCCAGCTCTAGAATAGTGATCGAAATAAGAAAAACGACCTGCTTAAGTCGCGTCTAGCGCCCCAGCTCCATACAGTCACCGCCCCAGCGACGCTACATCGCCCCAGCGCTATCAACATACCGTGTCAGCGGTGAAGCCGTTTTCATGTAGCGCCCCAGCGCCAAGATCCCACCGCTCCAGCGGTAATAGCTTTTTCACGCGTCGCCCCAACGACAACTGCATAGCGCGCTAGCGGTAGTGCGAGTCCTAGTTCGACGAGAATTGAGATTTTCAAGCTCATATCAATCCCTATATAAAGCCACTCGTTCCCAGCCTTCAAGAATGAATCCAAGGGGACCAGAGAAGAACCTAGAGCAAGAAAAAGAGAACTTAGAGCAGTTCAAGAGCACCAAGAATCCAGAGCAACATCAATCAAGAGTAATTCGACGTCTACATTGGTTTGCAATTGATTATATCATGTTTTATTTTTATTTTTATTGCTGTGATTCTCTTGTAGCTATGAGCTAACTTATTTTTTAGGGTTAATATTTGAACTCAATATGTGCGCTTAAATTGCCATATCTTTTAGTATTTAATAAACTTAGTCATTTATTATTTAAATTACTTGTGTTTAATGCTTCAATATATCTAGCCAATATATGGTGAATGAATTGGTAATATTTTGATAAACTTAGAAGAGGAATTAATATATTTAGACCTAGGTAATTTGATGCATGATTGTAGAGTAATATTCAATATTACATATGCAAGTTTCAACTTAGGATATGAATATACCTAATTGGCATGTATGATCAATAAGACCTAATCTTAATGAATCTTAATTTATTACAAGTACCATAGGAATATAGGTATTTGGTAAATTAGGGTATACTTGTATGACCTTGGAAGAGGCTTGTGAATACATTAGCCTCTTGATCAATAATAAAGACTAAGTGAGTTAAATATTAGAGGATTAATTATTGAAAAAGCATATTGAGGGATAATATTAATCCTAAGTTTTCTCTACGTTGCTATCTTTAAATCTCATTGCATTGTGTTTTTATTTTTATATTTTCTACATTCATTCTTAGAGTTTTTATTTTTTTGAATAACTATTAGGAAGACATAATTTTAGTAATTGGTTAATAAGAAGAAATTATCTCTGTGGGTTCGACATCCGACTAATTAGTCTTTTTATTACTTGCATACGATAGTGTATACTTGCACTTAATTTATGATATAGAATTATCGCATTAAGTTTTTGGCGCCGTTGCCGGGGATAATTATCTACTTTTTCACCAATATTAATACCAATCTTTCTAGTTTTTACTTCAGAATTTATTTTATTTTATTTTTCTTAATTTAATTTTACTTTCTTTCTTACGAGGTACATGAAAAGATCGAAAAGTGAAGACTTGATTTCTTTTGATCCAGAAATTGAAAGAACTTTAAGAAGAATTAGAAGAGAGCAAAATCAAGTTAACACCATGCTAAATGAAGTACCAATTACACCCAATAATGAAGGAAGACCACTAAGGGAATATGTTGTTCCCCTAGTTAATGGAATCCATTCAAGCATTCAAAGACCAACTGTTCAAGCTAGCAACTTCGAGATCAAGCCAAGCACCATTCAAATGCTCAAGGATTCGGTACAATTTGGTGGACTGCCCAATGACGATCCAAACATGCACATCATCAACTTCTTGGAGATATGTGATACATTCAAGTATAATGGGGTGTCCGATGATGTAATCCGTCTAAGAGTGTTTCCCTTTTCCTTGAGAGACAAAGCAAAAAGTTGGCTGCTATCACTTCTATCTGGATTTATAGCGACATGGGATGATCTTGCACAAAAGTTCCTCGCCAAATTCTTTCCACCTGTTAAAACTGCCAAGATGAGGAACGACATCACATCATTCCTACAACTAGATGGAGAATCTCTTTATGAGGCATGGGAGAGATACAAAGATATGCAAAGAAAATGTCCTCATCATGGAGTTCCGAAGTGGTTGCTTGTACAAACATTTTACAATGGATTAGCAGGTCAATTTAGAACAATAGTAGATGCTGCAGCTGGAGGAGCACTTATGAATAAATCCACCGATGAAGCTTATGATCTACTAGATGAGATGGCGTCCAATGCCTATCAATGGCCCACCGAAAGGTCCACCACAAGAAAGATCGCTGGACTACACGAAGTAGACATCTTGACCACATTATCTGCTCAAGTCAACCTTTTGACCAAACAATTAAGCAACTTGGGAGTTAATGCTATCAAGAGTCAACCCTTCACTTGCGATTTCTGTGGAAGCAATCATGCTAATGAACAATGCATGGAGACTGCTCAATATGTAGGGGACTTCAACCGCAACAATCCTAACTCAAATTTTTACAATCCTGGATGGAGAAATTACCACAACTTCTCATGGAGCAACAATAATCAAGGACAGCATTCTAAAGCTCCTCCTGGCTTCCAACCGCAAATCCAGCAAGAGAAAAAATCAGACATTGAAGACATGCTCTTACAATTTATAAAGAAAACAGATGCACTCTTCCAAAGTCAAGCAGCTTCACTTAGAGCCTTGGAGAATCAAGTAGGACAACTTGCTACAGCAATAAACAATCGACCTCAAGGAACTCTACCAAGCAACACTGAAGTTAATCCAAAAGGAAGCGTAGAACAGTGCCAAGCCATCTCCCTAAAAAGTGGTAAAGTCTTACATGATAACACTCCTCAACCACAGCTTTCGAAAATGATAGAGAAGGAAAAAGAACCAGTGGTCCATCAAGATGACGTGCAACCATATAGACCACCTATACTATTTCCTCAGAGATTACAGCAGCTCAGAAACCAAGAGAAGAGTGCTGAGACACAGAAAATCATAGAATTTGGTATTCAAGTACAAGAACAGAAAAGTGAAAATGCAGCAAAAGATACCAGTAGCAACTCGCAGAAACAACCTACACAGTCATTCACTCCACCACCTCCATTTCCCCAGAGGCTGCAAAAGAAGAAACTAGATAAGCAATTTTCTAAATTTCTTGATGTTTTTAAGAAATTACATATTAATCTTCCTTTTGCAGATGCACTGAAGCAAATGCCGAGCTATGTGAGATTTATGAAGGACATTCTATCAAAGAAAAAAAAATAGATGACTTCGAGACTGTGGCCCTGACGGAAGAGTGTAGTGCCATCCTCCTAAAGAAGCTACCTTCAAAGCTCAAAGATCCTGGGAGTTTCACCATACCATGCTCAATTGGGAATTATGATTTTGGGTAAGCACTTTGTGATCTGGGAGCTAGCATCAATCTTATGCCATTGTCCGTGTATAAAAAGTTGGGACTGAAAGAAGCCAAACCAACAAATATCACACTTCAGTTAGCAGATCGTTCTCTCACCTATCTTAAGGGATTAATTGAAGATGTGTTGGTTAAGGTCGATAAATTCATCTTCCCTGCCGATTTCATTGTTTTGGATATGGAAGAAGACAAGGAGATCCCAATCATCCTTAGAAGACCCTTCCTAGCCACTGGAAGAACAACTATTGATGTGCAAAAAGGGGAGTTGACCATGAGAGTACAAGAGGATACAGTCACTTTTAAGGTTTTCAAGGAGATCAAATTACCAACTGAAAATGAAGACTGTTTCTGCATTAATGTGGTGCATCCAAGCGTTAAGCAAATTAAAGATATGGAGACATTGGATCCTCACATCCGAAAAAGAGCATTGAAGCATAGGAAGGCAAAAGAGAAGAAGAAAAAGCAGCATCACGACGAAGCAAGCAAAGAGAAAGAAAAGGAAGAACCATCTCCCCGGTCTAAGATTAAAATCTTTCCGGAGAGATATAAGGAGAATGCAGCAAAAGATACTGCCCGGGGTTTAATTGCAAAAATATGGAAGCCGAAAAAGAAGAAAGCCAGCAAGATCACTCATACAAATGCTTCCACCAGCATCTTCGATCCACCATAAGAGAATATGAAGCCCCGTCAAGCCGATGATGTTAAATCAAGCGCTACTTGGGAGGCAACCCAAGAAAAGTATTATTATTATTATTATTATCATTTTTTTTATTTTTTTGCCAGCACAAAAAAAAATAAAAAAATAAAAATGCAGCGCCTCGGCGACATGTTTCAGCGCGGCCGCGATAGAAAATTCGAGTCATCACCGCCCCCGCGGTACACGAAGGATCGCGCCAGCGCAAATTCTAGTGTCTGTCCCAAAAATTACTTCAGCGCTGGCGCGACTTCATATCACCGCAGGCGCGCCAACATGTCGCTCCAGCGGTGGAAGTTCAACGCGGCAGCGAAAGACAGAAGATGAAAAAGTCGTTACCCCAGTCCACCACCCCCGCGCTACACGTCGTGGAGCTCCAGCGCCAGTACAGTTTTGAAAATTTATGATACCATCATGGCGCAGGAGCGATACATAGGATACCGCCTCAGCGTCATTCAAAGCGGGAGCGATAAATGTAATATCGCCGGAGCGATAAATGTAATTTACATACCGCGGCAGAGCTATAACTATTTCAAAAATTTATAAGGGCGTGAACAGGTACACAATTCACACCAATTCCTTTCCAATCTCCTCACTTATTTTATTTTTGTGATCAATCAGGCAAAGAACAAAATTATGGCTCCAAAAAGGCAACGTACTACAGCAAGCAGCAGCAGTGCTTATGATAGCACTCGATTCACTTCTACTAAAACACAAGCCCGATATACAGATGTGGTCCTCAAGAAAGATTTTATTGCAGAACGAGGTTTTGATCTAGAAAATTTGAATATTCCCAGCATTGGAGACATGATCCGAGAGCGTCATTGGAAACAATTCTGTACACAGCCAGGGCACAGCATAATCCCCATTGTACGTGAGTTCTACGCCAACGCTAGTGAACTCGACAACTATGGGCGGGTATTTGTTTGAGGAAAGAGAGTAGCATTTGATCCCGCAACGATTAATGCTTATTTTGGGTTACCAGCAGAGATTGAGGATAATATGGTAGAACTCAGAAATAACCCAAACTACGAGGAAATCATTACTACTCTATATACACCAGGGACGCAGTGGCATGTAATCAACGAACTACCTAGGACATTCATGTCTCGCCATATGCATCTAGAAGTCAAAGCTTGGTATAGCTTCCTTGCAGCGAGACTCATGCCAATTTCACACACCAGTGACATCACCAAACTCCGTGTCATCTATCTTTTTGCCATCATAACTCATCGACCGCTTGACATTGGACGGATTATTTATGCAGAGATTTTGGCATGTTCCCGCCTTAACAGCAGGTTATTTTTCCCATCCTTAATTAGAGAGCTATGCGCACGGGCCGGTGTTACTTGGGACCAGCGAGAGGAACGAAACGCCCCAGCCGCCGTGTTATCTACTCCTATCATTCGTCGGATGATTGCGATGAACCCGCCCCCTCCTGAGGCCCCTCGTCGCCCTGTTGCTGCCGTTCGCCCATTACCGGTCCATGAGCGCTTAGCTCAACTGGAGGCCCGCATGACTTCTCACGAGCGTATTGCTAACACTACTTGGAGGTATTTAATCCAATGGACACAGGCTACTGCTACATCCTTTAGACTTGATCCTTCGACTTTACCACAGCCTTCGTTGATCCCTTCACCTCCACCATCACCAGACATTGATTTTGAGGACCTTTTCTTTGACCCCAACGATCTTAGATGATTACTTTCACAGGAAAGTTGTCGTAATTTTGTTTGTTCTTTCTTCACATGGGGACATGTTTCAGTTTAAGTGTGGGGGAGGAATTTATGTGATATTGTTTTTTTTCTGTTTTGTTTGTTTCATGTTGCTTCCTATGTTTTATTATCACCCTTTGTTAAAAAAAAAAAGTTATATTTTTATTTCTTATGTGTTTTGTTTATTTTTATTAGGTTTTGATAAGATGATCATTAGTCTATGATAAGAAAAAGAATACATGGTTGAATTTATTTTTACACATCCATAGGGAATGATGGATACTTGAGACAATTTTGATTATTTAAGTTTAGGAACAAATTTGACCTTACTTATAATCACCATTTTTTTAGCACCTTATAAGCATGAATAGTTATAACTATTACTTAGAGATACTTATGCTTTAGGGAGTACACCACAGTCTCGAAGACCGACACTCTAGAACTTGTCTTTAGTTACTACTTAAGGCGAAATTCTAGAAAACACATGAATAGGGAAATGACATTAGGCCATCTTTGAACCGATTGAGCCTTTCTAGCCTACCTTTTAGAGTATATTTATCCCTAGTACCCTATTTTGAGCCTAATAACTCATTCTTTGATTTAACCACATTACAAGCCCAAGACTTAAAGTTTACTTATCTAAAAAATTACCCGTAATACTATAAACCTTGCATTTACTTAGAAATACTCTTGAAAAGAAAAAAATTGTGGTGATATGAGAAAAATAAGTTTGGGTGGTATTTGTCAATCTAAGTTTGGGGGTATTCAAAAAAAAAAAGTAAAATAAAATACCCCCAACTTAAGAAAAAAGAAGAAATTCTTTGAAAAATAAAAAGTTGAAAAGAAGGATGGGACACAATAAGTTTGGGGGAAGAGATAATACAAGGAAAAGAAGATAAAGAGGTTTCTAGGTAAAATCTAAGTGTTCATAGTGTGAATTGAACTTCATATATTTATCCTTTTATCCCACCTTGACCTTAGCCTTACATTACAAGCTAAGTAAAGTCCTAAATAGATCCCTAGACATGTGATTTTCTATATTAGTGGAGAGTGGTAATAAAGACAAGCTTATGGAAGTGTCATTATACAAATAAAATGCCGAGACATCATCTTTTCAGTACGAACTAAAGTATAAAGTAAATCAAAGTATAGTTTAGCTATTTACTTGCTGCCTGCACACACACACACACACACATGGTGATTGTTTATGAGGAAGAATAAGGGACTAAATAAAGATAGTTGAGAATTGTTAATAGCTATTTATCTACCTTAAGGATTTGTACTATTTCGTCAGCCTTTGAGACAATGATTTTGATCATCTTACTAGTATTAGTATATTTTATTTTGTTAAATGAGTCAAGTATAATCCTTTGTTTCTCTCTTAGTTTTATTTTATTGCTTGAGGACAAGCAAGTATTTAAGTTTGAGAGAATTTGATAAAGGCAAATTTGTTATATATTTTCTCATGTTTTTATTATTGATATTTTATTATTTTATGAGAATAGATGGCTATTTATGTGCTTTATTGTTAATTGTAGGGATTTGAACGAAATTTAAAGAAACAATGCAAAAGGAGCAAAAATAGGGACTAAAATATAAAGTTTTCAAAATTTGTGTCCAGCGCCCTCGCGCCACAACTATTTTCGCCCCAGCTCTAGAATAGTGATCGAAATAAGAAAAACGACCTGCTTAAGTCGCGTCTAGCGCCCCAGCTCTATACAGTCACCGCCCCAGTGACGCTCCATCGCCTCAGCGCTATCAACATACCGCGCCAGCAGTGAAGCCGTTTTCATGTAGCGCCCCAGCGCCAAGATCCCACCGCTCCAGCGGTAATAGCTTTTTCACGCGTCGCCCCAGCGACAACTGCATAGCGCGCCAGCGGTAGTGCGAGTCCTAGTCCGACGAGAATTGAGATTTTCAAGCTCATATCAATCCCTATATAAAGCCACTCGTTCCCAGCCTTCAAGAATGAATCCAAGGGGACCAGAGAAGAACCTAGAGCAAGAAAAAGAGAACTTAGAGCAGTTCAAGAGCACCAAGAATCCAGAGCAACATCAATCAAGAGTAATTCGACGTCTACATTGGTTTGCAATTGATTATATCATGTTTTATTTTTATTTTTATTGCTGTGATTCTCTTGTAGCTATGAGTTAACTTATTTTTTAGGGTTAATATTTGAACTCAATATGTGCGCTTAAATTGCCATATCTTTTAGTATTTAATAAACTTAGTCATTTATTATTTAAATTACTTGTGTTTAATGCTTCAATATATCTGGCCAATATATGGTGAATGAATTGGTAATATTTTGATAAACTTGGAAGAGGAATCAATATATTTAGTGTAGTAACTAGTATCCATGACTGGTAAGCATAAGTATTTATATATGTATAAATATACGTATTTTATTTGTATGTTGGTGATACTTAATTTATATATTGTTATTAGTAGTGTTTGTATAGGTTAAGGTCATACTATTAGCATCGCGTTTAATTGCAAGACTTTAGATTTATTTTAGGGACCAAATTGTAATACTTTGAAAGTTTTGAGGGTAAATTTGTAAATACCAAAAATTAGCCACTTAGTATAAAAATACACTTTTAAAACCCTAATTCTCTTATTTTGGTCGAGCTACCTCTTTTAGAGAGAGAGAAGAGAGAAATAGAGAGGAGAGAAAGAGGAGAAGAAGAAGAAAAAGAAGAAGAAATTGGAATTTTGAATTTCAAGAGGTATATCATACATATTTCTCAATTTATTGGTATTAATTAAGTTAATTCCTTTAAGTTTTGATTTCTAAAAATATGTATAATTGAGGATTTGTGTGTATTTCGTAAGATCTTATGAGAATTGATGCTGATCTATAAGATAGTTTGATAAATCATGATGAATTGTGGAATTTCTGCTGGATAACCTCTTGATCTAGGAATTTTATAAATTATTGTGATTCGATTCTGGTTTTGAATTTTGAGTATATGAAATTAGACATGTTTAGGATCATCTGAAACTTTGAATTGATTAACAATTCTGGAAATTGAATTTTTAGTGAATTTACCAAAATGACCCTGAAATTCTGAAAATTTCCTGTGTAAACAGTATGTTACAGTGGAAAATAATTTTTGACCTATTGAATGATCTTCAAAAATTACGAATTTATGGAATATAATAATTTTGTATGTCTAATGTGATATACTTGGAATTGAGAATTTAGATCAATGTGGTTGAAGTGTTATGATTTTCTAGAATGTATCAGCTCATTGCAGTATTTAATTAACAGATTTTTAAAGCTATGGAATAAAATAGTTTTAAAATACTTTTGACAGTGCTTTGGAAGTAAAATATTTATTATGGACTGAGATATGTGTTAAGAGTAATTATGTAGTAGTTTTATAATTTTTGAGTTAGTATATGATTTTATAAAATTAGGAGATTGAATACTGTTTAGTAAGTATCTTGATCCTGTCAGGTTTGTAGTTTGGATTCGATGGTGTGTATGGAATGGATTGTGTAGGAACTTTGATATAATATTCATATATAAGAAGGATATATGAGTCAAGAATGGTATATTCTGATTTTGGAGTAATTGGACACCATTTGATATATTAGAAATTTTTGTTAAGTATAAGTGGTCAGAATGACAGGTTTTGAGAAACCAAATATTTAGACCAATTTGATGTGATAAATGCATTGTGTATAATTTTGTAAGCTATTTAAAGTATTTTGTGTGAATTGTGAGGCTTATGAAAGGATTAATCTCCATTGATAGGTTAAGGAGATTTAAGCCTTGTAGCTGAAAGTGTTAAGAGGTAAGTATACTAGACTTTTTACTGAAATCACAATAAACGTAGTAATTGTTTTGTATGATTTTGTAAATGTGGTTAGGAATATGTTTATGTTATGTCAAAGTATATTTTGATATGAAATGTGAAGATATGTATTTATGAATGTGAGCATGGACATATATGACATACATATGTTTTTGAAAGTGAGCTTTCAAAATAAGATATGTTTAACAAAGAAAGCTTTTGAAGTGTAATATGTCCATGAGAAATATTTTGTATTTTGAGGGTACTTGAACTCACTGTTAACTTAGTAGGCATTTTATGTGATTTGTGGAGCCTTTATGTGTGGCCTTTCCTTCGGGATTGGTATATGTTATGTGTTCCGTATGTAGGGAGGATCCTATTGGTACCTAAAGGAAGAGTGAGTCATCACATTCGTGTGGTGGCGTATTGGTGCATGTGAGAGGACTCACCGATGATCAGGGTGAGGGTTTGGCTTTTACCTTCGGGCATGAGCATTATATATGTGTAATTTAAAGGCCTCACTTGTACTATTCCTCTCATACGGTATGTCACCTACGAGTGACATTTAGCTCATTTTGTGATATGTGATATGTAAGTCCTACTAAGTAGTAGTTGAGTGATGGTATTCCTATTATGTGTTTTGAAAGAATGTGTAAGCGCTTACATGATATGTGATTTGATAAGATTATTATTTTGATTGATCACAGCATATCATACATATGCATTGTGTACATATATATATTTGTATTTGATATATGAAAAACTAGTATGCTTACTGAGTTTTATACTCATTATAGTTTATGGTGATTTCAGGTAAATAAGGTACATGTGTGCTTAGCGAATTTGGCAAGGCTTCTGCTGTTCCTTGGGTTCCCTAAGTTGTTAGGTTGTTAAGTGTTTTATTTGGGGACACGTGGGATAAGATATTTAATTTGTCCCTATTGAATAAATACTTATGTATTATTTTATTGTGTGTGGTTGGATTTAGTTTAAGTTTCACCAAGTGTAGTAATGGATTGATTTTAAGTAAGAATTTGCAATGAATATATACTGGGCTTTCGGTAACAAAGTTGCTACTGGTGACATAGTAGAGTGTTAATCTCTGAGAAAACTCTGCGTATCTCCGGTTTACTAATTGTCCCAGTCATAATTCAATTGCTATAATTCTGAAAGAAATTAAAATGAATGTTTAAGTATTATTGAATGAATGTAAGTGATGTCGTGTGTCAGGTCTTTTGGGTCTGGGGCGTGACATTTAGACTTAGGTAATTTGATGCATGATTGTAGAGTAATATTCAATATTACATATGCAAGTTTCAACTTAGGATATGAATATACCTAATTGGCATGTATGATCAATAAGACCTAATCTTAATGAATCTTAATTTATTACAAGTACCATAGGAATATAGGTATTTGGTAAATTAGGGTATACTTCTATGACCTTGGAAAAGGCTTGTGAATACATTAGCGTCTTGATCAATAATAAAGACTAAGTGAGTTAAATATTAGAGGATTAATCATTGAAAAAGCATATTGAGGGATAATATTAATCCTATGTTTTCTCTACGTTGCTATCTTTAAATCTCATTGCATTGTGTTTTTATTTTTATATTTCCTGCATTCATTCTTAGAGTTTTTATTTTTCTGAATAACTATTAGGAAGACATAATTTTAGTAATTGGTTAATAAGAAGAAATTATCTCTGTGGGTTCGACATCCGACTAATTAGTCTCTTTATTACTTGCATACGATAGTGTATACTTGCACTTAATTTATGATATAGAAATATCGCATCGGTACATATCACCATCATCGACATAGCACGGTTTCATTTCACCATCACTACTTAACACTAATTATGCCATCACCGGTTACACTATCATACTAATTATACTGTTATATACTTCCACACATGCTTTTGATTAACAATATATAAACCCCCCCCACACACATATATATATATATGGGTAGGATTCATGGCATCTCTTTTATTACACAATTTTTGACACAAATTTTTAATTATTAAATTACTTTCTATTCAATGATTAAGATTAAAATTGATGTATAATTGTTATATTTTTTAAAAGTTATTTAATTATTAATAGACTCCGCCATTATTATAATATATTTTCTCTCTCTTCTTTTATTACATTTTTTTATCTCATTCAATTTATTTTTTCTTTCTCATATTAATACTTTTTTCCTTATTTTGTATAAATATTATATTTAATTAATTTTAACAATTATTTTTTAATAAATTTAAATTTATAAATTTTATAAATTATCTATGTCTTTAGTCTATAAAATTTATGTATAAATTTTGCTATCAATTGATTTTCCTCTATTGTTCATATGGTCTTTATTATTAGTGTTCAACAACCAATTTTATGCATTCATTAATCTAGGGTGTATGATTAATCTCATTTCCTATCCCAAGTGTCGAATGAGATTTTATGCATATATAACTAAGTTAATATCTCTATCTAACCCGTTATATATATATGCATTAAGCTACCCTTATGTGACTATCCTAAGTTCATTAGTTTCCCAACTCAACAAACTAAAAGTTATGCTTTTTATAACCAACATATGGATTAAACTTTTCTAAGCACATAACCCAAATGTTTAAATCATCCAATCCATTTTTCAATGCAATTAGAAGCATTAAGCACATAAAAAAAACATAAATGTATAACACAAAATAGTCATTAATCACATAACAACATCAACATATATTATTTAATAGAGTTCCATCAAGTTCTAGAACATATAATCTAGCAACAAAATGATAATATTATGATATGGTGAATTCTATACAAATGAGATCCTAGAATATTGATTTTATTCTAATCAAGGGATTAAGACTAATCTCATTACCTCTCCCAAGCGTCAAATGAGATACTATGCATACATATTCAAGTTGATATCCCTATCTAACTTGTTTATCTATACATGCATTACGTAACCCTTAAATTGATTACCCAAGGATTAATCTCATTACCTCTTCCGAGTGTCAAATGAAATCCTAAGCATAATGTCACACTCCAAATATTCTCAAATATTTTATCAAACACTTGATGTGCACTACATGCAATCCTTGAGAAAACCGTGGTGATTACTTAAGTGCTATTAGCCTCCCGACTCAATAACAATCTAAGACTATGTTTTCCAAATTTGATAAATGGGTCAAGCTCTCACAAGCATCAATCCATAAATCCACAATAACCAATTTATTTCTTAATCAATTGAAAGCATTAAGCATAAAGAAATATAAATGAATTATACAAAAATATACTAAATTATCCAAACATAATATAAATAAAACTACATCAAGACTTAGAATTCAAGTTTAATCACATATACATCAAACCATAACTAAAATTATCAAGAAATTCATAGATACAAACTTGTTTAAACAATATCCAAAACTAAAAATTTAAACAAAAGAGAAAATAATAAGAAAAAAAAGAAGAGAAAATCGAATTTGAGGATGTCTCTAAGGTTTCAATCCTTCAAATATCTTCAATGATGCTCAAGAAATCTTAGAGACATTCTTTCTTCTCTTCAAATTTGAGCTCAAGTCTTGTTCTCATTTGTAATTTTCGTGCCTTCCTTTGATAGTTGAGAAAATGAATAAAGGGTAGTATTTATAAGTTTTAAATTAAGGCGAGAAAATAAGGTTTAAAACAGGTGGTGGCGTTTGGGAACCACTTTTTGAAGTTCGGAGGCCAAGCATTTTGCCCGATTTAGCGCTTAGGCGGTGAGCACTGTAACTGTTCGCAACACTATAGTCTGTCATTGTTCACTCCCACTGTTCATTGCATTGTTTATTGTACTGTAACATTTATTTTTTTACTTGTTATTTTTAAATTTCATTTTAAATAACTCTATTAACTTGAAACCTACAAAATAAAATTAATACACATAAAAATTATTTATTCTTATTTAAAGTAAACAATTATTAAGTTTAGAAGAGATAGATTATCATATATAAAAACTCCTCCAAACTTAAACACTTACTCATCCTCGAGTAAAAAAGCACATTTAAGGAAAAAAAATGACAACAAACTAAAAAAAAACATAATATTAGGTCGGTAAATAATTATCAATTAGTCTTAAAAAAATTTCATAACTACTACATTAAAAGAAAGTCTAAATATCATAATTGTTAAACATGTTAATCTAACACTTATTTTAACTCATAAGTGACATACTTAGTGTGTGTATGAATAATTAAAATCATTTGTTACATGCACCGAATCAAAATTGAGCGCAGAAGCTTATGTAGGAAAAATTTGACCCACAATAAACTATACAGAAAACCCTAAATATATAAATGTATATTTACACAGAGAGAGGATGTATTCATTACCTTAACTGGATCTAGATGTATTAGCCACCTGCAAAATATGAAATATACATTAATCCCACTAAAAGTTATAGAATTTAAGTCGGTTTTCTCAAGGCATAAAATAAAAAGCTGCTGCAAGTTGCAACTATTACGCGAAAATCATGGCGTGGCTTAAAGAGACATTATAATAAAGCCGGCGTCGTGTAATAAAATGGTTTTGTATTATATACCAATTCTTCTTCAGGCCGCGCGGGTCTTAATGACAGTGACATTATTTTCCATTGCATTTCCCTTCCAATAAATCAGTTTGATTGTTTTTTTTTCCTTTCTCTTCAGATTTGAAATTAGCATTTGAGTCGAGATATGTTGTCATCGTTCAAAGTTAGGATCAGGTACTAATTTGTTTATATTCTGAACGTGTTCTTTCTCAAAATAACAAAGTCCTTTGTTGGTTTTACCTTAACATGGCATTGTGATGTTGAAATGAAGAAGTGGGATAAGGCGCGCAAGTTTTCTTTGAATTTTCTAGCTTTATTCTGGGAGTTGGATATCTTCTTAATTTCCAAATAAAAAACGACAGCTCCAATTTGACCTGTTATAATTTAAGTATTTCATAATTTTGTCCTTCTAAATTTGACTTGAGGATTGTTCCTTGTACAAGTAGTTAGATTTTCTACAGATTTCATGAGAAGCATATTGACTATACGAAGTAATATAAAAAGGAAGAAATGTATTGAAAGAAGCATACATTGTATCAGCAGCAAGGTAGCAAATTGACAATGGAAGCACACCCATGAGGAATCACGTAAAGAAACTTAAAATTGAAGTCTTTTGGACAGTCGATTATCATCTACAATTATGCTTGCTCACGAAAAGATTTGTTTGCTTTTTAACCTTTCACCAGAGTCTTTCAATGAAGGACACAAATTGATCAGTCCCTGAGCGATTCCTAAAGATGAAGATACAGGAACTCCTTATTCGTCACTAATACAATTCGATATGATTAATGATTTGTATTATAATTATTATTATTATTATTATCATCATCAATACCCTTATATTGTTTGTCACCGTCAACACTTCGATTATTGTTATCGTCGGTCATCATGATTGTGTTTCTCACCGTTAAGAGTGATCATGATAAGCCATGGTACAATATTCACTACCATGTACACCATCTTTAAAATTACAACTACAATTATGTGATCATCATCATTATCATTAATTAGCCTCTATGTAACTACCATTAGTACATATCACCATCACCATCATCGACATAGCACCGTTCCATTTCACCATCACTACTTAACACTAATTATGTCATCACCGGTTCACTATCCTACTAATTATACTGTTATATACTTCCACACATGCATGTGATTAACAATATACCACCGGTGCATATATATATATATATGAGTAAGATATATAACACCTTTTTTTTTACACAATTTTTGATACAATCTTTTAGTTTTTAGATCACTTTTCATTTAATGATCAAAATTAAAATTGATGTTTAATTATTGTATTTTTTTAAAAGTTATTAATTATTAATAGACCCTATTATAATTATAATAATACGGCAAAGAGGTCAGTTTACTTTATTTTATTGTCGAAGTTCTTTCTTTAGTCAGGATATGAAAGAGTAATGATACCAAGTGTTTGGATCTATTATGATATATCCACGAGGTGCTCAACGGACCTTTTGAATCTTTTTTAATTTTTTAAACCCCAGTGGTCAATCAACGTATAGGTTGTAACCTTCCTTTTTGTACTCTTACTTCCAAATCGACAGGAAGCTTGAGAGAGCCTTTTGTTCAAGACACATCAGAGCACGAACCATATTTCGGCTCGTGTTCAATCCATAGATATCGATAGAAAATAAATAGGCACTCAAAATGAGTACATGCTCCAACATCATTGACCACTACGCCTTATAAACTGAAAATCTATAACCCCAATTGCGATGGAAATCTCGTTTAGTTGCCCCGTACTTGTTTGAACAGGGCGAGACATCTCACTTATTTCGAGGCATACCACTCAAACGAATTGAATTCCATCTCCCCCGTGCCTCTTCTCTCTTCTTTTATTACACTTTTTTTATCTCATTCAATTTATTTTTTCTCTCGCATATTAATATTTTTCTCCTTTAGTTTATATAAATATCATATTTAACTAATTTTAACAATTATTTTATTTTTTTAATAAATTTAAATTTATAAATTTTATAAATTATCTATGTCTTTAGTCTATAAAATTTATGTATATATTTTGCTATCAATTGAATGAAAGTTCGTACAGATGTGTATTCATGTAACACAAATTTTGAAGCAATCAAACGACTTTATCTGCTTACAAGTTACAACTTGATATGCTAAAAAAAAAATGTTAACATTTTTTATTGAGATATATGCTAATAAAATTAATTTTAAAATTGAAATTTTCGGTAGCCAAACATGGGATTGTGCTCTTGCAATTCAAGCTTTACTTGCTAGCAATCTCATGGATGATATTGGACCAGTAATTATGAAAGCAAGCACATGACTTCCTAAAAAAATCGCAGGTTTATTTCCATATTTTTTGTTGAAAGGTAATAAAATAAAAACACCAAAAATTTTCCAGGAAAGTCTTGGATAATCCTCCTGGAGATTTTAAAAGCACGTTTCTTCACATTTTTAAAGGATGAACTTTCTCTACTCAAGATCATAGATCAAAATTTTCTGATTGTACAGCAGAAAGCTTAATGGTAATTAGTTAAATTGTTATAGTCCAAAATTTGAATAAATTTGCTAATCAAAATGGTCGTGTATTCATTACTTATAAAAATCTGTTGTACTTCATATAAAGTGTTGTCTACGACTTTCAATGATGGTACCGAAAATTGTTGGTGAAAAAATGGAACCTGAAAGTTATATAATGCTGTTAATTTCATACTCTTTATGTTTAGATAACAAGTCTTTGTAACTATCAACTCATCACTAAGAATACACATCTGTATGGACTTTTATTCAAGTGATAGTAAAATATATACATAAATTTTATAGATTAAAGACATAGATAATATATAAAATTTATAAATTTAAATTTATTAAAAAAATAAATTTTAAAATTAGTTAAATATGATATTTATATAAGGGAGAAAAGTAATAATATGATAGAAAGAAAATAAATTGAATAAGATAGAAAAGTGTAATAAAAGATATATATATATATATATATATATATATATGAGTTAGGATTCATGGCACCTCTAACTATTAAATCTCTTTTTATTTAATGGATAAGATAAAAAGCTAATGTGTAATTATTATATTTTTAAAGATTATTTAATTATTAATAGATTTATTATAATAATTATTATATTATATTCTCTATCATCTTTTATATCTCTTTCTTAAGGAAAAATGACAAAAAGATCTTCAGGTTGTAGTCAAATTCTTATACAGACCCTAAATGTTTTAAAAGGGTCTTTCAAATTCTTGTCAGACGACAGATTTAATAAAAGTTAACCTCAAAAAGGTAAACTTATTTTTTAATTTGTCAAGATGGCTAAATTATTGAAATTACTATTATGCTCCTAAATTTAAAGTGAAAAATTATTGAAATTATTATTATACTCCTGTAATTAAAGTGGGAAGTATTGGTATTCCCCTTCATTTGAAATAAAAAAATATTATTTTTTCTTTATATTTAAAGTAAAAATATTATTATGCCTTTATATTTTAAATGAAGAATATAAATAAAGGTAAACACACTTGGTAGGACTTGAACCGAAGACAATTAAATATAATTCAAATACTTTAACCATTAAGTTATATGAGTTTTGTTGACACTAAATTTGTAGTAATCAATATCCATAACCGGTAAGAGTAAATATTTATATATGTATAAATATACGTATTTTATTTGTATGTGGGTGATACTTGATTTATGTATTGTTATTAGTAGTTTTTGTATAGGTTAAGGTCATACTATTAGCATTGGGTTTAATTGTAAGACTTCAGATTTATTTTAGGGACCAAATTGTAATACTTTAAAAATTTTGGGGGTAAATTTGTAAATACTATTAATTAGCCTCTTAGTATAAAAATACACTTTTGAAACCCTAATTCACTCTTTTGGGTCGAGTCATCCCTTTTAGAGTGAGAAAAGAGAGAAAGAAAGGGGAGAGAAAGAGAAGAAGAAGAAAAAAAAAAGAAGAAATTAGAGTTTTGGATTTTAAGAGGTATATCACACCTATTTCTCAATTTATTGGTATTAATTAAGTTAATTTCTTTAAGTTTTTATTTCTGTAAATATGTATAATTGAGGATTTGATGTGTATTTCGTAAGATCTTATGAGAATTGATGATGATCTATAAGATAGCTTGATAAATCATGATGAATTGTGAAATTTCTACTTGATAGTCTCTTGATCCAGTAATTTTATACATTGTTGTGATTCGATTTCAATTTTGAATTTTTAGTATATGAAATTAGGCATATTTAGGATCATCTGAGACTTTGAATCGATTCAAAATTTCAGATTGAATTTTTTGTGAATTTACCAAAATGATTCTGAAATTCTAAAAATTTCCTGTATGAACAGTATGATACAGTGACAAACAATTTTTGTCCTACTGAATAATCTTCAAAAATTACAAATTTGTGAAATATGATAAATTTATATGTCTAATATGATATACTCGAAATTTAGAATTTAGATCAATGTGGTTGAAGTGTTATAATGTTTTAAAGTGTATCAGCTCATTGCAGTATTTGATTAACAGATTTTTAAAACTATAGAATAAAATAGTTTTAAAATACTTTTGGCAGTTATTTTGAAGTGAAATATTTATCATGAATTGGGTTATGTTTCAATAGTATTTCTGTGGTAGTTTTATAATTTTTTAGTTAGTATATGATTTTATAAAATTAGGAGATTGAATACTGTTCAATAAGTATCTTGATCCTGTCAGGTTAGTAGTTTGGATTCGATGGTGTGTATGGAATGGATTGTGTAGGAATTTTGTTATAATATTTATATATAGGAAAGATATATGAGTCAAGAACCATACATTCTGATTTTGGAGTAATTGGACATCATTTGATGTATTATAAAATTTTGTTAAGTGTAAGTGGTCAGAATGACAGGTTTTGAGAAATCAAGTATTTAGACCAATTTGATGTGATAAATGCATTGTGTATAATTTTGTAAGCTATTTAAAGTATTTTGTGTGAATTGTGAGACTTATGAAAGGATTGATCTTCATTGATAGGTTAAGGAGATTCAAGCCTTGTAGCTGTAAGTACTAAGAGGTAAGTATACTAGACTTTTACTAAATCACAATAAGCATAGTAATTGTCTATGTATAATTTTGTAAATGTACTTAAAAATATGTTTATGTTATGCAAAAGTGTATTTGATATGAAATGTGGAAGACATATGTTTATGAATGTAAGCATTGACATTGAGCATGGACATACATGTATTTTTGAAAGTGAGCTTTCAAAATGAAATGTGTTTAACAAAGAAAGCTTTGAAGTGTAATATGGCCATGAGAAACATTTTGTGTTTTGAGGATGCTTGAACTCACTGTTGACTTAGTAAGCATCTTATGTGATTTGTGGAGCCTTTATGTGTGGCCTTTCTTTCGGGATTGGTATATGTTATATGTTCTGTATATAGGGAGAATCCTATTGGTACCTAAAGGAAGATTGAGTCATCACATTCGTGTGGTGGCGTATTGGTGCATGTGAGAGGACTCACCGATGATCAGGGTGAGGGTCTGGCTCTTATCTTCGAGCTTGAGTATTATATATGTGTAATTTAAATATCACTTGTACTATTCCTCTCATACGGTATGTCACCTACGAGTGACATTTGGCTTATTATGTGATATGTGATGTGTAAGTCCTGCTAAGTAGTAGTTGAGTAATAGTATTCCTGTAATATATTTTGAAAGAATGTGTAAGCGCTTACATGACATGTGATTTGTTAAGATTATGATTTTGATTGATTACAGCATATCATACATATGCATTGTGTACATATATGTATTTTTATTTGATATATGAAAAACTAGTATGCTTACTGAGTTTTATACTCATTATAGTTTATGGTGATTTCAGATAAATAAGGTACATGTGTGCTTAGCGGATTTGACAAGGCTTCTGCTGTTCCTTGGGTTCCTTAAGTTGCTAGGTTGCTGAGTGTTTTATTTGGGGATACGTGGGATAAGATATTTGATCTGTCCCTATTAAATAAATACTTATGTATTATTTTATTGTGTGTGGTTGGATTTAGTTTAAGTTTCACCATGTGTGGTTATGGATTGATTTTAAGTAAGAATTTGCAATGAATATATTCTGGGCTTCCGATAACAAAGTTGCTACTGGTGACGTAGTAGAGTATTAATCTCTAAGAAAACTCTGCGTATCTCCGGTTTACTAATTGTCCCAGTCATAATTCAATTATTATAATTCTGAAAGAAATTAAAATGAATGTTTAAATATTATTGAATGAGTGTAAGTTATATCATGTATCAGATCTTTTGAGTTTAGGGCGTGATAAAATTATTTACTATCTATATATTAAATACAGCATTGAAATTGACCATCGTCGCCAACCACCATTAAGTATCGCTGATCACCATTGACCGACCATTTATTGGCATTAACCGACCATTGACCATGTGTTGATCGGTGTTAATTAACCATTGATCGATATTAATGAATTTGACCAATTTTAATAGAGGTATAATAATGCTTTCAAAAAATTTGACAATTTGACAGATATTTTAGACAAAATCCGCCATCTAACAAAGGTTTAAATAGCCCTTTTGAAACGTTTGTAATTTATATGAGCATTTGACTATAACTTGAGGGTTTACATGTCCTTTTTTTATTTCTTAACTTATCCAATTTATTTCTCTCTCTCATATTAATGCTTTCTTATTTTATTGTGCACAAATATCATATTAAAAAATTTTAACCACTTTACTTTTTTAAATTGAATTTATAAATATTATAAATTATATGTTACTCAAATTTGAAATTATTTCCGTTTTTAAAAAATATATTGAAATTTTATAAATAAAAAGGAATAATTTAAATATATTTTTTAAAAAATAAAGCATTTTTTCTCAGATAATCTAAAGTCAATTTCCTTTTAACAATTTAGTTTTTCTTATGTCAAATTTCTTTTAAATGGGAAACAAAATATGGGGTCATGTCGCGATTGCTTGAACTTTTATAATTCTCATTCCTTTCATAAAATATTTTTTTAAACAGGCTCATGTAAGTAACGAAGACGTTAAGTATATTTTGTGGATTAGGTTATATGGAATACACAAAATCATCGATTTTTTTTTTTTCCAAAAAATGGAGAAGGATATACGGATCAATTATCTGTTTACCAGAATTGTAAAACTTATTATTGCCATTGAACTCTATTGCACACATACAGCTGCATGCATCGTTTACTATTTGGCTACTACTCTGCCTCCTAAAAAGAGGGATGCACATGATTTGGAAGTTTAAAGTTAGGTGATTATAGCTATTCAAATTTCAGAGAGCTTGACCTCTGGAAACGATACAACATCTTCATACTTTGCCATTGTAACCATGGCCACTGTCGGTGAGTTATCTTTGTAACTTATATTCTACTTAATATAATGGGTTATTTTTCTTAATCATTAGTGTCTTATATGGTTTAAATCTAGAAAAATTATAGTGATTGTAGAATTTATCAAGAACAGCAAAGTTGTTAAATTTGAATTTGTTTTAATAAAGTAATTGAAAGAATTTGTCACATCAAATAAAAAGACTTTTATTTATATAATAGCTTTTGATATATTTATAATTCTCTATTACTCTTTTGTGTTTTTTGTATTTTTTTTAGTATAATAAATATAGATATCTTATTTTTTAGTATCATTTATTTTTTTAAATGTTATTTTGATTATAACGTCCAGTATATAGTGCATAAAAATAATAATAATAATAATAGTCTAAATTTACTTGTGCATGGTTTTAATTTATAAAATCAAATATATTTTTAAAAATTAATAATTTCAAAATTGAGTAATATACAATTTATAATATTTACAAATTCAATTTAAGAAAGTGAAGTGATTAAAAATTATTTAAATATAATATATTAAGAAATAATTCTAGAATTATTTCGGAATCATTCTAAAATTATTCTTTTATACCCTCCTACTATATATACACGTTATTAATATAAAATATTATTTCTTTATATATGTTACTTTCCTATTATGTAATAAGGTTACAACCTATATAAAGACTTTATTATACAGCCTTACAATATACAGTGAAAATATATTCTATTTACATTTTTAACATGGTATCAGAGTTTTGATTTCTTCACTGTCATTTTGTTTAGCTAAGAGATTTGCTAGAAATTGTTTTCAAAACCCGACGAAATCTACCGAAGTTTTTCGAAAAGTCACCGAAAAATTCTGAAATCTTGTCGTCTTAGTCACCGTCCATCTCCAATTACTCAGAATCCTCCGGTCGTTTCAACGCCGTTGACGACGCACCGATCCGAGGTTGAAAATCGCTGGATGCGTCGCCGGAACGCCACTGCCGCTGGCTATTGTCACTTCAGATCCCGGCCATTCTACGGCGACGTGACCGACACCGCTCACACCCAAAGAATCCCCCATCACCGACCGTTCAGTGCTGCCGACGACGTGCCAATCCAAGGTCGAAAATCGCCAGACGCGTCGCCGGAACTTCACTGCCACCAATTACTTCCACTTCAGATCCCGGCCGTTATACGGCGGCGTAACCAACACCGCCCAGACGAAAATAATCCTCAGTCACCGGCCGTTCAAACGCCGCTGAGTTTACCTCAATCGGAGGTCGGAGCAAGCCGAACAAGCCATGTGAAGTTTACTGGGTTCTGTTAAGGGCCTGTTTGTAAATTTTTCAGTATTTTCAGGTTAGATCGTAATTTTATATTCTTTTAGCATTTTTTGTAATTTTCAAAAGTTTTGGGGCATTTTTAAAATTATAGTATTTTATAGGGGTTATTTTGTAATTTTTTGAGAAATTAGGGGTTGTTTTGTAATTATTATATTTTAAGGAGTTAATTTGTAATTATTAAAAGTTTAGGGGTTTACTTATAATTACTACAAATTTAAGGACTAGATTGTTAAAAAAAAAAAGGAAAGAAAGGGATTTTTTTTTATAAAATTTATGGATAAGTGCAGTATTTGTGCCGGTTCTACTCTACTTCAGCCATGCCACATATCTGGAACATCTCAAGGTGCGATTTTTACAGGAGCTACTGTTACTACTGCACAGGATAATGTGAATTCTTCCTTTAATAACCTTGAATCTTTACTCTGTCTACTCCTCTTTAATTCTGGTAAACCCTTAATTTCTGCTTCTTCCAATATTTTAGGTAATTCTTCTTGATATTTTGACTCTGTATGTTGTAATCACATGACTTCTGATCCTACAATTTTCTCCTCTAAAACTCTTAATTCCTATTTACCATCTATTCAAACTGTTAATGGTTCTCTCATGAAAGTTAACCATGTTGGTCACGTGTCTTGCCCTAATCTTTCTGTATCTGACACCTTTTTTATTCCTAACCTTACCTTAAATCTTTTGTCTGTTGGTCAATTATGCGAACTTAGTCTTAATGTCTTGTTTACTGTTTCTGGTTGTTGTGTGCAGGATCCAAATACCGATCGAACGCTTGAGACAGGCCGTAAGGTTGGACGTCTGTATGAACTTATCTCTTTAGATTTATCCTTTCTATACCCTTCATCTGCAGCATCTACCTCTTCAGTACCTTCGTTACATCTTTGGCATTCTCGTTTGGGTCATGCATCAATCAATTGCATCCGATCTCTAGTATCTAGTGGTCACTTAGGTATTGTTTATGATAATAAAGATGATTGCCTTACATGTCCTTTAGCTAAACAACCAGTCTTACCTTTTGATAATAGTACTACCTTCTCTCATGCTCCATTTGATCTTGTTCATTCTGATATATAGGGTCCTTATCCAAATCCTACAATGGGAGGATCCAAATATTTTGTGATCTTCGTTGATGACTATTCTCGGTATACTTGATTGTTCCTTATGAAACAACGATCTGAATTTACTAAAATTTACCGAGATTTTGCTCAGATGGTTAGAACTTGGTTCTCATGTCCTATTAAGGTTTTCTGCACTGATAATGCTATGGAATATAGAGATTCTGATTTTTTAAATCTTTTACAGGAACATGGTACTATATGTCAAAGGTCTTGTCCTGATACATCTCAGCAAAATAGGAGAGCTGAACGTAAACACATACACATTTTAGATACTACTTGTGCTCTTCTTATCTCTTCCTCTTGTCCTGAACGTTTTTGGGGAGAAGCTGTTTTAACTACTGTCTTTACCATTAATCGTATTACTTTTCCTGTTATAGAGAACAAGTCACCTTATGAGCGTCTTTATGGAACTTCACCTAATTACAAACTTCTCAAAGTATTTGGTTATGTTTGTTTTGTTCTACTTAAAAAACATGAGCACACTAAACTCGAGCCACGTACTCGATTATATTGCTTCTTGGGATACGAGATAGAACATAAAGGTTATAGATGTTGGGATCCTATATCTAAATGTCTTCTTATTTCTCGTCATGTAGTCTTTCTCGAGTATACGATGTTTTTCTCTGTATCTAACTTTAAATATGTATCTCCTCCTATGTCACAATTTTTTACAGATAATTCTGTTGATCTTTTTCCCGATACTTTACCTACAGATATTTCTTCTAAGTTCCATACAGGTGAATCTGCTAAAACGACGCCTGCTTCTGAGTCTCCTACCTCGTCTGAAGGATCTGCTCTTAACATCCTTGAGGCCTCCTCTATACCCTCTCATTGTCGTTCATCTCGGGTAAGAGAACTTCCTGTTAAACTTCGTGATTATCACTGTTTCTCTACCACCCTTTCTTTATATGAACCTCAATCATATTCCGAGGCTAGTTCTAATCCTGTTTGGCAGCATGCAATGACAGAAGAATTGCAGGCGTTTGAAAAGTCACATACTTGAGATTTTGTTACTCTTCCTTCTAATAAAATTGTCATTAGATGCAAATGGGTGTACAAGATCAAAACCAAATCTGATGGATCTATTGAACGTTATAAAGCCCGCCTTGTTGCCAAAGGCTTTACCTAAGATTATGGCATAGATTATGAAGAAACTTTTGCTCCAGTTGCTAGACTTACTTATGTTCGAAGTTTATTAGCTGTTGTTGCAGTTCGTGGTTGGACATTATTTCAAATGGATGTCAAAAATGCTTTCCTCAATGGTGATCTCATTGAAGAAGTGTATATGAAGCCTCCTCCTGGTTATCTACATCCTCTAGGCAAAGTCTATAAACTTTATCATGCTCTGTATGGTCTTAAACAAGCTCCTCGTGCATGGTTTAAAAAGTTTAATGGGACCATTCTTCAGCATGGATTTCAGTTTAGTCCTTATGACTCAGCTCTTTTTATCCGTAAGACGGCATAAGGTTGTGTTCTCCTACTTATCTATGTTGATGATATGATTATCACGGGTGATGATCTTCTTGGTATTTCCACTCTCAAGAACTTTTTTCAACAACACTTTGAGATGAAAGATCTTGGCAACCTTAGTTATTTTCTTGGCCTTGAAGTACTATCCGACTCTACAAGGTATTATCTTTCTCAGGCTAAATATACATCCGATCTACTTGCTAAAGTTGGGTTGACAGATAGTAAGACTGCCTCCACTCCTCTAGAGCCTAATGCCAAACTCCGATCCTCTGATGGTACTCTTCTCAGTGATGCTACCCTTTATCGTCAATTGGTTGGTAGTTTGGTCTATCTTACAGTTATTCGCTCAGACATTACTCATGCTGTTCATGTTGTGAGTCAGCTTATGGCCGCTCCTCGTACCTCTTATTATGCAGCAGTTCTTTATATCTTACGTTATCTCAAAGGTACACTTTTTCACGATCTCCATTTTTTGGCTCACTCTCCTCTTGTGTTACGAGCTTATGCTAATGTAGATTAGGCGGGTGATCCTACGGATTGTAGATCAACTACTGAATTTTTTTTTTTTTGCTTGAGTGATTCTCTTCTTTCATGGAAAAGTAAGAAACAGATAGCTGTTGCTCGCTCAAGTACTGAAGCTGAATACCGTGCTCTTGCAGATACTACCCAAGAAATTGTCTGGCTCCGCTGGCTTCTTGAAGATATGAATATTTCTCATACTGGAGCTACACCTCTTTATTGTGATAATCAAAGTGCTATCCAAATTGCCCACAATGATGTGTTTCATGAGCGGACTAAACATATTGAAATAGATTGTCACTTTGTTCGACAACATGTTTCTCAAGGCACTATCATGCTCCACTCCATCTCATCTGAGGAGTAACCTGATGATATTTTTACCAAATCTCTTCTTCCGCGCCGTTTTCATGCTCTAGTTTTCAAACTCAAACTTACTTCTACTGCGCTATCTTGAGTTTGAGGGGGGGTATTAAAGAATAATTCTGAAATTATTCCGGAATCAATCCAGAATTATTTTTTTTATACCCTCCTACCATATATACACGTTATTAATGTAAAATATTATTTCCTTATATATGTTACTTTCCTATTATATAATAAGGTCGCAGTTTATATAAAGGTTACATTGTACAGCTTTACAATATACAGTGAAAATATATTCTCTTTACATTTTTAACATAATATTCGTATACAGTAAAAGAGAAAAATGTTATATGAGAGAGAAAAATGAGTTAAAAAAATATAGATATAAAAAAAGAGAAAGAATATAATATAATTATTATTATGGTGTGATCTATTAATAGTTAAATAATCTTTATAAATACAATAATTATATGTTAATTTTAATCTTACCATAAAATAAAAAGTGATCTAATAATTACAAACTTGTGTAAAAAATAAATATCATGAATCATGTCTCATATATATATATATATATATATATATATATATATATATAGGGGGAGAGAGAGAGATTATTTAATAGGTATATAGTTAATTATATAAAAAAATTTAAATACGTGTTAAGATTGTTAAGATTATGTAATATATTTTAAATTGTATAAAAATTATAAATTAATTAAATAATATATTGTGACTTACATAATTACATAATTTATTAAATAATTTATATATATATATATATAAAGATACACTTAAAACAAGGAGGTATAAAAAACTGAAGGAGTTTCGCGTGCATATATCGGCTGGCGGTGCTTTAATTAATTGGAAGTGCTCGTCAGCTAGCGTAGAGACCCATCTCAAAAGTGCCACCTGAAAGGATAATAATGGCTAGTATCACTTGGATGGTCAACTTGGTAAGTAAGTTCCGAGTACCAGCTGTGTAGCATACGTAAACTGCACGTTTAGCGGACATCTGCCAGCTCCTTCACTCACTTGTTAAATACTTCGTCCTTTCGGAAAGAATCTTAAAAGTGAAAGTTAAAAAGCCGTCATTTGTAACCCACCTTTTGCCATCATCGGGTTTTTGAAAGAAATTTAGAGCTGAAAGTAGAACGTCTTCTGCAATCTACCAGAGGAAAACCATGCACGCTAATGCCTGTGGCCACATAATGTAATATGTGATTTGTTTTTGAGAGAAAGTTATACAAGTAGTTAATTGTGAATGTCAGTTGATTTAACTGGTAAAAATTTAGAATTAAAAAAATATTTCAGTTTATATTTTACATAAATAAAAGAAAAAATTACTAAAAGAAAAAAAGAAAAGAGTAGCTAACGCATCGCAAGTGTTGTAATAACAACAATGGCATGATTCAAAGATAATGACAAGCAAAATTGTCCCATCGAATTGCTTTCTCCATCCTTATTATTTGTTACAGCTAGCATGTTTCTGTATCCGTGGTACGCAAATATTAACTCCATATTATATATTGGTTTAATTTCAAGAGATGGGAATGAAACACGTCTTTCTTGGCGGATTTACTTCGGTGCACAATCACTCAGAGTCCCTTATGCATTTTCATTTCAACACAGATAAAGATATATAACATACAAATTGCTATCTAGGGCTTTGCATAAAAAATATTTAAAAAAAAATTGTTAGATGCTCGCTTATTTACCTTTTCTTTCTGGAAAAATACGCATCCGATCGATTATGCTAATAAAAAAAAGAGAAAATGATAGTTTGTAAAAGCAACTAGGAGACAAAAGGGGTTGTTACTCACCGAGTAGAACAACCTTACCATAAGATATAAAGAGAAGCAACTTCGAAGTTTCAACTACAACCAAGCATGTCTTCTGGACCATGAAGATATTAGGTGATGACTTGGGTCAAAGTTGCAATTTGCAACCAATTTAATAATAAACATATATTCACACCTTTCAGGAAAAAAAAAAAAGAATATGATACAATAGATCTTACGATCTCCAGTTTTCTTGCAGCACCGGAAACTAAGAAGAATTCTAGATACACTTAGATATAGGACAATGACTTTACTCCGTATGAATATAATGGATGACAAAGTTAGAAAGAAATAAAAATCAAAGGAAAACATTGATCTTTAACGCTCAGTTTTGAATAAGAGAAGGCATATATACGTTTTAGGAGACAAGCCTTTTCATGCGTTGAATCTGATGTGTTGTTATTCATCTTTATAAGTTGAGCCAAATGGGTCCCTTCATTGAACGGGGTATAGCTGTAAAGAGTGTAAAACAACTCATGATCCATAACAAACAAAGTCCAAAAAGGCTAGCCGAGTTGGCCGCCTTGCCTCCCCCAGTCCCAGTTTCCAAGTCTCAATAAGTACAGCAATTGATACATCGAACTTTCTTGTCAACTTCGGAACTCAAGTCTCAATCCCAATACCACAACATTCCTATAAAATGGGCAATGTATGTCGAGAATGTAGGACACTTACATTACAGGTGAAAAAACTTTTGTAGATTATGCAAATATGGCTGAGATAATAACGTCTCAACCCCGCATAGAGCTTGTGATCATCGAGCCATCGATTAACATACCAAAATCAAAATCACATTGTGACCATCCGATTGTCATCAAACGTTCAATATCCTTCTTATTAACCCCAATATTAACTAGGTTCCATGCAGGCTACTTCAGGATAAGCCTCTCATTATGCAGCCAGGCCTTGTTATGGAAGATACTTGGAGAGCGGCCAGCCAAAGATGCACAAGCCTTTCGCCGGATGCTCTCGTTGCTACCGTCGACAGCTTTTTCTCTTCTGTGGTCAATAGCGTTATTCACATTAGCGTTACTCTGTATTATTTATATTCTAAGATGTTTATTCCACTTTAAAATGGTGAAAAATGAGTTCTTGCACCATGTGGGAGTGAACTACTTGTTTGCTCCTTGGATTTCTTGGCTTCTCTTGCTTCAATCGTCACCTTTCATAGCGCCAAAATCTATGTACTATCTAGTACTTTGGTGGGTTTTTGTTGTTCCCATATTGGTCCTTGATGTTAAGATCTATGGCCAATGGTTTACGAAAGGGAAACGTTTTGTATCCGTGGCGGCGAATCCAACGAGTCAGATATCGGTTATAGGAAACTTGGTGGCGGCCCGGGCGGCGGCTCAAATGGGGTGGGGAGAGATAGCTGTTTGCATGTTTTCTTTGGGCGTGGCACACTATCTTGTGCTATTTGTTACGCTATATCAAAGATTAGCAGGGAGCAATAGCTTGCCAGCGTTGCTAAGGCCAGTATTTTTCTTGTTCATCGCTGCACCAAGCATGGCAAGTTTAGCATGGGATGCCATTTCAGGGACCTTTGACAATGCGGCAAAGATGCTGTTCTTTCTTTCGTTATTCCTTTTCCTGTCACTGGTAAGTCCGAAGAAGAATTAAAATTGAATAGGTAATTGAATATGTATTGATAATGACGTTGATCATACATACTTGGTCCCATGATTTATACACATGTATGGTCCATTAAAATCTTCCAACTTGGATGGGACTGATTTAAGTCATTTTTTCAAAAGAAAAAGCAGACTTGATCCACCGACCATTGGAGTTGATAATGAGTTCATACTTCATGCAATCCACACGCATGCACAATTAAATGTGTGTAATTATTGTTGGATCATAAACTTGATCTATTATGGGAGTCTAAACTCAAAATCAATTAAATTGGAGTTTAAGTTCATAATTAAGGTCCAAAATTACTAACATTTTACTTAGAATCTTTTAGGGTGTGGTAATTAAGCATGTGAATAATTTAGAAGGATGGAGAAGAATGAGGTGTATGGTTATTGTAATTTTGGATTAGTTTATTTGTGTGGTGTAGGATTGTTCTTAAGTAGTATAAATACCCCTCCCCATTTTAGTTTAAGCATCAAGAAAAATTAAGAGCTTCTAAGTGAGTGAAGAAACAAACTCTAATAAGAGTGAGTTGTAGTATCTTATTTTTTGAGTGAGAGTGCTCTTGTAATATTTGTTTGAGTTTGAATAAAAGTTGTTTGTGTAAGTGTTTCATTTCCAACAAAGTTGTATCAGAGCAAGTTGGAAAGTATACACTATTGCATATCAAATCGAAGGTCTCGACGAGAGGAATCCGACGCCACCAAAATCTCCCCAATCTGAGTTCGGACGCGCCTCCACGCGCCGCCGGAAGACTGCTGCCAGAAAATCGAGTTGACTCATCGAGTTAAGCCGAGTTAGAGCATTGACCGAGCTGCTAAGCCGAGTTGACCGAGCGCGTAAGCCTGTTGACCGAGCCCCTTGACCGAGCCGTCCAAGCGAGTTGACTGAGCCGTCAAAATCATTGACCGTTGACCAGGGTAGGGTTGACTTTGATCGTTGACCGAAAAATTGAAAATCTTGACCAGGTCCCTCCCAAGGTTTTTCGGCGTTCCAGATTCATCTGTGCAATCGAATTTTGCAAATTCTCATTATATTGAGAGATATGGCAAATGGTATGGCACCATTCCAAGTTCCGACACTCAACAACAACAACTATGACAACTGGAGTATCAAAATGAAGGCACTTCTTGGATCACAAGATGTGTGAGATATCATAGATAAAGGCTATAACGAGCCTGCGGATGATGCTGCTTTTGCTGCTCTTACACCAGATCAAAAAACAACTTTGAAGGATTCAAGAAAGAGAGACAAGAAGGCTCTCTATCTCATCTATCAAGCATTAGATGATGATGGCTTTGAAAAAATTTCGAGTGCAAGCTCTAGCAAGGAAGCGTGGGAGAAGCTGCAAACCTCTTACAAAGGATCTGAGCAAGTGAAGAAGGTCCGTCTCCAAACATTAAGAGGTGAATTCGAATCCTTACACATGAAAGTATCTGAGTCTATTTCGGATTATTTCTCAAGAGTAGTAGCTGTTTCTAATCAATTAAAAAGAAATGGTGAAAAGTTAGAAGATGTGAGGATAATAGAGAAGATACTCTGTTCGTTGGATCCCAAATTTGAGCACATCGTCGTGACAATTGAAGAAACTAAAGACTTGGAAGAAATGACGATCGAGCAACTCCAAGGATCATTGCAAGCATATGAAGAGAAGCATAAGAAGAAGCATGGGTTTACTGAGCAACTCCTCAAGCTGCAACTCAAGGATATGCATGAAAGCCAACGCAATGATAGAAACCAACGTGGTCGAGGCAGAGGTAGAGGCCATGGACGAGGTGGAAGTCGCGGTCGTGGACGAGCCTGGAATTACAACAACAACAATTCCAACAACTATGAGAAAGGAGAAAGCTCAACACGAGGCCGTGGAAGAATCAATCCGAACTCAAGGTATGAAAAATCTCAAGTTCGATGTTATAATTGTCAGAAGTTTGGGCATTATGCTTCAGAATGTAGAGCTCCCAACAATAAAATTGAGGAGAAGGCCAACTACATAGAGGAGAAGACAGATGGAAAAGAAACTCTTCTTCTAGCACGAAAGGAAACTGATGGTGGCCAAGCAAATTCCTGGTATCTTGACAGTGGTGCAAGCAATCACATGTGTGGAAGGAAAGACATGTTCGTGGAGCTAGACGAGTCAGTAAGCGGAAATGTTTCGTTTGGAGATGATTCCACAATAGCAGTGAAAGGGAGAGGTAACATCCTTATCCGTTTGAAAGATGGGAGACATCAGTTTATTTCCAATGTCTACTATGTGCCCAATATGAAAAGTAACATCTTGAGTTTAGGGCAACTGTTAGAGAAAGGTTATGATATTCATATGAAGGATTATAATCTTTCTATAAAAGATGATAAGAATAACTTCATTGCTAAAGTGCCGATGTCAAAGAATAGAATGTTCTTGATCAACATACAAAACAATGTTGCAAAGTGCCTGAAAGCTTGCTACAAAGATGCATCATGGCTTTGGCATCTTCGATTTGGGCATCTCAATTTTGGAGGTCTAGAGCTGCTATCTAAGAAGGAGATGGTGAAGGGACTACCTCGCATCAACCATCCTGACTAGCTTTGTGAAGGGTGTCTAGTCGAGAAACAATTCAGGAAAAGCTTTTCAAAGGAGTCAAAGACAAGAGCCAAGAAACCACTCGAGCTCATCCATACCGATGTGTGTGGACCGATCAAGCCAAGCTCTCTTGGTAACAGTAACTATTTTCTTCTATTCATTGATGATTTTTCAAGAAAAACCTAGGTATATTTCTTGAAACAGAAGTCAGAAGTTTTCGAAGTCTTCAAGAAGTTCAAAGCAGCAGTGGAGAGAGAAAGCGGTAGAAAGATCAAAGCCATGAGATCCGACCGAGGTGGAGAATTTACTTCCAGGGAGTTTCAAGAGTTCTGTGAAGCAAATGGAATTCGTCGACCAATGACAGTTCCTAGATCCCCCCAACAAAATGGCGTGGCAGAAAGAAAGAACAGAACAATCCTCGACATGGCACGAAGCATGCTCAAAAGCAAGAAACTACCCAAGGAATTTTGGGCGGAAGTAGTAGCGTGTGCAGTCTACTTGTCAAACCGATCTCCAACAAGAAGTGTATGGGGAAAGACACCACAAGAGGCATGGAGTGGAAGAAAGCCTGGCATTTCCCACCTGAGAATCTTTGGAAGTATAGCCCATGTTCATGTACCGGACGAGAGAAGAACGAAGCTTGATGATAAAAGTGAGAGTTTTATCTTCATCGGCTATGATGCTAATTCGAAGGGCTACAAGCTGTACAATCCAGACAATAAGAAGATTATGATTAGTCGAGATGTGGTCTTCAACGAAGAAGAAGAATGAGATTTTAACTCTCATGCAGGTGACTTCAATTTCTTTCCTCAGTTTGAAGAAGATGAGCAGACAATGAGGGAGCAACTAGGACCTCAACAAGAACTTGAAACTCCACCCACTTCACCAACATCAACCACTCAAAGAGACTCATCACCTTCGTCATCATCAAGTGGGAGTCAAAGTGAAAGAGTTGTACAACGTACAAGAAGCCTTAGAGATCTCTATGAGGTAACTGAACGACAAGATAATCTTACATTATTTTGTCTGTTTGTCGATTGTGAACCAGTGAGCTTTCAAGAAGCAGTACGAGAGAAGAAGTGGAGAGATACGATGGACGAAGAAATTAAGGCCATCGAGAAGAATGACACATGGGAACTCACCTCACTTCCCAAAGGACATAAGGCAATGGGTGTCAAATGGGTGTACAAAACAAAGCAAAATGCCAAAGGAGAGATTGAAAGGCACAAGGCGAGGCTAGTTGCTAAAGGCTATAGTCAAAAGGCTGGAATTGACTATGATGAGGTATTTGCTCATGTTGCTCGATTGGAGACTATTAGACTAATCATTTCTTTGGCAGCTCAAAACAAGTGGAAGATACAGCAAATGGATGTAAAGTCTGCCTTCCTAAATGGAGTTCTTGAAGAGGAAGTCTACATTCAGCAACCATCATGTAGTAACCGGTATCTACAACTGGTAAGAATAAGTATTTATATATATAAATATACGTATTTTATTTGTATATGGGTGATACTTGATTTATATATTGTTATTAGTAGTGTTTGTATAGGTTAAGGTGATACTATTAGCATTGGGTTTAATTGCAAGACTTTAGATTTATTTTAGGGACCAAATTGTAATACTTTGAAAGTTTTGGGGGTAAATTTGTAAATACTAAAAATTAGCCACTTAGTATAAAAATACACTTTTAAAACCCTAATTCTCTTATTTTGGTCGAGCTACCTCTTTTAGAGAGAGAGAAGAGAGAAAAGAGGAGAGAGAAAGAGAAGAAGGAGAAGAAAAAGAAGAAGAAATTGGAATTTTGGATTTTAAGAGGTATATCACAACTATTTCTCAATTTATTGGTGTTAATTATGTTAATTTCTTTAAGTTTTGATTTTTGGAAATATGTATAATTGAGGATTTGATGTGAATTTCGTATGATATTTTGAGAATTGATGATGATCTATAAGATAGTTTGATAAATCATGATGGATTGTAGAATTTCTGCTTGATAGTCTCTTGATCCAAGAATTTTATAAATTGTTGTGATTCGATTCTGATTTTGAGTTTTGAGTATATGAAATTAGACATGTTTAGGATCATCTGAGACTTTGAATCGATTCAAAATTCCAGAAATTGAATTTTTTGTGAATTTACCAAAATAACCCTGAAATTCTGGAAATTTTCTATGTGAACAGTATAATACAGTGACGAACAATGTTTGTCCTACTGAATGATCTTAAAAAATTACGAATTTGTGAAATATGATAATTTTATATGTCTAATATGACATACTCAGAATTGAGAATTTAGATCAATGTGGTTGAAATGTTATGATTTTCTAAAGTAAATCCGCTCATTACAGTATTTGATTAATATATTTTTAAAGCTATAGAATAAAATAGTTTTAAAATATTTTTGGCAGTTATTTGGAAGATAAATATTTATCATGGACTGAGATATGTGTTAAGAGTATTTCTGTGGTAGTTTTACAATTTTTGAGTTAGTATATGATTTTATAAAATTGGGAGATTGAATACTGTTCAATAAGTATCTTGATCTTGTCAGGTTAGTAGTTTGGATTCGATGGTATTCATGGAATGGATTGTGTAGGAATTTTGATAAAATATTCATATATAAGAAGGATATATGAGTCAAAAATGGTATATTCTGATTTTGGAGTAATTGGACATCATTTGATGTATTAGAAAATTTTGTTAATTGTAAGTGGTCAGAATGACAGGTTTTGAGAAACCAAGTTTTTAGACCAATTTGATGTGATAAATGCATTGGGTATAATTTTGTAAGCTATTTAAAGTATTTTGTGTGAATTGTGAGGCTTATGAAAGGATTAATCTCCATTGATAGGTTAAGGAGATTTAAGCCTTGTAGCTGAAAGTGTTAAGAGGTAAGTATACTAGACTTACTATTGGAATCACAATAAACATAATTATTGTTTTGTATGATTTTGTAAATGGGGTTAAGAATATGTTTATGATATGTCAAAGTATATTTTGATATGAAATGTAAATATATGTTTATGAATGTGAGCATTGACATTGAACATGGACATACATGTGTTTTTTGAAAGTGAGCTTTCAAAATAAGATATGTTTAACAAAGAAAGCTTTTGAAGTGTAATATGTCCATGAGAAATATTTTGTGTTTTGAGGGTACTTGAACTCACTGTTAACTTAGTAGGCATTTTATGTGATTTGTGGAGCCTTTATGTGTGGCCTTTCCTTCGGGATTGGTATATATTATGTGTTCCGTATGTAGGGAGGATCCTATTGGTACCTAAAGGAAGTGTGAGTCATCACATTCGTGTGGTGGCGTATTAGTGCATGTGAGAGGACTCACCGATGATTAGGGTGAGGGTTTGGCTTTTACCTTCGGGTATGAGCATTATATATGTGTAATTTCAAGACCTCACTTGTACCATTCCTCTCATACGGTATGTCACCTACGAGTGACATTTGGCTCATTATGTGATATGTGATGCGTAAGTCCTACTAAGTAGTAGTTGAGTGATGGTATTCCTATTATGTATTTTGAAAGAATGTGTAAGCGCTTACATGATATGTGATTTGATAAGATTATGATTTTGATTGATCACAGCATATCATACATATGCATTGTGTACATATATGTATTTGTATTTGATATATGAAAAACTAGTATGCTTACTGAGTTTTATACTCATTATAGTTTATGGTGATTTCAGGTAAATAAGGTACATGTGTGCTTAGCAGATTTGGCAAGGCTTCTGCTGTTCCTTGGGTTCCCTAAGTTGTTAGGTTGCTAAGTGTTTCATTTGGGGACACGTGGGATAAAATATTTGATTTGTCCCTGTTGAATAAATACTTATGTATTATTTTATTGTGTGTGGTTGGATTTAGTTTAAGTTTCACCAAGTGTAGTAATGGATTGATTTTAAGTAAGAATTTGCAATGAATATATTCTGGGCTTCCGGTAACAAAGTTGCTACTGGTGACGTAGTAGAGTGTTAATCTCTGAGAAAACTCTTCGTATCTCCGGTTTAGTAATTGTCCCAGTCATAATTCAATTGCTATAATTCTGAAAGAAATTAAAATGAATGTTTAAGTATTATTGAATGAATGTAAGTGATGTCGTGTGTCAGATCTGTTGGGTCTGGGGCGTGACAGCTTTTATTGGTATCAGAGCTAAGATGTGATTTTGTAGACTTTTAAGTGTCGAGTCAAGGGAACCGAGCAGATGCCAAATCCTTAGGATTGTATTTGTAGCTTTGTTGCGTAAAAGTTTGACATATTCCTTAAATTTTGTATGATTTTGTGAAGATGACATAGTATCCAAGAGCTGCTAAGATTGTTGTTGTTGTGGATAATGGTACCTTGTGGATCTTAATGTTACAATTTAGATTTTCTTTTAAGTTATGACTAATATGCTTAGTAAGAGTGATGTTGAATATCTTATAATGATAATTTGCATGTGATAGAGCAAATTGAGATAATTTTCTCAATGATAAAATATAGAGAAGTAGAGTATTGAAGACATCAATTGAAACAACTTTTATTCTCAATGATAAAATATAGAGAAGTAGAGTATTGAAGACATCAATTGAAACAACTTTTATTGAAAAGGAAAACAACAACACAACAACAATAGCAGCAACAAAAATACAATAGAGGCTACGAAGTGAGATTTAAGTCTATTTTGCGCTTCTTCTGACTGTCATGAGTAGACCAATCTAACTGATGCAATGTTGGATTAGACAAAGGAATAAAAGACTGCAATTGATCAATCAGTTGATCAGCAGTTGGAGCAGAAATAAGAATCCGTCGTGCTAGAAGTGGGATGAATTGTGTTCCCGCTGCATAGTCAAAAAAAGATATCAACCCGTCGTAAGAACTATTAACATTTAACAAACCAATGGGTTTTTGGTGGATTTGTAATTGTACCCATGAGACAATTTGAAAAATTTCCTCCAAGGTCCCGAAACCTCCTGGTAGAGCTATGAAAGCATCTGCATACCTAAGCATTTGAGCCATTCGCTCGTACATAGATGAGACTTGTAACTCATCCCCAATTGTTTTTCCTACAACATTTTCAATAGCTAGAGGTTTTGGAATGATACCCAAAACTCGACTACCTTTATTGTGTGTAGCTTTTGCCACAGACCCCATTAACCCTCGGTTACCTCCTCCATATACTAAATGTATATTTCGCTCAGCTAATACCTTACCAAGATTTTCTGCAACTTTTGTAAACTCTTCAGTATTTCCAGGGTTGGATCCACAAAAGACACAAATTTTTGTGAATCGACGAGCTGAGGTTTCCTCCATTGTTACGCTCACCCTAATCTTTAAATATTTTCGAGTTTGTATAAGGATGCAAAACAATGTATTTATAGAGAAACAAATTTATAATAGCTGTGGAGCATATGTGTAAGTATGTTCAAGTATATATTTTTCTCAATTTTTGTGAGGCAAAAAGAAAAGAATGAGTTTTACTTTATCATTTTATAAGGGACAATAGGCTAAAAAATTTGAATAAATATTTTTGATATGTAAGTGTGATAAAATTGTGTCGGAAGCGTGATGAGTTAGGTAAAATGATTAAGAAAAGTCAAATAAAGGCATATTTTATGGGCTTAGGGACTTTGCCGTTTTGGCACTAATGGCCGACAATGCATCTATGACTTGAAGACTTTTTGAGCTAACAATTGGACTTTGGACATGAGGCCAAATTAACTTTATTAATTACAAGGATTTTGTGGTCTTAACATTGATCTTTGGCTGATAGATTAAAAATGGACATGAAGAAAGATAAATGACACTTGACATAAAGATAAAGCAGTAGTCAGTCTCTCTTTGATGTGATAAAGCGGCACGGATCTAGTTTCTGTGAAAAATAGAAAGAGCAAGGTAGATCAAAATAAGTCTCCCTGGTCGCTTTCATCTGTGTCGTATCCGTGAGAGAGGAACTTATGGAGTTGTTGTTCCCATATATTGAATGAGGGCTCTGGCTGAGTGGAAGGTGGGTCTACCATATCTTGATCTTCTGCATGTGAACTGGTCTGGATGAGGGATGTGCTGGCTTCCTCTTGGATTTGGGTGTCGGTTGGATAAGGTTGGGAGTCTTGAAAGAGGGATAAGTCAAGATTGGGTTGGTGTTGGTCAGGTTCTGTCGGGACAACTGGCTGAGATTGGATAGGTTCTGTCGGGACAGCTGGCTGAGGCCATTGGTGAAGGTTATCCATTTCTTGTCTGTATCTGGCATAATAAGTCATGTTTAGGATATGGTGATGGTGGGTAGAGTAATCTGTATTTCTATGATGAGAAAGATGATGTTTTTGTCTTTGTCGGGATTTGTGTAGATTGGCAGAATTCAATTCTTCTGCAAAGTCATCTTCAATCTGTTCCCAAGGTGCAGCATCTTTTGGGGAGATCCAAACAGACGGAGGAATTATCTGATTTTTCTGAGCAAGAATTCTTTCAAGTTCTCTCTTTTGTTGGATTACTTCTTCAGGCCAGAGCTTAATTGATCCCTTTAGTGAAAAGGTAAAAGTGAGGTAATCCTTGACAGTGGGGTAATAATGGATTTCATGATCTGAAACAATCATACCCTTTTATTGGAGAATTAAAACAGACCAAAGATATTGTCTAGGGACTGCAGCATTTGTGTTGTTTGCAATCACGTGTTGAAATTTAGTTATCCACCATGTCTTTGGGTAAAACCATTGGAGAAAAATCAGGGCTGGATGATCTTCATCACATTTTTCTAATTTTTGGACGGTTCTAAGTAATGGGAATTCCATGGCGATTGTATACAGATTCAATAGGTACCATAACAAGTAAATGACAGATTTGGACCATTGGGAAAATGGGAAAAAAATAGTGCAGGTAAAAGAAAGGGTATTCCAAGTTGAACGAAGGGCCACCAAGAACTGTGAGGCCGTGTTCTTGGACTGCCAAGATGGCATAGTATCTGATGAATTCTTTGGCACGGGAATGGAGTGTTCTGGTTCTGATTAGGTCTGGAAGTTGTGGTGGAGTAAAAGGAACATGAGGAGTTATGATAATAGGATTCATTATGAAGATGGTATGAGGGTTGGTTTTCTTTATTGCTAGAAAAGTGATTATGAGGTTTAGGCTATTTATAGAGTTTTGTGAAAGAAAATCAATAATCGTTTTGTTCTTTCCTTTTTCCGTGGATGACGTTAAAGGAATAGTTGAAAAACCATATTTGCCATCGCAGTAATTGTGCTAGTGCAATCTTTTCTGTTTGAAACTGAGCATATTAGAAAAAAAAGCAGACATGTCAGTCTCAATGAGAAAATGATGTCCAATAAGGTGGACTATTTTTTTTTAAAGAGTTAGAGTAAGAGATATAATGTTGAGATCTATAGTTTAAGAATCATTGATCATTTAAGATAATACCTTCAATATTCTGATTTGAATGATAACTTAGTTGCGTAGAAATGCTACATTTTTTTAGAATGATATCAAGGTAGTGAATGATATTATGACGTATAAGTATATGTTGAATGGATTAAAATTTTGAGAGGAGTTAAGAATTTTATTTAAGAGATTAGTATGGATATTCTACATCTATGTTATTCTTTAATGAATAAAATGTGAAGTGTATAGATGCCCATTAAATATTGAACGAATGGGAAAAAAAAGAATAAAAATATGTGTGTATAATATAAGTCCATAATGTGTGTTATGTGTTTATTTTATGGATGAGTGTTTCGTACTTCTCTCACAGACTAAGTTATGAGCAAATCTTATATACCAAAAAGATTGCTTTGTAAATGTTTTATGAATAAACCATACTGTTGAAAAGGCAACTTGGGAATGAGAATAAGAAATGAGATTTAAGTATCCTCATATGTTTGCTCAAGTCATGAATTTCGAGGACGAAATTCTTATAAGAAGAGGAGAATTGTAGTAACCAGTATCTACAACTGGTAAGAATAAGTATTTATATATATAAATATACGTATTTTATTTGTATATGGGTGATACTTGATTTATATATTGTTATTAGTAGTGTTTGTATAGGTTAAGGTGATACTATTAGCATTGGGTTTAATTGCAAGACTTTAGATTTATTTTAGGGACCAAATTGTAATACTTTGAAAGTTTTGGGGGTAAATTTGTAAATACTAAAAATTAGCCACTTAGTATAAAAATACACTTTTAAAACCCTAATTCTCTTATTTTGGTCGAGCTACTTCTTTTAGAGAGAGAGAAGAAAGAAAAAAGGAGAGAGAAAGAGAAGAAGGAGAAGAAAAAGAAGAAGAAATTGGAATTTTGGATTTTAAGAGGTATATCACAACTATTTCTCAATTTATTGGTGTTAATTATGTTAATTTCTTTAAGTTTTGATTTTTGGAAATATGTATAATTGAGGATTTGATGTGAATTTCGTATGATATTTTGAGAATTGATGATGATCTATAAGATAGTTTGATAAATCATGATGGATTGTAGAATTTCTGCTTGATAGTCTCTTGATCCAAGAATTTTATAAATTGTTGTGATTCGATTCTGATTTTGAGTTTTGAGTATATGAAATTAGACATGTTTAGGATCATCTGAGACTTTGAATCGATTCAAAATTCCAGAAATTGAATTTTTTGTGAATTTACCAAAATAACCCTGAAATTCTGGAAATTTTCTATGTGAACAGTATAATACAGTGACGAACAATGTTTGTCCTACTGAATGATCTTAAAAAATTACGAATTTGTGAAATATGATAATTTTATATGTCTAATATGACATACTCAGAATTGAGAATTTAGATCAATGTGGTTGAAATGTTATGATTTTCTAAAGTAAATCCGCTCATTACAGTATTTGATTAATATATTTTTAAAGCTATAGAATAAAATAGTTTTAAAATATTTTTGGCAGTTATTTGGAAGAGAAATATTTATCATGGACTGAGATATGTGTTAAGAGTATTTCTGTGGTAGTTTTACAATTTTTGAGTTAGTATATGAATTTATAAAATTGGGAGATTGAATACTGTTCAATAAGTATCTTGATCTTGTCAGGTTAGTAGTTTGGATTCGATGGTATTCATGGAATGGATTGTGTAGGAATTTTGATAAAATATTCATATATAAGAAGGATATATGAGTCAAAAATGGTATATTCTGATTTTGGAGTAATTGGACATCATTTGATGTATTAGAAAATTTTATTAAGTGTAAGTGGTCAGAATGACAGGTTTTGAGAAACTAAGTTTTTAGACCAATTTGATGTGATAAATGCATTGGGTATAATTTTGTAAGCTATTTAAAGTATTTTGTGTGAATTGTGAGGCTTATGAAAGGATTAATCTCCATTGATAGGTTAAGGAGATTTAAGCCTTGTAGCTGAAAGTGTTAAGAGGTAAGTATACTAGACTTACTATTGGAATCACAATAAACATAATTATTGTTTTGTATGATTTTGTAAATGGGGTTAAGAATATGTTTATGATATGTCAAAGTATATTTTGATATGAAATGTAAATATATGTTTATGAATGTGAGCATTGACATTGAACATGGACATACATGTGTTTTTTGAAAGTGAGCTTTCAAAATAAGATATGTTTAACAAAGAAAGCTTTTGAAGTGTAATATGTCCATGAGAAATATTTTGTGTTTTGAGGGTACTTGAACTCACTGTTAACTTAGTAGGCATTTTATGTGATTTGTGGAGCCTTTATGTGTGGCCTTTCCTTCGGGATTGGTATATATTATGTGTTCCGTATGTAGGGAGGATCCTATTGGTACCTAAAGGAAGTGTGAGTCATCACATTCGTGTGGTGGCGTATTAGTGCATGTGAGAGGACTCACCGATGATCAGGGTGAGGGTTTGGCTTTTACCTTCGGGTATGAGCATTATATATGTGTAATTTCAAGACCTCACTTGTACCATTCCTCTCATACGGTATGTCACCTACGAGTGACATTTGGCTCATTATGTGATATGTGATGTGTAAGTCCTACTAAGTAGTAGTTGAGTGATGGTATTCCTATTATGTGTTTTGAAAGAATGTGTAAGCGCTTACATGATATGTGATTTGATAAGATTATGATTTTGATTGATCACAGCATATCATACATATGCATTGTGTACATATATGTATTTGTATTTGATATATGAAAAACTAGTATGCTTACTGAGTTTTATACTCATTATAGTTTATGGTGATTTCAGGTAAATAAGGTACATGTGTGCTTAGCAGATTTGGCAAGGCTTCTGTTGTTCCTTGGGTTCCCTAAGTTGTTAGGTTACTAAGTGTTTCATTTGGGGACACGTGGGATAAAATATTTGATTTGTCCCTGTTGAATAAATACTTATGTATTATTTTATTATGTGTGGTTGGATTTAGTTTAAGTTTCACCAAGTGTAGTAATGGATTGATTTTAAGTAAGAATTTGTAATGAATATATTCTGGGCTTCCGGTAACAAAGTTGCTACTGGTGACGTAGTAGAGTGTTAATCTCTGAGAAAACTCTGCGTATCTCCGGTTTAGTAATTGTCCCAGTCATAATTCAATTGCTATAATTCTGAAAGAAATTAAAATGAATGTTTAAGTATTATTGAATGAATGTAAGTGATGTCGTGTGTCAGATCTGTTGGGTCTGGGGCGTGACACATCAGGCTACGAAGTCAAAGGCCACGAAGACAAGGTGTTGAAGTTGAAGAAGGCTCTTTACGGGCTAAAACAAGCACCAAGGGCATGGAATAGCCAAATCGAGAAGTACTTCCAAGAGAATGGCTTCAACAAATGTCCCTACGAGCACGCTCTATATATCAAGATCAAAGATGAAGATATTTTGATCGTGTGCCTCTACGTGGACGATTTGATCTTCACTGGAAGCAACCCAAGCATGTTCAATGAATTCAAGGAAGTGATGACGAAAGAATTCGAGATGACAGACATGGGGCTCATGGCCTACTACCTTGGCATTGATGTTAAGCAACAAAAGGATGGAATTTTCATTTCACAAGAAAGCTATGCAAAGGAGATCCTGAAGAAGTTTAAGATGGAGAATTGTAAGCCGATAAGCACACCGACAGAATACGGAATCAAGATGTCCAAACATGAAGAAGGCGAAAGTGTAGATCCAACATTCTTCAAAAGTTTGGTAGGAAGTCTACACTATCTAACTTGCACGAGGCCCGATATTCTTCACGCAGTTGGATTGGTCAGTCGCTACATGGAATCTCCAACAACCACCCATTTTAAAGCCGCAAAGAGAATTCTTCGCTATCTGAAAGGTACAATTGACTTTGGCTTGTTCTATTCAATTTCTAATGATTACAGGCTTGTTGGATATAACGATAGTGATTGGGGTGGAGACATAGATAATCGAAGGAGCACTACTGGATTCGTATTTTTCATGGGAGATACTGCTTTCACATGGATGTCAAAGAAACAACCGATTGTCACATTGTCCACTTATGAAGCGGAATATGTTGCTGCTACCTTATGCGTTTGTCATGCAATTTGGCTTAGAAATCTATTGAAAGAGATAGGCTTGATACAAGAAGAGCCTACCAAGGTTTGTGTCGACAACAAGTCAGCCATTGCCTTAGCCAAGAATCCGGTATTCCATGATCGAAGCAAGCACATCGATATTCGCTACCACTATATAAGGGAGTGTGTTGCAAGAAAGGATGTGCAAGTTGAATATGTGAAGTCACAAGATCAAGTTGCCGATATTTTTACCAAACCACTGATAAGCGAAGACTTCATAAGATTAAGGAACTTACTAAGGGTCACAAGATCAAGTTTAAGGGGGGGTGTTGGATCATAAACTTGATCCATTATGGGAGCCTAAACCCAAAATCAATCAAATTGGAGTCCAAGTCCATAATCAAGGTCCAAAACTACTAACCTTCTACCTAGAATCTTCTAGGGTGTGGTAATTAAGCATGTGAATAATTTAGAAGGATGGAGAAGAATGAGGTGTATGGTTATTGTAATTTTGGATTAGTTTATTTGTGTGGTGTAGGATTGTTCTTAAGTAGTATAAATACCCCTCCCCATTTTAGTTTAAGCATCAAGAAAAATTAAGAGCTTCTAAGTGAGTGAAGAAGCAAACTCTAATAAGAGTGAGTTGTAGTATCTTATTTTTTGAGTGAGAGTGCTCTTGTAATATTTGTTTGAGTTTGAATAAAAGTTGTTTGTGTAAGTGTTTCATTTCCAACAATTATGAATAGGACTATTACTTCCACTTACCTAGCATGCAAAATACTGAGTTAATTTGTGACTACATCTACACTTTTGCTCACTTTATTTTTAATTTATTAACAGGTTTGCAGGCCAAATCTCTTCAAAATATCGATGAGGAAGTTCAGTTTAGCGTGGTGGGCTTACTCTTTCCCTCTTACAGTGTTGGCACTAGCATCTGCTGAGTATGCGCAGGAGATGAAGAGCGGCATAGCGCATGCAATGATGCTTGTTTTATCAGCACTCTCAGTTTTGGTATCTCTAGCTTTAATGGTATTCACTGCATTCAATACCAACATGCTTGTGCTGGATAATCTTCCTGTTTCAAGTTCTGATCAGAGTAGTATTAGTCAGCAAAGTAACTTTGGTAGCACCTTATCTCTGTCCCCTAGTTTGTAGAGTTTACAGGCTTCACCAAAGGCCGAAGTTTGGGGCGTAAATCTCATATTCTTTGAGAAAAATTGAAATTTTTATGAAATTTTTTTATTAGTATTAATAGTTTTTTAGGGATCATTTTGTATAGAAGAATTATGGCTTTGAAGTCGCAATTACAGTGGAATAGAAAAACTGTGTTTTGTTTGAGAAATAATTAACTGTGAAATGAAAATGGAAGTAGTATTTACCATTTTTTAGCTATTGTAATTCCAAAGTTAATTAGTAAAAGCACTTTTATACCAAACCCTTACATATGAATAACAATTTAAATATAAGTTATATGTAGACCACAATATATATATTTTATACATATATTTTGTTAAGGAAGCGAACCAAAATTTCATATTGGCAAGAAATGGCTATCGGTATACAAGAAATGAGTTATATCTTTATTGGTATGACCTTTTAGGTAGAGTTTAATAGTAAAACTATGAGGGCTTAAGTCCAAAGTAAACAATATTATACCAATGTGTAGATATATGTGATTCGTTGGACTCTTTACAAGTGGTATCGAACTATACCCTAAAATTAGTCATGTGAAAAAAATCCTTAATGCCGAACAAAAAATAAGAGAGCCTAATATGCCATAGTTTACTTGCGATGGGATTAATGGTTGTGCTTTAAGGACAAGCGGTGGTGTGCTTCGAGCTTTATGTAAGATGTATGCTGCAACGCAGTAAAGATGAGTAGCAATAAGATGTTGACTTGATAGAGCAGACACTCGAGGTAGCTCGTACTCTGGCGCTTCACGTAAGGTATGCGCCTTCAATACAGTCAATTAAGTAGAAGATGAGTACCAGAAAGGACTGAGATCTTCCTGTGTGGAAGGTAGATGCATAGAATATCGTTTGATGAAAGGTTTAATGGTCATTTGTGTTAGAATTTGTGCTTACGTGCCATCCTTATATGTACAAATGCAGTATGAGAAGTTGACCTGATAATGCAGGCTCTCGAGTTAGGCAATACTCTCTTCACGTAAGGCGTACACCCTCAATGCAATGACGATAATTAGAAAATAAGTACCAGAAGAGAGTGAGATCTTCCTATGTCGAAAATAGATGGATAGTATATCATTTGAGAGAAGGCTCAGTTGTCTTCAAGGGGGGTATTGTTAAGAAATCGAATAAAAGACTTACATTGACAAGAAATAGGGAGGATTATGGGTATATAAAAGGTGAACTATATCTTCGTTAGTATGAAGCCTTTTTGGTAGAGCTCAAGAGTAAAACTAGGAGTGCTTAGGCCCAAAGTAGACAATATCATACCAATACAGAGATATGTGTGATTCATTGGGCTCCTTACAAGTGATATTAGAGCCACGCCCCAAAGTTAGTCATGAGGAAGAAATTCTTAATGCCAAATAAGAAACAGAAGAACTTGGTATACCTCGATTTGTTTGCGACGGAATCTGTGATTGTGCTATATGGATAAGCAGTGGTGTGCTATGGGCTTCATGTAAGGCTTGTGTTGCAATGCAGTAAAGATGAGTAACAATGAGGAGTTGACTTAATAGAGCAGGCTTTCGAGGTAGGCGATACTTCGGCGCGTCACGTAAGACATGTGCCCTCAACGCAATGAAAATAAGTAGAAGATGAATACTAGAAGAGAGTGAGATCTTCCTATGTAGAAGGTAGACAGATAGAATATCATTTGAAGGGAAGCTCAGTGGTCCTTTGTTTAAGATGATGATTGTTAAGGAATCGAACAAAATTTTCATATTAACAAGAAATAAAGAGGATTATGGATATATAAAAAATGAACTATATCGTCATTAATATGAGACCTTTTAGTAAAACTCAAGAACAAAAATTTGAGAGCTTAAACTTAAAATGAATAATATCATACCAATATATTTAATTTATTGGGCCCTCACACATTTTGATGCAAATTCTCATCACAACAAAGAAAAATTTAGACAAATTTGAAAAAAAATTACAGTAACATTATCAACTAGATGACTAGAAAACATCTTCTCACATATTTTCTTGGCTTTAAATTTATATATATATATAATATAGACGCCTTTTTATTACACAAGTCTCAATTAACTTTCTTCTTTTATTTTAATATTTATATTTTTTAAAATTTTTCTAGACTCTTATATATATATTCTAATAACTGAGGAAAATATATCGATGAATCAAACAAAATTTATTAGATGAGCTGAGAAAATGGACTTTAGCGATGGTGTCTAGTGATTGAATTCAAATATAAAACCAATAAATTAAGTTGCATATAAATCATTAAAGCCCCCACATACAGGCACTGAAGAATTTGTTTAATTATCATATCCCAAGACTAGTTACCGTACTACTTGTTATTAGAACAACGTATAGTATATATCAATAGCTTAGAAGAAAGAATATACCGCAAATTAAAAGTTAATTTTAACTTCTTGTTTTCATGGGAGAATCTATATATATATATATATATATAATTGATTTAATAAGTTACGTAATTCATTATATGGCGAGTAATACTGTCACATTCATTGTCTAATAAATTCATAACTTTTGCACAATTTACAATGTGCTATAAAATATTATCACGTGTTTAAAAATTCACCATGTGGTGAGCTTTATAATTTACTAGATCAATTATATATATTTATATAACAACCATCACGAGATCTTACTTATGAAGTTTCTAATCCACCGAATTTATATATATATATATATATATATAACAACCACCACGAGATCTTACTTATGGAGTTTCTAATCCACCGAATTTATAAGAACCAAACTAGTTAGTAACTGATTAACATCTATTGTAGAAAAACAGTCTTAACATTAATCTCTCTTAACGATTAATCTTTTACACTGGCTCATTATTAAGGTTTTATGTGCTTTAATACGACCATGTCTTGGTATTTAGCACTTTAAAGACCCTATGTGCATATGAAACACTTAGCTCACAAATAACAAAAAATATAAAAGATCAACTCATCAATAAAGATAAAGTAAACAAATCACAAGGTATAAAATATACGTGGTTCAACACAACATTTACGTTCACTACAGATTCATAATCCAACTTTTTTTATTAATTAAATCACTAAATATCTAATAAATCATCACTATTTTAAGATATCTTAATATTTATCATTCCTCATAAGAGATTTTTACTAAAAAATATAAAAATAGCCCAAACTCTCTCAAAAGGATCTCTTATCACTCTTAATACATTTAATATTTAAGTAATTTTATGGCACCCTTCTAGTGCAGTCAACACTTAGGGCCGCCTAACTTATTTATTCTCTTTTATGTTTATATTTTTTAATATTTAAAATATTTAAATTATTTTAAAGAATTATAAAAATTTATATAATATTTATAAAAATTGAATAAACTTTAAATTTAATTAGAATAAAAATTATTTTATGTGAGAGTCTAAATCTTTATCAAAGAAGTCAATTAAGCAAATCCTTGATATATAATCTCAGTGCCCACTGGATCAACAGAGAAATGTATTGGAAGCGTTTTCCTGATAATTGGCTGGAATTTGTTGCTACATATCTGTCATTTCAAATCAAAGACAGTTCAAACTTTTTCCAGTTACGTGTCTGTCACAAAATAGAACTTCCACATTTCCTAATAGTTCTTACTTCTCTTCTCAGAGAATAAATTTAGGTTTGTACTATCACCTGGCAGGAGCAGAGAATTATTAACACAGTTGTAAAAACATGAATATTTCCAAAGAATCTTATTTTCTAAGATATAAGTAAAGCCTTTTTATTGTTAATATTGCGCCAAGTTTAAACCCATAAGAAGAAACAAATTCGAGAGCCGTCACTCGTAAAGGTTCATATTTGAATGATAAGGAAAAGATATCTCAAATGCAAATGCCAAGAGAATAAAGTCACTCTTCTCACATCTTTGTATTCTGAGCTGCCCACAAATATCTCAAAGGCCTCAACTGCTTGCATACTTTTAATTAGCAACAGCGGAATGCCCCTACTAAATAAGATATTACAAAACATGAAAGAGAACCAACGTGATCAGAATCTTATCACTGCTCCATGTGTATATTCCTCACTGCTGAGATCAGACTTTGAACCTGACAACCACGGACTAATGAGAAATGATACAATTACAATTTACAACCTCACACAAGTATTACCCTGCCACATGATAAAAAAAAGGTTCACTTCATTCAAGCAGTACGTATTAATTGTATATGCCTGATGAAAACTTGCATCTAATTTGCTAGTGGAACACGAGCATCACCAGATAGGATGCTATTTTTTGGGATGTGAAAAAAAAAATTTGTGAGTTCTTCATTTCATGCTCGCCTTGAGTAGATTGGACAATTGAAGATGGAAATTCAGCAGTCAGCTTTCTAAGAGAGGCTAATGCATCTTCTACAGGTCCACCAAATGCACTTTTAACAAATGCAATTAGCAGCACATACTCTACTCCAAAGTTGAACTCCTGCAACCAAAGAAGTTCAGCTTATTTTAAAATTACCAGCAAGATCTATGACCACACACATGAAAATATTGCATTTGAACAAAAGTGGAAGGAAACAGCTTGTTCTCGATGGTAATAACTATAAGAATGAAGTTAAATATGTTACATGCAAAGCAAGTAACTATGATTCCAATCCAAATATCAAATCACATTTCTGTGATTGCAAGGGTAACACTTATTTTACGGAATATTCTAAACTTATGCATAATGAACATGTAAAAGGATCCAAAGAATTTCCATTTCATTGAAAGAAGTAGGTATAAAACAAAATTTTATCAGAACATTTAAGAATTGTATCCAGAGTATCTGACCTCTCACTTTACGAAATATAGGAAGAATATCATCTTCAACTTCTGATTCATAATCTACATTAAATAATCCCTGCACTTATGCAGCAAAGTTGAGTTTAATATGCAGCACATAATTAAAATTGCGAATTGTGAGTTATTTATTTCAGCAAAAAACAAAATGAAGGAAATACAAATTTAGAGCTATTGAGTGTTGGCGTTTACATGCCAGGGCATACATGGCAGTAAAGTGTCACATTTTCCTTGAGTACTCTCTAGTAGAAAGGATTCTCATAGAACTTCATATGGTGTTCCTTTTTTTTGGAAATGTATGAAACAGAATGGGTATAGTTTTCAGCATTTTGAATGGAGATACTCCTACAGGAGTAAAGGAAAGACATCTGTGTCATTTGACACAGACTTATATGCTTAAAACTTTCCAGTATTAATCTATTCTATCAAAATGGGCATGCCTTTTCTCTGGACGGACCTTAAAAACTTCAATGTATCAGAACCTCTCGTTGAATTTGTCAAAATTTTCAGGAACCTCCTTGTGGAGAGAAGATGAATGAAATTTATTCTTACAATCAACATCAGTCTGAACGATTCAATATTTGTTCTCATCACTAAAATGCAACGACTGGGTACTCAAAAATCGAAACTCACCCAAAGATATGGCAATAATGCCACCCATTTGATACTGAGATGTATAAAGATAATCAAGCACATCCTTCTCTTCCTCGTCATATAAATCTTGTTTTTTGCTTTGAGCAGACCAATGTGCTCCACTATTTTCCTATAATGAATATAATAGTCAGCTATAAGTACAAAACAATGTAATTCTAAAAAACAAATAATAGAAAGGAAGGAATAAAGGTGAATCCTTGACGATAAAATAGTTTGGGAAAACTATTATAAAATATGAGCTTCAGAAAAATAACCCTTTATCAATTTTTAAGTTCTAAATTAGTAATTTGCATCGCTCAATTGCTAAGTTTTAGTGGCTAAATTTGTGCACCTTTGAATTAAGTCAAGGTTCCAACCTTAGCAAAGGCTAAAGAATTTAGGAAAATATTCATTTCTTTAATTATAATTCAATTAGAGAATTTGGAAAAAAAAAAATTATTTCTTCAATTATAATTCAGTTATGTGTTGCAATTCTAGGTACAATTCAATTATAGGAGGTAGTTATGTATTGCAGTTCGAATTACAATTATTCAGTGTTATAATTCAGTTATGTATTTCAACAGTTATGTGTTGCAGTTTTAGTTGCAGTTATTCAGTGTTATAATTTTAGTTATGTGTTGTAGTTGCAGTTCTAGTTATAGTTATTCAGCATTATAATTCAGTTATGTGTTACAGTTTTAGTTGCAATTATTCAGTGCAGTTATGTGTTACAGTTCTAATTACAATTATTCAATGTTAGAATTCAGTTATGTGTTGTAGTTCTAGTTGCAGTTATTTAGTGTTATAATTCATTTGTAATTATTCAATATTATAATTCAGTGATATGTTACAATGTTATAATTTAATTATGTATTGTAGTTTTAATTACAGTTATTTAATGTTATAATTTATTGAGCAGTTATCCTGTATTATAATTTATTGTGAGTTAAAATTTGTAATGTAATACTATTATTAAAATTAATAATAATAATTTGCATCCCAATGCTATAAAAGTGAACAGTTATGTCCTGCTATTAAAAACAAGAAGTTATAATATTATATTCTGATAGTAAATCAAATCAAGCACTAGATTTAACTTGCATGATAGAAGAACCTCTTTTTCATGCCATCGTGAAACTAAAAATATAATTAAATGAAGTATAATTAGGCAAAGCAAAAATCAACCCAATTCAGAAATTTCGGCATTGAAACAATTTTATAGATACTAATGTAAAATTTCATATTAAAAATTAAAAACTCGCCGTTTAAAGAAACGATTTCATAGAAACTCCTACAAAATTTCATAATAGAAACAGAAACTCACCGTTTAAAGAAACAGAGCAGGGCAAAAGAAAACGGGGTTTTTGGCGGTGACATTGTGAGAAAGAATTGGGTAAAGAGTTCTAAGTAAGGGCACGAATGCTTATCTTTTCTGAAGATTTTGCAATACATTTTTCCATTTTTGCATTTTGTGTTTTTTTTTAAGCTGATTGGGAGAGAGTGAATGTTTTTAATCTTGATGAGTGAAAGTGTTTTCAAGAATAAGTAAATTAATAATTGAATTGTTAAATCAATTTGATATTAATATCAATGAATTTAACAAAATATATGTTAGAATTTTTAGCGTGTACCTTAAAAATTTAAATACTTTGTAGAAGTTTCTACTAATAAATAATTAAGAATTAAAAAATATCATACACATAAAGAGATTAACAACTAATTACACAAAAGGCACAAAAAATTTATGTGATCGATAATAAATACCTACATTTAAGATGGATCACGAGATTCTAACTTTTTTATTATTCAATTCACAAAAAACTATTATATCATAAAGATTTTTCATTAAAAATTACAATGAATGCCTAAAAATCATAATTTCCTAAGAATTTATACAGTACTTTCTTGCACACTAAACACTTAAGCGCTCTAAAAGCTCTCTATCCTTCCTCTTGTTGATACTTAACAATTTAATAAGTTTATATAAACTTCAAAATATCTTTAAAAATTTTATTTTTAATTGGAATAAAGTATACATGTTGTAAAAATCTAAAAGCGACTTAGAAATGTAAAATAGCTCAAAACGAGAAAATTCTCAAAAGTTAGCACTGCAGCGTCGAGTTTCTGCCAATGCCTGAAAACCCTTCTTGACACATTTCGTACCTCTTCTTATTTTCAGCTTTCCGTTTCTTTTTTTTTTTTATTTCATGCGTTTTCAACTTCGTGTTAACTTTTTATCAATTTTCAACTCAAAATTATACTCAAATATAATTTTTAATCATTAAATTTTAAATATATATATATATATAAATATACATTTTTTTTCATATTTCAAAATTTAGTGAAATGGAAATTAATCGACACCACATACGTTTAGTAAAATTATATCAATAACCCATGAGCTTATTATTATAGGTGGAAACAAGTTGATAAGATCCTCTTTTGCGCCCCAAAGTAAAAATTAAATTGCCACAAGAGTTCAGTGAAATTTGTCTCTTTCGCTATTTCTTTTTCATTCAATTACTCGTAACCCATTTGACTGAATGGATATTAGGAATAAGAAATAATAATAAAAAATTGTGAGGAAATGGTGATAGTGGGGGATAATAGACAACAGAGAAGAGGACAATATGAAGCCCAGAGACCACAGCGGCCCACGGGCATAATTTAGATCTTAAATCAATTAAAGCTGAGCATATTTGGAAATTTGTTGTTCAAAGCCCAGCCAGCCTGCCCACAGGGAACCTGCAAACAAACCAGGAAGAAGCGTCTATGATCTGCAATATCTTTAACAAACCCCACATGAAGATTTCCTCTTCTTTTTCACTTGGTGGAAATGTTTCTACCTGGCACTTTTATGTGTGTATTGTACTTGTCTTTTTAATGCCAGAAAGAACATGTCCTTGGTGGCATCTTGTCTTCTAAGAAGTGATTGGAAACTTCATCTCCAAGAACCGCAAAGAAGCTTCTAAGAAATATGACTTTAAGGAAACCTTACCATTTACCAATAAGTGGATATACACAATGAAATGAACTAATAAACAACTAGAAGTTTCACACTTTCAGCCTATCCACTTGTTCAATTTCCAGCCATTCAATCTAACCTGAGATTTTCAATATGCCACCACCGTTGTCTTAAATTATTTGTCAAGTGATTACGACGATTTGCATTCAGTGACATGGGATATTGAATTCTTAATTTCTTTAATCACTTGTGTAAGTTTAACTTGCCAACGCGTGTCCAGGGTTGGCTGAAAACAGTGAATTTAAAGAAATCAATTTTGTGCAGACTCGGCTTGCTAACTTTTAGCCTTTTGCATGAGCTGGCAAGAACCTAACTTAATTTACACTGCAGATTGCTGTGTTTTTAGTACAGCAGAGTAATGTGTTTGTAGGTGGATCACTTGATTTCATATTCTTGCATATGAAATTTGATCTACCTTTTGTCAATTAATAGAGAAGGTGGGCGGTTTGTTAATTGAATATAGCAGATGGGTATCGACTTGGGTTACGGAAATTAACCAAACTTACCTACCAAACAGTGAAACAAATGAAATTAGGTGAGAGGATTTATGCTGTTAGTGGCCATCCAGATAGGCAATTTGGCAGCAGCCTTATGAATTATGACTAATATTAATAAGCACTCTGCCTATAAAACAGAATATAGGATTAGGTTGTGGGCAATGAGAAAGCCCCCAGAGGATCATGTTTGACTTTCCCTGACTCCTCTGCTCCCTTATCCAAGTTCAGCTGATTCTGAAAGTGATTCCATTAAAAGTGCTTTTAACCAAAAGTGATTTTTACATTGAAAAACAAAAAATAAAATCAGGAAAAAAAATGGATAGAAAGAAAGAGGTAACTTTATGAAATTAAAGAACTTGAGATTAATGGAAATGACAACCTATCTGTGTCGCTCTGAAAATTGAGGTTACTACTAATTACAATACTATATTTACTGAGCCCCCCAGAATTACAGTCCCTACTAATACTATTTCTAATATTTCCACCTAAAAAACCCACCAACTTCTCACTATTATTAACAAGGCTTTCTTGCCCTTCCAAGCCACCACTAAACCAATCCAACACTGACCCACAAATCATATCATCTTTGGTTTCAATGTCTTCCATAATTGCATTGCTTTCCTCGTTGTTAATCCCTCTAATGGTGATCCAAGTCTCATCACAATCCCAACTGTGCCCCTCGGAAGATGACAACCGTCTGATCCTCTCCCAAGCTGAAATCTTGGAGCTTGAATTGATCAGATTTCCCAAGCATTCCTCTGTTTCTTCCGCCGAGTTCCAGATACCTTGGTCAAGAATACTTGTTGGAGAATTTGAACTTGAATTAGATTCTTGTATTTGCTTTGTGCAAGAATTGACTTCTCCAAGAAATGGATGCCTCTGAAGTTGACTTACTGTCCACCTTTCTTTTGGATCTCTCCTTAAACAATTTGACAAGAAATCCTTTGCTTGCTTTGATAGATAACCTGGAAACTCTGGCAACTCACAAGAATATGCAATCCTGTAAAGAACTGTTACTGGGTCACTGGCATCTGGCCATGGCGCACCACCGCTAGCCATCTCAATTACAGTGCACCCAACTGCCCATATATCACTAGCAAACCCCTGGTGCTCCCCACGCGCCACCTCAGGTGCCATGAACATCGGCGTGCCCCCACTTTGCACCGCCTCGCCTTCCCACTTGGCACATCCGAAATCGGCAATTTTGGCGCCAGTTTCTGTAACCAATATGTTTCTGCTCTTAATGTCACAATGTACCAGTCCACTTGAATGTAGGTACTCCAGGCCTAGTAATATCTGGCGCGTGTAGCACACGATCATGGACTCATCTAGGCGGCCGCCCTTCCGTTGAATTTCATCGTTAAGTGTGCCGCCTGGCGCATACTCCATGAAGAGATTGTACATGAGCTTGTTGTGTTCGTTTGTAACGTCACACCCCTTGTAGTTAATTATACGAGGAGAATTGAGAGAAGAAAGAAATTTTTGCTCCCTTTGCAGGAACTCGGATTTGGATAGCTCGGTGGACTTGACGGCGAAGACGTCACCAGAGAGGAGGGAAGTGGCGAGGGAGACGGTGGCTGAAGAGCCGTGGCCGATGGTGTGGCCTCTAGTCCAGTCCATATTTGGAATAAGCTGATAAAAACGAAGGAGAGTTTTAATTTGCTGGGTCTATTTAGTTTGTTATTACAAAGCAGCCTTTATATAAGGAGATATGAAAGCTTTGGATTTTTTAAGAGGTTAGTTTTATTGGTTGGTTGGTTCACTTGGTTCTCTCCCTTTCTCTCAATAGAGAGTTGACAATTCCTTTAACGTGAGTCCACAACGTGTCAAGATTTGGTTGGCACTGAGAGCTTCGGACCCCTAGTCGGCGATGACATGGCAAACAGGGTTTGCGACACGTGTTAAGAGTTAGGAGCTAGCCAAAGAGTGTACAAATGGGAAATATATTCCGGATTTGGTTTGGTGCAAAGTGGTGAATGGAGGTTGGATGGGTAGATTGGATGGATAATCAATAACACTTGGATTCTTTGTGTTGTATTTTGTACGAGAGTAGACTTTTGAAAATTGAATTGGGGGGGTGGTTTATGGTGAAGGAGTGTGGGGGTGGGTTGAACCACCAGAAATGGTTGAATTTTAGTATCATTTTAATGCCATGTTTAGTGGGTTGAATCGAACCACAATGCGTTTGTGTCAAATGTAAATCATTCAAAATTGAAGTCTTTTTTGCATGATGAGTCATGAACTCCGGAACAAAGTGTTTGTAAATGGAAAATTGGGTTCTTGTCAAAGTCAAATACTAATGGGAACATTGGTTATTTTCACATCTGGATTTTATTTTCACATTTGGAGCATTCAAAACCGTGCACATTTGTTTATTTTTATGCTAACCTCACTAACAAAATCTTTTAGCTCCACATTGATCCCGTATTTTTTTTTCCTTTCCTTCTTTTTGGTTTGGTTTTCCCTAAATTATTGGCATTTAATATTAATCTATGTTCAAATTTTTATAAATATTTCATGGCGGGGCTTAATCAAAGGTTAAAATATACTAAAATTATAGTGCTTACTTTTTTTTAAAAAAAAAATGATCTCTTTAGAGCAAATATATATAAAGGTTATAATTTTTTTTTTTTTGTATAAGACTAATTTTGTCTTTCTTATGTGAGAATATTTTGACTCTTTCTTGTGAGAGATGAATTTCTCGCACTTAATAGAACAATCAATTATCCTTAAATGTAGGAATAATCTCTCATTATGGAGTTTAACGTATATCCATTAAGACATAAAATGTAAATTTAAATAGACCATATTAGAATTATTTTATTTGTGTAATATTTGGGTAATTATTTAATATTATATTAGTAGTTTTACAATGTAATATTAATAATTTTATCAATAATATTATATTTGATGATGTTAAAAAAAAGTATATACTAGGGGGTAATTTTTAAGCATCAATTATTTTTTACTAGATCAAACAAAAAAATATTGGAGGAAATTTGTACTCCAAGCAAAGCTAACATGATAAATCTTGGACGTAAGTACTCAATACTAACACATACACCCCCTAATTGCTTGTCAATGCTGCATGCAAAAGAATTGATATTGACCCACTTAAAATTGCCCATCTAGCCAAACAAAAGTAAATTTTATAAACTTGATTATCTTATCTGCTTATCTACACGTTAAAGAATGAAAAACTACAATCATATCCACTAAAAGTACACTTCAAATTAACAACTCCAAACAAACAATGGTTTATGAAATTGACATCCCACTAATCCAAGCCAATTATTGGTGTACACTTTGATTTAATTAGTTGCTTAAATTACTTTCTTAAAGATCATCATAAAAATGAAAGTATTAAAAGATACCATTCTCACTTAGGGCATGCATATATGGATATAGTATATAGTATATATACTATGAATATTTTGAGATAATCAATTAATTGGAGGAAAATTGGGGAGAGAGAGTTGGTGTGAAGGAGAAGTTAAAAGAGAGGAATCAAATCAATATTCACAATGAAAGCAAAGTTACAAAGAAGAAATGGGGGGAGGGTGAGTTATAGAAGGTGCAACTAATGCTATAAAAAGCTATAAGCTAAAAGCAAGTTTTTAGTCAAATAAAACATTAGCTAGAGAGGTAGGGTTTAGTTGTTAAACAGTCAAAGCGAAATTTAAAAATAAATAAATTAATTAATTAAAGACTAATGAATCTGCAGCTAAGTAGCTAGCTGGGGTATTAACATTTTCACCCCTTAAGTTTATACAAATTACACTTTGATGACAATTTTGATTTTAGTTACATTTTCATATTCTTTACTTAATTGTAAAAAATGAAAATATCCTTACTTTTAAAGATATTTTAATTGTTTACTTGATAAAAAAAAATAACATTTTAAAAATATTTTCATATTTTAAATTAAATAAAGGATGTGACAATATAATCTATATAAACCTCAAAGGGTAACAATGTTAATATCCCATTGCCAACCTACTATTTCAGTTTTAGTTTTAGTTTTTTTTTTAAAGATATTAACACTGTCACCCGCTAAGGTTGGCATAAATTATATTTTAATGATAATTTTAATTTTAATTATATTGTCATCTCTTATATTTAATTGAACAAATAAAAATACTCTTATAATTTTATCATAAATAATTAAAATATATTTAAAATGTGGGGGTATCTTTTTCTTTTTAATTAAGTAAAGGGTATAATTAATTATAATTATTATTATTATTAAAATATAATTTATGCCAACCTCAGGGGGTAATAGTATTAATATCCACTTTTCTAACTGCTCATAATTTTTCTAATTGGAAATTTAGATTTATAAGAAAAATTAGATTTTATGCGTGGCTTATAAGACAGCCAAACATGAGGGAGTTGAAGGGAGTTCGTAGTAGGAGCTGTGGCTTTACTCGCACGCAAGTCACGTGTATTTTTTTTTAATATAATAATAATAATAATGTAAGCCTTTGCGTATTTATGAAAAGGATGGGTGGGGGTCCAGAGAATAGAAAGTCGGGAAGGTGTGGGCGAGTGTGCGCGTGGGGCGGTGGTAACTAACACGTGTGTTAAGTGTAATGAAAACAAAAAGAAGAGAAAGCTAAGCACGTTTTGTACGTGTGTACGTGGGACGGGGAGTGTTGCGTGAGAATGGCCGCATGGGAATAATGGTAACGTCTACTTACATTACATTACATGCGTTTAGTACAAGTGAAATGAAATCCTTCTTAATATTAGGTGGTCCTTTTCTCTCTCATTCCACCGCTGCCTTTACTAATTAAGTGGTTGTGCATTTAAATTTTAAAAAATAAATAAATAAATAAATACTCATTTAGATATTTACACCCAAAAAAAAAAAAAAAAAATTGGTTCAGGATGATTTTAATTCATCGTCTATAAATAAAATTGATTAAAAATGAGAAGAGAATCAATCATATAAACCAAACTTTAAATCTCACGAGAGCAAATCATGAGTCTAATTATTCTTTAAGAGAATAAGAATTTCCTTACAATACAACAAAGAAGTAATACATCTCATATTTTGGCAGTAATTATATTTTTTTTTTAAAATTTTAAAGTCAACCCTAATCTTTAAAATTATAGCATTTAATGAAGTATCTCAAAAATCTATAAAATCAATGATGTAATTAATATCTCTTAAATTAAGAAGTTATACACCTCCTTAAAAGAAAGACTTTATAACACCTACAAAAAAGGAGCTTGGATTGGGGGGGAAAGCACTATGTGATTTTTTATTCTTTTTATTATTATTATTATTATTATTTTGTGATAGCCATGATATCTTGTATTGTTATTGTGTAAAATAATTTATTTAATAGTGTATATAAGTAAGATTAACCGGCTTAATAAAGTAGATGTAAATTTAAATTAAATTGAATCCTTATTGTATTTTTTTATCTTTACTTTGTTAATTTCAACTGAATAATTTTTAACAAAATAAATAAATTTAACTTGTTAATTTAAAAGTTTTTCAATATTTTTGTGTCACCAATATTAAACTTATTCCTTATTTCAATTATAAGACGTAAATGTAATTATATTTAGGATTATTACATATTATCGATATTAATCGGATCTTACAAGATATCGTTTATAATAATAATAAGATAAAGCCCTTAGTAAATGAAGGAGAGTGGTAAGTGAGGCAGAGGATTTAAGAATGCATTGCCGCCCCTAATTTTCATGGTCAAAAAAAGCTTTCTGCCCTCATTGGAGCGTTTTGTTTGTTTCTCTCGAGTCTTTTTCAAAAAAGGAAGAGGGAAATGAGAGTTGCGTTGCTTTGTTTTGCGATGATAAGGTGGTTGTTAGTCGGCATTTGCATTTTAATGGGTAGATGTTTCTTGCTTGCTTTGACGTTCCGTTACTGATGAAAAAAGGTTGAATGCTAAATAGCTTTTTAATAATTGCTTTTGCTCGCCAACGAGTTTTTGGAATGTGGTCTCCATTTTAAATATCATTTTTTTTTCTAATTTGCTTCTAGAATTCAACGGTAAGCTGACGATTTTGATGGTCACCCATCATCACCCTCTCAACATTCACCAGCATCTAGACATTATAAAAGAATCTAACCAAAATGTTTGCCACTTTTTATGGCATAAATTGTTTGTTCCTAAAAAGCTCATATAAGTTTGAATTCATTTTTCATATATTTATTATCTAAAAAACCATAATTTCTCAATGAAGTGGTTGTCCAATTAATTCATTACCCTTAAAGAATCTAAAAATCATCCCAAAATTTAGAATTACTACAGAAGTCCCCCCCTTTTTTTTTAAAGGAAATTTTCCTTTCATCTATATTTTATTAACAAGTTAATTTGACATTGTTTTGAATACAAGAATCTCTAATTTATGAATGAAAAAGATTGAAGTTACATTACAATAACTAGGTAATTCAAGATGATCCTGACAATATTTTCTGATAAATACACATTAACCACTTTAAGTTGACTGCACTAAATTTTCTGTAGTAAGTGTAAAAATTGTGTAAGCATTATGACAACAATCATTTCATGAGTGCCCATGATGTATATTTTCACAAATAACAAGCTTACAAACGAGTTGCAGCAGAAGCTTAACTTGAAATACCACGATGTATACGGTATATATATTACAAACAGGCTAGTGTGGAAATAGAACAAGCATATGGAAAATGAAGGGCTGCATTCGATCTCATTTAAGCTGCTTCGGCAAATCCAACCCTCAAGTTTCCAAAGTCAAATACAGTGTGATACCGACCCATGAAGATATCTCCCAAAATCCTGCATCACACGAGCAAATATTGATGATTTATCCGTCTCGATGTATTGCAAACAATTTGAGTGCCAGATTAAAGCATTTAATTTTTTTGCATGTTGATAAATACAAACATTACTGTCTTGTTTTATTGCAAAAATTGTTGGACTCGTGCATAGAACACATACCACTTAAATGCAAAAATAATGTAGAACAGAACCATATATATAACACCGAAATGGAAATTAGGACTTAAGCGAATAAGGTAATGACCTAATTTTCAATTTAAAGAACCCACTAACATAGTTTCTATCCTTTCAGAGGGTGGAAATTTTGTATAAGTATGTGGAAAAGTGAAGCAAAACAGGTTCAAAGCTGAAATCCATTCAATCTTCAAAATCACAATATTGCTAATCCACCATCCAAATGAATCACTTGAATTTGTATGTTGCTCCCAAGTGAAACCGGGAAGCGAACAAGAAAGATGTTTCTCCCATACTAGGTAGAAATTTTGTATTGTTTGAATGACCAGATAAATTTTAGAATTTCTTCTTAGGGTAAGTAGATGGGGTATGATGGATGATCCAGGAAAAGTCTGGAAAAACATGTAGTGAAATGGTTTGAGATCATTCATCAAAAAGTTTATTGCATTGATAATCAATCTATTGGGAGTCCATTAACTGTTGAAACTTTCACCCCAAACCAACGACTTAGTAGTTACTTAAAATTAATCAATCTATTGGGAGTACATTAACTGTTGAAACTTTCACCCCAAACCGACGACTTAGTAGTTACTTCAAATTACTCCATATAAGGAAATATGCTACAAGGAACAGAAAGAGAAAGAAAATTACCAGAGAGGACCACGAGGCGGGGCCACATCTAAAGCAGTAAACCCACTGATGCATTGGGCTGCAACTCCCTCTCCCACTTTTAGAACATACTGATTCATGAGACCACAAGAAATAAATAAATTGAAAAAAAACCATTAGCACTGAGAAAAAGATACTTCTAACGTGCAACAGAAAGATCTTTATCAGCAATAAAAGTGTACCATTAATTAGCTTACTAATGAATACTCAAATGAAAGACATTAGACCCTTCAAGTAGCAACAGAAGTATTAACAAAAATTCTTTCATGTTTCATGTCCAAAAAATAAAGGAAGAGAGACAGATAGGAAAGAATAAGGTAACAACAAAGGCATTGCTCTGGACTGTCACTCAGATGACTTGAAATCAGCACAAAACCGTACCTGCTGTGGGGCAAGGTCGAATATTTTACCAGCAATTGCAAATGAAACATTAAGCAAAGAAGATAGAGTGCTACAGTCAACAGCTGATTCTCCATTTGGACTAGGGAGTCGGTCACAAAGCTGCAAGGCAGTTAAAGGCATGAATTGGCCACAAAGCCACCTCTCCTAGAAATAAGACAAAGAAATGCTAACATACCTCATTCACATAACTCAAGATCTGCTCTTCTGTCTGATTTCTCCTCAGCTGGTTCTGCATCCATACTACTGCCATTTCACAAGCAGTGCACATGGTGTCATGCACACCATCAGATGACTTGTCTACTCTCTTATCTGCTACACTCTCAATGCCCATACTGTAAGGCATAGCTGAATTTAGTTCACATTACTAAAAGAGGCAGCTTAGTAGTTTACCATCTAGCATATAACAACCCTAACAAGATGAGTACTACTGTCTATTTCTATAAGTATATGAAGATAGGTTGGGATAAACCTGATGCCTTGAGTCCCATCAAAAAAGCATAAACCCATTTGAGAGCAGATCTTTTGTGGTTGTGTCTATCTTTTGTGGTTGAGTCTATAAAGAAAATGCATAGAAGCAGATCTCTTATCAGTTCACCATAAGAAGCTTAGAAAAAAAGGGGTCACAAATAACATAACAGACAAGTTGCATCAAAGCTTAGACATATTTATTTCTTGCAGAAGGAATGCTAAACAAGTTGCATAAAGAGAATGAAAGCATGCATCAATTTACCTCGGCTATCAGCATTTCCAGCATAGTTTTTCCATACTGTTCAACCATTGTCTTGCATTCTTGGCTTACAACGCCGGAAGCTCCAATGGCATGATTAATTTGTGTAATTACAGTCTGAAAATGTGAAATAAGAAAGTGATGTCAATTACAAGTAGTTGCATTTCAATATGAATCCAATAGCAAAATAAAAGTGAGGCAAGGCTGTGACAAAGAAACAGATAATGCAGTTAAAAAGCAAGATGACAAGTTTCAAGTCTTATATTAAACCTGGGCCAGGTAGCATGTGTTTTTAGCAAAATATCTAGAAGTCTGCGATATCTAACTAACATAAAAATTATACTTGATATCGTACAAAGGTATTGATGGACAATTGTTAAGATTTTTGAACCTAACACTTGGCACCAACAAATGCCTAAGTAACAAGATAGGTCCAATTAAGCAGAAGGTTAAACCAAATGGAAATCCATTTTAAGCAAAAACATTGACTGTTGCTAACTACGCACTAGATGATACAGATGTATCAAAGGTCAATGCAGTGAAATTAAAACCAACAAATTTATCAAGGTAATCGTTCTGAAGGCGCCATTCACAGTATTCACCCATTACAAAAATAATTTTATATTTACAAAAAAATGACCAGAGATATGTTCAAGAGCACTGTTAGAAGAGAAGACTGTTAAATCATGGCTGGTTTGAGGTTTCATTTCAATCCTGTGCTATGCATAGCAATAGAAGAATACAGGATGGGTGTAATTCACAGTTATATCCGTATTAGGCAGGAACCTTCCAAAAAATAAATAAATGCCAATCATGGCACAACACAACTAGAAAGGCAAAAACAGCATTGTTGCAGCTGGCAATATGTACCGTTGGGCCCGCCAACAAAGAGGTTCCAGAATCAGCAATTGCTTTACAGCCACCAGAGCAATATCCTGAAAGTGGTATGGTTATCACTCAGTACCATATCAAACACAATTAGTAAAAATAAAGAGGTATATAGAAATAATACAAGAATATGTTCCATATAGTTACCAGTTGTTTCACCATCGATTAGAACATCACCCATTTCAAACTGCCAGTAAATGAAACAGGTAATCAAATTAGAAGAGAAAAGAACTAGTAACATAAATATGAGGTGTGGTAAAGGAAAAAAAGATGTGAAGTTTGGACAACCCACCTGCCAATAGCCTTTCTGAGTGACAGGAACATATGTGTGCTCACCCTTGTAATGAGCAGAATCAACCCCACCGAAAACAATTTCTCCCCCTTCTTCCTCTTCAACATTACAGTTCAATCAGAATGAAAAAACCGGTTCTTTAACAACACCTTGATTAACCATATTATACCTGTAAGAAATTTGCAAAGATGCTCAATATAAAAGATAATTTTATCATGGTCCGCTTAAAAAAAAGTCGCTTAAAGCATAAACTGAGCACATCTATCATGAATTTAAGATTCAATCAAGCAACTCCTGGTATCCCCAAGGCCAATCCCAATGAAAAGAAGAGGTCCAGACATCGAGTGTCCCTCAGACCAACCTTGAATGGGGATAAATTAAATTTCTATTTGTGCATGGAGTGTGCGTGTTTTCTAATTAAAAGAAATCAAGCAACTCTTGATACGTTAACAGCTCAGATGCACTGACATACCAAACAGGAACAGCTTTTCCAACAGAGATCTCTTGAAACCCAAGCCCAAGTATACCATCAAATCTGGCTGCCAAGAATGTTAAGCTGCCCTCTTTGGTTGCCTCAATAAAATCCTAATGGTGAATAGCATGTGTGTAAGCTCAAGCAGAACATTGAACTGAAAACCATAAATGTGTACATTTTTTCAAGTTTACCTGTTTCTTAACAACAAGATCACCAACTTTCACATGGTCCTGGCTAAAGAAACCAGAAATTGATCCAGTTCCATATTGGATTGCAGCAGATGTCCCTGAATCAAAAATGAAAATATTATTGATCTCAAGACTTTTTCCAACCATACTACCTAAGGAACCAAGTGGAGGGTTCATGAACTATTTCCAAATTATGCATCCTTTTTTTTTGGGGTTAATTCATAGCCCTCAAGTTTGTTTTACATACTAGAAGGGATATTTGTGATACCAAAGTTATAACATCTAGATTACGGTTCCTGTTGAAATGTATATGGTATTCTGTGTATATTTATAGTTAATATCATAGAATAGGAAATAGATTGATAACCTTATAATTAGAATTAATTGCCCTTCCAAATAGGAATGCTAGTTTTACCTGTATAATGTTGTATTTTCTTCATTATCAAATACATAAGAATTCTTCTTTCTCTTTATTTTTTTACATGGTATCACAGCCAACACTTGGCTTTTGAATTATTTTCTTCCAGCATCACTTCTTGTCTATTTTTCGGCCACCGTGCTCTCTTTTTCCGGTGGTTGTGCCCTTAAAAGGATCTCGTTGGCAAGACCCAAGAAATCATCGTCGGAGCATCACCGGATGCGCCTCCACGCACCGGTAACAGTAGCACTCTCCGGCGACCGTACCATTCTTCGGCCACCTCCACTGACCTCAGAAGGCGCCGGCAACCAGGTCTGCAGCAGCCCGACCCTCACTAACCGCCGAACGCGCCTCCACACGCTGGTAACAGCACGATTCTCTGGTGAACTTCATCCACCGATCTACCTCTTTCCGGCACGCGTGAGTTCTCACCGCCGGTGCCATTGTCTTCAGACGACGCCGGCGAGCAAAACCCGACCGTCACAGTCACTCACCGGCCGCCGTCACCGGAAAACCGCCATTGCCACCGGAAAGCTGCTCCTAATTGTCAGTTATTTTTCTCCTTCCTCCTCCGATTTGTTAGGCAATATGATTATTGAGAGCTCTAACACAGACAAGCAACCTTTATCCGTGACTCTCACTGGTGCCGACTATGAGAAATACCTTAAATACCAAGCGGCAAAGCAGTCTACCTCTTCCATTGCCTCTATTGCACATACTGGTAATTCAGTCGCCTGTCATACTCAGTGTCCTCTTTAGGACCATGGGTCCTTGATTCTGGTGCCTCTGACCACATTTCTGGTAACCTTCAATTACTTTCTCATACTTCTACATCTAAGTCATTGCTATTTGTCACCTTAGCTAATGGGTCCACAACTACTGCTCAAGCAGTTGGTCATGTACATCATCTTCCTTCTTTACCTTTAGAATCTGTTCTTTATATACCACATTGTCCTTTTAATCTTAACTCTATCAGTAAACTCACTCACTCTTTAAACTGTGCAATTACTTTTATTAATAACTCTGTTCTTATACAGGATCGCAGTACGGAATAGATGATTACCACAGGACGTGAGTCACAGGGGCTCTATTATCTGAGTATTCCTCAACCATCTGTTACATGCACTGTCACTGAATCACTAGCCCTTCTTCATAATCGACTGGGACATCCAAATCTGCTAAAGCTTCGAAAAATGGTTCCAAGTCTTTCTAGTTTATCATCTTTCAATTGTGAGTCTTGTCAGCTTGAAAGACACTCTCGTGGATCATTTTCAAAACGTGTCATAATCGGGCTGCATCCCCTTTTGAAATAGTTCATTCCGATGTCTAGGGTCTTAGTCAAGTTTCGTCTATTTTAGGTTTTAAATACTTTGTTACGTTTATTGACGATTATTCGCGTTGCACTTGGTTATTTTTTAATGAAAAAACGCACTGAATTATTTTCCATCTTTGAATCTTTCTGTGCTGAAATCAAGACACAATTCTCTACTACTATTCATATATTGCGTAGTGATAATGCATGTGAATATTTTTCTGCTCCTTTTACTAAATTTATGTCTTCTCGGGGTATCTTACATTAGTCTTCTTGTGTCTATACTCCACAACAAAATAGAGTTGCCGAGCGTAAAAACAGAGATCTCATTGAAACTGCCCGCACTTTACTTATATATAATAATGTTCCTCTCCGTTTTTGGGCTAATGCTGTTCTTACTATTTGCTTTTTAATAAATCGAATGCCCTCCTCCATGTTACAACATCAGGTCCCTCATTCTATTCTGTATCCTAGTCAACCATTGTTTCCTCTTCCGCCACGTGTCTTTGGATGCATGTGTTTTGTCCATGTCTTCTCTCCTGGTTAAGACAAATTATCCGCTCGGTCCATCAAATGTATTTTTTTTAGCTACTCACGTCTTCAGAAAGGATATAGGTGTTATTCTCCTAACACTCGACATCATTTTCTTTCTGCTAATGTCACATTTTTTTAGTCTTCCCCTTTCTTTTCTTCATCTGCTTCAGAAAACACGTTTATCACAGAGGCTCTTCCAGTTCCTTATATTATTCATAATATTCCTCCTCCTAAGTCAAACATTGAACCTATCCCTATCTCACAGTATGATCCTCCCACCAAAAATTCTCCCTCTCCGGCTCGTGATAGCCTTGTTCCTTTTAATCCTACAAGTGCTGACAGTGATACCGCTCTTGAGACTCTTGTTGACTCACTTCTTGCTCCAGATTCCTCTCCTACTAAGGTCCTGCCACCTGCCGACCAATTTTCAATTGTTGTTCGTAAAGGTATACGCTCTACTCGCAACCCTCATCCTATATACAACTTTCTTAGTTATCATCAATTATCTTCACCATATTATGCTTTTGTGTCTACTTTATCTTCTGTCTCTGTCCCTACAACTCTTTGTGATGCTCTTTCACATCCTGGTTGGTGTCAAGCAATGGTTGAGGAAATAACTGCTTTGCATAATAATGGTACATGGGAATTAGTCAAGTTGCCCCCAGCCACTCCACCATTGGTTGTCGATGGGTTTATACTGTCAAGGTTGGACCTAATGGTCAGGTTGATCGGTTGAAAGCAAGGTTGGTTGCCAAGGGGTACACTCAGACTTATGGCCTCGACTATTATAAGACTTTCTCACCAGTGGCCAAAATGTCATCTGTTCGGTTGTTCTTATCTATGGCTGCTATTTGCCAATAGCCTTTGCACCAGCTCGACATCAAAAATGCGTTTCTTCATGGAGAACTTCAAGAAGAAATCTATATGGAGCAACTGTCTGGCTTTGTTGCTCAAGGGGAGTTTAGTTTGGTATGTAAACTTCGCCACTCCTTATATGGTTTAAAACAGTCTCCTCGTGCTTGGTTTGGTCATTTCAATACTATTATCCAGGAGTTTGGCATGATTCGAAGTGAGTCAAATCGCTCTGTTTTCTATAAGCATACAACACAAGGGCACAACATATATCTGGTAGTCTACGTTGACGATATTGTCATTACAGGAAATGATCAGAATAATATTAAGCAATTGAAAAATCATTTGTTCAATCATTTTCAGACTAAAGATTTAGGATTGCTTAGATACTTTCTTGGTATAGAGGTTGCTCAGTCAAGCTCTGGGATTGTTATCTCCCAGAGAAAATATGCTTTGGATATTCTAGAAGAAACAGGGATGTTGGATTGCAGACCCGTAGATTCTCTCATGGATCCTAATACTAAATTCTTACTTGGACAGGGGGAGCCTCTTGTAGACCCTGGGAGATATCGGAGACTAGTTGGTAAGCTTAATTATCTCACCATCACACGGCCTGATATTTCCTTTTCGGTCAGTGTTGTCAGTCAGTTTTTACAGTCTGTGTGATAGTCATTGGGATGTAGTTATCCGAATCTTACGGTATATCAAGGGAGCACCAGGAAAAGGTTTGCTATATGAGAATAAAGGTCATACATAGGTAGTCGGATACTTAGATGCTAATTGGGCAGGTTTTCCATCAGATAAACGTTCTACTACTGGGTATTGTGTTTTTGTTGGAGGAAACCTTGTATCATGAAAAAGTAAGAAGCAAGAAGTTGATGCCAGGTCAACCGCAAAAGCAGAATATCGTGCCATGGCCTTAGCAACATGTGAACTTATATGGTTGAAACAGTTGATCAAAGAATTAAAATTTGCAGATATATCACAAATGAAGTTACTTTGTGATAATCAAGCTGCAACTCACATTTCATCAAACCTTGTATTTTATGAAAGGACTAAGCATATATAGATTGATTGTCACTTTATTCGAGAGAAGATTTTGTCTGGTTGTATTTCCACAAGTCATATTTTTTCAAATGACCAGCTAGCAAACATCCTTACTAAATCTCTCAGAGGTCCTCGAATTGATTTTATTTGTAACAAGCTTGGCGCATATATTTATAATACTCCAACTTGAGGGGGAGTGTTGAAATGTATATGGTATTCTGTGTATATTTATAGTTAATATCATAGAATAAGAAATAGATTGATAACCTTATAATTAGGATTAATTGCCCTTCCAAATAGGAATGCTAGTTTTACCTATATAATGTTGTATTTTCTTCATTATCAAATACACAAGAATTCTTCTTTCTCTTTATTTCTTTACAATTCCCATTCTTGCAATTTTGCTTACCGAGTTCTTTAGACATCAATCTGAAGAAAGTATTCCTACCTATGGTTGTATACATGTATCCATACATTCTACGCAAAATATATGAATAAACATGTGTATATGTATGTGAGTAACTATGAACATAATTCTGATAACAAAAGAATAATACATCAACATCAAGAACCCAAATCACTCAAGGTAATACGATTAATAAGAACTTTTTAAATGTATAATAATAATAATAATAATAATAATGATAAAATGAAAATAATATTAATCTCACAACTTTTTCCAACCATACTACCTAAGGAACCAAGTAGAGGGTTCATGAACTATTAATAAGAACTTTTTAAATGTATACTACTACTACTACTTATAATAATAATAATAATAATAATGATAATAATTATCTTCTGAATCATTTACTACAGTAAACAAACAGTCAGTAGATACAATGTTAGCTTTTTACTATGGATAGTTGCACTACTTCCTTCTTAGGTTCTAGGGATCGTTCATCAGAATATATCCAACTCTAAAATGATCAATTATGATAAAAGTGATGGTGCTAGGAGAAGGGAGACAATACAATGGAGTGCCACAATCTAATATAAAACCAAGAATAAGGAGGGTACCATTCTTTTTGTAGGTACTAGACCGGCTAGACTTATACTTGGAGTGAAAATAGCAAGCAACCTGCACCCAGATGGAAGATCATATATTTTCTTTGGCCCAACCAATTACAATTAAATTTCACTAAGCAAAAGTATTAAATAACTCAAGAAAAAAGGTTAAAGAAACTTACTGAGAAATAACACTTTGAAGAGGGTACCCAAAGATTAGAACTTCCAGTGTCAAATATGACAGTGAAGGTCTGAGAAGGTGCGCCAATACTAATCTCACCAAAATATTGTGCATCCATAAAGTTCTTTAGCGCAACAATATCAGTGTCAGAATCTCCATTGTTATCACGGAGATTGTACTTTCTGACAGGTGCTCTAGTCATTTCCCCTTCCTTTGAGTCAGTCTGCCCCAAAAGCCGATTGATCTGGTCCAATTTCTTCTTTTTCAGCCCAATTCGTACCAATCCATCATTGGGCAAAGAAAAGGCCGCAGGGGACAGAATAAGCAAAAGAAAAAGAGCGACCCTAATGGCTCTGAATTTGGTTCCCATGTCAACAACTGTAAAGTCCAGTATGCAAATATCTAGTTTAGAGATCATCCATGGCAGGCATCTAACTCGAGAAAAACTTTATAAACCAATAACATAAACTCTTTTTGTTTGCAGGAAAATTTTGGAGTAAATTGGTTCAAATTTCAACTGTTATCATAACATAAGACACTACAGAATTATTATATTAAATTAGTAGGACTTACTATCATCAAACCACATTTCTGTGCTTAAACTAAACAATAGGAAGCAATTTATCCGAAAATAATTCTTTTTTTTTTTCGCCTACCTTCTCTGCAACCAAACAAACTACATAGAGAAAACTTTAAGGCATCTGAAATTTTATAATAAAACAGCACTTGGCATAAGCAATAAACCACTGGTATTAATTATACATGTAATTGAAAAATCTCTTAGGTTCTAGGTTTTACGTTATTTCAAAGTTCAAAAAGTCCAAATTTACATATTAATCTCCATTTTACTCGAGTTTTCTCAGAAACCATACAAAGTTCATAACAATCCTAAGCAACAGAAATTGGCCGATCGAAAATCGTGAGTACAGCAAAATCTACACGAGCAATTATTAAAAAAAAAACCTCATACAATATACAAAAATTAATTACGGAAAAATAAAAGATGTTCGCTCAGGTACCTGAGTCTTCGGTCGAAAAAGCCGAGAGAGTCAAGGGAGTGAATTGACTAAACCGAGAAACCAAGTCAGAAAAACAAAAACAAAAAGGGGAGAATGGTGCGCTTCAGGAGTTGGTGTTCTCTAATGATTTGACCGTTGATCCGAGTTTTGTATTATGGCATCTGACGATGATGATGTTCCGTCACTTTCAGTGGACCATTTTTGGTGACGTGGCACAATGAGATCGAGACACATTGGCAATGGATAAAGGACAATGAACTAAAATTGGTAATGTTTCTTTCTTTACTACTCGTCTTACTCTCGTCTGCCACTGCCAGTCCACTCCGGGACCGTGGGAGTGGGGCTTTGATTTGAGCCGTTGGATCTGTAGTTTGGGATAAGGAATACAGATGCTGAAACAACGGAAGTTGGCCTTTTCTAAGCCCACAACAGTTCGGCCCAAGAACTGACTTCTTAAAAAAATGATTTAATAATGAGGTCTAACATTTGTTTCCAGAACAAAAAATTAAGCCTCTCACGGGAAGACCTAATTGTAGAAGATAGACGTGGGCCAAACTTGACCCTAACAAATTTAAATGAAAGCCTAATGGCTATTGGGCTTTACTTTGGTAGGGAGGCTGCATTATATTTATATGGACCCAAAACTGAGACTTCACGTGGGGGTGAAGGTATTAATACTGTCAATCACTAAGGTTGGTGCAAATTTTATTTTGCGGTGGTTTTTATTTTAATTATATTATTACTTTTTATGTTAAGTGATTTTATCACATAAATAATTAAATATTTTTTTAAAAAATAAAGATATTTTTATTTTTTTTAATTAAATAAAATATGTTATAATATAATTAAAATTAAAATTATTATTAAAATATAATTTGTCAATCTCAGAGTGCGGCATTATTAATATCCTTATGTGTAACTCTTTACATGTCTATTCAATAAAAGTTATATATTGAGCATGGGGGCTCAGCCAAGTTGGCCGAGCCTCTCAAGGTCTCACATCCCCACTTGGGTTCGACTCCTCTCTCTCCAGGTGGTGCGAAAATATTAAAAAATATTGTAATCCCCTCATTCAAAAAAAAAATAAAAAAAAATAAAAGTTATATATTCGTATAATGTTTTATAAAATTTTAAATAATTTTAAAAAAAATTAAGTGAAAAAAAAAACTTTATTAACTAAAATACTCAATTTTTTACTTTTTAATCTTACTCAAACTCAAATAATTACAAACACACTACACTTAACGATCGCTCGAGCTACGTCTCAAAGACAAACAACAAATACTGTAAGTCTCATATTTGAACAATATACATTTGCTTCTTTGTTCCCTCGTCAATCCTTATATAAACCTATTCATTTTATGCATTTGAGAATCACTTCCCATATCTCAATACTGTGGGCGAGATTTGATTACACATCTTCTTTTATCATTACGTGCATGGTACAATATATTATCAATTATACTATCCTTATTATATTATTAATTCAAAATTAATAAATCTTTGATCATGTCGATAATTTTGATGCATTAAAATGATTCCATAACTTAAAAAAAAAATAGTCTTGTTGATTGAAAATTTGAAATGAACTTTGGGCTACCTATTATTGATGTTATGCTCGACCCTACTCCATTGTAAGATGGTTCTCATAGGAACTCATTCAAAATTGGGTAGAATTAAAGAGGGGTATGAAAAAAATATTATTTTTTGAATAATTAATGGAGCAGGAATGGATTAAGAATTTTTCACTTTGTTATATATTTATAATCAAAATGTTCATGTAAATACATTATTTAATTTATTATTTGATAGTATATGTTACAATAAATATTTAAATATCATAATATTATAGATAAAAATAAAATAATATTTAATGAAAATTTTAAAATCTAATTATTAGTTATTTAAAATTATAAAAACGAAGTGTTTGATTCAATATATGTAGTGATGTTTTGTTTTTAATAATAATATAACTATTATATTGATTTACAATAATATCATAACGTGAATATCTATTAAATAAATTTAATTTTTATATTATTAAAATTTGTGAATATAAATTAATAACTAATATAAATAATAAAAAAATAGAAAATAAGAGGGCTGGAGAACCCGTTTCTTATATGAAATGTCTCCATCTTCGTCCCAATAAGTATATGGAAGAATGGGGTTAAAATAGGAAAACGGACGAAAACGAAAATGATCTCTATGCCCTCGCCCTATCTTGCTGCATTGCTATTTCTACTTCATTTTTATTCATAATTATCTGGGTGGTGTAACTTGACTTAAAAATTGAATTAGAACCCAAAAAAGAAATTAAGTTGAATGAAATTCACTATTAAATTTTGATGGGATAAGAATAATTTTACCTAATGTTTGGAGTATAAATATAATTTTATCCTAATTAGAGATAAAATACTTAATTTTGTTATAATTTATTAATTTTTATTGTTAATTTTAATAGTAGAAAGATAAAAAAATAATATAATCACAAAATTGAATTAAAATTTAAACATGTGGTATAATTTTACTCATACACTGTATTTGAACACTTATCATAATATGATTAGTTAAAATAATACGTGTTATTATATAATTAGTTATATTTTTTAAAAATATTTTTAAAAATAAATTAAATAATATTTGCAACTATTGCTAGAAACTTGCCAAAAAAATTGTGGTCGGCCGGCGCTGCCGTCATTTTTTTGGCAAGTCTTCAATGATAAAAAAAAAATTATATTTTACATTATTATACTCTATTTTTTCTTATTTACACAATTGTAGAGTCATTTTTGACCAAAAAAAATCATAAGATGACCAAATGTAGTGGTGATGGGCGGTGGCCACTGCCACACACCATCAAGAAAGGGGGGTGATTTGCACCTTTGACGGGAGGCGGCGATGGCCGTGGCCCCTCACCACCACATTTGATTTTTTTTTTATTATTTTTATCAAAAATGATTCCACCATTGTGTAGATAAAAAAAATGAAGTCTAATTATATAAAATGTGATCATTTTTGTTGTCGGAGTACTGTTGGAAAATGGTCGATGTCACCTGCTGTTTTCCAGCAAGTCTCCAGCAACGGTGGCAGATCTGTATTTAGTTATTTATTTTTTATTTTATTTTATTTTTAAAAATATTTATTAAAAAATAAATCAGTTGTAGGATGACATATATAATTTTGTAACTAATCAGTGTTTGACACATGTTATTTTGTTAAAAATATTTATTAAAAAAATTATTTATTTATTTTTTAAAAATATGAACCAATTATATGATAGCTCGTGTCGTTTATTATTAATAATATTATGATACGTGTTCTTTTATTAAAAAAAATTTTAAAAAATTATTAAATTAAATGAACGGATGAAATTGCACCACATGTTTAATAACAGTGAGCAAGTGAGATTATAACACGTGTTCAAAGTTAAATGACAAACAAGGAGAATAAATTGATAATTGTATATCAAAAATATTATTTTTATCAAAATTAACGGATTATAATAAATTAACTATTTTATCTTTAACTGGAGTAAAATTATATTTATAACAAAATATTAAGGTAAAATCCTTATCCCAATTTCTAAATACAATTGAAATTGATCGGACCTACTTACAAAGTGATCTCTTCTGTCTACTCTCTATCCCTTCAATTGTCACTCTCAAGTGGGCTACAAATGACAAAAAAAAGGCCAAAACCAATAAACAAATGTGACAAGCAATCGTGTTTATTGAACTCCTTTTCAATCTCTTTCTCTTTGTTGCACTTTCATTTCGTGCAGAAGAAATCCAAACTTTTTTTTAAACCACTTGTAGACGGTTTTATTGACTGCTCTCTTCATTGGCATATCTAACACGTAACTCCAATGAAGCAATGAATTTGATGGTCTCTATTTCATCTTTTTCTTTGTTCCTTTTTGGCTTGAGAAAAATACAAAACTAACATGTTCCACTGAAAGCGAAAGGGATAGAAACAAAGCACCTTTCTCTTTGATTTCTCGATCCATGCCATAATTATTTAATAATATGCATTGTTTTTCTTCTTACCTCTTCATATTTTTTTTCACTTTGTGTTGGTTTTCAATTTGGTATTATTATTCAAATAATGCAACAATAGGAACCTACAGTTCATTCTAACCCTACAAAGAAAGAAATTGAACATGTATAACTTTAGTTTCTTCCATCCCAAGAAACGAAAAAAAAAAAGAAAGAAATACCAAAATTTAAAAAAAAAAGTATAAAAGCGGCAAGTCCAGCTTCATTTCAATTCGTGGGAGAGCTTGCCATTGCTATTTGTACTAGTTGTTGCAAGGTTGGTATTATTCTCATTGTTGGTAATATTGATGTTTGGTTGAGCAACGCCACCATTAATAATAGATGTGATTGCTGCTGCTAAAGCGGCAGTGAAGTTGGGATCAGCAGCAATGGCAGCAGTGGCTGCACTCACACTATCAGCCAATGGATTATGCTGCCCTTGGTGCGTTGCTGCTGTAGTTGGCAATTGCGATTGATTACCCTGTTGAGAAGGGTCCATATCTTGAGACATTTGTAAGCCAGAGAACTTTGATTGGTTATACAATGCCTGGCCAAAAATTTGAGGCAGCAATGAACCAGCTGCTCCATTGGCAAAATTCTGTGGTGGGTTTGGGAATGGAAGTTGAAATTGGTTTGGTGACCTTTGTAGATTTAAAGGGTTTGGGGTTTGTGTTAAGTCCAATGTAACAGTTGGGAATGGGGCTGAAGCTGATATAGTGGCCATGCTAGAGGAGCATGGGAGGAGAGTTTTTGCTAGAAAATTAGCATTCATTAGCCCATCAGCACTTGTCATTGAACCCGATAGCAATAGCCGCGCTGCCGATGATGTGGTTGATGCCATTGCCATTGCAGCCGGCGGCAACGGGTGGTTGTGGTTGCCTTCATATGTAGTTATTAAAATTGTCCTATCTTCTGCACATCTTTGTACCTGGTTTAATGTATCAAATTTTGGTTAATATCAGAGAAAAACACAGTACACAACTACTAAATTTAAGAATAGTTAATGATTATGATCTTATTGGAGAAAAATATATATATTTCTGAAAATTAACTAACTAAATTGATGAAAGATTTAGTAAAGAAAGACAAAAGGTTTAATTTAGTAACATACTTGTTTTCTAACTGGGCAACCAGCAGCCATGGTACATCGATAATATGCTCGAGGACATGGATTTCCCTTAGCCATTTTCTGTCCATACTTTCTCCATTGACATCCATCATTGATCTATTAAAACAAATTCAAATTCTAATCAACTTTAACCAAATAATTCACCAACTCGATCACCTAATCTAATTCAATTCAATTAATGAATTATCACCTACCATGGGAGCTTCTGATCTAGCTCTAACTGATACACGAGCCTTCCTCATCGTGGTCTCCGCTTGATCAACATTTTTCGACGACGAATTAAACTTAGGAACCTTATTAGCCCCATAACTTTGATCTGGGCTATCATCACTCCTCACCAATTCCTTCTTATCTTGATCAAATAAAATATCATGACCCTTTTCATTTAAATTTCTATTCACTGGTGACCCTGCACGCTCACGGCTCCTTCCTTCTGACGAAGAAAGCGAAGGCTCATCAGTATCAGCTGTGTTAGCAGCCAAACCAAGATCTACGAACCGCCTTGGCGCTATAAATCCTCCATTTTGTTTCTTATCTCCCGCTTGTTCGTCACTGTTTTCAGCCTTTTGATGCTGTTGATGTTGCGCAAGTGTCATCAAATGCAACTGTAAAATATTGTAATTGTTCGTAACCTGGTTTAGCATGTCCCTTAAACGTTGATTCTCTGCGTTCACTCGATCAAGCTCATCCTGAACGACAGCGTACTAGAACAACAAACCAATAGTACAATAATCTCAAATCAGTTATGAATTATGATCAACTGGAAAAAAAATTACAACCCAATAAAATATACATAGAGGTTCATCTTCTTACCTCATTTTTAGCTCTTTTATCTTCCATATTCGTCGAAATTCCATCATCTACCATGGACTGATCACTACTTGTATTTGTAGTGAGAAGATTCAACCCAGTCTGTAACATTCAAATCCCAAGTACATATAAAAATTCAATTCTTCGTCACATGCAACAAAAATATTCAGATGGGTCATCATCAATTCATCATATATAAACTTACATTAACCTTAAGCCCCAATCCGGCCGGTTCATCAGAGTCTTTTTCAAAATCGGCATTAGTTTTGTTGGTGGTGGGTTTGACATGATCATGATTCTTTTCGGTGAAAAAGTCCCTCTCATCAATGACCATCCGTTTATGATCACCATGAGACTGGTGGGGAGAATCCTGATAATGGTCACGGGAAGAGTTAAGGCAGACAGGAAATTGAATAGTTGATGGAGTAGGAGACCTCTTAGCATCCATTAAAACAGAACTGAGTTTGAACTTGATGTTCTTGTTGTTGTTAATGATGTGATGATGATCTTCAGGGAAAGAATTGAGCACAGTTGGTTGATGAAGGAAGAAGTTGTTGCCTCCAATGGGATCTGAATCAATGGAGAGTCCACTTCCTTTGGCCATAAATGAAGAGAAGAAGAAGAAGAAAGAAAGAAAGAAAGATTAATGAGAGAGAGAGAGAGAGAGAGAGAGAGAGAGAGAGAGACGAGGAGAGTGAAGTCTTGAGATGGTGCAAATTGCAATGGACTCGGCAATAAAAAAGGGAGTTGAAACTTTAGAAGAAGACCAAACAGTAATGTCAATATTACTAGTTAAATTACTATTTAGTGTTTTGTTTTGATATTTGCTTTAAATTTTTATTAGGTTTACTCTCGATGGATTTTTCTTTTTTTTTCTTATAATATATATACACAACACACACAATTTCACACTCAAACAGATAGAGGAATCGAAATCCGACCTAATGATCAGGGGATGAGCTATAAAATACTAACCAAACTCGGAATTATTTTTTTTTAAGGACCAAAAATGATGAAAAGTGAATACATGCGGATACCTGTGTGTTATTAATATTATTTTTCCTACAATAATTCAAATAAAAATGTGAATATCATTTTTTTTTATACAAGAAAGAAGAGATTTGAATTCGGTTTCTTTTTAAAGGAGTCAAGAGAGGTGAAAAATGAATACATATGAATACCAGTGTGTTATTATTTTTCCATTTGAATTTGGTTTCTTTTTTAAGGGCCTGGGATTGGTGAAAAATGAATATATGTGGACATCAATGTGTTATTGTTTTTCTTTCAGCAATTCAAATAAAAATGTGAATATTATTTTTTTTTTTACGAGGGAGGAAAAATTTGAAAGTGGATATACTACTAGCTCTTTATAATTAGACTGTTAACACAAATAAATATAAATATTATTTTTATTCTTTTTAATTTCATTTTAAATAGTCAATACAAAAGTCGTGTTAAATTTTACGTTGTTACCTAAACCTTTTCAATAGAAAATAATCAATTCAAAACATTAATAGTGAGAAATGTACAAGTTTTAACGAAGCTTATAGTAATCTAACATCAATTAGTTAGTAAAACTTTTAATTTAATCTGATTTTAAATTAAAGTTTAATCTAATCTACTTCAACTTAAATCAATTAGGTTTGGTTTTAATTTACTTATTTCAATATTAAAAAAATGAAATTTCAATTTATCAATGAACTTTAATATTGAATTATACTTTTTTGTTTAATTTTTTTGAATATAGTTGATAAAATTTTAATAAATATTTATATATATCTTAAAAATTGAATGAAGATATGAATTTTGAGTTACAAATTTTTATTTTTATTTTTAAAAAAAAAAAATTTAAAAAAGTTCTTACCTCCTTTACTTCCTTACATGTCTAATCCAATGTCTTATTGGACTCTCACAAGTAGCTAACATAAAGAGAAGTGGCATGGGACCACCAGTTTGTGGGGCCCACGGAGAGAAAGTGGGGGCCAAAAATGGCCAAACTAAACCTGATTTTTTTTTTTTTTGTGAAATTTATAAAAAAAAGTTAAATAGAAAAAAGGGGAGAGAGAAAAAGAGAGCAGCGTGGAGATTGACGCGTTCCAAAAATTCACCGCCCCGATTGGCCCGGCAACCTCTGGATCAGTGAAAAAGAGCAGACTGAGTCAACGGTATTGATGGACGTAGGGCCCACACAGTGACGACTGACCTTGTGGGGTCCTTTGTTTTGGAAAGTTTTGACTTGTGACACGTAGGACTTGGTTCCCATCTATGAACCGACTAGAACGGGTTGACTCCGTCACTTCTTAAAGACCGAATCTCTTGGCCTGTTCTCCACTAAAGAGTAAAGACTCAGTTTGTCTTAGTGGTCCACAAACTATACAAATTTTACCCCCAAAAGTCTAGTTCAAATTTCATTACTTTATTTCTCCCAATAATATAAATAATTCTTATGAAGTTCAAACAATCTATAAAGTTTGCCTTACCCCATTTTAATATATAATTTGTAGTTTTCAAAATTTTAATAAAATTTTATATTGATATAATTTTTTTATTCATATTTATTTTTTAAATATAAACAAAATATGTTTGAATTTAAAACCTTGATATCAATTAAAACATTACCGTTAAGTTATATCTGTTATTATATAAATTTTCTTCGTTTAATTTTTCAAAACTACATCAAAATCATCTTAGGATTTTAAGTATGAGTTTGTAAAATATTATATTACAAATATGAAAAATTAATTTGAATTAATAATTTGATCTATCAAATAAATATTATGCAAATTTTTTCATTCATATGAAAATAACACCTAATATTCTCCATGTAACATAATTTGATCCTTTTTGTATATATAATTTCTCTTTTTTGCTACATAAAAAAATGTAAGTGTCTATTATATTTGTATAAAATTCTTTAATTATGTACAAAAAAAAAATATCTTCTAGAAGGTTTTAGTGCATTCAAAGTCAAGAATCCAATATTTGTCATGTATGCACCCTCACAAAATACTCATAAAAATCTCATCTAACTTTTCTATCTCCATCAAATTTATTTTTGTTAATATTTGTGTTTTAGATTCTGGTTGGGTGAAATTTCCTTCCTAATTAAAAGAGTTTTTTTTCTAATGTTAAAACTATTTTTTTTAAATAATTTTTTATTGCATTTGTAGAAAAGCTTTTATAAATTAAAAAAAAATATTTTTCAAAATTTGAACTTTTAAGAATGTAACTGTTTAAGCTTTTAAAACTAATATATATTCATAATGTACCCTTAATAAAATTAAAATCTCAGTTAATTATGCATAATTTAATAGTTAAAGTTGCCATATATTTATAATGTAGAATGAATTTTCAGCCAAAATTTATTTGTTATTGCTAAATATTATCTTATTTTATTTTTTTCAATTTATTTGTCAAAATAATAAGTTATTTGATTTGTTTGCAATGTATTAGTAATATTGTTCATAAGCCTTACACTTTCAAATTTATATTGTACGATTTGAATTAAATATATTATTTGACTTATTTTTCTTAAAAAAAATTCAATGCTAGTATTAAATTCTTATTTATTCATGTCCTCTTTTTTTTGAACGAATTTATTCATTCATGTCTTTTTGATATATAATTTTTAGTAATTTAAATAAAAAAAACTCTTTTTAAATTATACAACCAAATGACTTACTAATTTTAAATAATTTAAATTGACAATTAAACGACTATCAATTTTTTTATCAAAACCTTTACATGTAAAACCCCTACTATCAAAATTTTTAATTGAAAAATTCAATCAAACAAATGGGCCCGTAATCTTTTCAAAGTTTATTATATGAACACATATTTAGAAGAAAAAAAATTATTTATAAAAAAATTATTGATATTTAAATTATTTATTTAGTTGAAACAAATTCTACGAACATTAAATTACATTTCTAGAAAAATAAATATTTTTTTAGTCAAAGTAAATAAAATTATAACATTTTATTTAATTTTAATGAAAAAGGAATATTTCATCTAATTTAAATTAATAATTATGAGTTGGGTGGCATTATTACAAAGTCAAAAAGGGCAAAACGGAGCCTCGTCCTAACTCCTAACCCAACTTCGGTAGCTTCTTGATATTGACTCTCGGACACTTTATATTAAGACTGTGGTCACGTGAATTCCCAAAGCAAGTTAAAAAGTAAGCTTTTTTTTTTTTTTCCATTAAAGAATTTATGAGTTTCTTTTTTATTTCGTTAATTCCTAACAAAGTTTCATGATTATAGTCAACATTTTAGCTGGCATTTGTGGGCATTCTTCAAAAACACCAACTCTTTTTATTTTCCTTTCTTCACGATTTGACCTCTTTCAATGCTCCCACTATCAAAATTCACATGACAAACACACATTCATCTATTTTTAAAGAATAATTTAACGTTTTTTTAAATAATATCTCAAATTTTATTTTAAATAATATATCAATTAATTATTTAATAATAAAATAATATAACAAGTAATTTTAAAATTTGCAACATTTTATTATTAATTAATTATTTGACATATTAATATATAATGAAAATTTTAAAATATTATTTAAAAAGTATAGCATTACTTATTTTTTAAATATTTTTTATTTATATTATAATAATATTATATTTTTTAAATATTATTTTAAAATTTTTATATTATATTAATGTGTTAAATAATTATTAAGTGATAAAATAATACAACTTCTAAAATTATCTATTACGTAATTTTACTACTCAATAATTATTTAACACATCATTCAATTATAATTAATAAAATACTTCTTCATAATAAATAAAAAGAAATATTCCTCATTTGACTATCATAGTATTCATATACTTCTTAAAATATCTCTTACTATACTACTTTTTGAAATCATGTATAAACAACCATGTTAAATTTCAATCCTTTGAATTAGGTCAAAAACGAATTAAGTTAAAAGTACTAGTTTAATTGAATAGATCTTTTGCATAGGAAAATTATTATTTTAGTCCCTATATTTTTATTAAATTATTTGGTAAGTCTTTAATATATTAAAAATTATCAATAAAATTCTTTAAAGATGAAAATAATTATATTTCAAAAATAAAAATAATAACAAAAAATAATATGTTAAAGACAAAAATGGTTATTACTAATTTTTAAAATATTAAAAATTAAGTAAGTAATTCAACAAAAATATATGAACTAAATTAGCAATATTTCTTTATACTGAAATGCAAAATCTAAGAGATCAAATCATATTCACACCGTTTTGAAGAACTAATTAGTCGATGATATATTTTTTTTAACATTACTTTTTGTAATCACACTTTTACAAGAAGCGTGCAGCAATTGTGAATTTTAACAACTAGGGCCCTGAAAAAGTGGCTGCATCCCAAAATACAAAAAAGAAAAAAAAAATTCTAACCAAAAAGATGTGGGGGCGCTCAAAAAGGTGCATGGAAAATGAAATCAGGACTAAAACGTGATTCAATTAATTTAACCCTTTATAGTCAAAACTATAAGGTTGGAATTTCGTTAATCTATGTCCTATGATCTTAGTCTGGTTAGAAATTCGTAGTGCAATCAAGATTGAAATAATTAAGAAGTTAACAGTTAGTAAAAAAGTAAAATTAAAAAAGGAACCTCAACAAAGAAAATTAATAGTTAGTGGTGTAGTTCTCGTGAACTTAAGTTTAATTTTTTAAATTGAAAATTAATCAAACTCAAAATTACTCTATATCTCAAAAAATTATATAAATTATAGAATTATACAGATGTTTTAGTAATTTCTCTTTCTATATAATTTTTTCTTTCTAATTTTTTTTAAATTGATATTTTTCTTCTATTTATGTCTCCCTCTTTCTCTTTTTACACAAAAAGAAAGGAGAAAAATTGAGTTCTTTTTTTACATTTTGTTGGAATTTTAAGAGAATAATTCAAATAAATTCAAACATTGGGTGCTGCAATGCTTAAGTTAGTGCCTAGAGAATCGCAACGCTGGTTGCTGAGGGTCGTAACGCCCAAGGCCGAGCCTAGAGCATTGTAGTACTAGAAATGAGCGCCACGATGCCCAATTGGGCTTTGATATTCTTTTATCATTGAGCGTTGTTGCCCCGAGTATTGAGCATCATAGCTGTGAGAGTTAGGAATATAACCCTTGAAAAAGTTATCAATTTTTTTAATGGATATGACATTTTGAAGAGGTATTTTGTCTCTCCAAAGAGACACTTTATCTCTATAAACACTGTAGACGCATCTCATTAGACATAATTAACAATTCTTCTTCTCCTTAAATCAAAAACTCTTTATTTATCAATTTCTATCAAAATCCTTACTTGTAGTCCAAGAAAATTGTACTTGTGTGCACCTTTACAATTTCTATTTGTCATTGAATCCTAAAAATTATAATACTACTTAAACTCATCTACCCCTTAATAATTATTATTATAAAGTTAAAAATAATTTTAAGGACAATGCCTTAGCACGCCTTGATATTCATAATAGGTGTATCCGTTCACCCATTTCGCCAACATATCTCTCTCTTTCTATCTAAAGAGAATAGATAAAAATAGATGATTAAAGGGCCTAACCTAAGATCTTTAAATAGAGTTTGCTTTAAGTCCCTTTTTAGCTATCCAACCTTGAGTTGGTTGAATTAGGTTTATTAGAAAAAAGATTTCAATTTATTTTTTGCAAGAAAGAGGAAAATTACTTGATCTTTGTTTGGAAAACCTTTTAATTATTGTCGAACTAATATTCTTTACATTTTTGAATGAGTTGATTATCCCATATTGGATATAAAAAAATTGATACTAAGAATTATAGTGAGATGATCTTTTCACTTAATATATTAATCTTAAGGCTTCCAATAAGAAGTATCAAAGTTAAATCCTATTAATAAAAATGTGGATGACTTATTGTCGAACTAAAAGATCAGTGTTAAGCTACTATTAATAAAAATTTCATTCAAGAGAGATAATTGAGTGAGTTAATTTTCTAACATTAACTAAAAAAATTAATATGATCCCTTTATTTATTAAACTAATATTTTAAATTAGATTCTTAAATTCTAAACTTTTTATCTCTCAAATTTTTTTTTGCAATGACCGTAAACTTTTTAAAACTTTATGTTCACATCTTTTCAACTATCTCTCTCTACCTTTTAGACAGAATGTGAATCGAACAAAGCCGAAATTTTAAAGGCTCGGGGGGAGAAATCGTGCATTAAAAAAGAATGTAGAGTTTTGGACTCATTGAACTTGAATTATTGTTCAAGCTTGTAGAATTTAGGCAGCATGCAATAAAAGACTAGAGACTCTTTAACTACGAGAAGTAATTAACAGTCGGAGAGAATTAAAAAGATTTGGAATAATGTTGTGTAGACTCACGTATGCAATGACATAATGAATAAGTTTGGTCAAAAAAGATTAATTGGTCAATGTATTCGATGAGAAGTGAGAACACATCTTCTTCTTCCGCATAAATTGACCTTAGTTCAATTCATTAAGGCTATCTTGCCTGCCTTTACTGATCGAGTGTGAGTTAATAAAACAAAAAGAATCATGATTTCTCGAATGCAAAGCTTGTCACACAAACCATGGAGGTAATAATTAAGAACTATATTTAATTGGCTAAATTTTAAACGACTTGGGTCATTTTTGGAATAGAGATACTATGACTTTGAAGTCACAATTGTTATAAATGTAAAGCCAAAGTTAACATAATGGGAGGCCAAAATATCAATAGTTAGGAATTTAAAGGGTTTAAATTTAGATTAAGGGGAGTTATATATATAATGTCAATGTTAAAATCGCGTGGAGATCAAAGTTTAAAAGTTAGTATTTTAAAGAATGAAATTATAAATAACTATTCATTAATTTAAAAATTTTGTAGTTATACCTATAGAGGTAGAGCTCCATTAGGGTTTGGGGGAGTTTTAATATAATTTTTAACTTTAATATATGATCGATCACATTAAATTCTAGTTTTGCTCTTGTATGTCCATGTAGTTGCCAAAGTGAAAATATTAATTGTAAGATAAAATGACTATTTGATAAATATATAAGTAGAGCTTATTGATCATATTTTCAAAATTAAGTATAAATCATATTTTTGACTCGCTGAAATAAACGGTTGTAATTTTACTAAATGAACCTTAGCCTAATGAAACAAGAGAAAAATAAAATAGAGTCGCGAACTTAACTTCTTTATAAAAATAGATATAATTTATAGAAAAAATCTCCCTTTAATCTTTATATTTTTGTTAAAGTATTCATGATGTCTTTGATATTTTAAAAATTAGTAATTAAATCATTTAGGGATGAAAATGATCATGTTTCAGAAATGAAAATGATAGTAAAAAATCTCTTAAAAAATATAATTAATAATTTTTAAAATATTAAAGATTAATTAAGTAATTTAATAAAAATATAAAAGACTCAACTGTCAATTTTCTTAATTTATATAAAATTGGATTGAGTTTTTCATGGAGTTGATGAGAAATAAAAAAAAAAATAGTTGTATGATCCAATATTAATTTCTTTTCTCTTTGTTTATACACTTCCTATAATAATCACTGCATAGTGTATGCATTCAAAACAAAGTTGATAGACAAAATCAAGTCGAGCCATGATGCAAGAAGATTAAAAATGAACACACAAATTATGCAATAAAAAAAAAAAAATTGCACTGAGATATGATGATGATATCTGTAGAAGATCAATCAACTTTAAAAAAAAAAAAAAAGGAATAAACAAATTGAGGAAGTTACAATGCATCTATAAACTAGTAAATTTAAATATTGGATCATTAAATTGGAAGATAACATAATGAAGTGCAGACCCATGAACTTTTTAGAACTCAATATTAAAAGATTCTTTCCCCACAGATTTGATTTTCTTGGCTGTGCATCGATGACTTACCTACCCATCCATATAGCATGTAGCCTTTCCTCCTCAGCTTAAGGCATCGTTTTCAACACTTCTTTTTATTTTAATAATCAATCAGAAAGATTAGTATTTTTTTTAATTACTAAAGACATCGCAACTTTTAAAATTTAATTGAAATAATAATTTTATTTTTAAAATTATTTAAAAGACTTTTTTCGGTGATAGTAATAACAAGATTTTAATTTATTATTAGTATTATTATATTTAAAACTTGGTGATCAATATGATAATAGTATTATTTTATTAAAAAAAGCACTTAAAAAAATTAAAAATTAATAAAAAAAATTTAAAAAAAATTAATAGAAAAAAGTGTTTTAAATAATTCTAAAAATAAAAGCATGAAATTTTTATTTGACTCAAATTTTGAAAATCTAGATATCTGTTGACGCGAAAGTACACAAATAAGTAAAATCACCCGAGTAATATATGCAGAACAAGTAAATTATAGAATAAAGAGAGAAGGAGTAGAAAAAGAATACAGAAAAATTACGTGATTTAAAAACTTGCCTATGTCAACGGCGGATCAAGATCACACTCTTCTCTTATTATGAATCACAAGGCATTTATAAAGTATGCCTTTTACAAGAAATATTATAAAGAAAACTATCTCTCTTACTCTAGGAATTTTCTCTCACAAAGAACCACAAAGATTGTTGATGATCATTAAAATTTCTCAACCTATCACAAAGATTGTGTTTACAAGCCAATTGATAGGCTTTATATAGGCTTTTAGGACGTCCTAGGTTTACCCTATATGTGTGGGAGATAAAATAAGGAAGTTTCTTTATTTCGAGATATTGTTCCCGTCTCCAGCACCGCGGCGCTAGGCTCTCACCGCTGTAGCGCTGGCGCACTTGTCTGGGCACTGTGGCGCTCGTCGCTTGGCGCTGTGGTGCTCAGTTGCTGGATTGGACGCCGCAGCGCCCACATCTGGTTGCCGCAGCGCTGGCGCCTGGTGCGCCCTTCTTCATTTTTTCGCCTCCTTTTGCGTTCGTTTTCAATTTGTGCGCACCCTACGCACTTAATTTGCTCTTCAAATCATATCCCGATGAATTTTAATCAATATTCTCACAATATATTTTTTCTTTTTTACTTTAAATATGGGCAACAATAACACAGTTCATTTTATAAATGAAGTTTCTCTTTGTCAAAGTTCAAATGGGTTTCTCTGCATAACTAAAGTCCCACTTTTATGATCATATTTTTAAGCAAATGGAAGCTGCTATATAGTGAGAAGATTAAAGAAAGTAGAAATGTGTTCCCAATAATCAATTTTCAGATACATATATGAAGCCACTTGGTTGGTTTAAATATGAAAGAAGAAGGGAGCCCGGCCCCCATCATTGATTGTCATCCTAACTGCAAACTTGTCCCTTATTTTCTTCCGCAGTGTTGTCCATTTACATGATGCCCAAGCCTCAACCAAGCATTTTAGTGACACTTCTCGATAGTAGTAATTGTTGTTTTTAGACAAGTTTGAGGAGAATCTGGAACTTGTTTGATTAATTTATAATTCAGTTATAATTTGTCTACAAATAAAACATTTTCAGAAGAGTAATACGTAATTGATTGGATTAATATTTTTTGGCATCCTATTTTAAAATTAGTTTACAATCTTAAATTAACTATCGAGGAAAATTTAATGAGAAAGTAGTAATGCATTGAAAATAGTCCAAACAACTCTTAATGAATCACGATAAATGAAACCCTTTTTCAAATTCAAAACAAAATTATGTTTAGTTTATGTTTATATATACTATGAGAAAGATGAAAATAGAGTACAAATTCAAACCAAAAGCATCAAATATATGATTTTTCAAGACTACCAATTACGACTAATATGTGAACAAATGAAGGAAAATTAAAATTTTAGTCCATGTATTTCTATTAAATTACTCATTTTATCCCTAATATTTTTAAAATTATCAATTATGTTTTTAAGCGTATTTTTTTTATCATTTTTATTCTTAAAATATGATATTTTTGTTCTTAAAAGACTTAAATTGGTAATTTTTAAAATATTAGAAACATTATGAATAATTCAATAAAAACATAAGAATTAAAATGATAACTTTTTTATAAATAAATAAATTATATATGATATGCCAAAAATATATATATATAAATATGTGTGTGTGTGGTTTCACTTTCATCTCATGAACCATCAATTAAATATATATATTGAGGACACATTACATTATTTCGTGTCTTTCACAGACCTAGCAAATCATGAATAAGATTGGGGCGCATGCAAACGTGCATCTACTTGCAGTTCATACGTGATGCTTTCATTAACTGGAGTAATTGTCAAGTCAATTTGCAACCCAGCTATTATTATTAATTTGTGATATTATTTTACACACACGAATCAAAACATTGAGTTCCACAAATCGCTCACTGATTTCCAGGAAGATTTGGAACTTAGCCGGCACATTGTTTTCAAAGGAGAATTAAAGAAGATAACATCGCCCCCCCCCCCCCCCCCCCCCCCCCAAAAAAAAGTGTACATAAAAATATGTAGCGTTGAAGTTGAGATATGCATGCATGTACGTAGTTTGGTTTTTCTAATCAGATTAGTACTGAATCGAATTAAAATAATAGGGATCAGTTTGTCATTCACACCAAAAGTCTACACCAAACACGAATTAAAGCAATCTTGTTTGTGACTGCATTATTATTTCCTTTCATTGATTTTGAATCATACACATTCATATGTGTTTGATGAATCTGTTATATTTTATTTGAAGAACAGCATGCATGCATGAATGTTCATGCATCATATATAATTGCCTCATTTTTCAGGCAAGATTTTACTTTCTTATAGATCTGCAAATTGACTTGTCAAAATTACCTGACTGTGATTGCATGCGTTTGACTGTTGCAGAAAATTCTACAAAATTTTAATTAGCATTTTCAATAAATGGACGGTTCTACGATAAAGAGTGAATGTTATAACGCGAACTGCAAACATTAATTTAATTTATGAGTTTAAAATATTTATTTTTAATGAAAGACAGATTTTAGGCTTTAACTTTTATCTATAGGGTATATTGACCCGCTTTTACATGTCCATTGCTTAAATTTTTTTTCCTTTCAAATCATATTATGTTATTTATATTACATTGAACTATATTATTAATATTATAATTAAATTACATATTTAAAAAAAAATTTGAGAGTAACATGTATATATTTAAAACACACTCTAATCGAACTACATAACTAGAATTATTGGAAGCAACAAGTGCAAATTTTTTACTCGCACCCCACCTGATTGAACCCAATCGAACTATATTACTAAGATTATTGAAAGCAACATGTGCATATCTTTGAAGCACACCCTACCTAATCGAACTACGCTACTAGAATTACCAGAAGCAACACGTGCGACACACCCTACTTGATCAAACCTATTCGAATTACACTACTAAGATTATTACAAGTAACACGTGTCGAATTACACTATAAGATTATAAGAAATAATAGTGCAAATCTTTAAGGCATACCCTACCTGATCGAACCCAATCAAACTACACTACCAAATTATTGGAAGTAACACGTGCAGATCTTTAAGGCACACCCCACTTGATTGAACTATACTACCAAGATTATTAAAAGCAACACATGCGACACACTTTACCTGATCAAACCTAATCAAATTATACTGCCAGAATTATTGGAAGTAACACTTGTTGAACTACACTTCTGGGATTATTGGAAGTAACACATGTAGATCTTTAAGGCATATCCCATAAAATTACACTACTAAAATTATTGGAAGCAAACACGTGTAGATCTTTGAGGTACATTCCATCTAATCTAGACTACCGGGACTCAAATTAGAAGGCTTCCACAAGACGGAGGCATATATCAACTATCCTAACACCTCCAGGATTAGAACCTTTAACTTCAATTAGGAAGGTGAACAAAACTTACGGCTAGAAAAAGCCTTTAGTTACTCCAATATTTAGTTTTAACCTTAAAAAAGATTGAAACCTGTTAGAGTTGGGGTGAGGAATTCTCCTCCTTCCCCACCTTTAGCCCTTCCACAGCTCTTTCCACACCCAACGCCCTCCATTCTCTCGAACCATAGTAATATTATTTGTCAGTTCTTTAAAAACGTAATCATGTTATTTTAACATCTTGCTTAAGACTACCAAACTTCTTTGAAAATAAAAAGAATTTATAAAATTTCTAATTTAATCTATTAAAATTTCGTTGAATTACTTTAATACTCATTGTTAAAAAAAAAATAGTGTTTAAAGGATACTTTTTAAGAATAAAAAAATAAATTGATATGTTTAATTTATCTCACTACCCTAAAAAAATGCAACTTAAATATTATTTTTTCAATCACAAAAGCTAATTAAATACTAATTAAGTAATTCAATTAAATTTTATGAATTCAAATTAATAACTTTTTTTTAAAAAAAAAATTAGCCCCTATTATCCTTTTAAATTTTAATTAATTTATTCTAGGAGTAACGATTATGCTTCTCAAATGTTATTTTAAATTTTTATCTTTTAAATTGATATGTCAAACAATAATTAGATGGTGAAATTATGCAATTTTTAAAATTACTTACCATACTATTTCAAAACTTAATGATTGCTTAACATATTATTTAAGATGAAATTAATATACCATTTTATAAGTGTGGTATTATTCTTATTCTAATCCTGTGTGCGGCGGTTATACACTTTAAAGACCTCAAATATCGCTAAAAGAGACTCTACCCAATGAAAATATTGAATCACTCAAAACTCAAAAGCTCAGGGTTAAGAATGATGTTACTTTGATAAAGAAATTAACAATTTTAAAACTAGAAACAAAGAATATGAAACTTAACCAAACACAAGCTAACATATTATGTAGGATGTTGATCATATCAATCCATAAATTAAAGTAAATGTGAGTAGTTCACATTCAACAACCAAAAGCTATATATCCCATATGCTACAAAGAAACTTATAAAACATGTGCGATGTGACCAATTGAGTGCTTAACATTAAAGCTTTAGACGATATGCTCCTTCTGATTTTTGATTTGAATTTATGAGAAGTTAATTGGACGACTAAAACTATTTAGTAATTAAGGCAGCTGTTCAAGAGGATTAGTTAAACAGTCCCAATTCTCAAAACACCACGCTGACGGCTCTTTTCTAACATCCCAGCTTTCAAAAAATCCTATATTCCACCACGTGTTTACTTCTTTTCAAATTTGAAAAGAGAGTCGGCCAACATGAGTTACATGAAACATACAATGCCGCTTAACCTTAAAAAATTAATTAAGTTGGGTTTATTGTTTACTTTTTCTTCTCTTTTAATTTCTACAAAGAGGACATTGCATTTATGGCTAAGATAAAAGTAGCTGATGGGTACATGCATAAGCAAAAGAAGTGTCCTCTTTCTTCAACGAGCTCTTTCTGAAATCTGGTGTGTTAATTCAACTGATTAGGCATAGTCTAATGTATTATAATGTCTGTAGCTGCACCAACCTTGACCAGAAACATCAACCTCATCACTATCAAAATCAAACCCAACAAACTCTAAAAACATTAACATTGAGGCACTGCTTAATTTTCTCTACATGATCTGTGTTGAACCATTTTCACGTTGGTCGACAGAATTGAAATGTCATCTCCAGCGATTTAATTAACTTAAATCAACTTTTGAGGACAGCAGCAAAGTGGCCTACAATTTGGCTCTGAATTCTCAGCACATCCTATTAATAAAGGCATGCACATGGAAGTCCAACTGCTTAACAAATTGCATCTGTTTCATGCCCACAAAAAAAAAAAAAAAATTAATGTGTTTTCATGTATGTGATTATGATTCATAAGGCAAGCACTTAATGCTCTCTAAAGCTATTTTCGCAAAAATTACTTCTGGTGGATGATGTTTTGTTGGAGATATTTATTTTAAAAATTATTCAATTATATATTAAAATATATAAAATATTGATAGAATAAATATAAATAAATTATGGGAGTAAAGTAAGACACAATTGATTTTGAGTATAAAGAGATATACTAATAGCATTGTATTAAAGTTAAATAGTTCTTCTTTCATACTGCAGTCACAGATTTATATGATTTTAAGATTCAACTTTATGCTTGCAACTGTTCTTTTCGATAGCATGATCAATGAAAAATAATAATAAATCTCTATTGTTATAATTGTTTAAAAACATAATATAAAAAATATATTATTTAAAATAGTACATAAATAGATTACTTCCCATTTTTTCTATTTTCTTATTCATTCTCACTGTTTTTACTACTAATAAAAAAGGACTAACATATTTTATATAATGATAAGCAGTTTATGTATTAGTTTTAATATTAATAAGAATAATTTAATAAATAAAACTTTCAAATAATAATAATGTATAAATATTTCAACTCTCGCATATTTAATTTATTTTTAATGACTAATTTAAAATATTATAACTACTAGGTAATAATGATAATTTATTATTAATAATTGACAATATAAAAATTATATTTAAATTATATAATTTATAAAATATTTTAAAGGACTTTTAAAATATTTTTTTTCCAACAATGTTGATATGAACGAGTGGAAATAGTGCTTTTCTAGATTTTTCTGTAGTCAATTATTTTTTGAGACATATTTCCTATTTGTACTTTTGTTATGTCGCAATTTGAAATTTATTGTTTGAACTATTAAAGCGATTCCTACTCTCATTTATGAATTATGAGAGGGATTTAACTCACCTTTTCGAAAACTGACGAGACAACTTCCACTCAACTCTTGAATAAGAGGGATATTAACACTTTCAGTGTATTATTTTCAACATTCAACCTACGAGATTTACATATATTATACTTTCAGATGATTTTTTTAATTATATTGTTATTTTTTTAATTTATTTAAAAGATAAAAATGTTTTTAAAATTATAATTTTTATTATGTAAATAATTAAAATATTTTTTTTAAAAATAAAAATGTTTTCGTTTTTTAAATTAAAAAAATGAAAATATATTTAAAATTAAAATCATCATTTAAATGTAATTTATATAAACCTCAGGAAGTGACAGTATTAATGCCCCCGAATAGAAGACAATTTAATTTCGATATGCATTCATTATTCCCACTATTTGATCATAAAAGTAATTCTATTCCAAGAAAACAACTATTTCTTTTTTGTGCCCAACAAAGCTTAAAATTTTTATAGATGGAGAATATCGTGCCTTGTTGTTAGGGGTGATAATTTGTGTAAATGAATCATATTCGTATCGTGTTAATGTCGGTTATTAACAAATTTTTATTTTATTCATTTACGATTCGTTTATTAAATGAATTAGATACTCAAACACATATTCAATTCGTTTACTAAACGAATCGTAAAAGAATTACACGATTATATACATTTAAATAAATAAATCAAATTCAATTTGTTTATATATTTTTACACAATTCAATTTGTTTATAATTATATTCGTTTAAACGAATAATAACACAAATTTTGATTTATTTAATATGATTAAACACGTTTAAATAATGATAAATATTTATTTAAACACGATTAAATAAATGGTAATACTATTGAATGTAAAAATATACAGTAAATTAAATAGTAATATGTCTTAAACGAATTGGTAAATCGCAGAACTTAAAAACATATTCGACACGATTAATAAATGAATAACATGAACTCGATTTATTTATTAATCGCGTCAATTTTTTTAACCTAAATTCAATTAAAGCGTATCGAATTCATATCAAATAATTGTATTATGATCTATTTTACCACCTCTACTTATAGTACGAGCAAATCAGCACCAGTCTACTCATACTACAAAACATGCACCATCCATATCCAGGCTTTCCAGAAAAGCAGCTTGACCTCTGATTTCTTTATCTCGATCCTTAAAGCATATGGTCGAAGAATGAGGGTATCATTTAAGTGAATGAAGCTGTATTTTGATGACCGATGAGTTCAAACGAAAGAAAATTTCTGGCATGCTAGAATATGCCAAACTGGAATTGAAAAACTTGAAATAATATTTGGATTTAGCAGGAGGACCACACACCCATTTACAAAACAAAGACCCCGTTTGAATTTTAAACGCTCTATCAGAAAGCGATTTCTTCGGCATAATTCATCTAAAATACAATTTGGACAGTAGGATGTTATGTGCAAAATCGTCCCAAATGTTCTCAATTTTCAATCTTGTAAATAAAATAATACTACTCCATGTCCATTTAGGTCAGCTACTCGAGGCTTGATAGCAAGTTGTAGGACCACATGATCGGAATCTTTTGGTCCAAAGAAGAATTCTCCCTGTCAAAGTTAATTTAATCTTTTGGTCCACAGTAGTTCCGGTCCCCATTTACACCAAGACAATCGAGTTCACTTTTATTATAATCAACAAGCCTTTGGCGAACATACAAATACAGTCCCCAGTGAAGGGGAATATGGGATACAAAATATTCTCATTTTTCTTTTTTTAAAAAAAGTTTTTAAATTTTTAAATTTTTTTTAAAAAATTTAATTTTAATATTTTTAAAATTTTTATCAAGACCCTAATTAAGTAATAGTTTTTATTTATTTTAATGATAAAATTAATAAAAGTACAATTATACATCCATTTTAATTAAAAAAAGTTTAAATTCAATTAAAATTTTAAACCAATAACAGTTTTTATAAAATAGGTAAAACTGATGAAAATATAATTATACCCCTTGTTTTGATTTTTTATAAAAAAATTCCAAATTCAATTAAAACGCTAAAAAGAGAGTTTAAACATTTACGTTATAAATAATAGTCACATATTTTAATCAATTGAGCTATTCCAACCTAATCTTTATTTATGAGTTTACAAATCTATTAATATATTTTCTTTAAGGCCATATGCTAATAATTTTAAAAACAACATTGACAATGTTTGAACCTTAGTCATTTGTATAACAAGTAAGAATATTCACTATTATGCTATAATAAACTTTGTTGGAATAAAACTAAAATATAAAAATATAAAAATGAGAAACAACAAAACTCTACTTACGGAAGAAGCCACTGCTGGCCATTGCCTACCGCCGCTAGCAATCATTGTGCCTACAGAACAAGCCACTGTTGTCCTCGCCATAAACTGTCCACAAAGTCACGAGTGATGGTCTGTGATAAGCAATAGGAAGTGGTGGTTAGGGTTATGTTATTTTTCATTTTTTTTATTTTTAATTTTAGAATTGTTTTAAAAAAAATTATTGTAGTAAAATGGTGAGTACTTTTACTTTTTATCTGGGTGATCAAAATTCAATCTTTATCAATGACGTTGTTTTTCTTATGTGGCAGTGTACTAACTTCAGAGTTTAAAGTAAATTTTTATTTTTATCATTTTTCTAGTTAAAATTAATGAAAATCGTTACTTGACAAAGGTCTTGATGATTTTTTTTAAATACTAGGGTGTGCATGTCCCTTTTCTCAAATCTTAAAAATCTAAATGTCATTTTTCATTTTTATTTTTAGTAGTTTAGGTCCCATTCACACCAAGACAATCGATTTTACTTTTATTATAACCAAAAAGCCTTTGGCAAGCATACAAATACAATCCCCAGTAAATGGGAAGATGGCTATATAAGATATTCTATTTTTTTTTAAAAGATACTTGGACTTCTAAAATTTTAAAAGATGCAGACTCTATTGTTTTTAAATTTTTTATCGATACTCTTGTCAAGTAATAGTTTTTATTTATTTTAACGGCAAAACAAATAATATTAGTAAAATTATAATTATGCTCGATTTTGACTGAAAAAAATCTAAATTTAATTAATGACAAAACATTTATAATTGGTGAAAGAACGATGCTCTTGTTTCGACTTTTCTATTTTTTTTTAAAAAAAACACTGAAACTTCTAAGGTTTTAAGAAAAGAACATGCAAATTTTAGTATTTTTAAAAATTTTATCAAGGTTCTTGCCAAGTAATAGTTTTTGTCTATTTAACGGTAAAATAGATAAAATTAATAAAAGTATAATTATGTCTTATTTTGACTTAAAAAAAGACTAAATTTAATTAATGACAAAACGATTAAAATTGGTGAAAGTAGGATTATGCTCTCGTTTCAACTGAAAAAGTCTTAAATTTAATTAAGACGCTAAAAAGAGGGCTTGAACTTTTGACCTTATAGTTAATAACCACATACTTTAACCAATTAAGTTATTCCAATTTTATCTTTATTTATGAGTTTGCAAGTTTATTAACATATTATCCTATAAACCACATGTTAATAATTTTTAGGGTAAAGATTATATGTACCCCAATATTATGGCCTAAATGGCACATTTACCCTATACAAAATTTTTAATACTTAATTTTACCTCAATTCGTCACTTTTGCTGTTTATTTGAATGAAAAATTTATTTTTAATAGTTATTTACCATTTTACCCCATTATTAATAGAATTAAAAAAATGTGAAAATGGATACGTGTCACTATGTAATTTGAACATATGCCACTATGTAACTGGTTAATTATTAATAAATTGATTAATTAAAAAATTGTTACTGTCGCCAAAAAAGGCAACCAATTGGTCACCATTTTTTAGCGATGTTGGGATAGTAAAATAATTTAAAATTTACATCATTAGACTTAATTTTTCTTGATTTACAAAAGGGAGTGATATTTTTAGTTTAAAAAAAGGCCAAAAAATAGTCAAAATGGGTGGAGAAGGGCTTGTAGATAGATCGGCGGCTGATTTGTCTACAGGTGAGGGTGGTGCAAGTCACCGATCCCTTTTGGTTGCAGCTGTGCCCCTTTCTACCAATTTGGCTTTTTTTTTACCAAAACTAACCACATTATTATGTAAATTAGAAAAAATTGAGTTTAATAATATAATTTTGATTATTTTTTGCCATCAGAGTATTGCTAAAAAAGGCGGCCAGGGACCAACCGGCGACACTCCGACTCTGGTTTTAAATTTTTTTTTAATTTAAAAATTTTAAAAATTATTTAATAAAAATATAAACTAATTACATGTTGACACGTTTACAAAGTAATTAATTATATTATAACACGTGTCCTTTTATTAAAGTTTATTTTTAAATTATATTAAATTAAAAGATAAGATTATGTCAGGTGTTCAAAAAGATAATAAATGGGTAAGATTGTGTCACGTGTCCAAAGTGTAATTTATTTCTATGATTAAATTACTCCTTTACCCTACAACTGTTAAAATTAATGGCAAAAATTAACATATCGGGATATAATTTGGCATTTTAAATTTTATCAATGTAAAGTTGTCAATTAGCCCAAAATATTGGGATAAAAATATCCCCTATCCTAATTTTTATGAGTTTGTAAATCTATTTACATATTGTACTCAATACCACATGTTAATAATTTTAAAAATATCATTGACAACGATTGTACCTTAGTTATTCACAAGACAGGTAAGAGTATACACCATTGTGTTATAATAAACTTTGTTAGAATAATACTAAAATATAAAATAAATAAAAAACGACGGAACCTTAACTACTGTAAAAGCCATTGTCGGCCACTACCTATTGTCGTTGGTGGTCACCGTGCTAGTCGTTGGTCAACATTTCGACCGACTCATAATGGTCGACTAGTTAGTTCCAATCGTCCTCGCCATAAACCATCACCGAAATCACCAGCAGTATGTGGTGGCTAGTGGTGATTAGGATTCTGTCATTTTTATTTTTATATTTTTAATTTTGATATTATTTCAACAAAATTTATTTTATTATAGTGGTAAGTACTTGTATTTGTCATATGAGTGACCGGAGTTTAATCATTGTCAATGACTTTTTTTCTTACGTGGCAATCTACTAACTTAAGAGTTTATAGTGAATTTTTATTTTTATTATTTTTTTAATTAAAATTAATGAAAATCATTACTTAATAAGGATTGATAGAATTTTAAAAAAAATATATATTAGGGTACACACGTTCCTTTCTTAAAATTTTTGGTAAATATCATTTTTATTTATTTTTAATACTTGCTGTTTTTATTTGGGTAACGCCGATTGTTGTTGAAACTTGGAAGTTTGTAGCTTTGTTTCTTAGGATGTTTATTTATGTGGGTTTTGCATTTTGCACCGATCGAAATTGATTTCACTGCTAATTTCCTATCCAATCATTATCTACTGTTTCTAGGTAATATACTTTCTGTTTTTTTTTCTTCTTTTACATTCAAGTTTTTGGTTTGCTTAGTTTCAATGATATTTTGCTTGCATGCATGATTAATCTGGTGTTTATTGTTTGAATGATGAGAAATGAGAAAGAAATTTGAAAGATTTAGTTTTTTTCTTTAAAAAAAAATTCTATATATATATGTGTGTGTGTGTGCGCGCGCGCGCGCACTTTAGTAAAGTTCAACAAATTCTACTAAAAAAAATTAAAAATCAAGTTAAAATCAAGGTTCTGCACACTTAAACCCAGATTAAATTAAAATTCAAACTCAGTCTGCATTCAAAAAAATCCAAATTACTTGAAAATCTTTAAGAAATTCAAATATAAGTCCGAGTTGAATAAAACCTAGATTAAAGTTCGGATTTTGCCATCCATAAACAAAAGGATAATAATCTATTTAGATAAGCATTTCCTCAATATGTAGTTTATTTGGCTTAGTCTTAAGATTCAATAATCATTGATGAACAGTTAAAATTATATATTTAATAAGGATTTTACATTATTATTTTTATTACTAGTGTCTTTAACCCCTATAACTTAAGTATTTTTATAATATTATACTTAATTAGCTTTTTACTGTTTTGTGATAAATTCGATAAAATATGCATAATTTTCTACTTAAGAATCTAATTTGAATGATTCTTGATCCTGTAAAGAGCTGACTCAATGGGCTAATATATTGTATTACAAGACATTTAAAATTTGAGTATTTAGAGGGTGAAATAACCTAGAACAGAACTGATTTACAGTACAGACTCAGTCCAAATATTCATCGGTATTTAGCCCATAACTATAAAAATACGTATCTAATACGTATGAGATAACTCAATTTGAAAAGATAAGAGACTTATCTACAATTTTAATATTTTCAGTGAAAACTAATTTGAACCACATCAATTCTAAATTAGGCAATCAAGTGGGTGCATTAATGATAATCAATGCAAATTAGTTGCCACTCTTCTTGACTTTTATTATCCAAGTAGTTCCCTCTTCATTGTCTTGATTTATCCATATTTTTCTATAAATAGGTGGTTTGTTTATGCAAAAAGTATGTAATTAGAGAGTTAGATTTTAGTTCAAAATACTTGTCTTTTGTATTATCTCTTTATAGTATTTTTTTTTTCTCTTGTTTCCTATTCTAAAGTCATGTTATCGCTTTTTCCATCTTTTTTTTTCTTTAATTTTATTATGTTCAAGTAATTTTTTTTTTCGCTAAGGTGAAAGGGTGAAACTTTTGACAAGGTAATAAGATATACTTAACTCTTATTCATGAATTTAATGTTTCATTCTTAATTTATACAAATTTATATATGATGTATTTATTTTGTTTACAATATTAATACCCTTTTCTTGTAATGGAGTGTATCTTGATTTATTATAGGTAATTTTTATAGTTGACACAAGAAATTTTTGAAGCCATTTATAAAATTTGGCGTAAATACTCTTTCTTGTAAAGTGAGAGTCTTGATTTATTGTAGATAAATATAAAAATTGGCATAATAAACACTTGAACCCATTTATTATGTCCAAGTAATTTTCTTTTTTGTTAAGGTGAAATGGTGAAACTCTTGACAAGATAATAAGATATACTTAACTCTTATTCGTGAATTTAATGTTTCATTCTTAAGTTATGCAAATTTATATATGATGTATTTATTTTATTTACAATATTAATACCCTTTCTTGTAATGGAGTGTATCTTGATTTATTATAGGTAATTTTTATAGTCGACACAAGAAATTTTTGAAACCATTTATAAGATTTGACGTAAATACCCTTTCTTGTAAAGCGAGAGTCTTGATTTATTGTAGATAAATATAAAGATTGACATAATAAATACTTGAACTCATTTATTATGTCCAAGTAATTTTCTTTTTTGTTAGGGTGAAATGGTGAAACTCTTGACAAGATAATAAGATATACTTAACTCTTATTCGTGAATTTAATGTTTCATTCTTAAGTTATACAAATTTATATATAATGTATTTATTTTATTTACAATATTAATACTCTTTCTTGTAATTGGGTGTATCTTGATTTATTATAGGTAATTTTTATAGTTGACACAAGAAATTTTTAAAATCATTTACAAGATTTGGCGTAAATACCCTTTCTTGTAAAGTGAGAGTCTTGATTTATTGTAGATAAATATAAATATTGGCATAATAAATACTTGAACTCATTTATTATGTCCAAGTAATTTTCTTTTTTGATAAGGTGAAAGGGTGAAACTCTTAACAAGATAATAAGATATACTTAACTCTTATTCATGAATTTAATGTTTTATTCTTAAGTTATACAAATTTATATATGATGTATTTATTTTATTTACAATATTAATACCCTTTCTTGTAATGGAGTGTATCTTGATTTATTATAAGTAATTTTTATAGTTGACACAAGAAATTTTTGAAACCATTTACAAGATTTGGTGTAAATACCATTTTTTGTAAAGTGAGAGTCTTGATTTATTGTAGATAAATATAAAGATTGGCATAATAAATACTTGAACTCATTTATAAGATTTGGTGTATAATAATTAAAAAAAATAAATACAAGTTAATATATAAATGGTGATGAACTTTAATTGTTATATCTTACGATTAGAACCTCCTTTATGTGAGGATTCTGATTGAGTTATAAAAAGAGTTGAATATATTCATATTTCATATACCAAGAATAGATCCCCCTAACCTTAACTTTTATTTTAATTGGTTAATTGAATTATTTTTTGCAAACATCTTATACTAGTTTAATTGTCTTTAAAGTACTTATAGTTTATAATTTTAATTTCACTTTCCTGTGGATCGACCCCGTTCTCACCGAAATTATTTATTACTTCGATAATTTTGCACTTGAAAATAAACTTCGATATTCTGAACGTATCAATCTTTTCCTAAATTGAAAAAAAAATAAAAGTAAGTATAAGTAAAGTAAGAAAATAAAGTAAATAGACTGTATGAATTATCTCGTCTCAATTCTTGAATTCTTATTACATAAATCATAAATTTACAATTATTTAACGGTAAAATACCTAAAAATTAAGGTAAAAGAAAATCCATTCTATACAGAACTTGATTATTAATTAATAAAATTTAGACAATTGCTGCTATTCAAATTGATATCTTTTCTTGACTTGGGCCGCTTTCTCAAATTCTCATATTATCTGATTTGTGTGTATATGTAGAAATCTTTTTCATTATTATAATGGATCCTAAGAAAAAAAAGAGTTTGTATCAAATAAAATATATACTTCAGTTTTCTTGTGTTAAAAGTTTGGTACGTAAACATAAAAGTACTGTACGTATTTTTTTGAAATAATTATGTTTGAAACTATTGGAAGAATTTCTTATAGAGGAAGAATACGTTCTTTCTTTATTCTTTTCGAGAGCTTTGTCTACTTTATAGAGGTTTTACATGAGTATTTTTTTTAATTTTTTTGGAAGAAAAATATAATGTCTATAGTAAAAGGATTAATCAGTTATTTTTTTCAACACCCTTAAAGATGCCAATATTAGCACTAATGGTACGTAAATGTAACTCATTGTTCAAACAACAATTCAGAGTTCCTAGCGCTCCTTGTAAAGCTTGTTGGAATACCTGTTGCCAACTTGATTAATTGCTCTTTATTATTGAAAATGAATGGTTTCATTTTTGTAATTTTCTAATTGTTCGAAAATATTATAAGGTGAATTAATTAAATTAAATTTTTCTCATCCAATATAGAAAAGACGGTTCTTTTATCTTATATTAGTTGTTAGTATTTTCTGTTCTATTGGTATTAGATTCGGATTAGTTAGTGATCCTGTCTCAGTGAGTCCTTTTCTTTCATGATTATTTATTGGTACCAATCCTACATTTTGTCTTTGTGGACCAAGGAGAAAAGAGGCTCGATGAAAAGCGAATTGTACCATGAGAGAAGCAAAGAGGTTAACCTCTTTCAAATATACATGTAGTCTGACAATGCAATGTAATTGGACTTTTATCTTGATTCGAATGAATCATATTTTCCACAAAAGTAAATCTTTGCCTACTAGGCAAGGGGATAGCAAATTATGTTGCTTCATTGAATTTGCTTCATTAATCGGCTTGCAGTTTAATTTTAATTGTTATGGGCTGGTACTAAGATTGATTCCTTGACAGGGGGATCTAATGTTAACAGCTGGTACAGTAACAATGAAAATGACTCCTTTTTTAGTAAGATTATATAAACAAATACCTAAACCAAAATATATTATTGCTATAGGAGCATGTACAATTACAAGGGGATGTTTAGTAACAATTCTTATAGTACTGTTTAGGGAATCAATAAGATAATTCATATAAATGTTTATTTGCCGAGCTATCCGCCTAAATCGAAGGTGGTTATCAATGCCATAACAAATCTTTGTAAAAAAATATTTTGGGATCACTTCTTCTGAATTTGTTAAAAATGATTCTGATCTAGTCCATAGCCTATTAAAATTAAAAGGCGCTTTAGTGGGATCTTCACAAATAAAAAAATAATTGCAGTTGGTTTGATAATAATCGAGTGATATTGCTTCTTTGACCCGAACTAATAAATCCCTTAGATATGATGCAAAATGGATCCTGTTCTACGTTTATAAGAGATTTTTCTATAAAAAATACGAATCAAAGTTTGAAGCAGGGAAAGGAAAAAGAGTATTCAACTTGCAACAGATAGAGAAGGATTTATCCAGTCACATAGTCTGGGCTCTTAGAATATGGTATCCTAGTGCCTTCTATTTGATTGTATTATAGGGCCCAATAAATTGGGATTTTCCTATCGACCCGGATCATTTTGGGGCAAGCAGATCATTTATGATAAAAAGGATAGCTTCAAGAGATAATTCAAAGTTCTTGTAGAGTAGAATCATGCAGTACCAAACTAGTGAGTCATCCATGATTGGAAGCGCGAGCACACTACTCAACTGCAGCTGGATCTTCATCAGGCATTCCCACACTCTTTACTTCTCTTCACTTCTTCTGGAGATCTGTTCATGAAAGCATGGTCGTTTCCAAGATAGATGTGTACCTCATATGGAGTGCCAGACACTTTCAGCTTTTCACACAAACCTTTGGCAATCTGAAAACCCAAAAGAGAGAGCAAATTTAGATTACTTTCTCTTTGAAAGTTCATTCTCCGTGGCTATCACCCACTTAAGTCATCCAGAAATTTCATCGCCGTAGCAGTAATATAAAGGATAAACATAAATTACCTGTGGAGTAACTAATGAATTAAAATAAACATGTACATGAGATAAAGGAATAATTTAAGCAAACATAATTACTTCTGTGAAACCTGGTTTCTTGTATGTTCTTGTAATATTCACTAGTATCTCTCAATTTTCTCACATTCTCATTTAACTTGCATCTGTTCGCAGGGGTGATAAGAGAATAAACTATTGCATGGTGTCTGCATGCTTGAAAACTTAGCAAGCAGGTTATCTAACAAGGCAGTGGTACTTGAAATATACAGATATATATGGAATTTTTGTTATCTTAGGCACAAACAGACCATGATGTTAAGCACAAACTGCATCCCACAAGCAGGCATCGTGGAATGCAGTTTGTGCTTAACATCATGGATGCAGTTTCAGGGGAAACACAAACATAAACTAAAACCGAAAGAAAAAAAATGATGGAAATTGCCATACTTTCACATCAGAATAGTCAATAATACTGTCGAGCCCCCCAAAATGAGCCCGAATAACTTGCAGTAGAAAAAGCGCCTCCCAAGCAATATCCGGTCACTCCAACCTATTGAATGCCACGAATTATTATTGGGAAAAACAATTAAAAGGAATCAAATTTGAAGCCAGTGTGTCTATAATCTCCAGCTATGTAAAATTTGAATGGATTCAAAAACAAGGCACTTGTTGATGATACCAGTCACTGCATTCACCCACAAGCCTATAATTCTATTCATATATGGAGTCGTTCATTAAAAATATCTGACCCTTTAATAGTCCTTTCATGTATAATTTTTAAGATACCATTCATGAAATAGAAGTGATATGAGATATCTCAGATGTGTTTTATTGATTTGCGGAAAGGGGTTATAGTATGGATGCACCCTTTTGCTTATCCAAGGAGCATCACTTTAAGTGTTTCCTTCGTATAGAAGTTATTTCCAAGGAACATCTCTTTTAACACTGTTTTTGCGTTCAAAGAGCTTGGAGAACTGAGTTATTTCCTTGGTATAGAAGTTACTAGAATTCGGTAGGTCTTGCATCTCTCTTAAACTAAGTATATAGTTGATTTGCTCAGAAAAACTAACATGTCAGTGGCAAAAGGCATTGCTACACCAATTGAGTACAGGTTTTAAACTTCATCAGCACACTGGTACAAACTTTGCAGATGCTACACTCTATAGAAGTGTGATTGAGAGGCTCTTTAATATGTCACACTTACTAGACCAAAGCTCTTTTACTGTTAATAAACTCAATGAGCTTCTCTCCTCAACCACAGATGTTCATTGGCAGCGTTGTAAAAGAATTCTTAGATACTTGTAGGGCAGTATAGACATTAGTTTAATTTTTGAACCAGGCAAATATATGGACTTGGTTGCTTTTGCAGATGCTAATTGGGCTTGTGATGAGGATGATAGAAAGTCTGTGGGGTGCGGGGGTGATATTGTGTTTTTTTTGCTGATAATCTTGTCTCATGGAGTTCCAAGAAGCAAAGGTAGTCTCTAGATCCAATACTGAATCAGATTATAAAGCTTTGGCTCATGTTACAGCTGGGATCACTTAAGTTCAATCTTTGTTTTCAGAACTTGCATTGCCTTTGCATAAGATTCCAATTAGATGATGTGATAATTAATGAGCTGATGCCTTGGTGCCAATCCTGTATTTCACAAATAGACTAAGCATATTAAAGTTTAACTTCATTTCATAAGAGAAATTTTTGCAGAATCAAGATGAAATTAGATATATTCCCACTGAAGATCAGATTGTAAATATTTTTACCAAGGCTCTCTTTGCTTCAGGATTTCAAATTCTTGCCAACACATTCAAGCTTGTTTTCTGCCATTTGACTTTGAGGGGGGATGAAAGCTTGAAGCTACAGAGTGCTGTTAATCCAGAGGCTGAGTTAGCAGATGAACAAGCCACGTGTGCATAAATAGGTAGCTTCTAAATGTACTCGATCTGGATATTGCAGTGTTATTGAGTTGAAGAATTTTCAGAGATAGTTCTCTTCTTTTGAATGCGTTCTCAGAAAATTTTCATAGCTTACTTAGAAACAAAGCATTTTCCTAGACAATTAGTTTTACTTTCAGAACTAACAGAAGGTAAACTTTCTCACTGTGACAAACTTAAAATAACGGGACTAGCAAGAGGACCACACCCATTTGAAAAATAAAGACCACATTTGAATTTGAAACGCTCAATCAGAAAGCAATTTGTCAGCATAATTCATCGCAAATACAATTTGGACAGTGAGATTTTATGTGCAAAATTGTCCCAAATGTCCTAAATTTCTGATTTTCTAAACAAAACAATTCTGCATGTCCATTTCAGCCAGCTAGTCAAATCTTCATAGCAAGTTATAGGACCACATGCTACGAATCTTTTGGTCCACAGAAGAATCCTCCCTGTGAAAGTTGTTTTAACCTAGTAGTTCAGGTCCCCGTTCACACGAAGACAGTTGAGTTCACTTTTATTATAACCAACAAGCCTTTAACAGACATACAAATACAACCCCAAGTGTAAGGAAAGATGACTACACAAGACATTGCCAATTTTTCTACGCAGGTAGATATCCAAACTTGAACATTCACTTACAAGAAAACTAAACTTCAACCCGTTCAATACATTTAGGTACAACACCATGTTTTTATTTTTAAGGATGCAAGAAAGTATAACAACGTAAGTGCATAAAACTAGTGAATTACTTAAGCAGATAAGTAGTGAGTCATCCATGATTGGAAGCGAGACCACGCCAGCTCAACTGCAGCTGGATCTTCATCAGGCATTCCCATACTCTTCCTTCTCTGCACTCCTTCTGGAGACCTGTTCATGAAAGCATGGTCGTTGCCAGGATAGATGTGTACCTCATACGGAATCCCAGACATACTCAGCTTTTCCTCCAGAGCTTTAGCAGTCTGAAAACCCGAAAGAGATACCAAGTTAGATTTATTTCTCTTTGAAAGTTCATTCTCCGCGGCTATGACCCACTTAAGTCCAGAAATTTCATTGCCGTAGCAGTAATATAAAGGATAAACATATTTACCTGTAGAGTAACAAATGAATTCAAAGAAACTTGTAAATGAGATAGGGGCATAATTTAAGCAACATATTAACTTCTCTGAAACCTGGTTTCTTGTTGTAATATTCACTAATTCTCTCAATTTCTCATATTCTCATTAACTTGCATCTGTTTGCAGAAGTGCTAATAGAATAAACCATTGTAAGGTGCCCGCATGCTTGAAAACTTACAAGCAGGTTATCTAACAAGGCAGTGTGGTTATCTAACAAGTGTTACGCCTCAAGTGTTTTTCAAGCATTTCTTCGAATACTTGGTGTGCGACAAAGCCTCTAGAGGTTGTATGGGCTGCTGGAACAGTTCGTGGGCTGAAACTTCTAGAAGACCTGCTGACATGAGTGAGAACCGGACTAAGTCCGTTACTTATTAGGGTTGTTAACCCCGATTTGGAAGGGGAATATTCTATAGTATATGTGATGGCATCTAGAAATATTCTATGACATATTATTCCATTTTGTATGTACACTGTTAAATCATTTAAATCTCAGCCGTCGATTGTATAGGGATGTTAGTATATAAAGGGGAGACCTTCAGTTGTACAAAGCATCTAACACAACAAAATAATCTCATAGCTTGTGTTTCTCTCAGTAATATAGAGAGCATTTTCTCAAACACCTTGTGTGCGTGTTTCTTCTCTTCTTTGTGTAGTTTTCTCAGCTGCTTAGTGCGCAACGCGTCTAAGGCAGCACGGTTCTCGAAAGGTCCGTAACATTTAGTATTAGAGCGGGTTTAAAAAAGATGGGGAAAGACGTCACGCTATCGGATTTAACTGAAGAGAGGGGTAGGGACCCCAAAACTAAGAGGCATGGAAGTGTACCTCACCACAAGTTTGTTGATCCAGGCCACGAGTTAGGGAGCATGGTGAAAACGCTCGGTGGCGCTGTGGGAAAGGCGACGGATCGTCTTGGGGAGTTGGAGCAGCAAATAGAGAAGCTCAAGGTGAGATTCGACACTCGAGGGGACGAGCTGTGCTCCCTCATCGACACATCCATTGACAGTTATGCTGGTCGGCAGCGTGACTGGGTCAAGGCTTTTCAAAAGAAGGTATACGCCACCATGGACAGAGTTCAAGCCCAAGTGGAGGAGCTGCGTAAAGGGTTTGACGCTGTAAAGAAGGACGTGGTGTTGTACAAACGAGCAGTAAAGAATGGGTCTATTGCTGCTCAAGGGGCGCCAAGAGTTGAGGCTTCTAAACCGAAGGAGTTCAGCGGCAAGCGGAAAGCCAAGGAGCTCGACAACTACTTTTGGCAAATGGAAAGATACTTCGACGCCATGGGCATGCGGGATGAAGACAAGGTAAATACCGCGACCTTATATCTTTCCGATCATGCAATTCTATGGTGGCACAGAAAAAGCGAGGAGATACGCAGGGGTACTTGCACAATCAACACCTGAGTAGAATTGCAACAGAAGCTGAAGCGCCAGTTCTATCCAGAGAATATGGCATACGATGCTTGAAAGCAGTTAAAGGAGTTGAAGCAAACCAAGTCCATCAGTGAGTACGTGGAGGAGTACTCCCTATTAATACTCCAAATTTTCAACATGAGCGAGGAGGACTTGCTGTTCAATTTCTTAGACGGGTTACAAACATGGACGTCCAATGAGTTAAAGCGGCGCGGGGTGACAAGAGTATCTGATGCTCTAACATTGGCAGAAACGCTCATGGATTACCGCAAAGGTGACTCGGGAAAGTCCACGCATTCGAGACCCAATCACAGCAAAGGTGAGGGCGCCAAGGAGTTTCATCCTCCGGAGATGAGGAGGAGAAAAGTAAGCCGCCCAAATGGGAAAAGCAGAAACACAATGGCCATAGAGGGAATGGACCTAAGACAAGCTGCTTCCTTTACGAAGGGGATCACTGGGTCAAGGACTGTTTGAAAAAGAAGACTCTCAACGCCATAGTTACGGCACACGAGACTTGCGAGCAAGGTCAAATGGAGTGTTTGCAGCTGTTCAACACAATGAAAGCCAAACAAAGTGCCAGCGTGCCAACGAGTAAGGTGCTCATGTATGTTGAAGCCTACATCAACTGCATAAAGACTCAATTGCTGATAGATATGGGCGCAACGCACAACTTCATTAAACTTCTGGAAGCGAAGCGCTTGAGACTTTACGTGAAAAAAGAGGAGGGATTGTAGTAATCACTTATCTACAACCGATAAAAATTAATGTTTACATATATATATAATATTCATATTTTATTTGTATGTGAATGATAATTTATGTATTATTATTAGTATTGTTTATAAAGATTAAGAACCTATTATTAGTATTGAGTTTATTTACAAAACTTTAGATTTATTTTAGGGACCAAATTGTAATACTTTAAAAGTTTTTTAGGCCAATTTGTAAATACTAAACGTTAGCCTCTTAATATAAAAACACACATTTTAAACTCTAATTTACTCATTTTTGGTCGAGCTACCCTTTTTAGAGAGAGAAAGAGAAGAAGAAGAAGAAAAAGAAAAAGAAATTAAAATTTTAAGCTTTAGAAGGTACAACATAACTCTTTCGCAATTTATTGGTGTTAATTAAGTTAATTTCATTAAATTTTAATTTCTGAAAATATGTAAAATTGAGGACTTGATGTGAATTTTGTAAGATATATTGAGAATTGATGATAATTATGTACATAACTTGATAAATCATGATGAATTTGCAGAATTTCTACTTGATAGTCTCTTGATCTGAGAATTTTATAAATTTTTGTACTTCGATTATGGTTTTGGGTTTTTGGAATATGAAACTAGACATGTATGAAAACATTTGAGACTTTGAATCGATTGAAAAATCTAGAAATTTAATTTTTAGTGAATTTATAAAAATGACCCTAAAATTCTGAAAATTTCCTGTGTTAATAGTATGCTACAGTGACAAACAATTTTTGATCTGTTGAATGATCTTAAAAAATTACGAATTTTTGGAATATGATAAATTTATATGTCTAATATGATATACTCAGAATTGAGAATTTATATCAATGTGGTTAAATTGTTATGATTTTCTAAAGTGTATCAGCTCATTGTACTATTTGATTAACAGATTTTTAAAACTATGAAATAAAATAGTTTTAAAATACTTTTGGCAGTGATTTTGAAGTAAAACATTTATCATGGATTGAGATATGTTTCAAAAGTAATTTTGTGATAGTTTTATAATTTTTTAGTTAGTATATGATTTTATAAAATTGGGAGACTGAATATTGTTCAGTAAAAATCTTGATCCTGTCAGGATAATAGCTGGATTTGATGGTGTTTATGAAATAGATTGTGTAGGAATTATGATATAATATTTATATATAAGAAGGATATATGAGTCAAGAATGATATATTCTGATTTTGGAGTAATTGGACATCATTTGATGTATAAAAAAAAATTGTTAAGTGTAAATGGTCAGAATAACAGGTTTTAAGAAACCAAGTCATTAACCAATTTAATGTGATAAGTGCAATATGTGTAATTTTGTAAGCTATTTAAAGTGTTTTGTGTGAATGATGAGGCTTATGAAAGATTTAATCTCCATCGATAGATTAAGGAGAATTAAACCTTATACTCGAAAATGTTAAGAGGTAAGTATACTAGACTTTTACTGAAATTACAATAAATATAGTAATTATTTATGTATAATTTTGTAAATATGCTTAGAAATATGTTTATGTTATGTCAAAGTATATTTGATATGAAATGTGAAAGACATGTGTTTATAAATGTGAGCATTGACATTGAGTATGGACATACATATGTTTATAAAAGTGAGCTTTCAAAATGAAATGTGTTTAACAAAGAAAGCTTTTGAAGTGAAAAATGTCCATGAGATACGTTTTGTATTTTAAGGATGCGTGAACTCATTATTTACTTAGTATGCACCTTATGTGATTTGTGGAGCCTTTATGTGTAACCTTTCCTTCGGGATTGGTATATGCTATATGTTCCGTATGTAGGGAGGATCCTATTGGTACCTAAAGGAAAAGTGAGTCATCTCATTCATGTGGTGGCATATTGGTGCATGTGAAAGGACTCATCGATGATCAAGGTGAGGGTTTGGCTCTTATCTTCGGGCATGAGCATTATATATATGTAATTTAAACCTCACTTGTGCTATTCCTCTCATACGGTATGTCATCGACAGGTGACATTTGCCTCATTATGTAATATGTGATATGAAAGTCCTACTAAGTAATAGTTAAGTGATGGTATTCCTATTATATGTTTTGAAAAAATGTGTAAGCGCTTACCTGACGTGTGATTTAATAAGATTATGATTTTCATTTATCACGGCATATCATACATATGCATTGTGTATATATATGTATTTGTATTTTGATATATGAAAAACTAATATACTTACTAAGTTTTATACTCATTATAGTTTATAGATATTTCAGGTAAATAAGGTACATGTATGCTTAACGGATTTGGCAAGGCTTCTGTTGTCTCTTGGGTTCTCTAAGTTGCTAAGTTGCTAAGTGTTTCATTTGTGGATACGTAGATTAAGATATTTGATTTGTCCGTATTTAATAAATGCTTATGTATTATTTTATTAAGTGTGGTTGTATTTAGTTTATGTTTCACCAAATATGATCATGGGTTGATTTTTGTGATGAACTTATTAGCAACTTACTAAGGATTCCTATGCAGAATTCAAGTTTGAAATTTTATACAATATTAATTATGAGTGCACATTATTGAATATGTATAAGTTATGTCGTGTGTCAGATCTTTTGGGTTTGGGGCGTAACAGAGATTTCTCAATTCGGTAAACGCTGCAGCCAAGCCATTGGATGGGGTGGTTCGAGGGGTCGATATCCACCTAGGAAAATGGCACGGCGAGGTAAATTTCTCTGTAGCACCTCTTGATGATTTTGATATGGTGTTAGGTATGAAGTTCCTGAGGCAGTACAACGTAATGTCGCTTCCTCGACACGATTACGTGTGCATAATGGAAGGAGGGCCTTACATGATACTGACAGTAGACAAGCTCAAGGGTGGGCAAATGCAGCCAAAAGCCAACAGTAAGATCTTTTCTGCCATTCAACTACTGAGAGTTGTTGAGCGCAAAGGAGAAGTACATCCAGCCACAATGAGGGAGATGGATGATAAGGCAACAAGGGGCGAGGGTAAGCTACCAATGAGGTTTGCGGAAATGCTTAGAGAGGATAAGGGGGTCGTCCCAACTGTCATACCACAGGTGCAACCAATCGGGGTAGTACTAAGCAAGGGGAAAAGTTAGAGCTCGAGTTTACGCTACCAACTACAGTGTAGACGTCTCAATCAAAATTAGAGGAGTTGCGGGGGCAACTCAAAGAGTTGTCGAGTGTGGGTGTCACTTAGCAACTCATAGCGTCACATGATGTGCACTTTCAGCACAAGAAGTGGGATAAAAACAAGCAGCGGCATGTCAAGCATCATGCAGGGGACTTGGTGTTGTAGATGATATTTCCACTACAGCGCAAGACAACACGCCTATTTCACAAGGGCCTTGATCATAGGGACGAGGGGCTATTTCCTGTTGCCAAGAGGGTTGGCAACGTCTCGTATAAGGTGGGGATACCTTCGAAACAGGAGTTGCATCTGGTGTTTCCCGAGAACTGTTTGAAGCTATATCGAGGGGGTATGGAAGACATGGAGCAGAGACTGGGATCTTTAGGGATTTCGACATGGGATGAAAAAAAGGCAAAACTCATCCGTAAAGGACAGACGGACGGATGGTGCAGAAAAGAAATCCACCTCCTAGGCGTGAGTACTTTGTCAAGTGGAAAGGGGTACCCGATATTGGTGCACACTAGAAAGACGAAAGCACATAACGGCAGATTGAAGAATGAGGTGCGCAGTTTCTAGCAAAGACGCAACGAGGGCGTCTCGTGAAGTTGGTGGAGGAGAATGTCATGCCCCAAGTGTTCTCAAGCATTTCCTCAAATACTTAGTGCGCGACAAAGCCTCCTAGAGGCTGTATGAGCTGCTGGAACGGTTCACAGGCCGAAACTTCTAGAAGACCCGTTGACATGGATGAAGAACCAGACCAAGCTCGCAACTTATTAGGGTTGTTAACCCCGATTTGGAAGGAAAATATTTCATAGCATATGTGATGGCATCTAAAAATATTTTATGACATATTATTCCATCTTGTATGTATACCGTTAAATCATTTAGATCTCAGTTGTCGATTGTATAGGATTGTTAGTATATAAAGAGGAGACCCTCAGTTGTACAAAGCATCCAACACAACACAATAATCTCATAACTTGTGTTTCTCTTCAGCAATATAGAGAACATTTTTTCAAACACCTTGTGTGCGTGTTTCTTCTCTTCTTTGTATAGTTTTCTCGACTGCTTAGTGTGTAACACGTCTAAGACTGCACGATTCTCAAAAGGTCCATGACACAAGGCAATAATACTTACAATTATATAGATACACACACATTGGCATTTTAAGCACAAACAGACCATGAATTTTGGTATTTAAATATAGTAAATGAATAAGGAATGTATTAAGGAAATTAAGGGTTATCATGCAAGCTAAATGGTAGATATATAACAGGCCATGAACCAAAAAATTGGTATTGTTAAATTTAACTCTCTCTCTTGCAAGCAGGCATCATGTGTTACAGGTTTAGGAGAAACACGAACATAAACCAAAACTTTAAAATAAAAGATGGAAATTGCCATACTTTCACATCAGAAAAGCCAACAATACTGTCGAGCTCCCCAAAATGAGCCTGAATGGGTGCCTTAGCATGGCTGGGGTCGGCAAGCTCTGATGAGGGAACCCCATAAAATGCAACAACAGCATCAACCTCAGGAACTAAGACAGAACTTGCAATAGCAAGAGCGCCTCCCATGCAATATCCAGTCACACCAACCTATTGAATGCCACAAACTTATTATTATGTTTAAGACAATATAAAAATTTGAAGCAAATGTGTCTATAATCTTCAGCTATGTAAATTTAAATGGATTCAAAAACAAGGCACCTATTGATGATAGCAGTGCAGAACAAAAAGAATCACTACATTCACCCACAAGCCTATAATTTCTATTGATACATTTAGTCGTCCATTAAAAATATCTGACCCTTTAACAGTCCATTCATGTATAATTTTGGAGATGCCACTCATGAAATAAAAAAGCGATGAGAGATCTCAGATGTGTTTTGCTGATTTGCGGAAACGGGTTATAGTATGGATCCACCTTTCTTTATCCAAGGAGCATCCATTTTTCTCCTAACTCCGAAGCAGATCATTGGGTTGTTAGTCTGGAAGGGCCTCATTTAAGGAGGTACACCCCAGTTGATGGCAATCCATTTTAAAGATCCCTGATGACCTACAGGCTGCTTCCTAAATATCTCGTCTACCTCGGGCCTTGGTTAGGAGCAAGGTCAAAGGCTTAATTGGAGTCATGAAGGCAGCTGAATTGATATACAACGAGGCATAACAATAGACCTAGATATAAGATCGTGACTATAAAGCTAATTTAAGTAACTAAAACACTCATTAGCCAAAAACAGAGAAATTTCACTGAGTTATGTTAATGCAGATGATTATGTGAGCAAGGTCTTGTAATCCAATACGTCAAAAGGCACACACATTTTGAATTCAATACAAGTTTCAAGGAATGAGGTAAATGCTACATCCTTCACATTTTATGCCTTAACTTGAGACCAGTTAGTAAAGCAGAAATAACCCTTGAAACCCTTTTCAAATAACGAACAGAATACTGATGTTGATCACACATCAGGATGCAACAATCACCATTCTCTTCCAAGCAGAGGTACAAAACCGTACATTATGAATCTAAAGGAACTTTAATTAACAAGCAGACTGTTGCAGACCTTCTTCGAGCCATTTTCCTTAAGCCAGTTAACTGAAGCATGAATATCCTTGACAGCACCTTGCCAGTCGAGACCATCCATTAAGTGTTCTGCTTCTGCAACATCTAAACCAACCTTTCCTCGGTATAAACTGGAACACAAGTTAAAATACTTTTCAGCATTAAAAAAGCAACAACTGCTAATAACTTACTATAAACATAGTTACAAAATGCAGTGATATATAAAAAAAAAAGGGAGAATCCATAATTATAAAGATCAAAGATACTTACTCAGGGATGAGTGCCTTGAATCCAGGACTTAGTTGGGAGATTTTGATAGCATGGTTCTTGGTCTCATAATCAACACCCCACCACTCCTGAAGCACAACAATCCCAGGAGCATCTTCTTTGCCAACCACATATGCATCAAACGTCTAACCCACAATTACAAGAACAAAAATATTAAAAACCGACATAAAAAAAATGGCCTACGTAAGCATGACTAAGGGATAAATCTGATCATATCCGAGTGATTTCAAAAACAAAAATAGTTTTTTTTTCAATTAAAATTTTCAGTAGATTCTCAACTTAACATGTTTCCTAATAGGAGATGAACGATAAAAGCAAAAGAACAATTTTTATTTTTTTTTCATAATTTAGCAACATAAAGTTTCATTCTTGATTGCTCATACATTTCTGAGAAACAAAAATAAACATCCAAAATAGTCAAAGGTAGTGAAATGAAGCTTACGGTATCGTCTCTCTGAACCTGGATTTTCTTGAAGGGAGAATCGGCAGAGTCAGCCATCGACCGGATTGTAAATAACCAGAGGGAAAGTGCGTTCTTACAGGTGAGGGTTTGCCGAGAGCTGTTCTGCTGATGATTCTCGAGGCTATTGCTAACATATTAGTCGCCTGTGATCGGAGTCAACGTCATTATATGTCGTCGTCAACAATGGATAAAATATAAAATGTAGACCCACAAGAAAACGACATCGTACCCTCCTTTAAACGCCGACGTTCGACTAAATTTTCCCTAATAGACGGCGTTCACAAAACCTCAACGTTGGGCTGAACTGGAAAGTCCAAGAAGTAATTAGGCTTAGATTCGTGAACTTGCGGTGTCCATTTGACACCCAGATTCTGTTTCTGTCGGAGCATGAAGTCGAAAGACTCGTAAAGACCCGCCACTTCCAACGTTGCAGGTTCGAAGCAAAAGACGTCATTGTTCTTAATGCCCCATTCCTCCGAATTTCTCCTCCAGCTTCTCCAACGCTTCATCAAAAACTCAAATCAAATCAAACAAATCCATTCCCTCCTAATCACCGATAATCACCTTCATTATTACACCACAAAAGAGAACAAAATCACCCTTCTTTACAACACTCTAATCAGAGCTTACCTCAACATTAAGCAGCCTTACAAAACCATCCTTATTTTCACTCACATGCTTGCCCACCAAGTCCAGCCCAATGCCCTCACATTTCCTTCTTTAATCAAAGCCACCTCTTCGTCACCCTCTTTATCATCCCTCACCCTCCACGCCCAAGCCCTTAAACGCGGGGTTTTAGCTGACCCCTTTGTGAGAACTTCATTAGTTAGCTTATACTCGGAAATGAGTGGTTTGTATAATGCACGCTTAATGTTTGATGAAATTCCCAGTCCTTGTATCGTTGCTTGTAATGCGATGATTGATGCTTATGCAAAAAATGGCGATATGGGCTCTGCTAATTTGCTATTTCAGGGCATGCTAAAGAGAGACGTTGTCTCTTGGACTAGTGTCATTAATGGGTTTGTGAAAAATGGATGTTTCACTGAAGCATTATGTTCTTTTAAAAATCTGATAGTGAATGAGGATTTAGTGAGACCAAATGAGGCTACGTATGTTAGTGTGCTCTCTTCATGTGCTAGTTTAGTTAATGAAGGGGGTCTTTATTTAGGAAAGCAAGTTCATGGATACATTTTGAGAAACGAGATTGTTTTGAGTGTTTATATGGAGACAGCTTTGATTGATTTGTATGGAAAGGCGGGTTGTTTAGAAAGTGCGATGAGGATTTTCAATCAAATGGTGTTTAAGGAGGTTTGCACCTGGAATGCAATGATTTCTTCGCTCGCAAGTAATGGAAGAGAAAGGGAGGCTTTGGAGATTTTTGAGGAGATGAAAGAGCGAGGGTTGTGCGCTAATGAGGTTACTTTCGTTACTGTTCTTACAGCTTGTGCTCGTGCTCGACTTGTGGAATTGGGTCTGGAATTGTTCAAATCAATGTTGGGTGAATTTGGGATTGTACCAATAATGGAACACTACGGTTGTGTGGTTGATCTTTTGGGAAGAGCCGGGCTTTTGAGTGAAGCCACTGAATTTATAAACAGTATGCCTTTTGAGCCTGATGGTTCCGTTTTAGGGGCTCTTCTAGGTGCTTGTAAGATTCATGGGGCGGTGGAGCTGGGTCATGAAGTAGGAAGAAGACTACTTGAATTTCAGCCACAACATTGTGGGCGATATGTGGCATTATCAAACATACATGCAGAGGTCGAGAGATGGAGTCATGCTGCTGATCTGAGAAAAGCAATGGTAGAGGCTGGAATTCGGAAAATTCCAGCATATAGTTTCATTGATTCAATGTGAAACATGGTGTTAAAGCAGAGCATTTTATCTAAATATATGTATCTAACTGTGTGCCTGAGAAAACCAATGGTAGAGTATTAGATTGTGGATCACAGATAAAATTTCAAATTGGACTGATATTCCATAGTTTTGTCAAGTTCAAATTTACGCACCCAAGTGCAATTAAATCCAAGGATTAACTCTCCTTTCACTTGGCAAATATGGCAGAAAAGATGCCATTAGTCTCACTCTGTCTCAGAAGCATTGGCGTGTTGCTGGGTCAGTTAAAATTTGCTGCTTTATCTGCTCCATCTTAGCTTCAATGGTCATTTATGTCCACCAGATTACACTGAACTTAGGAGGAAAACAGAGCTACTAGTGGTTGATTGTTTTGACCAAGGGGCGGTGGATCAGTGACTGGGAATCACACTGAACTGAGCCGACTGCATTTACCAAACAGTAAACAGTCGAAGCATATTGGTTCAGAGCTTAAAAGTTTGTTGTAATAATGGAGACATGTTATTAGAATTTGGATGAATTAAAATTAAGGTTTTGTTTAATTTTGAGTTTAAAACCAAAAAAGAGTCGAACACGAAGTCAAATACGCATTGGACATACAAAAGAGGGAAAGAAATGGAGAACCAGAAGCGAGAAGGCGTACAGATTGGGTACAAGTTGCAATACCGCGATGCTACTTCGAAAACATTTCCGCGCTAACTTACCAATGTTTCCTGTTTTGCTTTAGATTATGTGTTTTAAGTGGTTATGGACTTTCCTTTTTTCATGGACTCCTATTCCAATAAGAAAAAAGTTTCAAATGGTGGTATAGAGTCTATATAAATTCTTGTAATCCATTAGAATAGACAATACATAAACAAGTAAGAGAATAGAGGGCTGGGACTGCTCTAGCGCTGGGCATAAGTACAGAAGAGTGTCATAAAGTGCTTGAGCGCTGGACGTAAGCGCAAAATAGCACAAAGTAAATCCTTTAAGACTTTCTTTATTGTTATATTCTTTGGGTTTCTCTTGTGGGGATTCTTTGTATATAAAAGAACTGAATTAAAAAAGTGAGGATCTGAGATCCATAGTGGACTTAGGCAGTTATTGTCAAGTCACGTATATTCTTTGCCTTATGTATATGATTATTTTTTCTATTGTGTCGTTGATCTTATTTATTCTTATTTTATTTATGAGTGAAGTCTTTCGTAGAGCGTATAGAATGTGATGGTGCTAAATATCAGGCCAAAAGATATTAGAGCATGTATATCCCAATAAAAAAAAATAAGTACTGAGTCTAATTATGGATAATATGATTAGTATTGAGGCTGATTTCTCGCAATAAACTGTTATCAAAGCTGTGACTAAGTTGATGCTTAAGTGGTGTTAGATTAAGGAGTTTAGTCTGATACCTCAACAAACTGGTATCATAGCCACATTATCAAAGCTGTGATTGAGGCCAATGGCCAAGCATAGATTATTCAACTATAGGATTCACAAGTTGACTTGACTGTAAATAAAAGGGCTATAGAATAGAGATTGAAGAGAAATCAGATAAGAAAACAAAGAATGGTAGAGGTGCTACGATTAGTTTGTGAATATGACTTGCAGTTGCAAAATCCTTGAAGACTTCTTGCAGAAGGAATACAAAAGATGTTTAAAGGGTCTATAGATGGGAAACACAATTGAGGCTATGAACTTGATGGAATGCTGTGAGGTCTCAATATAGATTTGTTGAGGAGATGAATACTAAGGGTAGCATTGGAGATTATCTCCTGGTGTGACAAGGGTTGAAAGAGAATATATGGTAAGGGAGGATATAGTCATGAAGATATTATGATGGTGTCTAAGTGACACTGAAAATTATCATATGATGGTTACCCAGGGAGAGATACCTTTGAAATCTTTAGAGATCGAAGTCATGAGCCTTAAAAGAGTTAAGTTTGTGCATAAGACTTAGCTAAAATTAACGTTAGAGTAATTGAGCATTGGTGGATGATCCTAGATAACTTCTTGAGAGAGATTTTGAATCAATGAGGGATTTGTTAAAATTTTGGTAATTCAAAATCATTGTGTTTGATTTTGAGTTGGAAACAAAAAAAAAGAGTCAGATACGAGATCAAATATGTGTTGAACGTACAAAAAAGTGACGAAAATGGAGAGATAAAAATGATGAGGAGCAAAAAGGTGCAAAGACTATGTACAGGTTGCAGCGTCGTGGTGCCAGCTTGGTAGCACCGCGATGCCAACTTACGGGAAGTTTTCTATTTTGCCTTGGATTGCATGTTTAGGTGGTTTTGGACTTTTGTTTTGCATTAACTCATATTCTAACAAGAAATGGGGTTTATATGGGTGGTATAGAGCTTATATAAACTCGTGTAATTCATTAGAATAAGCAATGTTTTAATAAGAGAGAAAATAAAGGGTTAGGGCAGCTATGGCGCTGGGCATAAGTGTGGAAGAGTGCCATGAGTGCTTGAACATTAGACATAAGCACAAGATAGCACTGAGTATATTTTTTAGGAATTTCTCTATTATTTTATTTATTGAGTTTCTCTTGTGGGTGTTCTTTGTATATAAAAAAAATTGAATAAAAAAAACGATAATCTAAGATCCACTATGGACACAGGCAGTTATTGCGGAACCACATATATTCTTGTGCCTTGTGTATGTAATTATTTTCTTTATTGTGTGGTTAATCTTATTTATTCTTGTTTTACTTGAATAAATATTTTGTAAAGCGCATAGGATGTTATAATGCTAAATATCAAGTTAAGAGATATTAAGGCACGTATACCTCAATGAAGGAATCAATGCTAAAGCTAATTACCGATAATGAAATTAGTAATAAAACTAATTTCTCGCAATAAATTGATATCATAGTTATGGTTAAGTTGATTCTTAAATAGTGTCAGATTAAAGAGTCTAGACTAATACCTCAACACATGTTTTGCAATTTCATTCAATTTCATTACTAATCGAGTTGGTCTAAATTAAGGTTTCAAGGGGAAAAAAAAAAGGAGGGTGGGGGGTGGGGTAAGCCATGTTAGAGATTAGCTGATAACTAAGTGGGTTTCTAGAGACGATTAATTTTGGGAGAAGATAAAGTTATATTAGAAGAACCGATAAATTATAACAAGTTTCCCAACCGAGGTAAGTTTCCGTTAAATGCCCCAATTCAATGCTTTCAACTTAGTAAAAAAGAGCTTCTAAGTTTTAGCAACGAAAAAAATAAATAAATAAATAATATTTATTTTAAATTTTTGTTAATAATAAAATAATATAATAAATAATTTTAAAAATCTTATCATTTTATCACTTAATAATTATTTAATGTATTATTAAAAAAATTAAATGTATAATATTACTCCTAATTAAATCAGACAAAAGAGTTACCTCATGAATTAAAGATATTTGAGTATTATATGATTTCCCTTTGACAAGAAAACTCATGGAAACCACAAGTCGTTGAATTGCTATAATTTTTACACGACTTATAATCACAACGAAAAAGGAAAAAAAAACAATGTATTGTAAGAAATCTGGAATATAAAGTGTAAATTGATCTAACTTGCTAAAAACATAAGATTATAGCAACTATAAAAAATTCTTAAAACTGCCGATATAATAATTCACGTTATCTTATTTGAAAAGTTATATCGTTTTGACTTGTGAATATATATGAACCATGTGGATCTTCATTCCTTTAACCACTGCAATCTTATTGGCTGTGGATGAAATAAAGATAATTTATAAAACGAATTGGCGAAAGACACAAACTAAAGCATTGAAAGGATATGCATGGTGCTCTTTGGCTTCTAGGTGGTAGCTTCTTATAGTTTCTCTAGAGAGATTTTCATAGGTATCTTTAGCGTGATCATTCTTAAGAATATAAACTTATATTTTATAAGGTAAAAGAACATTTGAATCCGATGTAATTTGAGAAAAAGAATATATAAAATTAAATATTTTTAAAAATTTTATTTACATTATTATTAGATGTCGAAATGGGTTAAAGTTAATGTGCAAAGAGATAAAAATAAAAAATTACTTTTTTAATTAAAGATGAAAATTTTGATCAACGTCAATTAATGACTAGTTAATAGCCATCAATCAACACCAATCAAATGACTACGATCAATGACAGTCAACAGAGTCAATGGCCAATTAATGCCTCATTTTTTAAATATTTTAATTAAGAATAATATCTCCAATAAATTTTAAATCACATGCATAAATAAAAATTTAAAATATTTTAATTAATTTAAGTGTTTATTTTTATATTTAAGTTAAAGATTCAAATTTTATTTTAAACATAAAGAGGGATGTAATAGTAATTTTATTAATTTTAACAAATTTTTTATTAAAATTAAAAATATTAAAAATGTAGACATAATTCTTAAAAATATTAAGATTTACATGTCATTTACCATAAACACGAGTCTAAATAACTTTTTCTCTTTTAGAAAATAAACCATTTGTATATGTCAAACAACTAAAGGAAATTTTCCATTTTGACCATAATATTTTCCCATTATACACTTTTAACCACGGTCAAAATTTTTAATATTTATTAACTAAAAACATAACAATTGAATAATTTTGCCCTTATTTGGAATTTAGTGCTCCCCTCTCTCAAATCTATGGGAAATTGGCCTTTATTTTTAGGTAAATTATTTTACTTAATTATAGTTAAAATCTTTGTACTTTAATAACTAAAGACATAATTTTTTTTTCTTTTGCCCTTATTTGTATCATTTGCAAAAATATATATATTATTAAAAAATAATTATAAAAAAATACAAGTACAGCAAAGCGTGTGCGTTTTGCCCATGTACTATGTCCAGGCAAAAATTTTATATATATATATTTTTTAATTTTTTATAATTTTAATTATAATTATAATAGTAAAATAATTTAAAGAAAAATAAATATTTATTATTAAAAAATTCAAAATTATTTAATTTTTTATTTTAAAATTTTTATTTAAAAATGTATAAATTATAAAATTATTTAAGTTCAAAAATTATTATAAAAATTGTAAAGGGGCTTTTAAGTTGTTGCCCTCTTTTCCACAAACACTTCATTTGACTATGAAAATTAATTTGTAGTTGAATCAATGATAAATCTATGCTGTCTCAATGTTCCTTAAATGCAATTTGTTTTATAAATACAAATTAGTGGTGTGCAGTAGACCCATTTTTCCTTTTTTTGTAATTCTAGCTTAAAAAATAAGTGCCTTGTAAAACTTCCTTTATAATTTTTAAAGTTCAAGATGATTCTCATTCTAATTTATGGTATCAAAGACTTGAACATCCAATTCCTCATACTGTCAAAGAATAATGAAAGTTTCGAGCTTGAATTTTGCGACTCATGTTATATGGAAAAAGATGCATAGATTTCATTATTCATGTGTTGGTATTAAATCTAAAAACCCATTAGAACTTAAGTCCGAAACCTTTGAAGTATTCACACAATACAAAAATCAAAAGGAACAGCTTGAGAGATTTGATTATTGTAACAATTCTGTTGTTTCACCTTGCCGCATTCGCCATTGGCTTGCTTTGGTTACTACAAGGCCGGCGGGGTTCAGGGTTATGGGAGTTGATGATTTGCAGTGTATGTGTATTAGTGTTATGCTTTTGGCCTTTTAATCAGTTAATATGAAAGATGATAACAACAATTTGGCTATACAATACAAATGCCCTCTTCATTTCATAGAGACGAGAGATTTAGTTGTCCATCGATGGTTAATTTTTCCCTGCTTTTACAGGAAAATTAATAATAGATGATAACCCAATTATCTCTATTATTTACTTGAATGACTTTTAGTCTTTCGTGAGATCAGCTTCTCATTTTTAGGGACTTTGATATCTCTAGTCATGATGAGATATGTTCTTACAATTATAATATATATTAGAGGGATGTCGGATTCTGACAAAAAATATTTGATGTTTAAATTAATTTAAAATTCTATTTTATTAATATAGTAAAAAAATAATTGAATAATTTACTTGCATTCAAAAAAAAAATTACTCTAGAGATAATTTATTAGAGTTTTTGTATAATATGAGTAGTCCCCTCTTTAATATTTGAATTTATCAATTATAGATTTTTAGAAGGTAATTCTTGATAAATAACTATAAATAATTAAAATTTGATGTGACATAACTGTTTAAATTATGGAACCAACAACTATCATTTATTGGTGTTGATCTTACACCCTACTTCTCTTGTTTTAAGCATAAATTTATAACTGTTTTGTTGTGTCAATGACATAATCCAGGTTAATATATAATTTTGTACAATTAAATAAGAATAACTATCTTAGCTAATAGATGAAAATGGCATAATGGGCAATATATGAGAATGATGTCATAATTATAGTATTCTGACATGAATGAGAACGACATAATTACCTTAAATTAGTATTATTGACAAGAATGACATAATTAATTTTATTTAGTACTAATGAATGAGGACAACATTATTGTCTTTACTTTTAATATTATTAAATGAGAACGATATTATTGCCTTGACTTAATACTAATGAATAAGAATAACATCGTTGTCATTGTTCATTGACTTGATACGATGAAAATGACATTTTTACTTTTACTTGATGCTAATAAATGAGAATAACAATATTGCATTCGTTTAGTAGCATCGGACTATAACAACATCATTATTTTGACTTCAATGGATGACAGCATAGCCATAGCCGATGAATCTTACTAGACTAAAGTATTGGTAAGCTGATTTTAATATGTTGACCTTTGACCTTTATATTAGCAACTCGAGATCAATAGTCCTCAAGCTTCTTATTCAAAAATCTCAATATAACATTGTTCAAGCAAACCTTTCAGAGGCTTTTGAGGCAGCGTACCTAGTTGTAGGCTGCGGGGATGAAGATCGCACTAACTAGGGTAAAGAGCCTTATTGGCTATATGAATCAATAACAGAAGGGGAGGTTCTCACTGGTGTATTGATCCATAAAAAGAAGCTGGGGATCTAGCTATTTCTCACCAAACTCACCAGCCTTTTATGGATTGTGCACAATTTGTTGGGCCATCGGCTTACTTGAAATAGAGTTCAGTAAAAACAACCCTATATTTGCTACAATAATTGGCGAATCCAATCTAGGCAATGTTCCATTCCCAGGGACGGACTTGCAACATTAGCGCACACAGGTTTATAAAAGTTCACCTTTACATTGAAGGCTACATCCATTTGCTTTATTGTTGGAATTTTATTTTACCAAAGAACGATTACTAAGAGAATACACTTCTACTTTCACGCGTCTCTTTTTATACCCAAAAACAATTCAACTAATGCCCTTTGTCCGATAAAAAAATTTATACACAAAAACAATCCAACTAGTATCTTTTGTATTATCGAAAATAATCAAACGCAATCTAAATCTTGAATGAATTTCTTGATATATTTCTAATACAATATTAGTGAGGGAATTGCACTAGATATGCTTGGATAGTGGCAATAGCAAGTATACGTTCGTTGATAAATATTATCATTAACTCAAAATTTTAAGTTGATAAGTAAATATTTAATATTAATGTCACATAAAATATGAATTCAAGTAATTATGAATTAGAAAATTTACAATTTAATTTTAAATTTTAAATTAATAGATAAAAGTTCACTATTAATCTCACGTGAACATAAATCTAAATAAATTTAAAGTAGAATAAATTTTTTAATTATTAAAATAAAAAGATAAATTAAAAAAATAAAGATGTAAAAACTTTGATACCATATTAATTTAGATGATAAATGAAAGATTAATATTAATATTAAAAATAAATCTTAATAATAAAAATATTACAAATTCATCTCTAATTTTTCACAATACCCTTGTATAAATATATTTTCAAAAGAACTTTTTTTAACTTTTTAATCTAGAGCCCATCACCTCGTCTCTCCTGACCATCTTCAAACAGCTTTCATTCTAGTGAAAAAAATCTACGCGGCTTGCATAAAAATGCTTAAAACATTATTAAAACATAAAATCAAAGACTCTATTGAATACCTCCATTATTTTTTCATTGACCACTTCCCTTCACTGATTAATATTTTTCAGACTTCTCTCGCCCCCTTTCAACTTTGTCCATGAAATCATAACCATCTTCAATTCTTGTAATTTTTTTGGAAGATCTGAGACTATCCTATGCTCTCTTTTCTTCTCTAGCATGATGAGAACCATTTTGTTGATGCAGTCAATCTATGATGTAGCAAACAACAAATGCAAATTTGAAAAAACTGAAATTTAATTTTGTTGTCTCGTAAATTTATTAGATTTGCAAGTTGAGAAAGTCGAGTAACCGATCACAAGATCACCGAACTTGCAAGTAGAGAAAGCTAAAATTACCATACTTTCTCGACTTACAAATCAAGTAGATCACTAACTTACTCGACTTGGTATAAAGTTACAACTTAGTTTTGTTTGGCGTCTATTTAAACAAAACCCCTATAAATGAGACACAGTTTCACTTTTACGAATCTCTTTTTATGCATAAAAATAATCCAATCAATATACTTTGTATAATAAGAAATTTATACCCAAAAAAGAAATCCAACTACTATCCTTTGTATAATAGAAAATAAACAAGACAATGAACAATTTTTTTTATATATCTCTGATACAGTATTAGTGTGTGTGTGTGTAAATTGATAGTTAGGCTCTATATATCCAACACTATTTACAATATACAAGTCTTTTTGCGATGTATCAGAAATCGATTTGTTTTCCCATTGTTCTGAAGCCTTCATGTTATATGGCAGAGGAAGAGAACAAAAATTTGTACCGAATTTGAGCGAGCAACAAATGATATATACCTTAAATATAAGGAGGCACGACATATTTGTGCTAGAAGGTTTTATATCTTTCTGCCAAACTCTACTTTCTCCTTTTAACTCTCTAAGTCTCAACTGTCTTTAGTGAGAATAAATAAATAAATAATTTATTTTTAGATTAATATTATTAAAATTTGATAATTTAAAATTATATTTAAACATAATTATGAGTTGAAGATCAATAAAGAGTCGAAGTGAAGTTAAGCATATATTGAATAGATGAAAAATAAATTAAAATAGAGCGCTGAAAGCTAAAAAGAGCTTGGAGTATGAGAGGAGCACTTCTAAACTTTGGGGCCGCAATATTAGAGGGTCATCGTCGAAAATTTTTATTTATTATATTTTAATTTTTTTTTAATTAATTGTTGACTTAGACATCAGAGAATCATCGTTGAAAATAATTTTTAACTTGATTTAACTATTTCATAATTACATGATAACTTTGAAATCCAACACATTTTAAGAGAGATTATCTCAACTCAACCTTATAAGAGATTTAATCGTTGTTTTTAAATAAATAAAATCTTCGAGGCTCTAAATTTTTTTAATTTTGATGTTAACAATTATTAAATTAGAAATAAATCTGAATTATTTTTTTTATATTTTTTTGCCCTAAGTTTTTCAAATTTGAAGTTAACAATTATTAAATTTGAAATAAATTTTTTTATTTCGCCTATATATATTATGGAATCAGTTCAGCAGTTCACTCCGCAAGTGTAAAAAGTAGCAAGTGAGAGTAATAAAGACAAGGTCAAACAATATTTAAAACTCAAAATTTGTATCAAGTGGCCCAAAAGTCATGCAAACCAATCTTAAGCTAAGATATGACCCGACCTGCTTCGATAATAGAATCTAAAAACAGGTAAAAAACGGATTGACAATGCAGGAAGACAAATTTTACCTAGATTATAATTTCAATTATTAATATTTCATTTGAGTTAAAGCCCTCAATATTATTATTTGACATGGTCAATGAGTCTTTGCGCACGAGGGATAAAATACTTTTAATTTCTTAACGAATTTAATTATATTTCTTATTACAACTACTAAAAATCTATTAAAATATAAATTGGTCACATTATGATAAGGATATTCACCATTCAAATATGATTTAAATTATAATAAATTCTGTCACTTTAAATAAACACAATCAGTCAACCAATTCATTAATTCAATCATAAGCTTTCAAGCATTAAGCATTTACACACAGAGTATTAAAAGAAATTCATTTGAGAGAATTATCATATTCTTAAAGAAAGAAAACAAGAAATATAATCTTCTTGAAGCACTTTCACACATGTCACAAATTTTTTTAAGTAATTATTAACTTGAGCATTGACGTATTTTTTCTTGCAGAAGCACGATACTTTTCTCGCAAATTCGAGCGTACTTCAAGAAAATTGAGATAATTTTGTCAAATTTTATCTTTGTAGCTTTCAATTTGAATGTTTAATAGACTTAATTGTTTGGATCTAGATGACTTTTTTTTATTATCTTATATTTAAATATACGTGTTAAGTTATATATATTACAATTCAAAAATAACTTAAAATTAGTATTTTTACATTTATATCCTTATAGGTTTTTAATGTTAAATTAATAATTAAAAAACATAAAGAATATATAAATAAAATCATATTTAATTGTACAAATTAATATTGAAACAATGTTAATTTAAATTTCATTACACTTTTTTGTCGTATGATTTTTTATTTTAAGTTATAAGATAGTTCTAAATTAAAAAAACACAAAAAATTAAAGAAAATAATAATTTTGAAAATTCATAAAAAAAAGTATGCAGTTTTTATTATGATGGGTATTTGATAAGAAATAATAGAAATGAATTTTATATGTATAGAAATGTAAATATATTAAATAGGATAGATTTTTTTTTTTTGAATAATTAATTATGGTACTAGACTTTTTACAATCACCTAAAAATTAAAAAAATATTGTTTTTAAATCAGTCAAAATTTAACTAAATTTTCATTACATTAAGAAAAGAAAGAACAACTAATTTTAAATGATTGAATAAGCTAAATTAAGTTATATTCAATATTAAGTTAAGAGAAAACAATAAGGTAGTATTATTTTTTGACTAAATCTAAATGAAGCTAAATGACTGAATATGAATAATTTTTTTGGGTTTTTAATTAAAAAAACAAATAAAAACTAATGCTTTTATATTTAAACCTTTATAAATTTTAACATTAAATTAATAAAAAATATATATATAAACAAAATATCAATTTAATTATATATATTTAATATTAATTTAAAACACATTAATTGTAAAATTTTGACAACACAATAATTACTTATTATATATTATAAATATTTCATGAAAAATAAAAGAGATGACTTTTATGTAAATAAAAATGTAATATATTAAATAGGTAAAGATTGTTTTTAGAAGAATTTGTATGTAATTTGTATGTGGCGCTTTGCAGAGGAGCTATTCAGAAAAGGAAAATATGGAATTCCCTTGGCCATTATAAGCAAGCAAGCAAGCTACATGGGCATTTCTCTTTGTGCAATTAAGTTTAGATGGAGCTCAATGGGCTGAACTAAATCACCAAAAATCCCATATCATTAATTGTATTAAATTATTTTCTTATTATAGGTTAGTCTTTAGTTTGCTTCTTGAAAAATTCTTAGTTACATCTTAAACAAATGTGATTTTTCAATATTAGGTAATAGACAAACTATATATATATATATATATATATATATGTGGGACAAGATCTATAACACCTATTTTTTTTACATAATTTTTAACATAAATTTCAATTTATTAGATTACATTTTATTCAATGGCTAAAATTAAAACTAATGTGTAACTGTAATCTTTTTAAAAATTATTAAATTGTTAATGGAGGCCACTATAATAATAATAATATTATCTTTTCTCTCCTCTTTTATTTCTTTTTTTTAAATCTCATTTAACTCATTTTTCTTTCATATTAATGTTATATTTATTTATTGTATACAAATATCATATTTAATTATTTTTTAACAACTTCACTTTTGAAAAAAAATTGAATATATAAATTTTATAGATTATATATGACTCATTTTTTAAATTATTCATAATTTTTAAATATATTGAATTTATAAATTAAAATTATGCACAAGTAAGTTTTGGAGTTTTTTTTTTTAAATTAATAACAAATTAGAAGATTAAAAAAAATTAAAATTGAAAAAGAAAGTTAGCTTGTATATGTGTTTTAGCTAATATGTTGAATTCAACTTCAAACAATTAAAAAGAACATTATTCAAGTATGTTGAATTCATCCTCTTTCTTTTTGGTTCATTTCTTAAAAAATAACCTCTTCCTTCACATGCCTTCTTAAAAAATGGGAAACAAAATATTAGAAAATATGAAGCCTTTTGTTTTATCTTGATAAAACAAAAGTTATAAATTGAAGAAAAATCAAGTAACCAACCATATGGTTTATTATAGAGGTTGAATAAGCATGATGATATAATTAAATATAAACATATTTTACTACACTTAATTAATATGTACAAGTATATAAAAATTCTCAAAGTCCAGAATATTAATTCGTATAAATCATTTAAAAGTAGAAACATAATTTATATAAATCATATCCATATTTTAAAAAGGCCAAGCTATTCATAGTAAAAAAAAAAACAAGTGACTTGTAAAGTATTTAATTGAGATTTATCCTAAGTGTAATTAAAATAAAAAAGATTCAGTCTCGTTCTTGATAAAATAAGCAAAAATATATTAGCTAGCTTCATTTGTCAATTTCAATTCTCTTTATTCTTTTAATTTGTTCTTAATTTTTTTTAATAAAAAAGTCCAAATTTCACTTGTGAATTGTTTTAATTTATAAATTTAAATATATTTAAAAATTATGACTATTTAAAAAATAAATCATATATAATCTATACAATTTATATATTCAATTTTAAAAAATGAAGTTGTTAAAATTAATTAAATATGATATTTGTACACAATAAAAAAGTAAAAATATTAATATGAGAGCTAAAAATGAGTTGAATAAGATAAGAAAGAAAAATAAAATAGGAAAGAGAATATAATAATTAAAAAATTAGATGAAATGTGATTTTAATTGTTGAATAAAATGTGATTTAATGATTAAAAAATTGTATTAAAAGTTGTGTAAAAGAGAGGTGTTATAGATCCTACCCTTATATATATATATATATATATATATATATAATGTAAATAAATGTAATGAATTTATTTTCATAAGAATTTCTCTCAATTATCTTAGTTGGGAAATGATGAAATATAATGTATTGACTATTTTATAGGAGGGTAATGTGTTAATATATAAATATTTTACTACTTCATAATTAAAAAATTATGAAAAAGAAAATAAGAAATATAAATGTGATCCAATAATAAAAAGAACCACTTATTTAATGAGAATTCAAGCCCGATTGTGTGAACAAGAACAAAAATTTTGTTTTTATTACAATTAACTCACCTAAAATCAAAATCATCTAAAGCGCAACTCAATTAATCTCTAACTCTACAATTAAAGAGAAATAAGCAATTTTCACTCTTCCACTTAAAATATAATTCAACTAACCCTTCATTTTACATTCGGAGAGAAACAAAAAAATTTCTATTTTATATTCTGCAATCGAAGAGAAATAAATAATCTTTTTTATAGAAAAAAATAAATAATTTTTATAAATAATAATTAAAGAAATTTTAGTTCAACTCAAATTTAAAAATTAAATAATTAAAGTGTTAATATTAATCATTAGATTATAAAGATGATCTGCCACTTTAGAAATAACTTTAATCTGAATTGTGAATTAATTCTTCCTATTAAAGTTATTTAAGTTGCCTATTCGATTGGATTCCCGTAAATTTCTTTATTTTGAATATGGCATTTTTAGGTGAGGTTTTGATTTGAGCATGTTTTACAATATTAGTAATATTGTGCAATTTTTTTTTTTTAAGTATATAAAAAAAAAAAAATAGTTTACTTCAGCCTCGCGTCTTGATTTTTAAGATATAATTGGTTAATCATCGTGGAGATCTTGCAAATCCACGTCATCATCATAAAACGAGTTGACTCGGGATTTCAAAAGCTTTTATCTTGACCCGAGGTAGCATGCCGCCACGTGCAACTACTAGAGTCAGAATCGGAACGCAATTATTCTTAAACTTTGTCTCTTCCTTATTTTGGGCTAAACAAAAGAAACAAAATCAAGCATGGAGAACACGTGTATGAACAGAGTCAAAATTCTGTTCTCTCTCATGTTTCCTTATCGCACTTGTGCTGCCATTCACTGTAACCCATGCTGTATGTGTTTAAGCAAATTTAATGTGATTTTTTTTATCAATCGAATAATATTATTTTTTCAAATAATCTTTTAAATTTTTGAATAATATTTTAAAATTTTATTTTAAATAATATGTTAAATATTCATAGATAGTATAATAATACAATAAGTAATTTTAAAAAATTATATTATTTTATTATTTAATAATTATTTAATATATCAATTTAAAATATTTGAAAAAAATTATAGCATTGCTCTTATCAATTAACTTTTAAAATAAGAGTAATGTTGTATTCTTCCAATCATATCTTAAATTTTATATTTTAAATTGAGTTATTATATAATTATTAAGTGATTAAATAATATAAATTTTAAAATTATTTATTATATTATTATATTATTTAATAATTACTTAATATTTTATTTAAAATAAAAAAATTAATATATTATTTAAATGTCTAACATTATTTATAAAATAATATTACAAATTTATAATGACATCACCGTTGTGGATAAGTTTTTTGAAAGTGTAAATTGATGCCATTATTGGATCTAGTTATTAATTGATATCTGTTTATAACCAAAAATAAAAAAGGTAAAACTTTTTAATGTGTAAAAAGCAAAACTTTAATTTATATATAGAAAAAAAATCATAGATACTGATTACAAATAACTCTAAATTAAATGATGCAGCTGACAATTAGCATGTCCATTAACACCCTTTTTAACTTTTGTTTTTTTTTTATGAAAGTTATTAAGATAACAAATCATTTATTTCTTTGCTCTTATATTATTTTTTAAAATTCTTCTTATGATTTTAGAAGTTTTAAATTGATGCAGAAATCTGTGTTTAATTATGAATTCATACACTATTTAGGATATAATTAGGAGTCTTGATTTATGTGTTATTTAAAATTTAGTATTTAATCTATTTTATGTTAAAGTGAAAACAATTAAACAAATAAAATATCTTAAATAATATAATGCAGAAATAAGCAATTAAGAATTTAGAAATAGAAATATAAAAGAAACAATACACAGAATTTACGTGGTTCGACAACTTGCTTACGTCTACGTTCACGGTGAATTAAGATCACATTCTCTTATTATTAAATCTTCATACACTCACAAAGTATACATTTTATAAGAAATACTCACAGATAAAAAAATACCCTCTCTTATACATAAGGGATTTTTGTCACTAAAATTTATTAAGATTTGTGTTTAATCACTAAGATGTCATGAAGATGTCACAAAGAATATTATTATCACAAAGATATATTTACAAGTCAATTAAGAGTATTTATATAAATTTTAGGACGACCTAAGTTAACTCTAAACTCGTGAGAGTCATTTTAGGGAGTTTTAAAATAAATAAGAGACAAAATAAATTTGATCAAAATAGGACTGATTCCAGCATTGGGAGCCGCGACGCTCAACTCCTGGCACTGCAATGTTGGGACATCCCGCCTAGGTGCCGCGGACTGAACACCTAGTACCGCGAGACTCAAATTTTATCATGGGCGTTGCAGCGCCCACACCTGAGCACCACTATTTACATTTTCATCTTCTTTCTTGTTCGTTTTCAATTCTTGCATACTTAACGTACTTGATTTGTTTTGTAAATTATATTTCGATTATTTTTAATTAATTTTTTCACATTTTAGATTATTCTCAATTAAATATTCAATTTATTAGTTATAAATATGATTGCCATTCTTAGTTTTTTCTTATTCCGTTATCAACAATATTTCAATTTATTTCTTAATTGAGAATTGTCTTATTCATTTGATAGTATTTTACGTCGTAAATTCTAGATTACGTACATCTAATATCGCTTATGCATTATATCATATATCTAATTAAATCAGTACTTATTTTTATTTTTTTCTTATAATTCTTTCTTGATCACACTTAGATGGAATAAGAAACCAACTATTAATATATAATAATATGTGTATATTTTTATATATTAGTTTGAGATAATTATGAACTCTTATAAGAAATTGAGAATTGATAACGACATTTTTTATGCATATTGACTAATTATAAATTACTTAAGGCTATGAAATAAAGAATTGTTTCGAACCTATACCAAGACATACTGATTATAAGATTGATTTTAAAATTTTTTCTGAAAATATTAATAACTTTTGAAATATATTTATAAATAAAAAATAAAGCTAGTATATGACTTTATATTAATGCTTAAATAGTACATTCCTTATGTTCATCTAAATGTAACTATTGTGAGATTATTGAGAGAGTTAAATGTCGATATATTATATAAGGGTAATGTTATATATCTTAAATTTATATTTCAATTTGTATGTTAAGTAATGATAATATCAAATAATTATTAGATATAATGTGTAATTTTAACATTTATACTATTTTACCACCAAATGGTTATTTGACACATTATTATTTAGGCTACAACTTAAGATATGTAGAATTATTTTATTATAATATTATTTTATAAAGAGTAATGCTACATATTCAAAATTGTATTTTAAATAATGATGTGTCAAGCAATCCTTAAGTGACAAAATAATGTAATGAGCAATTTTGAAAATTTATATGTTTTATTACCCAATGATTGTTTGACACATTATTATTTATGATATAATTTTTTTTAAAAAAATTAAATATCATTTATTAAAAATTAAAGATATTACAAGACTGTTGCTCTAAAAGTAAATAATTATCGGGACAACACAAATTTAATACTTATTGACGGATGCTAGAACCTAATGATAATAGCATAATGACAATAATATACTTAGCACCTTAACATGGGTATTTTACTTTAAACTATGAATATTTGATTATTTATTTGTGTTTTTTTTTATCTTAAATAGGTGCATGAGGAAAAATGTGATATATAAGATCAAACAGAAGGCGATTCAGACGAGAAACAAGTAAGATGCGCTCAAAAGTCAAAAATGACTCAGCACATGGCTGGGTGTCACAATGCTCAGTAGCTAGTGCCATGACGCCTGTTGAAAACATCAATCTCTCATTCAAGTTCCTAGCGCCGCGACGCTTGTGCGATGTATAAATACCTGTCTCAACTATTCTATTTTAACTAGAATTCAAAGCTCTTCGCCCCAAGGGTTTTCTCATACTAACAAAAATACTCTTTTGAGATAAAAATAGATAGGCTTGGAATGGAGGAAAAATGCAAGCAACGGATACACATCCAATTCAAGAGATCAAAGCAAATTTATTGAAGATTGAAGAACTAATTCTTGGGCATTTAAGTCAAGAGGAATAAGAACAACTCAGGATGTCACTTGTGTTATTTTCTTCCTTAACTTTAAAAGATGATCATGTTTATGATATTTTCGTATTCTTGCTTTGATACTCTTATTGTAAGTACGAGCTAAATACTTTTGATCTAAAGTTAGACGTTCTTGAACCTATTATGTAGTTAAATCTTTTGAACTCTTAGTAATGAACTTAATATCCCATAATTGATTCAATCCGTCTGTCCTTAATGCTTTCATTATATCTAATCACTATTTTGAATGTGTAGGAACCATGATAACTTTGACAAAAAAGATTCATATGTTTAGCCTATAATAAATTGATACATGATCATATGGTAACATTTATAAGTTCCATTTACAATAGACATATACCTATATGACATGTATGATTTGATTTAAACTTGTTCTTAATGAGTTACATCTTATTCAGCTTACCGTAGATATATAGGTAATTGTTAGGGTGTGATATTATTATTCAACTATTGACAGAGACTTATGATGAAATCAATGTCTAGCCAATCAATTGGTAGTAATAGAATAACTAAGGAGCTAAAGAATTCAATGAAATATTAGGGGATACGTCGAAATCCTAGATTACTTTTCAAACTATTGAATTTTATCTTTGAGTGCTTATGATATTTAATTAAGTTTAATTTGATAGCGGTAGTATAGTTAGTTAAACTCCATCTCAAATTTTTTTTTTGTTCTGAATAAAGGTAAAATAGAGTAATTTTAGTAATTGATTTAAGAAACAGATACAATAATCTCTGTGAGGTCGATAATCTAGACTCACTCCTAAATTACTTGATACGATAGCGTACACTTACGTTAAGCTATTAAAGCACATATTACCTAAACCTCTTCCTAAGAAGAGAAATGAAAATTAGACCCCAAATTGGAGCCAAGCCCTAAAGGGCACAACAACCCATCTAAATAGGAACCACTACTTTTTTAGTGAGGGACTAAACTACTCTTCTAAAAGGACTAGACTACCCCTTAAATGAGGGACGGACAATTAACATTATCTTTATACAAAAAAAATATATGTTTCCACACAAGAGAATTATTACACAAAAAACTTCACATAAAAAAAAATAAAATTACAAAATACCCTTCAAATACACAAAAATTCTCTCACACAATAAAAAAATACAAATGGTACACAACACAAATATATTAACTATTCCAAAACAACCCCCGATAATCCTAATCCTACAAACCAACAAACAAAACATTATGCCTCAAAATAGTTTAGTGGCCATAAGATAATAGTGGATCACCAGATATTGCTGTTGCACTGATTTTGGGTACAAAAATATTGCCGATGAGCTTGACATATTTATATGGTAGTGGCTCTCCCCCACAACGTTCAGCTTCGACGGTGGTGGATTGGAATAGACGGCGTTGAGGACATAGAGTATGGCGCCAAAGGAGATTCAGGCAAAGTCTGGCAAGGTATTCTAGCGACTGGCCAAATCTAAACCAAAAACAGTCTCCACAATCCAAAAGTGAATGAGTCGAGACAAGTGAAAATTTTGCCAAACCTTATTCAGCCATCTCTGAATGTATAATATTATTTTTTTTATAAATAAAAATACTCTATTATAGATATTATTATTTAACACATCCACTCAGATAAAATATTAAAACTCATTTATTATTAATAGAGGGAAACACACCAATTTTTGATGCTTTCATTTTTTTTCTTTAAAATATTATATTTTAAAATTTTTAATTTTAAATAATGTATTAATATGTCTTTTTTAATTTTATATTATTTAATTAGTTGATACATTACTCGTTTGGCTTAATATTGAATTTTTTTTATAACATAGCATTACGTACACAAACTACTTATATAAGTTCGCTCACATAATATAATTAAAATGATAAATATAAAAATAAAATAAATTATGTAATAATTTAACTAATTTAATCATACCACATCAGCTAATAGAAATAAATTTCGTATATGTAATATTATTCTTTTCCAATTCTAAAAGCTCTTTTTAATTTTTTTTATATCTTTTTGTTATTATAATTTTTTTAATAAAAAATTTAGGGAATTGAAAATAATTGTTTGATTTCTATATTGAGCTTTTATAAATTAAAAAAAGAATACGGTTATTTTTATTTTACGAATTTTACCTATGTTCTTATAATATAACTTTTAAAAATTTATTTATAAATATCATTACAATTTTTTTATTAAAAGTAGTGATTAACAAATAACAACTAAATAAACAATACAAGTTGAGACGGCTTGGTGTGTAAAGTCTCTCGCACTCATACAGTCAATATTACGTTCAAGTTATTAGGTTCTCTCCTCCTTTAATACTATATATATTGTTTACTAGAGAGAGAAGGATTTAAATTTTGAACGTTTATTAGAATAAAAGTAGATCTATTGTCAATTTTTTTATTATCGAATTATTAATACAAATTCTAAATAATAATAATAATAATTTTATTTTTTTAATAAAAATTATCTATGTTAAAAAAAACAATTAACTTTTCACATCTATAATGCAAGTTAAAGTTACTCTACCTTTTTTATTAGAAAAAAAAGTATTTAGACCTCGAATATTTTAAAAAATTAATATGCAAACTCTAATATTTTTAAAAATTTTAACAACACTCTTATTAAGTAACAATTTTTACTATTTTAATAATAAAAAAAATTTATATATCTTTTTTTTACAAATTAAAACATTTTTTTATTAAAATAAATAAAACATTTATTTGACATAGGTGTAAATGTAATTTTTAAAATTATTAAAATATGCATAACCTTTTCCAAAAACGTTAAAGATGCAAGCCTCTTTTTTTCTTCTTTAATTATAATATCAATAAATTAAAAAGAATTTTATAAAAGAATTGATTTATTTTTTTGAATAACTATAGATTACCCTAAAAAGAACCTTCAATAATAAAAGTTATTTTTTTTTTCTTTTTTTAAATATAGAAGGAATTTATTTTGGAAAGAATTATAGAGAGAGCATTGATATATTGAAGAACATGGACCAAAGTAGTACGCTTTTCTTGTACTTTTCCTCACTCACCTATTCCTCTTTTAGCCTTTTGATCTTCTGTTGCCACTCAAATATGCCTGAAAAAACACCATTCCATACAATACAAACTCATATCTAGATTTATCCATAAGACAACCGGTGTTGTTTTGTTTTGTTCTTTTTTGTTTTTTTTGACAGAAACATATATCGCTTCTTCTCCGATCAGTGTGTAGGATTGATAAGAATGGCGAACCAAGCAGAATCATCGTCGGGAGCGAGTGCGAGTGCGGGTGTAACAATGTCTGGACTGGGACTGAACCCTTCCCCTTCGGCTTCAGCTAATGTCGACCCAAAAGTTGCATTGGTAGTTCAGTGGATTCAGGCTCTTCAATCTCATGAAACCCGAGAGCGCGCCCTCATTGTCCTCTCCAAGGTAATCTACCCTTTTAAACGAGCCTGTTTGGTTGCTTGGAAAACGTGGGAAACGTGCAGCATTCATCACCATCCCCCGTTCTTGTGGGATACCAGATAATTTTCGTTTCTTTTAAGTTGTTTTCTCGGGAACCAAGCAGACCCCACCAACAGAGTTTGTTTTTTATTTTAAAAAATATAAATATATATTTTTATTATTTGTTGTTAGTGATTTTATAATTTATACCATTATCAGCCCATTTATATATATATATATTAAATGAGGTGAACCAGTTCCCTTGTGTTGCTATATATATATATATATATATTATATGAGGTGAACCAGTTCCCTTGTGTTGCTATATATATATATATATATATATATATATTATATGAGGTGAACCAGTTCCCTTGTGTTGCTTTAATCAATTGCATATGATATCATCTCTGTTTATCAGAAAGTATAATTTGATTATTGATTCGAACTAAACGTGGCTCATTAACATTTTACTGTATATACTCCATTACATCCGTCAAACTGAGACCTTCTGCTTTCTTTGTACATGTTTCATTACTTTCTTTTACTCCTTTGATGTTAATATAGCACACTAACCTACAATGTCATGTGGTATCCAGCAGCAAAATAAATTGGGGGACACTTAGGAAAGAATTGGACTAACACGATAATTATTTGAATGTTATGAAAATTCATCCAATACAAAAGGAAGAAAAAGATATTCTAGTGATACAATTCATGTTCAATAGTGTATTACAAGTATGATGTATGCCAGACTGCATTTGCAGGTCGCGTGCAACTACTTTCTATCAAGATGATCTGGTCAAGAAAATGAAAAGTGAAAAGTGAAAAATTATCAAGTATGTTGTCTGGTTGAAGAAGAGGAAAATGCAGTAATTAATTACATCAAGTGTTAATGAAGCAAGGACAGCTATGAATTCACATAATATTACTGCAAGAAACATATATGATATTATTGTTAAAATGGTGTTTTTGAACAAGTACTTTTGTTTCACTTATTTCCTAAAATGGGAAATTTGTTAGGTTTATTAAATTGCCTATACATGGTAATTAAGATAATAATGTAACAGTTTTCTGTTTAACCTCTTTCCAGAATAGGGAAATTCGTAAAGATTTGGCGCCTTTGTTGTGGAACTCATTTGGTACAATATCGACACTTTTATTGGTAAGGTTATGCCATTTGGCTTCAATAGATATCTTTTCCATGTAACGTTTTTGCTTTGTGATTATCGAACTCTTATCTTTTGCAAAGTTTCTTGCTTATTTATATAACTATCTGATATATTACAGTTTTCTTGACAAGAATGTAAAAGACACTTGATTTGTAATTCTCCATCACCAATTTGAAAAGTCATTATGGTATCTTATTTCATATTCATTAGTACATTAGTGATTGAGATTGAATTTATCATTTTCAGGAAATAATATCAGTATACTGCTCACTATCATCTCCAAATCTTACAGAAAGAGCATCGATCCGAGCATCTAATGCTCTCGCCCTATTTCAGGTTATTGTCCTATATCTGAAATTTTCAGTTCTCTTCCATGTCCACTTATAATTGTCTTCTTGTTTGATCAATATTTTGTGGAAATTTCAGCAGCCTTTCTTATAATTTGTTTGAGCATGTATCTGTAAAGTGTTAATTGGGAATCGAGTTTTGCCATTAACCTAAAATTTTAAGGTCTGTTTAGACGATGATCAAAGATCATTGGGTTCATCACTTCGTATAGAGGTTGAGTAGGGTTTGCTATAAACTTAATTGCAGCAACAAATTAATTGTTTTCCAAAACAGAGAGTAGAAGAGAAAAAGGAGGTGAGAGTTTTCCAAATTGGTTTAGAGGCATACTGTCATTCTGACAGCCATTTTAATTGCCAGTTAGTTCAGATATGATTTGTCCATCTAAGGATCATATGTTCTTTACTGGTTGACATGTTAGCATGGTTTGATTTCTTTTCCTTCGATCTGTTCTCCTTTTAAATTCAGATTCTGCTGTGTGTCATAAACCATCTCCATCAGCATGTAATATCTCGTGTATTATTTTGTTTTACAGTGTGTAGCTTCCCACCCAGATACAAGGATGCATTTTCTTAAGGGTACTTTTCTCTAATCCTTAGACTATGCAAGGGGATTACCCTTTCCCATTTTGTGGAAGTTCAAATTGCATCTTACTTTATTTAAATGTGTGAGCAAATTAGAAAATCAAAAGCAGTATATGCAATCCAATATATAATATATATATATATATATATAAAATTGATTTCTAAAGAGATTCACATTAGCAGATATTATTGAACCTGGTGCTCTTTCATCTTTTTCTTTCAATTGAACACTTCAATATATAGATGCTTCTGAGGAGACTATTAGGAAATGAGCTTCACTTCCCCAAGTTTTCACATAATATATACCAATCCACAAATATGTAGTTTTCACTGCTTCCATTCTCAAGGTGTAATGAATTGTATGACTTAGTTATGACCACTTTAGGTGCAATAAAAGGTTCTATGGAGAGACCTATCTTTGGGTTGAAAATTCTTGTGATTGTGCACTTTATTTACATTTCTGTGAATACAGGTTACCTTTTGGTATTTACTTCTTCCAACCAAAATATCATTACTAATTAGTTCTATTTTAGATATGTGACAAGTGATCTAATGATTGAATTTCATTTTTGCAGCTAAATTGCCGTTGTATCTTTATCCCTTTCTCAGCACTAAGAACAAAGGAAAGGCCCATGAATATCTAAGGCTTACCAGTTTAGGTGTTATTGGTGCCCTAGTGAAGGTAGCTCTCCTGCATCATTGCTCTGTTGAATACTTTCTTGCTCTGAAATTCTTCAGTGGTCAGTGCTGGTACAATGTTTTCTACTCCAGTACAAACAACTTGTGTTAGAGCTTGGACTTAATCATTTATATATGAAAGATTGATATGCCTCTCAGCTTATCTACTAATATTTTTTGTAGATCTGTGGTTGTGAAACTAATAGTTTTAAGTTCTGAATTCTTTCTTTCTGTGCAGTCTGGTGATCCAGAAGTTATCCATTTCCTTCTTGAGACTCAAATATTTCCTTGTTGCCTAAACTGCATGGAGGTGGGCACTGAATTATCAAAAACAGTGAGTCTCTGAACCTTCCTGACCAATCAGTAGCTTATAATAATTGTATTGATGTTAGAGTTTGCAATCAGTTAAATAAGCCATTGCCTGCAATTTGTACATAGATGCTACATATTTCCGTCTTGTCCAGGAATTTTGAAATTACTTGAGTTGCTCAAAATCCTTATATATTGCTTACAAATGTTCCAACTTTGTTTTAGAATTTTCTGTTCGGCAAATACTTATCTGGAGAATAACAGGTTCAAATCTCTTCATCTTAGTTGCATATGATTTTTTGTAAATTCACCCCTCTTGAAATATCATATTGCAGCTGACTAATTTAGCTGTCCATTATGATGCAATTGGTCATTTCCTCCTTTTGAAAGAAGAATTATGTTATTTTGATTAGAAATGATTGTGGCTTTCAGCCTATGAAGTGGTCTTAATTTTATTTATATCCTATCTATAATTATAGTCATTTTAATCAACAAAGGGACTTTTGATTTTGATTTTTCTACTATATACCATACCACAAAAGATTCTGATCTCAATGTTAAAATTAGAGAATGGAACAGAGAAGCACCGTAAGGCCTGATAACCTAATGAGTTCAAGAATATGCCTCTAATTAGGACTCTGCCAATATGGCTTAAATATAATCTTGAACATGTGCATGTCTCTGGACATTAACTTAAATACTCTTGTTATGTATCCTATTCTGCAGGTTGCCACATTTATAGTTCATCAAATCTTACTGAGTGATGAGGGGTTGAGGTATTGCTGTACTATTGCCGAACGTTTCTTTGCAGTGGCTCGTGTTCTGGGTCAGATGATTGAAAACAATGCTGAAGAACTCTCCCCAAGGCTGATAAAACATATTATTCGTTGTTATTGCAGGCTCTCACAGAATCCGAGGTTAGTAAAAACATTGATTCTTTTCTAGATTATTTCACACCCATTAGTTAGTGCATTTAATATATAAATGTTTGTATTTATTTTTAAAATGTCGGGCATGTGATGGACTAAGATGCTGTCTACCTATGAGGTTAAGAGACAATACCTTTACTAACCAATTGCTTGTACGTTCTTCAGAAACCTCTCCTTCTTCTAAGCTATTGTGAAATTTGTTAGTAGAGAAATTTATACATGTGCACATACATTTACTATATATATTCTGGGGTGAGGTTTATCTTTATGATATACAGAACTTGTAATCAAGGTTGCAATTCTCATACGATATCAAGTTTCAAGTTTATGGGTGATGCCTAACCTGTTACATTTCAAGTTTCTAACTACCTTTATAAGAAATATGTAAGTTTAAACTTAAAAATAGAAATTTATGGCGATGCAAGCACAAGTGTATTTATGAATGCTTGTGTGGAGGCCATGACTTTGTTATTATTTTGAATTATTTACATTATTATTATTAACCCTCTTATATAAATTCTTGTTCTACTGTCATTTTTAGGGTGACCAAGAAACACTGGCAAATCTTAAAGACTTGATTAACAGTGTCGCAGCTAGACAGCAGGCAAGAATGTATCATGTCTAAGATTCATATGGCCGGGGCGCGTCAGTGGCTGGGCACAACTTTGTAATCCATGGTGGCAAGGCACAAGAGAGTAACATATCATCTACCAAATACAAAATATAGTTCATTTTATACTCTATAACTGAGTCATCAGTGCATATGCTGATGCTGTATATGTTAAAAGTGACATGTAGTTTATTGTAAAAGAAGAAGCCGGCAACTGTGCTAAACTCAGTCAAAAACACCTCCAGTTTCCCTAAAATATAATAGTATAGGTATAGCTTTTATTATGCAATTCGTGTTGATACCGAGTTTTCTATCTTTTACATGCTGGCATATCTCTTCTCTTGGCTCTCTTCTTAACTCCTCCCCCATCCTTTTTTGCCAAAGAAAACAAAAGCTTATGACTAGCATTGATTTGGTTAACTACGTAGAGTTTTATCTTGAGATGTAGCCACAAAGTAATGACCAACTTATTGGTGAATGAAATATCCTTCACCAGCTAGGCCAAATAGCTTGACTGCATCCTGTTCGATCAACATGAATAGCAGCAATCGTATTAGGAGACATGCAAGAGTTTGTATATTCTATCAAAATAGTTGTGTAACAATTCTTCCCAAAGCTAGCTAGGAGATGAGGTTTAATTTTCTGCTTTGGTATAAAAAAATCTCAAAAGCAACCAAAAAGGTAGGACATATCTGTATTAATCTTGTATCTTACTGCTGTCCCCAATTGCTGATATGGTTATGCATTCCAAATGTGGAAAACCAAAAGAAAAGAATGGTATGATGTGCCCACAACAAGCATAAACAAAATATGTGTAACACACTTTTGTTTTGTGTATAACATCATTTCATTCCCGATATCTAAACATATATAAACCGGTAGACGAGGGACAGACAGCTGTTTTGCCAGGAAAATAGAATCAAGGAGAAAACTGAAGGATCGAGCTACATGACAACTCAATATATTAAAGAAGACTGGAACACAAATCAATCAAACTAGAGTACATAATGAACAACAAACAATATATACTCAAAACTTAGACAAAAAATTGGGCCTCAACCTTTAGAAATTGGGATTAAAACCATCTCGTTTTGGAGGTAATGAGAGACCGCTTGCAAGCATGAATGAGAGATCATGCATCTGTGATATTAAAGTCTCTACATCATCAGTTGTAGACCTTGTAGCACTTAAAACATCTCCTTTTGCAGCTTCGTCAGCAATTCCTCCATCGTTTGCATTCACATTTGGAATACTGAAACATCCAAAATATGACATGAGAAACTTTTACTAGCCTTTGTTATTTGTTGCAAGTGCAAACAAGAACTTGGAGTGGATACACATTGGAGCCGAAATCTTTTTTTAGTCAAGTTATTTCTGTAATCATGTTAATACTTCCATAATTTTAAAAAAGTCAAAAAAAAAAAATCACAGACGCAAGAGGTGAAGTTCAATTTTATTCAAAAAACAAGGCCGGCCCAAGCCTACATACCTATTTGTGACGGAAGGTTCTGATGTCATAATGTTCACTTGTGCAGAACCATTCCGATTGATTGATGCTTCTGAAAAGATGCATGGTTGCGTGAGGCTACCAAAATCAACATTCTGCAAGTTGTTGCTTGTTGCCAATAAATTTATTTCCAACATCTGCTCCACTGATGGTGTCATATCATCAATTTGTTTATCAGAAGGATCTTGTGCACTAGTGGAGCTTGTAAAATCATTCCAATTGTCAAATGAATCATAGTCTTCATTTACAGCTTTATTAGTAGGTGTCTTGTTGCTGCTGGTTTGCCATTGATCACCTCGAAACCAATCAAAAGAAGAATTACTCACTCCCATGATTCCGTCATCCTTGACATTTGTATTCACTTCAAAATCTTTGGGTTGGCCAGCTTGTTTATTCGTAGAATCTTGCACAGAGGTTGAGCTTGTAAAATCATTCCAAATATTATGCAAGTCATTGCCTTCATCAACGGCTTTATTATTAGGCATTTTCTTGCTGATAGTTGGCCATTGATCATCTTGAAACCAAGCAATACTTGTCGAACCAATTGCAGTATCCACCGTTCTGCCATCCTCAATAGTTGTAGTCGCTTCAAACAGATTGGTCTGACCAGTTTGTTTTTTAATAGGATCTTGTGCACTAGTTGAGCTTGTAAAATCATTCCAAGCATTAAAGAAATCATCATTTCCATCGATAGTTTTATTATCAGGTGTATTTTTGCTGTTGGTTTGCAGTTGATTATTTTGAAACCAATCAACATCCAAAGAAGAAGAACTATTGGCATTTTCCGCTGTTTTACCATCCTTAACATTGTTAGTCACTTCAAACTGCTTGGTGTGGCCTGATTGTGTATTATGAGGATCTTGTGCACTGGTTGAGCTAGCAAAATCATTCCAAACATCAAAAGCATCATTTTCCTCAACAATTGCTTTATTATCAGGTGTTGCAATGCTGATAGTTTGCAGCTGGTCATTTTGAAGCCAATCAATACTTCTCGAAGAAGAATTATTTGTGTTCTCCACTTCTCCATCCTTGACAACAACATTTTCCTCAAAAGCCTTGCCCTCACCAGTCTCTTTATCATAAATGCGTTCAGCGGTGGCTGAGCTTGTAAAATCATTCCAAGAATCGGATGAGTCATCTTCTCCGTCAGTGGTTTTATTATCCGGAACCTTGTTGCTTTCACTTTGCCACTGGCCATCTTGAATCCAATCTATACTCATGGAAGAAGTAGTATTTGCATCCTGCACTATCCTACCATCCTTCTCATTTGCAGTCACTTCAACTTGATTGGACTCGCCCAATATCCCAGAGTTGGAACTACTGTACAAATCATCTTGAGACCATTCATTAGTTTTGGACCCAGAATAAACTACATCTTCTTTGTCTTCCTGAAAACTTTTTACTGATCCAAAAACTGCATCCATGTGGGCAGACAGATGAACCGAGGACCCGACAACAGGATCAACTGATTTGGATTCCCCATGACTAGTTCCAGCACTAGCAGATTGGAAGTCAGCCTCCCAACCACCAAAAGAGCCACTACCACTCTCGTCCTCAGTAGACCTTATAGCTGTCTCAGAATGCTGAGCATTCTCAAATAAACTAGGATTATCACAAAATCGGAAATCATTATTTCCACTAACATTATCATTTTTTATTGGTGGGAACAGCTCTACAGACACAGAAGAAGCATCATCTCTGTTCCTTTCAGCCAAAAAATTGTAAGGATTAACTCCAGGTTGGTTCAAAGAACTCTTATTACTCTCAGTCCCTAACTTATCAAACTCGGGGTTCCATGTTAATTCTAAATCTAGAAGATCCGACAATGGAAACTCTTCCTGTTCTACATTCTGTCCTCTGTTTGACCCATTTTCTTTCACAGGCATTGCCACAATCTCCTACAAAACAATGTGCTAAATTAACCATATATCTTTCAAGCAAGCAATCCAAAAACAAGCATACAAAAGCATAAATAGAGACAAAAATGGAAGATTAACAAAAAGCATCAACCCTTGCATTAAAGATAAATATTATTCACCAAGACACAGATCAAAGTTCAAAGTTTGAACTTTTCCCATTCAAGCATAATCAAGTTTATATATGAACTGCTTTTGACTATTAGCATTTACATAGGAGCAATTAAAATAACTTTTTGAACAAGCATCTATCAATTTTTTTTAACCCAAAAGAGCACGTCAAGTAAGTTGTTTCACAATTCAATCAACACGACACCAAACCAATCCCATCCCAGTTTGTTTTTCTTTAAAAGTTTACAATTTTATCAATAAATTTCAAAAAAATAAAACAAAAAAGAAAATCAACTCACAGATCCATTTAAGCCAAGCGATTCAAGTAGCCAGCGGCAGCCAAACGTGGTCTTAAAATTAATGGGTTCAGGCGGGGCATCTTGTGGAGCCACTTGCTTGCCGCAAAACACACAAATCAAAGAACTTACGCCTCTGAGGAATCGTCCCTTGCAATGCCTGCATCGGAGGTGCGGGGGCGAGGGGTCGATCTCGGAAATCAAAGATTCGAGCGATGGTAGGTGCGGATACGACGCGTCGTCCGGGTCATACGACGAGAAGTTGGCTTCTTTTAGGACTGCGGACTCGACTTGCTTTATTAGATCGTAAGGAATTTCGATTGACATTGTTAGGGTTACCAAGTTCGGGATTAATTGGGGATTTTGAGATTGCAAGCTTGAAAGTGGTTAACTGGTTGTGCTTCAGTGTTAGCTACTGCTGTTTCCGTTTTGGGTTCCCCCAAAACGCAGAGATTTCATGCGTTGCAGGAATCAAACGCAGCGTTTGGACTTGGGCTTCAAGCTCTCTTGCCGGCCATTGTTTTTTTTTTTGAAGCAATGCCGGTCCATAGTTTAATTGTTTTTTTTTTTTAAAGGTAATGATAAATTAAATATACACCAATTTTTGTGTAATTTCCACCGTCGAAAATAATATTCTGATTATATCACAATTACTCTTTTTGAAAATTTTAAAGATGCACAGCGTATTCATTTGTATATAATTAACGAGTTTTAGATAAATTAGTACGCTTTCAAAATTTCACATATTTTGACTAACTTTAATATTAAGAGAAATAATGTGTATTTTAATTAAATTTGCATAATATTAAACTTTTCAAACTTACTCAAAATTTTATATAAGTAAAATAATATAAATTTTAAAATTATTTATTATATTATCTTACTATTTAATAATTACTTAATATATTATTTAAAATAAACAATTTAAAATACTATTTTAAAAATCTAATATTATTTATTAAATTTTAGTAGGTCAATTAACTTTTTTTTAATTTTATATTTAAATTGATATTATTTTATTATAATCAGTTAGTTCAACGGATAAAAATTATTATTATAATCTAAAAATTTGGCTGTCAGTACATTCACCTTCGCTAAAAAGTTTAATTTCTCCTTCCTCGTATAAAAAAAAAAAAGAAAATATCATATTTTATAAAATTATAAATGTAATGGGCCGGACCAAACTTTGAAAAAGTATAAATGGGCCGAACCGAACTTGGAAATGGGTTTTATAATGTTGGCGCCAACAAATAATACTTTTAACACATTTCTTTTTAACTTAACAGAAGATGACAGCCCAAATCTTAAGCCGCGTTTAGAAAAATTTATTAAAAAGAAAAATAATATTTACTCGAAAGAGATGCAGTAGCAGAGCTCTCGTCTTCACTCCGTCTCCGCGTCCCGTCTCCAATTTTTCATTTGTCATTTCGACTTCTAAGGCAACTGAACACAGCAAATGGCAATGAACCACCAAGCTGCGATAGTGAAGGTGGGTCTGGGGTTACTAGGTCTCTGCTTATTCGGATACATAGTGGGTCCACCTCTGTATTGGCACTTCATGGAGGGTTTAGCCGCCGTGAGCCGCTCCTCCGCCACTTGCCCTCCTTGCGTTTGCGACTGCTCTTCTCAGCCTCTCCTTTCGATCCCAGATGGTAATTTCACTTTTCGCACTCCTTGCTTCTCCGATCTTGCTTAGATCCATTAAAAAGTCCTTGATTTGATTATTAGTTCGTAGATCTGCAGTTTCGTTGTATTTTCTTGTCCTGCGGATTTGAATTTTGAAAGAATAATTTGTTGCTGCTAATTTTTCCCTTGATGAGTGTATTGTGAGTAATTTGGTGTCGTCCTTTTTTTATGGATGAAAGTTTATAATGACTCTTATGTTTGAAAATATAGTCCGATTAATTCATGCCCTTTTGTGAACTCTTATCAAAGTGTAACAACTGTAATGAACTGATAATTTAATTTCTTAGTATTGATTTATTTAGCCTCTTTTGCTAGTACAAAATGGTAATTACTCATGATGAAGTATATAGTCGTTGCTATTAACACGTGGTAAGTGAAAGTTGGTGTGTGTGGATCGTGTGTGCTTGCTTGCTTTTGGATGTGGGTGCTGTTACAGCAGTGTCTGTGAGCATAGACTTGAGTTTGTGCATTATAACTTCTTTCTTGGTTTTGATGTAAAATGTTCTGCAATGGGCTTTTTGTGTGTGTTGCATGAAATTGAGGAATCAACATGTCGATTCTGATTCTATACTAGCCCGTTCTGTTTGGAATTTGTTCAAAAATCAAACTAGTCTCATTTCTGTTTCTTTGTTATATTTTTGCAGGACTAGGCAATGCATCCTTAACAGGTTAGTTTTTTATTACCAGGCATTAAACTGTTAAAAATGGGTGCTATTTATTTCAGTTTCTTTGTTTATGTTTTTGTCACACATCCAAGCATGAGACAAGGAACCATTACACTCTCCATGCAGTAAATGCTGAACTTGTTTTCAATGGATTCATGTGAGATACAAACCATTCTGCTTAGCTACATGTTGTATGGTTTGCTTGTTTTTCTTCTTACTTGCTGTTTAGATTACTTCTAAATGCAGAACAAGCTATTTGAACACATATAGCTATTATAAAGAGATTGTTAAACATCTGCAGGGCTAAATACACAAAACCTTGCCATCATTCTTTCAATAGCACCGTGCTCGTGGCATACAAAACTGGCTTCATTGGAATATTGTTTCTTTGGAAATGGTATCAGTAAATTTCCTTGTAAAGAAACTACTCATTCTCCAAAATGAGTTGACCTTTCTTTCCCTCTTTTTCCTTCTAAAACAATCCTGAGAAGAACAAAAGAGGCTTTATAACAATAAATCAGTTGATTATTGAGTGCTTATAATTTCGTGACAACCTGAGTGGCCTTGATGACTCTAAAGCAAAATGGCATGGTACACTCATCTCTTAGATGGTTAATGGCCATCTCCAATATGTGGCTTCTTATCTAAAATCATTCAGTAATCTTCTTTGTGCCAACCATTGCACAAAAATTTGTGGGTGTATTGGAAACTAAGAATAATCATAATAGTATCGTCACATTCTTGCTTTGCTTGTACTCGCAATCACATGATGGTAATCCTGTCAAATAACAATCTCTAATATTGGAACTTGACAATTGACAGGTCTGGTCTGTTTTATGTGGATGTGAAATTTACTCATTTTTTTCTGTTTTATAACTTCAAAATTGCTTTGCTTAAGTTTGTTATTGGGAATGAACAAGCTGTTACTTTTCTATTCCTTCTTCGTTTCTTTTGGATCTAACATTTAAAAAGAGAATGATTTAATGGAGAGTGTGGCCAGTCTCTGATTTCTTTTATATCTTTATGTAAACTCTGATCCTTAACTGTATCATTTTTTTAGTTGTTTCAACTGATGTGTATTATTCAGATTGTGCAAAGCACGACCCAGAAGTGAGTGAAGACACTGAGAAGAATTTTGCTGAGCTTTTGACCGAGGAACTGAAGCTACGTGAAGCTGAAGCTTTGGAAAATCAGCGGCGTGCTGACATGGCTCTACTTGAGGCCAAGAAGCTTACATCTCAGTATCAGAAAGAAGCAGACAAGTGCAATTCAGGTATGGAAACTTGTGAAGAAGCAAGGGAGAGAGCTGAAGCAGCATTAGCAGCACAGAAGAAACTGACAGCAATGTGGGAGATGAGGGCTCACCAGAAAGGATGGAAAGAAGGGGTTACGAAGTCAAATGCTCAGTCTCAGGGAACTGCCCAGGTTGCATAGAAGAAACTAAGAATATGATGTTGTATAAAATCTCACAAGGTCTCACCCCAAGGGCACAATATTCATGATTTTGATGAACTCATCTTTAGCAATCTGATTTATTTATTATAGTTAATAGCAAGTATAGACGAAGTCATTTTTGAAGCCTTTTGAAGCTACTATTCTGTTTGGGGAAGCCCAAATTACCTTGTTTTCTTCTACTATAGTGTAAGGTTCCAATTGTAACTCTCAAACAAGACAAGAAGCTGTTTAATGCGAAATCAATTGCCTGATTCAAGTACTGTTTCTCTAGTTGTTTGTGAATCTACCTTTGGGTTTGCATTGCAAGTAATTGTGTGTCTTCAGAATTGATTATTAGTGTCATCTGGTTTGTGGCTGGTTTTTTAAGCCACTACAGAACGTAATGCAATAATCTCTTTCCGGTCAGGCAAGGAAAGAGAATATTACTCGTCTGTTCTACGTGGTGTCGCTTTCATATTGAATAAATTGATTAGATTTCGAATATATAAAGGTGCCCCGAGTTTGGATTCATAAGCTTGGGTTCATAGACTACCTAGTAGCTTTTAGGTTAACGATAAAACACCGAGAAATGTATACAAATAGTCTATTTAAAAAAGTCATAATCTTTTTAAAGCTAAACTATAATCTTTTAAAAATTATTTAATTAATTTTTATTAGTAAAAAAGATAATAAATGAGTGAAGTTATCTTAATTAATAACATAATTTAAAAAAACTATTGTTTGAAAAATTATTTAATTAATTTTTATTAGTAAAAAAGATAATAAATGAGTGAAGTTATCTTAATTAATAACATAATTTAAAAAAATTATTGTTTGAGCATCAAAATTAATAAAAAAAAGGTTGTCATTGTTAAATAAATTTTAAAAAATACTTTACAAATTGAGAATAAATAATTTTGTGAATTAATTTATAAAAAAAGTTATGATTTGTATAATTATTTTTTATATTTTTTATTTTGTATATATAATAAAAATAAATATTGTATTTTAATTTTTTTATTTAGTTTATAAAAAAAAATACTGTTGAACCTTTTAATTTAGTTCGAATGCCTTAAATTCTTTTGACGGAGATACGGTTAAAATGATACTTATCCCAAATAGTAATTTATGGAATGTGATGTTTTCTTTTTTTTGTAAATTTTTCTTTATTATTTTTCCTTCCTTTTTTCCCTTCACTTCTTTCTTCAAAACAAATCTTCCTCATTTTTTTTCAAAAAATAAATAAATAAATACTAATGACATTTTTATTTAAAGCTCATTTAAACTAATAAATTTTTCTTTAAGCAATTTCTTTCTTCAAATACAACATTTTCTCCGCTGACAAGCTTCTTCCATTTCTCCAAAACCCTAATTTCTCATCAATTTCTCTCTTCAAACCCACAATCCTCTTCAATTTTCGTACAAATCTTTCTCATTTGTTCAAATCTTCACCAAAACTCAATCAGCACAAACATCTTGAAACAACAACAACAAAAAGGGTCACTTTATATTCTTTACAAAGAAGTAGTACTATGTGAAAAATCATAAAGCTGAGAGTAAAAGTAGAAGCAACGATGATTTAAAAAAGGGTTAAGAGAATTGGAGAACAAGATGAGAAATTTGATTTTGAAGAGACAAAATAAGGTCTTTTAGATAATTTTAAAATCAGATAAGTGTTTAAAATACTTGGGTCAAATTAAGAAAGTTTAGAAGTCTTTTACCCTAGTTTATAAAAATAAAAATATAAAAATAGTATATTATAATAAAATAGAGAAAAAATAAAGTGTGTCGATAAAAAAATACTCTCAACAGTCTTTTATCCTAATTTATAAATATAAAAATATAATAATGGTATATTATGATGAAATAGAGAAAAAAATAAAGTGTGTCAATAAAAAAATACTCTTATCATCTACAAAGAATAATGCAGAACCACTCACGACTTCTTCCTTAAGTGCATAAACGCTTTTATGCTTCTCTCATCTCATCACTACCATAGAACCTTTCAATACTCTCAAAACTCCTTCGTCGATCCTGATAGAACACCCACTCTGGTTTAAAGTCCCTAGTGAGATCAAGTTCCTTTTGAGGTCAGGAACATACCTAACATCTGTCAACTCTCTCACTCGCCTATCATGCAGCTTAAGTTTAACACTACCAATAACACCTTACCACTACTAACGGGATGAAAATTCGAAAACTAAGACTTATGCAGATACATGTGAAAAGTACAATCAGAATCAAGAACACATTGTTCAAGATTTTTACCATCAGTAGCGACGAGTGTCTCTGCACTGTCATAGCTATCATTATAGGCAAGCGCAGCATCCGCCTTCTTCTTATCTTGTGTTATCTTCTCAGGACAGTCCTTTATGTAGTGTTTCTCTTTCTTGCAGTAATAGCACTTCCTAAAAATCCTAAACTTCAACCTTAAGCCCATTTTTTTTTCATCTCTATATAAAGGTCTTCCTCTTACAAATAAACTTTATGCAATTTCCTCGATCTACTTTCCCAATAACTTTGAGTTTAATGCACCTTCTTTTGACGCCCACTGGAAACCAGCAACAACAGAATCCTTGATTTCACATATCAACAACCATGTTAGGGCCGGTAGTCTCGGGACCAAAACACCAGATTTTCTTGGCAAGATCCTTGTCCTGAAGACCTTCCTCCAAAGGTCTAGCTTCCATGTAGAGGCGGTTGTGCTTGTTGGTGGACTTGCTCATAACAGTATGGCAGGATTTCTCAAGGACAGTTTCCCTGAAGGACACAACAGGGTCAGACTTGATAATCTCAGCACCACCCATGAAATCTTCCTGTAGATCCTTCAAACAGATCTCAAGGTGCAGCTCTCCTGCACTGGCAACAATGTGCTCTCCAGACTCCTCAATGGGACAGACAACCATAGGATCTGACTTGGCCAAACGCTTAAGACCTTCAACAAGCTTAGGGAGATCAGATGCAACTTTGCACTGGACAGCAACACGAACAACAGGTGAGACAGAAAACTTCATAGCACAGATAGGATGGGCATCAACCTCCGTCTCATTTGTCAAGGTAGCATTCTTGGTAATATATTGATCCAAACCAACCATTGCCACTGTGTTACCACAAGGCACATCCTCAACAGTTTCCTGCCTCTTTCCCATCCAAATAACAGTCCTTTGTATGCTCTTAACATACAAATCTTTTCTCTCACCAGGGACATAGTTTGGACCCAAGCAAAGAACCTACCCTTATCAGATGCAGGAATCATCTTAGATACATATAGCATGAGAGGACCATCAGGATCACAGTTCCTGATAGCATTAGCATATTGATCATCAAGGGGACCCTCATACAAATTCTCAACACGATACTTCTGTGCTTTGGCAGGAGAGGGAAGGTGAAAGATCATCATTTCCAGAAGGGCATTACTAGCAGGAAGCCAGGTCTGCATGACACGCTTCATCAATGCCTTACCCATCAATTCCTTCTCTTCAGACTTCGTTGTTACACCAAGCTTTTTCAACATGGGCGACAACTTATCTTTCTGATCATTCATACATGTGTTAATAATCTGTATTGATGGGTTCATAACAGAACTGAACAAAACCACGTTTGCAGGTAGGAGAACCAGTATTCTTACTGGTCCACTTCTTAGTAGCAGGGTCAAAGAAGTTCTCACCCCAGAGCCTTTCCATCATCTTAGCCTCATCAACTCCAAACTTGGAGGCATACATCTTAGCAAAGTTTGTCAAAGTAAAAGCCCAGCCATGCGAACCAACTGAGAAAGCTACTGTTCCTTTCTCAGGATAGACCTGAACGTCACCGAGAAGTGGATCTTCATAAGTAGCCATAATGACGTTGGCATTCTCAATCACTCTCAAGAATGTCTGATATGCCTCCTCTCCATCAACCTGTAGCTCAAGGAAACACCTATCCATCTTGTTTACAGTCAAAACTGGCCTAATCCTTTCACCCAAAGCTTGTCTAAGCAGTTTCAGTTTGAACACAAACACCCTCAATGCAGTCTACCACAACAAGGGCACCGTCAGTGATTCGGAGAGCTGCTGTGGCCTCAGATGAGAAGTCAACGTGCCCAGGGGAATCAATAAGATTGATCAGATACTCATTCCCTTGGCGTTCTCCCTTGGCGTTCTCCCTTGTACTGCTTCAAAGCATCGTCCTCCATCTGATAGTACAGAGAGATACCAGTAGATTTGATCGTAATACCATGCTCAGCCTCATCAGCACGAGTGTCCGTCATTCGGACATCACCTGCAACTTCTTGAGCAATAATACCAGCAGCAGCAACAAGAGAGTCCGTAAGGGTCTATTTACCTGTAGATGGAACAGGTACATCAGAACTTGAACTAAGAAAATCAAAGATCCACTCATTTGTACATGAAAAGAAAAAGACAATAAGAAAAAAAAAAAACTTTATCATTTGGAACTTATTAAATCAAATGGCATTCATAATAAAAAATAAAGAAAAATGTATCAAAACTTGGAAGTGTATCATCAAATGCTGCTATATTCAGAAATTGTTATTGGCACATATAGAACATATTAATGCATAATCATTTACCAGAATTCATGATTCTATGGCCATGAATACAACTTTAAAAGAAAGCTAATCAACTTGATATAGCAATTTATGACAAGATATCAAAATTTCATAATTAAATATCACCAATAATAATAATAATAATAATAACCCAATATTGTTCATACCGTGATCAACATGAGCAATCACAGACATGTTACGAATGTTGTGTTTATAGTCCATAATTCTACGGAGCTCCTCAGCTGTAAACTTCACCTGTAAAAATCAACCATATTCTCCATTAAAAAAATCCAAAGAGAAAATAACAAAAAAAAAAAAAAGGAAAACAACAAAGCTAACTGGCACTTACCATCTTGACTAGTTGTTAAAGAAAAACTCGCAACCTGCCCAAAAAATTCATAATATTTGTCAGAATTCAATTCAATAATATTAAAAAAAAAATACGATTTCTTCGGTCAGTCTGATCATCAAGAATTCAATGGCCATAAAAATTCCTTGTCATAGCATCAAAAAATAACAAGCTATTTTCCTTTTTTCTTCTTCAAAATTCAATTGAATTTTCTTATATAAAGCAAGCAAACTCACTCAAAAAATTTGATTTTTCTTATATAAAACAAATCAACTCACTCAGAAAAAGATATTGCTTTTGAATATCAGGGCTGACGTGGTGTAATAGGGTTTTTTCTCTCGGCGCACAGGGCTAACCTACGCCGTATCCCATGGGGAAGAAAAAATTGAGCAAAACGCCGCCGTCTCCGTCCGCTCGCTGTGTCCGGGATCGCTCTCCCCAGCCAAGTGTTCTATTGAATGAAGGCAGCAACCAGTTAGCTGCTGCTCCAACTGCTCCTGCCGCTACTCCATCTGCTTCCGCTCCTTCTGCTGCCTCTCCACTGCCGGCGTCCCTTGCGGCTTCTCCCCCGAATGCTGCTCCCGGGCTTGGGGAAGCTCAGGCAGCCGTGTCCGAGCTGCCTACGGGCTGGTCTGGTGACCCTCTGTGCAGTGGAGCTGCTGCAGGTGCGTCGGCCAGGTCCGACGGTTCTCATGCAGGTGCTGTCATGGTCTCTGCACAGGGGGTTGCGTCGTTCTCTGCCGGCTCCCGGAGTGCTGGAACGAAGGCTCCTGGCCCCCCTGCGATTGGAGCGTCTACATGGGCCGCCCCAGCGCTCGTGAATGGCGGTCGTCCTGAGGCTGGCTTGGCCTCCTTGGCCCCAGTCTCTGCGGCCTCTGGGCTGTCCGTCGGGGCTCCTCCTGTGGCTCCAGGGTCTACGGATGACAATGCGGCCATGTGCAGGAGCTACGGGCGTCCCGTGGTGATGACCGTCGGCAACAGTCTCCCGGCGCCGGCTGTTCGTGGGTCGGGCTTCGGTGCGACGACAGCTGCTGCTGCTATAATGGGCGCGTCTGCTACAGTGTCTGTGTCTGCTACAGTGCCCGCAGCTGCTACAGTACCCGCGGGTGCTACAGCTGCAGATTGCGAGGGCAGGAAGGGCGTACAGTCCAACAGGCCCTGGGTATCTTTATTTGCTGACAACCGATCCCGAAGCCATGGCAGTGAACTACAATTTGTTCCCCCGACAATTTCCAACGGTAAGAAAATTGTGAAATTCAATAGTAATGAACTCAAAGAAGAAGAGAAAAGGTGGCAACATGCATTAATTGGGTGTGTGTATGGATTGTGTCCTCAATTTCAACCTCTCCAAGCTTTTATAATGCATCGGTGGAGGCAATTTGGCCTTGTTTCGATTCACTCCATTAAGGATGGGGTGTTTCTGTTTAACTTTGAAAATGAATATGGGCAACAAAAAGCTCTCCAGGATGGTCCACTGACCTTTGATAAACGTCCCTTGATCCTTAAAGCTTGGAAACCCAGAATGGTTATGGATGTAGCCAGTATCAGAACTTTGCCTATTTGGGTGCAATTCCCAGGACTACCGTGGGAATTCTGGAGCCCCCCTCTGTTGAGTCGTATCGCTAGCTCGCTGGGATCCCCTAAATTTAGCGATCAATGTACTTTAAACAGAACAAGGCTGGCATTTGCGAGGGTCCTGGTGGATATGGATGTGGAGGGTGATTTCCCTTCCATGATTACTTTAGAAGACGAAGAAGGTAATATGGTTAGGCAGGAGGTGACTTATGAATGGAAGCCTTCCGTGTGCACTAATTGCAAAAGGATTGGTCATGAGGGGAAAGACTGCTTAACAGGGACGAAACAAGTGTGGAAAGCAAAAGAGAAGATTCAGAATAATCAAGGTGAAACTGAAGTACCTATTAGACACCCTGAAATGCAAGAACCAAAACAGTTAAACCTAAGTAAAACAGAAGGGGAGACAAAGACAACAGAGGGGAATGAGGCGCATGGCCATACAGATAAGGCAACAAAACAAATGCCCGGAAGCGGGGGACCAGAGGTAATCCAGGGAATTGACAGATTCAACCTAAGGAAGACTATTACTCTGACACATGATGTGGGAATTATAGGGAAGGGTCGACGTGCCAAGAGGAACTCTAAATCCCCATATAGGGGACAATGATCGCAAGCTGGAATATTCGGAGTCTCCATGACCCCTGCAAACAATCAGAGGTACGGGCTCTGATTAAATCTTGTCGATTATGTATTTTGGGATTGCTAGAAACAAAAGTAAAACTGTCTAATCTACATACCATTTGGAAGAAGTTGGCACTAAGGGAGTGGAAACTAGAAAATAATTCTAAGTGCCTAGATATGGGAAGAATATGAATCGCCTTTAATCCAGCTAGATGCAATGTCACGATCTTACAAAAGCACCAGCAATTCATGCATAGTAGAGTGAGTATTGATGGTATTATGTTCTACTGGACTCTGGTTTATGGTGCCTCTGCTATTATGGAGAGAGAGAACCTGTGGAAGGACCTTAGGGATGATTTGGCTCCCAGCACTACACCGTGGTTAATCCAAGGAGACTTCAACAATGTACTCAGCAACAATGACAGAATTGAGGGTCAATGGGTTAATGATAACATGGTAGATCAGTTCAAAAATTGGATATCGAGACTAGAGTTATTCGAGTTAAAGAACCATGGATGTCGCTACACCTGGTGTAACAATCAAATAGGTGGACAACGAATTTGGAGAAAAATTGATTGGGCATTTGTTAATGGTAATTGGCTGGATGCTCTGGATTTTTCTGAGTGTGAAGTTCTCCCTGCGGGCATTTCAGATCACTCTCCGCTCGTGGTCTCCATCTCGAGAGCATCATATATTGGGAAGGTCCCTTTCAAGTTCTTCAACGCCTGGTGTACTCACAGTGATTTTCTTCCCACAGTCGAGCGAGAGTGGCAGCATGATTGTCATGGCTCCCCAATGGCCAGGGTATGGTTCAAACTAAAGCTTTTAAAACCCAAGCTAAAAGAGCTTAACAAGGTCTTTTTCTCGGACATCCAGCAAAAGATTGAAGACTACAAACTGATGTTGGCCTCATTGCAGAGTAGTATGATCCATGACCCATTCAACCAAACCCTTCAAGATGAGGAAAAGAGCATTTATCAACATTTAAGAAATCTTATTTATGCTGAAGAAAGCATTGTCAGACAAAAATCCAGAATCAGATGGATTCAAATGGGGGATTCAAACACCAGCTACTTTCATAAGTCAGTTAAGCAGAGAAGAGCTCGGAATAGAATCATTACAATTGAAAACCCCAATGGGGAAATTGTTAAAGACCCCAAGGTTGTGAAAGAAACCATTGTCCGATACTACAAAGATTTGTTGGGTACCCCCATCTCCTATAGGGCGTCCATACAAAAGAGAATCATGGACGCGGGCCCTAAACTGAAGGAAGATGATAGAGACATGTTGAATGCCCCTGTCACAGAACAAGAAGTCAGAAGTGCTATCTTCAGCATCAATGGTGATAAAGCCCCAGGACCGGATGGTTATAACAGTTACTTCTTTCAAAAATGCTGGCACATAATAGGAAAGGAGGTTACTGCAGCTATGCAACATTTTTTCTCCTCAGGTCAGTTCTACAACCCTATAAATGCCACGGTCATTACCCTTGTGCCTAAGGTTCATAATCCTCATTGCTTGAGGGACTATAGACCAATTGCATGTTGTACTGTCCTCTACAAATGCATCACCAAAATAATAACATGCAGACTGAGAAGAGTGGTCAGCTACCTGGTTAGCTCTAGTCAATCAGCATTTATTCCTAACAGGCAGATATCAGATAATGTTTTACTAGCTCATGAGCTCATGAGGGGTTATGAGCGCAACAGCGGGAGCCCTAGGTGTGCTCTTAAAATTGATCTCCGCAAAGCCTACGATTCGGTATCCTGGGATTTCCTAGAAGAGGTATTGATGGGGCTGAATTTCCCTTATCACTTTACCAACATCATCATGAAGTGTGTCAGAACAAGCACGTACTCAGTCATGGTAAATGGTAGATTAGAAGGCTTTTTTCCGGGGAAGAAAGGATTGAGGCAGGGGGATCCCATGTCCCCTTTGCTTTTTGTTGTGGCCATGGAATATCTTAGTAGGAGCTTAAGTTGTATTCCTCAGAACCAGTTTATATATCACAAAGGGTGCAACAGGCTGAAACTAAACCACTTGATGTTCGCAGATGACTTATTATTATTCTCTAGTGGGGATGTCAGGTCAGTAGGCCACTTTAAGCAAGTGCTTGATGATTTCTCAATGGTCTCTGGGCTGCACCTAAACGCTGGCAAGAGCTTCATCTTCTTTGGGAATGTGCCTCAACCTACCAAGGAGACAATCCTTCAAGTGACTAAGTTCCAGCAAGGTGCGTTGCCTATCAAATACTTAGGGATCCCTTTAATCTCTGGGGGACTAAAGAGAGTCCACTGTCAGGAGCTTATTAATAGGATATCTGCTAGAATCTCAAGCTGGACTATGAAATATCTGAGTTATGCGGGGCGGTTGCAATTAATAAATCAGTTATAATGAGCATGCATGTATACTGGAGTTCTATGTTCATCCTGCCTAAATCAGTCACCAAAGAAATTGAAAGCAAATGTCATAATTTCTTTTGGCATGGAAGTAACCAGCAGGGGAAGAAAGGTTTAGTGGGCTGGAATGATGTATGCAAAGGTAAAAATGAAGGAGGCCTTGGCATTAAATCTATAAGCTTGTGGAATTCAGCGGCAATCACTAAACACATCTGGGAGCTGGTTGCTGTGAAAGCTTCATTGTGGGCAAAATGGGTAACTGATAACAAACTGCGGAGGCTAAGCTTTTGGGGTATCACAAAGCCAATGGATGGTAGTTAGACTTGGAGGAAGATTCTGGGGTTGAGAAGTCAGATAAAACAATTGTTCTCCTATGAATTGGGAAACGGCAAGTCCTTCTAATTTTGGTGGGATCCATGGCTGGGTGGAGAATCAATAGTTAATAAATTTCCACACATTAAAATCTCCGATGCGGATATTCCTCGGGATGCTAAGGTTAATGACCTATGGCAGCATGGTCATTGGAACCTTCCTGACCCGTTGGACGAGTACACTTCTCAGGTATGGGACTATCTTCGCAAAAATGTTTCAATTTCTGAAAGGGAAGATAGAATCTCATTCTCTGCTAGTTCCAATGCAAAGTTTTCTATTGCAAGTACTTGGAGATGTCTTAAGAATAATGAGGCTAAGGTGGGATGGTGTAAACTGATATGGGGAATACAACATATACCTAGTCACAGCTTCATTGCTTGGTTAGCTTTGAAAAACAGATTATCTACCAAAGAGAGACTTAAAAAATGGGGGGTTATTCCATCAGATGATTGCCCTCTTTGTGGTAATGACAAGGAAACAATCACACACTTATTTTTCCAATGCAACTTTTGTAGTGAAATTTGGCACAAGGTACTAAGGGCGTGCCAACTCAATCAGTGCCCGAACAGATGGCAACGAGTAATCTCCTTCTTTTGCAGAAAATCTAAAGGCAAATCTACCCTCAGTAAGATCAGAAGAGTATCGTTTTGCGTTACAATCTACTTTATTTGGAGAGAACGGAATCTGAAGGTCTTCCAACAGAAAACTCCTTCTACAAGCGAAGTCTACCAAAAGATTAAGGATGTTACTTGGCTTAGATGTATAAGTACTGTAAATGGCCAAGGGATTGACCACTTTACAGCTGGGTGGTAACTGTAGTTAACCTCTATGAGTTGTACTGTCTTTCTTTTTCTTTTATTGAGTTTACTCTGTAATACCTGCTAGATTTAGCATTTATATAAATTTTTACTTACCAAAAAAAAAAACTCACTCAGAAAAATCAAACGATTCACAAGCTTAAGAACTTTCAAATATCACAATCAACCAATTGAAAAGCATCTTTTACATCAAGAATAGACCTTCGTTAATAAAGAGAAAAGAGAAGAGAGAAAACGAGAGGGTTCTGAACTTCTGCTAAGTCTTTAAAAAGCTCGATAGTTGAGGCACTCAAAGCGGAGTATCTATACTCGCAGTGAGATGCGCTTTATGTGGAGCGAAAGTAAAATACTCTATCCGCTCGGGTTTCTCCACGGCCTTAATTGGCTTGAGCTTTTTTTTTTTTTAAAGTTCGAATGTAATATTATAAATAATTTTAAAATATTATAAAATATGTCTGTCGATAAAAATAAGATAAATTAGCGAGATATTTTACAGGATTAGATAAAAGTTTTTTAGCCTGTTTAAACTTATTTTTTTAAATATTCGAGATACATTAATGTCCCGTGATATCTATCTTTATTACAAATTGAGAGACTTCAAGTAATTCATTAAATATTTAATTCGCGTCAAGATCTTTTAAAATTATTTGGGTTATTAAAATATTTCATGCACACATTTTAAAAATTTTATTTGAGATTGTTGTATTTATGGATCAAACTTATTTGTAAGTAATAATTAGTAATAAATTTTAAAATAAAAATATTTTTTTAAATATTCTTGTGGTAAGTGACATCTTTAAAATATTTTTTGATATATTTTTTATTTTAATTGTGAATCATTAAATTAGATTGAATCTTAATCGTTTATTGTACATAATTTTTATTATAAATAAGAGAATTTTCATTTAAAATAAAACACCTCTTAGTTTATAATTCTCTTTGTTATCAATACACCATTTAAGTTAAAAAAAAATTTAACCTTATCAAAAAAAATATTTATATCAAAAAAGAGAATTATTACAAAGTCTACTCTTATATGTGAGAGGGAGATTATAAAAATACCCATACGCTAACAATTATTACATAAAATCAAGTCCTAATCTATTCATTAACCACCCCAATACACAAACTACATCGCAAAAGATAAAATCATAATAAAACCGACGATGGAGTATTATGTGATGATAGAAAAACAGAAGATAGAGGCTAGAGACTAAGGTGGAAGGAATGGCACGACAGTGAGTTGCTGGAATCCGGCAAAGGCCAACACTATCAATGGCTCGAATCAGCTTCCATGGCGGATGTGGGTGAGTTACATAACCATTGGAGGAGTGCTGGTCAAGAGGCATACATTTTGGCCGCTCTCAGCTAGTGCCAGTGGAGAGGAGGCCACTTTCCGGCACGGTGGCCGACAGCTTCAAATGGTGGAGGTTGGCTACGGCGTCGATGGAGGATCTGGTGATTTTGAGACTGCTTGAGAGTGTGACGGCAAGAAGAGACGCATCTCGCCGTAACCTTGTTGTTGCCGACGAAGGAAGGCGCGGTCGTCCCAGTGGAGCTGACGATCACAGCAAGAGAAAGAGAGCAAAAGACAAGCCAAAAAAAATTAACAAACTTAAGTCTAAAAATGAAAAATGGCTAAAAAAATAGGGGGAAGAAGAAAAGAGACGGTAAGCTAAAAATGGGAGAAGGGGAGTACTTTTTGTTCCCCAGAGAATGGCAACTGCTTTGCTTTAAGAGAAGAGTTTGAAAACCCTAAAGGACGAAAGTGGCTTGCGTTTTAATAGGAATCTAAAGTTTAGAGCTGAGTTTCATATATAAAATTAAAATTAATAATAAATATAAAATAAATATAATTTTAGTAAAATATTTTGTAAATATGTTGGTACAAAAATTTATTTACATATTTTTAAAAAAAAATTAAAAGATATTGTTTTAGTTGTAATTTTAAATAAAAATTAAGTTTGTTATATGAGATTTTTTATTTTCGTAAAATTATTGATTTTATTATTAAATAACTTATTTTAATCTCTTTTTAATCTTTCATCTAATTGATATTACATTTAAATATATAATATAAATATTTTAAGAGATTTGAGTTGATTTGTTTGTTTAATTTTTTTTATTTACATTATAGATATTGATAATCATTTTATTTTACTCTTTTAATGTTTAAAATTTGTAAATCAAAAATAAAAAATCAAAATCAAAATTTGTAAACTAAAATAATCCATAGATACTCACATTCTTGTGACGGCCAGCGGAATCAAAGATTAGTGAGTGGTGTAGTGGAGGAGCCGATGAGCGTCGAGCTATGGGTGGAGCCGAGGAGTCAAGGCCGAGTAGTAATGAGGGAGAGAGAGGGGCAAGAGAAGAAGAGAACAAGGAGAGGCTAAGGTTAAAAGTTAACAATACATAGTTTATTGAATAATATTGTCACATGTCATTGTTAATATATAATTAATTTAGTAAATTATGTAATTTATTAAGTAATATTATCATATATTATTGTTTAATAAATTTATAAATTTTTATAATTTTTACACAATTGATAATGTAGTGTTACAAATACTGCCACATATTTAAGAGTTAATTATATAATAAATTGCATAATTTATTATATCGATATATATATATATATATATATGATACAGTGTGAGCAATCTTACAATAAAATAGTACAACTTTTATTCTTAAACTGTCAGGTGTATTTTTTTTTTTTTTTTTAAATTTTGATTCTTTAGTTAAGTTCGGTTCAGAAGTTCAAAATTGAGAATCGAATCAAAGTTTTAATTTTCATAATTTTTGAATTAAAACCCGAATCGAACCGACGGTCTTGTTTAATTCAATTGGCTCAATTCGATTCGAATTTTTGTCCACCCCTAAATTCAAGATAAGCATAAACCCTCGAGTCTCCTGTGGGCATGAAATCACCAAAAAGAACATTCTTCCTCTCCGCAATCACCATATCAAACATAAGAGCGAAAGACTTGCATTCAAGAACCACTATCACATTAAGGTTTACACCAAGAGAGAGAGGCTATGTGGGCGGCATATTCGTTCTAAAGACAATGCTCTTGTGCTTCGCAATACGTTTTCTGGTCATAGTTATTGGTATTAACACCGAGAAGTTGTAAGTGAAAGTATTACCTCTTTTGGTGTGTGCTTGCTTGCTTGCTTGCTTTTGTATGTGGATGCTGCTACGGTAGTATGTGTGAACGTAGACTTGAGCTTCTGCATTATAACTTCTTTCTTGGTTTTGATATAAAAATGTTCTGCAATGGGCTTTCTGTGTGTGTTGTGTGAAATTGAGGAATCAACATGTGGATTCTCATTCTATACATGCCAGTTCTGTTTAGGATTTGTTCACAAATCAAACTAGCTCTCATTTCTGTTTCTTTGTTTATATTTTTGCAGGACTGGGCAAAGCGTCCTTAACAGGTTAGTTTTTTTTCACCAGGCGTTAAACTGTTCAAAATGGGTGCTATTTGTTTCAGTTTCTTTGTTTATGTTTTTGTCACACATCCGTGCATGAGACAAGGAACCATTACACTCGCCATGCAGTAAATGATTAACTTGTTTTCAATGGATTCTTGTGAGATAGAAACCATTCTGCTTAGCTCACGTTGTATGGTTTCCTTGTTTTTCTTCTTAATTGCCTTTGAGGTTACTTCTAAATGCAGAGCGAGCTATTATAAAGATATTGTCAAACATCTGCATGGCTAAATACTCAAAACCTTGCCATCATTCTTTCAATAGCACCGTGCTTGTGGCATACAAAACTGGCTTCCTTGGCATATTGTTTCTTTGGGAATGGTATTAGTAAATTTCCTTGTAATGAAACCACTCATTCCCCTGAAATGAATTGACCTTCCTTTCCCCCTTTTTCCTTCTCAAACAATCCTGAGAAGAACAAAAGAGGCCTTATAACAATCAAATCAGTTGATTATAGAGTGCTTATAATTTTGTGATAACCTGAGTGGCTTTGATGACTCTAAAGCAAAATGACGTGGTACACTCGTCTCTTAGATGGTTAATGGCCATTTCTAATATGTGGCTTCTTATCTAAAATCATTCAGTAATCTTCTTTGTGCCAACCATTGCACAACAATTTTGTGGGTGTATTGGAAACTAAGAAAAATCATAATAGTATCATCTCATTCTTGCTTTGCTTGTACTCACAATCACATGATAGTAATCCCGTCAAATAAGAATCTGTAATATTGGAACTTGACAATTGACTTGTCTGGTCTGTTTTATGTGGATGTGAAATTTACTCATTTTTGTCTGTTTTATAACTTCAAAATTGCTTGGCTTAAGTTTGTTGTTGGGAATGAACAAGCTGTTACTTTTCTATTCCTTCTTCATTTCTTCTGGATCTAACATTTAAAAAGAGAGTGATCTACTGGAAAGTGTGGCCAATCTCTGATTTCTTTTGTTTCTTTGCGTAAACTCCTATCCTTAACTGTATCATTTTTTTTTTTGGTTGTTTCAACTGGGTGTATTGTTCCGATTGTGCAAAGTGCAGCCCAGAAGTGAGTGAAGACACTAAGAAGAAATTTTTCTAAGATTTTGACCGAGGAACTGAAGCTACGTGAAGCTGAAGCTTTGGAAAATCAGCTGCGCGCTGACATGGCCCTACTTGAGGCCAAGAAGCTTATATCTCAGTATCAGAAAAAATGCAGACAAGTGCAATTCAGGTATGGAAACATGTGAAGAAGCAAGGGAGAAAGCTGAAGCAGCACCGAAGAAACTGAGAGCAATGTGGGAGGTGAGGGCTTGCCAGCAAGGATGAAGAGAAGGGGTTACGAAGTCAAATGCTCAGTCTCGCGGAACTGCACAGGTTGCATAGAAGAAACTAAGACTATGATGTTGTATAAAATCTCACAAGGTCTCACCCCAAGGGCACGATATCCATTATTTTGATGAACACATCTTTAGCCATCTGATTTATTTACTATGATTAATAGCAAGTATAGACGAAGTCACTTTTGAAGCCTTTTACCATTCTGTTTGGGGATGCCCAAATTACCTTATTTTCTTCTACTATGGTGTAAGGTTCCACTCGTAACTCTCAAACAAGACAAGAAGCTGTATTAATGTGAAATCAATTGCCAGATTCAAGTCTTTGTTTCTCAAGTTGTTTCCGAATCTATATTTGGGGTTGCAATGCAAGTAATTGTGCGTCTACAGATTTGATTATTATCGTCATCTGGTTTGCGACTGGTTTTTCAAGCCATTACAGAACGTAATGCTCTTTCTACTTGTGGCAACTTAATATCATGTTTTATATTGAACAAAACTTGAGTAAATCTTGAGTTTATAAGACTGACGTGCATTTGGGTTGACAAGTACTCGTCTGTTCTACTTAGTGGCAACTTAATATCATGTTTTATATTGAACAAAAAATCTTAAGTTTATAAGAGTGCCGTGTGTTTTGAGTTTGTAAGTGTGAGTACATAGATTACCTAGTCGCTTTTAGGTTAACGATAAAACACCCTCTCTTTAGAGGCAAGACTAGCTGTTCTTGCTGACATAAAAGATCGAAGCTCTTCCTAAGCCCTTTGGAATCTACGGTATAAAGTTGCGTTTGCTAGTCTCAACTGGGCCTCCTTTTGCGTCACAGTCATGGGCTTAGATTCATTAGGGCAAGGAATGAGTTCATCCTCCACTCGAACAGAAAAATTGTCCAGTGCTTGGGCTTCTATGCTCCTTAGCTTTTAGCCTTTTACCAAACTCTCGTAAAACTAAAATTTGGGTATTTTAAAAATATTTAACTTTTCTTACAGAATTATATAGTTACGTGTTTTTAGCAATCAATGAATTAAAAAACTAATCCATACACAATCCAAATCAGAAAACACCCAAAGACTTTCTCCTCTCAACTCGTCAGCAACTGATTTAATAATAAGTTAGGTAGTTGGTCGGCCATTAATTCGACCCCATACAATGCATAAAAACAACAATAATGGAGAACGACAAAGGGCAACACTGAACACGTTTCACCCATAAATATCAAAGGATAGCCCTGCCCCTCGGCCAAACTTGATCAATTACTATCGTCAATCAGCTTACATGTGTATCACTCTTACACTTTTATTCATTGATCAAACCATATCTGGGAACGGGGGACCCAATGCCAACTTACCCTTTTCTCATATGGCTAAGAAAGACAAAAACCATCGCCATCACAAAGCATATATATATATATATATATATATATATATAATAATTTATCCCCATTATTTTGCCTTTGCAACGGCCGTGATCGAAGATGAGGTCCCAGTAATAGATTCATACCTTTGAAACACGTAAGCAACAATCAAACAAGCAGTGAGAGCTACGTAGTCCTTAGCAGCACACTGTTTATTCGACTCGCTCGGTGACCCAGTCTGTGGTCCGTTTGACCAATACAAGTAATTCAGCAACTCGCTCCCTTTTTGACCCATAAACCTCTCCTCTTTAAAGCTCTCCGGATCATCAAATACCTCGGGATCTCTCATCACCAAAGGCTGATATCCACAAAGCAACTCACCTTTCTTCACATCAAACGCCGAGTCATGCGAACTCAGTTGAAAATCCTTCCTCGCCCTGGCATATTGAAGGGGAACTGGAGGGTTAAGTCTCAAAGTTTCATAAACCACAGACTGAACGAGTTCCAATTTCTTAACCGAGTCAAAGCTCAAACTCGATGAACCCAGCTTTTGTTTCACCTCATTTCTCAACTTCGCTTGCAACCCAGTTGTATCGCTAGCAATGGTGCTGATCAACTTTGGCAAAAACACTGAGAACCCACCAAAAGCATTAAATCCTAGAAAGAACAGCAAGTTATGAATAGTCTCTTCTTTACTCAGTCCGAACTCAGCTTGCCCTCGTTGCACCATTTCTTTGCCTTCATTTTCCACAAAATCATAAAGCTTCTTGTAGCCTCCACTAACTAGGGCAAAAGGGTATGCAAAAGAGTGAAGAAAGATCTCTTCAAGGGGCTGTAAGACTCCTACATTGACCGTGGGGAGAATCTGCAGGGCCAACCAACGGTCGAGCATGCTGTAGCCGGACTTGCTGATGTGGGGATCTGATTTGGGGTCAGCTCCGATGAGGGCCTTGGTGAGGAAATTGAATATGGATTTTTGTAAAGGGAAGAGATAGCTTACGCTGTCGCTTTTGGAGAGCTCAGTTTCAATAGTGTCAAACAATGTGTCGAGGTTTGAGATGAGCTCTGTGACCCACACTCTTGAGCTCCGTTTGAGAATGTCAATGGCGAAGCTCTTGATCTGTGGAGAAAAAGGAAACGTGGTAGTTATTCACTGGTATATTTTGGCGGGACAATTCTCCTTTAATAAGTAAAATAACTCTAGTGGGGATAGTAATATCAGGGGCCCTATTCTTTTATGTAATCTAAAAATAGGTCATAGTTTGTTCATTAATTTGTAACAAGTAAGTTCTCATCCCTATTGTAATCACTTATTACCCTTAAATTATTGAATTTTTTTATGACCCCACTATATGTGTATGTAATAATAAATAGCGGTCAGTTGTCAAAAGAGAAAAAAGAAACAATAAATAGTATAGCTCTGGATGCATTTCAACAAATAACACTAGAATAAGGATCCATTTGAGATGAACAGACAAAATTTATCATTACTTGGAAAAGCATAAAAATTCAGGGATCTGGGTATTATTACCCCAAAACTGAAGAGTGGTTGCTACTCTGTTTTCCTGGACTGAAATTGAATCTATCATCTCTAATATTGCTCAAGTAATTCACGAGTTTAGAAGCTGGCATAATGGAAGTAAAAAAAGCTTGAAAAAAACCACCTGAGTTTCCCAAACTTTGTGGGTTGTGGGTCTCAATCTCAAGTCATCGCTCATGGTACCGAAGGAAAGGGTCCAAAATCTACTTAAAGGCTTTTGCACGTAAAAATGACAACACAAGCTTTAAGACTTTGCATGACATGAAGTTAAAAAAATAATCAACACATGTATATTTGTTGGTTGTTGAAATTTGGTAATTTAAAATTGTATTTCAATATGATTTTGAGTAAAGACTAATGAGGAGTCGAGATGAAATCAAGAATGTATTAGACGTACGAGAAAAAGACAAAAATAGAAACACGGAAGCGAGAAGGGGCTTGGAGCATGAGCAGAACCGAGGCTGCATAACAGCGGTATCTAGGTGCCAAGATCTGATTGCATCAGTGCCGAGGTGCCAACTTTTAGGAAATATCTTGTTTTGAGTTGTATTGCATCCCAAAGTCTGGTTTTGAACTTCTACAATGAGTAAACTCTTCTTCCAACTATAAACAAGATTCTTAGAAACGTTTTAGAGTCTATATAAACCTTATAACTCATTAAAATTGTCATGCATCGATAAAAGAGAAAATCGAGAGCTCAAAGAAAGCTGAGTGCATGAGTATGCTATAGGAGCTTTTGAGTACTGAGTATACAAAAGAATACTGATAAACCCTTTAGAAAGCTTGTCTATTGTTGTATTTCTTGATAATATCTTATGTAAGATCTTTGTGATCCGATAAGTCTTTATGACCTGGTTAATAAAAGAGACTGAAATCCCATAATCCACTGTGGACGTAGGTATTTGTTGCCAAACCATGTATATTCTTATACCTTATGTGTGTAATTATTATCTCCACTGCTTTGTGTGATTTTTTTACATGTGGGCGAAGTTGATACCTAAGTGGTATCAGATTTAAGATTGAATGCTGATTTTTCAATAATTAGTATCAAAGCCTGATTGAGATCCATATGCAGAGCATAGTTTGCAAAGCTAAATTCCAAAGCATAAGTTACAGAGTCAGATTGCAGAGCCAAAATGCAGAGCATAAATTGCAGAGCTATATTCCACAGCATAGATTGTTCAACCATGATGACTTACAAGTATAAAGACAAAAAAATGGAAGAAAAGATTAAAACCTAATTGTGTTGTGGTCTTGACTGAGAAAGGATAGAAACTATAAGAAAAATGACTAAGAATAGAGATTGAAGAGTAATCAAAGAGAAAGACAAAAATGAGTTGAGACGCAGAATAAGTCTAAAAGAAGGGCTATGAAGTTACAGAATCCTTAAAACCTTTTGATGGAAAGAATACTAAAAATGTTTAAAGGACCCATGGGTGAGAAGCATAGTAAAGGCTATGTATTTGATGAGAATGTTGTGAAGGGCTCAACATGGGTTATTGAGAGAATGCACACCAAAAGGCAGAATTGAAGAATATCTCACCAGAGTGACAAGGGTCGAAAGAAAATGTATGATAAAAAGGACGGCTGGCAAGCATAAGATCTAACAATCGAAGTATTGTTATGGTGTAAAGAGTGATATTGGAGATTACAATACAAAGGCAACCTAAGAAAAAATGCATTCGTATCTTTGGAGTCCAAGTCACGAGCCTTAGTGGAGTTAAGTCTGGGCACTTAGCTAGAGTTAGCGCTAGAGTAATTGAGCATTTTCATGGATGATCTTTGAAAAGCTTATTAAGATATTTTGAATAAAGAAGTGATTTGTTGAAATTTAGTGATTTAAAATTGTGTTTAAGCATGATTTTGAATTGTAAACCAATGAAGAATCAAGACAAGGTCGAGAACTCGTTGGACATACGAGAAAGAGATTAAAATAGAAAGCCAGAAGTTATGAGGGGCTTGATGCACAAAAAGAGCCATGGCCACATCGCAGCAGCACCTAAGCTCCAAGACTTGGTCGTGTAGGCGCCTATGCACCAACTTTCGAGAAATATCTTGTTTTGAATTGTATTGCATCCCAAAGTTGGTTGGCCTCCTATAATAAAAGGACTCTTATTCCAACTAAAAATATGGTTCTTAATGACATTTTGAAGCTTATAAAAACCCTTGTAACCTATTAGAATTGTCATGCATCAACGAGAGAAAATAGAAAGTTCAAAAAGTACTAATGTACATAAGAGTGTTATAAAAATATTTGAGTACTGAGTGCGTAAAAGAATTTTGATAAATACTTTAAAGATATCCAATAAATAATATTAGAACTAAGCCTGAAGTTGATAACTACATCGTATAACTAAAGCTGAATTTGAATTGTGATAGGAAGATGAGATTTCACTAACCTCATCTTCCCATAGAAAATAATATATATATTGCAAGTCAATAATTGGTCTTATATTTTGGGTCTAATAGGGACTATTTAGAATTTGGATTGTGATAAGAATTTGTAGAAAATATAATATATATATATATATATATATTGCAAGTTGGTCTAATAGGGACTATTATGTAAAGTAATCACCAATATTATCTCTAATATTTGTGATCTCTTGGCCCTAATTAAAAACAGTAACAGTTTGTTTCCAAACCCCAAAAAGAACATAAGAGAGCAAAAAGTTTTTTTTTTACCTTACTTTTTTTATTTTCAACTTTCTTTGACATATAAAAAAGAATATACACTTTATTTTCAACCGACACTATTGCCTTCGATTACTATTACCTTAATTCTAAAGAGAATGGTTTGTTTGTATGTAGAAAGATAATTAGATTCATGTCTGTGTAAATAAAAAATTTAGCTAAAAGAGGGGGGGTGGTCGGCTACTCGCAAATGAACTACATTAATTGAAGATTTGTTTATAATTATAAACAAACCTCAATAATTGACCATTAATCTTAATTTAGTGACGGTAGAGATTAGAAAGTACAAGCTGATTATACTAACAATTCTTTTTAACGCCAATGGACATAGATTTAACTGATATTGTCGTTGAAATTACTAGTAATAATAATTTCATATTTTTTTGAAAAAAGTCCCAACAATTTCCTGCAAATTTTACTTTTGATTATTCAGAAGAGTTTTTTTCATTAACTCATATGCTTAAGCATGCATATTAAAAGAAACCAATTACCACCAAAGCTAATTAACAATTCCAGCAAGTTTTGTGAGAACCAATGAGATCGAACTTACCTTGGCATGTTGAGGCTCAGAGGTATCAAGATAAGCACAAACCCTCAAGTCTCCTGTGAACTTAACGCTGGGCATGAAATCACCCACAAGAACATTCTTCTTCTCCACGATCTCCATATCAAACATATGAGCGAAAGACTTGCAGTCAAGAACGGCAATCACGTTAGGGTTTACACCAAGAAAGAGTGGCCATGTGGGCGGCATATTCGTCCTAAAGACAGTGCTCTTGTGCTTCTCAATACGTTTTCTGAAGAAGGTCTCGGGGCCCTGGAACCAGAAGTAGTCCAGGCGGTCGGAGATGGGCCCCAGCAAAGGCCAGCCGTAGGATCCGGGGATTGTGCGGAGTGGGAGGAAGGTGGACGGCGGTGACAATGAAGGGGAGAGTGACTGAGACTGGAAGGGCGACGGTGATGAAGAAGATGACATGCCTGGTGATATGCTCATTGATTTGACTCTCAAAGTCATAGTAGAGGAGGGGATAATGACGAGTGACATTGAACTACGTTTGGTGCGTGGGTTTTAATAATGGAGTTTTGATGAAGTACTGTGGATTAATAAATGTCTTACACGTTGACATGAGAACTGTCTCACTGCTGGATATTTTTGTTTTGCATAAATATATATATATATATATATATTTAAAAGTAATGGAGGCAAAAGTGACAGCTCCTGTGGCTATGGCTGTTCTGGATCTCGTCCGGAATTGCGGTAAGGGATTTATTGAGATCGTTGAATTCGGAATATAATAAGGCAGTTTTCAGATAAAGAAAGTTATTTTTTTTATGGGTGTCATAATGATTTTATTTACGATATTTTTATTATTTTAGAAATTTATAATTCTTTCATTTTAATACATGAAATTTCTTTCGATTAAATTCACAAAAATTATAATAATCGAGTTTTTAAATAAGCATTTAGGTCTTAAATTTTTGCATTTCCGAAAGGGGAGGATCATTAATTCATCACTATTAAGCATTCACTCACTAGTTGCTTCCGGCAAAGAGTCAGGAGGGACCTTTCTCATATTTTATTCTATTTTTTATTTTAAACTTTATCTCTATCTTATTTCTCATAAAAAAATTAGTGGAGTGGAGATTAAGAATTTTTGTTTAGGAATAATTTTATTTTTTTATTTTTATTAATTTATATTTACAAATTTTAGTAATATAAAATTAATCTATGACAAAAATAAATCAAATTAACAAGTTAGAATAATATGATAATATTTTTAAATAATGTGAATAATATAAATTTTTTAAATGAATAATATAAAAAAATAATATTTTAACACTTAATATCATTGATCTTCCTATTAATTATTTCATCTTCTCTCATTATAAGTCATGAGATTGAGACTATATTATTAAAAATAAATAAACTATTTTTAGCTTCTAATTAATTTATTTAAGAGAATATAATAAATAGTTTAATATAATTAAACTTCAAGAAATTAGATTGAAATTTATTTCTATCAGTATCTTCAATAAATGGGTGACATTAAATTTTTGTAAAAAAAAATTTAAATCTAAACTGGATAATAAAAAGAAATCATATAGAAACTAGTTGGTTAAAATTAAATAAAAAAATTTAATTTGTTACAAATAATAAATAATTATATATCATACCTTTAATATTTTTTTCATAAATAATATTGAGTAAACATCAAAGTTTTTAATATTTTTAAATGTAATCTGCTACAACGAGAACTTACAAATCTACCACTTGTATTAAATATAAATTCAGATGTTACTAAAAATGATTTTGTTATAATTTTAAATTTTTTATTCAAGAAAAAAGAACAAATTTTATAGAAGAACAAGAGAGCAATTGAACAAGTTTAATGACAGTCCAAGAAAATAAAATTAATAATAACTAACAGTTCAACTAAAAAGTAAATACTTTTAGTATTAGATTTTATATTTTTTTGTTAATTTTAATTAATAAAATTATATTATTAAAATATTTTTTAGTAACTTAGTTAAAAATAAATTATAAAATTAAAAATTAATAAATTATATATTAAAAATTATATTTAATTCTATTTTTATTTATTAATAATTTTAAAAATATTTTTTTTTCATAACCTATTTTATTTTTATAAAAAATATTAAATCCCGCCTCAGGCGAGTCACATAGAACCCATCCCTGTTCATTAAATTATTTAGTTGAAAAAAAAATTATATTATCTCTTCTTGCACATGACTTGATTCCTGTTTATTTTGTTTGCAGAAGGCATTTAAAATTGGAGGGAATTCATCGCATCCCTTGACATCCCGTGCAAGTAATTAGACAAATGTATAAAATAATCACTAACAACAAAGTTTAAGCAATCAATTAGATTTTTAAAAAAAAGTTAACTATTTGGTTGATTGCAAAAAAACAAAACAGGCGTTCATTGCGTTAAAGAACCATAACCAATCTTAATTATATATATATATATATATACTTTTTACATTAACTAATATTTTGACAAACATCAAGAACCGTCGGATAATTATATCTCTAAATTATTAATAAAAAAATAAGATATTTGAAGACGGAAAATGAATACAAAAAAATTTGTAGTTTGAGCGGTGGGTAGTTTTGATTTTTAATTTAAGATTAACATTTAAGTCTCTTTTTATGTTGAATGTCATTCTTTGTGTTTTTAAGTATTTTTTTAAATATTTAGTGTGCGATAAAAATTTTAAAAAATTATGTGTATTAGTAGAATAGTTTGTAGACAGAAACTTTTAAAAGACATACTGATATGAGTAGAAATTCAAATCAAACTTGTGGCATATAAAGAGCATACACTTTTATTTAAAAAAAAAATATTTTATAAAATATATGATGACATATTGAATTATTATTTGAAATATGATCATATATTGTATATATATTATTAGATCGTTTAGATCATAGTTATTGGTTGTATATGATTAATAGTATATAAGAGAGATATCTTAGTTTGTAATATTTTTCAACAATATAAAAAGCATTTTTTTTAAACATCTTTTGTGCTTGTCTCTAATTTCTTTCTTTATATGATTTTTTCTAAGCTAGTTAACGCACAACACTAAGGTTGCACGAATCTAAAAAAGATTTGTGATATTTGGTATAGTACAGGTTCAAAGAAAGATGGAAAATGATGAGTAAACATCGCAGAAGGTGATTGAAAAAAAAGGTAGAGACCCTAAAGCTAAAAGGCACAACAATGTACCTTGTGATAAATCTGTTGATCCAAACCATAATTTAGGGAATATGGTGAAAACACTCGGTGCCATTATAGGAAAGGCGATAGATTATCTTAAAGAGTTAGAGCAGTACGTGGAGAAGCTCGAGGTGGACCTCAAAACTCAAAGGAATGAGTTGTGTTATCTCATCGACACATCCATCGAGTGTATGCTGGTCGGCAGTAAAATTGAGTTAAAGCTTCTCAAGAGAATGCATATACTACCATGGACAAGGTTTAAGCCTAAGTGGAGGTGCTGCATAGAGGATTTGAAGCTGTCAATGAGGATGTAATGATGTGTAAGAGAGCAATAACAAATGAGATTGTTGCTGCTCAAGTTATGCCAAGAGTTGAGGCTCCGAAGTCGAATGAGTTTAGTGATAAATGGAACGCTGAGGAGCTCGATAACTAGTTTTGCCAAATAGAAAGATATTTCGACACTACAAACATGCGAGATGAAGACAATGAAAATACTGCAACCTTATATCTTTTCAATCATGTAATTGTGTGGTGACGTCGGAATAGCGAGGAGATACGTAAAGGTACTTGCACGATCAATACCTAGGCAAAATTACAATGGAAGTTGAAAAGCCAATTCTATTTGGAGAATATGGCGTATGACGATCAAAAGCGATTGAAGGAATTGAAGCAAATTAAGTACATCAACGAGTATATAGAGGAGTACTCCTAGATGATGCTACAGACCCCCAACATGTGTGAGGAGGATTTACTGTTCAATTTTCTAGATGGGTTACAAACATAGGCATTCAATAAGTTGAAGCAGAATTAAGCGATTAATATATTCAACGCTCTTATATTAACAGAAATACTCATAGATTATCACAAGGGTGAGCGAAGAAGTCCAAGAATTCTAAATCCAATCACAACAAATATGAGAGCACTAAGAAACTTTCATCATCTGAAAGATAAGGAGAAAAAAGGCAAGCCGCCCAAGAAGGAAAAGCAAAAGTGTGATGGCTCTAAACTAAAGTCGAACTGCTTCTTTTGGGATAAGATCATTAGGTTAAATACTATTTAAAGACGAAGACTCTCAACGCAATGGTTGCAGTAGAGGAGAGTGAGCGGGGCCAAATATAGTGTTTACAGCTACTCAACACTATAAAAGCTAAGCGGAGTGCTTGTGTACCAACGAGAAGGGTACTTATGTACGTTGAAGCCTAGATCTAATGGATAAAGACTTAAGTGCTAATAAATACAGGAACTATCCTCCAAAACGTGAGTACTTTGTCAAGTGAAAATGTTGCCCGATAGGAGAGCACGCTGGAAACATGAGAGTGCATTGGGATAGTTTGGAGAATGAGATGCGCAAGTTACAGCGAAGGAGCGACAAGGGCATCACATGAATTCGGTGAGGGGAGAATGTCATGCTCCAAGTGTTCTAAAGTATTTTCTTAAACACTTGGTATGTGACAAAACCTCTTAAAAAGTTATATGAGCTTGTGGAGCAGTTTGCGGGGTAAAACTGCTAAAAGACCGGCTGACATGGTTAGAGATCCGGGCCAAACCCGCTACTTATAAGGGATGTACATGCTTACTTGAAATTATAATATTTCATAAGTTATGTGATGGTATTTTAGAATATTTTATGTAATGTTATCCCATCTTATATATACACTATTAAATTATTTAGATCCTAATCGTTAATTGTTTAGAGTTAGTAGTATATAAATGGAATATTCTCAGTTATAGAGAGACATCTCATGACTTGTAATCTCTTTTAATTATATAGAAAGTATTTTCTCAAATATTTATTATGATTGTCTTTTATTCTTTCTTTGTGAGATTTTTTTAAGCTACTTAACATGTAAAACACTAAGATCACACGGTTCTCATAAAGATCCGTAACACTAAATAAGGGGTAATTTTCTCCAAATTTAGATAAATATATTTAGTTATTATTGAGGTAGATTTCTTTATTGGAACTGAGATTTGAACCCCCTCCATGCATGGATAGGGATAATTTTTCTCTGAAATTTAAAAAATTGAATTTAGCCATTTGTGAAGTAAATTTCTTTAAATTTTAGTAATATAGTTCGACCTTTTTTAAATCTATATTTATAAATTGCACTATAATAAATACTATCATTGTAAATCACAATAGATATTAATTGTAAGTATCAATAGATTTATTATAATATTAAAAAAATATAAAATTTCAATTAATGTGTCAACTATTATTTTAAATATTTATTAATTTTTAAAATAGTAATTATTAGGTAGTAAAAATATTAATCAGAGAAAAAAAAAGTAAGTATTCTCCTAACTGTAGAATAACAATAATGTTTTATCAAAATTTATTTATTTATTTAAAATTAAAGAGAAGCACTTCGAATAACTTTTCCAAATTCATGCTAAAACTCATCAAAACGACGTCTGTCTCTAACCATTATTTGATTGGAGATATAAGAAATAATCGATTGAATGGAAATCTAATTACAAGGGTATTATCCACCACCGCCAATAAAAGCTTCCCAGTTACTCACAAATCTATTTAACAAAAACTTGTAAACAAAAATCTATTTAATACACTGCATTTTGTTCTCTTTACTCATATTCTTCATCTTCACACATTTTTTTTAGAGTAGGTATTTTTAGTTAAGGGTCAAATTTAAAATTTTTTGATCCCTGCTCAAATCTAATTGAAATACAAAAATATGTTTTATTTAGAATACATTTTAGGTCGAGATAAATTTTAACTTGACCTTGGGATGGATTAAAAAATTTATTTTAAAATGACGTAATTTTAATTTGAGGAGAGAATGAGTTGAATTGAGAAAATTTTAATTTAATTTTAAAAAAATAAAAAATTAAATTAAATTAAAAATTAAAATAAATAATAAATAAAAATTAAAAAAATTGAAATTAAAAAAGTGTTCAGATCAAAATATTTTCGTTCGTATTTAAATTATTTTTAAATTTAATCTAACCCGTTTGAAACAAAAAATATTTCACTCTAAACGGATCTCAAATTTATTTAATTTTTCTTTTTCTACTCAAAATTTGAGATGGATCGTATCGGAACGGGTGGAAATTTGCCCACCCTTTTTTCTTATGCTGGGCAAGATGCGACGGATACTACAATAACATTGTGTTAAATCAGAAGCAGCTACATTGAAGTGACAAAAAAAAGTGGTAAAATATAGCTAGCATCCAAGAACATGTCAGTGTTACTGATGGGTCATGTAATTTCAATCCTGCCAATTTCTTTCATAAATTGATTTAAGTAGATAAACACCTTAAGGCACTGATTGCTTTACCGAAATTTCCAATTTCACATTAAAAATTGTGGCTTTATAGACGTTTTGTGTATTAAATAATTTTAAAAATATTATGTAAAAAAATTAGCACACCAAATATTAAAAAAAAGGTTTTCAATTATTAACGAACATATTTCTGATTTAGGTAGAATTAAGTTAAAAGCTTAAAATCAATAGACTCAATAATGAATATTATAAAAAATGAGCACCTAAGCCACTAACTAATGTCTTTATTTGACTCACAGCATTGTGGTGGGTCTCCATGACAAGGAGATTTTTTAGCACCGTTCAAGAATTTGTTGAGACTTGGGTCCAACAACAGCATAAAAGGTGAACAGTTACTTCTCAAATAAAAATCTAGATGATGATTACTTCCTCTTATTTCAATCCTACATGGAGAAGAATATATCCACATAAATGACCAAATACCAGAGACATACAGACCAAGACAATTTCACTTTGTTTCCAGCCTTGTGGTACTGAGTTGATTTTGAGTATGAACAAGAAACACACACAAAATTTAGTACATACAGAAGTGGGCTAACCTGGATAAAATACATGACTCTCAGATTGCAGAAAAACCATCAGAGAGATGATGATGATGCTTTGAACAACTTCAATTGCATGTATATCATTTTTGAGGAAGGTGTATAGAGAGATCATCTAAATTGGCACAGCCCTGGATGCTCAAACCATGCTCATTAGCTACATGCAATAGGCATATGAAACACAGATGAGGGGATATGTCATTGATAGTTGCAGCTGCTTTGCAGTTGCTAGGAAAGCTGGACAAGAGTTGCCTGAAAGATACTGTTTCTTCTTCACCCTTGTTGGAACCAAAAAGAGAAAAGAATCTAAAATTAGGAATCACCATTTAACCATCAAAACAAAAAGATAAATTACTTTCCAAAGAAAAAATTGCCATTTTTGATGCAATTAGATTCTGGTCTATGAACTTTGTGATCCATCAGGCTAGTGTGGTCCACTTACAGAAATGTAGATGAGAGCTCAAACTGATGAGGTGCTTTCAAGCTTTGTCAGGTTTACCTGTTTTTAACAATAACTCATATTTGAAGAAAACTACACTTTCTTACATAACTGATACAGGCCTACTTAACGTATTTCATCAATTTTTTCACCTCAAGCTATGAGAATTCTTCCACATACAATTACAAGTAATCACAATAGAAGCAGCAACCATTAGTTAATGTAACAAACATCTTAGTGTTAGTTTATCAAATTGCTTTGATTATGTGTATACACAAAAAATCATCTGGAAAAAGCAAAGGCATTTTGCATACCTGAATATCCATTTGAGGAGAATCTTGCATATGGACCAAAATGGTTTCTTTCAATCTTTGAATATCAACTTGCTTAGAAGTTTTGTCATATTCAACTTCCTTTTTTTGTATCTGAGTTGTCAACATAGAGAGAAAAAAAATGAATAAGTATCAAAAGCAAATAGTTCTAAATACATACCAAATATTTGATATAGCAATTTATAATTACATGCTGAACATATTATAATATTGAAAGCATGTATCTTTGGATAAATGCTATACTATACATGCCCCATCGTATTATGCCCATAAATTACTACGGCTCTAATTTGCTAACCCTGTAATATCTAATACTCACTAAAGAAAAAATAAGGATTGAATTGCAGAAACAACAAACTAACTGACCAGTGCATCAGAGCCCTCAACATCACTTAGATCATTTCCATCATCAAATTGGCCACCAAACATGCTTTCATTGCCCCAGGATGGAAATTCTTCGCGGTCATTACTTCCCTGCCTTTCAACTGAAAATAAAGGAATACATGAAAATGCACACTGAATAATTTATTCCATTTCATACATCAAATAAATATTCTGTCATCATTTAAAAAGAAGAAATCAAAAACATGGGGAAGAAAAGTACTATAAATGAAAACTAAAAAAAATTATTAATAAGCCCCTACTATATATTGCTTAAATAATCTGAAAGCCAAATATCATATAACTAGAAATTGTACGAACTCGGTCTTGTTGAATATGATTATAGGGTGAAAGAAGGCAATTGTTTATGCGGTAATAAATGAAAGGCATTCTCTCCAATAATTTGTTGAAGGATTGACATTAATAACATTGGTTGCCTACAACATGTTCAAGATAAAGTTAACATACGAAAGAAGTTAAAAGGAACTGAAATATTTAATCAAATGAAAATTATGAAGCTTGTCCCGATGAGTAGAAGTAGAGAAGTTGCAAATTATTGGTGATTCTGAGACATTCATAAGAAGGGATAAAGGACAATTTTTGCTCATTATCTAAATTTGTTTGTCTATTTCTTATCTTAATTTTGTCCTTTTCCATTAAGCAGCTGCCATTAAATTTGACAATTGAAGGGTAAAATCGTACTTCAACAAAAATATATTTGTACACACTGATACATGTCAAATAAGCATAGGTTATTAATTAAATAAACAAATTAAAAATTTTTAAACAAAAACCTCTACCATTGTTGCTAGTTGCTCAATGACAACCATCGCTAGCGATAAAAATAATCAAAATTTATATTATTAGATTTTATTTTTCTTAATCTACACAATGGTAAAGCCATTTTCGACCAAAAAAAAAAAGAAGACAGTCAAATACAGTGAGATGGTGGTGGCCACACCCCGTCAAATGGTAGGGTTGTGACGTGCACCGCCACCACCATTGGATAAATCGACGACTAATATGTCCAATGGTAGTGGCAGTGCACGTCACCGCTGTCCTGCGGTGGAGGGCGATGGAGGCTATTAATGCTCGCAGTTAAATGGTGACGTACATCGCTACCACAATTGAACAAATAGGCTGTCAATTTGTCCAATGATAATAGCAGTGCAAGTCACTACACACTGTTTGACGGCGAGCATTGGTGGTCTCCGTTGCCCTTCACTGCAGTCCAACAGTGGATGGAAGTGGACACTGATCGCCCATTGAATAGATCAACCACTGATCTATCCAATAGTGGTGACGATGTACGTTAATGCTCTATCGTTTAATGGCGAACGATGATGACCACCATCCTCCTACCGTATTTGGCCACCTTTTGGTCTTTTTATCAAAAGTGACTCTAGTACTGTATAGATAAAAAAAAATAAAGTTCAATAATATAAAATTTAATTATTTTTGTCATTGAAAAAGCTGATGGCAGACTACTGCCAATGAAGACTTCTTTTTTTAAAATTATTTATTTTAAAAAAAATATTAAAATTTGATTATATTTAAGTGTGTTACGTGTTCCTTTTTTATCAATGGCCAATTACTGATTAACATATAGACATGACAAGTGTGATTAAACGGTCAATGATTGACACATAGATTCTAACAAAAGCAAAATTATCATTATCATTATATAGTAAAATGAACTTTTTCATAAGATTTGATGGTAGCCATGTAAGGAAGAGGAAGAAAATTAAGCAATTCGAAACAAAGAGGATAAATCTAAATAATAAAACAAATTTAAGAGACAAAATTATCCTTATCCTTTTAAAAAAACATTTGATAACCATGTGATAGAAAATGTTACTTGAGGACTTTCTTCTCCTCGTCTTCCCAAAGCACTGCAACCAGCAAAGTATCTAGTGAGCAGAAGAAAAAACTTTTGGATGTTGAATTATATTATAGTTGCATACAAATGACAAGTATTACCATTATGTTAGGAAGAAGAAATAATTTGACAAGATTCTCTGGCTGATAGTGACAATCTTCAGGCAGTCTCGTATTAAAGGTGCTCTATTTCCAGGCATCAATAATGACTTTGTATTTTTTGAAGGCCCGAACAGATCAGGTAATTCTTCATCCAAGGCTTTTGTAAAATCAATATCAGGTTCTGCTTGTCTCTTACTCCTTGTTTTCTTCATTGTTACTGGAAATCCATTTTGTGCAGCAGGATCATCCTTTGAACCTGCAGAGACAGTCCGCTTTATGTTCAATGCCTATATACACTGAAACACACCTATATACTGCCGAAATAGGAAACAATAATAGATGGTATCATCTGTCACTGGACCTTCAGCCTTTTGATACTTCCAATGATCGGGACCCGCCCAAGCGTTTTGTTTTGAGGAAAATCCCAAATTTAAAAATAAAAATATTCATCAACCCTGTCAAACCTGTCATCCATACCAGGTTCTTGGAAAGAAAATGTTTCAGATTCCTGAAAAAGGGAATTAAAGCTTATCAACTAGCAGAATCATTTAACTTCTTCAAATATAAGAGGTAGTCTATAACAAAAACCTCATGATAACTGGGAAATGTAGGATCTGCACCCCTGAGGCTCTCATCAACAATGCTTGGTTGGTCGTCATGATCAAAATCATAGGTCCCACAATTATCAAATGCAACACCATCATCCTCAACTTCATTATTATACACATCTTCAACTGGGTTTGTTGATTTCTGGACAGAAGAAAAACCGTCTGAGGACCTTCTATTATCTTGATCAAATTGATTGACTATGGTCGGTGAGATTTCATCCTTTGCTTGCATATTCAGCACCATCTGTTCAATGTGTTCCATAAATAGAGGATTTGATTATCATTAGAGCCATATGTTCCTTAAACAACACAAGGCTCCTGAACAGGGACCAAAATCAATATACTAGCAGAAGCAACAACCTCTGGCAAAAGAAAGATCAATTGTATCTGACATGGAATGTTGGTCTGCTTATGACATTCCCTTCCCTGGTGCTTCCTGTGAATCAAAGAGCACCTGACATCCAGCATATACTACAAGATTATTCAACAACAGACCCTTTACTCCACCTTCATCAAATTGTGCAGATGTCTGATGATAGAGAGGATCAACTGCAAACGTAACTTAAAAATAAAGAAGAAATACCATCATATTTTCGAACTTAAATCTCACAACACTAATGGTCATAGCTAGGATGCGTGATCACCATCAAATTTCTTCACATTAAGAGCCTCAAAGGACGACTCCAGTGTTGATAAAGGTGACAGCTGCATTATGAACATCAGTTAATTTAAGATTAATACATTACCCACATTAAGAGCCTCAAAGGACGACTCCAGTGTTGATAAAGGTGACAGCTGCATTATGAACATCAGTTAATTTAAGATTAATACATTACCCAACTATACAAATAATGAGCATCGACCTTTTTTCCCATATCTTTCTTTGAATGACCTTCCTCCTGTCCATTCTGAACATTGGCATCCTCCACTGTGGTATCTGCCATTGTAATACAGCATCAGCAATATAGCAACCAAGAAAGTGGCACAAAGCGTGTGGACAGAATAATGCTGCAAATCAGTACCTTGAAAGGCAGCTTAAAAAATGCGTATCCTCAAAAGCCATGACATTAATAGTGTGAAAAGTTCAAACGAAGAAAATCAAGTAGGAAAGGGAGTGGGGAGGATAAATACACGTGAAAATAAGGCATACCACAAAGATCAAGAAGTAGAAGCGCTATTAACAGATATTGAGACAAAATAATGTAAATTCTAAAATTAATAGAAACATTAAACATATAATTTTTTATTCTTTAAAAAAAAAATTTGTCAAGCACTATGCAAACAACATTTGAATTAACAAAAAACATTAGAAGAAGAAACCTTACCTTGTTCATTTTCTTGACCCACTCTATTAATTCCACCTAGGACCTTGTATGTCTTAGAATGCACTGAATCCGCCCTTAGAGAGTAAATCTTAACTCCAGCTTCCAAAGTACAACTTGCCTGAAGAAACAGAAATGAAAAGGATATTTTAATGCATGCAACAAATGCAAAAGGGAGTAGGGACAATTGGAGAAGGTTTCTGGATTGCAGCTCTGTTTTCTGGTATTGTTATCAGCTGCTGCGCTATCACTGTTGAGCTGGCAATGTGTATCTGAGGTGGTTTTTAAAGCACGGGCTAATTTGCTGACACGGATAGGAGTTTGTTAGGCAAATTGAAACGTTGTGAGACTTAATAGTTTTCCCACCATTTTTCTGTTATTGAGTTTGTTACTAAGTCTCTGTTTCTAGAGACTTCTGTGATGTATATAAATGATGTATCGAATCGTTGTTAATGAATGAAGTGCATTTTCCAATTCTTAGATTCTTGAATCCTTGTTTTCTCTCTCATTTTCTCTAACTTTCTCGGCATTCAAACACTGTTGAATCATTTGTTTTGGGAACAACCAAATCCTTGATAGACTGGTATTATATTTTTAACAGGTTTAAAACTCATCTTTGAAACATGACCTGATGTTTCAAGTATGCATACATGCTGATAGAAATTTTATTTGAAAACATGTATCAGCACAAGCAAAAACATCGTTGCAGACTACAAAGTCAAAGGAAGGCATGATTAAGTGAGATATTTGTGCTTGGAGTGATCATCTTAACATGAGTATAAAATGCCAATCAACTATTGATATGTCAAACACATAATGAAGCAACAATCAACTTGCCTCATATGCCTTCTCACTAACGGAAGAGTACATATCTATTTATATGGTCAACTATTAATGAAAGATTTAGAAGGTATACTAATTGAAGCAATAATAACAAGGGTTTCTACTTTTTTTTTTTTCAAAATTATTCCTAAACCTTCCAAACTTTGACATTGACCATAACTCATGGCCATACTTTTTCATATAACTTTCACACTGATTCAAACTTGGGGCCAATTAGCAGTGCTGTAGCACTTTTGACTAGTAAAAACAAAAACGATTATTGTGTCCCCAAAAATCAGTTAATGCATTCTTCTAAAAAATATAAACATAACAAAAATCACATACCTTCTGAAAATTGGTTTCCACATCATTCTCTTCTTCAACCTTGATAATCTCATATAGATGGTCAATCAAATTCAGTTCCCATGTATTCTTTTGATTGATTTTCTGCACAACCCAAGTACAAAAACCCACAAAAATAAATAATTAGAACAGAAAAACGCTATATCATCTGCCAATTTCACCATTTCTATGAATCAAATTTGGCTCCTCAAATATCAAGCCACAATTTAACACGTACTTCTTCAATTATCTTACTGACAAAAATTCAACCTTTAAGGATATAAATTCCCTATTAACTATTCCAAAAATAATTGCTTAAAAGACTTTTAAAAAATAGATTATTTTAGTAAAATAGATGGGTATTACTACACTGCACATTCAGATGTCTATTAATGTAAATTCCTACTTAAAAATAGAAATAAAGAAAATGAAATTTTAATTTAAGAGTTTGCATGTACATTTTCGCTGGCGAGCTTGATGCAATTGTGGAACAACTCGAGAATCTGGTCCTTTCCGAGGCATGGATCAGACTCGCCGTGTTCCGGCGGTGGACCATTGACAGCCATGGGCTTGCGGCGGATGGAAGCGGCTCGAGCTGCCCGAGCCTGGGCCCGCTCGAGCTTGTCTTCGTTGGAGCCCAAGAAGAAGGGGCTGGTCGGAGATTGGATGACGCGAGAGGCCATGGTTGCTACTCTCTGCCGCCCGATTGGACTTAGCGCCGTTTAGTTGTTTCTATTGCTTAATAGAGTTTTTTCAATAAAATAAAAAAAAAAAAAATTTATGACATTTAGTTATAATAAATGTTCTTAAAGATTAACAAAATTATTATACCTCTATTTTTTTAAATTTAAAATTTAAATTTTTAATAATAAATTTTTTTAATATTTATGTAATATACGTATATTTTAATAATATTTTTTATATTATGTTTTTAATAAAAATAAATTATATTTAATTAATATATTTTAATTTTTTTAAATTATTATATCTTTAATTTTTCGTATTTTTATAACTATTATAATTTTTCAAGAATTTATTATTAATTATTTTATTTTTTAAATAAAAAAATATTATTTAATTTTTGTAATAATTTATATTGATTCGATGATTATTATGTATTAATTTTATTTAATTATTATTTTTTAATAAATTATATATAATAAAATACATGACAAATTTAAACATATATATAAAAAATCAAATTATTTAGAATTTGAATATAAGTTTTATTAAGTGTCTTTTTTGATAATTTAATAACAAATAAGTATTTTTAACAATGTATAACTAAACGATCTAATACTTTAAAAGAGTTTTTTTAATTAACAACCAGTGACTTTTTCTTAAGAAATTTATTTATAAAAACTCAACTTTAAAAAAATTTACTTCCAAAAATTATATTTAAAAAATTCAACTAAACAAATTATTAGAGTTCTACCATTTTTGTTGATCCAAAGTAAATTGAGGATCACGATCGTAGATTAGGTTTAGGTTTTTGATTTTTTTTCTTTATTTTTTTTGAGTATTTTCCTCCAATTTATCTTTTAAAATTTGGTGATCAAAAAAATGTTATGGCGTGTGATATGCACAGAAACAACCTTGAGGTCTAGCAACTTATAGTTGTTAAATTTTTTTTTTGCGTAAAAAATATTTGAACGTTATAGTAAAAGTGACTGTTTATTCATTTTATTTTTTAAATTACTTTTTTTTATTTTTTTATTTTTTTTTTAAATTTAATAAAATTATTTATTTTTTTAACTTTTCGTATTGCAAATTAATATTATTCACAACTTTTATTTTTATTTAATTTTGAAAATTGAGTAATTTTATCAAATTTAACATAAATAGTTATAAAAAAAGAGAGTAAAAATAAATAATTTTAAAAATAAAGTGAGTAAATTATCACTTTCACTGTAATACAAGATCAATTTTTTTTTCTTTCAATATACAAAAATAAAAAAAAATTGAACTCAATACTTGCATTAAAGTAGAGATCATATGCATTTGGCACAGGTAAGTTATGATGATCCCATCAACGTTGCGACAATAATTATCGCATCATATGGGAATATGTGATTGACGTGAGTCCATATTTAATGTAGTGATCGATTTATACAAGCAATAAACTATTAAAAAGAGATGGAGGTTAATATAAGGGCAAGTTAAGTAAAGCATTATAATTAGAATCATGTTACACTTTTAAAATTGTATTTTAAAATTTTTTATTTTAAATAATATACTAAGTAATTATTAAATAATAAAACGATATAATGAATAATATTAAATTTTGTATCATTTTACCACATAATAATTATTTAACACCTCTAAAATAAAAAATTTAAGATATCTTTTAAAAAATATAGCATCACTTTTTATAATTAATTGGTTAAATCATGAAATTATTGGTAGTAATTATAAATAGATTAGTATTAGATATCGTGTAATCCATAAATTAGTTGTGGTGAGAAGAGCATATGAATATCGGAAGTAGTGTATGAATTAATAATAGTTGGTTGGGCACAACTATCTTAATGTCGGAGTAATGTTGTAATATTTAGAATAATGTTTTATTTTTTAAATAGTATTTAAAATTTTTATATTTAATATGATACGTTAAGTAATTATTAAATAATAAAATAATATAAAAGATGAATTTAAAAATTATATTATTTTATTATTTAATAATTAATTAATATAATTATTTAAAATAAAAAAAATTAAATTACTTAAATAATAAATATCACTTCTTCTTGAGGTTTGTCAAATATTAAATGCATTCACTAATATCTAAAACTTATTAAAGATACATGAAAAATTTTATGTACAAATTAAATGAAGGATATACAGTGTATATGTTTATGCCATATAATAATAATTATGCAGAATAAAAAAATTATTTATTTTTGTTTAAAACACTACAAAATAGAAAGAAAAAAACTATATTGACATAGAGTTTATGACATATACAATATCAAATATCTTGACAATTAATAATAAATTACATATAAATTTAAAATTATTGTCATATAATATAAGTGTTAGAAACTTGGTGATTTAATAATTTTGATTAGAAAAGAATTGAGATGAATACTAAAGTAGAGAGTTATAAGAAGTCAAGAACGTGTGGATATATATGGAGAAGTCTAGGACGTGTGGAATACGAAGGGAGAAGTGAAATGGGACTCGAAGACGCGAAGGAAAAGAAGAAATCGCAGGGAGCTAACCAGCGCCGCGGCGCCCAGGGATGAGCGCCGCAGCGCTGGTTCCCCAGCTCCGCAGCGATGGGCGCGAGAAGGGCCAGCGCAGTAGCGCCCAGGGACGAGCGCTGCAGCACTCAGACGCGTCAGGATATTTGTTTTGGTTCGGGATTTCGAGTTTTGAGAAGTTTTGAACTTCCAAAACAAGTGGACTCTTACTCCAACAAGGAATAGGGTTTGTAGGCACGAAATACACCTTATATAAACACTTGTAAACCCTTGTTTAAGATTAAGCATTTAAAGTTTCAAGATATAACCATAAGAGAGAATAGAGGAGCTAGGTAGGCACTAAGTGCGTGGTGCACTAGGGTGTAACCTTTGGGGGTGTTTTCTTCTTTAAGTTCTTTGAGTGAATAAAAGAGAAACATCATAGATCATTTTGGCTTAGATGCTCGGGCTATTCTTATGTTCCTTGTAAAAATCTCTTATGATGAGATACTGAGAGGTCATAGGGAGTCATAATAATTAAGGGTAGATGCTTAGAGGTCTCTATGGGAGATACTAAGGGGTCTTGTGGGATCATTGATGATGTAAGAAGATACTTAGTGATCTATTTCAATGGTAAGAAGCTGGATCATGGATCCTCCGTGGACATAGGCAATTTGGGCAGAACCACGTATATCTTGTGTCTTTGTGATTGATTTATTTTCTTTATCTTTATTGGTGTGTTAATCTTATGTGTTCTTGTTTATGGTGTGAGTTATGATTTTCCGCTGCTCATAGGGTGTAAGAGGTATCAAGGTTGTGGCTTAGTTGATACCATTGGAGTGTCAAATTGAAGTACATGACTTGATATCCTCAACAATAAGTAAGTATAAAAGTCATTTGTTGGTGTTAGTTAATTGTAACTAATAAAAGTATTTTAGATAGATCAATAGATTTTGAATTCAAATCTCTTTCATTTTAGAGTAGTGAGGTGATATGGTTTAAATTTCATCTAACAATTTTTTTTTTATAAAAAGTATAGAGGTATGGGTGGCAATTCGTGTAAATAAAATATATTTGTGTCGTGTCTTAGTATGATCTTGCTATTTTTTTTGTAAAATGAATATGATTTGTTTGAAGTAAACGAATCAAACAGCCAAACATAAAATTCTAATAATTTGATAAATGAATTACACAACACGATTAAATAGATTTAATAAATGGGTCATAAAGAATTTGTTGATATAAATACTTAATTTAATTTATTTATACAATTATAGACACGATTTAATTCATGTACATGACTATTATTTTAAAATGTCCAAAATAATACATTATTTAAATTTTTAAATATGGTATATGTTAAAAGAATTAAGTAGATTTAAATGAACTCATATTCTAAATGGTACCTAAATGAATTTGTGTCCTATATTTGGATAGCAAAATTTAAATATGATTATGGGTTTTGTTCAACTAAAATATGGATTCAGATTTTTTGTATGAACCTGAAACTTGGATTTTATTCGGGTTTTTTTTATTAGATCGGATCTGGATTTTTCATTTATTTTTCTAATATTTTTTTTATTTTTTAAGTTAATTTTAAAATTTTTAAGTATTTATTTTGTAAAGTAATTGTTAGATTCGTATATATTAAAGATTAAGAATTTTAGGAATTAATTTTTAATTCTTCTTAAAAAAAAAAGACAAAATCTGGATTCAGACTGAATTTTGGGTTTTGGCAAAAAATCAAATTCGGAGTAAGAAAAAACCTCAAAATTTTCACCTGAATCAAGCTGAATTTTTGAATTTTTTTTCAGATCCGAGCTCAATAACCATCCTTAGTCTTATACAAATTAAACCAATTCAATTATTCAAATAATAATACATCATAAATGAATTATCAAATCAGAATACTCAAACACAAATTTGACACAATTATTTAATAGTGTCCACCATAAATCAATATGTCATTGCTGACTTTTCAGTCATTGTTAATCAATAAATTAGTCAATATCAACTAATGATGTTGTTGCTTATTTTAAGCTCTCTTTTTTTAAGTTTTATTTTTTAATTTTATTTTAATTATTATATAACTTTTAGTAAAAAATAATAAAAGAAAACTAACCAATAAAATTAGACCGTATGTTCTTTTATGAGTAAAATATCATATTACCCTTATTATCATATAAACTAACATATTCAACTAACAAAGAATGGTATTTTTAAGTATTTTAAAAAATAAAGTAACCAACTTGTTCTTCGAATCATATTATAAGGTATAATTATATTTTTGCTTAAAATTGTTTTTAAAAAAAAAAGAATTATTAGAACTCATAATCAATGTTGGTGTGATGCTAAAAGTGTTGTGTTATAAAAATAACCATAAAAGGTGTCTTGTTCATAGTATTAGAGATTGAGTTTATTTAAAACTATGTACATTGCCCTAATGTAACTAAAACACCATCCTTTAAAATATGTTTATTATAGACAGTTTAATAAAAATTAAATATTAATATTTATCACCTAAAAAAGAGATAAAACCTCATTTTATTTTAATTAAACCGCATAGGAATGAATATGGATTAAAAAAAAAGTGAAAAAAAAGTCTAAACTACTTTTTTTGAAGCAAAATAATTTAGAGTTATAATTAAAATAAACACTTAAGAGTAAAGTAGCTTGTGTATATCTAATAGCTCAATCATACCATTCTTCTCTTTTTAGACTATTTTTTTTTTCTTTTTAAAGTGAGTTTTAGCTAATAATTTTTTTTATGTTTTGAGCTTTATCTGCACTCCTATATCTTTCAAACCATAATTACAAATTAAGAAATTAAAGTGGCTTGAGCATCTACTATATTTTACTTTCACATTTATCTTTTTGAACTTGAGCTAAGGCCTATGAAATACTTTTGTGTATTAAGAGTTTGTAATTGTAATTTAATCACAATTATTGCAATTACCTTAATGCACTTAAAATTATGATTGCTAATATAGTATAATTAACTACAACCACAATTGTTAAAATTACAATTGCAATTATTATAATCTAATTTTACTTATAACTGTAATTTTAATTATATTTTTATTTTTAAATACAGTATTACCAATACACCATTTTTTGAGTAACATTATAATATCATCAAAACATGTGTAATTTGTCATTGATTTAAATCATTAATTTATTTTTAGTTTTTCAAAAAATTGACACAAATATCCATACCTTTGCACTTGTTTATAACATGTCTATAATTTTTAATTTATCAATAAATTTACTATTAATTCTCAAGATGCGTAATACTTCTATATATCATAAACTCTATTTCATGATAGTGTTTTTTTTTAGTTCTAAATAAATTTAATTTTTTTAATACTTGTTCCCCTTGAGATTTTAGTTCGAGACCTATTTTTCGAAGAAGCTTATCTCATGAGCCTCAATCCAAATATCTCAAGGTCCTTGTCCAACCGCAACTAAGGCTATCATGTAGAGCAGTTGAGAAAATTGTGACCTATTTACCACAAAAGTTCCAAAGTTGTGAGAGGTGACCTTGAGACATAATCATACCTTTCAGACCTTAGAGATTCATAGTACTAGACAAGGTAACCTCAGTATTCAGCATTGATCAAGTAGGTTGCTAGAGCACTTCCAATAAGGCTGACCACTCTTTCTCCTTAAGTGGACAAGAAGACATTTATATGTTATTAATTAAGAACTAGACTCAAGCAAACTAGCCTGAAGGCTAATACTGCTTTTATTCCAGAGATCTTTAGAATTTTGAAAATTTCAAAGCAAATATCCCTATAATCTTAAAATATGACCAGATTAGAAAAATAACAACTTACTTTAGTCTTATAAGGATTCAATCATCAAATGCTTGACAACATATATAAATTAAAAACTCGATAATAAAGAAAATGAATTTTGATGAGAACATTTTTTTTACCTTTAGGAGATGAAGAGTGTTTTCTATCATCTTTTATTTAGATCTTTCTCTCTACTGAAATTCTTCTTAAACAAATTACTCATGTACTCGATGCTCTGGGACAGTAGTCCATTATAGCTCATAAAGGCTCACGTAGTCCTAAAATTCACTAGGGATGGATAAATTTCGTTTCGATTTGGTTCAGTTTAGAATCAAACTGAAACCAAATTGATCGGTTCCGTTTATCAATTTAAGCACCAAAAACTGAATTAATGTGGTTTGATTTTGTTAATTTTTTAAAAAAAGTTTTAGTCTATTTTAAATGTATTTTCTTCAGTTTGAACTGAACATAACTAATTTGAAGCCAAACTAATTGATCTCAAATAAATAGAATCGATTAAGAACCGACCTTTAAATTGAACCGAACCAATAAAAAAATTGATCGATTTGGTTCAATTCAATCAATTTATTTTTTTTTTCTCACCTTTAAAATTTACCATAGTCATAGAACATATCACTTTGTAAAATTATTATTTGTAAAGGCCACGTCTCTTTGTACTTTCATTATCAAGGTTATTATTGAATAGTAGATCAAAAGTAAGCTAAAGTTCGTTAAAGTAAATATAGACTCCTATAGAACTAAATCATTATAACTCTCCTGTCTCATATATATTTTTGTATATATTTTTTATTATTCAATTATATATGAAGTTTCAGAGAGCCCATCACATGCTATAAACTGTCTCGTGTATGTTTTTGTGTATAATTTTTATTATTCAATTATATATGAAGTTCCAGAAGGCCCATCACATATTATAAACTCACTAAACACTAAGAAATGGTCTTTTTGGTTGAAGTTCAAAAACAAACCCAAATATTGTTTCCATAAGAACACAAACCTAATTTGTTAGCTTAGAATCACTCAAAATCTAGGTCACAATATTGCATTGCTTTTTATACTATGGCATGAACATATTCACACCATACATCTTTCGTTTAATCTAGAAGATACGTGTACTAGGTAAAAATTTTCATGTTAAAGGAAGATATGATCTTTAATAAGTTTTGGATATTAGTAAGTATACTTAATTTTTGACAAACCTTAATAGGGGGCATATGATATTTAACATTCCATGGTTTAACCTATTAGTTGTAATATTTTACTTAAAACATCCTCATCGCGACCTCTATTTTTTTTTTCCTGTAATAAAAGTAACACTTTCCCAGACCTCTATTTTCATTTTTTTTTAACCCCTCCACTTACAGGAATTTCGTTAAAGAGACTCAATCCCAACACTTAAATGTTAATGGGTTATTGGGCGAATGAAAGCCAATAAATTAAATAAGCACTTGTTTAAATGGCTTAATAATAAAAGATTTGCAGTGTATTTCTCCACTAAAGTAAAGGTCCTAAGTTCAATTCTTCCTTCTTTCAAATAAAAAAGAAAAGAAAGAAAGGCAATAGATTAAATAAGAAAGATGAGATAAGATTATTTCGATCAAAAGCTTAAAGGTTACAAACTAGTAAGACAAAGAAGGAATGCCTGGTCATGTAAATAAGCAAATAGCTTATTATAATCTTAAGCATGAGCCATTGCCAAGAGAAACGTTCTCAAAGAATCTCAGATTCTTTCACTATATTAGAAGTACATTCAAGAGGAGTTTCACGAATGAGTGGTTTATTAAATTAACACTTTTACAGAGAGTGTAGGTGTATAAGATGAAGTCCTATGTCAACAAGAACATAGTCCTACAGTCTCCGAATCAACCCCTAGATCACTCTACAGATTAGCAACAACTAGAAACACGTTTTAGGTTGACTTGTATCTTCTTGCCTAGCTGCTACATATTTATCAACTGGCTTACCAGCCCAATGGTGAAGAACAAATAATTAGTATTGATCTTGCAATGATCTAGTCTGAGTTTCTCATCAGATATGCTACAACGCACCCCAAAATAGCACCGGCCACAACCTGGACAATACCAAACAAAATCATCATTTTTAGCCTTCCAGGTCAAGATGTTAAAATACTTCTATCCTAGACTTCTGCCAGACTAAAAGGAAAAATAAAGAGACAGAGAAAGTTGATTGTGCTTGTGATAGAAAACTTGTCTTCCTTTTTTCGAAACTGTCAAATTAATAACTTGTATTCATGTAAGATTGCATAATCCTATCAGAAAGCTTGCAATAATAAGTGAGCCAATATTACTTATGTCCATGTATTATATGGGATGTAAAATTTCAACCTGTTCCATCAAGTATAGGCCTGAAAGCACCTCTCTTTCACTCTGCAAAATTAACCTTAACTAGCTCAAATTGAGTATATTCAGTTTCAGTTGATGTTTGTCACAGTACAGTCATGTTCTACACTCTAGCAACAAAAGGGTTTCTGATCACAGAACTGAGAATATATGTAATTTTGACTTGGGCTCAGCTCAGGAGATTAATACAGAAATAAGATGAGCTAAAGCAAAGAAGCATCATTTATTATAAATAAAGTGAGCATATGGATGCAACATACCTGTACTGGAGTATGCCCAAGTAACTCACGTAGAGGTCTAACACTAGATAATGGGTGATCTGAAGGAAACTCACATACTATTTGATTCAGCAGCTGCAATAAGCGTAAATAATATAATCATGAATAGCAACATAAGCAATAAGTGTTGAGCAATTATGTCAGTGTCCTTTCCTTGTAACCACTTAAGAATTTTTTTTTTAAAAATAAAAGCCAACTGAGGTTTACAAAGAATGTTTTAAAAGAATTTCCCATCAAAAGAAGAAAAAAAAAAAGAATGTTTTAAAAGGGCTTACTTCAGCTTGCCGACCAGCATGTAGTCTGACCCCAGAGGCATCATACATTACCTGAAAATATTTAAGAATTATCAACCCCCTAATTTGTACAAGCAGATAGCAACTATCACATAGGTAATTAAGTGAAATTTAGCAAAGACGATAGTAAACAATTAAAAACAAATTACTAAGAAAAAGGTGATTGAATTTATGTAGATACAGCCTGAACCAGGCTTGGTTATATGCAACTCGATAATGTTGTTTTATCAAAAGCCAATTCTGTATCATATTACATGGAAACTACAATGGTATCATGCTTATCACTGACATCCAGTGCAAAGTGGTCAAATCATTTATAAAGAAGTGTCCCTAGCTCAAGGATACATGAACCCACTTATCCTACAACACAATCCTAAGGATTAATAAGGACCAAAATATCCAAAGAATGAAATATCCAAGATATCAAAGATAGATGCAACCTCTTAAATGTAGCTGAAAAACTAAGAGAATGTAAATCAAGTTGAGAATGGTTACTTGACTTCTTCCAATGCTTAGATTGGTAAAAAATAACTAGTCATTATTAAAAATCGCATTAGCATGGAGAAAATCCCAAAATAATTTGCTCTCTAATCAGTTCAAAGTGAAAAATAGTATTTTTACACGTCACTTGCACTTTATAACTTGTTCCTACCAATTGTTCAGTTCTGATAATAAAAGGTCCACTATTATGACAAAAACAAGGAAAAAGATGCAAATGTGCAACAATTGAGTCGTCAGCCAGGAGAAATAATGATAGAAACAACATCTTGCCTTTGCTTTTTTAATACCTCACCATTGTTTGGATCAAAAGACATAAATGAACAGTGAACATTCTCTTAAGAGAATAGGGGCTTTGAATCTAATACAAGTAACTGAAAAGGAATTAAAAATCACATGACCATAAGAAACAGAGCCACCCAGGTATATAACCTAATTAGAACTCCAACTTAAAGCTGAACCCCAAAATTTATGGGAAAAACAGAAATTGAGAAACTAGCTCTGCTTAGGCCTGTATATAAGTCTTTCAAGATCTCGGAGATTACATAAATTTAACAACAGCCAGTCACGATGAAGCTAAACAAATTTCTTATCCAAGTTCATGGTATATAGAAACGAAACATCAAAAAGGCATTGCGAAGCTTCAAGCAAATTCAGCATACAATTACTCAAAATAAGCAAATCTAGCATATCATGCAGCAATTGCAGAAATTGAGCCATAAGAGAAATGGAAGAGAATATAAGGCCAAAAGAAGCACATACAATGCATGCCAAGACCACTGCAATGGCAAAAGATGGACTCCCTGCCCCTTCTTGCAGACCAATAGCTACGGCTAGAGCTGTCACAGTTGCAGAATGTGATGATGGCATTCCACCAGAGCCGAGCATCCTTTTAGAATCCCATCTCTTTTCTTTATACCTGAGCATCTAGGAGAAACATACAGAAAATCTGAGATAACAACAAAAAGTAATAACAAATACGCTAAAAATAACAACAAAAAGTAAGCCATGATTGACCGTGCTTTCAAATTCTTTTCAATTGGTTTATCCCTTTCCTCAAATTCTGGAACTTCACCAAATGCCCAAAATGGTTTCTCAAATATTTCACTTCCTCTAATGCAGCAAACAGAGAAAAAAAGCTTGTGTATATAAAAAATTTAAATTCATATGTTAGCGAACCTATTACGGATAACTTATAATCGGAATAAATTTGTTTAATATGGAATTAAGATTTCTTACATATCCATACATGGATGAAATGTAAATTAAATCCACAATTCTTTGATTTGGAGGCTAATCACCCCCTCAAAGGAATCACTTCAGAACACAGCGCCATTAAGAAGATCAATGTCTTTATTTGATTCTACTCTCCTTTTTAAATTCAAGTGGTATCATTATTAATTTTCCAACTGTATCACGTTTGAACATCTCATATACGCACACATGCAAAACGCAAATCAAAATGAATAAAACGTCGAACCAACAAATTTGCACCACAAACACTACTAAAAGAAATCCACTTTTTTATATGGAGAATACAATAAAGCAACAGAAAATAAAACTGTCAACGTCTCAAATAAGAGGGGACGGACCAGGTGGTGAAGATCTTGAGAAACTGAGCGAGGGCGAAGGCGAGAAAAGCGGAGATCAGAGGGAGGTTGTTAGGGAGTAAGAGAGAAGACGACGACGGCGGAGACGAGGTGGAAAACGACGTCGCTTTCCCGCTCCTCAACGACGCCGCATCTCCTGCCGTAATCACCTCGTCCATCGATTGTTCTATTATTTTTGCTCTGTTTTTCAAGATTTTTAAACTCACTTTTTAGCTTTTGGTTTTTGTTTGGATGCGAGTGAGACGATCTGGGTGTGCTGTGCAGTTAGCAATTTTACAAGTTCCCCGCCGACAACAACTCCAACCAATGAGAGCAGCGCAGAACTGGCTATGTGGGCCCAAGATAGGTTGTATATTGTAGGTAAGGTTATAGTATCAGAATTTTGGCTGTGTTTGTCTCAGCCATAATTCTGTCATGTTAAATACCAACAGAGAAGTAAACTTTACATAAAATAAAAAATCTATATTAACTAGATATGAGGATGTAGTTTAGGTGAAGAAGAAAGAATAATTGTCCAAGCAAATCATTATAAACATTTTCTTTTCTTTTTTTTTAATTAAATGAGATATTATCGTGAATATTTTTAAAATATTACTTAATTTTAATAATATTCATTAATTTAAAAAATAAATAATAATATTCAACTGTTAAATTTTTTTAAAACTTTTTAATAAGTATATGAATCTGCCATTAATTTAAGAACATGTAGCAAGTCTAATAATTAATTGTTGTAATCTCTATTAAAGATTCATTGAACCTTAAGTTTATACCCTTACTTTTCATATCAAAAATGAAACGACATCTGTCTCACTATCACCATTTTATTTTGTTAAAATCAAAAGACTTCTAAAAAGTTTTGAAACAAAAAACTTTTAATGTTCAAAATTATTTCTCACAATCTAACTTTGAAACTCTTCATTTCTTGATTGAAAGATTGTAACCATGACGCAAAACTACCGTGAAGCCACGCCAATGCAACGAGAAGCAAACTCAAGTTAATTTTTTTGGGGTCTAAAATAGTTTATAGTTTACATGTTCTATAAATGGCTTAGTTATAATTTGAAGGGTTATTTTTTTCTTTTTGAAAAATCTTAAAACAATATTATAAAGATAATAAAATCTTAAAACAAAATGATTTAACATAAAGAACTTTTTAAATTTTTTTTACAAATTGTTATTGTAACAATATAACTTTTTCTTTGACGAAGGAGAATTAAAAAAAAAAAGAAAATTGTTTCTTTAAAATATAGAGTTTTTGTGACTTTGTGAGTTGCCTCTAGTATAAAAATGACTTTTTTTTTTTTTTTTATAAAAGACATTGTGTACAAATGCATGGATGTTAAGGTTGAAGCCCTAATTTTTTTTAAAAAATATTTATTATGGTTGAAGCTCTAAATAGTTGTTACTATTTGTTATGGTTAATATAAAAATTATTATTTTCAAATATACGTTAATATTTGAAAATATTTCTTAGTGTACAAATGTATGTAATAATGATTTTTTTTTTTGGGTAATATTTGTAAGGGTAAAGAACATTTTTATCTTACGAGTTTGACATAATTCTCAATTTTGTCTCACGAATTTTAGAAAACTTAATTTTGTTCTAGTTCATTAGTAAAATTTTGTTAATTTCAATACTAGAGGGGCAAAATAATTACTCCACACAAAATTTTAAAATGGGCTGACACAAAATATTTACATGTCAATCACTGATTAGTTACTAAAATAATTAAATAAATAAAAAGATAACAGTCGGTCGGTGGCCACCATCGTCAGTAGCTGACTGACCGCTGGTTATCAATTGTGATTTGACTTAAAATTGACATTATTGGACTAAAAATTTTGTGATCTACGTGATGTGAGATTTTTTTCATCAACAGAGTACTGTAGATGTACAAAAAGTAGGAAAGAACATGGTGGGAGGCGGTGAATTTTAAGTCAAATCACAATTAGTCAACCACCACGAGTCGCGGGGTTGCAGTTAATGAAGGGGAGGTGGCGTGCACCGCCTCACCGATCTATTCAATGATACACCGCCCCTACCGTTTGACGATAGCACATGATGTTCGCCACCCTCCCCCTCTTTTCAGCTCATTTTTGGCCACATTCTTTATATATATAATTCTACCATTGTATAGATAAAAGAAAAAAAAAATTCAATGACAAAAATTTTGATTATTTTCATTACCAAAATTCGGTGATCAATGGTGGCCGGCAACGACCAGTCGCAGTTGTTGGCAGTTTAATTTTATTTATTTTAATTATAAAATAAATTTTTAATGAATATTAAAATTTGTACCTATTAAAACATGCCATATTTTTTATTATTTTTTATAGTCTATTAATGACTGACACGTGTACAATGTATAGTATACTCACATTACCATTTATAATTAATATAATAACTGAGAAAAAAATTGTCAATGTACTATAAAAGAGATTTTCAGTTAAATCTAACAGAATTTTATTAACGGACTAGGCCAAAATTAGGTTTTTTAAAACTTATTAGATAAAATCGAGAATTATGTCAAACTTATAAGAAAAAAAATGTCCTTTGCCTTATTTGTAAATATTTCTTAATGTATAAATGTATGTAAAATAGTTTTTTTTTTGGTAATATTCGTAAATTTTTCTTAATGTACAAATGCATGTAAAAAATGATTTTTTTGGTAATATTTGTAAATATATCTTAGTGTACAAATGCATGTAAAAATCAATTTTTTGTTGTAAAATTTTGTTCAACCCTCTTTTGTTGTTCTATTCCTTAATAGAATTTCATTTGATTAAGACTAAGATTCTAGTTCTGTAAAAACCTCAGCCCTTTTTGAAATATCATGAACGGTTCCTGTAAGTTGAGCGCCCTTGTCAAGAAAATCTAGAATAGCTAGAACATTTAACTGGACTACTTATGTGTAACAAATAACAAATATTTGTTTTAGTGTAAGAATATTTTTCGTGTTAGTGTTATTGTTTCTGTGTTTGTATTATTGTTTGTGTTGGTGTTCCTGTTATGGTATTTCTGTTTTGAAGCATTATTTGTAAATTTTATCTGTTTTGATTTCATAAAGTCCATGTATGAGGTAGTGTTGGGGTATTATTTCTAATTTTATTTCAAGATGTTGTTGTTTACTTTGAATATATTATGTTTGGTGAGAAGGTTAATTTGATAAAGGTATAACCTGACGAATTTAGTAGAGTTTGCCTATTGAATTATGTTTCCCAAGAGCTTAGCAATAATATAGTGCATCCTAGTGAGAAACATAAAGTAAAATCACACTTACCTTCGTCTGGGGGTAGATTACAATTAGAAGATGACTAAAACATTGAACTAATGTTTGAGTTGTTTTGGTGTTAGAGGGTTGACATGAAACGACCTAATCTCTTCTAAGATTAAGAAGATCTTAACTTTTACCACGGCTAAATTGAGTAAACTCGGCATACCAAATTTTTTATTCAATCATAAAAGTCCTTGAAATATATTTATATATATATATATATATATATATATATATAAAGAGAGAGAAAGATAGTTGATCTAGTGAGCTACATAGCTTACTATATGGTGAGTAACACTACCATTTATTACTGTCTAATAAATTTATAGTTTTTTTATAAATTTTATACAATTTGTAATGTACTACAGAATACTTGTTACGTATTTAAGAGCTTACCATGTGGTGAGCTACGTAGCCTACTAAATCAATTTTTTTTTTCTTTCTTTCTTTCTCTCTCTCTCTCTCTATATATATATATATATATGACAAAGAAAGTATTCCACTAATGATAAAGAAATTGAGAACATGAAATGATCTTTAATAAACACAATAACCAAATGTCTCTACTAAATTCTAATAAGAGAAAGAAAATAAGAAAAGTCTTTGCAACACTCCGTGGATGACCTTAAGAAGTCTAACACGCTTCAGCTGAAACGCAAAAACCTAGAGGGGGAATTGTTTTTGAGAAATAAGGTTGAGCATAAAACTTTGTGAGTGGATATGTATGTATTTTTATATAAAAATATATTTATTATATTATACTAAGTTAACCATAATACTATATAGCAAAGAAAACTCATTTTAGGATATAATAAATCCACATGTAATACTAAAAAAAAAATTATGTAACTGGAAAAAAAAAACTTCTGAAAATTTCAAATTTCTATAAGATTAATTAGCTAAGATTATAATTTAAAAATATTATTCTGGTAACTGAAAAGGACACCCAAGCAATTACCTAATAGAATAACTAGTCATGCACCTAGTGTAATTATTGAAACAAATGAAATAAACTTTTAATAGCCATGCCAAATGGTTTGCCAACTAAGCAACACCTTTGCTATTAGCAAACAAATGATGGACTATAACTTTGCTCATTGTTGCTGCTTCTACCATTGCAACAACATGTAAGAAAAGGACTCAAGCACAATAAGACAAACAAGCTTAATCTAATGGCTACAAAAAAGACTGGTACAACAAAGGATGATCTAATGGCTAGCAAAAATACTAGTATAGCAAGGGATGATCCAATGGCTAGTAAAAAGACTAGTACAACAAAGGATGATCCGATGACCAAAATTGATTCAAGGTGTTGGCAAGATCCTAAAGGCATAGGTACACCAATTAACAATCCAATGGCCAACATTAAATCTAGTACAAAACAAAAAACAAGATTGTAGGGATATGTTTGCCATGAGCTAAGCTCAAACGAGTATTATTCTCATGTATATGTATTCAAGGCAATGATCTCTTTGTAATATAGAAAATACTGTTACATTAGGAATATAATTAGATATTATTTTCTCTATAAACTCATTATTTTCAACTTAGTATTAGATTCATAAATAGCATCAAGCTTAACTTCTTAGAACACATCAGCACATACTAGCAATCTAACCTAACAAAGCAGCATGCTTATAAGCTCATTTGTGTTTTCTGCACCCATAAAACGCACCAATACCAATTATCTCTTGTGGAAATCACAAGTGTTGCCTAGCATTAAAGGCAACGGCCTTACAGGATTTATAAATAGAAGTAAGCAAGCTCCTAGACTGCAGATTCTCACAGTGGATGATAACAACACCATTGTCACCACTGAAAATCTTGAGTATGCCATATAGTTAAGGCAGGACCAAAATCTATTAAGTTGGCTCCTGTCATCTTTGTTTGAGTCAATGTTGGGGGCAGTCATTCATTGTAACAACTCTTTCTAATTTTGGACCACACTGGAAAGCCTATTTGCATTTCACTCCAAAACTAGAATGATTTAGCTTAAAAACCTCATCCAAACCACCAAAAGAGGAACTATGACGATCACTTAATATTACATGAAAATGAAAGGTCACGTAGAAGCACTTAGATGTACTGGTTTTATAGTCATAAATGATGAGTTAGTTGACTATATTCTGGGTGGTCTTGGAAAGGCATATAACCATGTATATGTCAATATAACCTCAAGGTCTAAGAAGCTTTCTTTAGCTGAAGTATACTGTCACGCTCCAGACCCAAAAGATCTGACACACGACATCACTTACATTCATTCACTGCATGTGCACTCATAAATAATATTACACAAAATTTTCAATTTTCATTCAACACAGAAATCCTTAGCAAGTTGCTAGTAAGTTCAACACTAAAATCAACCATAACCTAACATATAAATATAAACTTCTCTTGACAATATTTAAACATTCATTTCAATTTCTTTCAGAATTATAGCAATTGAATTATGACTGGGACAATTATTAAACCGGAGATACGCAGAGTTTTCTCAGAGATTAACACTCTACTACGTCACCAGTAGCAACTTTGTTACCGGGAGCCCAGAATATATCCATTGCAAATTCTTACTTAAAATCATCCAATAACCACACTTTATAAAACTTAAACCAAATCCAATCCACACACAATGAAATAATACATAAGTATTTATTCAATAGGGACAAACCAAATATCCTATCCCACGTGTCCCTAAATGAAACACACAACAACCTAGCAACTTAGGGAACCCAAGGAACAGCAGAAGCCTTGCCAAATCCGCTAAGCACACATGCACCTTATTTACCTGAAATCACCATAAACTATAATGAGTATAAAACTCAGTAAGCATACTAATTTTTCATATATCAAATACAAATACATATATGTACACAATGCATATGTATGATATGCTGTGATCAATCAAAATCATAATCTTATCAAATCACATATCATGTAAGTGCTTACACATTCTTTCAAAACACATAATAGGAATACCATCACTCAACTACTACTTAGTAGGACTTACATATCACATATCACATAATGAGCCAAATGTCACTCGTAGGTGACATACCGTATGAGAGGAATAGTACAAGTGAGGTCTTGAATAACACATATATAATGCTTATGCCCGAAGGTAAAAGCCAAACCCTCACCCTGATCATTGGTGAGTCCTCTCACATGCACCAATACGCCACCACACGAATGTGATGACTCATTCTTCCTTTAGGTACCAATAGGATCCTCCCTACATACGGAACACATAACATATACCCATCCCAAAGGAAAGGCCACACATAAAGGCTCCACAAATCACATAAAATGCCTACTAAGTTAACAGTGAGTTCATGTACCCTCAAAATACAAAATATTTCTCATGGACATATTACACTTCAAAAGCTTTCTTTATTAAACACATCTTATTTTGAAAGCTCACTTACAAAAACACATGTATGTCCATGCTCAATGTCAATGCTCACATTCAGAAACATATATTCATATTTCATATCAAAATATACTTTGACATAACATAAACATATTCTTAACCCCATTTGCAAAATCATACAAAACAATTACTATGTTTATTGTGATTTCAGTAAAAAGTCTAGTATACTTACCTCTTAACACTTTCAGCTACAAGGCTTAAATCTCCTTAACCTATCAATGGAGATTAATCCTTTCATAAGCCTCACAATTCACACAAAATACTTTAAATAGCTTACAAAATTATACACAATGCATTTATCACATCAAATTGGTCTAAATATTTGGTTTCTCAAAACCTGTCATTCTGACCACTTACACTTAACAAAAATTTCTAATACATCAAATGATGTCCAATTACTCCAAAATCAGAATATATCATTCTTGACTCATATATAATTCTTATATATGAATATTATATCAAAATTCCTACACAATCCATTCCATACACACCATCGAATCCAAACTACAAACCTGACAGGATCAAGATACTTACTGAACAGTATTCAATCTCCCAATTTTATAAAATCATATACTAACTCAAAAATTATAAAACTACCACATAATTACTCTTGATACATATCTCAGTCCATGATAAATATTTGGCTTCCAAATAACTGCCAAAAGTATTTTAAAACTATTTTATTCCATAACTTTAAAAATCTGTTAATCAAATACTACAATGAGCTGATACACTTTAGAAATTCATAACACTTCAACCACATTGATCCAAATTCTCAATTCCGAGTATATCATATTAGACATATAAAATTATCATATTCCACAAATTCGTAATTTTTTAAAGATCATTCAGCAGGTCAAAAATTATTTTCCACTGTATCATACTGTTTACACAGGAAATTTCCAGAATTCCAGGGTCATTTTGGTAAATTCACTACAAATTCAATTTCTGAGATTTTCAGTCGATTCAAAGTCTCAGATGATCCTAAACATGTCTAATTTCATATACTCAAAATTCAAAACCAGAATCGAATCACAACAATTTATAAAATTCCTAGATCAAGAGGTTATCCAGCAGAAATTCCATAATTCATCATGATTTATCAAACTATCTTATAGATCATCATCAATTCTCATATGATCTTACGAAATACACAACAAATTCTCAATTATACATATTTTCAGAAATCAAAACTTAAAGGAATTAACTTAATTAATACCAATAAATTGAGAAATACGTATGATATACCTCTTGAAATTTAAATTTCCAATTTCTTCTTCTTTTTCTTTTTCTTCTCCTCTTTATCTCTCCTCTATTTCTCTCTTCTCTCTCTTAGAATGGGTAGCTCGACCTAAAAATGGTAAATTAGGGTTTAAAAGTATATTTTTATACTAAGAGGCTAATTTTTGATATTTACGAATTTGCCCCCAAAACTTTCAAAGTATAACAATTTGGTCCCTAAAATAAATCTAAAGTCATACAAATAAACCCAATACTAATCGTATATCCTTAACCTATAAAAATATTACTAATAACAATATATAATTCAAGTATCACCAACATACAAATAAAATACGTATATTTATACATATATAAATACTTATTCTTACCAGTCGTGGATACTGGTTACTACAATTCTCCCCTCCTTATAAGAATTTCGTCCTCGAAATTCATAACTTAAGCAAATAGATGAGGATACTTAGATCTCATTTCCTCTTCTCGTTCCCAGGTTGCCTGTTCAACTGCATGGTTTCTCCATAAAACCTTTACCAAATCAATCTTCTTAGTACGAAGAATTTGCTCCTTATTGTCCAAAATCCTAATGGGCACTTCTTCATAAGTGAGATCATCCCTAAGTTGAAGTGGCTCATAGCTTAACACATGTGAGGAGTTTGAAACATATTTTCGCAACATGGACACATGGAACACATTATGAACTCCTGATAATGATGGAGGAAGGGCAAGTCTATAAGCCACATCACCTATCCTTTCAAGGATTTCAAATGGACCAATGAATCTTGGACTCAACTTTCCTTTCTTGCCAAATCTCATGACTCCTTTCATTGGAGCAACCTTAAGAAATACTTTTTCACCCACCTTAAATTCTAGATCTTTTCTTCTATTGTCTGCATAGCTTTTCTGTCTACTCTGAGCCACTTTAATTCTTTTTCTTATCTTCTCTATAACCTCACAAGTTTGCTGGACAATCTCTGGCCCTAAAATTTTTCTTTCTCCAACTTCATCCCAATGCACAGGAGATCTACATTTTCTTCCATACAAAGCTTCATATGGGGCCATACCAATAGTTGATTGATAACTATTGTTGTATGCAAACTCCACTAATGAAAGGTGTTTGTCCCAACTACCTTTAAGGTCTAACACACATGCTCTCAACATATCTTCTAGAATTTGAATGGTCCTTTCAGATTGACCATCAGTCTGTGGGTGGAATGCAGTACTGAAGTTCAACTTTGTGCCCATGGCATTATGTAGGCTCTTCCAAAATATTGAAGTAAATCGGGGATCTCTATCAGATACAATTGACACAGGTACTCCATGAAGCCTCACAATTTCATCAACATATAATTGGGCATACCTATCCATGGAATAAGTGGTGCATATTGGAATAAAATGTGCTGATTTTGTTAGCCTATCAATAATCACCCATATGGCATTGTAGCCCTTTTGTGTACTTGGCAACCCAACTACAAAATCCATGGCTATGTGCTCCCATTTCCATTCCGGTACCAATAAAGGTTTCAATAACCCAGATGGTCTCTGATGTTCTGCCTTAACTTGCTGACATGTCAAACATTGCTCTATAAATTTAGCAATCTCTCTTTTCATATTAACCCACCAATAAACAGCTCGTAGGTCTCGATACATCTTGGTACCTCCCGGATGTATAGTATATGGTGAACTATGAGCTTCAGCCAAGATCTCATTTTTCAACTCATCATTATTAGGAACACAAAGTCTACCTTCAAAATGTAGAGCTCCATCATCAAAAATAACAAAGTTAGGCCTTTTACCCAATGAAATTTCTTCCATAATTTTCTTCAGATGCACATCATTACCTTGTGCTTCCTTAATTCTCTTAATTAGGGTAGGCTGAATGGACATACTTGCAACATAAGCCCTATCATTATATCTTACCACTTCAATGCCAAGCTTTTCTAAATCCAACAAAATTTTCTTTTGAGTAGTCAAAAGTGCTGCCATATGTCCTGAAGATTTTCTACTCAAAGCATCTGCTACAACATTAGCTTTTCCCGGATGGTAGTTAATCACACAGTCATAATCTTTGACTAGTTCCAACCATCGACGTTGCCTCATATTTAACTCCTTTTGAGTAAAGAAGTATTTAAGACTTTTGTGATCTGTGTAAATTTCACACCTTTCTCCATAAAGATAATGCCTCCAAATTTTCAGAGCAAAAACTACTGCAGCCAACTCTAAGTCATGAGTAGGGTAATTCTGCTCATAAGTCTTTAGTTGTCGTGAGGCATATGCCACTACCTTTCCATCCTGCATTAATACACACCCAAGCCCTTTCTTGGAAGCATCACTATAAATCACAAATCCAGCAGAAGCAGAAGGGATGGTTAGTATGGGAGCAGATACTAATCGATGCTTGAGTTCTTGAAAACTTTTCTCACATTCTTCTGACCACTGAAACTTGACATTCTTTCTTGTCAATTGAGTTAAAGGTGAAGCTATCTTAGAGAATCCTTCAACAAACCGTCTATAATATCCTGTCAGCCCAAGAAAACTTCGAATTTCCCCCACATTAGTTGGTCTGGACCAATTCACCACTGCTTCAATTTTGCTTGGATCCACTGAAATTCCCTTTGAGGAAACAACATGTCCCAAAAATACCATTCGATCTAGCCAGAATTCACATTTCTTGAATTTTGCATAAAGCTGCTTCTCCCTTAACACTTGTAGGACTTTTCTTAAGTGTTCTTCATGTTCTCCTTTGCTCTTAGAGTACACTAGGATGTCATCAATAAACACAATAACAAACCTATCCAAATAATCCTTGAATACTCTATTCATTAGATCCATAAAGGCAGCAGGTGCATTTGTCAACCCAAATGGCATAACAATAAACTCATAATGCCCATATCTGGTACGAAATGCAGTCTTTGGAATGTCTTCTTTCTTGATCTTCAATTGATGATAGCTAGAACGAAGATCAATTTTTGAGAATACACAAGCTCCTTGCAATTGATCGAATAAATCATCGATTCTTGGAAGTGGATATTTATTCTTTACAGTCACACGGTTCAACTCTCGATAGTCAATACATAATCTCATTGAACCATCTTTCTTCTTAACAAAAAGAACTGGAGCACCCCAAGGTGAAACACTCGGGCGAATAAACCCCTTCTCAAGCAATTCATGTAGCTGTTCCTTCAACTCTTTAAGCTCTACTGGTGCCATACGATAAGGTGTTTTAGATATAGGACTGGTTCCTGGCAGAAGTTCTATAGTGAATTCAATCTCTTGATCTGGTGGAACTCCAGGTAAATCTTCAGGGAATACATCTATAAACTCATTCACACCTGGAACATCTTGGATTTTCATTTCTTCTTTCTTTGTATCCACTACAGTCGCTAAGAAACACTGACAACCCTTCTTAAGACTTTTCCAAGCTTGTAAAGCAGATATTACTTTTGGCAAAGAGCATAACTTCGAACCAATAAAACTAAACTCAGGCTCCCCGGGTGGTTGGAAAACAACTTCTTTCTCAAAGCATTTAACATTAGCATGGTACATAGACAACCAATCCATGCCAAATATAACATCAAAATCATACATATTCAAGATAATCAAATCTGCTTGTAGCACATTATCTCCTATTTCAATTTTACATGATTTTACCACATTTGTAGCACACATCAAATCTCCTGAAGGAGTTGCAACACATAAATCTACACCCAAAGGTTCTGGCACAACCCCCATATTACTAACAAATGCATGTGACACAAATGAATGGGTAGAACCCGAATCAAAAAGAGCTAAACCATGCTGGCCAGATATGGAAATTGTACCTGTCACCACAGAAGGTGAATCATCTGCTTCTTTTCTGGTAAGAGCATAGACTCTTGCTTGAGCTTTTTGATCTTTCTTAAATCTTCCCTGATCATTCTTCATCTCTGGACAATCCTGAATAAAATGACCAATCTTTCTACACTTAAAACAAGCTCCACTTTTCCTGAAACACACCCCTCCATGTGGTCTTCCACATGTATCACATAATGGAAAATCATTCTTTTCAATGTCATCATTCCTATGCCTCTTCTTTCCTTTCCACCTGTCAAACTTTTTCTGATTATTTTTAACCCAAGGTCTCTTTTCTGATCGATGATAACCCATATGTTTGGACTCAGATGGTGCTGCCAATTCTTTATCCCTTGCTAATATTTCAGCCCTCTGTAATACTGCACTGTAAGTCTGTAGATCAAGCACAGAGAGTAACCTTCTCACTTCTGGTTTAAGACCCATCTGAAACCTCTTGGCCTTGCGTGCTTCTGTGTCTACTAAGTGGGGAGCAAACCTAGACAACTCCTCAAACTTCCTCTCATATTCTGTTACTGACATTTTGCCCTGAGTAAGGTGGATAAATTCTGCCTCTTTCTCATCTCTTAGGGACTGGGGAAAGTATTTTTCATTAAATACTTCCTTGAATCTTTCCCATGTTATCTTGTTCTTATCAATATTCAGTGTCCGCATGGTCATCTCCCACCAATGACTGGCTCCCTCCTTAAGCATGTAAGTGGCACAACTTACTTTATGTGAATCTGAACATTCGAGGAGGCTAAATATCTTTTCTAACTCACGGATCCACTCCTCAGCAACCAGCGGGTCTTTTGAGCCTTCAAATGATGGTGGTTGCAATTTTCTGAATTTCTCAATAACATGGAATTTATCATTATGGTCTGCTTTGGGTCGTTGTTGTTGAAGCAAATTATTCACTGCTTGAACAATATTTTGGATGGTAGCAGGGTTTTCTCCTGAAGTACTCTCATTCACAGTATCAGCACTTCTAGTAATTCTTGGATTACGCCCCATCTTTTCAAAATCACAAAGATAAGTAAGTAAGATATCAAATAAATCAATATACATAAATAAGCACACATACAATCTTAAGGATTTGGCATCGGCTGGGTTCCCTTCACTAGACACATAAAGTCTACAGAATCATATCTTAGCTCTGATACCACTAATAGCTGTCACGCCCCAGACCCAAAAGATCCGACACACGACATCACTTACATTCATTCACTGCATGTGCACTCATAAATAATATTACACAAAATTTTCAATTTTCATTCAACACAGAAATCCTTAGCAAGTTGCTAGTAAGTTCAACACTAAAATCAACCATAACCTAACATATAAATATAAACTTCTCTTGACAATATTTAAACATTCATTTCAATTTCTTTCAGAATTATAGCAATTGAATTATGACTGGGACAATTATTAAACCGGAGATACGCAGAGTTTTCTCAGAGATTAACACTCTACTACGTCACCAGTAGCAACTTTGTTACCGGGAGCCCAGAATATATCCATTGCAAATTCTTACTTAAAATCATCCAATAACCACACTTTATAAAACTTAAACCAAATCCAATCCACACACAATGAAATAATACATAAGTATTTATTCAATAGGGACAAACCAAATATCCTATCCCACGTGTCCCTAAATGAAACACACAACAACCTAGCAACTTAGGGAACCCAAGGAACAGCAGAAGCCTTGCCAAATCCGCTAAGCACACATGCACCTTATTTACCTGAAATCACCATAAACTATAATGAGTATAAAACTCAGTAAGCATACTAATTTTTCATATATCAAATACAAATACATATATGTACACAATGCATATGTATGATATGCTGTGATCAATCAAAATCATAATCTTATCAAATCACATATCATGTAAGTGCTTACACATTCTTTCAAAACACATAATAGGAATACCATCACTCAACTACTACTTAGTAGGACTTACATATCACATATCACATAATGAGCCAAATGTCACTCGTAGGTGACATACCGTATGAGAGGAATAGTACAAGTGAGGTCTTGAATAACACATATATAATGCTTATGCCCGAAGGTAAAAGCCAAACCCTCACCCTGATCATTGGTGAGTCCTCTCACATGCACCAATACGCCACCACACGAATGTGATGACTCATTCTTCCTTTAGGTACCAATAGGATCCTCCCTACATACGGAACACATAACATATACCCATCCCAAAGGAAAGGCCACACATAAAGGCTCCACAAATCACATAAAATGCCTACTAAGTTAACAGTGAGTTCATGTACCCTCAAAATACAAAATATTTCTCATGGACATATTACACTTCAAAAGCTTTCTTTATTAAACACATCTTATTTTGAAAGCTCACTTACAAAAACACATGTATGTCCATGCTCAATGTCAATGCTCACATTCAGAAACATATATTCATATTTCATATCAAAATATACTTTGACATAACATAAACATATTCTTAACCCCATTTGCAAAATCATACAAAACAATTACTATGTTTATTGTGATTTCAGTAAAAAGTCTAGTATACTTACCTCTTAACACTTTCAGCTACAAGGCTTAAATCTCCTTAACCTATCAATGGAGATTAATCCTTTCATAAGCCTCACAATTCACACAAAATACTTTAAATAGCTTACAAAATTATACACAATGCATTTATCACATCAAATTGGTCTAAATATTTGGTTTCTCAAAACCTGTCATTCTGACCACTTACACTTAACAAAAATTTCTAATACATCAAATGATGTCCAATTACTCCAAAATCAGAATATATCATTCTTGACTCATATATAATTCTTATATATGAATATTATATCAAAATTCCTACACAATCCATTCCATACACACCATCGAATCCAAACTACAAACCTGACAGGATCAAGATACTTACTGAACAGTATTCAATCTCCCAATTTTATAAAATCATATACTAACTCAAAAATTATAAAACTACCACATAATTACTCTTGATACATATCTCAGTCCATGATAAATATTTGGCTTCCAAATAACTGCCAAAAGTATTTTAAAACTATTTTATTCCATAACTTTAAAAATCTGTTAATCAAATACTACAATGAGCTGATACACTTTAGAAATTCATAACACTTCAACCACATTGATCCAAATTCTCAATTCCGAGTATATCATATTAGACATATAAAATTATCATATTCCACAAATTCGTAATTTTTTAAAGATCATTCAGCAGGTCAAAAATTATTTTCCACTGTATCATACTGTTTACACAGGAAATTTCCAGAATTCCAGGGTCATTTTGGTAAATTCACTACAAATTCAATTTCCGAGATTTTCAGTCGATTCAAAGTCTCAGATGATCCTAAACATGTTTAATTTCATATACTCAAAATTCAAAACCAGAATCGAATCACAACAATTTATAAAATTCCTAGATCAAGAGGTTATCCAGCAGAAATTCCATAATTCATCATGATTTATCAAACTATCTTATAGATCATCATCAATTCTCATATGATCTTACGAAATACACAACAAATCCTCAATTATACATATTTTCAGAAATCAAAACTTAAAGGAATTAACTTAATTAATACCAATAAATTGAGAAATACGTATGATATACCTCTTGAAATTCAAATTTCCAATTTCTTCTTCTTTTTCTTCTTCTTCTCCTCTTTCTCTCTCCTCTATTTCTCTCTTCTCTCTCTTAAAATGGGTAGCTCGACCTAAAAATGGTAAATTAGGGTTTAAAAGTATATTTTTATACTAAGAGGCTAATTTTTGATATTTACGAATTTGCCCCCAAAACTTTCAAAGTATAACAATTTGGTCCCTAAAATAAATCTAAAGTCATACAAATAAACCCAATACTAATCGTATATCCTTAACCTATAAAAATATTACTAATAATAATATATAATTCAAGTATCACCAACATACAAATAAAATACGTATATTTATACATATATAAATACTTATTCTTACCAGTCGTGGATACTGGTTACTACATATACGCTCTTCTTCTCATTAAGAGCATGGACTTAAACAAAACACAAGTAAAGAATCTTACCAACTACCAATCAGTTTCAATGCCAACTTTACCCAATCCTACTAGAACAATAAAAAACCATGACAAACTAAAATGAAAAACAATAACTTTTATCACCAAATGATAGCAAATTGAGAGTGCGTTGTATATAGGATGAATATGTACATTTTAATTTTTTAATTTACACATCACATGCATAAATGCACAGTAAATGAAATGTTAATGAACTCATGCTCTAAGCGTGCTTTATGCAGTTCTAGTATAGGACTCAGTGGGATCTTTCGATCTAGAATGGTAGCTTAATTAATCTCTCTAGAATAATTTATCTGAGGCAACTATTGCTTCCCTTTTATATCTCTCGGAGCTTTTATCAAAAACCTTACCATTTTCTACTTCATTATTGCAATACTTCTTATGGTAAAATTCAACTATTTATATAGCTTTTCACGCCACTAATTTTAACTAATCATAACAATTTGAGTGGCTTAAAAATTCAAGCATGACAATGCATCAAATGCCCATGTCATACTTCAATTAATGGCTTGGTGGCAAATTCCTTTAGGTGGCCGATTATAAAGGAAATTAGTCGATATCAAAAGCCACCTCTTGCTTGTCAATTTTCAAAGACTAAAACATGATAAAGCTGGTACTTTAATCGTCCACAATGAATTTTAAAAGAATAAAAAAATGCTTGCTACCATATGTTATAAAACATTATCACCTCTTGCTTTATTATATAAGCAAATGACGAATTGAATTTGGCTTTTCAAATGTTTTATAAGCAAAATATTATTGACAACTCTTTACTAATTTAAATATTAATACTTTACAAATTGAACCAATAAAATTATACCAAATGTCATGCCTTAACAAATTAAAGACATTGAAATAATTTTAATTTTTTTCAAAAACTTTCTAGATTGAACTATTCAATCTAGTGCACTATCTTAGTGTATAACAAGTACACTTCATATAGTGAGACTCCTTAGGTTCACATCTATTTTATCTTATGGAACTCTTCTGTAATTTTATAAACCTAGCCCCACACATACATTAGAGAAATAACAAAATAGGTTGTTGAACCATATAAGTTGAGGCTAATACATGTTCATATAATCTCCCCGTCATTTATATCCTAGAAGAGCAGAGATATAGATTGTCACTGTCAAGTCTCCATATGCTCAATTTTAAAACTTATCTCCAAATTCGTATTCCGATAAAGAAATATCCGCAAATATTTTTGTAATATTATTTTTGACACATGAAGCATTTTTCCTGAGTGTATTTCTTATGATTATAAGACTTTCTGAAATACAATCATGAGACATCTAGATATAATACTCACCCATAAGAGTTGACGGATTCTATATCTACACACACCGAACTCCACGAGTATCAGATATACCCAGTGACACCCAGCGGTCAGACCATGAAAGGTCTCTGACATGTGTGGAACCTAAGTATAGTGGATCACTCACATGCCTACTATAGTGCTTAAGTCTATGGACTACAAAAAATACTTAACTTGAAAGGACCCTCCATTAATGGCTTTATGGAATGTCTATTGTAGGTCATAATTGAGCCTGTTCAGTACTCAGTCTTTACTGAATACCTGCATGCCTATACGAGCTTCCACTAAGCTTATAGTTAGCTAAGAACAACCATCTATACTATAAAGATATAAACATACACTGATTTATATAAAAGAGATTCATCAACAGACCTACATCGATGAAAATAGATTAAGAACATATGGTTTAAGAATATACTTGCATAATGACATTTCCTAGCACATATTGTAATACTTTGCAACTATGTCATTACTAGTATACCTTTAAGTTTTTGTTCTATTTTAGACAAGGATCTAACTCCTTAGATTTGGCTGACTTTTATAACCTGCCGACTTTTAGCAGTACTAACTTTTAGCATTTATAAGTCTCAGTACAACTAATTCTTAGTACTAATCCAAACTCCTTTGAATTAGATCTGAACTCTTTCAAATCATACAGTGTTTGAATGTTACTAGCATCTTACCATATATATTTAATATTAATGGTTTTATTTGAAATGCTTATTTGTATAAATATTGAACAATTAATATTCATATAATATTGAAATGGCACGTAAGCACTAATTTTAACATAAATAACACTCATCATACTCACTACAACAACCAGCCAAACACTCAACCCAAATCAAGACCACAAGATACAAGAAACAATGACAACAATAATGTAGTGCATCAGATTTGCTTCAAAAGAAAGCATAGTGCTGCTGAGTATTGACACAGGTTCACAAAGGACTTTGTGCTAAAAATGAACCCTCAAAATCATTCAATGAGAACATACATGGCGGGAACCTCAGAAGAAGAAGATAGAGTATGTACCTTAACAATGGCGTAATAAACCATGTCAGTAATAACTTGAAGAATCTCAATATTATCAATAGATACAAAGGAAAACAGACTCTTGCAGTAGGTAATTGTCAGAATCTCATCATCACTCTTATTGGCCACAAATTAATACACTCACAACATAACTCACACATAAACCAACTTGTTTTGAATGATATACTATTTGTTCCTAATATAACCAATAATTTAATCAGTATATCTAAGCTAGCCTGTGATGACGGTGTTATAGTGGAATTTAATGAATCAAAATGTATTATTAAAGATTTGAAACAGAGGAATGTGATGCTTCTGGGAGTAGATGAATATGACCTTTACTAGTTGCAATGTTTAGTTATAAATTCAAGTCAGTCAAAGTACAGTCCAAGCTTAGGATCTTCAACAAGTGTATTCACAACCTCTATCAATCCTAATTCAATGTCCATGTTTTCCTTTTACTTTAATACTTGTAGTAAGAGTCAGTCCAAGAGTTTAGAATTAGAAAAACTTGCTAAAAAAAATCCTTGGGATCAAATCTTCAAGAAAATAGTGTCAAAATGTAAGTTTCTTTCAAAAGGATTAAATGAAAACATTACAGCATTTGAACTTCCATTTTGTTCAGCTTGTCAACTTAGAAAAATGCATAGACTCTCCTTTAAAATGACTAAATTTAAGACAAAGAAACCACTTGAATTAATTCATATTGATCTGTGAGGACTTGCCTTTGTAACTCAAGTAAAGGTTATAATACTACCTAGCTATAGTAGATGACTTCATAAACTTCACTTGGGTTTACCTTTTATCTAATAAATCAGAAACCATGCAGACCTTCATCAACTATAAAACTTAGGTTGAAAAACTTACTGAACACAAGATAAAGAGTGAATATAGTGACATAAGAGGAGAATTCAAAGCCCTTGAACAATAAATAACATTTAAGGGCACTAGCCAAAGATATTTATGTCCACACACATCACTAAAGTGGTAAGATAGAAAGAAAGCACAGATTATTAACATGTTTTAGTGTGTATAAATATGATTGTGTATATGTTAAAAAAATTAAATACATGTATCATATACACGATTACGCAACGAAATTAAGCATATGATCAATATATACACATGTAACTTATATCATTAATAATATAAGATGATAGAAAATATACCTTTGAAGAACTTTGGTGAAGATTTCAATCGCGAATTTTTCCTAGCTCTAACTTTGAGCTCACATTGAAGTGTACTATTGCTCAATTGTAGTTCACAATAATCCGGTGAGGTTGTGAAGTTAGAATAATAGCAACTAAATTTTCAGCAACAAGGTTTTGTTTCTTGCAAGAAAAATAAGAAGAATTTATTTTTCATTCTCTCTAGTTTTTCTCTCTCTCTAGTTTTTCTCACAACACTTTGTTTAAAGAAAAACTCTTTCTAATTCTCTCTCCTTACACGTTTTTGCTTCACCATTTGTTAATCAATTATTCAAAATAATTTTTAGGTGTGTTAAGCACTTCACAAGTGCTCTCAAAATTGATTAAGTGACCAAAAAACTAAAAAATAATATTTGGTGGCAATTATACATAATTAGGTATATGTTTTCCACCTATACTAAAATAATAAATAAGTAAACAAATATTATTATTTATTTAAATAATATTTATTCAATTATTCAAAAACTAATTGAATATTTAATTTTTTTTACCTTATTTGATTTTATTAACATGGTTAATAGGTGAATACACGGTGAAATAATTTATAGAACAAAATTATGCCACTTGTTAACATCTAATTAGTTAACAACTCTTACCAACTAATTAAGTGATGTATTTAACATTTAAGTCTAAACAAGTGCACAACCTAAGGAGTCCTGAAATATATTTTCGGTTTGCTAGAATTTCTAAGATGAAATTGTTCAATCCATAATGCTGTCCCAGTACATAATGAGTACACTTTATATTGTGAGACTATCTAGATCCACGCCCGAATTGTCATATAAAACTCTTCCATACATCTATGAATGATACCCCACACACATGTTACAGATATTAGAAAGCGGTGCGTTAGATCATATAAGTTGAGGTTATAACATATTCATATAATTCGTCCATCATTTATATTTGGGTAGAGCGGAGATATAGATAAACACCGTCAAATCTTTATAGGCTGGACCGAAAGCTTATCTCTAGAATTTTATTTCAATAAATAATATTCTCAAACACTTTTGTGATATTATTTATCTCTAGGGTTAAACTCTTTTCTCGAGAATTACTGCTTATGGCCACAAAACTTTCTAAAATAGAATTTTAGAGCGTTATGATATATTACTCACCCAAATGAGCTGATGGATCTCATATCTATGCACACCGAACTGCATCAACATCGGACCATACCCAGCGACACCCAGCAGTCAAACCATAAAAGGTTTCTGACATGTGTGGAACCAAAGTATGGTGGATTACTTACAAACCCACTGTGGCACTCAGGTCAAAGGACCATGAATACTACTCAACTCAAAAGACCCTCCATTGATGGCTTTATGGGATATCTATTAAAGGTCTTTTTGAGTTTGTTCAGTATTTAGTCTTTACTGAATACCTGTATCTCTATAAGAGTTTCCATTAAACTCATGGTCTCCTAAGACTAACCATCTAGATATAAATATACACCAATCTATATATTTATAAGGTATTCACTGACAAACCAACATCAGTGAAGATAGATTAGGAACATAATATTTGAGAACATATTTGCATAATGAAATTTCCTAACACTATTTGTAATTCTTTGCAACTACGTCATTACTAATATATTCTCAGGTCTTTATCCCATTTCAGACAAAACTCTAACTCTTTAGATATTCCTAAATCTTATAACCTGATAACTCTTATCAGTGCCACTCTTAGCATTTATAACTCTCAGCGTTGCTAATTCTTAGCACTAGTCTAAACTCATTTAAACAAGATCCGAACTTTTTCAGATTATACAATGTCTAAAATGTTACAAGCACCTTACCATATATAAAATATAATTAGCAATTTAATGAAATAAAAATACTAGTATAAATATTAAATAAATATTTATACATAAAGGGATGGCACGTAAGCACAAATTTCAACACAGACACCTAATTGAAACTTCTCTAACGCTAATTGCTCAGGCTGGTATGCTTCTCAAATATTGGTAGGAAGCAATTCACACTTCTACCTACCACATCAACATACTCCCATCAAAGCAACTGAACCAAAATTCACCCGATAAAAAACCTATTTCACCACTCATCAGATTACACATTCATAAAAATCTTTGGATCTGAATGCTACCCCTTTCTGAGACCTTATAATCAAAACAAGCTTAATTTTCACACCTTTAAATGTTCCTTCATAGGCTGTAATCCCAAACACAAGGGATACATATGCCTACACTCATTAGAGAAAGTACGTAGCCAGACATGTTGTATTTAATGAGAGTTTTTTTTTTTCTTTTTAAGATATATCAAAACTTCACAATCAAAACTCAAAACCCCTCACAAATAGACAGCACACTTTATCAGTAATTCATCTATTTAGAAAGGTAACCCGAGTCAGTTCAAAATAAGTCTAAGCATCTTGTACAGATAACACTGATGCTGATCCACATGAGATATCAAACTCTATTAAACCAGTTTAACAACAGAATCAAAAAATTCATTCATGCCTTAACAACAATGACAATAACCATGGTGAAACACAACCTTAAGTTACAGAACTAATCCCAAACACTCAATCAACTCACCTCATAATAAACTCTCATCCCAAGATAACTAGGTCAAAAGCTAGAATACACAAACCCAAAATATACATAACCACCAGTTCAAACTCACCTTACATCCCAGAGTCAGTGTAAGAAGCTATAAGAGAAACCAACTAGAAATAGGCCATGGAAAGAAGAATATTATGCTCTCATACAAAACCAAACCTGGAACTTTATCCCATAAACAACTCAAATGAGAATAGTGTTAGGGTCGGTGCTTACGTGCCATCCCTGAATGTACATATACTTGTGTATTTATATAAGTGTACATTCTCATTAAATCGTTAATATCAATTTATATGGTATTATGCATGTAACATTACAGATATTGTAAATCTGAAGGAGTTCAGATCAGATCTAAAGGGTTTAGATAAAAGCTCATAGTCAGCCACCCTGAGACATATAATTGCTAAATGTTAGCACAGTTAAGTGTTAGCTGGTTATAATACTTAGCAAATCCAAGAGTTGGAGCTTTGTTTGTAATGGGACATAGACCTAGGAATATACTAGTAACTGCATAATTACAAGAGTTGCAATCGGGTGCCAGAAAATGCATGTTGCGCAAGTATGTTCTCGAATAATAGTCCCTGATCTATTTCTACCGATGTGGGTCTATCGGTGGATACCTTTATATATAGATCAGCATATGTCGTATCTGACGGGTATAAATGGTCGTTCTTGATCGACCATGAGCTTAGAGCTCATATTGACATATGGGTGTCCAGTTAGAACTGGATATGGAACAGACTCACGAGGGCCTCCGATAGACATTTAATGTAAGCCGTCAACGGAGGGTCCTCTTGAGTTGAGTAGTATACGTGGTCCTTTGACCTGAGTGCCACGGTGGGCTTGTAAGTGATCCACTATACTTTGGTTCCACACATGTCACAGACCTTTCATGGTGTGACCGCTGGGTATGGTCCGATGCTTATAGAGTCTGGTGCGTACAAATATGGGATCCGTCAGCTCCTATATGGAGTTAGATATCCAGATGCTTTGAGACTATATCTCAAAAAGTCTTGTGGCCACAAGCAATTATCCCAGGAAAGAGTTCCGCCAGGGTCGAACAATATGGCAAAGGAGTTTGCGCATATTGTTCATTGAGATACAAGTCTGGAGATAAGACATGGATGAGCACATGAGGATTTGACAGTGATAATCTATATCCTTGCACATCTTGAATATCATGACGGAATGATTATACGTATGCGTTGTAACCTCAGCTTGTATGGTTCAACGCGCTGATTTGTATATCTGTGACGTGTGCGTAGGGCATTACTTACGGACTCATAGAATAGTTTCATTTGACGAATCAGGCGTAGGACCTAGAGAGTCCCGCAATATAGAGTGTACTCGTTGTGCACTGGGGCAACGTGCCGGATTAAATTATTTAATTCAGCAATATTCAGCGATTCCACGGGAATACGTGCATATCTGTATTTAAGTGTTAAATACAATAATTAGTTAATAATTGTTATTTACTAATTGTATAAGGACACGTAGCGTATTGTGGACCCTCAGTTGAGTTTATCTAAGTGTGGAATTTGGTGAGACCCACTAGGGGGTAAAGTTGGTAACTGTTTATGAGGGGCAAAATGGTCATGAACACACTATGATTATTTAATTGTTAAATAATCATTCTCTCTCTTTCTCTCTTTTTTATATTATATTATATAATATATAATATAATTATATATATATATATATATATATATAAAGAAGCAAAAGAAAGAAAGAGAAGAAAGAAATTGGCCATTCGGTCGAGGGAGAGAAAAGAGAAGAAGAAATAGAGAAGAGAAGGAAGAAAGAAAGAAGAAGAAAAGAAAAAGAAAAAAAAAAAGAAGAGAGAAAAAATGAAATTGTTTCATTTTTCCCTCTGCTTTTAATTGGAGTAATTATGAATTACACCAAATTCTCCATTTCTTATCCTTTTGGAGAAAAGGATGTAAATTCACTCTCGGCCATTTTGGAGATTAAGAGTTAATCTCAGGCTGAATATCAGACTGCTGTTCTAACTCATCAAGCCCACCGTATTGGTGACTAGAATTGCACATGAGTTGGTCTCCATGCGGACTCCAAGAAAAATACGTGTATAACGTTGCACATTTGGTGAATTCTCTAACCTTATTAATATATTAATGTGATTAATATATTTATTTATTGTGTTTATTACAAAATTTATATTTTTGTTGCGTTAGGCAATAGATACAATTGCACATGCATGCACCCACGTGCCAGGATCTTGCTTCGCCGATAAATAGTTGGTAACAAGTGAATTTTCAAGGTCAAACACAAAGAAGATGGCAATATAGAAAGGTTTAAAGCTAGATTTCTTGTCAAAGGGTTCCATCAAACTCTAGGACTTGATTTTCAAGAGACTTTTAGTCCAGTTATTAAGCCATGCACAATTAGAGTAGTCTTGACACTAGCCTTGATGAATGATTGAACATTCAGACAGATAGATATCAATAATGCTTTCCTAAATAGAGAGATCACAGTAGATGCCTATATGCAGCATCTTGAAAGGTGTGTAGACAAAGAGAGACTAACCTTTGTATGTAATCTGAAAAAGGCTCTTTATGGCCTCAAACAAGCCCTAAGGCGTGGTTTGACAATCTAAGAGAGTTTCTTATAAAGTGGCGCTTCAATGAAACCAAATCAGACTCATCTTTGTTTCTAAAAAAAAGGAAATAAAGACTTAACCTTGCTGCTGATTTATGTAGGTGATATCAAGTGACTGGGAGCAAATATGAAGCTATCATAGACCTCATAAATAGGTTAAGGTCAAACTTTGCTCTAAAAGACTTAGAGAACCTACACTTTCCTTGAGATTGAGGTTACCAAGTCAACATAGTTTATTTTCTCGTCACATACCAAATACATTAAAGATCTTCTGGAGAAGACCAAATACATTAAGGATATTCTAGAGAAGACAAACATGTATAACTGTAATGGCAGCCTTAGTCCTCTAAGAACAGGAATAAAACTCAACAAGCAAGAAGGGAAACCTTTCAACAACCCTTACTAGACCAGAATTGACCTTTACTACCAATAAACTAAGCCAATTCATGAGCTCACCCCTAGACACACATTGGTTGACCTGTAAAAGAATGCTTAGATACCTTAAGGAAACCATTGATTTTGGTTTAGAATTGAGAAAACCCTAATTATTGGAACTGACTACATATACAAATGTTGAATAGACCTGTGATGTGGATGATAGAAGGTCAATTGAAGGATATTTGGTTTATCTAGGTGGCAATCTGATCTTTTAAAGTTCAAAGAAACAATCAGTTGGGTTAAGATCTAGTGCTAAGTTAGAGTATAGAGCCTTGGCCAAAGAAAGTGCAAAAATCAGTTGGATTAATTCTCTAATTCAAGAACTAGGTCTTAAACTAAGCAAAACTCTTGTGATATGGACAGACAACACTAATGCAACCTCTTTTGCTTTAAATCCAATATATCATGCAAGAACCAAACACTCCAAAATTGACCTTCACTTCATCAGAGACAAAGTATACAAAGGAGAATTAATTATTGAGTTCATTCCAAGCTTAAACTAGCCTGCAGATATCGTAACCAAGGTATTAAGCTATAATAGGTTTAATTACTTAAGAAGCAAGCTAAATGTCTTCTCCGAGACATCTAGCTTAATGGGGGATGTTGAAACAAATGAAATATATTCTCAAGAGCCATGGTAGATGGTTTGCAAGCTAAGCAATACCCCTACTGCTACAAATTACAGAGCAAAGTTATTACTGCTACTTTTGCCATTGTAACAATATTGCAAGAAAAGGACTCAAGCACAATAAGACAAACAAGCTCAATCTAATGGCTATTAAAAGGACTGGTACAATAAGGGATGATTCAATGGTTAGCAAAAAAAAACTGGTACAATAAGGGATGATCCAATGGCTAGTAAAAATACTAGTACAGCAAAGGATGATCCGATGACCAAAATTGATACAGGTTGCTGGCAAGATCCTAAAGGCAATGGTACTCCAATTAACAATCTAATGGCTAGCATTAAATCTAGTACAAAATAGAAAATAAGATTGTAGGGGCATGTTTGCCATAAGCTAGGCTCAAAAGTGTAGTATTCTCATGTATATATATTCGAGACAATGATCTCATTGTAATATAAAAAATACTGTTACATTGGGAATACAATTCAATATTATTTTCTCTGCAAATTCATTATTTTCAAATGTAACTACTAACACACGGATAGAATAAAAAAGAATAAGTCGGTTATATATTTGGTGACATTACATTACACAAACAGATCAAAATACTAACTAGTCATACACCTATACGTAGAGCTATACCTCTAAAGGGTTAAGTGTTCGAACACACAATCCAAAACTTTTGTGTGTGTTTGAATAAATCCCAAAAATTTGTATCAAAATCTATAACTAAATAAAAAAAAATATATGTTAGATGACTTAAAAATCACTTAGCTTAAAAAAAAATACAGTTTTATAATTTATTTATTCTGAATAACATTAATATAAGGCTTGTAATTAATTTATTTAAGATAACATTATAAAAATTCTATGGCAAATAATAATAATAATAATAATTTAATATGTAAAGTGCACAATAATGACATGGGAAGTTTTTTTTTTAAAATACAGTTAGTGCCACTAAAAAAAACATTTAGTAAATATACTAATATATAAACAGAAGGAATCAATTTGATATACGAGCCACATCCTTTCTTAACCAAATTTAACTTTATCTTTAAAAAAATATTATTTTGCTGATATTCCGGGCAATTAAAGTTTCAGCAAAGCTTACAACTAAGTTAAAATAAACAAATAAAAAAAATACTGCGTGATGGCTTCAGTAATTCCGGAAAGAAAGAAATAATAACAGTAATAATAATTTTCAAGACAAATTTACAGTTTACCTTATTACAGTAAGATTATGTATTTACCAAAGCATTTTAAAGCTTTTCCATAATTCTGATTAATTATAAAAAAAAAAGATACTTAAATTCTTATGTTATTGTGAAAGTGATAATTTATTTATTTTATTTTTAATTTAATTTTTATAATTTTTTATTAAATTTAATAAAATTATCCTTTTATTATAACATAGAATTCATATGTGATTTACTTGAAAAAAAAAATTAAATAAAACTCTTATGTGTATAAAAAAATTACTATTAATTTTCCTCATAGAAAATCACTTATTTAAAATATTCTTGAGTATCATATTTTTTTCTAAAATTCCTTATCCAGTCCTTCAAGAAAATTTTACTTTGATTTAATAATTTATTTTTTATGGCCCGCCCGACTTAACTTTATTTAATTTACTCCTAGCTAGGATACTAGAATAGGCTGTTCTTCCTATCTCTCACAAGTGAAAACCAATCTCCTTTTCAACTCAATAATTAGTGTTTAAGCAGTTTTTCATTTCACGTACTTCTTCTTTACATTTGATGCCAATAGAAATTATTGAATGACTATTAAAATCGGAATCAAAATAATAAGAGTTTAATAGAACAAGCACAATTAATATAACCAATTCAAGAAGAATTCTATTGAAAATATAAACTAATAAATACATAACTTAGTTATAAAATTATAAATACTGAAAATTTTATTTAAAATATATAATTCATTCACAATTTAGATAAATCAATGTTGATTTTCTTCAGAATTTAGCGTTTGCTTTTCCTCTTATAATGTGAAAATAACGAAAAGAAGAAAAGTAGAATAAGAACTCACTAACTAAACACCAAAATTGTAACAAAACTAACGTTCTATATATATGTATATATTCTTAATTGTGAACACTTCCTACCACCTTAACAAAATCACGCTTTAAATTTTTTTAAACTCATAGTTGCTCTTTCTCCAATAACCACTCTTAAACCAGTCTTCTTTGTTTCTTTCACACACGTCTTTATTTTGTTTCTTCACACACACGTTTTATTATTTATTATTTATCTCTATTTTTTTTATTATAAATGTATCTTTAAATATTACGCACTTTATAATTCCAAAATTCATATTATTCTCTTATCCTTAAACTCAAATAAAACTTTAAATAACTTTCTCCTAAATTTTAAATTTAAAAAAAAAATTTAAAATCCCATAAAAACGAGTTTTACATGACAAAATAAATATTATCATAAAAACTAGGTCTCTAAAAATAATACATATTCCACTACTAGAGAGTCCAAAGTTTAGGAATCAAGAACATAGAGAGGAGGGAGATAACACATTTACTCAATTGTCATGCACCTCTTTGATGGAGTTGGTACATACGTGTTATTTTAATACTTATGAATATTAAATTATTTAATATTTATAAATCAAATATTTCGTATAATTATTAATATAATATAAATACATGGTACAATACTTGTTACGTTACATACATTGTATGATTTGAAGGAGTTTAGATTTGGTCTAAAAGAGTTTAAACTAGTGTTAAGAATTAGCAGAGCTGAATATTATATTTATGCTAATAGTTAGCACTACTAAAATTTGACGGTTATAACAGTCAGCCAGATCTAAAAGATTAGATCATTATCTGTAATAAGACAAAGACCTGAGGGTATACTAGTAATGACATGATTGTAAGGAGTTACAATAGGTGTTAGGAGATGTTATTATGCAAGTATGTTCTCAAACACTATGTTCCTGATCTGTTTCACCGATGCAGGTCTATCAGTGGATCTATTTTATATAGATCAGTGTATACTATATCTATATGGTATAGATGGCTGTTCTTAGTTGACCATGGGTTTACCGGAAGCTTGTATATGCATACGGGTATTTAGTCAGGACTGAATGTTGAATTGACTCACGAGGACACCAATAGACATCCCATGAAACCGTCAATGGTGAGTCCTCTCGAGTTAAGTAGTATATATGGTCATTTGACCTGAGTGCTACAGTAGACTTGTAAGTGATCCACCATACTTTGGTTCCATGCATGCCACAGACCTTCATGGTGTAATCGCTAGGTGTCATTGGGTATGATCCGATACTTATGAAGTCCGTTATGTACAGATATTGGATCCATCAGCTCTCATAGGGGAGTAGTATATCCACATGCTCCGAGATTATATTTAAGTAAATCTCGTGGCCATGAGTACTAACCCGGGAAAGGTGTTTCCTAAAAGGTTGAAAATTATAGCAAAAGTGTTTATGTATATTGTTCATGAAAATACAAATCTAGAGATAAGCTTATGGATGGGCATACGGGAATTTGATGGTGTTGATCTATATCTCTACACATCCAGGATATACATGATGAAGGCTTATACGTATACGCTGTGACCTTAGCTTGTATGGTCTAATGCGCTGATTTGTAATATCTGTAATGTGTGATGGGGGACATCGATTACCGACTTATGGAATAGTTTCATTTGACAAATCGGGCGTGGACCTAGAGAGTCTCACAATATAAAGTGTACTCGTTGTACACTGGGGCAACATACTGGATTGAATTGTTTAATCTAGTAATTTTCAGCAAAACTGAATATTTATTTTAGGAACCCTCGAGATGCACACATGTTAGTACTTAAGTGTTAAGTACAATAATTAGTTAATAATTATTATTGACTAATTAAATAATGACACGTGGCACATTGTGAGCCTTCGATTAAATTGACTCAAATATTGGGTAAGGTGGAACCCACGTTGAGTTAACTAAAGGCTTATGGATTATTTCTCTTAATTGATTATTTAAGTGTTAAATAATCTAAATATTTATTCTCGCTTAAGAGTTAAGTGATTAATTAATTTTACTAGAGTTAATTGTTAGCTAATGGTTAAATTAATAAAAATAAATATTTTAATTGATGACTTAATTGTTAAATAAAATGAGATTTTATTAAACAAATAATTAAGTTAAAATAAATGTTACCAAAAGAAAAATTAAATGAAACTTCAAAGGCATGAATTAAATTAACCAAAATTGTTTTGTGTCAAATGACCTAAGATGACCGTCCACATTGTGTGCAACATTAAAGAATGGTTTTTTACTGGAGCACAGTATGATACATTTACAAAAGATTGGATTTAATGAATACAAAATGGCAAGTGGGTAGTTATCATTGGTCTTTAAAAATAAAAGGATAAATCAATAAAAATGATACAAGTGGCCAGCCATAAAAACATTTGGTAGCCTTAGAATTCATTTAATCTTTGAAATAACTAATAATAATTAAAAATAAAATATGATTAAAAGCCAAAACTAAGTGGCCGGTCATTTTAATGGTAGTGGTTGCCTTTGGTTTTGTATTTGGTTTGTGAAAGAAAAAACAAAATGATAAAAGGCCAAATTATGTGGTTGGCTATATGATGTGTGGTCTTTAGAATTCATTTTTAGTTTTGAGAGAAAAAGCAAGGAGTAGAATGAGAGCTAAGTTAGCTCTCGACCAGAGAAAAAGAAGAAGATGAAAATATTTTTCATTTCCTTCTTTTAAGAAAAAATAAGATGGCCACTAATTTTGAAGGTAAGAAAAGTTATTTTTGTTTTGATTTTTTAAGTGTTAATAACAAGAAAAACTTAATAACAAAAGTTGTTTTACTATTTATCTTCTTATCCTAAATATATGGTTATTATTGTTGCATTTGAATTATTTGTTTTGATGAATTTAAGTGTTGAATACGTTAAGAACAAAATAAATATAGTCTAAGTGTTAGGCTATAGGGATTAAGAGTTAATCTAACGGTTTAAGTGTTAAACCGGTGCTGAAAATAAATAGGTTGCTATTTTAACGACTCAAGCCTACTATGTTGAGTTCTAGAACTGCCAACGGATAGACTTTATGTGGTATTCCAGCTACAAAATCATTCCAAAGGCTTGACAGGTGATATTCTCAACCATTAGTATTAATTTGATAAATATATTTTATATTTTGTGCATTAGTGTAATGAATAAAATTTATTGTGTTCATTTTAGAAAATTTTATTTCTAGCTTCCGTTGCATTTATGATTTGTATATGTATGTATTAGATGAGTATGTATATGAATTTTAAAATGGACATTTATACTACATGCATACACTTAATAGGTTTAGGTTGTGAACCGGGATAAACTGGCACCTTAACACACCCAATGTTATTCATAACCACTTGATCCTGATACACATTCACCTCAACAACAAACATAGCCACTTGATCAATAAATACACCCACATAAGACTAATACACACTCACCATAGCCACCAGGTCCTGAAATGCATCCATCTCAGCCTCACACACACACACACACACACACACACACACACACACACACACACACACACACACACACACATACACACACACACACACACCAGGTCCAGAAATGCACCTATCCCAGCCTAATACACAACCACCTGAGGTTAAATATACCCAGCACAACTTGGTATACCTAGGGTTTTTCACTTTGATGAAGATAAGGATATAGATGAGGTGTTCTCTGATATGGAGGAAAGTGATAGGGAAAATGGTGAGGACCTTGTACAAGGTCCATATAAAGGATTAATTGATGATGATGTGGAACAGTATCCGTCAGATGATGATGATTTTGTCACTAGCTCATCTAAGGATGAGGACCCAGCTTGTAAGATGTATAGAAAGATCCCTGAAAAAGTATAAGTAGAAAAACTAGGAGAGTTAGTATTTGTTGAGTTGGTCATTCCTTTGTTAATAGAGAAAAGTTTAGAGATGCACTGTTAAATTGCATTATCTAGCAGGGGTTTATACCAAATAGTGAGCCTTCAAGAGTTACTGTTAAGTATGCTTTAGAAGGTTGTCTATGGAATACATATATTAGTATGTTGCTTGATGGAGAGTCCTTTATGGTTAAAAGTCACACCCTTAGGTATACATGTCTGAAAAGCTCTAAAATAGTAGAAGATAGGTCATTATGGATTGCCAAAGAGTTTACAAGTTTGGTTAGAGTTATGCCTGATGTCAAGGTTGAAGTTTTTGATCAAGAATTATTCCAAAAGTGTGGAATCTGTGAGGATACGCACCCAGTTAGCCTGACAAACCGGGCCATACCGGTCCCAGTGGGCCATCACTGGTCCAGGCCTCCCAAGTGGCCTCCATTCACTCAATCAGCATACCCCCAAGGAATCGAACCCGGGTGGGTTATACCACCTCATGTGCCTAACGAGTATCGTCCTTGTACCACTTGAGCTGGCCAGCTCAAGTGGTACAAGGACGATACTCGTTAGGCACATGAGGTGGTATAACCCACCCGGGTTCGATTCCTTGGGGGTATGCTGATTGAGTGAATGGAGGCCACTTGGGAGGCCTGGACCAGTGATGGCCCACTGGGACCGGTATGGCCCGGCTTGTCAGGCTAACTGGGTGCGTATCCTCACATAAAAAGGCGCCTTTTTATGTGAGGATACGCACCCAGTTAGCCTGACAAGCCGGGCCATACCGGTCCCAGTGGGCCATCACTGGTCCAGGCCTCCCAAGTGGCCTCCATTCACTCAATCAGCATACCCCCAAGGAATCGAACCCGGGTGGGTTATACCACCTCATGTGCCTAACGAGTATCGTCCTTGTACCACTTGGGCTGGCCAGCTCAAGTGGTACAAGGACGATACTCGTTAGGCACATGAGGTGGTATAACCCACCCGGGTTCGATTCCTTGGGGGTATGCTGATTGAGTGAATGGAGGCCACTTGGGAGGCCTGGACCAGTGATGGCCCACTGGGACCGGTATGGCCCGGCTTGTCAGGCTAACTGGGTGCGTATCCTCACAGAATCACTGTCAATAGGCTTAGAATATATAGAGTAAAGAGAAAGGCCTTACATATGCTTGATGATGATTATAGCTTGTCTTATACCTTGTAACACAAATATACCCATATAATCATGAAAACAAACCATAGTACAGTAGCCACTATTAAATTAGAATTAATTCCCAGCCCAAAATCAATTCCCACTAGCCCTTCATGTAAGAAGATTTTCATAGCCTTCTTTGCACAAAAAATAGGTTTCTCGAGTGGATATAGACTATTTATAGGGTTAGATAGATGTCACTTGAAAGAAAATTTTGGTGGTATCCTGTTGTCTACTGTTGCTCTAAATGCCAATAATGGCATAATTCCATTAGTTGTGGTTGTGTGTAAAGTTGAGTGCACAGATAGTTGATTTTTTTTTTTTTAGAAAAATTATTTTATTTGATTAGATATGAGGAGAGAAAGTTGATTACCTTTATGAGTAATAGGCAAAAAGGCCTGTTGGATGCTTTGCATGCATACTGGCCAAATTCCAATACTAGGTGGTGTGTTAGGCTTTTATATACCAATTTTAAAAGTCATTGGCCTAGTTTATATTTGAAGAATTTCTTTTAGTGTACAACAAGAGAGACAGACAAACACCAGTTTAAGATTCATTTGTAAAAAATTAGAGAAATAAATTTGCAAGCTTATAATTAGCTAGTTAAGCTATCACTAGACAATTGGTCAAGACATCAGTTTGATCCCAATGTCAAATGTAACCATGTTACAAATAATTTCACTGAGAAATTTAGTGGTTAGTTGCTGATGGAAAGGGCAATGCCTATATTGACCCTACTTGAGTATTATAAAAGAAAAGTAATGGTTAGAATACATGAAAGGTACCAATATGGCCGATCATGGGAAGGGGACATGGCCCTATTTGTTAGAAGAAAATTGAGAAGTTAAGGGAACAAAGCAGACAACTCAAGATATTGAATGCAAAAAATAGTTTTTTTGTTTTTGAAATATTGAACCCCAAAAAAGCTTATTTAGTTTATATAAATGCTAAGACTTATGAGTGTTTTGCATGGTAAGTGAGTGGAATGCCATGCAAACATGCAATGAGGGTAATTCTTGATTTAAAGAATGATCCAGAAAAGTATGTGGAAATGAGTCCATATAAAAATGCTTTTTGGTCAATTTATAACGGTATGATTAGGCCAATACCTAACAAGTAGGCGTGGGCGAATGGCCCGGTTTTGGCCCGAACCGGACCGACCGACCCAAAAAAATTGGGACAGAACTGGGACAAAAATTGTGAGTTTCGATTATCCCGATTCGGTTCGGGAATGACTTGTTCCGTCGCTGCTGCCGCTGTCGTTCTGCTACCTACCCTTGCTGCCACCTGCCGCTTCTGTCACCTGCCGCCGTTTACCCATGTCCCGGTCAGACTCGAGCCATGTCCCGACCTGAACCGCTTCGGGTCAGGACATGGTCCGGCCCAAACAAAATTCCCGTTCGAGATAGATTTATCTGTCCTGAACGGGACTCGGGACCGGTCGGGTTGGTCCCGAACCTGACTCGATCCCGGGTTGCCCACTCTTACTAACAAGTGTGCCTGAGATTATGTGAATTTTTCTAAGTTAAATCCACCACAGGTTAAAAGGTTTATTAGGAGACCTAAAGGGCAAAAGAGAAGGGATCCAAATTAACCTCCTAAGGTATAAAGATCATTTGTTGTCAAATGTAGAACTTGTGGAGGATTGAAGCATAATAATAGGACATATGGACAAAGTAAGACAAGTTCTGTAAGTATACTTTTTATTTGATTTCTGTTTATGTCTGCTCTACTTTATTTTATTGTTTTATGATTCTTTTTTAATTATTTGTTATGCAGGGGAGAGGTTTAGATACAACAACTTCATCCAATCTTGGAACAAGATATAGGACAGTAGGAGCAAGCTCATCCACAAGCATAAGGGCAGCAGAAGTTATTATAGGCATTCATATCTAATTTGGTAGAATCATTTGGTATGCGATGACGAGCTTTAACTTAATTAATTTCTCTTTAATGTAACTTGTAGAGGAGAGGATCACCTAGTAAAGTTGGAGCCACATCATCTACAGGTGAAAGTGTAGTGGCAGGTAATATACTTTTCAATAACAAATAATTTAGTCTTTATATATTCTCTTAATGTATAACAAATAATTTATACATGTCCATTATTTTAGAGAATAGAGGAAGGGGTGGGCCTGTGTCATGGACTTTCTTGAATCCATATAGCTTTAGACACTTTCGAGTGATAAGCAGCCTAAAAACCTACACCAAAGAAAGAGATGAAGAAGAAGCATACCAAATATTTGAGAAAATACTCTATATTGCTAAATAGAATTACAAAGCTATGAGAGAATTGCAAATGTGGAGGATTACAAGTTTTGGAAGATGGTTTGATCAAATGAAAACTCCATCTATTTATAGCTAAATGTATATACAATGGATGACTAAGATTCACTCTAATATAACGGTCCATATTGAAAGTAAAAAAATAAACAAAAGAATATTTCAAAGATGTCACCTACTACAAGAATATTCTAAAGAACATGCCATCTCTAGAATACTCTTTCACATACCACCAAGTAGTAGGCTTGACTCATCAATCAACCTAACGCAATTGAGCATTTTAGAAAATCCAGCCCATAGAACACTCTATGGGACAAATACCATCTAAGGAGCTTTATCATACACCAAGTGTTCGAATAATTGCTTAAAAATATTTGGGGCATGACACCTGGCAAGCGTAAGAAATACCACCCACTACAATCATGAAGAATATTTGTATTTTGTAATCTCCATTGGAGTGAAAGCAGTAAAACTTAAAATCTATAATATAGATGTTATCAACCTTTTTAGTGTTTATAATTGGATATAGATGTTAGGTACCATATTAATGTTTACAATTTTATTGATGTTATCTGTTCTATAGATGTCCTTTGAAGATTCATTTTGTAAGCTTTTGATATGAATGATGAATGATACTTTTGGAAGCACTTGGCTAATGAATGAAGAATTATATAGCTTATAAGCATTTTTTAACCATTTTGTTTTCTAAATGTTTCTCATATATACAACTTCACATAACGATTCATTTCATTTTTTCTATTCACATAAGAATATTACAACCATGAAGACAAGAAAAAAAATAGTAGCTTTCTTACTTCATCATTTTATTTTTTGCATGCCTTGAAGCCAATCTTCCAACTTCCCCATCTACATTCTGCACCACTTCTACTAATGAACCGATTTCTAAAACTTTGAGCAACCAAATGTTTAAATTATCTTCCTTTAGTTTCCAAAATTTGTAGCAGTTACATTTCCTTCCTTTATAATAGAAGTATAACTTGCAGGGACTGTTCTCTGACTCTAATCTTCATACTCGCTTTTCTTTTACAAAAATAACTTTGTTTCTAAACTTAATAATTTTACCATTAAATTCACTTAGATTTATAGAGGTTGACATTAGGTGTGATTGAATTTGTAAGACTGATGATGAAGAAAATGTTGTTGATGAAGGCAATTATTTAACCGTTGCTTTGCAATAGTCACATAAGAATTAAATTATATTTTATTTTGAATAAAGTAAGTGAAAACAAACAATAAAAATCAATAAAGTCTATACACGTGTAGCAAAAAATATAGTATTAAAGTAATGCATGGAAAAGTATAGGAAAAAATGCATAAGTAATAGGGGCGTTTTAGTAAAATTGATAATTATTTATTTAAAAAATTATTCAAAGTCAAATACTTATTTGATGAAAATGTTTGAGTTGTAGAAAAATTGTGCTTTTTTTTTATTGTGTAAGGGTTAAATTGTCAATTTATTACCTTTTTTGTTCTAAAAGGGTAATGTGGATATTTCACAAATTCTGTTAGAGTTAATAGAATATTGTAATGATTGGGTATTATTGCCTATTTTTCAGACTAATGAGTACTATTAAAATTAAACGATACCTTAAAGGTATTCACAATAATATCCTTAAATAAAAGAAAAAAAAGATTATATAAACAATTTTTGTGTATGAGGTATTACTTTTTTTCTTCTTTTTTTTAATGAATATAATACCAAAATGAGTATTACTTTTTATTAATAAATATAATACCAGAATGAGGTATTGCTTGTTTTCTTCTTTTATTAATAAATATAATATTATTGATACATTCACTAATATTACATCATAGTATCACTGATATAATAATCAGAGGATTATTGGGACGCATGCCCAAACCTACCCTTTGAGAAGAGACATACTAAACACTATATTAAGAGATTATCCCTATAATTTGGGATCAATGCCCCTATTGAGGACGAAGATTCATATCCTTACATAAAAGGGACAAAAACTATCCCACACAAGAAGAACAACATAAAATTTATTGCCACACTATTGTAACATTCTCCACTAACTACAAACAATTAACCCTTTTAAATTTTCAATCAATTGCCAATAATACAAATAAAAAAAAACTATTATGTATGCTAATTTGTGGGTACTTGCATGTGAATAGTATTCATTGAATTATAAAATTTGTATGTCATACATATAAAATGCATGGTGAAACGAAAATTTAATTTCTTATTCAATAAATACACACTTAATTGAAGTCTTATTACACCAACAAGTTCAAGAAATTACCTTTAAAGCCTTTTGGATTTGTTCTTCAAAGTTAAGCTCTCCTTGAAGTGCTTCTTTTTTCAATTCTAAACTTAAACTTGATAGGCTTAAAGTTCTAGAATGGTAGCTTCACTAATGAATTTTTAGCAAGCTGTGTTTAAACTCTTTAAACACTTTGTTCTTGGTTAAACACCTTAACCCTTAATTTGTTTCAAGGAAATAGAATTGGTATTTTTGCACTTACAACTCTTGCATAAACAAAAACAACTAATTCTCTCTCTTTTACTCAACTCGGCTGACCACTTGAAGAAGAAGAATAAGAGAATGAAAGATAACTCTTATTTTGCAAAATCTCTTATTTTCTTCTTTGTCTTGGCAGAACTAAAAAATACAAAGCCAAATGGAAACACATTTTTATTTTCATTTTAATTCAATTTAATTGTCAGCATTGGTCCCCACATCATATGCTAAGCTATACCCCTTTTGTTTTTGTTGACTAATAATAATAATAATTCATAAAGAATGTTTGTATTATAATTGATCTTGCTTGTCATAAAAGCAAGCTCAATATTGTCAACAACAAGTCAAACAATCAATGGTCATAATGTTACCACTTGTCAACATTCCATTGGTTAACAACTTTTGTAAAATAATTAAATAATCTCAAGCTTTGACAAGTGCACATCTCAAGGGATCCTGAAATTTTTTTTCAGTTAACTGAAATTATTGGGATTTGTGCTTATGTGCCATCTTATTTTGTATAAATATTTTATTTTATAATATTTATGCAGTACATTTTAATGATACAGTGCTTGTAACGCTACAAATATTGTATGATATGAAGGAGTTCAAATCTGGCCTAAAAGAGTTTAGATCAGTGCTAAAGGTTAACAATGCTGAGAATTATTATTACTAATAGTTAGCACTATTAAGAGTTAGTAGGTTATAAAAGTCAGTAAAATCTAAGAGTTATGACCTTTTGTGTAACGGGACATAGACCCGAGAATACATTAATAATAACTAGTTATAAGAAGTTGCAATAGGTGCTAAGAAATGTTATTATGCACGTGTATTCTCAAACACGATGCTCCTGGTCTAATTCATCAATGCAAGTTCGTTGGTGAAACCTTCAATTATAGATCAGTGTACGATCATATCTAGATGGTCTAGATGGTTGTTTTTAGCTAACCATAGGCTTACCGGAAGCTCGTATAACATACGGGTATTCAGTGAGGACTGAATACTGAACTGGATCAATGAAACCTCAATAGACATCCCATGAAGCCATCAATGATAGGTCATATCGAGTTGAATAATGTAAATGGTCCTTTGACCTGAGCGCTATAGTGGGCTTATGAGTGATCTACTATACTTTAGTTCCACATATGTCAGAGACCTTTCATGGTCTGACCACTATATGTCGTTAGGTTTGATTCGATACTTATAGAGTCCAGTGAGTGTAGATATGGGATCCGTCAGCTCACATGGGTGAGTTGTATATCTGAATGATCTGAAACTATATCTCAGAAAAACCTATGGTCATAAGCAACAAACCTAAAAAAAAAGTTTTTCACAGGGTTAAATAATATTGCAAAGGTATTTGCATATATTATTTGTCGAGATATGTGTCTGGAGATAAGTTCACGGATGAGCACATGGAGATTTGACGGTGATGATCTATATCCTTGCTCTTTCAGGATATAATTAGTGGAAGGATTATATGTATGCGCTTTGACCTTAACGTATATAGTCTACTATGCTAATTTGTAATATCCCTGACGTGTGTGTGGTGCATCGATCACGAACTCATGAAACATTTCTGTTTGACAAATCGGACGTGGACCTAAGAAGTCCCACGATATGAAATGTACTTGTTGTGTACTATAGCAACGTACTGGATTGAATAATTCAATCCAGTAAATTCCAGTAGATCGAACATTTGCTTCAGTATCCATCTAGATGTGTACGTGTCAAAACTTAAGTGTTAAGTGCATCAATTAGTTAACAATAGTTCATCGACCAATAGGATGAAGATATGTGGTACATTGTAGGTCAATTATTATTTAATTTAAAAATTACTAAAATGACCTTACTTGTTGGACAAACAAGATCATTATTTTATTCATTAAATAAAATAATTACAATGATATTTAATATTATTTAACTAAGTCAAACAATGATTTAAATAAGTGTGTGTATTTCTAATTGATTTAATAACAATTAAATTAATAAAAGAAGAAACACTAAAACATGGCTAAGGAAGAATTGATGGGACCAAAATATGTGTTACAAGCAAATGACAAAATAGTTTCTTAAAATTCTTTGTCTCTCTCGGCCAACTCACATTCAACAATCACATGCTTTTTTTAAAATTGTTTAATGTAAATAATTGTAACAAAAGCATGTGTTTCAATTTGTTTTAATATTGATTAAACAAAATGAAATGAAGGTTATGCTTCTGGTGGGAACCAAATTTGACTTTATGAAAGGAAAAAGACTTTCTCTATTTAGTTACAAAATTTGGCCAAGTATATCTCTTTGTTCTTTGTTTTCATTTGTTTATTATAAACAATTATAAACAAAAGTAAATGGTGTAGTATTTGTTTCCATACCATGTAGGGCCATCATTTGTCTAAATTGAGGGAAACCAAAAACAAATAAGAAGCAAAATATTTGCTCATTTTTTAGGTTGAGAGAATTTGGCCAAGTAAGAAAGAGTAAATAAAGTCTTTTATTCTCTAAATGTTAGAAACTATCAAGTGTTGAATGTTAAAAACAAACACTTCTCTTTACTTTCTTTTTTTTTTGTTATTGAAACAAGAACAAGAAGTTCACAAAAGGTTCAAAAGTTGAGCTTTCAAAGCTAGTTCACTATTCTTTAAAAGCTTAAGAGTTAACTCAAGCCCACCAAGTTGGGTGCTAGAATTCACAATAAGTTCACTTCAAGGTGGAAACTCTGGCAACTCAAATTCTAAAGGCTTGCCAAGGTAATTCTCTACAAACCCTTGTACTTTCATTATGAGATAACATGAAAAACTTAATTGTGTTTATCCCTTAGGAAATTAGATTTTTAGACTTTCGTTGTGCACAAATATGTATATGATGCATGATTTTGTAATGGTGAACACAGTCTCATATGTATGCACTCTAGGATAATCAACACTTAGAAAATAGTATTAAAGCATCTGTGAGTAGATTTGGGTGTTAATGAGTGTTAAAATTGTTGTTGGCGAAGTTTCGATGCTCAAATTGTGCATTTTAAAGTGTTGAAATAAATATACCAAGGTAGGGAGCATTAGAGTACTGCAGCATAAAAGGCTTGTCTGCCTCAGGCACCGTAGCGCCAAAGAGTGGGTGCCAGGGTGCCGGTGTACTGCGTCGGGTGCCACAGTGTTAGGTGCTGGGCGCTGTGGCACTGAAGGTTTCTTGCACCACGGCACCAACAACACTCAGTCTAATTAATTTTAAACTATTTAAAATACTAATTTTAAAATATGTGAGAGTTTATGGGATACAGTGATAAGACTTATTAGTCTGTATTATAAACTGGGATCATTTTTCTATATTGGTAGCCACAATGGGAACCCTACTGATAGAGGTTAGTTATATTTGCACAGGAATAAAATTTTGATTGAGAATCACTTCCTCATGTGATAGGGATCAAGTCTTTAAATTAAAAATCTCTATTAATCAAATTAAATAGTAACACATTATGAGATAATGTTGTTTAATGATCCATCTTGTCAATATGATGTTAGACAGGTCATGTCGGTCATTTTTCAAGATCGCTACAGTGTGAGAGTTTTGGTCGATATGATTTAGACTATGCCAGTTAAATATGATATGAGGCAAATATATGTGAAAGTATTACCTTAGATCGTTATAGTATGCTAGTAGTACCGGTAACATATATTTAATAATTGGCAAGTTAGTTTGAAATACACTTACCCTAAATCGCTACAGTATGTGGATAAGGTGTATTTAGGATCATGAGTAAGAGTTTCATGAGATGCAATTGACAAGAGTTGTCTATCTGTTGGGTTTACAAAGGCTTAGATTGCTATAGTGTGCGGCTTGAGTAAAATGCCAACGGGGTCTACTTCCCACTGTATAGTTTAGACGAGTTTAAATTGTCATTATCCCATTTGAGAGATTAAAGGGACTATGTAAAGCAGTGAGAGTGCGTTTTAAATTAAAAAATGTATATATATATTATACCCATGATTTAAAATATTTTATTAACGATTTAATATCTTAAATGTCGACTGAAATCTTTTAATTTTTATCTTGTGAAACTATAATGGCCTCCAGTAATCCCTTGGCACGCATACTAGATGCATACCAACTCAAGGGTGCTGATAACATTTTTAATTAGTACATGAATCTCAGAACCGTTCTGGATTAAAAAAATATAGGATATGTTATTGACCAGAAGATGTTTAAAGGTGTTTTTAAGGATGCTACTGAGGAAGAAAATGTGATATATCAAAAATGGATGGATGATATTTAAGGGTTAAATCTTACATCCTTTCCTTTATGTTTATAAAGCTACAGTGGGAGCATGTCCGCATGGATAATGTTAGCAGTATTATGCTTCATTTAAATAAGCTCTTTGGTGACTAACCCTAGGTCGAGATTTACAGGGTTGCCAAAGTGCTTTTTTAGGCTAGACTCTCCGAAAGCAGTCTAGTGAGTCCTCACGTCCTTAAGATGATAGGATTAATCTAGAGGCTTTAGTCCATGGATATTTCTCTAAACAATAACTTAGGGAACAACTTGATTCTCCAGTCATTGCCTGGGTCATTTGCACAGTTCATCATGAACTTTAACATGCAAGGTTCAACCCCTACTTATATTGATCTGTATAACATGCTCAAGACAGCATATGAGGATATGAGTAAAGAGGGTGCGACCCTCTATGTACAGGGTGCTTCATCTTCTACACTAAGGGCTTCTAAAAAATACAAAAGAAAGAAGAAAAAGAAAGTGAAGCAGACACTCAGGATGGGTCCTCAGCGGCAATAGATATCTAAGCCACAAGAGAAGCTAAAAGAAAAAGAAAAATATTTCCACTGCAGCGAGGATGGACACTGAAAAAGGAATTGCCCCAAATACATTGTCACTATGAAAAATAGTTATATAGGTATATGCTTACCCATTATTGACATTTCTTTAGCATTTGATGGAAGTACAAGTTGGGTATTTGATACCGTATCTCCTTTTCACATTTACAATGTATTGTAAGGTTTGAAGGAAATAAGATGGTTGCAATCGGGAGAGGTACAACTTCGAGTATAAAATAGTGATTTCTTGCTGGTCGAGGCTATTGAACATTTTAACTTGTACCCTCATGTATCATACAAATTTTCTCCTTTCCTGTACTTGATAATAAAGGGTATCATGTATATATTAGGAATCGTTCCTTATATTTATGTGATGTGATTGATATTTGTTAGCTGAATGTCAGTTAATTAATAGGCATTATGTTTTGGATACAATTAAAAATATCATTAATGTACAAGGTAGCACTAGTAGTAGTTCAAAACTTTAAATGATACAGAATTGTGGTATATGAGATTAGGTCATATAGGCGTGAGACGTCTAACCCATCTGGTTAAGGATGGTCAGATACCTAATCTAACCATAGAACCTTACCCAATTTATGAATCTTGCTTTTAAGGAAAAATAACTAAATCTCTATTTATTGATGCTGGACACCATGCCACTAATCTATTGAAACTGGTGCATACTAATGTATACGGTCCAATGAATCACGTTACAATAGGTGTATTGCAATACTTTGTGACCTTTATTGATGATTTTTTATGATACGAATACGTGCTTCTCATAAAATACAAGTCAGAAACTTTTAAAAAGTTCAAAGAGTTTAGACTTAAAGTAGAGAAACAAACTGGCATGTATGTTAAATGCCATCGATCAGATCGAGGTGGTGAATACATAAGGAATAATTTTTTATCATTATTTAAAAGAGAGTGGGATTCTCGCTTAGTATAGTTCTACAGGTACTCCGCAATATAATGACATTTCAAAAAAAAGGAATCAGACTTTATTAGATATGGTTCGGTCAATGATGAGTTTCATCGATCTCCTAAAATATCTGTGGGGTTATGCTCTTGATACTGCTGCTTATATATTGAATGAGGTTCCATCTAAAACTGTTCTGACCACTTCACATAAGATATTAAAAAGAAAGAAACCAATTCTTAAATATATTAAGATTTAGGGCTCTCCTGCTTATGTAAAAGTTACGTAACCTGATAAACTTGCACCTAAGTTCAATCCAGTGGAATACCTTTAACATACCTTCCACATAGGTCAGAGAGGATTTTCAGACCACCTGTCAGGTATGGATAAATGCCTGAAGGTACGCTTGGAGTTTTCTAAGTTGAAGAAAATGATCTTTTAACCTATAAAAAGGTGATGTTGGACATCGACTCGGGAAAATGAAAGAAGCCATGAAATCCAAAATTGACTCAATACATCAAAATCAAATTTAGGACTTGGTTGAGCTTCCCAATGAAATAGTTCCCATTGGTTGTGAATGAATTTACAAGTAGAAGCGTGAGCCCGATGGGAAGATAAAGACCTTCAAAGCCTGACTGGTTGCAAAAGGTTATGCTCAATAATCTAGGATCAATTATGAGGAAACCTTTACACTGGTAGTGATGTTAAAGTCAATACAAATTTTATTGAAAACTGCTGCTTATTATGACTTTGAGATATGGTAGATAGATGTAAAGATGACGTTCCTGAATGAATATCTCAAGGAAGAGATTTATATAGAACAACCTGAAGGTTTTACATCCAGCCTAACTGCGAGCCTAGTATGCAAACTGAAGAAGTCCATTTATGAACTTAAGCAGGCTTTCCAAAGTTGAAATATTTATTTTGATGAAGTAATTAGAGGGTCTGGTTTCATTAAAAACGAAGAAGAACCTTGTGTGTACAAAAAGTTTAGTAGGAGCATGATAGACTTCTTAGCTCTTTATGTAGATGACATACTAATTGTTATGAATGATATAGGTATGTTACAATCAGTTAAGAGTTATCTAAACTAGAACTTCTCCATGAAGGATTTGAGAGAAACTTCTTATATTCTGGGTATAAAACTTTATAGAGATAGAGTTAAGAAGTAGATAGGACTCTTCTAATAATCGTACATCAATAGTGTCTTAGAAATGTACAATTTTACTAACTGTAAGATAACTAATGTACCTTCTAGACATGACATTCATCTTTTGAGGAGAATGTCTCCTCAAATAGAAGATGAAAGAGTTAGAACGTCTAAAATGCCATATGCATTAGTTGTAGGTAGCCTGATGTATGTTATGATGTGTACTAGACCTGACATCAGCATGGTTGTAAATATTACTAGCCGGTATCAATCTGATCCAGGTGACAACCATTTGATGACAGTCAAACATGTCCTTAAATACCTTAAGGGTATAAAGGACAAGTTTTTAATTTATGGAGATAGTGACTTATAAGTTAGAGGATACACAGATTTAGGTTTTAGTCTAATCTAGATGATAGAAATTCTATATCTGGATATGTACTTATCCTCAACGGTGCTGTAGTGAGTTAGAAGAGCACTAAACAAGGATCCATAGCTGATTCAACAACAGAAGCAGAATATATTACAACCTCTGAGGCAACAAAGAAAACAGTGTGGATACGTAAGTTTGTCACTGAACTAGGAATTGTCCCTATTTTGATGGATTTTATCCCATTATTCTGCAATAATAATGAGGCCACAGTATAAACCAAAGAGCCAATAGCACACCAAAGATCTAAACATATAGAGAGGAAATACCATATAATTTGAGAGATCTTGGTTAGGAGAGATGTAATAATTATAGAGTTGACTCTGTAAATAATGTAGTGGACCCATTGACTAAGGCCTTAACTCTAAATATGTTTGAGAAACACATGGAGTCCATAGATATTAGATACCATTACGAATAACACGAGAGCAGGTAGGAGTTTATTGAGATTTATGCTTACGTAGCATCCTATTTTGTATGAATATTTTTTTAATATTTATACAATATATTTTATTAAATCGCTAATTTCATTAATTAAATAGTACAATGCTTATAACGCTACAGACATTATATAATTTAAAGGAGTTCAAATCTGGGTTAAAAGAGTTTAGACCAGTGCTAAAGATTAGAAACACTGAGAATTATAATTGCTAATAGTTAACACTACTAAGAGTTTGTAGGTTATAAAAGTCAGCAAAATCTAAGAGTTAGGAATTTGTCTGTAATGGGACATAGACCCAAGAGTACATCAATAATAACATAGTTGTAAGGAGTTGCAATAAGTGCTAAGAAATATTATTATACACGTATATTCTCTAACACGATATTCCTAGTCAATACACCGATACGGTTCTATCGGTGAAATCCTCAATTATAGATTAGTGTATGACTATATCTAAATGATCTAGATGGTTGTTCTTAACTGGCCATAGGCTTACCAAAAGCTAGTATGGCATACGCGTATTCAGTGAGGACTGAATATTGAATTGTTTCAATGAGGACCTCAATAGACATTCCATGAAGCCGTTAATGGTAGGTCCTCTTGAGTTGAGTAGTGTACGTGGTCCTTTGACCTAGCACCACGGTGGGCTTGTGAGTGATCCATCATACTTTAGTTCCACATATGTTAGAGATATTTCATGGTCTGATAGCTATATGTCGCTGGGTATGGCCCGATGTTCATAAAGTTCGGTGAGCGCAGATACAAGATCCATCAGGTCACATGGGTGAGTTATATATCCGGATGCTCCGAGACTATATCTCAGAAAGACTTATAGCCATAAGCAACAAACTCAAAAAAAAAAGTTTTCTACAGGGTTAAATAATATCGCAAAGGTATTTGTATATATTGTTTATCGATATACGTGTTTAGAGATAAGTTCACGGATGAGTGTATAGAAATTTGACGATGATGATCTATATCCCTACTCCTCCAGGATATAGATGGCAGAAAGATTATACTGCGCTTTGACCTTAACTTATATGGTCTACTACGCTGATTTGTAATATTTATGATGTGTGCGTGGTGCATCGATCACAGACTCACGATACAATTCTGTTTGACAAATCGGACGTGAACCTAAAAAGTCCCGCGATATGGAGTGTACTTGTTATGCACTAGGGTAGCATACTGGATTGAATAATTCAATCTATTAAATTCTAGTAGATCGGACATTTGCTTCAGTATCCATCAAGATGTGCACGTATCAAGACTTAAGTGTTAAGTGCATCAATTAGTTAACAATAGTTGTTGACTAATAGGATGATGATACGTGTTATATTATAGGCCAATTATTATTTGATTTAGAAATTACTAAAATAATTTTACTTGTTGGACAGGTAAGATCATTATTTTATTTATTAAATTATTTATTGAATAAAATAATTACAATAATATTTAATATTATTTAACAAAGCCAAACAATGATTTAAATAAGTGCATGTGTTTCTATTTAATTTAATATTAATTAAATTAATAAAAAAAAACACTAAAGCATGGCTAAAGAAGACTTGATAGGACCAAAATGTGTGTTACAAGTAAATGAAGAAATTATTTTTCCAAATTACTTTGTCTCTCTCGACCAACTTACATTCAAAAGTTACATCCCTATTTTTTGTAATTGTTTAATGTAAACAATTGTAACAAAAGTATGTGTTTCAATTGTTTTAATATTTATTAAACAACATGAAATGAAGGCCATGCTTATAGTGGGACCGAATTTGACTTCATGAAAAGAGAAAGAATTTCTCTATTTGGTCATAAAATTCGGCCAATGGTATCATTTTATTCTTTATTTTTATTTGTTTATTGTAAACAATTATAAACAAAAGCAAATGGTGTGGTATTTGTTTCCATACCATGTGGGCCATCATTTATCTAAATTAAGGAAAACCAAAAACAAATAAGAAGCAAAATATTTGCTCTTTTTTAAAGGTAAGAGAATTTGACCAAGTAAGAGAGAGTAAGTAAAGTCTTTTGTTCTCTAAGTGTTAGAAATTATTAAGTGTTGAATGTTAAAAAAAAACACTTCTATTTACTTTCTTTCTTTTGGCTATTGAAACAAGAACAAAAATTGATTCACAAAAGGTTTAAGAGTTGAGCTTTTAAAGTTAGTTCATTGTTTCTCTAAAAGTTTAAGAATTAAAGTAAGGTTTAAGTATTAAACTCCTTGCTAGAAGAGGCTGTCATTCTAGACTTCTTAAGTCCACCAAGTTGAAAGCTAGAATTCACAACAAGTTCACTTCAAAGCGGGGACTCCGGAAACTCAAAAATTTCTTAGATTGAACTATTCCATCCAGTCTGCTACTTCAGTACTTAAAGAATATACTTTATATTATAAGACTTCTTAGGTTTATGTTCGGTTTATCATATGAAACGCTTCCATAAGTCCATGAATGATGTCCCCCACATATGTTGCAGATATTATAAAGTAATGCATTGAACCATTCAAGTTAAGGTTAACTATATACGTATAATCATTTCATCACCTATATTTTAAAAGAGCAGAGATATAGATCATCACCCTCAAATCTTTATATGCTCGATCGTGAACTTATTTTTAGATTTGTATTTCTATAAACAATATTCGCAAACACTTTTACAATATCGTTTATCCCTACAAAAAAACTCTTTTTTGGGTTTACTGCTTATAGTTATAAGACTTTTTAAAATATTTTTCAGAGCATTAAGATATACAACTCACCCATATGAGTTGATAGATCCCATATCACCCTCAAATCTCTACGCATATTGAATTCCATGAGTATTCGACCATACCCAGCGACATTTAGAGACCAGACCATGAAAGGTCTCTGACATGTATGAAATCTAAGTATGGTGGATGATTCACAAGCTCATCGTGGCGTTCAAGTCAAAAGACAACGAATACTACTCGACTTGAGAAAACATTCTATTGACGGTTTTATGAAATATCTATTAAAGGTCCTTGTGAGTCTGTTCAATACTTAGTCCTTATTGAATACCTGTATGCCTATACGAATTTTCACTAAACTCATGGTTTACTAAGACTAATCATTTTGATCATTTACCTATAGACATACATTAATCTTGAAGGGTTCACCAATCGACCTGCATCAGTAAAGATAGATCAAGAAAGAGATTTTCGAGAACATACAATATAATGACATTTTCTAGCATGATTTACAATTATGTCATTATTAATATATTTTCAATACCTGTATGCCTATACGAATTTTCACTAAACTCATGGTTTACTAAGACTAATCATTTTGATCATTTATCTATAGACATACATTAATCTTGAAGGGTTCACCAATCGACCTGCATCAGTAAAGATAGATCAAGAAAGAGATTTTCGAGAACATACAATATAATGACATTTTCTAGCACGATTTACAATTATGTCATTATTAATATATTTTCAAGCCGTTGTTCCGTTTCAAACAAGTAAATTCTAACTCTTAGAATTTAATAACTCCTATAAATTCTAACTGTTAATATTACTAACTCTTAACACTTATAATTTTTAGTGTTGATTTAAATTCTTTTAAATTTATATTGTTTGAAACGTAATAAATTTGTTATTATATAATAAATAATATTAATAATTTTACGAAATATTTATTATATAAATATTAAATAATAAATATTCATATAAAATAAAATGACATGTAAGTATAATTCTCAACAAAAATAATAATAAAAATAAATAACAATTTAAGCATTAGGTTACCAATCCAACAAAAAAAAATTAGGGCTGTTGCATACCAATAGACCGCCGGATTTGACTTGCATGAGGTAGTGACGAAATTGTTTTACATGAATGATGATGGCGACGAAGAAGCTTGAAAGCCATCAGAATGTGCTTTCCACCGAAACAAGGTTGAGCTCGAAACAAGGATGAGGTATTACTTAAGGATGAACGAAGTGAACAAATTTTACTTTTTCATATTCATACTTGTGATAACCTTTCTTTATAATTTTTGATGTCCTACCACTTGATTAAGAAACAACATAAGTCTTAACATTTTGCTTTTGTGGAGGAATTTGTTGATGACCAAAACCTACAACTATAAACTTAGCATAATTTCCATTTAAGGCATAAAAGAAAATCCAATGGGAAAACTAAAAAAATGGATGAACACTGAAGCTTTTTACATGGTGCATGAACCTCCACTGTTGCATGTTTGAGATTACTCTTTGAATTGCTTCCAAAATAAGCATTACACGTCATTGATAGTTTCAATTTTAGCACGAAGAGAGCTACCTCACACTGAGATATATTACTATGAAATGTTCCTGCAGTAACAAATTACTTTTACTTTTGATCTGTACATGCTAAAATGGCGGTTGGTACTGCTTTGTAAAACAGGTTTTTCGTTTTACAAATCCAAAAACACAGAAAATGCAATTCCTTTAAACTATGTCAAAATGAAACTGAAATCTTGGTAATGGAGATTCCTCTCTTTTTACTCATTCTTTCTATAGTCTTTTTCTCCTTGCTATTTAATACTCTTATCTCATTTACAATGTATACGAATTTGACTTGTCTAACCTCCCTGTGAACTCGAATGTGCAGAGAAGTGAACAAGAAGTTAATACTTTTTAAGGCTGAGAAATGTTCCTGAGCAAACCTAAGGGGATGATGAACTGCAATGCATGCTAGGCATTGGAGTGTTCCTTCGAGACTGACGCTTTGTTGCGATGAGCACAGGTTCTTGATCGGATTCCTCAGGTGCTGGATCACTCTCACTTTCCACTACTCCCTTGAAAACTGGATACTTATAAGCATTTTGGAGGAAGCTTTTCAGGTTAAAGTTTGGTTCCCTGGCACGCTCCAATGTATCTTTCAACATCGCTTCCTGTATACCCCAATTGTTGAAAAATAAATAGAAAGAAGACATCAGAAAATTTTTACTTGTTTTGTAATGCATAATTCCATAATGCAAATTGTCAAGAAAGAATACGTGAAAGCTCATATAAGAACAATATGCATGGCAGTTGCAATATTAAACCAACCTGTAGTGGACATCTCACGAAAGCAGGTTCATAACGCCCTTTGCAGAACAAGTGGAACGATATGGTTAATACAGGGAGTGTGATGAGCAATGGAGTTGACTGAGCAGCTTTTTTCGTGCTTAACAATCCCATTAGAAGCAGTTGGGAGACAATTAGTGCTGTTATGATGCGCCCATGGACATCAGGCCAGAATGCTGCAGCACTCTCGTACTCCTGATTGTAGACGTTTATAAGCTACAGATTCAATACAAATATTAGACCAAGAATTTCTTAAAACATCCCAACATTACCAAACATTATTTATAGGAGGAGAAAATTAATTCAATGCAAGAAAAAAAAAAAGCTTATCTATTTGAAACGAAGCTGATGTCAATGATTAGAATATTATTAAAATCAACCATGTATAACTTTAGAGTTTCTGCCAGCAAAATCCTTCATGCTAATTTTAGTTATACTATGTGTTGGAAAATTGGTGATTCAACAATCTTGGTTGAACAAGAATTGAGATGAATACCAAAGTGGAGAGTCACAAGAAGTCTAGAACGTGTGAGACACGTATGGAGAAGTCTATGACGTGTGGGACACGAAAGGGGAAGTGAAACGGGACTCAAAGATGCGAAGGAAAAGAAGGAATCGCGGGCAGCTTCCAGCGCCGCGGCGCCCAAGGCTGAGCGCCGCAGCGCTGGACGCGAGAAGGGACAGCGCTGCGGCGCCCAGGGACGAGCGCCTCAGCGCCAGAACGCGTGGAGAAGTCCGTTTTGGCTCGGGATTTCAAGTTTTGGGAAGTTTTGGACTTCCAAAACAAGTGGACTCTTACTCCAACAAGGAATAGGGTTTGTAGGCACGAAATATACAATATATAAACACTTGTAAACTATTGTTTAAGGTTAAGCATCTAAGGTTTCAAGATGTAACCATAAAAGAGAATAGAGGAGCTAGGTAGGCACTAAGTGCGTGGTGCACTAGGGTGTAACCTTGGGGGGTGTTTTCTTCTTTAGGTTCTTTGAGTGAATAAAAGAGAAACACCATAGATCCTTTAAGCTTAGATGCTCGGGCTATTCTTGTGTTTCTTGTAAAAATCTCTTATGAGGAGATACAAAGAGGTCTTAGGGAGTCATAATGATCAAGGGTAGATGCTTAGAGGTCTCTATGGGAGATACTAAAGGGTCTTGTGGGATCATTGATGATGTAAGAAGATACTTTGTGATCTATGTCAATGGGAAGAAGCTGGATCATGGATCCTCCGTGGACGTAGGCAATTTGGGCCGAACCGCGTATATCTTGTGTCTTGTGATTGGTTTGTTTTCTTTATCTTTATTGATGTGTTAATCTTATGTGTTCTTGCTTATGGTGTGAGTTATGGTTTTCCGCTGCGCAAAGGGTATCAGGGTTGTGGCTTAGTTGATGCCATAGGGGTGTCAGATTTAAGTGCACGGCTTGATATCCCTCAACACTATGCAATGATATCAATCGGGGTTAGCAGACCCGTTATGGCCTTATTATTGATAGTCCAAGGGCTGACTAATTTCATTAAGTTCTCATCAAGAGGGGACGTTTCAGAGAGGAAAAGATGACGAGGAGAAAGAGGGAAAAAGAAGAAATATTCTAGCACACCCCTGAATGCTGGCACCCATGTTTTGCAAAATTTTGATTCCAAAATACACCAACAAATTCAACTGATGGGTACTGCTATTCAAAGTTCAAGGTTTCTGGTTTGCCCCAAAGATTGGAAAAGGCTTAACTGATGAGAAAGAAGAGTTCTTAGCATCTGTCTTCTATGAATATGATGTCCTATTCTTATTGCTTCTACACTACAAACATAGAAGAAAAAATTTTACTTGACATAAACAAGCATAAAACATTCTTTCAGGTGAATTGTCAAAATTTACCTGGTGACGGTATACAACATATGCCAGCGCAAAGAATACTATTATGAAAGGAAGAAGGAAGGGAGTCACAACAGCGTAAACAAGGCCAAGTAAGAAATAAAGTTGTATTCGTGGTTCTCCTGTGTTAAAACCAATGGTTCCGGGATCCATTGCTTCTTCTCTGTCCTTCTCAGTCTTCACTAGAAAGCAATTTTTTAAGTGATAGATTATCAAGGGTTTAACCCTCAAAATCTCCCCAGCAACTCCAGCCCACCCATCAACCATGACATAAGTTATGAAGAAAGTTGCTTTCATTGGAATGGAGGTACCAATTGTCATTGGTATACTGCACAGATTAACCAAATACATTAACATTAATTGAATGAACACTCTCCACCACATGTAAACAAAAGATGACATACACGTGATGCTCAAAATAAGCATAGGATGAATTTATGCATCACATTGAAGATAGTTCTAAATTATTTCACTTTGATACAAGATTACTAAGATAAAAATAAGTTGCAATCATATAAACTTAATGTAACTTGTGACCATTGAAAAAAAAAAAATTGACATCCTTAAAACTATCCATGCATAAACCCTTTTTGTATAGCATGTAAGAACTAAAGAAATCCAAACAGAAAAGAATTTTAATTTAACCCAAGTAGCATCAAACATTTTGTGTAGATGGTGTCTAGGTTGGTATGACAGAGCATGATGCTATTGTGCATCACGTTCTTCTAAATTTTGAGACTGTAAAGTCTCACAATATTGACATTGAGGAGGATGTTAACAACAAATTTAGAACATGACGGTGACCAGAGTGTTCAGTTATTGTAAACTACACAGAATTGAAGAGAAAGACTGGCAGAATGATGATTAGGCAAGTTGGGAAATAAAGTGTTGGACATTGAAGAAATTTTGCAAAATTCATGAAGTCAAACTGACAATTTTAAGGTGGATGTAAATACAAGTAAAATTAATAGACCAATATAGTTGAGGTGGCATTCATTACTTATTGATTTTTATCATAACTGAAAAAAGATCCAGTCAGCTTATAATTGTCTACTCATCATATTACAATGTATAGGGCATGTGAAAGAACATACTCATTTGCTGACTGGTGCATGAAAGTGTCTAGTTGTTGAAATACCGTTCCAGTGATTATGCTCCCAAGAAATACATTGATAAATTGGAAAATATAGTATCTAGTCGCAGATCTCCTCTCTAGGGTTGACTGGTTAATTAATCCTTCAAACTTAGACATTACCATCAATATATCAGGTAGATAAATTAGAAACATCCTCAATGCTATTCCAGGTAGGAAACCTTGAATGAATGACTTTATTACTTTCCTGCATTCAAAAAATATGATGATCTTAGTATGAATTATATTATCATAAGAATAAGAAACTAATCTTTTAATCTGCCCAAAGTAGTAGATTAAAGATATTACAAATAATGAAAACAAATATAGCATATATTTTCACAAAGAAGTATAAACTTACACTTCAACTATAGGTTCTAGGAAGGGTAAAGCTTTCTCAATGCCCTCGATGTTAGCAAGGGACTGTATAAATGCGATGGGAATCATGAAAAAGAAGGTCAGGAAGAAAAAAGCGACAGCAATAATAACTTTCCTAATTGTCAGTGAAACATATGGAATTGTTAAGTTATCCCAATATACATCACGGGGCTCTGGAGCCAACTCAGTCAACCATAGAGTTGGATTTCTGGTTTGTTGAGTTTGTGCACAAACAGCAGCTCCCCATCGAGTTTTGAAAGAAACAAATGCTGCTGGCACGACAGATTTACCACTGTTCATTATCTTTTCTTTCTCCAAGCTTATCTGAAAAGTTATTATTTAAGAACACACAATTAGGGAACATGCTTTCAAATTAATGCAAAATCTGATCCAATCATGTTGTTGAAGTGGTAGAAAAAGCATGTTTTAGCAGAAAATGCATGCACAAAATCAACTTTAACTAGTAGAATTTACCAAGTTCAGGTGGTTTGAAGTAACATGTAGAATTGACCATTTGTATGCTTCTGACAGTTATGTAGCATATCAATCACAAACAAAGCAGCCAAAAGACATTGTTCGACTCACATACACACGGATTACATAGCTTTGGTTTTCAAATAAAAATCTTTGACAAATAATGACTGAAATAGAATTACCAAATGTGATAAGTACATAAACAGTAAATATTTGTAGACAGATATTGCATTAGTACAGGTCTTGTAGGAGCCTTCAGAAACAATGCAGGGATGATGCTTCAGAGAAGATTAAGAAAAACCACTTACTTCTCTTGTTAGTCTCTCAATCTTGGATGTATAAAAATCAATTGCATCCACGGTGTTCCCCCGGATGCCAAGAAAACCAGTCTGCTCAATAAGAAGGATAATTCTCAGATGATTTTAGTAATATCTTTATTTTTGGTTCAGGTTAAGCAATTCTGAGAGTATCAATTGCCATGTAGTACCTTCAACGTCAGCTTTCTAGATGGATTTCTTGAGTATTTAAGTTGATAGAAATCAAGAAAGTTCTGCACTTTCTTCTTCTTATTGACCAATTCAGAAAGTTTGTTAGCATTATAAACAACCTGCAGAAATGTTCAAACATGTAAAGAAAAAGTACAAGGGAAGGTTAACTGGTTATGTAAGTTCAGTACAGTTAACATGTAATCTACATGCCACCTTGAGCTCATCAACAAAATGAAATCTAAGTAAATAAAATAAAATCAATATGACCTTACCATTAGAGCCATATCCATATTAGCTACTTACCAAGAGTATCTATTCTACCACCATGCATGACATACTTGTAAAATTTGAAGGATAAGCACAATATGATGAATGTACATGGCCTTCTTGCTTCATTTATATTTAAGATAAAACCATATGAAAATGCAATTGTATAGAACCTGATGAGTGAGATAGTGATCTGGATGGTTGACAAGAAAAAAATGTTCCACGAGCTGGCTAACTGTTTCATGAGGATCTGGTGGTACATTTCTGACCAGAACCTACAACGAAATATGCAAATTCCACAAATCATGATTAAAAAGAAAGAAAGGTGCCATGATCCATCAAAGGACATCAAAATTCAAAATATTAGTAATGATATGTTAGCATACGTAAACATCAAAACATGCAGCAAACAGCTAAAAGCCATTGACCAAACCTCTCTGAATGCATAAATATGTATGAGATATGTTTTTTTCTATAAGAGCTCAAAACTTGTAAATACACATCAATAAGCATAGAAGACTGTACCGACTACACATCTTTCTGAAAACACGGTCCTATAGTAGTGTATTTGTGATAAACAAGTAAGCAAGACTGATACCCTCATCTTAACAGAATTTCATAGGTAACAAGTGACTATAACCAAATATGATAACCCATAACTTTTAATTACCACAGGAAAAAAATGGAGAGAGAGAATGGAGGATCTGGCTCGTGGAGGCCCCACAGAAAGGGAAAAACTTTAAAATAAAAATGTTACAAGCCAGCTCAAAAACTTAAACCTAAGATCCGAAACAGCTTAAAAATTTTCAATTCAAACAGAAGTTAACCTTCAGAGGGTACTAAGAAAGCAAACAGTTCCAGCAAATGATGATTAACAGGATTACAAATACCTAAGACTCAAATTCATAATATCCAAGAAAGTTTTTACCAAGATCATCAGGCAATCTATTTTAACTTTACCAATCTGGTTTTAAAGCTAAGGAAGAGTATAATGTATCAATATATGCAGTATCTGTAGCAACCTTAATAAACACAACCAAAATCTGAAGGATCTTGTTTGTCTTTACTCATCATTTGTAATTCTATCTCAGCTCAACCTACGTACTCTATAAAACACATTCCTTTGAACCGAAAGATGATATCCTTTAATTTTTCAGTTAATGCAATAATGCTTTGGCCATAGAGTTGAACTTACTGTGAATTGATCTGGTCGCCGGTGCTCTGATGCAAGAAAATGCAACCTCATTGCTGCCACTATCTCATACTCCCTTTTCAGCACATAGCATGTCCAGAAGGTAAAGACATAAGCCATCACCAAATGAGTCCAAAATCTATAACCAAAAATATGTATATGAGCACAATCTACTTTTCAACAATAAAATATTATTGAAGGAAATAGTAATGGAATGAAAAGTACGCCAGTGTATGGCAGGTTATTGCATAAGTTATAAAATTACAGTTGTCAAAGAGAAAACATCAGGAGGAAATAGAAGATAATTCTGTGGGAAAATATAATAATACAACAGACCTTAAAATAAGAGACTTCTGCTTACCTTTGTGATTCAACTGGAATGTTTGATATAGACAGCATGTCTACGTTGCTGTAAGTTAAATTAGAATGCTCTAGGGTCTTATTGGTCCAATTAACTGGTACCATGACTGTGAAAGCAAGTAATGCAATTGGAACAAAAATTTTAAGCCTGCACTTAAACAGGAAAGAAGAAAAAGGAGAGCTGAGTGAGTAGAATAATCAAGCAAATTCAGGCAAAATAAAGACATTCCATTGAACGCTCAGAAACTAATTCCTAGACAGGAAATGATGGCCAAGTTGTATGCAATTCTCCTTTGTCTACTACTTCACGAGCTCAATTTGTCAAATCAAAATACTCCTTTTTTTTCTATATTTGCAACTCTACTCTTAAATAAATGGGGAAGATCATGCATCTGAATAGCCAACTTCACAAGCTAAACAGAAATGATGTAATAGAGCATACCCTATCAAGTAAATCCTCAAGTAAACAGCAGAATCCAATCCTGCATGGTCAATTAACTCTGGCTCTGGCATTTGCACCGCTGCTGGCATCCAGTTCAGAAACCTCAGATATGACCTAAAGTCCACATTGACAAACTTGCTGACGAATGCACCGGTGTGCAAGGGACTGCTCCTTAAGCCCTTAAGATACCATTTCGGAAAGTAGACCCTATCATTTACAGGTTGAATCCGAAGAATGGCAAATGCCAAAAAGAAAGCAAATGCACTGAGGATATTAACAGTGGCAGAAAGTCCTATATCACCAAGAGTAGCCATTCGTCTGTTTCAAAGATAAAAGAGGTGTTCCTGTCAAACAATAATGATAGATAACCCTTCAGACAACAGATTAACTTACTTCATCCTGAGAAAATATAATGGCTATTATTATTCATTTGGACACAATCAGTTTTAAGCAAAGGAAAAGTCCATTTGTTTGAAGAAATCAGAATTACGACAGCTCCAATTTACAGTTTGAAAACATGATTCAAATAAAAAGCTACTTTTGACTTTAATGCTTGATTTTCAGAGGGATGCCCCTTTTAATAATACAAAGGGAGTGATCTAAATCAACAATTAACAGTGAGTGAGCATAAGAGGACTAAGAACATATTATGCAGTTACAGAATTGAAAGAGAAAATGCAATCCAGTAGAGAAGTCATAGCAAAACCTACATGAAAATTTTCAACAGATCTTATAAGAACATCAGTTAAAAGAAGAAAGTGTAACTGAGGCCACCCAGATGTCAAAAAAAAAACTAAGGTCATTAAGAAAATTACTTATTCTTTTTAAAAAAAATAATTATCTGCCAAATCCTTCTTTGAAATACAACACAAGCACACATTCAAAAAATTATGACTGCTACTTAAATGTTATATTGATTTCAACTCAAAGAACCAGAAAGAAATGGCAGAATCCTTAAATTCTTAATTTAGTTCGTACCAAAACATCAATTCTTGAAATTTTCATTACTGAAGACACATTAACAAATTCCCTTTCATCAAATCGGAAAAAAAGTAAAATAAAATTTTCCCTCCATGTTCTCAACCAAACATAGAACCAACAAGTCACTGAGATTTTTTCTTTCTTGGATAGACTTTCTCTTCCTCATCAAGAACAAAAGAAGAAATGACAAAAGGAACACCACTTCTTGTATTAGCTTTCTTCTATTTTTCCCACAGTTTCGCATCAACCAAACATACAAACAAACAAAATGAAAGAAACCTCCAAAATCCACACTCTTACCTTCTTTAACTGAACTTACTCACTTCACTTCTCTTTTACAAACCAATCAAACCCCACATAACTTAGCTAATGAGAGGCAGCAAAAGATAATAATAGTAATAATAACAAAAATCCCTTGGCTGAGAAGTTGAGGCCTTGTTAGAGTCAATTTCACTTATAAAAGGACCGTGACAGATCATAACACAATGAATCAAAACCCCATTAGAAACATGACACAGTGCGTCTTGTCCAAATCAGGTGAAGTCGGATTCCTGCTAAATTTTATCATTCTTGGATTCTTGCCCAGTTAAAAAAAGAAAAGAAAAATAAAGTGATTGTGTAAACAGAGTGGGACTGGGAACTGTTAACGCTGCCAACATGAGAAACAAGATTTGTCTTAAGCAGACTGGTACGTTATTTTATTATTTCCGATTCGTCGTCTACTATTATAGTAATAAAGTCGTTGGGTAGGTTACTTTATGCATGCCAGTCCGCCAGACTTACTGCTACCACGTATGAATATGGAAATCTTGGTTCAATGTCGAATGACAATTATACCCAAGAGTGCGTTTGGTCTACAACATTTCAGTTCTCAAATCATTCATGGTGAAAGAAAAGTGTTTACTTTTTTCCTCTTCCATTTCCGGCTTTTTTTTGTTATTATTATAGTTGAGGTGACAAGTTTCTGTCTGTGTGCTTAATATTCTAAGATTGCAAAATTTTGATGATATACAATTGTGATCCAATCCGGTGATCTCATCCATTATCTTGAAGGTTAAATAATGGTATACATTTTAAATTTTAAATAATTAATAAATTTTTATAATTTTTAAAATTATTTTTTTATATTATTTTTATTTAATAACTATATAATACATAATTTAAAACCTAAAATTTAAGATATAATTTAAAAAGTATAACATTTATATTTTTTATTGTTAAAAAAGAAGAACATGTTGCAAGAAATTAAAAATGAAGCAAAAGAGGCAATGTGGTATTATTATACATAAATATCATTTCAATAATAATATTACATGTTTTAAATTTTAATCTTAAAATTTAAATTTTAAATAATGTGTAATGTCAACTCATTATTAAATAATTAATTTTTATAATTTTTAAAATAATTTATTATACTATTTTTCTACTTAATAATAATTAAATATCTCATTTAAAATCTAAAATATAATTTAAAAAATATAATATTATCCATCTATTTTGTAGCTCTCGGTGACAAAAGATTGAGACCAAAACAGTTAAAATCAGAATTGATATCGTCTTTTATACCTGTAATCAATCAAGTATTAGATTTGCTTGCCAATGGAAAAGATTGCGTGTGATCTTTAATCATTTACAGCTCATTTCAAGATAATCATGAGCTCAGCAATTTTGTTGTTTGGACAGTAACTAATTCACCTCGAAAACCCTAAAATGGAAGCCGAAAAGATCCATAATCATACGGTGGGAAATTTCTATAAATAATTCTTACATTTTATACCTTTTTTTTTTTAATAACCTTTCAGTCTTTTATATTTTATTAACTAAATTTATGATAAATAAAGTTACTTGACTCATTTACATAATATAATGTTAAATAAAATATTTAAAGATAAATTTTATAAATATAAATTTTGCTTGCATCAATTCTTATTTAAAAACATATTTTAATAATTAAAATTCAAAATAACTTAATTTAAAGATATAAAACATTATTTGATAAGAAATATATTTTTTTTGTTATATATATTTTATCATATATATTCATAATATTAGATTTAACAGAAGTTGTATTTGTTTTGAAATTAGATACATATGAAAATATAAGTATAGTATATAATGATGAAGTTTAAAAGAAAAAAAAGGTTAAATGAGTGAAAAATTATGTGACGAAAAATCTAAAATTTTAAAAAATTTATAGTTGTATTGTGGGTACAGTCCCTGCGGTGTAGTCGAGATGCACAAAAAATAGAATCTCCATCTTCTTCTCCTATTCTACTTTTTACTCTATCTACTTCTTCCTATACTCTTATACCATCACCTTCTCTTAAATTTACAGATACATCTAAAATAAATTATTTGTATGAAATTATTTACTTACTTGAAGAATCTAAAATGCCCGTCATAGATCTACTCATCATCAACCCATATCATGTTTTCTTAAAATCTCAAAAATTTGTTTCTACAAAACATGTTGTCATACCTTCTAAACTCAAAATTAAAGAATATGTTTAAGCTACTCGGTTTGATCATTGTTTCCTCCCAGCAACTACAGAGGAACAATTGGTTTCTCTTTAATTTCCTATAGATCTTATTCCTCAATGGCTAAAATAGGGTTACACTCACCTTCATTTCAGAGCAATAAGGTTTGACTTAACCTTTCATGACAGAAAAGGTCTTGAAACTGTAAGAAGAATAACCTTACTAGACACAAGGTTTTCAACCTACAAAAAAAGCATGTAAGAATAGTGTTGATAATATTGTACCTCAATTTTTGTATGCCAATCTCTGACCATCTCTTACCCCAACTTTAAAAGCCTAAATCCAAATTACTGGAGTAGTTCTAGAAACAGAAACCTATATAGTTACCCTTCATTACCAAATAGTTTACCGTGTCCAAAACCATGTCTTAGATTTTGGCACTCCTCATTCAATCCAAGATGCTTTACTCATCTTTGTTGACTTCATCAAAGTTCCATCATGCATATATGTTCTCAGAAATCTTTCTAATGAAGAACTTGTCAAACTCTTGCCAGATACGTGGGTAACCAAGTACGAACAAAATCACAAACAAAACCAACTTGTCAAACTCTTTATGATCCAACTAAGCAAACTCAGATTTGAACCAGGAGACTTGCCAGCAATCTCTTTTGACTGCAATGGAAATACTATTTTTTCCTTCAAAGATTCCACCAGCCATTACTTTTGGAAAATTGACTGCCATTGCCCATCGTGTTAGGCAGATCCTTTGTTGACTTCACCAAAGTTTCATCATGCATATATGTTCTCAGAAATCTTTCTAATGAAGAACTTGTCAAACTCTTGCCAAATACGTGGGTAACCAAGTACGAACAAAATCACAAACAAAGCCAAAAACTAAAACCTTTACCGTCTACTAGACATCGTTTTTCCCAAAGAAGATATGACCAAATTGAAATATGTTTTGAAAAACCTGGTCCATCTGCACCATCAAGCCCTTTTTCTACTCAATTCATGATCCAACTAAGCAAACTCAGATTTGAGCCAGGAGACTTGCCAGCAATCTCTTTTGACTGCAATGGAAATACTATTTTTTCCTTCAAAGATTCCATCAGTCATTACTTTTGAAAAATTGACTGCCATTGCCCATCGTGTTAGGCAGATCCTTTTTTTGATGATGAAAATCATGAGAAAAGAAAAAGAAAAACCCAGAAAAAGAAATCTTCATAACAAATCTTAAAAAAGAGATATGATAACGGTGACCCTAACGTTCATCTTCTCGGTGAGTAAGTGACATGGTGCTTACATGTTTCTTCAACCCGTAACCTAAGCTTACATGTTTATCCCAACAGAGTTTTCTTTATTAAACCCTTACACTAAATCAGAAGAAAACATTTTTCAACAGTATAAAGTAAAACATCCAAACACACGAAATTAAATGGTTTTTATGAACCAATTAATCATGCTATAGCAGTACTATATTGGCAATCAGAAAATGCAGATTGAAGAATTCCAACAACGGATTAAAGCTAAAATTGATACAGGCTTTAGCAGCAAACAAACATTTCTAGAAAAGCTTCGGCTTGAAATCAAAGCTCTCAATGACCAAATCTATAAACTCATCAGACATGGCCTTCATTTTGCAGAACAAGAAAAGAGAATCAATCATCTCAACATACAGTTATAAAGTCTTGAGAATGAGTTTGTGCAACTATAGAAGCCTATTAACACCTTTCCAAAAATGTCACAACCTTTTAGAACGAGCTCTTTCTCTATCTTTGGTAATAGTTCCAAACTTATAAAAAAAAGACCAAAAATTATACCACCGAAAAATATGCCAACATTAGTCACAATAAAAAACATGAAGGATCATTGCCAAACCTAAACACTGAACCAACAATATCCAACCCAATTTCCTCTTCAATAACAGAATTAATAATCCCACAGCACAAGACTTTTAAACGTTTTCATGCCATCTATGACCCCACCAATGCCACAAATATTCTCACCAACCTCTAAAGCTCAATTCATGACCCTAAACCAAAGATCGTCAATCATCTTTACCATTAGTTAACCAACCATTACAACATCAACCTCAAACTCTCTCTTTGACTTACAAATAGTTACACAACTACAATTCATGAACACTCCTGCAGACTGATTGATGCTATACTAGCTAAGCACACGCTATTATATCAAGTAATATAGAATTTTAAGTCCAAGTATCGATCTCACAGAGACTATACGATCTAATTCTATAAATCAAGTACTAAAGTTGTACCTACTTAACTTTTATTCAGAAAACCACAATCTGAAATTTAATTTACTAATCTAACTCTATCAATTAAGCTAAACAAAAGCAAATGGTAGAATTCACAAATAAAATAATCTAGGGGTTTAACTCACCTCCTAGTATTTCATTAGATTTATTAACCTTTTAGTTAATCAATTAATAATAATTGATTGGCTTAGACACTAATACCATCACAAGCCTCTGTCGATGGTCGAGTGACTATAATACATATTCTAACAATCTCTTATATGTCTATGGTAATTAAATCAAAATGTAATTCATTAAGATCAAGTTTAAATTATATCATACATGCTACCTACGTATATGTATATCCTATATGAAATTTATAGTTGTTACCCTATAATCATGCATCAAACTATCCTAACTTAAACACGTGAATCCATCTGTCAAGTTCATCGTGGTTCCTCATTCAAAATATTGATAAGGTATAATGAAAGCATTAAAACACAAGCTAGAATGAATTAATTGAATGTATCAAGTTTATAAACTAAAAATTCATGCATTCCAAATCCATACTAGCTTCACATAGTCTAACCCTAGATGAACAATTTAGCCCATCACAAAATCAAAAGTATCTAACCAATTTATAAAGATCAACAAGAACAAGAGTATAATGATAAAGAAAGAGAAGAAAAACTAATCAAAATGACTCTTTGATGTGTTTCTCGCTCAATCTTGACATGAAGCTTAAATCTTGATCTTGGTTCTTCAGTCTTTGGTTTTGATCTTTGATCTTGTGTTGTGAATTCTTTTCTAAATTTTTGCCTCTTTTTTCTTCTCTACTATTCTCTCCCCTTAATTAGGAATTTTGGTCTTCTATTTATAGGTTTATGTCTTTAAATTAGGTTAAACATCAAATACAAGTTAAAGTAGGATTACGGTTCACGAGTCACTGTAGCAAAATAATGTTCACATGTTACTGTTTACTGCCACACGCTCTGCGGCGCTGAATCCTAGGCGCTGCGGCTCTGAGACACTGTTTTAGCACTGCGATGCTCAGTTATGAGCGCTGCAACGATAGGTACTGTAGTAGATCACTATAGTATATTACTGTAGCTCATTACTTTATTAAATCACTATAGCAGATACTATAGCAATTTGATGTTTTTGACTTATTTTCATTAAAATTTCTATCATATTTACTCTATTGACTCCAAACCTACAAAAATAATAATAAAATACATCAAAAGTTAAATAATCTTAATTTCTACGTGTTGGGATTTGTGCTTACGTGCCATCCCATAATGTATAAATATATAGTGATTGTATTTATACAATTATTATTTCTAATAAAATCGTTAATATTATTTTTATTAAATGGTAAGATGCTTGTAACGTTTTAGACATTGTATGATCTGAAGGAGTTCAGATTTGGTCTAAAAGAGTTTAGACCAGGGCTAAGAGTTAGCAACGCTAATAGTTATAAACATTAAGAGTTAGTGGTACTAAGAGTTAGCAAAATCTAAGGAGTTAGAGCCTTGTCTGAAATGGGACAATGACCTAAGAATATATTAGTAATAACATAGCTGCAAGGAGTTGCAGATGGTGCTAGGAAATGTCATTATGCAAGTATGTTCTCAAACATAATGTTCCCGATCTAATTTCATCGATGCGGGTCTATCGGTGGAACCCATTAATATAGATTAGTGTATGTCTATATCTGGATGGTCCAGATGGTTAGTCTTAGCAAACCATGAGCTTAGTAGGAAGCTCGTATAGAGATGCAGGTATTCAGTAAGGACTGGATATTGAATAGACTCACGAAGACATCTGATAGACATCTCATAAAGCCGTCAATGGAAGGTCTTCCGAGTTGAGTAGTATTTGTGGTCCTTTGACCTGAGCGCCACGGTGGGCTTGTGAGTGATCCACCATGCTTTGGTTCCACACATGTCAGAAACCTTTTATGGTCTGACCGCTGGGTGTCGCTGGGTATGGTCCGATGCTCATGGAGTTCGGTGTGCGTAGATATGGGATTCATCAGCTCATATGAGTGGGCTGTATATCCTAATGCTCTGAGATTGTATTTCAGAAAGTCTTGTGGCCGCAAGCATAAACCTCGGAAAAGATATTCCGGAGGAATAAACAATATCACAAAAGTGTTTGTGGATATTGTTTTATGAAATATAAATCTGGAGATAAGTTCGTGGTTGAGCAAATAGAGATTTGACGGTGATGATCTATATCTCTGCTCTTCAAGGATATAAATGATGGAAGGATTATACGAATATGTAATAACCTCAACTTGTATGGTTTAACATGCTAATTTGTAATATCCGTAACGTGTGTGTGAGACATTGTTCACGGACGTATGAAGGAGCTCTATATGACAAATTAGGTGTGGACCTAGAGAGTCTCACAATATGAAGTATACTCGTTGTGCACTAGGGTAGCGGATTGGATTGAATAGTTCGATCCAATAAATTTCAGCAAAAGAGAACGATTGTTTAAGGATCCCTCGGATTGTACATTTGTCAAGACTTAATTGTTAAGTACATCACTTAATTAATTAACAAGGGTTGTTAATTAATAAAATATTGACAAATGACAAAATTTGTTCCATAATTTGATTTTACCTTTTTACCATTTAATCATGGTAGTAAAAATTAGTAAGGTAAAAAGTAATTATTCAAAATTGTTTTGAATAATTAAATCATATATTATTATTATATTATTAGATAATATTATAATATATATAAATCATGACATTGTATTTTAATACAATGAGGAGTCTAGATGTTGGCCATTTAATTACCCATTATAATTAAAGTAATTATAATTGTTAGGTAAAGATTAATTTTGGTGGCCATTATTCTAGTGCTTGGTTTAATTAATTCTAAATGGGAGACCAACAATAAAATTGGTGGAGCACTTCATTTTGTTTATTTTGTTTAATCAAAGTGTTGAATAAACAAAATGAATTTTGGCAAAACAATTGAATTCATTCATTCAATTTTGGGAGAAGAATTTGGCAATGGCAAAGAAGAGAGGTAAGAGAGAGTTTTGGGTTTTGTTCTTTCAAGTGTTGAAAAATAAACAAACTTCTCTTCATCTCCTTCTTTAATGGATGGCCAAAATGAATGATATGTAAATGGAGAAAAAAATAATTATTTTACAAAGAGTTGTTCAAAATAATTATCATGTAGAAATTGTTTCTAAGATTAATATACAAGAGTTGTATGTTAAAGATTTTTAATTAATATATTATTCATTCAAATGAAAAAAACTTGAACTCCATTTTAAGAAAATGGTATCTAGATACTATATGATCGGAATAAATGATAACAATCTAAAACAAGCATATCTAAACTCTACTCCAGAGCCTTTGGGACAAGAGGCCTCTAGTATTAATAAAGCAAAAAGAAAAAACCTTGTAAACACTTCAATTGGCATCATTCAACAATTCATCATGCTTGCACTTGATAAATTATATGCTTGTCATAAATTTTTCAAAGATTTTGATCACACAGGTAAAAAGATTCAAAGAGCTTGTAAGCGCCTATACTTGTTGATCAAATGTCCAAAGTAAGAAAGTTACAGCTGCAGTATAAAAAAGAAAAGACACTAGAAAAATGTCAAGTTTCAGTCCCTATATAAGTTAAGAAAAAAACGTTCCTTCAAACACAGGTCAGTATTATCCAAAAAATCCATTAAGTGTTTTATCTACAAACAAAAAAGATATTTTTGTCAAACAGTGCCCTCAAAAGGCCAAAATGAAGAAAGTCTTCGCAACTATTACTACTGTTACCCAATGTGACCCAAAGCAAGTTGATCTTGAGTCAATCTATTTTGAATAATTAGAATCTAATAGTGATACAATCTTAGTTCTCTCTTCCTCAAATTCAAAAACAAACTCCATCACAAATTCCCTAAAATTTCAACCAGTATCTCACTACATAACCAAACCATCCACGCCCACAATCTCAATTCCTATGGTTGATATCCAAATACTTTCTAGCAAGTATGATAATCTAATCAAAGCGTCAGGACTCTATAAACACTGGGGCTGCGGCCTCAATTCTACACTAATCCATTTTGCTAAGCCAATATTAGAAACCATACCAACAAACCTTCGGGGTAGCCAATGATGAATTGTTTACTGTTAACCATATCAATAAAATAATTTATCATAAATATTTTCCTGACTAATGTTAAAACATAAAATTTTAAGATCTGACTTACTTTCAAGTTTTTCCTAAATTAATTCTAAAACATAAACTTTTAGTATATGATTTACCCAATAAAGACATTATCATTAAGTTTGATTTTATCCAAAAATTGTTTCAAAAAAAAGTCCAACCCAAGCCCAACGGATTACAATTCAAAGCCCATTGCTTACCGTAAACCTCTATTTCAAACTACTTCACCATTAACCATATAACCTTCACCTTTGACCAAATCAAGGCACAATCTACTGCAAATAGCCATTCAGAGTTCATTCTGAAATTCCCATATCCTCTATGAAAAAACTAAGCCTTTTTCATCAAACTCCTATTCAAGAAAAATATAGCAGTCAATCCGACTAAGGCAAGCCCAAACATGTCACCAGACCATCTTCAACTTGTTAAAGATGAACTCACCCAACTTTGAACAAAGGATTAATCGAGCCCACAATTTTTTAATAAGCTTGTCAGGCTTTCTATATTAATAAAAAAAGTGAATAAGTCAGGGGCAAACAGGGTCTTGTAATTAATTATCAACCTCTTAATGATTTTTTGCAGGATGATAAATTTTCTCTGCTTAACAAACAGAAACTCTTCTTCAGAATAGCCACAGCAAAACTATTCTCAAAGTTTGATCTGAAATTAATGGCAACTTGGAATTGATCCAGAAGAACGACATAAAATAATATTTTGCACGCCCCAACACCATTTCCAATGGACAGTTCTCCTCTTTGAACTCAAAAAAGCTCCATCATTTTTTTCAAAAAGCAATGAAAATATTTGAACCAATATCAGAGACGACCTTAATCTATATTTATGATTTTTTATTATTTTCTGATGACTTAGATATTCATCACCAACTGCTTTTACACTTTAACTCTCTTTTATAAAAATACAACATCATGATTTCTCCCACCAAATGCCAAATGGGCCAACAACAAATTGACTTTCTTGAAATAAAAATTGACAATGCATAATTCACTCTCCAACCTGACATTGCTAGCTAACTTGTCAAATTCCCTAATGAAAATCACTCTAATACCTAACTCCAACAGTTCTTGGGGCATAGAAAATTTTATGTCCAACTTTATTCAAAACTTCGCCCAACTGACAAAGTCACTTTACCTAATACTTAAGAAAAACTACCCTTTTTGGTACCACAAACAAACCACGGCAGTCAAAAAGTTAAAAAAGTTAGCAATGACTTTGCCATCACTCTAAATTCCCTTTACTAGAAAAAGAGTTGTAGTAACCAGTATCCACGACTGGTAAGAATAAGTATTTATATATGTATAAATATACGTATTTTATTTGTATGTTGGTGATACTTGATTTATATATTGTTATTAGTAGTGTTTGTATAGGTTAAGGTGATACTATTAGCATTGGGTTTAATTGCAAGACTTTAGATTTATTTTAGGGACCAAATTGTAATACTTTGAAAGTTTTGGGGGTAAATTCGTAAATACCAAAAATTAGCCACTTAGTATAAAAATACACTTTTAAAACCCTAATTCTCTCATTTTGGTCGAGCTACCTCTTTTAGAGAGAGAGAAGAGAGAAAAGAGGGGAGAGAAAGAGAAGAAGGAGAAGAAAAAGAAGAAGAAATTGAAAATTTGAATTTCAAGAGGTATATCATACATATTTCTCAATTTATTGGTATTAATTAAGTTAATTCCTTTAAGTTTTGATTTCTGAAAATATGTATAATTGAGGATTTGTTGTGTATTTCGTAAGATCATATGAGAATTGATGATGATCTATAAGATAGTTTGATAAATCATGATGAATTGTGGAATTTCTGCTGGATAACCTCTAGATCTAGGAATTTTATAAATTTTTGTGATTCGATTCTGGTTTTGAATTTTGAGTATATGAAATTAGACATGTTAAGGATCATCTGAGACTTTGAATCGATTGAAAATTCTGGAAATTGAATTTATAGTGAATTTACCAAAATGACCCTGAAATTCTGGAAATTTCCTGTGTAAACAGTATAGTACAGTGAAAAATAATTTTTGTCCTACTGAATGATCTTCAAAAATTATGAATTTGTGGAATATGATAATTTTATATGTCTAATATGATATACTCGGAATTGAGAATTTAGATCAATGTGGTTGAAGTGTTATGAATTTCTAAAGTATATCAGCTCATTGCAATATTTGATTAACAGATTTTTAAAGTTATAGAATAAAATAGTTTTAAAATACTTTTGGCAGTGATTTGGAAGTGGAATATTTATCATGGACTGAGATATGTGTTAAGAGTAATTATGTGATAGTTTTATAATTTTTGAGTTAGTATATGATGTTATAAAATTGGGAGATTGAATACTGTTCAGTAAGTATCTTGATCCTGTCAGGTTTGTAGTTTGGATTCGATGGTGTGTATGGAATGGATTGTGTAGGAAATTTGATATAATGTTCATATATAAGAAGGATATATGAGTCAAGAATGGTATATTCTGATTTTGGAGTAATTGGACATCATTTGATATATTAGAAATTTTTGTTAAGTGTAAGTGGTCAAAATGACAAGTTTTGAGAAACCAAATATTTAGACCAATTTGATGTGATAAATGCATTGTGTATAATTTTGTAAGCTATTTAAAGTATTTTGTGTGAATTGTGAGGCTTATGAAAGGATTAATCTCCATTGATAGGTTAAGGAGATTTAAGCCTTGTAGCTAAAAGTGTTAAGAGGTAAGTATACTAGACTTACTACTGGAATCACAATAAACATAATAATTGTTTTGTATGATTTTGTAAATGGGGTTAAGAATATGTTTATGATATGTCAAAGTATATTTTGATATGAAATGTGAATATATATTTATGAATGTGAGCATTGACATTGAGCATGGACATACATGTGTTTTTGAAAGTGAGCTTTCCAAAATAAGATGCGTTTAACAAAGAAAGCTTTTGAAGTGTAATATGTCCATGAGAAATATTTTGTGATTTGAGGGTACTTGAACTCACTGTTAACTTAGTAGGCATTTTATGTGATTTGTGGAGCCTGTATGTGTGGCCTTTCCTTCGGGATTGGTATATGTTATGTGTTCCGTATGTAGGGAGGATCCTATTGGTACCTAAAGGAAGTGTGAGTCATCACATTCGTGTGGTGGTGTATTGGTACATGTGAGAGGACTCACCGATGATCAGGGTGAGGGTTTGGCTTTTACCTTCGGGCATAAGCGTTATATATGTGTGATTTAAAGACCTCACTTGTACTATTTCTCTCATACGGTATGTCACCTACGAGTGACATTTGGCTCATTATGTGATATGTGATATGTAAGTCCTACTAAGTAGTAGTTGAGTGATGGTATTCCTATTATGTGTTTTGAAAGAATGTGTAAGCGCTTACATGATATGTGATTTGATAAGATTATGATTTTGAGTGATCACAGCATATCATACATATACATTGTGTACATATATGTATTTGTATTTGATATATGAAAAACTAGTATGCTTACTGAGTTTTATACTCATTATAGTTTATGGTGATTTCAGGTAAATAAGGTACATATGTGCTTAGCGGATTTGGCAAGGCTTCTGCTGTTCCTTGGGTTCCCTAAGTTGCTAGGTTGTTGTGTGTTTCATTTGGGGACACGTGGGATAGGATATTTGGTTTATCCCTATTGAATAAATACTTATGTATTATTTCATTGAGTGTGACTGGATTTGATTTAAGTTTTCAAAGTGTGGTTACTAGTTGATTTCAAGTAAGAATTTGCAATGAATATATTCTGGGCTTCCGGTAACAAAGTTGCTACTGGTGACGTAGTAGAGTGTTAATCTCTGAGAAAACTCTGCGTATCTCCGGTTTATTAATTGTCCCAGTCATAATTCAATTGTTATAATTCTGAAAGAAATTGAAATGAATGTTTAAATATGGTCAAGAGAAGTTTATATTTATATGTTAAGTTATGGGTTGATTTTAGTGTTGAACTTACTAGCAACTTGCTAAGGATTTCTGTGTTAAAGGAAAGTTGAAAATTTTGTGTAATATTATTTATGAGTGCACATGCAGTGAATGAATGTAAGTGATGTCGTGTGTCGGATCTTTTGGGTCTGGGGCGTGACAAGAGTCTTGAAAATAGACACAAGTAACCTCTACTGGAGCGTTATTCTCATTGAAGAACTCAATGGAAAAAGAAAAATATATAGATACAAAAACAGAAGCTTTTTTAATGCTAAAATCCACCATAATAACACATACAAAAAGATTCTTGCAGTAAAATGTGGCATTGAAATATTTGAATTCCATCTCATAGGTTATCGCTTTCTGATAGAAATTGACATATCTGCTTTTCTTAACATGCTCAGTTTCAAACAGAAAAGAATTCCACTTGCACAATTATTACGATGACAAAGATGATTTTTCAACTACTCTTTTGACGTCACCCATGTGAAAGGAAAAAACAATACGATTGCTGACTTTCTTTTATGAAAGCCTATAAATAGCACAATGCTTAATCTCATAGCCACTTTTTCAACATCTTTTTCTTGTTCAAAGAAAAACCAACTGCTTGCCATATTCATGATGACTCCTTGACAATTGCTCCTCTTGTGCCTTTCACCCCTTATGAGTTCCCAAAACTTATCCAAACCAGAATACTTCACTCAGCAGCTAAAGAATTAATCCAGCATTATGCAATAGAGGCAATACAAGAATATGGTTTATCTGTAATCGACGGTCATCTTTTCAACCTGGATTACCCATTCTTCTATCTCCCCCGAATTACCCTGTTCCAAAAATGGTCAAAACTTATTCTATACTTACTCTGCTATCTCTTGGACCTATACATCATTGCAATAGAACTCTCATTACAAAAAACTCTAGACATGATACAGCAACATGATGAAGAACATCTAGTATGCATTTTTCTCTAATAGTTTTACCCAAAATCTTGGTGGATCAACAAACTCTAGCACATACTGTATAAATTTACAAACAGTTCATTCCTTCCCAGACATTTATACACAGTTCTATTATTTCAACGAAAAAGGATGGTAGTTTTAAATCATGAGATTCATTATTACCCTACAATTAAGGATTATTTCACATTTCCCTATTCTTTGCAGTTATTTCAAGAAGAGCATCAAATGGAACTCAAAGCACTTGAAAAAGTCTTAGCTGAAGAAAACCAAATCATTCCACCCTCAATTTGAATTTCTCCGCATGACTAAGCACCTTGAAAAAATATGCCACCAGACTTCTCTGAAAGAATGAATAATGCAAATTACTTTTTTCACAGTAATTAAACCTATACTTCACTATCTTATCACAGAGAGACTGATTACACCAGACACCATTACTCCATTCTAAATACAAATGAATTTACTTTGAACCCGGATAACTTTTCATAGCCATGTGTACCATATGACCATATGCAGATTGATGACTCATCATAACAACCCAACTTGACTTTATCTTTATTCTAAGATTTTGATCTTTATCCAACCGACAACGAAGTCCAAAGAGAAGCAGTTGCATTGATAGGAACCAATTCATTGAACCCTACCTCACCAAACACATGGAGCTTTTGGGCCCAGATTAATTACTTCATCCAAGGATATGATAGTGATAACTCAAGTCACACATCCATCAACCTTTAATTGTGACAAGTTTACTTTCACTTTATGTCAAGTGTGCTTTTGTTTTATGTCAAATCTGCTTTTACTTTATTTTGTTGGCCAAAAAGTCTATATAAGGTTCATAAAAGTCTTTGTAATCACTAAAGTAATTTGGCCACAAGTCCAAAAGTTTTTATACTAGTTTAAAAGTCTTTGAAGTCATAAATGTATCATCGGCCATTAGTGTCAAAGAGTCAAAGTCCCTGAGTCTATATAAGAACCCTTATTTCTAGTTTATAAGCAAAGAAAAAAGCAAGAAATAAAATTTGCGTGTTTAAAAATTATATTTTTTAAAATTTCTTTTTGAGAATTCTCCTAACAACTTTAACCTTAAAAAGAATAGTATAGTTAACATCTAACAAGGGAATGGGTATTCAATCTTTGTAAAATGCCAGTATCACCATTTTATTCTAGTAAAACCTTAATTAGGCTAGAACTGCCGCAAGTCTTGTTAAGGCAACAGGTCTGTGCCTAAGTTTTGATTTATCTAGCACCTTATTTGTGAAGAGGCTTGAACAAGCTAATGATCAGATTATACCTCAAGGGTTGGCGGCCAATATCACCATTTTATACTAACAAAACCTTGATTAAGTAATATCGCCGTAAGTCCCGCTGAGGTAATGAAGTCGTTAAGGCAATAGGTCCGTGCCTAAGTTTTGATTTAGCTAGTACCTTTTCTATGAAAATGCTCGAATAGGCTAGTGATGAAAGCATACCTTAAGGGTTGACCCGTCTCCTCTTAACTTGGTATCAAACCCCGAGATGCGTGGCTGAGATAGCCTTTATGCATAACCTTTGTGGTTGAAATGGCTTTTGTGACCATCTCGGCTACATCATAAGGATTGTACCCGCGATGCAATAGCCCGAAATGCGATGGTCGAGATGGCCTTTGTGCATCTCGACCTTTGTTGGCCAAGTTAGCCTTTATGGTCAAAATGGCCTTTGTGACCATCTCAGCTACATCGTAAAGATTGTAGCCGCGATGCAACTGCAGATTTTTAAGTCACTTGATTTTTCACTAATTCAACCTTTTTTTAAAAAAACTTCATCATTATACACTATAATTGTATTTTCATGTGTATTTAGTTTCAAAACAAATACAATTTTTTTTATCAAATTTAACATTATAAATATATTACAAATTTTACATAAAAAAATATTTCTTATCAACTGATATTTTACACCTTCAAATCAAGTTTGTCGATTCATATTTAAAAATACATTTCAATATTTAAAAATCAAGTTATCTTAATTTTTAAATATTGAAATGTGTTTTTAAATATGAATCGACACAAATAAAATTTATATTTGTTAGATTTGCCTTCAAAAGTTTCCTTAAACATAATATTATACGAACGGGGCAAATAAATCTATTTTTAATTGATTTAGTTAATAAAAAATATATAATTGAAATGTGATTAAAAAAAGAATAATTATATAATATAGAAATTATTTATGAAAATTTCCCATCATAAACAGAAGCAGCAAGTTGAGGAGAGGTAGGCCACAGATGGTTGAGAAATAAGAGCCGACTCCATGCTATTGCTGGACCATTAAGAATTAACAGGCCGGAGAGGCCGCAACACAACATCAGTAAAGTTGAACCACCAACAGGGCACAACGTATGAACATTGTTGACAAAGATAGGCGGCGCTAGAGCCTTCAAAATCAAGTTTAGGGAAATGTCACCGCCACGATACGTGGAACGTGCTGCAGCACATGGTCAAGAGATGGTATATCATTCAATCAGAAAGACCAAATGAAGATGAAAGTTTTTAACATTTCTAAACCAGACTTGAATGTCTTAAACCGTAGCATTAAGAACTGGAATAATGGTAAATTTCATTAAATGCAACATCACAACCCGCATGATCAACATTTCTATATTTCCTTGCACATGCACACGCAGCCACTTGTTTATGAAATCACAATAACTGGTAAACCAGCAGCAATTTCTGATGACACGATCTTCATACATGAATGCTCATAGCAGCGGAGATCGTGTTTGTGTCTAGGCTGTATTAAAAACACACCACGCCAGTGGCTTAATCGTATAGAAGCTGGGAGATTATACATGCAATCAGCTCTCCTGATGAACAGCTATTTGGTGAATGTGCATGTCCTTCAACATGACCGAACGTCCACAAGAATCACACGGAGCAGTCCTTGATCCACAAATGCTTTCATGCTCAGATAGCCCTCTCAGTCTGTCCCGAGCATTGGTAGCAGAAGTTCCAGCTTGAACCATGTCCCCGCAAAATCGGCATGTAATTAGGCGTACAGGACAATCTGACGCTTGATGTTGCACCTGCCAAAAAATAATGCAAGAAACTATTAGTTCTTAAAACAATAATTAACCCTAAGGGCGAGAAAAATAAACCAGGTACCGGAAAACTGGCCCGGACTGAACCGAACCGATAAAAAAAATCAATCGGTTTACAACTAATAAAAACCCAAAAAAAACTGACTTGGTTCAGTTTGAAATTGATAAAAATCAAACCGAACTAAAAAACCGGTTTACTAAATAAAAAACCTAAAATTGCTACATTGCAAAATTTCATTAGATGAAAAAAAATATTTTAGAATGCACTCGCCCGCATAGGATTATTGGTATATATAAATTGAAGAAAAACTTTTTGAAACCCTAAAATCTTCGGTCTCTTCTCTCAACTCTCTCGTCTCTATAAAAGAGCATGTTGCAATTCCTTTGCCTTGCCGCCTCGTCTCTCTCTCACCATGCACAGGTCTCGTCTCTCTCTCTCAAGTCCAGCACCCTACAGCAAGCCATCTGCTGTCGCTGCCTCGCCGTTGCTGCTCCGCTGTTGCACCTCGTCATCGCCGCTCCGCTGTTGCACCTCACCATCTTACCTCTGCTGTTGCCAATTACCAGCACATTTTGTTTAGTCCAATTTGCATCCAAGCCTTTTTCTGATTCGGATGGCCCAAAAAAGCACCAGTTTTTAGTAGGACTTGGTGCCTAACATCACTGACAAAATAAAATGCAAACAACCAAGCTAGAAGAATGTAACTTAAGTCAGCATCGAAGATTGATTTATAAGTATGATTTTAGAGTAAATCAGAAGAAGTAAAGGTAAACTAAAAGAAGACCAAACAGCATCATTGAAGGAGTTGAGATGAAATAAATTTACGAGATATTCTGGGGAAGAGGAACTTTTCTTACCATAGCAACCTTCTCAAGGACTACTCCGCAGGGGCAACTACATGGCTCATGGACCGATTTCATGTGCTTGTCGATTTCTCCAGGCTGAAGACCTTGCCCACATTTGTCACAGTGGACATGGTTTTTGGCTTCCACAATCCTGAGAACCATTCCACAACCAGCATGCTGACAGACCACACTGTGTCTGATACAATAAGCTTCATGCAACACTATACTTCGGCTTGGTATAAAATGCTTGCAATTTCTACATTGCACAGTATCCATTTCCATAGATGATGAGGAAGATGTTGGTTGTTGGCCCAGCTTACGGCCACTATTATCCTCAATTGTCACCAGCACCTGGAACTTTGTTTTGTCCTTGAAGCCATACACAGCAACGCTGTATGTACCAACCTCCACACTCTTATCCTTAGAACCAAGGATTAAAACCTTTGAACCTGCATCATGTGAAGACCACTCATACAGGTGACGGGATGGGAATAAGAGGGGATGCCTAGATACATAAATACTAGTGTCTCCTCCATCTGTCTCTGGGTCCATCCTTGCTTCAACTCTTCTCTCCCCAGAATTGATTTTTTTCCAGGTATCATCATCAATTGTAAACTTGTAAAACACATACTTTCCTTCTTCAACCACTCCAGATTCTGACTTTCCACAGACAAGTGGCTTCAGTGTGTACTGTTCTGTTCCCTCTGAGCTCACATCAGGACTGACAATATCTACCTCAATATCTGTTTCCAGAACCGATACACTTGAAGAGGGTTTCAACTGAACAACTTGCAACTTGTATGCCAACTCCCCATAATTGACTGTGAGTGCATCATCTTGAGAAAGAGTGGCATGTTGGCGAAGGCTTGTTTCAAGGACAGCCTTTTGATTGGGTAATTCTGAAAAACCAATCCCACCAGGTTGAAGTTTTGCATAAGTCCCTTTAGGCAGTCGAACATAACGAACTTCAACTAATGAAGTCTTTGGAGTATCATTGGGGAATAAATTTCTCCATACATGAGGAGGAAGCCCAACAAAGCCTTCATCTGCCGTGAATTCCAACACACCTGAATGCGTGCTCCTAGTACTTTCTTTCTGGCAACCATCCATATTTGATGGATCCTCTTGATGAACTACAGATAATTTGAAATGCAGAGGACCCTTATCAAAAGCACCTTGACCAGACAATTCACTGAAACAAGATGGAGGCAATTTGATCTTATCTCCACTACCGTGAAAAGGCAAAGCTTCTAATATACGATAAAACACAATTCCTCCTCCAGAAAGCAAATTTTCTTGCATCTCTTGTTCAACCTGCAGACAGGAAAATTTCAAAAACTTGTGAACAAAGTAAACTCAATGCAATGGAGCATACAGAAAGAAAAAACCACTTCTATAATCGTAGTACAAATGCCTACTGTCTTTCTAATCAGTATTCAAGTCAAGATAATATTGACTGGTAAAAAAACAAATTAATACAATGGAATTTACATAAACAACTAAACAAAATTCCAATTATCATTCACCCAGAGGTAAAGCACGTATATAACATTCCAATACAACCAAAGAATCTACAAATGGTAGTGGACAATTTACAGAACCTGATTGTAGAATCAGATGCCAGGAACGTGGTGGAGCTCATCAGAGGAACCAACTACTCACTAAAGGAGATTAAATAGGTGATACAGGAAATCCAAAATGATACTGGAAATGGAAATCAGATCATAGTCAATTACACTCCAAGAACATGTAATATGGCATCACACAAGCTGGCCAAATTTGCTCTACAAATTCAAAATGTACAAATAGGGAGTAAGCAATTCCCCATTTCTCTGGATTAATGAAATGAATCCAATTTCTTTCCAAAAATAAAAACCTACGAAAGACAACTAACTAACCAAATATCATTCCATAACATAGGTCCACCGTTTCCCGAGTAATAAGTAAAATTGAATTCACATACATCACATGAATGCATATAAACAAAATACAGTGTCCCTTCCACATACAAAAAAAAAAAGAAAAAAAAACCATTATTCCCACATATTCAACTGCATCATTACACAAACAAAATTTTCTCCATCTCCAACACAATAAAAAGAGGAATAAAAGATACGCATCTTTTTTTTTTTTCCTGAAACAACAATTAAATGAAAAATAGATCATAAATTCTTACTAGGCATTGAGAAACATAAAAGCAAAAAAAAGGGGGGCATGGAGGTGGAGGAGGCGGGGCGGGGTGGTTGGGAAGGTAAGGTGAGAGAGATAGAGAGAGGGGGACCTTAAGTTGGGCGTCAATGGCATCGAGCCTTCGAGATCTCTGGGCAGCTTCAATGGCATCTCGTTGTTTCTTGGCCTCTTCTTTTGCCTTTCTCTCCCGCTCAAGTTTCAATCTTGCTCTTTCTTTTCTCTCCTTTTGCTCTTTCTCTAGCTTCTCTCTCGCTCTCCTCAGCTCAAAATCCATTTTTTTCTCTTCAAAATACTATTTTCTTGCTTTGCGTTTTTCTTCGATTGAGAATTTTATGATTTTGAAATGGGTTGTTGGAGTTTTATAGGTAACGATGAGAGATGATGGAGAGTTCAACAGTTGAAGCTTCTTGTTCGCTAAGAAATTGGAGACAGCATGGATTTTGCTTTTTAATTTGGATCCGTTGTCATGTCTCAGTTCCAGAATCTCCAGTGGGCCTAACCGGCTCCATTAGAGAAGAATTATTTAATTTAGCCCCCGCACAGTATCTAAACAGACCCCCACTTCTCCCGTACATGTCATCAAAACCCTAGTAATATCAGCCCAATTAGATAAGCTAGTTTATACAGCCCGATTAAATTCCAAGTATTTATCAAAGGGAAAGGCCGGCTCAACTCCTTAGTTTTTTGCGAAAATGATAAACAAATTCTATTTTATAAGCGACATTTGTATTCATTGTGGTAAAATATTACATTCAAATTCCTAAGGGATGGGATATTTTTATAATTTTATAAAATATTTATTGTGTTTCAAGGACACATGGTATAACTTAGTCATATTGATCGTTGATTGGTGTGTGATCAATATTAATTGTATGTGTTGATTAAAGTTGATTAACTATTAACCAGTAATGTATCGACTCATCGTAGATATTATTAATTTTAAATTTTTTTCATTTTTATAATGGTGAATTTATTTTTATCAATAAAATATTAAAAAATCTCAAAAATTAGTCAAAAGATTATTTGACAACGTTATTATGAGGCCACCACTTTTTTTACAAATTTTTTAAACTTATTCAATGCTCCATTAATAAATAAAAATAATTTCACTATTATATAAATCATAAAATTTAAAACTAATGATATCCATAATATATGTTGTCACACAACAATTAATTAATATTAAACAATAGTCAGTCAACAATTGAACATCATCTAACTATAGTTTTTTTCAATTTTTTTTAATAATTTTATAATGAAGTCAAAATGAGTCATTTAACAAGTTTAACTCAGTCGATTGTAATTTTAACAAAAAAAATGTAAAAATATAGATATAACTTATTTTTAAAAAGAAAATTTATTTATTATTTTAACTAAACTTCAGATAATTTCAATTGTCCTTAACCCTATTTCTCAAATAATTGACCTATACGACAGGTAATATCTTTGAAGTTAACTCATGTATATAAATTTTTAAAAAAAAACTCATTAATAAAGTGGTTAAAAAAAAGGTCTTGTATAATCATACATAAAAAATGATGTAGAAAAATAATGACAACAAGCAACTTGTTCAAATAAGATATTCTTTGAAGTTGAATTCAAATTTTATGTGGTTACAAGGAACATTATGAGAAATATCCCTTATCCTTCTATTTTTTATTTTTGGCACATGTATATGATAAGATGAACGAAATAGGGTGAAGCAAAATGATAAACACATTAATAAAGCGTGTAGAAGATCATGATTAGAGATATAAAGATGGGGAAAATAAGAACTTTTAGGTAATTAAGGGCTTAATTGAAACATAAATTCATGCTTTAAACTCAAAAGTTAATAGTAGATTCATCTAATCTAATCTAATCTATACACACAAATTTTACTGTGAGTATTATTTCACTACTTCATACAAATATATTTTCAGTCTTGCATAGTAATAAAAACAAAACATTCTGAAAATTTAAACATGAAATAGAGCATTGTGTGAATTTTAATTTCATATGTGTGTATATATATATATATATATATACACACACACACACACACACATAAAGGATATAGATATACAACACAAGCTTGTGTGATATTTACAATTATTTATATTCATTTATTATTATCAGTCCACAGAAGAGAAGCATGGTGATGATCTTCAGAGTTATGTTTCTCACCAGAATCCTCTCAATGTTGTTTAAAGCATCTTTTGCAGCTTTGTTTTGTGCAATCTCCTTCTTCAGAGCGTAGGTGCCTGTGCCCAAATGCTTGTCATTGATAAATATATGGAAAGATGTGTTTTCTATCCATAAATCCACAAACCTCACGTTCAACTTATTCTTTTGGCACAATTCGAAGTTCAGCCACTGGATGCATCCTTAGTGTTTTTGGACTGATCATAGGCTCCAGCAATTCCTTAAAACACCTGCCCAAGGACACACAAAGAGAATGCTTAATTAACTAATACTGATTACATTCATTTGAAAAGATTGTTGAAATGGTAATGGCCAAAGGCTTTTTATCATTGGAATGTTGTGATCATTGTAAGTGTTATTTTCATTTTTGGAAAGAAACCCACATGAGGAAAGATTATGGTACCTCCCATACAGTCTCTGTGGAACAATTGGAATCAATAAAAACTGCCCCAACAGTCGATTCAGCAATATCGGCCAGCACCTTTGGTGCATCAACTAGACCATTGGAATGCAAAATATAATCCAATATAACTTCTGAAAATTCACGAATCTGCACAAAATTAAATGATTTTTAAAACACACGAAGCAAAATAAGTTCTCTGAATATTATTACCAAACCATTTGTATCCTGGGAATAAACTGATTCTCTTATTAGGAATGTTCCTCGAAAGTTCTGAACTCAAACCCTTTACAGATTTTCAGTACAAAACTGTGTTATGCACTGTTCTTATCATATAAGCCTTAAACAAATAAGCTACTGATGAAACAGTCCTTTGTTCCATATTGATGCTGCAGAACCAAATTTACAATCCAAATTACAACATGAGGAGACTAACATTACGACTTGTAAGGTATCAAAGGATATTGATGGGTATTTGAGCATCAATATGGCTCTTTAATTCCTTGGTGGAAGACTCATCAGTGTCGTCAAGGGAGAAAAATAATTGTTTGTCTTTTAAAGCAAGAAAAAAAAAAAAGAGATTCACTTTTACGCATTTGGAGAGGGAGGACATGATGAATATTATAATCAACACCCACCAAAGAGCATAAAACATGTTTAGTGGAATTAAAGAATAACTCATTTTTCTTTTTGTTATATTATTTACATAAGAAAGTGTGAAATGTGAAAACACTTTTGAGTTATTTTACAGCGGCCACACGAAGTCATATGCACGGCCAAGCAAAGGTAGCGAGTTTATAATTACTTTTTTTTTTTGTTTTTCTTTATGTTTTTTTTTTAATTTTAAACATTAACTAATTTTTTAACATTATATTTAATTTTTCTCTATTAATATATTTTTATCTTTCTATAAACAGTGTGTAAACAATTTATTTAAACAGTAACTGTTAACAATCACTGTTATATTGATTAACCATTATTCTTATTCTTTCTTCCTCAATTATGACAATCATAAATAATTAAATTATTCTTTATAATGTACAAAAATTCAATTAACTATTTAATTTTTAATACCAACAATTCTCTTTAAAAGAAAATAGAATATAAGAGTTGCATCATCAAGATGCAAAGTTGGGACACTGTAACCACTATCTTACGACAACTCCTTTCCTCTATTTGCCTTTATAAGTTACTTTAGTTTTGTTATAAAATTAAATTTTTGTAAATTATTTTTTTTCATTTTTATTTTAAACAAGTTTTTTATTTTTTTATTTTATTTTAAAGTTCAAATCTCTTTCATTTTTAAATGGGTCTTTTATTTTTTTAACTTTATTTTAAACATTAACTTTCTTCTATTTCTAAATAAGTATTCTACTTTTCTACTTTATATTAATAATTTTACCCATTCTATTTTTAAATAGGTCTTTATTTTTTATTTTATTTTGAAGGATTTTCTTTTCTATCCTCGGAAGATCTCTTTTCTTTTTTTAAATAATACTTTCTTCTTATTTCAAAATCCTTCGAACTCAACAATTTGACCTAATCTTCAACTTACTTTCTCATTTTTTTTTCATATATCTCTCTCATTCTATGATTGTTCTATTATTTTTTTTTATTCCTTCCAACAAAAGAGAATTACTAATAATACAAAATTCTTTTTACAGTTCATTGCCCACTCAAATAGTTGTCTGCTTTTGTCTAACAGCAAGTGCTTCATGTCGCAGCGCCACCTTTACCATGCCGCAGCGTGGCAACACTACCACCTCCACCCACCAACCTTTTCTTTGCATCACTGCTCGCTTCAACCGCTGAAGAGCCTTATCAAATCTCTTCTGTGTACTCAATTTTTTCTATTTAAGAACAATATTAGACTTTTTTTTTAGAACTCCATCTTGCGGGATATGATAAAGAATATAGATAAATTAATTATTTAATTTAAATTAATTATTTTCTTTTTTTAGATAAATTTATATTTTAATAATATTTAACTTCTTAAATCCTGTTAATTTTATTTCTCAAGTTTATATTTTTCCTTTTATAATTTATTATAAACTTTATATATACCAAAATTTATCAATAAAAATATAATACAATACAATATTTTTTTTCTCTCTAAATCACTACACGCAACACATCATCCATCAATATCTAATACAAAATAGTAATAAATAATTAACATCTTAAAATGTTCGAAGAGCATTTTCTCACTTGTTCTTCAAGAAGAGGCTTCCTGTGTCGTAAATATTGATGCAACCCTAGTTTGATGGCAACGCCTGCGAGCTTCTCAGTGTTGACATTGGCTGAACGGGGCGGGTCAGTGACCCAGGTAGCAAATCTGGGTGCATGAAGTAATGTTGTTTAGTGAATAAAAGATTAACCACCGAGTCCCCCGCGTACTCTAAGCGCTCATACGAAGAACACATCAGAATAAGTGTGGTGTGTAAAAGCTTGTCGTAAGAAGCTCTTGTCTTTGAAATTGTGACCCAGAATCTCCTCCACTCCATCAAGATCAGGAAGCGAAACTGACCCTTTATCTTTGACGACAAGGCCTTGTATTAGTTCGCTAGTAAGCGCTTCTTGTTCTTGGCCTTCCATTGTTGTGTTCTTGGCTATGCAAACGAAGAAAACAAGAAACTGGTTATTGATCAATGAGAAGAAGACAAAAGTATATATATATATATATATATATATATATATATATATATTGTAAGAAGGAACTTGCGGTTGTTACGCAGTTATAAAAGACCAAGATATACTGGATTTAAAACATCCTCCCCAAGTCATCAAAGAAAAAATATATTCAAGCTGTCTGCCCGGTTTTCTCTTTAGGCGTGCCTAGAGATCAGCTTCTCGTCCTTAGGGACTCTGTTTCTCATTTCACAATCATCAGTTTTTCGTCTTTTGAGACTCAGTTTTTTTTTTCCTTTTCATAGTTTGATCATGGATGAAATTGAAAGCTTATGGCAATCTATTTCAATAGATAATGCTCATAATGAAGATGTTTTGGGGGTAGAAGATTCTTGTTGAAAATTGACTTATATGCCAAATTGAGCCAATCCCACATTGGTGGGAGATGGCATGGAGGTGCTTTGGTAGGCCTATATAAGGCAAGGCTCTCCTTGAGATTTAATATACTTTTGAGAATATTTCTCTTATCCCCTCTATTTGTAGGATCTCTTTATGAGAACCTCATAGTTCAAGGATTTTACATTTAAATCCTTGAAAGTTGTAAGAATTTAATTTTTCCCTTTATTTTTGGGCATTTGTAGTAATACCCTATTGTTTGGGTAATTACAGTATTAGCCCTACTATTTGGGTATTTGCAGTTTGACCCAATAGTTAGAAAATTTGTATTGTGGCCCAAAAATTTTGTAACTTCTCTTGAAGATAGTGGATTTGTTCTAGCGGCGCCCGAGGACGTAGGTAACATTACCGAACCTCGTTAAACTTGGTGTTCTTTCCTTTTTGCATATTGTTGGATGTTTGGTTGCCTCGTTATGGTATAACTAGCATTATTGATTGTCCGCATAACAATTGGTAATAATGCTAATTGTTGTTTGAACGCTTCTTGGCGTAACAAGTGGTATCAGAGCCCCAGGTTTAGGACAGTGAGTGGCTATTTTTTTAGCACTTACTACTATTCTGGGTTGGTGAATTTTTGAATTGCTAGTTGTTGGATATAATTATTTGGTGGAGCTTGGTTATTTGTGATATTGTGTATCGAGCTCATTTGTGCGAGGTGGCTATGGCATCATCATCATCTACATCGATGAGGACAGTGACAGTGTCTAGTGCAAAAATAGATGTGAAAAAATTTGATGGTCGGAATAATTTCGGCTTATGGCAGAGTGAGGTGTTGGATGGATTGTGTCAACAAGACTTAGATATAGTTCTGGAAGAAACAAAACCAGAAGATATCAAGGAGATAGACTGGGACAAGCTTAATATAAAAGCTTGTGGGTTGATTCGTTCTTGTCTGTGTAGAGAGCAGAAGTATCCGTTCATCAGAGAAAAGTCTGCCAATGCATTATGGAAGGCGCTGGAGAACAAATATATGAAGAAAAGTAATGAGAACCGGTTGTATCTATTGAAAAGATTGTTTCGTCTTCAGTTGAGACAAGGTACGAGTATCAGTTCTCATATTGATGAATTTAATAAGTTAATTGCTGATTTATTAAATTTAGAGGAAACCTTCAAAGATGAAATAAAGGCTATGCTGTTGATTGGTTCTCTTCCGGATGAATTAGATCATTTATGTATTACTCTCATTCATGGAAAGGATAAATTGTCATTTGAAGAAGTTTGTTCTTTTTTGACAAACTATGAAATCCGTAGAAAGGATCAGAGAGAACATAGAGATGAGTCAGTAGAAGCATTGACAGTGAGAGGGCGTAGCCAGAGTAGAAAACCGGGAAAAAGGGGAAAATCTAAGTCGAGGGGTAGAGTAGGAAAAGATGAGTGTGCCTTTTGTCGGGAGAAAGGGCATTGGAAGAAAGATTGTCCAAAGTTGAAAAAGAAAGAAAAAGATATGTCTATTTCTGATGCATGTGTTGTTGAGAGCGTAAGCGATGATAGTTTGTCAGATTTTTGTTTAAGTGGTCATTCATCCACATCTCGTTCTGATGAATGGATTATGGATTCGGGTTGTACTTATCATATGTGTCCACATCGGGAATGGTTCTTTAATTTTGAAGAGCTTAATGGTGGAGTTGTGTATATGGGCAATAATGATAGTTGTCATACTGCTGGGATAGGTTCAATCCGGTTGAAAAATGATGATGGATCAACTAGAGTTCTGACAGACGTTCGGTATATACCGAAGTTGAGGAAGAATCTCATCTCATTGGGAGCTTTGGAATCTAAAGGCTGTACTGTATCTATACGAAATGGAATTCTGAGGGTTACTTCAGGTGCTCTTGTGACATTGAAAGGCACTAGGAGGAACAACTTGTATTATTACAATGGTAGTACAGTGATTGGATCAGCGGCTATGGTTTCTGATAATGATGCAGATTCAGAGATCATTAGATTATGGCATATGCGGTTGGGGCATGCAGGTAAGAAAGCCTTATTCAGTTTAGTGAAAAGAGGCTTATTGAAAGGTGCGAAGACTTGCAAGCTAGAATTTTGTGAGCATTGTGTTCTGGGAAAGCAGAAGAGAGTGAAGTTTGGCACCGCTATTCATAATACCGAGGGTATTCTTGATTATGTTCACTCAGATGTATGGGGACCTTCTCAGACTACATCTATGGGAGGTTTGCGCTACTATGTTATTTTTGTTGATGACTTTTCCAGAAGAACTTGGGTGTACGTTTTGAAATCCAAAGATGATGTACTTAGTGCTTTCCTTAAATGGAAAAAGATGGTTGAGACACAAACAGGCAGGAAAATTAGGCATCTCAGAACAGACAATGGTGGTGAGTATTGCAGTGATCAGTTCTTGAAATTGTGTCAAGATGAGGGTATTGTACGTCATTTTACTGTAAGAGGTACACCGCAGCAGAATGGGGTGGCAGAACGCATGAACCGGACATTGCTGGAGAAAGTTCGGTGTATGTTGTCCAATGCAGAATTGGGTAAAGAGTTTTGGGCTGAGGCTGTGATTTATGCGTGTCATCTCATTAATCGTCTACCGTCAGCTGCTATTGGTGATAGAACTCCATTGGAGGTTTGGTCTGGAAACCTGTTTCTGATTATGATTCTTTACATGTATTTGGTTCCATTGCATATTATCATGTGAAAGAATCAAAGCTAGATTCCAGAGCCAAGAAAGCAATTTTCTTGGGATTTTCTTCAGGTGTAAAAGGATATCGTCTTTGGTGTCCGAGTTCGAGGAAGATTGTATCAAGTAGAGATGTAACATTTGATGAGTCTTCTATGTTGAAGAAATCAGAAAACCAGACAACAGTGAATAGTACTCCGCAACAGGTGGAGCGTACTCAGCAGCAGGTGGAGTTGGAAACAACTACATTGAACCCGGTTAGATCTGTAGAGACAGATAATGATACTCCTATGACAGAGGTGATTTTGGGAGATGATGGAGAAGGTTCTACTCATGAACCTCAACAGCAACAAGAAACTATTGCAGTAAATAGGCCAAGACGTGAGATTCGGAGACCTGCTCGAATTCTTGATATGGTGGCCTACGCACTTCCAATTGTAGATGATGATGTTCCTTCCACTTATAGAGAGGCAGTCAGCTATTCTGAAGTTGATCAGTGGAAGACAGCTATGAAGGAAGAGATGCAGTCTCTTCAGAAAAATGAAACTTGGGAGCTAGCTCAACTACCAAAGGGTAAGAAGGCAATTGGGTGCAAATGGGTATATGCAAAGAAAGATGGATTTCCTGATAAGAAAGATGTTCGCTACAAGGCAAGGTTGGTGGCTAAAGGCTATGCACAGAAGGAAGGAATTGACTACAATGAGGTATTTTCTCCAGTTGTGAAACATTCTTCCATTAGAATTTTATTGGCCTTAGTAGCTCAGTTAAATATGGAACTAGTTCAACTCGATGTAAAAACTGCATTTTTACATGGTGACTTGGAAGAGGAAATCTATATGACTCAGCCAGAGGGATTCAAAGTTGCTGGTAAGGAAAAATTGGTTTGCAAACTGAAAAGATCGCTTTATGGTTTGAAACAATCGCCGAGGCAGTGGTATAAGCGATTTGATCGGTTTATGATGGGTCAGAGGTACACAAGAAGCAAATTTGACCATTGTGTGTATTTTCAGAGGCTACATGATGGTTCTTTCATTTATCTACTCTTGTATGTCGATGACATGTTGATAGCTTCAACGAATGTCGAAGAAATTGAAAAATTGAAGATTCAATTGAATAGAGAGTTTGAGATGAAAGATTTGGGTGAAGCTAGAAAGATACTAGGCATGGAGATTAGCAGGGACAGAGAAAGAGGCAAAATTTGTTTGACTCAAAAGCAATATCTGAAGAAGGTATTACAGCGTTTTGGCATTTCAGAGGAATCAAAACCTGTAAGTACCCCACTTGCTGCTCATATGAAGATCAGTGCATCTTTATCTCCTAGTTCAGATGAGGAACGAGAGTATATGTCTCGAGTTCCATATGCTAATGCAGTTGGTAGCCTAATGTATGCTATGGTGTGTACGAGACCTGATATTTCACATGCAGTTGGAGTAGTGAGCAGATACATGCATAATCCTGGTAAAGGTCATTGGCAAGCTGTGAAATGGATTATGCGGTATTTATTGAAAACCGTAGGTGTTGGCTTAGTCTTTGAGAGAGATGAAACATGTAATCACTATACTGTTGGTTTTGTTGATTCTGATTATGCTGGTGATTTGGATAAACGTCGATCAACAACCGGTTATGTGTTTACTCTTGCGAGAGCACCTGTGAGTTGGAAGTCTACTTTACAGTCTACAGTTGCTTTGTCTACTACAGAGGCAGAGTACATGGCAGTTACAGAGGCTGTGAAGGAAGCTATTTGGTTACAGGGATTGCTGGATGAATTGGGAATTGGTCAGAAGAAAATTAATGTTTATTCTGACAGTCAAAGTGCTATTCATTTAGCGAAGAATCCAGTATACCATGTTCGAACGAAGCATATTGATGTTCGGCATCATTTCGTGCGGGAGATCATTAGTGAAGGAAGAATCTTACTTCAGAAGATTGGGACTACCGAGAATCCCGCAGATATGTTGACTAAAGTGGTGACAGCGATCAAGTTCAATCATTGTTTGGACTTGATCAATATAGTTCGAGTTTGATAGCGCCATTGGGCGCAAATTTAGAGGCGCTGCTTTTGGATAGAGAATTTTTGGAAAAAATGAAGCTTTGTGGAGGATTGGCATATTCGCCAAGGTGGAGATTTGTTGAAAATTGACTTATATGCCAAATTGAGCCAATCCCACATTGGTGGGAGATGGCATGGAGGTGCTTTGGTAGGCCTATATAAGGCAAGGCTCTCCTTGAGATTTAATATACTTTTGAGAATATTTCTCTTATCCCCTCTATTTGTAGGATCTCTTTATGAGAACCTCATAGTTCAAGGATTTTACATTTAAATCCTTGAAAGTTGTAAGAATTTAATTTTTCCCTTTATTTTTGGGCATTTGTAGTAATACCCTATTGTTTGGGTAATTACAGTATTAGCCCTACTATTTGGGTATTTGCAGTTTGACCCAATAGTTAGAAAATTTGTATTGTGGCCCAAAAATTTTGTAACTTCTCTTGAAGATAGTGGATTTGTTCTAGCGGCGCCCGAGGACGTAGGTAACATTACCGAACCTCGTTAAACTTGGTGTTCTTTCCTTTTTGCATATTGTTGGATGTTTGGTTGCCTCGTTATGGTATAACTAGCATTATTGATTGTCCGCATAACAATTGGTAATAATGCTAATTGTTGTTTGAACGCTTCTTGGCGTAACAATTCTGTGGTTCGTAGGCATCGCTCAGCAGCTAAATTTGGCCTTTTTGTAAGATTTTAACGAGGAAAAATTACCAACGTGTTGCCTTTCAAAACACTATGCATTCTCTTTGGCATCCTTCTGGTGGCCTACGATTTAGATGGTTGGGTTCAGATGTTTTCCTTCGCGAGTTTTATAAGAAGGAGGATCGTGGAAAAATTATATATCTTCAACCGTGGAATTTCAACAGGTTTCTTCTAGCTATAGAGGTAGTTACAGAGGAGGCTAGGGCTACTGATTCGAAACTTCGTTCTGTGCCTTTTTGGATTCAGGCCCACAATCTACCTAGACAAGAACCTAAACTATCTGCATCCGCATCCATAAACTCACCAATACATGCATTTTTTTAGCTCGGTTGGATATTCAAGAACCTTTGCGAAAAGGATTGTTCATTCGGCTTGGCTCTGATGAGAAGTTATTTTGAGTAGCTTTCAAATATGAAAAACTACCAGATTTCTGTACGTTATGTGGCCGTTTAGACCACTCTTATCGAATATGCTTCGAAGATTATCCAGCAATTCTTAAAAAGCTAGGAAACCACCGGATGATATACGAATACTTTTATTAATACAACAAACACAAAATTTACAACACAAAATTTAAAAATTCTTATTCTTTCTTACTTACAATACAATACTTACAACTCAACTCTCACACACTTTTTGTTGAGCTTATTATTTGCTCAATTCTCTAACACTCTAAACTCTCAACAATTGATCAAATATTTTGTCACGCCCCAGACCCAAAAGATCCGACACACGACATCACTTACATTCATTCACTGCATGTGCACTCATAAATAATTTTACACAAAACTTTCAACTTTCATTTCAATTTCTTTCAGAATTATAGCAATTGAATTATGACTGGGACAATTATTAAACCGGAGATACGCAGAGTTTTCTCAGAGATTAACACTCTACTACGTCACCAGTAGCAACTTTGTTACCGGGAGCCCAGAATATATCCATTGCAAATTCTTACTTAAAATCATCCAAAAACCACACTTTATAAAACTTAAACCAAATCCAATCCACACACAATGAAATAATACATAAGTATTTATTCAATAGGGACAAACCAAATATCCTATCCCACGTGTCCCCAAATGAAACACACAACAACCTAGCAACTTAGGGAACCCAAGGAACAGCAGAAGCCTTGCCAAATCCGCTAAGCACACATGTACCTTATTTACCTGAAATCACCATAAACTATAATGAGTATAAAACTCAGTAAGCATACTAATTTTTCATATATCAAATACAAATACATATATGTACACAATGCATATGTATGATATGCTGTGATCAATCAAAATCATAATCTTATCAAATCACATATCATGTAAGCGCTTACACATTCTTTCAAAACACATAATAGGAATACCATCACTCAACTACTACTTAGTAGGACTTACATATCACATATCACATAATGAGCCAAATGTCACTCGTAGGTGACATACCGTATGAGAGGAATAGTACAAGTGAGGTCTTTAAATCACACATATATAACGCTTATGCCCGAAGGTAAAAGCCAAACCCTCACCCTGATCATCGGTGAGTCCTCTCACATGTACCAATACGCCACCACACGAATGTGATGACTCACTCTTCCTTTAGGTACCAATAGGATCCTCCCTACATACGGAACACATAACATATACCAATCCCGAAGGAAAGGCCACACATAAAGGCTCCACAAATCACATAAAATGCCTACTAAGTTAACAGTGAGTTCAAGTACCCTCAAATCACAAAATATTTCTCATGGACATATTACACTTCAAAAGCTTTCTTTGTTAAACACATCTTATTTTGGAAAGCTCACTTTCAAAAACACATGTATGTCCATGCTCAATGTCAATGCTCACATTCATAAACATATATTCACATTTCATATCAAAATATACTTTGACATATCATAAACATATTCTTAACCCCATTTACAAAATCATACAAAACAATTATTATGTTTATTGTGATTCCAGTAGTAAGTCTAGTATACTTACCTCTTAACACTTTCAGCTACAAGGCTTAAATCTCCTTAACCTATCAATGGAGATTAATCCTTTCATAAGCCTCAAAATTCACACAAAATACTTTAAATAGCTTACAAAATTATACACAATGCATTTATCACATCAAATTGGTCTAAATATTTGGTTTCTCAAAACCTGTCATTCTGACCACTTACACTTAACAAAAATTTCTAATACATCAAATGATGTCCAATTACTCCGAAATCAGAATATATCATTCTTGACTCATATATACTTCTTATATATGAATATTATATCAAAATTCCTACACAATCCATTCCATACACACCATCGAATCCAAACTACAAACCTGACAGGATCAAGATACTTACTGAATAGTATTCAATCTCCTAATTTTATAAAATCATATACTAGCTCAAAAATTATAAAACTACCACATAATTACTCTTGACACATATCTCAGTCCATGATAAATATTTGGCTTCCAAATAACTGCCAAAAGTATTTTAAAACTATTTTATTTCATAACTTTAAAAATCTGTTAATCAAATACTACAATGAGCTGATACACTTTAGAAATTCATAACACTTCAACCACATTGATCCAAATTCTTAATTCCGAGTATATCATATTAGACATATAAAATTATCATATTACACAAATTCATAATTTTTAAAGATCATTCAGCAGGTCAAAAATTATTTTCCACTGTATCATACTGTTTACACAGGAAATTTCCAGAATTCCAGGGTCATTTTGGTAAATTCACTACAAATTCAATTTCCGAGATTTTCAGTCGATTCAAAGTCTCAGATGATCCTAAACATGTCTAATTTCATATACTCAAAATTCAAAACCAGAATCGAATCACAACAATTTATAAAATTCCTAGATCAAGAGGTTATCCAGCAGAAATTCTATAATTCATCATGATTTATCAAACTATCTTATAGATCATCATCAATTCTCACAACATCAAACGAAATACACATCAAATTCTTAATTATACATATTTCCAGAAATCAAAACTTAAAGAAATTAACTTAATTAACACCAATAAATTGATAATTAGTTGTGATATACCTCTAAAGATCCAAAATTCTCATTTTCTTCTTCTTCTTCTCTTTCTCTCTCCTTTATTTCTCTCTTCTCTCTCTAAAAATGGGTAGCTCGACCAAAATGAGAGAATTAGGGTTTTTAAAAGTGTATTTTTATACTAAGTGGTTAATTTTTGGTATTTACGAATTCACCCCCAAAACTTTCAAAGTATAACAATTTGGTCCCTAAAATAATTCCAAAGTCTTGCAAATAAACCCAATACTAATAGTATATCCTTAACCTATAAAAACACTACTAATAACAATATATAAATCAAGGATCACCCACATACAAATAAAATACGTATATTTATATATATAAATATACATATTCTTACCGGTTATGGATACTGGTTACTACATATTTGATCAACCCTTTATTCTTAACTTACTTGCTTGCAAAACTAAATGAAGGAGAAGGGTATTTATACTTAGTTTCAACAAACCAAAATCACACAAATAAAATAATGTAAAAATTTATTAACCATACAAGTTTATAATACTTATCTCCTTAATTATTAACTTAAAATATCTTACCTAATCTAGAAACTTCAAGAATTGGGCTTGTAAATATTTAGGCTTAATCTTGGGCTTGATGTTATAATTAATTTAATTTAATTTGGTGTTGTAATTTTAACACTCCCCCTCAACACCAACTTCTATTCTTCTAACCATGTTGAGTTGTTTTCGAAACTTTTCGAACTTATCAACACCCAAGCCTTTGTGAACAAATCAGCCACTTGATCTTCGGTCTTAACATACAGCAACTTAATTTCTTCTTGCAGAACTTTCTCCCGGATAAAGTGATAATACACCTCTACATGCTTTGTTCTTGCATGAAAAACTGAATTTTCTGCCAAACAAATTGCTGACCGATTATCACAATATATTGACACTTTATAATCTCTTGGCTGATGTAAATCATCCATCAATTGCATCAACCATGTACTTTCTTGAGCTGCTATTGTTGCTGCTCTGTACTCAGCTTCAGTAGTTGACAATGATACAGTTGGTTGCCTTTTACTGCACCAAGAGATTGTTCCTGAACCAATCTTGAAAAAATACCCAGTGGTTGAACGTCGTGTGTCATGATCTCCAGCATAGTCAGCATCACAATAGCCAACTATTTTACGATCTTGGTCTTTCTTATAGAAGAGACCATAGTCAATTGTGCCTCTCACATATCTCAATATTTGTCGAGCTGCTTCTAAGTGAGGTTTCTTAGGATTTTGCATGTATCGACTTATTACTCCAACTACATAAGAAATGTCTGGTCGAGTCAATGTCAAATAGATGAGACTTCCTACCAGTTGTCGATACATAGTTCCATCTTCTACATCATTTCCTTCATAACAGCACAACTTGGCATTGGCTTCTAGCGGTGTTGAGATAGGCTTGCACTCTAGCATCCCAAACTTCTGCAATAAATCTTTGGTATATTTTTGTTGTCCTAGAAAAATCCCTTCTGCTGTCCAAGTGACTTCAAGCCCAAGGTAATGTTTAAGTTGTCCAAGCTCTTTCATCTGGGAAAGAACTGCCAAATTCTCTCTTGTTCACGAATCTCTTCTTCATCATCTCCAGTGATAATTAAGTCATCCACATATACCACCACAATTGCAAGTTTCTTTCCATTAGCTTTAACGAACAAGCTCGAATCAGCTGATGCTACAGAGTAACCACCATGTGTTAGAAATTCTCCAATTTTACCATACCACGCCCTTGGAGCTTGCTTTAATCCATACAATGCCTTTCTCAATTTACACACATAATTAGGATGAAATTTACTTTCAAATCCAATTGGTTGAATCATGTAGATCTCTCGATCTAACTCTCCATGTAGAAAAGCATTCTTTACGTCCATTTGCCACAATATCTATCCTTTGCTAGCTGCCAATACAAGTAGAACTCGTACTGTGGTGATCTTGGCTACTGGACTAAACGTTTCATCATAGTCTAGTCTATACTGTTGAGAAAATTCTCGAGCTATCAACCGAGCTTTATACCTCTCCACCGATCCATCAGGATGTCTTTTGATCTTATACACCCACTTACAAGATATAGGTTTCACATCTTTTGGCTTTGGCACTAAATCCCAAGTTTGATTTTGCTCCAACGCTATGATTTCTTCTTCTATAGTTTTAATCCATTCAGAGCTCTGTGATGCTTCTTCAAAAGTCTCAGGCTCCTTAACAGTTTCCTCTTTCGCCATAGCTGTATTAGCATATTTGAGATTAGGCTTTCGTATTCTTATTAACCTTTGAAGATGAGATTGAAGGGTTGCAGGTTCTGCTCCTTCATATTTGGTCTTCGTTGTTGGTTGTTGATAAATGCCAGTTTGCCAAGGACTTTGAGTTGTCTCTTGCTCAGTGTTGTCATCACTGCTTCCATTATCAAGGTCTTCTTGGCTCGGTCGGATTTCAGCAATTTGCTCATCTATCTTTTGTTGTAGTCGTTCTTTTATTTCTTTTGAATCTAAAAGCTCCTCTTTTTGTGGCGACCACCATGAAGATGCTTTATCAAACACCACATTCCTTGATGTATAGCACCGTCTACTAGTAGGGTCACAACATTTCCATCATTTGCGCTGGTTATCATATTCAACAAAGATACATCTGATTGCCTTTTTGTCAAATTTGTTTCTCAGGTGATTTGGTACAAACACATAGCATATACAACCAAATACTCGAAAATGACTCACTGTAGGTTTCATATCCCACAACTTCTCAAATGGTGATATGAACCCTAACCTTGGTTGAGAAAGCCTATTAATCACGTGGGCTGCAGTCTTCATTCCTTCGGCCCAAAATCTTCCTGGTATATTTTTTGCGTGCAACATACTTCTACAAATCTCTGCAAGATGTTGATTCTTCCTTTCTGCAACACCATTTTGTTGTGGCGTGTTGGCACATGTGAACTGATGTCGTATCTTATTTTCTCGAAGATATTGTGAGAACTCATCAAAGGTATATTCTCCTCCATTATCTATACGGAGACAATGAATCTTCTTTCCGACTTCTCCTTCAGTTGTTTCTTTAAATTCTTTGAACTTCAAAAAAGTATCTGATTTTTCCTTCATAAAGAAAACCCATACATACCTCGAGAAGTCATCAATAAATGTCACCAAGTACCGCATACCACTAATTGATGGCTGTTTGACAGGTCCAAACACATCAGAGTGAACCAACTCCAATGGCTCCTTAGCTCTAAACTTTGACTCCTCATATGGTAGTTGATGTACCTTGCTATACTGACATCTCGCACATACTGTATCCACTCTCACATCAAGTTGAGGTAGACCCTTAAGCATTGCCTTGTTCATCATCACTTTTAGCTTATGATAACTTACATGTCCCAATCGTGCATGCCACAAATCTACTGTCTCATTTTTTCGAGTCTTGTTTACATAAGCTGACTCTGCTGATAGTACATAGACTGACTCTAGTCGTCGTTCTGCCATTGTTGGTGTTCCTGTGATTTTTAAATCTTGGTACACCTTAACATCTTGTGGACCGAACGGGACATAGTGTCCAGAAGATGTTAACTGTGACACTGACAATAGATTCTTTTTCATGCCGGGGATATGATAGACATCTTGAAGTGTTACCTTATTAGGACTGTAACGAGGTGCAAAGACTGTGTTACCGATGTGAGCTATAGGCAATCTTGAGTTGTTGGCTGTCACCACCACGCGACTTCCTTTGTACTTTGTCATATCTTGCAGCTTTTCTTCGTCACCAGTCATATAATTTGAACATCCTGAGTCGACGATTCAATCATTTTCATAGTCAATCCGTCCAGGCATTATCACTGAGAGTGATAGGTCTTCTTCCTCTATAGCGACAGACGCTTCAGCATCCCACTCTTCTTCACTTTTTCTTTCTGAGTTTGATATGGCAGCATTACCCTCAGTAAACCTTTTCTTAAATCAACAATCTTTTGCCATGTGTCCTATTTTTCCACAATTTTAGTATTTTCCTTCAAACTTTTTCTTTTGGTTGGACTGACTACCATTGCCGCGAGCCCTCCATACTCCCCCTGTCTGTGAGCTACCTTCTTGGTGATAACTCTTTATCTTGTCATCATCTCTTTTAGATCCTCCACCAGCACGTCGTTTAAATCGACCTTTCCTTTTGTTAATGTAAAGTGCTTCTTCATCGCCTTTTAAAGAGACACCGCCCATTTGCTTAGTAATCGCTTCTTGATCAGCAAGCAAATTTTCAAATTCAATGAGAGATGGTTGGGTTGGCTAGCCTTGTACAACAGTAACAAAATTTCTATACTCGGGCCTCAAACCATGGATGATAATTCTTTTCATCCTAGTTTCAGCAATAGCAGCGGCAGGATCTAACTCAGATATTTCACGACACAAGGACTTTACGTTTGTGAAGTATTGGTTGATCGTCATGTTGCGTTGTGTAATTGACAATAGTTCATTTTCTAGAAGCTGTAGTCGCATATTGTTTTTCTTTGAAAAGAGTGATGCGAAGTGTCTCATGCTTCATTTGGCTTCTTGGCCTTCTTTATGTGCTCTAACATTTCTTCTTCAACTGTGGTCTTAATGGCGAACATAAACTTACCAGTTTTTACCTTCCATTTCTTTAAAGTGGCTTCGTCTACTGGCTGCTTCACTTCATTCCCGCCAACGACCTCCCAAAGATCTTGGCCTTGAAGGTAAGACTCCATCAACGTCGCCCATGTATTGTAATTTTGGTTGTTAAGCTTCTTGATTCCTCCAACCACTTGAAGGTCACCCATCGTGTTGGTAGTACCTCAGTAATACCAAACAAGTTTTGTCAATAAACTTGCAGAGTCACAGACTACTCACGACACACAGAAGCTCACTCACTCACAATTTCTAGAAGTCTTTTCTGATGTGGAAGATCAGTCAAAGCTACAACCACATAGCATACTCAGAATTCTTTGAAATCCTACAACTTGAGCAGTCCCATACAGTCCCGCTCTGATACCAATTGTAGAGAATAATAGAGCACAAATGGAACACTTTTATTAATACAACACAACACTCACAACTCAACTCTCACACACTATTTGTTGAGCTTATTATTTGCTCAACTCTCTAACACTCTAAACTCTCAACAATTGATCAAATACTTGATCAACTCTTTATTCTTAACTTGCTTGCTTGCAAAATTAAATGAGAGACGGGAGTATTTATACTTAGTTTCAACAAACCAAAACTACACAAATAAAATAATGTAAAAATTTATTAACCACACAAGTTTATAATACTTATTTCCTTAATTATTAACTTAAAATATCTTATCTAATGTAGAAACTTCAAGAATTGAATTTATAAATATTTAAATTTAATCTTAAATTTGATGTTGTAATTAATTTAATTTAATGTTATAATTTTAACAAAGGTTTGCGAGGATTGAAAAATATTAGGAAAGGCAAAGAAATTTGATAATCAGCGTAAAAATGTGGCGATAGCGGGAGTGGCTACTGTAGGGGAACATGAAGCTGATACGTATGAAAGGGGGGAATCATTAATTGGTTCGGGTAACATTATAATTTCAGCTGCTCAACCATCTGAAAATGGTTGTCAACGGATGGTACTGCAATGCCTGTTGAAAAGATTTGTTCTTTATATGGTAAATATTTCTCGGGTGAATATGAAAGGAAAAGACAAGTTTTAAAGTGAAAATATTAAAGGTGGAGACAAGATTGAAAGGGTGGCCTCCTGAATAGTAAAAGTAGCCATTGGGTGGATGTGCATGGAAAAATAAACTTTTTGATTGATGAAGTAATTGATGCAGACAAATATTAAAAGGATGGATTTAAACTTGAAAATTTATCAGAAAGCAATATGTTGACCGGCAAAAAGGAGGGTGTTATGCTTTTGGCAGACGAAAATGCCCTTGTTGGTGGATATAGAGGTCTCTTTTTCCAATAATGAAGGCGCTCCTAATGGGTTATAGCCTATGGGATTGACTAATGCTGGCGTGAATACGAGTTTGAATTTGAATCGAACTCGTATTTGTCTTCCAAATTGTCAGAATTCTAGTCGGTTGCAGGAGATTGATAGCGCCCCTAGTTTGACGACGGCTCCATACAATTTTCTCAAATGTGTGTTCCCACAAGTTGGAAGGCCCGAATATAATAAAATCAAATTGTAGCTCTACTTATTTGTCTGAACCTGCATTGCACTTAGGTAAATTTATGGTTAAAAAAAGTGGCAAGAAAAGAAATTTGGCAACCTTTTCGGTGTTAATTGATTCAAACCGACAACCCCAGTGGGTCCTTCTTCCAAGACCAAACGAAAAGCAAGTAACCGTTTTACTGTTTTTATTTCTGATAAAAACAAAAAAGGGTGTTGCATCAATGCGTCATCTTCGTATGGGTGTAGATAGGCTTGAATTTAGTGATGACTTTTCTTATTTGGTTAAAGATGGTGTTTCTCAAGCGGACTAGATTCCTCATAATTCTTCATCGGCGGCTTCTTTCAATGGGCAGGCTGTCAGTCACAATGAGAATCTTTTGTTAAAATGTCCGTGGTCTGGCAATTTACAGACATTTCGTATTCTATGTGTCCATATACAAACATTATGCCTTTTTTTCGTTGAAAACCATGTCGTACCAACAGCAAATGGAGTTCCTGAGGATTAATCTGGGTTTTATGGGGAAGTTGGTTGTTAATAGAGTTGAATGAAGTGGCGAACTGGCATCATTATGGAGAGATTCTATCTCGGTTCAATTGGTTTCTTATTCTCGCTGGCACATTGATGTTCACATAGTCCAGCCTAATCAAGATCCTTGGAGGATTACGGGTTTTTATGGTAATCCTGATGTTTCTCAGCTGTGTCATGCTTGGAAACTTCTTCGTCGGCTTAATACATTATCTTCCCTTCCGTGGCTACGTGGAGAATTTTAATAAAATTCTTAGCAATTCAGAGAAAGATGGAGGCCTTCCTCGTGCTCATTATCTGATGTCCAATTTTCGGGGCAGCCCTCGACTATTGTGGCTTTCGGGATTTGGGATTTTCTAGGCCAAAATATACTTGGTGCAATGGAAATAATTTTGCTTCTTTCATCCGGGAACGATTGGACTGCTTTGAGGTAGTTACTCTTGGTCTAGTATGTTTTGTTGGATCATAAACTTGATGGAGCTCAAATTCAAACTCAATTAAATTAGAGTCTAAGTTCATAATCAAGGTCCAAAATTATTAGCCTTCTACTTAGAATCTTTTAGGGTGTGGTAATTATGCATGTAAATAATTTAGAAGGATGGAGAAAAATGAAGAAAAATAAGGTGTATGGTTATTGTAATTTTGAATTAGTTTATTTGTGTGGTATAGGATTGTTCTTAAGTAGTATAAATACCCCTCCTCATTTTAGTTTAGGTATCAAGAAAAATTAAGAGCTTCTAAGTGAGTGAAGAATCAAACTCTAATAAGAGTGAGTTGTAGTATCTTGTTTTTTGAGTGAGAGTGCTCTTATAATATTTATTTGAGTTTGAATAAAAATTGTTTGTGTGAGTGTTTCATTTTCAATAAAGTGGTATTAAAGAAAATTTGAAAGTATACACTATTGCATATCAAATCGAAGGTCTCGACGAGAGGAATCCGACGCCACCAAAATCTCCCCAATCTGAGTTCTGACGCGCCTCCACGCGCTGTCGGAAGACTGCTGCCAGAGAATTGAGTTGACTCATCGAGTTGAGCCGAGTTGGAGCATTGAGCGAGCCGCCAAGCCGAGTTGACCGAGCCGTAAGCCTGTTGACCGAGCCGTCCAAGCGAGTTGACTGAGCCGTCAAAGTCATTGGCCGTTGACCAAGTAAAGGTTGACTTTGACCGTTGATCGAAAAATTGAAAATTTTGACCAGGTCTCTCCTAAGGTTTTTCAGCGTTCCGGATTCATCCGTGCAATCAAAATTTGCAAATTCTCATTATATTGAGAGATATGACAAATGGTATGGCACTATTTCAAGTTCCGACACTCAACAACAACAACTACGACAATTAGAGTATCAAAATGAAGGCACTTCTTGAATCACAAGATGTGTGAGATATCATAGAGAAAGGCTATAACAAGCCTGCGGATGATGTTGCTTTTGCTACTCTTACACCAGATCAAAAAACAACTTTGAAGGATTCAAGAAAGAGAGACAAAAAGGCTCTCTATCTCATCTATCAAGCATTATATGATGATGGCTTTGAAAATATTTCGAGTGCAAGCTCTAGTAAGGAAGCGTGGGAGAAGCTGCAAACCTCTTACAAAGGATCCGAGCAAGTGAAGAAGGTCTGTCTCCAAACATTAAGAGGTGAATTCGAATCCTTACACATGAAAGTATCTGAGTCTATTTCGGATTATTTCTCAAGAGTAGTAGCTGTTTCTAATCAATTAAAAAGAAACGGTGAAAAGTTAGAAGATGTGAGGATAATAGAGAAGATACTCCGTTCGTTGGATCCCAAATTTGAGCACATCGTCGTGACGATTAAAAAAACTAAAGACTTGAAAGAAATGACGATCGAGCAACTCCAAGGATCATTGCAAGCATACGAAGAGAAGCATAAGAAGAAGCATGGGTTTACTGAGCAACTCCTCAAGCTGCAACTCAATGATATGTATGAAAGCCAATGCAATGATAGAAACCAATGTGGTCGAGGCAGAGGTAGAGGCCATGGACGAGGTGGAAGTCGCGGTTGTGGACGAGGCTAAAATTACAACAACAACAATTTCAACAACTATGAGAAAGGAGAAAGCTCAACACGAGGCCGTGGAAGAATCAATCCGAACTCAAGGTATGAAAAATCTCAAGTTCGATGTTATAATTGTCATAAGTTCTATGAAAAATGCTTCAGAATGTAGAGCTCCCAACAACAAAATTGAGGAGAAGGCGAACTACGTAGAGGAGAAGACAGATGGCAAAGAAACTCTTCTTCTAGCACGAAAGGAAACTGATGGTGGCCAAGCAAATTCCTGGTATCTTGACAGTGGTGCAAGCAATCACATGTGTGGAAGGAAAGACATGTTCATGGAGCTAGACGAGTCAGTAAGCGGAAATGTTTCGTTTGGAGATGATTCCACAATAGCAGTGAAAGGGAGAGGTAACATCCTTATCCGTTTAAAAGATGGGAGACATTAGTTTATTTTCAATGTCTACTATGTGCCCGATATGAAAAGTAACATCTTGAGTTTAGGGCAACTGTTAGAGAAAGGTTATGATATTCATATGAAGGATTATAATCTTTCTATAAAAGATGATAAGAATAACTTCATTGCTAAAGTGCCGATGTCAAAGAATAGAATGTTCTTGATCAACATACAAAACGATGTTGCAAAGTGCTTGAAAGCTTGCTACAAAGATGCATCATGGCTTTGGCATCTTCGATTTAGGCATCTCAATTTTGGAGGTCTAGAGCTACTATCTAAGAAGGAGATGGTGAAGGGACTACCTCGCATCAACCATCCTGACCAGCTTTGTGAAGGGTGTCTAGTCGGGAAACAATTCAGGAAAAGCTTTCCAAAGGAGTCAAAGACAAGAGCCAAGAAACCACTTGAGCTCATCCATACCGATGTGTGTGGACCGATCAAGCCAAGCTCTCTCGGTAACAGTAACTATTTTCTTCCCTTCATTGATGATTTTTCAAGAAAAACCTGGGTATATTTCTTGAAACAGAAGTCAGAAGTTTTCGAAGTCTTCAAGAAGTTCAAAGCAGCAGTGGAGAGAGAAAGCGATAGAAAGATCAAAGCCATGAGATCAGACCGAGGTGGAGAATTTACTTCTAGGGAGTTTCAAGAGTTTTGTGAAGCAAATGGAATTCGTCAACCAATGACGGTTCCTAGATCCCCCCAACAAAATGGCGTGGCAGAAAGAAAGAACAGAATAATCCTCGACATGGCACGAAGCATGCTCAAAAGCAAGAAACTACCCAAGGAATTTTGGGCGGAAGCAGTAGCGTGTGCAGTCTACTTGTCAAACTGATCTCCAACAAGAAGTATATGGGGAAAGACACCGCAAGAGGCATGGAGTGGAAGAAAGCCTGGCATTTTCCACCTGAGAATCTTTGGAAGTATAGCCCATGTTCATGTACTGGACGAGAGAAGAACGAAGCTTGATGATAAAAGCGAGAGTTTTATCTTCATCGGCTATGATGCTAATTCGAAGGGCTACAAGCTGTACAATCCAGACAATAAGAAGATTGTGATTAGTCGAGATGTGGTCTTCAACGAAGAAGAAGAATGGGATTTTAACTCTCATGCAGGTAACTTCAATTTCTTTCCTCAGTTTGAAGAATATGAGCAGACAACGAGGGAGCAACTAGAACCTCAACAAGAGCTTGAAACTTCACCCATTTCACCAACATCAACCACTCAATGAGACTCATCACCTTCGTCATCGTCAAGTGGGATTTAAAGTGAAAGAGTTGTGCAACGTACAAGAAGCCTTAGAGATCTCTATGAGGTAACTGAACGACAAGATAATCTTACATTATTTTGTCTATTTGTCGATTGTGAACCAGTGAGCTTTCAAGAAGCAATACGAGAGAAGAAGTGGAGAGATGCGATGGACGAAGAAATCAAGGCCATCGAGAAGAATGACACATAGGAACTCACCTCACTTCCTAAAGGACATAAGGCGATAGGTGTCAAATGGGTGTACAAAACAAAGCAAAACGCCAAAGGAGAGATTGAAAGGCACAAGGCGAGGCTAGTTGCTAAAGGCTATAGTCAAAAGGCTGGAATTGACTATGATGAGGTATTTGCTCCTGTTGCTCGATTGGAGACTATTAAACTAGTCATTTCTTTGGCAGCTCAAAACAAGTGGAAGATACAGCAGGTGGATGCAAAGTCTGCCTTCCTAAATGGAGTTCTTGAAGAGGAAGTCTATATTCAGCAACCATCAGGCTACAAAGTCAAAGGCCACGAAGACAAGGTGTTGAAATTGAAGAAGGCTCTTTACGGGCTAAAACAAGCACCAAAGGCATGGAATAGCCGAATTGACAAGTACTTCCAAGAGAATGGCTTCAACAAATGTCCCTACGAGCACGCTCTATATATCAAGATCAAAGGTTGAGATATTTTGATCGTGTGCCTCTACGTGGACGATTTGATCTTCACCGGAAGCAACCCAAGCATGTTCAATGAATTCAAGGAAGTGATGACAAAAGAATTCGAGATGACAGACATGGGACTCATGGCATACTACCTTGGCATTGAAGTTAAGCAACAAAAGGATGGAATTTTCATTTCACAAGAAAGCTATGCAAAGGAGATCCTGAAGAAGTTTAAGATGGAGAATTGTAAGCCGATAAGCACACCGACGGAATACGGAATCAAGATGTCCAAACATGAAGAAGGCGAAAGTGAAGATCCAATATTCTTCAAAAGTTTGGTGGGAAGTCTACGCTATCTAACTTGCACGAGGCCCAATATTCTTCACGCAGTTGGATTGGTTAGTCGCTACATAGAATCTCCAACAACCACCCATTTTAAAGCCGCAAAGAGAATTCTTCACTATCTAAAAGGTACAATTGACTTTGGCTTGTTCTATTTAGTTTCTAATGATTACAAGCTTGTTGGATATAGCGATAGTGATTGGGGTGGAGACATAGATAATCGAAGGAGCACTACTGGATTCATATTTTTTATAGGAGATACTACTTTCACATAGATGTCAAAGAAACAATCGATTGTCACATTGTCCACTTGTGAAGCGGAATATGTTGCTGCTACCTCATGCGTTTGTCATGCAATTTGGCTTAGAAATCTATTGAAGGAGATAGGCTTGATACAAGAAGAGCCTACCAAGGTTTGTGTCGACAACAAGTCAGCCATTGCCTTAGCCAAGAATCCGGTATTCCATAATCGAAGTAAACACATCGATATTCGCTACCACAATATAAGGGAGTGTGTTGCAAGAAAGGATGTGCAAGTTGAATATGTGAAGTCATAAGATCAAGTTGCCGATATTTTTACCAAACCACTGACAAACGAAGACTTCATAAGATTAAAGAACTTACTAGGGGTCACAAGATCAAGTTTAAGGGGGGGTGTTGGATCATAAACTTGATTCATTATGGGAGCCCAAACCTAAACCCAATCAAATTAGAGTCCAAGTCTATGATCAAGGTCCAAAACTACTAGCCTTCTACCTAGAATCTTCTAGGGTGTGGTAATTATGCATGTGAATAATTTAGAAGGATGGAGAAGAATGAAGAAGAATGAGGTATATGGTTATTGTAATTTTGGATTACTTTATTTGTGTGGTGTAGGATTGTTCTTAAGTAGTATAAATACCCCTCCCCATTTTAGTTTAGGTATCAAGAAAAATTAAAAGCTTCTAAGTGAGTGAAGAAGCAAACTCTAATAAGAGTGAGTTGTAGTATCTTATTTTTTGAGTGAGAGTGCTCTTGTAATATTTGTTTGAGTTTGAATAAAAGTTGTTTGTGTGAGTGTTTCATTTCCAACATGTTTTCAGAATCAAGGGTAAAGCACCTAATTTTTTTTTTAAGGGTGGTCTGATCATCGTCCTATAGTACTGGATATCTAAGTGCATGGTAATTTATTTTTTATCTTCTAGAGACCACCAAAGGGTTTCACGATTTCATTTTGAGGAGGCATACATTGAGTCATGGAGTCTGCTGAGATTGTTCAACAGGGTTAGACCTCTCTTTCTAGCTCAATTGATGTTGTTATAGGTAATTTAACTCTCGTATTGGTTCCCAATTGCATCAGTGGAATTTTCAATGTTACAAACAATAGCTTCTTACTAATCTTAATCAACATATTTCAGCTGCCTCTTAGTCTCAATTACGAACTATTGAAAAAGAAATGGATGCTCTTTTGGAAAAAAAAAATTGAAGTATACTGGCATCAACGATCTCATGTGGCTTGGTTAAAGTAGAGTGGTCGAAATACACAATATTTCCATCATGGAGCTACAAGCAGGAGGGCGAAAAAATAAGATACATGAACTTTTTGATAAGAATGGGAATTGTCATGCAAATAATGAGTCCATGACTCAAATAATTAAGGATTATTTTCTGGTCTTTTCATTTCAAGGCCTTTTTCTTTTGAAGAACTGGAGGCAGTATTATGTTGTGTACAACCTTGAGTCTCTAAAGCCTCCAACCGAATATTAGATGCTTCATTCCATGCAAATGAAATTAAAAATACAGTCTTTTAAATGTCTCCTACCAAGGCTCTAGGTGTAGATAGCTTCCCTACTTTGATATATCTAAAATTCTAAGGTGAGATTGATATGGATATTACCAGTGTTTGCCTGCAATACCTGAATAAAGGTGGTGACCTCAAGAATCAATGAAACCCTAATTGACCTCATTCTTAAAATTATTAAGTCGAAGTATGTTTTTGATTTTCAACCTATCAGCTTATGTAATATTATATATAAAATCATTTCAAATGCCTTGACAAACAAACTTCAAGTTGTTTTGGATGAGATTATTTCTGCTCAAAGAGTGCTTTCATCCCTAGTAAACTTATTACAGATAATGTTATCATTGGTTTTGAGTGCTTTCATGCCTTGAACTAAGAACAAAAACACAAGAAGGTTTTTTAGCATTGAAATTGGATATGTCAAAGGCTTCTGATCATATTAAGTAGAGATTTTTAGATGCAATCATGCGGAGATTGGGTTTTTCATACTCTTGGTGTCGAAAAGTGATGCAATGTGTTTCATCGGTGTCTTTCTCCTTCTTAATTAATGGCGAGGTTAAGGGTTTCTTATCCCATCTCGAGGTCTTTGGCAGGGTGATCATTTATCCCATATTTATTTATCTTACGTGCGAAAGATTTATCATCACTTCTTCAGAAGGAAGAAAACTAGTGGAACAATTCAAAGAATCTAGTATGGCTGAGGAAGTCTACGTATATCTCACATTTTTTTTGCAAATGATGCTATTTTGTTTACTCGAGCCCAGATTAGTGATTATAAAGCTGTTAAGCAAGTTTTATCTTTTTATGAAGTTGTTTCTAGGCAAATTGTGAACTTTGAAAAATATGCTATTTGCTTTAGTCGAATGTGTGAACTAAGGGTGGTAGACTAGATTTTAAACCTTCTTCGTGTCAAGCTAATTATTAAGCAAGAATGATATTTGGGCCTTTCAGGTACACTAAGAGGTGTCAAAAATCTATATTTGAAAACATTCGACTTAAGGGATGGAAGTCCAAGTTGTTTTTGATTAGTGGGAAAGAAATTCTTCTCAAAGCTGTGGTACAATCTACTCCTACTTATTCAATGAGTTTATTTTGACTGCTAAAGTCTTTAATCGATGAAATTCATCATCTTAATGCTCAATTTTGGTAAAGAGGGTCAAATAAAAAGAAAAAATTACACTAGTGTAAGTGAGATTTCCTTTGTAAGCATACGACTAAAGGTGGCCTGGGTTTTCAAAAGCTAGATGTCTTTAACCAATCCTTATTGGTAAATTAATTTTGGAAACTTCTTCATCACCAAAATTCACTAGTAGCAATGGTGTTGAAGAGTTGTTATTATCCAGGTGGAGATCTTTTGCATGGTAAGGCTAAATCAGCTTCCTCATTTTTGTGGAAAAGTCTCTTATGGGGTCGTGAGCTGTTTGACATTGGATCACGATGAAGGGTTAGCTATTCCTCTAAAGTATCAGTGTACTATAATCGTTGGCTACCTAGGCCCCTTTTATTTCCTCATTTATTTTTGCATCTCTTACCGAACAACTATAATGTGGGTCTACAAACAAAGTTGAGTGCTTAGAATGTGCCTTTAATTCAACAATATTTTAACAAGGGAGAGATGAAAGTTATATTAAGTATTTCTCTTCACGGGACAGTAGGTGTAAATGAGTTGATTTGGCATTTTGACCAAAAAAAAAACAATATAATGTTAAGAGTGATTACAAGTTGGTTGTACAACAAAATTCTCCTTTTTCCTCATTGAATGCATCTAGATTAAAAGATTGGTGGATCCTTATTTGGAAGATTCATGTTCTTGTAAAAGTTAAAATCTTCTTATTAAAAGCTTCCCATAATTGGCTTCCCACCTTGGCCAATCTTTGAAGACATGGTATGCAAATTTCGAATGCATGTTCTTTATGCCAGCAATGTCAAGAATCCACGAGACATGTATTATGGCTTTGTAAATCCATAAAGTCCATAAGGGTCTCCTATCCCTTTATGCATGGTATGTGCTTCGTGAATCTAATTCTTTTATTGAGCTTGTCCTAATATGTATGTAGAGGTTAACTATGTTAGAGTTAGAAAGATAGGCAATCTTGGTTTGGAGAATTTGGTTTCGATGAAATCATTATGTTCATAATGAGGTCCTACTTAATGCTGAAAATGTTTTAGGATGGGCTAATAATTATGTTGAGGACTTTCGAATTGTCAACATTGTAAGTAGATCTTTAATTTTCAAGATGAATGTATTATGGGACCGTTAATATTTTTCTCCCTCAAAATCAATACCGATGCAGCTTATGGTTGAGATAAAGGATTTATTAGCCTGAGTATTGCTATTCGAGATCAATCTGGTGGTGTTCTGACTTCACTAACAACTAGACTCCAATCTTTTGTCTCGATAGATATTGCAGAAGCTTAAGAGCCTTAAGAGGTTTCCAGTTAGCTAGACGACTTAATCTACAATATGTTGAGCTTGAATTAGATTGTTAACCAGTTGTAAATGCTATTAAATTCGATGAATGCTCCATTTCTGAGTTGGGTCTTTTGATCCAAGAAACTAAAAAAATTGTTACAGTCTTTTCAAAGGGCAACAGTGTTGTACACACCTACGAAGGGTAATAGGCTTGTTGATGGCCAAAATTTTCACTTTTTGTCACTCAGGAAACAGATTGGCATGCCTCTATTCCTGCACCTTTATAGTACATTGTTAAGGATGAAATTCATCATTCTCCTGTACAATCTACTTTATGTAGAAGGACATCCCTTATTCTAGTTTTATTAATGAACTTATGAATTATAAAAAAATGTCAAATAATAATAATAATTTAAAAATAAATAATATCAACTAAATTGAGGAAATTTGATGATATACCAATTAAGAAAATGTTCTGGATTCTCCGTGAAAGGTTTTCAAAAGGAAGTATTTGCTACAAGTATGTAGAAAAGGGAATTAGAAGCTAACTTTGTTACTCTTTTATTATTGTGTTTAATTCGAAATAGGGTTTTCATTTATTCATTTAATTTCTCAATTAGGTTTGGTTACATTTCTTGATGAAGGAGATAATCTCAAATATTACATATGTTTTTGTTAAAAAAAAAATAGAACATTAAATGTGTGTTTGCAAATATTATATGACATATGTTAGAAAATTAGCTAGGCTCTCTAAATTCAGTGGTATTAACTTTAGCCATAGCATTGATTTTCTTTGTTAGAATTTTTATGTACCTTAAATTGTTAGAATTTTTATGTACCTTAAAACCTTTTAGGCTTGGTAGCATGATACATGTTATATTATATACGACAATTGAATTTGGATGGCTCCAAGAGTTATGAGCTGGTATCGGTCAGATCTAGGCTTAACCATTAGATGATTATGAAACATATCTAATATACCTTAGTGGTATAGAGGATGAGTTTCTAAATATAAAGCAAGTTTCTTGCAAGTGAATGAATGCACATATTTAGACTTTTCATCTGACCCAGATTGTAGAAAGTCTATCTTTGGTTATATGTTCTTCCTCATTGGTACCGAAACTGGTTGAAAATGTGCAATTTAGATATCCATAGCCAATTCTCTCTGTAGGAAGAATTAGTTGCAGCTTGACAAAGCCTGTCAAAAGAAGAACTATAGATATTCAAGTTAGTTGCAGAGTTTAGAATAGTATCAAGTTTAGTAGATCCTATACCACTGCATTGCAACAAATAACAAAATAATTGCTTAAGCCAAAAAGTCATATGGCACACCAGTATTCTGATCATGTGAACTCTGAATACCACATAGTTAAAAAGTTCTTAGCTATTGGAGATGTGATAGCATCTAAGATATATTCCTATAATGATAAAGCGAACCCACATAGGCATAAACTCTTACTGTGTTTGAGAAACACTTGTGCTGTATTGATATGAGATACCAGTACGAATGACACTAAAGCAACTGAGAATTTGTTGAAGTTGGTGCTTATGTGCCATTCTAATACTTATGAATATTGAATTATTTAATATTTATACAGTAAATATTTTGTATAATTATTAATACAATACAAATATATGGTACAATGCTTGTTACGTTATAGACATTGTATGATCTAAAAGAGTTCAGATCTAGTCTAAAAGAATTTAAACTAGTGTTAAGAATTAGTAGAGTTGAGTGTTATATTTATAGTAACAGTTAGCACTGTTAAGAGTTAGCAAGTTATAAGAGTCAACCAGATGTAAAAGATTATATCTTTGTTTATAATAGGACAAAGACTTGAGGGTATACTAGTAATGACATAGTTGTAAGGAGTTGTAATATGTGCTCAAAGATGTCATTATGCAAATATATTCTCAAACATAATATTCCTGATCTGCTTTCACCGATGTAGATCTGTCGGTGGATCTCTTTTTATAAAAATTAATGTATGTTATATCTATATAATATAGATGATTTTTCTTAGCTGACCATGGGCTTATCGGAAGCTCGTATATACATACGGATATTTAGTCAGGATTGAATGTTAAACAGACTCGTAAGGACGCCAATAAACATCTTATGAAACCATTAATAGTGAGCCCTCTCGAGTTGAGTAATATATGTGGTCCTTTAACCTTAGTGTCACGGTAGGCTTGTAAGTGATCCACCATATTTTGGTTTCATATATCTCACAGGACTTTCATGGTGTGACCGCTGGGTGTCGTTGGGTATGGTCCAATGCTTATGGAGTATGATGTGTATAGATATGGGATCCGTCAACTTTCATAGAGGAGTATTATATCCAGATACTCCAAGATTGTATTTCAATAAATCTCGTGGCCACGAGTACTAACTTGAGAAAGGTGTTTCCCAAAGGACTGAACAATATAGTAAATGTGTTTACGTATATTGTTCTTGAAAAATACAAATCTGGAGATAAGTTCATGGATGGACATATAGGGATTTGATAGTGTGCGTGGGGCATCGATCACAGACTTATAAAATAATTTCATTTGACAAATTGGGCGTGGATCAAGGGAGTCCCACAATATAAAGTGTACTCAATATGCACTTGAGTAACGAACTGGATTAAATTATTCAATTTAATAATTTTCAGCAGAACAGAATATTTGTTTCAAGAATTCTCCAGATGCGCACATGTCAGTACTTAAGTGTTAAGTATAATAATTAGTTAATAATTATTGTTGATTAATTAAATAATGACACGTACCACATTGTAAGCTTTGGGTTAAATTGACTCAAATATTTGTAAAGTGAGACCCACGTTGGGTTAATTAAAGGCTTAAAAGTTATTTCCCTAAATTGATTATTTAAGTGTTAAATAATCTAAATATTTATTATCACTTAAGAGTTAAGTGATTAGTTAATTTAACTAGAGTTAATTATTAGCTCATAGATAAATTGTTAAAACAAATATTTAATTAAAGACTTAATTGCTAAATGAAAAAAGATTTTATGGAGCAATTAATTAAGTTAAAGTAAATGTTGCTTTAAAGAAAAATTAAATGAAACCTTAAGGATTTGAATGAGATTTTTCTTGTCAAAGACATGTGATGGCCGACCATCCACTATTGTCTAAATGTTGGACACTTGATTGGCTTATTTATAAACCAAAATCATTTAATAATAATTTGTTAATCAAAAGATATTTCATACTATTAAATATATATATATATATATTCATTTGATGAATATAAAATGGTAAAAGTGGGCGACCATGATGTGTGTGAATGGTAGCCATTAAATTTATTTTGTCTTTGAATCAATGACGAGAATAGATGTGGCCGGCCATGATAATGGTTGTTGTCTCTTTGTATTCATTTTTAATATTGAAACAAAATGAGGATTTTGGCCATGGAGAAAGCATGAAGATGGAAAAGGGTTTTTATTTTCTTTTAAAGCAAAACAAGGTAACCAACCAATTTTAAAGGTAAGGAAAATTATTTTTGTTTTAAGTTTTTAAGTGTTAAAAATAATAAAAACTTGATAGCAAAAGTTATTTTACTATTTATCTTTTTCTCCTAAATAAATAGCCACTATTGTTGCATTTAAGTTATTTGTTTTGATGGATTTAAGTGTTGAATACATCAAGAACAAAATGAATATAGTCTAAGTGTTAGACTATGGAGATTAAGAGTTAATCTCATAGTTTAAGTGTTAAACCGATGCTGAAAAAATATAGGTTGCTATTCTAGCGGCTCAAACCCGCCATGTTGAGTTCTAAAACTATCAACGGGTCGCCGTCATACGATGTTCCAACTACAAATTTGTTTCAATTGCTTGATATGTGATATTCTCAATCATTAGTATTAATTTGATTAATATATTTTATATTTTATTCATTAGCGTAATGCATAAAAATTATCGTATTTATTTTTAGAAAATTAGATTTTCAGCTTCCGTTGCATATATGTATATATTAGATGCGTATATATATAAATTTTAAAATGGACACATGTACCACATGCAAACATCCAATAAGTTTAAGTTGTGAATCGGCATAAACTGACACCCCAACATTAACTCCTCTAAGGCTTGTGACTCAGTCTCTAAATATTATGAATGTATCTTTCTAAAGTAGCTTTTATATTATGATCTCCAGTGTTACCCTTGACACTATCATATACTTCAATGGTTAGATCTTATCCTAACCAACAGCCCCCCTACCATACATTCTCTTACGACCATTTTTATTTTGATGAGATAATTTTTAATGATGTCTCTTGGTCTGCATCCCTTTAACAATGTATATGGAGTGCCCATAGCCTCAATTGTGCTTATTACGTATAGTCCCCTTAAACATCTTTTGTATTCCTTATTTAAAAGTTACTAAGGATTGTATAACTTTAAATCTTATTCATAGACTAATTGTAGCATCTCCACCCATCTTTGCATTTCTTTCTGATTGCTCTTCAATCTCTATTCTTAACATTTTCTCTTATAATTCACATTATTTCTGTGAGTGTTAATAAACCTAGGGTGCATACATGTGGGATTGTGTTCAACATTATAAAACAAGCATTATTTATAATTTGTGAGCATGTGAAAGTCCAAAAATCTAATTTCTTAAACAATAAACACAATAAATTTTTCATGATATCTCATAAATGAAATTACAAATGTTTAATGAAAATTACCTTGGTAAGCCTTTAGAATTTGTTTCAACTGGAGTCCCCACTTTGAAGTGAACTTGTTCTCAATTCTAGTACCTAACTCGAAGGGCTTGAGTAGTCTAGAATGGAAGCCTCTTCCAGTAAAGGGTTTAACAACTTAAACCTTAAGTTTAACTCTTAAACAAATAGGCTTAACACTTAAACTTGGATTATTACAATACAATGAATTATGTTTGTTCTAATTTAACACTTAAACAATAAAATCACTTCATTGTTATTAATAGAAAGGCCGGCCATGTTAGAAGAAAAATATGAAGTTTTAACCTTTTGAAATAGCTCTCAACTCTTCAATTTGGGCACTTCTCATTTCTCTCTCTCAATTGCTGAATTGTCTCTTCTCAAATGAGCAACTTTTGCTCTTTTATTTACTTCATCTCATTTTCCCTCCAACAAGCAAGTAATGACTCATAAGTATGGAAATACTTGTCATTTATTTTGTTTATAATAAAAAAAATAAAAACAAAAGCAAAAAGGGATGCACTTGGTTGGATTGTGCAACCAAAGGGAAATATTTTCATTTCTTGTATTACACATTTTGGTCCCACCATTGACTTGTTCATTTACAATTTTGTTTGATATGTTTACATTAAACAAATCAAATGCATATAATGGAGGAGTGTTGGCTGAGAGAGACAAAGCAATTTGAAGAAACAATTTCTTCACTTGCTTGTTTAACACATCTTAGTTCCACCAATTTCATTAGCCATGTATTCATATTTCATCTCTTTATTTTAATTATATAAAAACAAATAAAACACATGCATAATGTAATAAACAATAATTATTTGACTTGATTAAAATAATAATATCAAATATTATTATATTTATTTTATTCAATAAATAATTTAATAAATAAAATAATGATCTTGTTTGCCCAACAAGTAAGATCATTTTGGTTATTTTTGAGTCAAACAATAATTGGCCTACAATGTGCCACATGTCATCATTCTATTGGTCAACAACTATTGTTAACTAATTGATGTACTTAACTTTTAAGTCTTGACAAGTGCACATTCTGAGGGATACTGATGCAAATGTCTAGTCTACTAGAATTTATTAGATTGCACTATTTAATCTGGTACGCTACTGCAGTACACAACGAGTAAAATTCATATTATAGGACTCCCTAGGTCCATGCCCGATTTTTCAAACGAAACTGATCTGTAAGTCCGTGATCTATGCTTTATATGCACATCACAAAAATTACAAATCAGCGTAATAGATCATACAAGTTGAGGTTAAAGCGCATACTATAATCCTTTTGCCATTTACATCCTAGATGAGAGAGGATATAGAATATCACCGTCAAATCTCCATGCGTTCATCCGTGAACTTATCTCCAAATACATATCTCAATAAATAATATACACAAACACCTTTACGATATTGTTTGACCCTGTAAAAAAACTCTTTTCTCGAGTTTATTACTTATGGCTATAAGTCTTTTTAAGATACAGTCTCAGAGCATCCAGATATACAACTCACCCATATAAGCTGACGAATCCCATATCTACACACATCGGACTCCGTGAGCATCGAACCATACCCAGCGACACATAACGGCCAAACCATAAAAGGTCTATGACATATGTGGAACTAAAGTATAATGGATCACTCACAAGTCTACTGTGGCACTCAGGTCAAAGAATCTCGTACACTACTCAACTTGAGAGGACCAACCATTGATGGCTTCATGAGATGTCTATTGAGGTCCTCATTGAGCCTATTCAGTATTCAGTTCTCATTGAATACTCGTATACCATACGAGCTTCCAGTAAATCCATGGTCAACTAAGAACAATCATCTAGACCATCTAAATATGGCCATACACTGATATATAATAAAATATTTCACTGACAGACTCGCATCGGTAAATTAGATCAGGAACACTGTGTTTGATAATACACGTGCATAATAATATTTCTTAGCACCTATTGCAACTCTTTACAACTATGTTATTACTAATATACTCTCAGATCTCTATCCCGTTACAGACAGGGTCCTAACTCTTAGATTTTGCTGACTTTTTTAACCTACTAACTTTTAGTAGTGCTAACTATTAACAATTATAATTTTCAGCATCGCTAACCTTTTAGCGTTGGTCTAACTCCTTTAAGCCAAATCTGAACTCCTTAAGATCATACAATGTCTGTAGCATAACAAGCACTATACCATTTAATTAATAAAATTAGTAATTTAATAAAATATACTGCATAAATATTATAAAATAAAATATTCATATAAAATAGGATGACATGTAAGCACAAAATCTAACAATTTCTTTAGTTAAGATCACTGTATGACTAGGCTTTTATCTTTTCCCTAATTTTTTTCGTCTTCATATTATGAATCATCATGGTTGAATGACTTATGCTCTTAATTTGGCTTTGTAACCTATGCTCTGCATTATAGCTCTACAACCTATGCTTTGCAATCTAGACCTCAACTAGACTTTGATACCACTTGTTAAAAAATTAGCTAGGCTCTCTAATCTGATAATACTTAGGTATCAACCTCAAGATACACTGACACCACTTGTTGGGATTTTTACGTACCCTAATACCTTATAGAGTTAGCATTTAGTACTCTAAAATTTCAACCGTTTTGCAGAAGACTTTGCCAACAAGAACAAGAATAGAAAAAGGATAAATACAATAATATCGATAACAATAATACACAAAACACAAAAATATATGTGATTTGACAACAAATGCCTCTATCTACAGTGGATCACGGTATCCTAACTTATTTTATTACTAGTTCATAAAAACTCAAGATCATAAAGATCTTCTCACGAGAGATAACAAGAAATACGCAACAGCAAGAGCTCTCATAAATAACCTATTAGTCATCTCTTGAACACTCAGGACTTAAGCACTCCCACAACATTCTTTCTCGTTCGCTCAACACCCTAAAGTTGCCTAAGCTCTCTATTCTATCTCTTGTTGGTACATTTATGTTCTTTTTTATGCACACTTAATCTAATGTGTTTACAATGGTTTATATAAGTTTTAATTCATCTTTGAAAACCCTATTTCTCTTTAGAATATGAGTTCATACAAAAAAAAAGAGTTCAAAACCGATTCAAACTAATCAAGACGGTTTAAAATAAGAAACTATCAAAACTGAGCACTACGATGCCATGAGCTAGCGCCATGGCACTACTACGATCTCAACCTAGTGCTATGACACTAGGGTTTTTGATTTCAACACCGCAACATTCATACCTAGAGACTGTCTCCTCGTGTGCTTTCTCACCCTTTTTAAAATTTGACTTTTTCATCTCTTTTTTGTATGTCTAACGCGTGCTCTACCTCGTGTCGACTCCTCATTGATTTTTAACTCAAAATTAAATTCAAACATAATTTTAAATCACCAAAATTCTAATAATATAGAAGTTGTTATATATAAATATATAATATTAGAACTTAATTTAAGAAATAGTTCAAATCCTTTTGTCTTTTTATTTCAAAATGTTCATTGATCTTATTCATAATATATTATTTTCAATTTATTTAATAATATGATCAAAAGACTTGTGAGTTGTGACATTACTAATATGGAAGAAATGAATTTTATATGATGAGTATTTTGAATCACTAAAATTTTAATAATATAAAAAAAATTTATATATAAATATATAATACTAGAACTTAATTTAAGAAATACTTAAAATTCTTTTGTTCTTTTTACTTCAAAATGTTCATTGATCTTGTTCATAATATATTATTTTCAATTCATTTTAATAATATGAACAAAAGACTTGCGAGTTGTAACACTACTGACAAAGAAGAAATGGACTTATACAATGATTATTAAATAATAAAAGTCTACTATACCTTAGTAGGTAAAATCAATAGCTAATGATAAAAAAAGGGCCAAGAACGAGCTACTTGCATGGATGATGCCATCGGCATGCTGCTAAGTTGTTAGGAAAAGAAACTCAAGAACGACAACGACGACAACTTCTGTTTTCGGTATAAAAGGGAGATGCATTATCATCACGAAGTGTTACTGTAAGCACAAGCAGGCAGGCTGGCTGTGCTTGACTGGGATTAAAAGCCAACTAATACTACTTACGATCAACAATATCATCGTGGCCTTTTCCTTTTGTCCCAAGTCAGAAAATCAAGTTTCAATCCATCTAGGAAGAGTTAGGAACTTCGAAGTTATAATTTTGGACAGAGATTTGCAGCAGGGCATGGGACCATCTGGGGTTTTGTGTCCGTCCTCAGCATATTAGGACGATTCACGTTGACATTGCACAATCAATTGCTATCTTATTCTCACGGCCTGAGAAAATTGGTTTTTGTGTTAACAGGACAATGTATCTTTATTGCACCCAGCTGCTTTACTGGATGGCAAGGACAGTGTATCTTTGACTTGAGATCAGCGCTTTAAATCTTAACTGAAGTCCAAGATAATATATATATATATATATATGTTGTTAATATTCTTTTTTTCTCTGGTGAAGGTATGTTATCCTCCTATAAATAATATGTGATCCTGATTAATTTAATGCATAATGTGGTTTTAATTGATTTAATGTATAATAAATATTACGTGATGTTTTATTCTGATTGATTTAATGTATAATAAGATATATAATATCAAAATTACAAAAAGAAAAAAGAATGCACTACATATAGGGCTCTTGAAGAACAACAAACAAATTTCTAGCCTTCCCGTATTCTCAACTACATGCGTTTACAAACAATACATGTATTGTGAAATGACTTAATTTAGGTATTATTCACACCCAAAAAAATCACAATGACAGAATAAGGGCAGCATCGTCTCTACCTTCCTGACATTAGATTGACAAGAGCGTGATTTTCATAGAAGGAGCCAACATCCCAGTCTTCGGTTGTTGAAGAAAGAGTCATTAGGGCAACCACAATGGATCTCATACTAGGACGTAGTTGTGGATATTCTTGTGTGCACACTTTGGCAAGCTGGGCCATCTACAATTAAAGCAGATAACATCGCTTTAAGAAAATGAAATCACGAACTAGAATCTTAACATCTTCCCTTTAAAATTGTTCTCACCTTGAGGAGGGAGTCAAGTGGATAATTGTCTCCAAGCCTGGGGTCAACAAGTTTACGTAGCTCCTCTTTCGGATCAGGCAGATTAAGAACTTTCTCGAACTGTGAAACAAATAAAACAGTTAAAATATTTCACGACTGCTCTTCCAATCAGCTCAAGATGGTGATGTTAGACAAGTGAAACCTAATGGGTCAAGGAAATCGATTGTAACTCCGGCACTTTGGTAGTTATTTGCTCTTGAATATCAAATGCAAGCTCATTGCATCTGATCCTACTAATACCGCTCTTAAACAATAAAGTAGAGAGTTGAGAGGAAAACTAACCAAAGCAACAAGGCCCTTAGAGTCAGCAGAAGAACCATTTTCCTTGACTATGGCTTCTTTTGCAGAAATAAGTTCATAAAGGACAACACCAAAGGCATACACGTCTATTTTGGGAGAAACATCACCATATTGAGCATATCTGCACAAGCATTACAAAATTTAATTCAATTTTCTAACAAATAAATACATCTTTCAAAGCAAATAAAGATAAACTCATCCTTGGAAATGGATCCATGGCCATTATCATACAAAAATGTAATACAAATGAAATGCAAACTAAGGTATATCCGAAGTGTGAAATGATATATAGCATATAAATAATCAGTATATCCTTATCAATAATGACACTCCAAGCTTTTCAATTCCAACTAATTGCTTTCGTAAAGCTTGGTTCAAGCCGCTTGATTGAACCAATTTTGTATTTTGGTTCTAATTCTCTATTTATTTTTTTCTTTTGAAAAACAATTTTGTTCTTCACAATAAACAAAGCTTTGAACTCTTCTGAGTCCAACTGAGACAAATTTTTTGAACTAAGGATGGCAGCGGACTGGGTTTGGAACGGATACCCCTAAACCGTATCCTCATCCGCTTAAAAAGTAAAATACCAAATCCTTCCCAAATCCGTTACGGATTTGGTATTACCAAACCCGCTCCAGTGAAACTCATTACCAAACCCACAACAGGTTATTTGCGAATTTTAAGCGGGTTTAATAATGAGTATATAACACCTAGTATACATGCTAGGAGCGAACGCTAAAAGCACGTATGCTAGGAGCGCACAACGTTGCACGCCTAGCGCTTAGCACGCGTGATAGAACCGCACGCTTAGTGAACAATGTTACGCGTCTAGTGCTTAGGATGCATGCTAGAAGTGCATGCTAAGCACAACACTTAGCACACGTGGCACGAGAGTACTAAAAGTGTGCAATGTTGTGACCTAGCTCGCCTAGCACGCGTGATAAGAGTGGAGCACACCTAAGCGCACATAGCACGCGTGCTAGGAGCGCACGCTAAGCGCGCAATGTTGCGCACCTAGCGCTTAGTACACGTGCTAGGAGCCCATGCTAAGCGCGCAACATGTACTCCTAGCACGCATGCTAAGCGCACTAGGCATGCAATACGCAACATATTGCTATTTTTTTCTTTAAAAATTTGAGAAAAAATGTAGTATTTGCAAATACCCGTTGCGGGTATCCGCGAATTTTTTGTCGAACCCGTACCTGTACCAAATTCGTTGTGGGCTTTAGTTTTGTATATCAAACCTGCTTTAAACCTTACCAAATCCTTCCCAATACAGGCGGGTTTTTGCAGATTTGCAAGTTTGCGGGTAATTTTGCCATCCCTAATATGAACACATCTTCTGGGCCTTGGATGAGGCTTGTGCAACTTAAGGTAAGAAACTAAGGGTGGGCAAAAAAACCAGGAACTGAAAAACCGCACTGAACCGGCCGGTTTGGTTCGGTTCGGTTCGGATTGGTCCCCTTTTTTTTAACAAAAAATTGATTTGGTTTTTTTGGGGGAAAAACGGACCGGTCCAGTTCGGTTCCGGTTCTAGTTCGGTTTTTTTCACACAAAAAAACTGAAAAAACCGAATCGAAAATTAAAAAAATCCATAATTTAAAATTAAAAAAAACCGGAAAAACCGAACCGGACCGAACCGAAAAAACCGGTTCGGTCCAGTTTGGTTTTTCTCATTAAAAAACCAGTTTCGGTTTTATTTTTCAAAAAAACCGAACCGGACCGTGCCCACCCCTATAAAAAACACATCTAGCCTAAATGTGACAGAACTCAGCTCAGTTGGCTTTGATTGCAAACCCCACCCAGAATTTTCTGTAGCAATGTTTCTAGCCCACATTCAACATCATTTTAACTATTTTCCGGTCACGCAAAAAAACCGCTCTTGTTAGATATTCAATAATAGTGCAAGTTGCTAGAAACATCTAGAGTAACCAATTGTTGAGCTTAAATTTGGTCATGCCTGCCAATTATAGCCCAATTTGCCATTGCTACAGAAAAAAAATCTTAACAAGACCATCTTACTCTGGAGGCATGTATCCAAATGTACCCACAAGACGTGTGGGAAGTGATGCACTTCCAACTTCTGTCAGTTTTGTCAATCCAAAATCAGCAACCTGCAATGTCAATGATTCAGCACAAATTGTGAACAGCTTTCAAGTAGCATCTTGGCAACAGAGGTAAGAATGTGACCTTCGCATGGAAGTTCTTGTCTATCAATATATTTGCTGATTTAATGTCTCGGTGGATGTAAACAGGGACTGTGTGCTCGTGAATATATTCCAGACCTCTTGCTGAATCAAGAGCAATTTGCACCCTACTAGACCATGGCAGAGGATCCATCCCTGAAGGCAAAGAAACATAATAATTGGCATTGCTCTCAAATGTGCTGCCAAAAGAAACAACGCTCACCAAGTACATGTAACCTCACCTGATCCACGTAAATGTTGGCTTAAGTTGCCATTCTCAATGAATTCGTAAACTAGGAAAAGAGAACCTTCAACACAGTATCCAATCAGACGCACCTGCATTGCATGTCAATGATATGTAATGCCTAGTTGATTAACAAAGTATATTCTATCATCAAACACCTAAAAAGTAGAAAAACTAAGAAAAATGAAAAAGAAAAAGAAGACCACTATTGCATATTACCAGGTTCAAGTGATGAACATGTGTTAAAACCTTCAATTCAGCAAGAAATTCCCTCGATGCTTGCATATCCATCTTTTTTATTGCAGCTTTCTGCATCATGAGGTCTAAAAGTATGAGTTTGATGAAGAAATTTGTATAACTAGCACAAGAAATCAACAAGATACAGGCAGTTCCTTGACCATGGATAAAGAAATTAGGATATGCATGCAAACTTACAATGAATGTATGCACATAGGTGAAGTTAAGGAAATGCTAGAGAAGGCAGAAAGGCATTATAACTGGCTACAAGCATAGCATATCCTATTAATCTATGACGTGACCCCCAGTCAAATTTAACCTGAGCAGATACCAAAGCGACAAAGTTGCTTATTCCTTTCTTATATTCACTTTGTAAATTGATTTTCTATCCAATTCAACTCACTCAACTAAGCCACATAAAGAGTTTGGAGTCAGCTAAGCAATTCATTTTCCTACACACCATTCAACTATGAGTTCCAAGGGAAATTGTTCCTCCTTTAAAAAACCTCCTTCTGCTCCCTATATTGTAGCCAAAATTGCCAGCAAAAGGAAAAAAAAAAACACATGGATTGACAGATTCAGTAAAGATAATCACATTATGCCATGTAGCTTCCAAACAATAATCACCTTGAACCCTGAAATAAGCTTTAATGATTTTGTTCCTAGATAATATAATTTTTAATTGATATAACATCTAATCATTCACCTCTCAGGTTTAAAAGGGTCTACCAGTTGTTCAATTTCTTAAATTCATCCCTTGACACTTTAGTCAATGCAAGGCAACATCACTTTTTTAGATAAGTTAATATTTTTCATCAATAAGCGTGGCTCTTGGTCTTTCCTGAATCAAGCACATGCTGAGCTAACAAAACAATTATGTACTATAATTCAGGGGAAGCAAGCATAAAACTCTTTTCAACAATTAATTATAACAAGTTATAAAGTCATAACTACAGACCTCTCCTCTCAGCTCTGCATAATAAACAGCTCCAAAACCACCTTGACCAATTTTATTAGCCATACTGAAATTATCAGTTGCTTTGGCAAGTTCTTCAAATGAGAATTCCACTGACTTGTCCACAGTTATCCCTGAAATGACAGTGGGGGTCCCAGCAGCTGGGCCGGTAGATTCGGCAGTTTTATCAGACATAATTCGAGGAAACAGATACAAAATAGAGGGAGAAATCAGTCTTATATGTACAATTACAATTTGATTTCATCATCTTGGAAACCACAGGAACAAGAGAAACCAGTAAAGCACATTTATTTATTTCACTTATACACAGGGAGTAGGGAAGAAGTCAACGTAAAAATTTACCAATCAGAACACTCCACAATCTGAAAACAATGACAAATTTGACAAAAAATAGTTGAAATACAACATATTGCATGCAACATATGGATACTGTTAGCTCTAAATGAACATATAGATAGCAAACTCTTCTAACAAAATCAGATAAGCACATCTCACAATTGTATATCTTAAAATTTTCAGAAAGTTGCACATTAAACATCTGATAAAAAACCCAAGAGACAATTTCAGGAAAATAGCTATTTAAGAAGTAAGCATCAGATGGCTACGCAATGAGGGGCAAAATGACCTCAGCATAAGTAAAGTTTATCAGCGGTAGTTCATTAGTTGATTTCGGGTGTCACTTCTGGGAGGTAAGAAGTCTAAAGAAACTTGTCAAACCAGGAATTACTAAGCACAGTTGGTTCATAAATCTCTAAATAAACAAACAAGATCCCCGGAAAAAGGAATAGAGGAAAAATAAAATACCAGATCCAGCATGAGCAGATAGATCTTGAGATGCTGTTGAGAGCAATGTTGCCCCTTTCCTCTTCTTTCGGTAAAATCCAACATATACACAAACTGCTAGTATAGCCAACCCAGCTACTCCTGCTACAGATATGCCAGCAATAACTCCACCAGATATTCCTGCTTACATAAAAGTAAAGCATAAGCTCAAAGTAGCATCAAATTTCCAGCTTAGCATCTCAGACCAGCATTTCAGTTGAAGATAATTATCATAAAACTAACATGCAAGGAAGGGCCAAACCACCTGTGCTGCAAAAGGAAAGAAGACGAACAAAAATAAAATTAAAAGTTTCACAAAAGATCCAAAATTAAACAATCAATAACAATAAATTTAGTGGCATGAAGATGAAATTGTTGTAATCACCTTGATGACTCCAAGGCTGGATAGACACCGTTTACATCTGTAATAAGAAGGAAATTCTTGGTGAGAACAGTCGATATTGCAATAGAATTAAATTTCTGCTACATGATGTTTGTAGGTCCAACAATTATTCAACAGTTTACTGAAATCATCACAAGTAGTAAATAACTTGGGAATCAAATAATCCATTGGACCCAAAATGATACATCGGAAGAATCTTTTTCATGAGCTCCACAGAATTTCAATAAGCAAATGCTGGAAACTGGGTACCCTACAAAGATCACTTAAATGATAATCAATTAAGAGACAAGATCATCAACTGAAGCAATGCCCAGGAAAAACATATATACACATTGAAACACAACGGATACCAAATTGGAGTTACTCTACAGTCCATGAAGGTATCGAACAGTGCATGGTATTCCCTAAACTGCACTTAATTAACAGTTTATCCAATTTTGAGAAGATCCACTGCCTTGCTCGACCAAAGTGGTTAATTGCTCCATATTGGAATATTGGCATTACACAATTCACCATTTTATAAAATAAAAAAGTGCAGCATCAAATTGATAATATTCTAATAAAATGCAAGTAACAAAAGCGATATCTTTGTTTCATGTTAGCATTAACTTAAATCATCTATGCCAATGCCATGACGAAAAAAGGGGTTTTCTGGTAAATTATCAAAACATATAACATAAGTAGAATGATACTAGTGTTGTTAAAAAAAAAAAAAGCAGACTTCATACTAACTTCAAGACATTGATGAATGCTGGACAATGCCTACTAAAGCATAAGCCTAAAAACGAAATCAACTAACAATAAATTCACTGAAGACAAGTATTACTGTGCCCTAAGCCACTATCAAATAAGAAGTCCAAATGATACATTAAACCAACACACATTACTTCACAAACTCCACACCAAATCCTGAAACCAAATGCCCAATTCCCATTAAGCATTTCCTTCGCAACCCACTAATACACTCAACTCACTAGGTAAACAAACCACTAAACCTAAACCCCATAACACAAATGAACAAATTCTACATCAATACATCATATTCCCATCAAAAATCACTCTTTTCAACACCAATTTTCAAAATCTTCATAAAAATTAAAACTTCAAATCCAGAAATAATCACCTGTGCCGGGAATATAAACCAACCCACTCCCTTTACTAAAATTCACATTAGGATTATAACTCTGCAGCAAACTCTCACTCAAATTCGCACTCCTCGCAATTGACTGCAAGCTATCCTCCGGCCTCAACGGGTAAGTAACAAACAATCCATAACGCTTCGACACGTCAGCATCCCCGCACGAACAATTCACCGTCACATTAAGCGTCCCCGTGTCCGGAATGTTCGTCGGATCATAACTATTAAACTTCCGCAACCACTCGGTATCAGTCAAGTTCGCGTAATAAACTCCCGCGACCTTGTCGTACGTGTCGCCGCGGTTGACGCCGAATCGGAACACGTGGCCGAGAAACTCACCGTTGATGCAATCGCACGGAAACGGAACGTTGATTCTCGCATCGGCGGGGAGTCTGTCTTTGTTAGTCAACTGTTTGTTGTAACTCAAAATGGCTTTGAAGTCCAAATCGTTGGGATCGACGAGTGAGGAACTTAGGGTTTGGGCGATGAAGGTGAGATTAGAGCCGGTCCAAACGTAGTACGAGGCCAAAGCCGTGTCACAGCCTATGCTGCACTTTGATTCGACGGTGACGGAACAAAGTGACAGTACGAGCAAGAGCCCAACTGTTAGAGGTTTCATCGGAGAAACGAGAAGTTAATGAAATTGAAAACCCTACGATTTTTTTTTTTTGCGATATGTGAAATTTTGAGAGAGATGAATTGAATCGAAAGTGGACCGTTGACCAGGTGATGTTTGCATTGATTCGGATTAAAGAATTAGGTTGGTGTTTGATTAGTTGAAAAAAGATTTGGATTAGAGTCGCTGTTAATTTTGCCATTAATTTTTTTAGATTTTTTTTTTTACCTTTGATTGAAATGTTTTGTCGTCATGTTTTGAGTCTTGGCCTAACTACCTGACGGCTGATATTGAATTCCCGCGGTTTTTGAGATAACTGGTTTTTATGGGCCGACCAAAAGTTGGGCCAACAGGAGCCCAATTTAAGTCAATAGTAGAAATTATCATGGATAATTTTGTGTGAAACCAATAAATCTTTTTTACGAAACCGTTGAACGTTTTTCCGATAATCAAATTGATATGAACTTGAATAAATTTATGACCGATTCGATTGAAATCAAGAGGTTAATAGGTTCATATAGTAAATTAATTTAACGCAAACAATTTACATGTTTAAATCATAGTTAATTGTGGTAATCATTGTTCTTAGTGCTCGTGTCAATTAGTTGGATTAATATTGGTTAACCTTGGCCCAAACTATGGCCCGTTTCTGTTAAAGGGGGCGAATGAAGGTGGCTTTTCGACACCAATGCGAGTGGGGAATGGGAATAGCAAGCTACACACCAGGGGTATTAACACTGTCAACCCTTAAGGTTAGCACAAATTACAATTTGATGTAAGTTTTAATTATAATTATAATATAATCACTCTACTTAATTAAAAAGACGAAAATACTCTCTTTTTTAAATATATTTTAGACATTTATGTGACAAAAAAAATATAATTTTGAGGGCATTTTTATCTTTTTAATTAAGTTAAAAGAGTGATAATAAAATTAAAACCAAAATCGTCTGTCAAATTATAAATTGTGTCAACCTAAATGGGTAACAGTGTTAATTTTCCTACACCATTTGATGATTCTAAGTTAGAACGGGGATATTAACACTGTACCCCCTGAGGTTTATAAAATTTATACTTTGGTAGTAATTTTAGTTTTAATGATATTACCACCCCTTCTACTTAATTAAAAAATTAAAAATATTCTCACCATTTAAGAATATTTTAATCATTTAGTCATAAAAGAAATATAATTTTGACAGTATTTTTATTTTTTAATTTAAAAAGAAGGAGTGACAATATAATTGAAATTAAAAATGCCATCAAAATATAATTTGTGTAAATTGCAGGGAAAGATAGTGTTAAAATCCGTTATAACACATCAAACAAAGAAGTTCATGAAATGTACATTTGAATTAGTCCAATGTTCCATTTCCACGTCGCCTACTTTTGTATATTGTCAAATTTCCGCGTCGCCCTGCTTTTGTTTATTGTCAAACATATTAATCCTGACTTGAAACCCCCATTGGATTTAAAATAATTGCTTTAAAATAGTAAAGTTCAAGATAGCGATTAGTGAATAATCCCAAAATAGTTTTATAGATAGATTGATTAATTATGTCTAAGTGCAATTTGATGTTTAAATATTCATTTTATAATTAGTATTTTAAAACCTTTTCCGGCTTATTTTGCATATTATATATCTACATTGATTTGACCATTATATTATTATTAAGATCAGCGACATAATAATAATAATAATATACATATCAATCTAATCATGATGTTTCAAGATAATGAGATTAAATAATCGCTAATATATTGTAAAGATTTCATTAAGGTATCAATTAATTATCAATTAAAAACCCACCCAACATACCTTAGCATCCTCTCTCTCTCTCTTTTTTATTATATTACATTTTCTCTTCGCTTTGCTTTCTTTCTTTCTTTCTTTGCTAGTTTGATTATATTATATTTAATTAAAAAAAGAATTTACACTCTTTTGCCTAATAATAGAGGAAAAATAATATATGTATATATAAAATTTAGTAAGTTACATAATTTATTATATAATGAGTAATATTATCACGTAATACTATTTAATTAATTTATAATTTTTATATAATTTATGATATTTTACATAATCTTATTACATATTTAAGTATTCATCATATAATAAATTATGTAATCAATTAAAAGAATTAAAAGGAATGGCAAATGGAAATATTAGAAGAACTAAATGACTAAACCAATGTTGATATAATTTATAGGTTGAAACGATTTGACCTGGTCTCTCTCAAAATTATGAAGGATCGTAACTCTAATCAATACTAACTTTAAAAAAAAAAACTAACTTACTAGAATTTATTTTCACTTAAAAGTTCTCTATAGATTATAACCATAATATATATATATATATCTTGTGACAAGAAAAACTAAATAACAAAATTAATTAAAAAAATATCTCTAATAAACACAATTCTAAATATCTCTAAATGAACATCAAATAAATGAAAAATAAACAAAAATCTTTACAACACTTTACGGCCAACCTTATAATATAAACATTGCCTAGTTGAAAACGTAATAATATAGAAAGGAAAAAATGTAGAGAAAAATAGGATGAGCACAAACTCTAAGAACAAATTTTATTACTATTTTTTTTTATACTTTATTAACTATATTAACATAATATAGATAGATCATTTTAGGATACATTAAAATTCAAATGCAATATCTAAATATATATATATATATACACATATATATATATATTATGTAGTTGAAAATATTAAATATTTTTTATTATGTATGTAGTTGAAAATCTTATAAATTTTTTATTTATTTTTAATAAATTATTAGGCTGATAATTTAAAAACTATACTAGAAATTAAATTAAATTTTTTTGTAAAATTCTTTACTATCTATAAAATAAAATTTGTTCAGCTACTAAATTAAAAACTATACTAATAATTGAAAAACACACCCAATTAAGTAATCAATAGAATAATTGAATTATACACTTAATGTAACTACCAACTCACGAGCAGAGTAAAAAGGAATAAGCTAATCAACATCTGATGGCATTACAATGCACAACAGAGTAAAATATTAATTGGTTGTATACGCATGTGCAGAGCTATAGCTTCAAAGAGTTAGGTGTTCAAACACATCGTCTAAAACCTCTATATATGTCTGAACAAATCCCAAAAATTTATATTTAAATTTATAATTGAATAGAAAAAAGTACATGTTAAGTGATTAAAAATTATTAAGTATAAAATATAAATTTATAATTAATCTATCAAATTTTTAAAAAATTTCATTGCAGACTTCAATAATAAACTTTTAGGTAAAAATATTATATATATATAACATTCACAAAGAAATAATTTTTGAATGTAAAAATAATCAATGTTGCTAGAAAAGTCATTTAACAAACAAAATTTGCACATAAAAAATGTTTAGCTTTATCATATTACAGAATCTTTGAAAATTAGACTAAAGTATTAAATAAAACTCCAAAACAATTTCCGTGTAAGAAAATAAATTTCCTTTCTTTCTTATTCCTTTTTTTACTCACTTTCACGTAAAATTATATCTGATTAATTCATGATAAGAAGAATTTTAAATTATGAAAATACACTGTAATTTTTTTATATATTAATCTCCCCTTTTTTACAAAAAAAAATAATAATATTACTTTAAAAATTATAATTCAACTAGAATTTTTATCTAATCATAAGACAAAGAGTACTAAAACTTATATTTAAAAAAAAAACGTAAATATAACACTAATTAAGAAGATAAAAATTCCTATCCTTTTTTTTTTTACGTGAAAAAGAATATATACCAATAATGATAATATCAAAAAAATTCTTAGATTAATATACTACTAACTGAAACTAAAAATAATTCTTTTTAATAATATCAATTATGATTTTTTCAACTAAAAAATATATTTAAATTGAAATTCACTCTTCATAAAATCGCTTAGTAAAATTAAAAAAAAAAATTAAGCATTCTTTTTAAAATATAGATTATTTTTTTAACAAAGTGATACAGGTAAAATATGCAATTCAATAATCTATAGCAACTAAGTTTCAGAAAAATTGCTTTAAAATAAAACTAATATTGTATCTATTTATATAGCTGCACATGGAAGAATCATTATCATGAATTTGTCTTTAAGTTTACTTCTTAATAAAATATTGCAACCACTTAAGACAATGTTATAAACTAATCATACAACTTTTCAACATTTGCAAAAGATTTTCTTTGTATCCATGGCTAGTTCTAATGCAAACCAATAACTTGGTTAATGGAATAAATAATAATAAATTCTCTCAAAACAACAAAACTGATTACCACAATTCTTCTATTTAAAATTTATTTACGTATAAAACTTTTATAATAAAATAAAGTAATATGGTCTCAATAAATTAAATAGATAAAACTTCATCTTTTAGAAAATATAACTATACGTAAAAATAAATTAATGTAATATTTCATTCACCGTTCAAATAGCTTAATCTTGATTTACTTCAAATCCTTTTGCATACTTAAAGTTGGCTTCACCTCCTCCATTGGATTACATCTCCATTTTCCCAATTCAAAACTTGCTTCTTCTTCTAGTTCTGATAACAAATTCTAAAACCCACGTCTCGTCTATTTTCTCCTCACGTTATCTTTATGTTTTTTTTTTCTTTTTTCACCAAAAAATTGCTTTTAGAAAAAGTCACATTTTTTCAAATTTTAAAACTATTTTTTTTTTCCTTATCTTAACCATGCCATCCTATTATCTATCAAATTCAAAAGTAAAAATAACCTTTTGAATTTTCAAAATACTTTAAATTAATAAAAAATATGGATTTTACATGAGTAGTGTCATATATATAAAGTTGGGATATTATTTATGGATGTGTCACAAATCAATTATTATCATTTATTGAGTAATTTTAATGAGTTTTTTTTAATTATTATTAATATAATAATTATATCAATAATAAATATATAAGATATCATAAGACATCGTGTAAAGTTAGATATAAAATTTGTATTGTAATTTTATAAGATTATTATTAATAATTATTTATAGAATCTAAATTGCAAGAATTGAATATTTTCTTTTATAAAAGAAGAGAGAGAGTTCATCATGCAGCCATTATATCAAGCCATTGAGATGAATTCACAGGGAAAGGAATTAGAAATGGAGGGTGATTGACTACTAAGAGTCTCTGAACATGAAACCCCAACAAAAATAATTCACTAGACTTTGAAAAGCTCTCTCTCTCTCTCTCTTCCAATTTGAAAGGCAGCTGGTTTTGACTCTTCTCTAAAATATTTATTAAGGTTAATTTCATCAACAGTTCAAAAAAGGTTATTAATATCATATCCATGGACACCCAAAATTTGGATTCATTCATGATTCAACTTCCCACTCAAGTGATTTTCTACACAACCACCGCAAAAAAAGAAAGAAAAAAAACCAACAAAAAGAAAAGTAAAAGATGCCTTTCAGATCTTATAGAGACTCAATGCATTGCCGCAGCAAAAACTTACTATGATAGAAAATAAAATGGGCATGATCATGAAGATGCCTTTCAGATCTTTATGGGTATTTTTTTGGTCATCACTACCAAAGGTGAATATGAGATTGCAGTATAGGTAAGCATACAGTTCTCTCTATACATATCTCAGTCGGAAATCCCACAAAGAAATCTACATGTGCAATTTTGTGGAAGTGGGAGAAGTGATGACACATCAAATGAAGATGGAACATTGTTACTAATTTGTTAGCTTGTTGGGTTGCAAAATGAGAAGAAAATAAAAAATTTGTCAAAGTTTTGATGTCACATTTGGAAATTTTGAAGTGTCTTGTATATGGAAGATTAGACGCGCATTATGATTTTAGGTGGCCATTCATATTCAATAATCAAGATCCTCTTCATTTTCATCATCATCATGATTATATCTCTTCCACTAACCTGTAATTTCTTGAACTTGCACATGTTGGAGCAAGAAAGATTTTGGGCAAAACAGATCATGCATTATGTATTATCACTAAAGATTATAACGAGGCAAGTTTAATTGGGACACCCATATGGCAGGAAAATGAAGTGATGCTTTGTGTTTTGGTAATTGTGCCTTCATGTTTCACTTTTGCTTACTTTTCAAACAAATATTGTTTCATATTCAATACCCTCCTAAGTGAAGGCAATTTTAGTCCCTCAAGGATAGATGGTCTCTTTTTTTTAAAAGAGTTTGTGTGTACTTATGCTTCGATGGTTTTAGTCATTAATGATAAGAGAATAGAACTCTATTTTAGAATTTGACTAAATAATGTAGTTGAGTTATAATTAATGTTCTGATCAATTTAAAGATTATAAATTATCTATTCTTTTTTAAAATTTTATCAAATAAGATAATCACGTTATAATTAGTATTCTAATTAATGATAATTACATCTTTTGATTAATGTCACAATTTTAAGTTTCGACTACTTCTTTTTAAATAATAAAAATATATAAATTTTTAGAAACTTAAAATACTATTTTTAAATTTTAGTTGTTTTTTAAGTTAAAATTTATCATAACTCTTAATAATTATGTGAGTGCATATGGCAATGCTTTTGCAACCCTTAACTAGGTCTAATAAAAATTCAAGCATTGATTTATGATAGAACTGAAATGAATAATGTTTACGGCAAACCCTACATGATGCTGAAAATTCAACGACCCATGTGATGTTTAATCAAGAATCTGTCAGCCTGTGATACATTTGATGTTAATAATTAATCAAGAATTGAATTTGTAAACTTTCAAAATGACAGCTATCTTATCTATGGCATGAGAGAGCTCGGGAGAGTGGGTCAATTACATTTACAATGATTCACCTAAACACATAAATAATATAACTACATTACTTTACTAATAGTAACATCGTAAGACTTAATATAAATATTTATTCACCCACATTGATTCTCCTCTTTTAAAGTCCATTATTTGATCATTATAAGAGTTTATGGCCGTTGGACCCCATGGTTTATCTTGTGTGATTGAAATACTCTCATGATTCCGAAATTGACTAAAACACCTTCCTTCATTAATATTTTTCGTTAATTTTGATAGGCTTAAAGGAATATTAGTACATTTAATTTAATTGTATAAAACAAGTGGCATAATTTTAATAAAACTAATCACAAATTAATTTATTTAATTTAAATTTAACAATAAAAAATAAAATAATATTTTATTTAAATCACAATTAATAAATACTAATTTTCTCCTTTAATTTTCACCATCACCCCTTAGCAAGGAGAACTGCCTGCCTGCCACCTACCTTTGGTCTCCTCATCTTCATTTTCTGTCCTCACTGCTGCTACCATCACAATTTCTCCTCTCTTCAAAATGCCTCCAAGAAAGAAAGAAAATTCATTGTCGTCAAGAACATTATCATTTCTTCAATGTTTCATAACCCTAAATCTAATTTAGTCAATTCTAAATCCTCCAAATATAATCCCTTCTTAATTAATACAAAACTTTACAATTTTTCCTGATTTGGCTTGCTCTTACTAACACGATAAGAGTATAGATTTTTATTTTTAAATTTGACAAAATAAAATAATCGAGTTATGATTAATGTTCTGACCAGTTCGGAGATTGTAGATTGTCTATTCTTTTTTATAGTCTGATCATAGCAACATTACAATCAATATTTTAACTAACTCAGAAAAAGTGTTTATGATTCAATGATTCAAAGACTGAATTGATGTTATCTTTTGAACTTTTGTGAACCAAAATTTTTTGAACGGTGTAAACCACAGTTTTTTAAACTTAATAGTTTAGAATCTTTAAGCCTTGTAAATCGAATCCAGAAACAATATATTATATACATTGATGAAAATTTTGAAATATAAAATACTATTTAAAAAAAAAATTAGTCGCTTTTTAAGTTACAAATTACCGTAACTCTTAATAATTATGTGAGTGCATATGACAATGCTTTTGCAACCTTTAACTAGGTCTAATAAAAATTCAAGCATTGATTTATGATAGAATTAAAATGAATAATGTTTACGGCAAACCCTAAGAGGGTCAAATTCAATAGAGGTCCAGGACATTGCTGATAAAACCATACTCCAAACACCCTTCTTTGCGGCAAAATCGCAGCACCAGCCGGGCAGACAAAATGAACACAAAATAAAATCCGTCGCCGAAACAGAACAACAACAAGCGGAAGTATAATAATATAAAATACAAAACAAAAACGAAATTCTAAGGTGAAAGTGGGAAGAAATGAAGAAGACAGAAGAGGTCCACCGGAGAGAGGCCGAAAAATGGCCCTCTCCGATGGAATTTGTGAGGGTGACTAGCAGCGGTTGGTAGAAAGTGGGCTTTAGTTCGAGAGAGTTCTGAAGATGTGGGTAGCCCTTGATTTAGTCTGTGATACATTTGATGTTAATAATTAATCAAAATGACAGCTAGCTTAGCTTATATACGGCATGAGAGAAGCTCCTGAGAGTGGGTCAATTACATTTATAATGGGCTAATGAACACAGATTTTGAATGTGAATCCGTGCGGGCGAGCCGCGGCAATTCTTTGTCATTATATATGCATATTACATATCTTTTTGAATGAGAAAAAAGAAAGTCATCCCTTGACCTTTTCTTACTTTCATTTTTTTTTTTAATTCACCAACACTTTTATCATTCTCATTCCTCAATTAGGTCGACAAAGTTTTCTTAATTTAGATCTTGATTCGAACTTTTTATCAATCATTTAATCGCTTAGCATATTTTATATACAATTCTCTTCTTCTTTTCTTTTTTAGAGAGGAAAAATCAAATTTCAAACTTAAAAAAAAATGTTATAAATTCTTTATTATTGAAGTATTTAAAGAAGTGCTCTAAATACAGTTTTCTTATTATTTCAAATTGACAACCAGTTTAATATTAATGAAAGACCAATAAATCTGAAGAGTCTTTGATCAATGAAACTTTTGTCACAAACTTCTTTATGACACTCAACATTGAGTACCCATGAACTTGTTCATTTTGCCAAGCATGTTTTTTTCCATTTAAAAGGATTTTCTTGTCTTCACACTACTGAAAAGGGCAAAGAAAATTATGAGTCAAGAAAGGAGATTCATCAATTTCATGCATACTAATCATCAGTCATAACCCTACAAAGGGAATTTAAGAAAAAGAAAGAAATCTTTTTTTCCCAACCGTGCATCAAAAAGGGTTTCCAGTCTAATCAAATAATTCAGAGAAAAGTAATCTCATTATTCAAAGTTTCATCATTTTAAAATATGAAGAATTTCCCTAACTTGCCAATCAAGATTAAACAAACCCACTTAATTGATCAACACACGATTAAATTTAGCTGGTTTGGTGACTAATATCATCTTCTTCGAGAAGCCTTCGTATAAATGTTCATATTATTGGGGGCACTGTTGAAAAAAGAAAAAAAAAACCAAAAGTCTTTCGGTTTGCCACGTGGTGACATGTCATTGGAAGTTGAATGAAATTTTCTATTTACACGGCCGACCTTTATGAGACGTGGGTTATATTATTTTATATTATATGATGCTGTATTTGTTTGATTTGTTATTGCCCGTTGGAACCACGCGCTTCTAATTTCTACAAATATAATCAAGTGCGTCGGTATTGGCCCTTTGACTATTTTTATGACCCAAATGCCCTTTGTCTTTTAATCATTAATAAATATAATATTATTAATAAGACTACATAATGTTACATTTTAAAATTATTAATATAAAATCAGATAAATTATTAAAATTTTATACCAAATAATTTTATTATAGTAGGCTCGAGCTAAACTTTTTTAAAAGAGAAATATACAATTTAATATAAGGGTTCATTCCAATAATTGGAATTTTTAACTCTATTTCAAATAAAAAAATTTTACACTCACACACGAATGATGAAATATTTTTTTTTAAAGAAAAAAGAAACACCCAAATGCCGTTTTTGCTTAAACCAAAATCCCGTTTTCTATGAGTTTTAAAATTATATTTTTAGAAAACTTTTTTTTTTTGGGTTTTTGAATATAAAAATGATGGGCATTTTGGTTCTTGCAACAATTGAAGTAATAACAACATATCGCTTCCCTTACCCTCCAAGCTTTCACATATATATATGGGGTTTGGGTTTAATTTCATTATGTCATTGTCCCAATTGAATTGTGACCTCCACCACCCCCCAACCGCCATTCTACGCCACTGATTCCACGTTTGACCCTTTTTCTGATAAACCCCCCAAATACTCAAATCACCGTTTGATTAAGATCAAACGGTAATAAACACATGGACCCAACTAAAATAAGCCCTGCCTATGGTCAATATCATTTAAGATTTATAAAACAAATGCATACACATTGAGCACTTTGAGAAAAATGGACCGACCACGGTGAGCCTAGGCCATATATACAAGTACAAGCTACACCACGACCTTGCCTTTACAAATTTTCAAACTCCCACCTCTATCTTTCTGAAAGACATTCTTTGAAAAGTATGAATCGCTTCCAGCAAATTTGCTTGCTTCTTCTTCTTCTTTTCGTTGTGTTTGCTCCGAGGATCGACGCAGCTCGATTCAGGAGCTTTTCCAGTCCTTCAGGAAGAACCAAACAACAGCAGCAGCAGGTTTTTGACTCTTCATCTGTTTCTGGTCCTTATACCAGCAGCCAAGCTAGAGAATTCGAATCTGAGAAGAGAAAGGTTCCTACAGGATCCAATCCATTGCACAACAAGCGATGAGTCTGAAGTTTCTGGGAGAGCCTGCCGCTCCATGTTCAGATAATATATGTTCAATTAATTATTTTTATCTTATATTTTTCAAAATTACTTAGGCTTGATAATTATTTATACGCTAGCTAGAGGTTTTTTTTTTCTTTTTTCCTTTGGCTGATTCTGGGTAAATTCCATATTATATTTTAGATACATATACCTAGACAGAGTATATGCTGTAGAGATATCTTGTACAGAAGGGTGGAGATGAATGTTTGTTGATTGAAGCTAATGATATGTATGCGGTAGCTAGCTAGATTCATATATAGTATTTCTTCAGTGATCTTTATTCGTTTTGTTGAATAGGGTTCATTTGAATCCCATATTCAGAAATGGGTTTGTAATAATCTTATAATTATGTGAAAACATAATAGAGAGATTCAGATCTTTTTTATGATCTTGTCCATTTGAATCCCATATTCAGAAATAGTTAAAGAGTACTTGTTCTTGTCTTTATCCAAATTCTGCATCAAATGGATGAATCTGAAGCAACTCATTTGTTTTATATTGTAAAATCTCCTGGAATGTCACCATCATCTGCCTGCATGTACAGTTCTTCCCGATAATCTCTCTCTCAAGGAGTTGAAAATGTTAGTGCATATATGAACTCTAAAAAGAGTCGGAATCTTCACTTCGTTACTCTGCAGCTTGTTTATTGGTTTCATGAACAACAGTTTTAAGAAGTAACTATGAAACAGCAAAAGCAGTGGCTACACAGAAATCAAGATGATCAGTCCTTGTTTAGAGTTCAAAAATGACTCAAGTAAGTGAGTTTTCCCGATTTGAAAGATTTGAGTTGACACTGAGAGACTGAATAAATGAGCTTATTAGGTCATTTTAGTCCATTATATGCCCCAACATTAATGGATAGTGTAGATATTCATAATTTCATACAACCACCATGCAAGTAAAATGAGTTAACTCTTTTATGCAGAATGGAATGTATGTTGGCTATTTTATTACTATTGGTCCACACTCCTCACAATACCAAGCCCACTGAAATGAATAATCTAGTTACAGCAATTCTCCACAGCTTCCTTCTCGTTGTTACGACTTGTTGAATTTTAAAATATAAGAGTTATTGTTTGACATGCGAAAGTTTGTAATTTTAAAGCACATCACTTAGTAGACAATGTTAGGCATCAAAAGTTACAGACTGACCAAACTCAAAAAAAAAAAAAAATGATAATTGTGCTTCCATTAAAAAGTAGGGGAAGGAAAAATGAGAGTGGGATGGAATTGATTGCATGGGAAACTGAGCTGTGGCTGTGGCTGGGTTGTGTAGTATTGACCGTAAGTGTGTGAAATAATAAGGTAAGGGATGGGGCGGTGCCCACTGAAAGTGAATGTGAGTGCACAGACGCCATGCTGGTTCCCAGTCCCACACCTCGCCTAACGCTAAGGCATGTTAGCATATTTTAGAGTTAGTTGAACAAATTATTACGGCGCTGACCCTTGAAAACAAAATATATAAAAGTCAAATTAGATATAGATGTTGGCATATTGCTATACCCCATCGCCACGCTCCATTGACGCCACTTGACAATTCACTTTTATACTCCTTACACTATGTATATATTGGTCCTTCTGCCATCCAAATATTGCTTTTACTCCATTGTTTCTAAAGAAAATTTGATTAATGTGTGTGAATTTACGTGTTATTAAGCCGGATTCAATCTCAAATGCATAATACATTCGTGATTCAAAGTCAATTAATGTGGAATTAATATGTTGTTGTTGACGCAAACTCAAAAATATATAAAGTGGGCTTATTTGAGTTTTTTCTTTTTATATACATTAGTAAAGAGTCAATTATTAAACTCGTATTAGGTGCTTATTACCATAAAAAGACTTATTTGATTCGAATTCTTTTCTTTTTTCAAATTAGATTTAGAATAGAGTTTTTAAAAATTATATAAAAGCTTAATTTTTCATTGTAATTAATCATTCTACTCAATAATATAATACTATAATTTTCTCTCAATTTAACTTTATTCTCTTTTCTTATTTTCAATTTAGGATTGCAGCCCTTGCTTGTTATTTTTTTTAAGCCTAATTGTTAAACTTTGTTTGTCCTTCCTCTCAAAGTACCCAAGTTCTACAGTTTGTTTGCTATCTCACAGTCCAGGTTTATCCTAAATCTTACTCGTTGTAAGTCAAATTTAACTTTACCTTATTTGACAAAATCCTAACCTTAGTTCCTTGTGAATTCAAAGTGATCGTCATTCTAACAAGATACTAGACATACACAAATCCAACCCTTTAATTTTTATCCGCGAACATCTTTTTGGCACTCTCGGTGGAATCATATTCTGTATGCCAGTAGCAGCTAGAGATATGACTGAGGGTAATAAAAATACCAATGCCAAAAAAAATCCCGCAGAATCATCTGGCGTGGCAAAAAAGGGGAGGAGTTGTCCATGACCCTATGTTCTATCAGAAAACTATTAAACTCTGCACGTAAAGAAGAAACAAGTCTAACCAATGTCGAAGAAGATTTATTGAGCCGACAGTTGGAGGAGTTTTTGAGAGATTCTCTCCCATCTCTTAGGCCATTTTCTATGATTGATATTCAGGGACTGATTTCTCAAATCTCTTTGTAGAATTAGCAGCTTAACACAATGCTCATTAATCAGATGGTCGCAGTATTTAGACCACTAATAAAAGATAACCAAAATATTAGTTGGAGCATTCTAAAAAAACCTTGAGTCAATGAGACAACCAAATCGAGCTCATTGCTCTTCTACAAGGTCGACGTAGCCTAGAACTCTAGAAGCCTCGTATGCTCCAAAACTATAACAAGCCGACTATAACATGGCTCAGTTAGTATCCTAAGGCGATTTAAGATAGTTGAGTCTACAAATTTTTAAGTCCAATTGAACATATTTTCAGTTATGATTTTGTTGAAAATATGATAAACTTGAGGAGCATGCACCAACTTGCTCAACAAACGCAAGAATAAGTCGATTAGTCTTAACCAAGATCGATTCAATTTGACTCTACAGAACCACAAAGACTAGTCAGCTATCAGGGTAATGAGATTAATAGAAATATGTTGGTTGAAGCCTTACTAAATATAGGGGTGGATCTGAAATCAATTTCTCTGTCGTTCTATAAGAAGTCATACCCTTATAATATAGATTCCTTATTCCCTTTTTCAAAAGGTTATAAGATTTCAAAGTTCTTTTTGTTATAAGGAGAGTATCATGACCTTTGAGCATATTTCAAGGTTTACCATCTAGTGTGGAAAAGCCAACTCTTCTCCTTTCTAGAAGCTAAGATTGTTTGGCAACTCTTTGACAAAGACTGCTTTCACTGGTATACCAATCTTATGCCAAAGTTGATTGCCAGTTGAGAATAGATCTCTGACCAATTCAAAAAAATACTGTAAAAATCATAACCATTCTCGTTTTTAACGATTCTATTCTCCCAGAGAGATGAAAGATAAATTCCATGCCGAATTCTATTAGCTACCACCTGAAGTCACATTGGCCGACTTAGTTAAGGTGATGCAGATGCCATGTGAATCAATATCTAAATATATAACCGATTAAGAAAGCTCAGGTCACAGTGTCAAACATAAATCACTGAGGCTGGTTGTGTGCCTATGGTAGTAAGAGGAATGTCCTTTGCGATGAGGAAATATTTTGAAATGCACTGATTTAAGGACCTATATGAATTAGTCACTATAACGACTAGTCATGAGAGGCTCCGCATGAAAAAGGACCAAAAGAGAACGTCTTCTAAGGGGATCTACAATAAGAACCAATTTGATGTGACCGTTATACAGGTGAGTCAGAGAGCGAACTCGAATTCAAACTTATATACTTTTATAGTGACAGTTACCGACCCGAGTCCTCCTCGAGAATCGAGGCAGATCCTGCGATGATATGTGACTAACATATTCTTTACTCATACATATTATACAATGAGGCTACCTGTCTCAACAAAAAGTGTACATATGTGATCCAATATACAAAATATATACAAATATATAGACTGAGATATTTATGCAGCTATGCACGTTGGCCAACTTCAAAATGTGATGACTGTATCACACTACACCAATTCTTGTGACAACCTGGAAAAAATAGGGGAAATAGAAAAAAAGGGTGAGCTTGTGGCTCAGTGAGTGGACATAATCTGAAAATATCATATACTTTATATGTATTGTACACGTATAAATCTGTACGATAAAATAATCATGAAACTGTATACTGATTACTCAATAAACTTGTACTAAAAGTATGAGCCGTCATAAAATCTGTGGTAAAATTGAAATCATTACATAATACTGGGATCTGAAAATCTGAAAGTGCAATTTATCATAATATCTATTATCAAGCTGAATATATGTAACATAGCTCTGGAAACATATACTACATACATACTGAAAACCACACCAAATTTGCACCCGGAAAAAATCTGGTCTAACCTGATGGAGTAACTCACACACAGGCAGAGCGGAGGATCTGAGCTGGTCTAACCCGACAGAATGCTGCATCGCTCGGGCAGAGCAAACTAAACTGGTCTAACGCATGCGCAGAGCAACTACACTAAAGGGGAGGGTACGCGTATGGTGGTTCAAAAACTACTACAATATAATATCATGACCATAATTATTCTGAAATAATTATTTCTGTACTGAACATAATTATAAACTGTACTATAATAAATTCTAAAACATTTCTGAATATACTAAATAGTATAAATATTTTTCTATATAAAATAAATTATAATTAAATTTAATAACGCGTAATTTAATCATAATCGGTTGTATTAAAAACATATAATATATATATATATAGTTATCCACTCACAAAAGTATGCTAATCCTGAGCTAGGTCTGGATTCTGAGATCTACCCGCTATCGGCACACCTCCTATATCATAAAGTGTAAATATACATCATTAGTACCGATATGTATTATAAATATTAAAATATAAATATTCTAATATCGTAAAACTATTACCCGTTAAACCACTGGGTATAATTCTGACTACCCAAACTAATTTCCTAAAAAAATTTATTTTTTTTCTTTCTTTTTTCTTTCTCCTTCCCTTTCTTCCCGGTTTCTTCCTTTCCCTTTCTTTTTCTTTTTCCTTTCTTTTCTTCTTTTCTTTTTCTTCTTTCTTTTCTTTCTTTTCTTTTCTTTCTTCTGTTCGGCTTTCTCTTTCGGTTTTCTTTTGCTTCTTTTTCTCTCGATTTCGATTACTTCTTTTCAAATGAAGCAATACAAAACGACATATATATATATATGTCGGCCACCTCTTCATTTCTTTTTTATTTTCTCTCTCTCTCTTTTTTCAATGCCACTAACCAATATATATATATTACATGTGTATTACATATAGCCACAAAATTGAAATGTAATCTTTAATAGTTACAAAGTTTAAATTCGAACTATTTTACCCTTAAGCATATTTTGTCCCTCTCCCACTATTTTCCTCCAAAATTCACTCAAACAATACTTTTGAAAAACCCGAGCTTAAGAACAAGTAGATCGAATATTTGAGCATTGATATTTTGAAGATTGAAAGCTAAAAAGACCAATTGAGAAGTGAAAATTTAAAAAATAGACTACAAGAATAAAATCGAAGATAAAAAAGAAAAAGAAACACAAAATCCCTTGCGCCTTGGGCAAGGTTCAAAGAGGGATTGCATGCTCGGTCACGCAGCATAAGGCATGGCACACGGCCCCTCCTTGTACCTCACGCTAGGCGTGAGAAAGGGCTTTGCCCCTGGCCTTAAGGAGTAAGGCGTGGCACAGCACGAGGTAGGCGCAAAGTGTGAATTTTTGACTTTTTTTTTTCTGTCCCCGAATTTATTTTTTCCCTCAATTTACTATATTTTTCTCATTGACGCATTATATTTCTACTTTATTTCATCATAATACACTATCAATATATTTCTATACTTATATTTTTATAAACTAAACATAAAAAAAATTAAATCCATTGTAAAATAAGTTTTTGAGTTATATTATTGACAATGGCAATTTCGTTCATTCATTATTTTATTAGCTAATAAAGATTAGCCAAATACTTTTTTGCTATAAAAAATTATAACCTTTAAAATAGTGGCTATTTGTGTAAATTTTTAGCTTATTTTTAGTGTATTTGTTTTTCAATTTAAAACTTAATCGTACCAATGTAAAATTGAACCAATTAGTTCTAAATAAATAAAATTGATCAAGAACTGATCCTTAAACCAAACGAAACAAAACCAATCAAAAACTTATTGACTCGGTTCATTTCAATCAATTCTAATTTTTTAAACCATCTCTAAATATCAATAACAAATTAATTTCATAATATCCATTGATTTACTTAACCCACATCTATATTCTAATTCCCCCTTACCCTTAGATACATCGAATTGAACCAACATTTTTTCATAGAACTCTCTTGTCCCTATTTATATGCAAATGCAATAGATGAATAGTCAATTGAAAGAAATCACTCTTGTTTGCTTTTGTGAGACCTCGGAGTATCACTTCACTATATACAATCTTTTTCAATTCAAAATAGTAATTGCCCTCATATTGTGTAAAATTTACACCGAAAAAAGAAATATTTGTTCTCAAAACTTTAAAAGCTTTCTTTTATATTCAAAAAACTTTAGATGAATATATCAGCACATGTTTTAATCTTAACAAAACAAGTTATTTGGTGCATGACATCATAATAAAATACATAAAAACTCTAATTAATTCATTTCAAAAGATTTTAGTCTCTTATTTTTTTAGTTCCAAATAAATAAGGTGTTTAATTTTGTTTAGTTATACACTTATTTTGAGTCTCTTAATACAATCACATTCATAATATGTTATACTTTTTATTATTGAATAAATTGTCATATAATCATTTGTACAAGTAGACATAAATGCTGAGAAAAATTATAAGGAAGTGTCATGCTTTAATATTAGTTGGAAAAATGATAATTGCTTTTATAATTTTTTTTTATATTTTTAATATATATATATGTTGAGGGAGGGAACACCATTTTTTTCTCTTGAGGTTATGTTGAAGTGAAAAACTTCAAGTTCAACCTAAAATCCTAATCTCTTTACGTAACGGAATAACCTGTTAATCAAGCAAAATAACAAGAATTCAAAGCAAAATATAAAAGAATACAACATAATCTTACGTAGTTTGGCCAATTACCTATGTCCACGGTAGATCCAAGGATCCTAACCTCTCTTATTAACTCCCTAGAGATTTTACAAGGAAAATTCAATTGAAGAACCCTCAAAAAGACCTAATGTTTAGTAAACCCTTACTCTACCACGGTAGATCCAAGGATCCTAGCCTC